>JAEAOA010001006.1:4850000-6212977 GCA_016746295.1 Potamilus streckersoni
ACTCAATAGAATCATGTTTACTTTCTTTTAACTGTAAATTTCTCAATTTTCTATTGTGGGGGGAGAGGTCTGCACATTTGTTATTCTTTCCTAATATACTTCAAAACAATTTATATCAAGGTCAAAAATCATTTTTCTTCTCTTATTGGCTGTAGGTTTTGACAAAAGAGTCATGTAGAAAAATATAGACCAATCTGGTGAGCACATTACTAGTAACTGGGTGTGGCCTTAGAAGTATAGATATATGGTAATATAGATATACAGTATGTATTCAAGAGATGTCATACTTTTGGTCAGGAATGGCTTACTGTGCTGTTCATGTTGTCTTGTGCAGCTGTAGTTTCCTGTATAGAGGCTGATCCATCCTTTTAACAGTTTACCAAAAAGCTTCACTCACACACATACACACACACATACACACACACACACACACACACACACACACACACACACACACACACAAAATATTGTTTTACCACCAGTCCATATATGCAGTTGCATGTGATCTTTGGAGGCCATTCTTCTAAAATAATCACCTACTTACAACAGGCACCTGTATTCAAAGGATAACTTCATTTAGGTTTGTTCTTCCATGATAATTTATATTTTTATTGTATAATAAAAGGTACCTCATACAAAGATCTGTTCTTCAAATTCAATCAAGAGAGTTATTGATGCATCTTCAACATGTAATGTTTTTAGGGAAGCATGGATAGCTATACTCCTCAGATTTTCTGACTTGAACATGTTCTGGTTAGTGAAAGTGTGGAATGGAATACTCTTCAGATCTGCTGAAATGAGCATGTTCTGGTTAGGGGAAGCATGGATAGCTATACTATTTAGCTGTACTAACTTGAACATGCTTAGGTTGAAGTGCAGAAATCAATGCTCTTCAGCTGTACTGACTTAAATATATTCTGGTCATTGGAAGTATCGAACAGTATACTGATTTGAACATATTCTTGTCAATGGAGGCATGGAATGGCATATTCCCAGCTGTACTGATTTGATCATGTTCTTGTCAATGGAGGCATGGAATGGCATATTCCCAGCTGTACTGATTTGAACATGTTCTTGTCAATGGAGGCATGGAATGGCATACTCCCAGCTGTACTGATTTGAACATGTTCTTGTCAATGGAAGCATGGAATGGCATATTCCCAGCTGAACTGATTTGAACATGTTCTTGTCAATGGAGGCATGGAATGGCATACTCCCAGCTGTACTGATTTGAACATATTCTTGTCAATGGAAGCATGGAATGGCATACTTCCAGCTGTACTGACTTGAGCATATTCTGGTTAGTGAAAACATGGAAAGCTGTACTTCTCAGCTGTCCTGACTTCAATTTTTTTCTAGTTCACTGCAAGTATGGAAATCTTTACTCTTCAGCTCTACTGACCTGAGCAAAATATACATTATGTAGCCAAGTAATTTAATCAGAAACCTGCTGAGGTCATGTACAGTAAGAATCATTTCATTCATTAGTGGTATGTCAGTTAATTGATGAGGTCATGTCAGTTAATTGATGAGGTCAGTGGTTTGTCATTTACATTGTTTGATCAACAAATTAACCTTGATTTCATCTGTGATATGTTGACTAAACTGGCTACAAATACACACAATGTTTTAAGATTTTATTTTTTTTATGATAATGAACACGTATTACAGAAATCAGTTGATGATTAGTTATTTGACTTTGTAAAACCAGTGATAAACCATAAAATTTCATCAATTCCCAAAACCAATTAAAAAGCACAGGTGTTTATAATCTTTGTATTTGGAAAATATAGCTTGTGGATTCAGTAAATATCATATTTATAGTATGTGAATTAACCAGTGAATCATGATCATCAGTTACATTATGTTAGTAAGTGGTCATTTCACATCAAATGTCAAGTTTTGTATTAGAATTTCTTAGTTCAGTTACTAATCTTATAATTGTAAATTAATTTTACTGTTTGAAATTTGGTTAGAGGTAGCAAATATTTGCCATGAAAGTAAGCCCAATAATGAATTATGTACTCAAGAAGTATAGATCATATTGAATTTATGGTTTAAAGCTTCTATATGTATTCACATACAAGTATGACACAATTGCAAACTGCATAGACATGCATCTGCCAATGCATGTTCTGGAATATCTATGTTTATGATGGTTGTTGGATTTATCTGTCAAATGTGGACATGATAGCATATCAGGATCTATGTTGTATGCAATTTATTGGAGTATACATAATATATATTCTTATTATTAGTCAAATACTTTTTGTATGATTGTAAAAAATTAAATGAGATAAACTAAATTTTAAAAGTAGCCAAAAATCTTTTATTTCTTAAAAATATCAGCAACAGATTTTAAAAATGATATTTGTCTGATAAGTTGCTATAATAGATATTTTATATTACAAGTTTGCTGTTGCTGCTTTTTCTGAATGGAAAGATTTATCAAATTGGGTTTTCACTAGAAGACTTCTTATGATGCCAAAGTTGGTCCTAAATAAAAATGGTGTCAATCTGACATCCAGTATTGTCACCATGGGAGTCATTTTTAAAATCTTGGTGCTTACATTCAATATGGCTGTGGTTTGTTATTGCTAACTAATATATACAAATAATGTAACAAAAAATTTCAATACACAGCAGTTAAAAAGAATCTTGAATTGCAAGAAATTGTTTACAACAAGTAGAGTGTTAGTCCCTTTCTAGAACTCTTGTTGTTTATCATAATGTCTCTCCACTGGTCACTCCCATCTTTCCAACATGAAGTATGAATTAAATGTTTTGGCTTTTTAAGCTTGATGAGATTGTTTTTGTAAAGATCATAATCATTTAAATGCCTGAAAAGCATAGTCAGTAGGAAGAAAACATAAATATGTACTTAACAGCAGCAGAATTGCAAATTTTTACTCCCAAGATTTTTTTTTCTTCACACACGAGTATGTAATTTTAATTTTGCTCATATATACCAGAAGCCCTTATTTTCTGCTAATGATTTTCATGTATGCACTTTCTAGTGTTATCCAGATGTTTTGTAAGCTTACCTGCACAGCTGCCAATTGCTGCTCAAGATTAACAAGAAAAACTCTGTAGACTTATCCCTTGTTTTACAGGTAAAAGAATTGTTTACATCTTTGTAGTTGTTTACCTGTGACAAACCTGTCACAAGCAGCCACTCATGGGAACATTGTACACAGGTTCACCTGCAAAATTAGTTTTGAACCAATATCATGCACTAAATATTATTATTATTATTATTATTATTATTATTATTATTATTATTATTATTATTATTATTATTATTATTATTATTATTATTATTATTAATTTATGTTTACAGTACAATATAATCATAATTTTGCATATACATGTACATGTATATTGTTTTCTCCCAAATTTATGTTTCTCACAAGATAACTGAATCCCATTCACTTTATACATCCTATAAATGAAAACATCACCAATTTATAATATACCCCAATTTTAGTTTGTTCATGCCATAAAAACAATATCTGTATTACTCAACTTCCCAAGATCAAAAGACTGTCAGTTTATGTGAGAAGTCTATGATGAATAGAAAATTAAAAGAAGCTGTATATTGCTATTCGTCATGACCAATGCACCAAAACTACACCTGCCTTAGTTTACAGACATGTTTTGAATAATTAACGACCTCTAATGAAAATAGATATAACTGCCTACAGATGGCAAGTGACTGTTACGTACACTACATTTGTATAGGAAATTTGACGGGTAATTAGAATGGCCATTATGAATGTGCGTGTGTTAGAAAATGGTCTTTTTATCTTATAATCAATTGTACAACTACCCAACATGAATGAAATAAATTTCATAATGGCTTATTTTATTTTATTTTCAAAGTTGTTTGATGCAGATATAATCCCCTCTTTAGACTTGAAGCATATAGTCTTCTCTTGAGGCTTTATGCTGATATATTCTCCTCTTTAGACTTGTTGCTGATATTTTCTCCTCTTTAGACTTGTTGCTGATATTTTCTCCTCTTTAGACTTGTTGCTGATATTTTCTCTTCTTTAGACTTGTTGCTGATATATTCTCCTCTTTAGACTTGTTGCTGATATATTCTCCTCTTTAGACTTGTTGCTGATATATTCTCCTCTTTAGACTTGTTGCTGATATATTCTCCTCTTTGGACTTTATGCCAATATATTCTCCTCTTAGAATTGATTTAGACATAAATATTACACTTTTAGACTTGATGCAGATATAAATATTACACTTTTAGACTTGATGCAGATATAAATATTACACTTTTAGACTTGATACAGTAATAAATATTACCCTTTTAGACTTGATGCAGATATAAATATTATCCTTTTAGACTTGATGCAGATATAAATATTACACTTTTAGACTTGATGCAGATATAAATATTACCCTTTTAGACTTGATGCAAATATAAATATTACCCTTTTAGACTTGATGCAGATATAAATATTACCCTATACACTTATTGCAGATATAAATATTATCCTTTTAGACTTGATGCAGATATAAATATTACCCTATACACTTATTGCAGATATAAATATTATCCTTTTAGGCTTGATGCAGATATAAATATTACCCTTTTAGACTTGATGCAGATATAAATATTACCCTTTTAGACTTGATGCAGATATAAATATTATCCTTTGAGACTTGATGCAGATATAAATATTACCCTTTCAGACTTAATACAGATATAAATATTACCCTATACACTTATTGCAGATATAAATATTACCCTTTCACACTTGATGCAGATATAAATATTACTTTGGTGGTGAACAGATTTTCATATGGTCCATTTGTACCTTGGATTATATTTGTTTTGGTGGTGAACAGATCTTCATATGGTCCATTTGTACCTTGGATTATATTCATTTGGTGGTGAACAGATCATCATATGGTCCATTTGTACCTTGGATTATATTCATTTGGTGGCGAGCAGATCTTCATATGGTCCAATTGTACCTTGGATTATATTCATTTGGTGTTGAATAGATCTTCATATGGTCCATTTGTACTTTGGATTTTATTTGTTTTGGTGGTGAACAGATCTTCATATGGTCCATTTTTACCTTGGATTATATTCATTTGGTGGTGAACAGATCATCATATGGTCCATTTGTACCTTGGATTATATTCATTTGGTGGTGAGCAGATCTTCATATGGTCCATTTGTACCTTGGATTATATTCATTTGGTGGTGAACAGATTATCATATGGTCCATTTGTACCTTGGATTATATTCATTTGGTGGTGAGCAGATCTTCATATGGTCCATTTGTATCTTGGATTATATTCATTTGGTGGTGAGCAGATCTTCATATGGTCCATTTGTACCTTGGATTATATTCATTTGGTGGTGAGCAGATCTTCATATGGTCCATTTGTATCTTGGATTATTTTCATTTGGTGGTGAACAGATCTTCATATGGTCCATTTGTATCTTGGATTATATTCATTTGGTGGTGAGCAGATCTTCATATGGTCCATTTGTACCTTGGATTATATTCATTTGGTGGTGAACAGATCTTCATATGGTCCATTTGTACCTTGGATTATATTCATTTGGTGGTGAACAGATTATCATATGGTCCATTTGTACCTTGGATTATATTCATTTGGTGGTGAGCAGATCTTCATATGGTCCATTTGTATCTTGGATTATATTCATTTGGTGGTGAGCAGATCTTCATATGGTCCATTTGTACCTTGGATTATATTCATTTGGTGGTGAACAGATCTTCATATGGTCCATTTGTATCTTGGATTATTTTCATTTGGTGGTGAACAGATCTTCATATGGTCCATTTGTATCTTGGATTATATTCATTTGGTGGTGAGCAGATCTTCATATGGTCCATTTGTACCTTGGATTATATTCATTTGGTGGTGAACAGATCTTCATATGGTCCATTTGTACCTTGGATTATATTTGTTTTGCTGGTGAACAGATCTTCATATGGTCCATTTGTACCTTGGACTATATTCATTTGGTGGTGAACAGATCTTCATATGGTCCATTTGTACCTTGGATTATATTCATTTGGTGGTGAACAGATCTTCATATGGTCCATTTGTACCTTGGATTATATTTGTTTTGGTGGTGAACAGATCATCATATGGTCCATTTGTACCTTAGATTATATTCATTTGGTGGTGAGCAGATCTTCATATGGTTCATTTGTACCTTGGATTATATTCATTTGGTGGTGAACAGATTATCATATGGTCCATTTGTACCTTAGATTATATTCATTTGGTGGTGAGCAGATCTTCATATGGTCCATTTGTACCTTGGATTATATTCATTTGGTGGTGAACAGATTATCATATGGTCCATTTGTACCTTGGATTTTATTCGTTTGGTGGTGAGCAGATCTTTATATGGTCCATTTGTACCTTGGATTATATTCATTTGGTGGTGAACAGATCTTCATATGGTCCATTTGTACCTTGGATTACATTCATTTGGTGGTGAACAGATCTTCATATGGTCCATTTGTACCTTGGATTATATTCATTTGGTGGTGAACAGATCATCATATGGTCCATTTGTACCTTGGATTATATTCATTTGGTGGTGAACAGATCATCATATGGTCCACTTGTACCTTGGATTATATTCATTTGGTGGTGAGCAGATCTTCATATGGTCCATTTGTATCTTGGATTATATTCATTTTGGTGGTGAGCAGATCTTCATATGGTTCATTTGTACCTTGGATTATATTCGTTTTGGTGGTGAGTAGATCTTCATATGGTCCATTTGTACCTTGGTATATAATGTCCACTTTCTTACTAGAGATGTGGTCAAGTATGAGATTTTCAGGATCTTTCAATAACATCTCACCTCTAATGCATGAATTCTTCTCTCTAGTTCTGATCTCAGGGTCCATGTCTCACATGCGTACAGGAATGTGGACATTATGAGGGAATGGATAATCCTGATCATGGACCCAAGCATATGTAATGTTGCAGTCCATCCAAATAGGCCTCAAAGTCTAGCCAGTGCAGTTGTTGTCTGTGCAATCCTAGAAAGAAACTCAGGTCTAAAACCTTCATCAGAGGTTATAGCACCTAGATACTTGCAATCTTGTCACTATAACCAACAACTTTCAATTTGTTCTTAATTTCTTTTGGAAGCCACTTGGATTGTTTTTAAGTAGCTTGGTTGTTTCAGTGCTGAACTACATCCCATACCTTAGTGATTAGATATCATCAGCAAATCACAGGTTGGTGATTGTTCCAACAGTGACACTGCTTTCTTGGTCTTCCAAGACATTGGATATGATCCTTTCCAGGTAGATGTTGAATAGAGTGGGTGAGAAAAGACATCTTTGTCTGAATGTCATTTACAGATCAGCATGAACATGTTTCAGAAATTAGCAAAACAAAGCAGGTTTAAAATAAAACACTAATGGTATACATTTCTGCTGATTATATCATATTCATGATGAACGAAAGCTTTTTCTTGATGGTTGCCTTATATCTATTGTAGAGGAGAGAAAATTTTGTGGCTATATTTTCAATTAAAAGCTAACCTTTATTCTATATATTAGATACCTCATGGATAAATTTAAACAAGTTCTGATGTCATATGTCATGGAGAACATAGATCAGAGGGTCTTGTTCCATTTATTGGTTAAATTAAAGCTTGACAACAGCTTTATGGAGTATGGATCAATCTCCAATTATTAGTAAGATTGAAGATTGACAATGACTTTATGGAGTATGGATCAAGCTCCATTTATTAGTAAGACTGAAGATTGACAATGACTTTATTGAGTATGGATCAAGCTGCATTTATTAGTAGGACTGAAGATTGACAATGACTTTATGGAGTATGGATCAAGTTCCATTTATTAGTAAGACTGAAGATTGACAATGACTTTATGGAGTATGGATCAAGCTCCATTTATTAGTAAGACTGAAGATTGACAATGACTTTATGGAGTATGGATCAAGCTCCATTTATTAGTAAGACTGAAGATTGACAATGACTTTATGGAGTATGGATCAAGCTCCATTTATTAGTAAGACTGAAGATTGACAATGATTTTATGTAGTATGGATCAAACTCCATTTATTAGTAAGACTGAAGAATGACAATGACTTTATGGAGTATGGATCAAGCTCCATTTATTATTAAGACTGAAGATTGACAATGACTTTATGGAGTATGGATCAATCTCCATTTATTAGTAAGACTGAAGATTGACAATGACTTTATGGAGTATGGATTTAGCTCCATTTATTATTAAGACTGAAGATTGACAATGACTTTATGGAGCATGGATCAAGCTCCATTTATTAGTAAGACTGAAGATTGACAATGACTTTATGGAGTATGGATCAAGCTCCATTTATTAGTAAGACTGAAGATTGACAATGACTTTATGGAGTATGGATCAAGCTCCATTTATTAGTAAGACTGAAGATTGACAATGACTTTATGGAGTATGGATCAAGCTCCATTTATTAGTAAGACTGAAGATTGACAATGACTTTATGAAGTATGGATCAAGCTGCATTTATTAGTAAGACTGAAGATTGACAATGACTTTATGGAGTATGGATCAAGCTCCATTTATTAGTAAGACTGAAGATTGACAATGACTTTATTGAGTATGGATCAAGCTGCATTTATTAGCAGGACTGAAGATTGACAATGACTTTATGGAGTATGGATCAAGTTCCATTTATTAGTAAGACTGAAGATTGACAATGACTTTATGGAGTATGGATCAAGCTCCATTTATTAGTAAGACTGAAGATTGACAATGACTTTATGGAGTATGGATCAAGCTCCATTTATTAGTAAGACTGAAGATTGACAATGACTTTATGGAGTATGGATCAAGCTCCATTTATTAGTAAGACTGAAGATTGACAATGACTTTATGAAGTATGGATCAAGCTGCATTTATTAGTAAGACTGAAGATTGACAATGACTTTATGGAGTATGGATCAAGCTCCATTTATTAGTAAGACTGAAGATTGACAATGACTTTATGGAGTATGGATCAAGCTGCATTTATTAGTAAGACTGAAGATTGACAATGACTTTAAGGAGTATGGATCAAGCTCCATTTATTAGTAAGACTGAAGATTGACAATGACTTTATGAAGTATGGATCAAGCTGCATTTATTAGTAAGACTGAAGATTGACAATGACTTTATGGAGTATGGATTTAGCTCCATTTATTATTAAGACTGAAGAATGACAATGACTTTATTGAATATGGATTTAGCTCCATTTATTATTAAGACTGAAGATTGACAATGATTTTATGGAATATGGATCAAGCTCCATTTATTAGTAAGACTGAAGATTGACAATGACTTTATGGAGTATGGATCAAGCTGCATTTATTATTAAGACTGAAGATTGACAATGACTTTATGGAGTATGGATCAAGCTCCATTTATTAGTAAGACTGTAGATTGAAAATGACTTTATGGAGTCTGGATCCAGCTGCATTTATTATTAAGACTGAAGATTGACAATGACTTTATGGAGTATGGATCAAGCTCCATTTATTAGTAAGACTGAAGATTGACAATGACTTTATGGAGTATGGATCAAGCTCCATTTATTAGTAAGACTGAAGATTGACAATGACTTTATGGAGTATGGATTTAGCTCCATTTATTAGTAGACTGAAGATTGACAATGACTTTATGGAGTATGGATCAAGCTCCATTTATTATTAAGACTGAAGATTGACAATGACTTTATAGAGTATGGATCAAGCTGCATTTATTATTAAGACAGAAGATTGACAATGACTTTATGGAGTATGGATCAAGCTCCATTTATTAGTAAGACTGAAGATTGACAATGACTTTATGAAGTATGGATCAAGCTGCATTTATTAGTAAGACTGAAGATTGACAATGACTTTATGGAGTATGGATCAAGCTCCATTTATTAGTAAGACTGAAGATTGACAATGACTTTATTGAGTATGGATCAAGCTGCATTTATTAGCAGGACTGAAGATTGACAATGACTTTATGGAGTATGGATCAAGTTCCATTTATTAGTAAGACTGAAGATTGACAATGACTTTATGGAGTATGGATCAAGCTCCATTTATTAGTAAGACTGAAGATTGACAATGACTTTATGGAGTATGGATCAAGCTCCATTTATTAGTAAGACTGAAGATTGACAATGACTTTATGGAGTATGGATCAAGCTCCATTTATTAGTAAGACTGAAGATTGACAATGACTTTATGAAGTATGGATCAAGCTGCATTTATTAGTAAGACTGAAGATTGACAATGACTTTATGGAGTATGGATCAAGCTCCATTTATTAGTAAGACTGAAGATTGACAATGACTTTATGGAGTATGGATCAAGTTCCATTTATTAGTAAGACTGAAGATTGACAATGACTTTATGGAGTATGGATCAAGCTCCATTTATTAGTAAGACTGAAGATTGACAATGACTTTATGGAGTATGGATCAAGCTCCATTTATTAGTAAGACTGAAGATTGACAATGACTTTATGGAGTATGGATCAAGCTCCATTTATTAGTAAGACTGAAGATTGACAATGACTTTATGAAGTATGGATCAAGCTGCATTTATTAGTAAGACTGAAGATTGACAATGACTTTATGGAGTATGGATCAAGCTCCATTTATTAGTAAGACTGAAGATTGACAATGACTTTATGGAGTATGGATCAAGCTGCATTTATTAGTAAGACTGAAGATTGACAATGACTTTAAGGAGTATGGATCAAGCTCCATTTATTAGTAAGACTGAAGATTGACAATGACTTTATGAAGTATGGATCAAGCTGCATTTATTAGTAAGACTGAAGATTGACAATGACTTTATGGAGTATGGATTTAGCTCCATTTATTATTAAGACTGAAGAATGACAATGACTTTATTGAATATGGATTTAGCTCCATTTATTATTAAGACTGAAGATTGACAATGATTTTATGGAATATGGATCAAGCTCCATTTATTAGTAAGACTGAAGATTGACAATGACTTTATGGAGTATGGATCAAGCTGCATTTATTATTAAGACTGAAGATTGACAATGACTTTATGGAGTATGGATCAAGCTCCATTTATTAGTAAGACTGTAGATTGAAAATGACTTTATGGAGTCTGGATCCAGCTGCATTTATTATTAAGACTGAAGATTGACAATGACTTTATGGAGTATGGATCAAGCTCCATTTATTAGTAAGACTGAAGATTGACAATGACTTTATGGAGTATGGATCAAGCTCCATTTATTAGTAAGACTGAAGATTGACAATGACTTTATGGAGTATGGATTTAGCTCCATTTATTAGTAGACTGAAGATTGACAATGACTTTATGGAGTATGGATCAAGCTCCATTTATTATTAAGACTGAAGATTGACAATGACTTTATAGAGTATGGATCAAGCTGCATTTATTATTAAGACAGAAGATTGACAATGACTTTATGGAGTATGGATCAAGCTCCATTTATTAGTAAGACTGAAGATTGACAATGACTTTATGAAGTATGGATCAAGCTGCATTTATTAGTAAGACTGAAGATTGACAATGACTTTATGGAGTATGGATCAAGCTCCATTTATTAGTAAGACTGAAGATTGACAATGACTTTATTGAGTATGGATCAAGCTGCATTTATTAGCAGGACTGAAGATTGACAATGACTTTATGGAGTATGGATCAAGTTCCATTTATTAGTAAGACTGAAGATTGACAATGACTTTATGGAGTATGGATCAAGCTCCATTTATTAGTAAGACTGAAGATTGACAATGACTTTATGGAGTATGGATCAAGCTCCATTTATTAGTAAGACTGAAGATTGACAATGACTTTATGGAGTATGGATCAAGCTCCATTTATTAGTAAGACTGAAGATTGACAATGACTTTATGAAGTATGGATCAAGCTGCATTTATTAGTAAGACTGAAGATTGACAATGACTTTATGGAGTATGGATCAAGCTCCATTTATTAGTAAGACTGAAGATTGACAATGACTTTATGGAGTATGGATCAAGCTGCATTTATTAGTAAGACTGAAGATTGACAATGACTTTAAGGAGTATGGATCAAGCTCCATTTATTAGTAAGACTGAAGATTGACAATGACTTTATGAAGTATGGATCAAGCTGCATTTATTAGTAAGACTGAAGATTGACAATGACTTTATGGAGTATGGATTTAGCTCCATTTATTATTAAGACTGAAGAATGACAATGACTTTATTGAATATGGATTTAGCTCCATTTATTATTAAGACTGAAGATTGACAATGATTTTATGGAATATGGATCAAGCTCCATTTATTAGTAAGACTGAAGATTGACAATGACTTTATGGAGTATGGATCAAGCTGCATTTATTATTAAGACTGAAGATTGACAATGACTTTATGGAGTATGGATCAAGCTCCATTTATTAGTAAGACTGTAGATTGAAAATGACTTTATGGAGTCTGGATCCAGCTGCATTTATTATTAAGACTGAAGATTGACAATGACTTTATGGAGTATGGATCAAGCTCCATTTATTAGTAAGACTGAAGATTGACAATGACTTTATGGAGTATGGATCAAGCTCCATTTATTAGTAAGACTGAAGATTGACAATGACTTTATGGAGTATGGATTTAGCTCCATTTATTAGTAGACTGAAGATTGACAATGACTTTATGGAGTATGGATCAAGCTCCATTTATTATTAAGACTGAAGATTGACAATGACTTTATAGAGTATGGATCAAGCTGCATTTATTATTAAGACAGAAGATTGACAATGACTTTATGGAGTATGGATCAAGTTGCATTTATTATTAAGACTGAAGATTGACAATGACTTTATGGAGTATGGATCAAACTCCATTTATTAGTAAGACTGAAGATTGACAATGATTTTTTGGAGTATGGATCAAGCTCCATTTTTTAGTAAGACTGAAGAATGACAATGACTTTATCGAATATGGATCAAACTCCATTTATTAGTAAGACTGAAGATTGACAATGACTTTATGGAGTATGGATCAAGTTCCATTTATTAGTAAGACTGAAGATTGACAATGACTTTATGGAATATGGTTTTAGCTCCATTTATTAGTAGGACTGAAGAATGACAATGACTTTATGGAATATGGATTTAGCTCCATTTATTAGTAAGACTGAAGATTGACAATGACTTTATGGAATATGGATTTAGCTCCATTTATTATTAAGACTGAAGATTGACAATGACTTTATGGAGTATGGATCAAGCTGCATTTATTATTAAGACTGAAGATTGACAATGACTTTATGGAGTATGGATCAAGCTCCATTTATTATTAAGACTGAAGATTGACAATGATTTTATGTAGTATGGATCAAACTCCATTTATTAGTAAGACTGAAGATTGACAATGATTTTTTGGAGTATGGATCAAGCTCCATTTTTTAGTAAGACTGAAGAATGACAATGACTTTATCGAATATGGATCAAACTCCATTTATTAGTAAGACTGAAGATTGACAATGACTTTATGGAGTATGGATCAAGTTCCATTTATTAGTAAGACTGAAGATTGACAATGACTTTATGGAATATGGTTTTAGCTCCATTTATTAGTAGGACTGAAGAATGACAATGACTTTATGGAATATGGATTTAGCTCCATTTATTAGTAAGACTGAAGATTGACAATGACTTTATGGAATATGGATTTAGCTCCATTTATTATTAAGACTGAAGATTGACAATGACTTTATGGAGTATGGATCAATCTCCATTTATTAGTAAGACTGAAGATTGACAATGACTTTATGGAGTATGGATTTAGCTCCATTTATTATTAAGACTGAAGATTGACAATGACTTTATGGAGCATGGATCAAGCTCCATTTATTAGTAAGACTGAAGATTGACAATGACTTTATGGAGTATGGATCAAGCTGCATTTATTATTAAGACTGAAGATTGACAATGACTTTATGGAGTATGGATCAAGCTCCATTTATTAGTAAGACTGAAGAATGACAAAGGCTTTGCTAGCACAGATCAGCTTTTTACATCTTATCTATAGTGCAATTACAGACCATTATAAGTTATTAAACCAAACTTCATTCCACCTTTTGGAATCTAAATTCGTCTACAATAGTAAAAATCTCTCCTGGAAATACTGAATCTTCGACATTCCCAAAATCATGACCATAGTTATCAAAATTACCTGCAAAAATTTTTTAACTTTGTGAATAAAAAATGTCCACAACAAATTCTCTTTTTCCAGAGTAACTTTAATAAAAAATGAGCTTTCTATCAAATTTAATGAAAAGAGAGCATTCTATCAAAGGAACATGTTCCATAAACAGAGTTAGAAAGATCCAGACAAAGTTTGAGTTGTTATTGCAACACCCCATGGGCCACCATCTTCAGCTAATTGGCAGATGAATCCTCAATGTTTATTGCACAATTTACAATGATAATTGAACTACATGTATAATGAAACCTCTAAAAAAATGTCATCATCTTTTGGATTTTCTTTTACTCTAAAATTCTTGCAGAATCTTAAATTGGACAACCTGTTAATATGCCATCCTAATTCTGAACTGTTAATATTCCTTGTGGTGTCACTAGATTGGTGTCACCCAGCACAGTAACTCATGGACCCCTTCCTGCACAAAAAGTTCAAAACTTTTATCAACATTCATGTGTGGTAACTCATGGTGTCACCCCCATGAACCCCCTTCCTGCACAAAAATTAAAATATTTTATTTAGTCATGTGTGGTAACTCATGTTGTCACCCCCACGGACCTCCTTCCTGCACGAACATTCAAAAATTGTTTTGACAGTCATTTTGTTGTCACCCCTTGCTGATGGTGTCACCAGTGCAGTCTGCACCCCCTTGGTGATGCCACTGAATATACCATCCTAAATCTGACAACCTGTTAAAATGCCAGATATTACAGAAATGTAATAATCACATATAATCATGGGCAGGTACTCTGTGCAGAGCTATTAACCACCTAGACACATATATAGTGTAATGAAAGGGCAGATAAATCAGCAAACAGATATACAGACTTCACATATTGTATAAATTGGCATGCTCATCATTCTTTGCAAAATATTTGATTTGAAAACTCCACAAATAAACTAAAAAATATCAAAATTGCTATTGGAGAGTGGCATCTCTTGTATAATAATAATAATAATAATAATAATAATAATAATAATAATAATAATAATAATAATAACAATAAGAATAATCTTTAGAAGTTCTAAGCACTTTACAACATTTGACAAAGTTTAAAAAGAATAAAAAGCATATACAGTATAATGAAATGATTACAAAAATAAAAACAAACACCACAAAAATAAGAAACAGAAAAAACATACTGTAAATTTTAAGGTTAGGATATGTTAAAATGATACATTATTAGGTCTTTATGACTGTTCTTGCTGTTGAAATAGATGAGTTTTAATGGCAATCCTTAATGAGATCACTGTCTTTGTGTCTAAGTGCAGTGAAAAGGTTTGATGTTATGGGATTTTCATGCAATTCATTCTGACATTTTTCAAACAGCTACCTTTAGTTGGCACCATTTATCCACTATTGTGCTGATGTGCCATAAACACTACTACAGACATACAAACAAATCAAATGTATAGCAAGTTAGCAAACAAATTCAACAGTAAGTCGTGATAAATACAGAAAGCTTTTAACTTGACAAAATCCCAACAGACTAACAATTGTGATGTCCTTAAATGGTGTTTCAAATAGTTTCTAATTGATCAATTTATTTTCTTTATTTTTGTAAATGACAGTAGTCTTTCGGTGGGTTAATAGTTTTATAAACAAACAATACTCAGTCACTGGCTGATAATTGCTTTGAAAGACTGCAGTTAATAATTCATCATAGGTTCAATTTTACCATAAATGCCAGCATTTACAATTTGCTATCAGTTTAGACTTGCCATTAAGGCTAACAAATTATGGATAAAAAGCAATTTGTATATCTACTGCAATACTTTTGTATGGTTGACCATTAAATGCCATTGCCTGTCCCTCAGGTTACTGATATATGGTATCTTTTCATCAGTACTTTCTTTTCCATAAGTAAATAACTTTGTAATTTATATCCATTTAGGTAAATGAAGAGGCATTCTATAAGAAAATTATATTCTGTGGGTCATATCTAATTGATTACAGCTGTTTCTCAGAAGTACTCCACCCTCAAGATATTAATTCCCACTGACATTTCATCGTACTTTAAATTTAGATCATATATAAACATTCACATTCAAAATTATCAGAATAAATTGCACAGATACAAATTCTATATATATGTACTACAGAACTTGGGTGGTTATTTGAGAATAAAGAAATAAGCCTTTTATCTTTAGACAATATTCGGCTAATTTTGCAATGCATCAGTTACAAGCACCAGATTTTTGTTTTGTATTTGCTTATAAGTTGTGTAAAACTGCAAACAACAAAGATCCTGATCTGCCGTAGTATAATGCACCTGATGATCAGGTCTGTGCTGTTTATTCTAATGATTTACTCCTAACTGCACAGACCCAGATCAGCATTATGTGATGGCAGATCTGGGTTTCTGCAGTTCAAAGTTGAAATCATCTCATAAGCAAGTGTACATGAATGTGTAAATGAAACATTTTTTTTATAACATCAGACAAGATGATGGGGTGAAGGATAATTACTTGTAGATAGAAAGAGAAAAGGTTGTTTCTTATCATAATGGGAGACCAAAAAATGCATTAGACTTGTCAATTGCCATTAGTTGTAAAAATTAGACTAAGCCATAATACACATTCAGTTTACAAGGATAATTCATATCCTCTTGCTTTCTGCTTGGATGCTACTGAGTATCTCATTTAGTCAAGAGACCATGTCTTCCATAAGGCATTTTGATACAGTTAATCCATGTGTATGAATGTACCATTTTGATACAGTTAATCCATGTGTATGAATGTACCATTTTGATACAGTTAATCCATGTATATGAATGTACCATATGTACTCATTTATTAATCAAGTGAAACTGCAAACAACAACAAAAATCCTTATAAGCAAGTAAACATGGTAGGTATGTTATGTGTTTGAAGTCTTCCTACACAGTTTAAGTCTTTCTACACTGTTTAAGCTAAACAAAATGTGGGTAAGTTATAGTCTATGAATATAGATTGTGCCAACACTTTTATTTCCATGGGGGTAGGGAGTAAATGTCTTACATATCCTAGAAATATCAGTGACCTATGTAATGATTAATTCTGATTGCAATTGTATGCACATTCAATACATAGGGACTATTTTGTAAATATTTTCTATGAAAAAATTAAAATGGTAGCCATACTGTACAGCACATTTTAAGCAAGTTTGTGAGTTTTTGAGGGTCAACAATGTAACCTAGATCAGACTCCAGGGTCATTCCAGTGGGATGTTTCCCAACTGTAGGATGTAACCTCAAGGTATTTACAATTAGAAACTATTGAGATCTCCACCATCTTTATCCATATAGATGTACATGTATGCACTTACTGGCCTGGTCTTAACAGACTGACTAGGCTGATGCCTGAGTGTCACAGTCAGTTTTTCTGACGGACAAGTGTCTGAAGATTAAAGAGTTTGTCTTAGACAAGAGCAGGTTTTTGTAAAAGGACAAGTCTTAATTTAATTCACAAGATATATGTACTTTACAGTTTTACATTATAGTCTGCAGTCTTATCCTGGATCAGCATTTTGCCATTATAATTGTATTAGTATTACACTTTGAAATGTGGAAAGCAACTTTGGTAATACTTTTCCACTTTATTTGAAATGAATGAAAATGAAAGGAAACAATGAATGGAAGCCATAAACAACAAACTAAGAATATATTTTTGAGACTATGCTCCAAAAATTGACAATATTATAGCTGAAAAAGCAATGTGAAAGGAATTTAAATGAAATAAAATCAAACTGAAATCCAGTTTTAGATGCCAATGAACTAAAATTTTTGACTAGGTATAAACTACCTTTTTCATGGTCTGTGCAGTTTATACAGAAACCATTATCAGTGAATTAAGCTATTTCACTGGAAACAATGAAGCTTTGTTTTTCAAAAATAATTTTTGATTTATAATAAAGTAATCAGTGTAACCTTGACCAAGAATGGAATGTGATTTTACAAGTTTCTTAATACCAGGTTGGTGGTTTATGTAGTTGCATAATACATTTTTTTAAGAATGCCAATATTCAAGAAGATTTTGCTAAGGAAGCAATATAGGAAATTAATCAGATGTTTATCAATAGACATTGGTGTAAGAGTCTACAACAAAAGCATGTCTAGATTTAATTTAATACACGTTTTAGAAGACCACAAGTCATGCAGGAACACATTTATCATTCCAGCATTTTGACCTGTAAATTTGTTATTTTGCCCAATGAAAGCCATATTACAATGAAATGATTATTTTACATGGATATAGGAACATATCTAAGCTGTATCATTAGTTGTGCAGACAGATGCAAATTCAGATTTAAACACTTAGCTCTACAAAATAGATTATATTTCCTGTTGTGTGTGATTGATTTATTTTGGAAAACAAATGTTTTCTATATTTATTTCATTTATTGAATATAATTTTTCAAGACAAACAGAGTATTTGTTGGAAGTTTCAAATTTCAAACTAAGCTGATACAGTTAAAAGTCATTACATGTATTAGCTATTCTATCTGTATATAATCATCTCTCAGTAGACCAATCCAGCTCTGTTTTATAATAAGATTACATCTAGTTAGAGATCACCTGTCTTGAGAGTACACTTTTGTTGGCAGAATTTAAGAGAAGGACATTAAAGGCTGGATGTACGGTACATTACAAAATGCATTTAGTTTGGTGTTTAAAGTTTCTACAGTCATTTAGTCAAACGTTTGCCTCTAATTAAGTCCAAAGCCATGTGTATTACACATGCAACCAAACATATGCCTATAACTATGTCCAAAGCCATGTGTATTACACATGCAGCCAGACATATGTCTATAACTATGTCCAAAGCCATGTGTATTACACATGCAGCCAGACATATGTCTATAACTATGTCCAAAGCCATGTGTATTACACATGCAACCAAACATATACCTATAACTATATCCAAACCCTTGTGTATTACACATGCAGCCAGACATGTCTATAACTATGTCCAAAGCCATGTGTATTACACATGCAGCCAGACATATGTCTATAACTATGTCCAAAGCCATGTGTATTACACATGCAACCAAACATATACCTATAACTATATCCAAACCCTTGTGTATTACACATGCAGCCAGACATGTCTATAACTATGTCCAAAGCCATGTGTATTACACATGCAACCAAACATATACCTATAACTATATCCAAAGCCATGTGTATTACACATGAAGCCAGACATATGTCTGTAAATATGCCCAAAGCTTTGTGTATTACACATGTACCCAAACATATGCCAATAACTATGTCCAAAGCCATGTGTATTACACATGCAACCAAACATATGCCATTAACTATGTCCAAAGCCATGTGTATTACCAATGCAACTAAACATGTCTATAACTATGGCCAACATCTTGTGTATTAAACATGCAGCAAACATATGCCAATATCTATGTCCAAAACTTTGTGTATTAAACATGCAGCAAACATATGCCAATATCTATGTCCAAAACTTTGTGTATTACACATGCAGCTAAACATATGCCAATAACTATGTCCAAAGTCTTGTGTATTACATATGTACCCACAAATATACCAATAAGCATGTCCAGAATTTTGTGTATTACACATTCAGCCAAACATTGCTTATAACTATGTCTAACACCTTGTGTCTTACACATGTTCCCAAACATATGCCAATAACTGTGTCCAAAACTTTGTGTATTATACATGCAGCCAAACATATGCCTATAACTATGTACAAACCTTGTGCATTACACATGCAAACTTCTCTAGGGTATCCCACCTCCAAAAAGTTTTTCATCCCACAATTTGAGGTATCCCTTTAGTCAAAGTATGTAAGACATTTCTTTATTTAAAAACCAAATTGCTACAGAGAGATGCTCCCATACAATACATTCATATGATTCCAGGCCTAACTCTGAAATACAAATTGGCTGTGTAGTACTGAAAGATAATTTATTTCATCAGAAAGTGAAACTAAACAGACTATTGAATTAGCCCCATATGTATTATTTCCAAGCAAAGAATATAGAATAGACAGAGTGAAATGCATTCTGACTGATCCTGACATTAGTAAATGCACATAAATCAAAATAATGTTAGTTATGCATTGCCTGACAAGTTTCATTTGGATAGATTTATGCTACCATTGTATGGGAAGTTATTTCAGAATTTTGCAGTTTAACAAAATTTCTGTATTTTATTTTTGCAATTTACCAGTTCTCTAATTGTTTGATATTACTTTCTCATGATTTGTGACTCCATAGCTTTTTAATTTTTTATTTAGTTTTCTTCTGCCTTCATTTATGAGAGAAGAATTAGTTTTACATAACTGGCGAATGCATTATTAGATCAGGAGACCAGTCTAATTATTTTCAAAACATAAAAGTGGGCTTGTTATCTGAAGAAGATGTATTAAGTTAAAAATTGCCAATTTTTTTAAAAAAAGTAAAGAGTGGATTTATAATTAAGCATGCATTTATCATTGCATAAATATAGTAGTTTTAGATACAATATCTCAAATATTTGACAGGCTTGCTTGTCTGAGCATGATTGAATGATATTTATGAATATTGAAAATATTATTGATACATAAATATACAAATATTTTTTTTTTTTATCACAACATTCCAACCATAAAAATGTCAGCAGAAACAAAGTCAATAAGTTGTTGATTTCAAAATACTACTGGTACATTTACTGTAACACAAAAACATACCTTTATCAGAGTTTTAGTACATCTTTTGGTTTAAACTGATAAAAATTATCCCATTTAAGTTCATATGTCTCAATGCCAATATGCCTTGTGAGTGGGAACCAACTGTTCAAATCCATTTAAAAGAGTCATAATTTTCTTAGAACATACAACCAAGCATGCTTATATATTCATTACTACACATTTTTTCAGTTTTAAATTGAGTCACAAAAATTGATCTTAAATATATTTTATTGTGTACATTGTGAAAAAAATGAAAATCCAAGAAGCCTATACTTCTAGTATGTACATACATGTGATCTGTACATGATTTACTTTCGTGATTATTAAAATTATATTAAAAACTTTATTTTTCACTATTTAATGAGAAATAGGAGTTGTAACCATGTAATTTATGTCCAAACTTCCAGTGTTTATAGCCCCACAATACACATGGGTATTTAAAAAGTGATGTCATATTGATGACATCATAATGAATTGATCATATCATAATGTATGGTAAGTGTTGACTGTAGAAAAAGCAGAATACATTAATGTGCCAGCAAAACAAAGTCATTCTAAGTAAAGAAACAGCATCTGCTAGATTCAGATCATAAGTAAAACAAACAGCATTTGTTAGACTCAGATCAGCTGATGTATCAAGTTCATGCTAGGTTAAGAATGCCCAGACTCCCATTTAAACAGATATGTTGATCCATGCCAGTTGTAGAGAATGTAATTGGTAAATCCAGTAAAAATCTCTATCTGTCCATTAATATTGCTACTAGAGAGCTTTCTTTCAGATCATAAGATTTATATTATATGGCAAAGGATACAGTTTTATTTTGTTCAGATATGTTAAAGTCTATACACTTAGGTAGTGGCTAATGTTTGGCTTGTTAGCAATTAGAAATCAGAATGTTCAGTTTTCTCTTTTTGTTGGTGTTCAGATCTCTTATAATCCTTGCAGTTGTGGAGGGTTTGAATAGAAGCGCTGATGTACTTCTTTAGAGTTTCATCTGGCTCTCTGTGTTTTTGGAACTAGTCAGACTGGTATCCTTCCAATTAAATATTAATTGTTAAACAGTGATGAATGAAAGGATGTGGAGGCATACCCTCCCATCTGCTGGGGGAAGGACTAGTCACCCTGGGTCCCTAACTGGTTTTGTTACTATTGTAACTCATCAAAGAGAATTGATGTGGTTGATAAGTTTAACAAATCACTTTTTCTTGTGTTAGGTTCATGCTGTTCAGTTTGATGTGTATTATTTCACAGATAATTACAGATAATTAACTAATCATAATATATATATATATATATATATATATATATATATATATATATATATATATATATATATATATATAAAGGTTAGAAAATCATCTTTTCCCTCTGTCTATCAGTTTGGCTTACGGAACAGTTGACAACTTTTATAATCTGCATGCCTTGATTAACTTACGATTAATTGTGTCATTTTTATTTTGCTGTATGTCTTTTATGAGAGGATTGTTTTTAAGACAATTTCACTGGAGCATCTCTTGGATCATCATGATATTCATTCCTGTATATATGTACATGATGATCAAATTTATGCACATGGGATGCTTTTGTTGTTGTTTTTGTTATTGTTTTGGGTGTAACCCCATTTGTCAGCACTCAATAGGTTATACACAGCAGCCAATATAAACTTGTGGAGGAAGAACCTGGTAAAATCCTGGTAAGAACCACCTACCCATGCAAATCTACTGGCAGACATCTCACATACCCACATTAGTCAAGCCCAAGACTCAAACCCATGTGGCAGACAGAGGTGAGATGGCAAGTGCTTTATACCACTCAGGGGATCTGGATGTTTTTATAAACTCAGCAGTGAACAAGAAACCTAGGCATTGAAACTTCAGAATATGTTTGAAAGTTGAAAAAGTGTTTCTCTAAAATAAAATATTGAAGCCATGTTATAACACAGCTGGATGAGCATCAAACTCTTAATCTAAGAAACGCAGGTTCAAATCCCACACAGGCCAGTCCAGGTTGGCTGCCACAATAATGTATTTTTTTGAAAAGCACTTAGCTTCCATTTCCTTCACATCATATAGATAGTAATATATTACATGTACCAACAACAACAACAAATTTGTTGTTATAAGGTAAACAATATACCTTGAAGACGTGTTATCATCATTATCAATGAATCATCCAGATATGTAATGTTGTGTAAGAGAATAATGATGTGCCTTGGATTATATTTGAAAATAAAAACATTTCTGGCCACTAGATAGTTTGAAAAAAGTATTATTGCTCTGATGTATCGAAGGAAAAAAATGTGCACTACAACAAATTCTTGTCTGCTTATACTTTTACTACTGATGTAAAAATGAATTCACAGAAAAATCCTGCAAACAATTTCCTAAAGTAGATATGGTATGTGTAATTTAAATGGAACATGTTGTTCCTGTATCAGCCACAGACATGTTCACTTACATGTTTACCAGTTTTGTAAACATTTACAGATAGTAAAATAAACCAAAGCAATTTAAATATGTTAATGTTGCAGTCTTGTCAATCATCACAAAGCATATTTTTACCAAACTGATCTTTTTACATTTATCTTTTCTGCACTGCAGGTTGAATCCATACTAAACAAATTGAATGGTAGATACTTATATGAGGAATATTTTCTTTTGAGATGAATGTGTGTTCTTCATCAATAGTTTGTGAAAAATGTTTACACATAAAGTATTTTATAATGCTAGTATATTTGGCATAAGAATAAGTTACCCAATTTGTGCTTCAGTCAACAGGGATCTTTGCTCAACTAAAAGAGAAAAAACTCAGATTGGATAAAGTTAAAAACTTAGAACAATAGTATTTCTTCTTGAATAGAAATTTACTGTAATTATTTTTCTTGAAATTAGTGGTTGGGCTAATATAACAAAGTATTTGATATATGCTGGTAGAAATAAAGCCAAAAATTGCAAAAGGGATGCTCATGGATGGTATTTAATTAGCACTCAGAAACTTCATTATGTGCCTTCCAACTTACCTGCCTATTTGCACACATACACACACACACACATATACACACACATACACACACATACACACAAGGAAAACACATGAATTCATCAGTTGTACAATTGTACAAGCTCTCATAAAGGATTAGATAATGTTCAACAAGGTAAATCTGTTTGTTATATTAGTGTCATATGTTTATTACAAGACTGGATTACTGTAATCAGCATGTTTGTCATGTCAATGGCATCTGTATGACAAAGTTGATTACTGAAGTCAATATATGTTTGTCATTTCATTGCCAGTTTGTATTTCACAATTAGATAGCTAGAGTTAACATGTTTGTCATGGGAGTGTGAGCTTGTATTTCAGAAGTGGATTACTGGAGCCAGTTTACATGAAAGGAAATCAAATAATAAGTACAGATGGAAACAAACTTTGATTTCAATTGTTACAAGTGTTTTCAGTGCACAATACATTGTTGCAGTTAAAAACTGCATTCATGCTTGTGTGATTCTTTTTATCCTGTACTAAAATTGCAGGCTTCCCTAGCAGTGTGATTTTATCTTATTAATATTTTGACATTTGAAACAGTCTCTTGAAAGGAGAATATAGATACAATTTATGACATCTGTATGTTGAATATGAATTCTGAACAATTTTGCACTTGTCTATGACAGAATTCTGTCTTGGATGAAGCTGTTGTCCTTGACATGGTAATAGGTGTTACTGTCTTATAAACAGTCTTATGTTGTAGTACTGTTTTCCTTGTGCAACCACTTTGAAGATCAGTAGTCATCAAAAACTATTTGAGACAGAAAATATATGAAAAACATACAAATCATCAAGCATTATGATGAGAACACAAAGTATGGTTCAGTTTTTTTTTTACAGTTTCCATGACATTAAACTTCAGAATTAAGCCACATGAAATTTCTCATGACATCTTCTGGTATATTGTAACAGAAACAATATAAAAATTTTCAAAATGGACTTTTTATTTAATTTTAAACACCAATAATGGGGTGTGATGACTCTTGAGTACAATAAATGTAACAGAAAGAAAACAAAGCCTATAATTGAAGTAAAATCAACAAACAATATATTTCTGTACAATAGAAAAGGAAAATTCAGAAGTATGATTAAAATATTGTGAATCAGGACCCAATTAATCCTAAATGTCCTATCACAAGTCCAAACACATAGAATATTTGGAATGAATTCCAGCAGTTTTGAATTTATTGATGTACAATTATGCAATTCAAATGCCTTTGAATGAGTTCATGATAATGCAAAAATAATGTGTTAATCCAAAGTCAATAGACACTGCACAGTGGGTACATGTCTGCTATCTCCTGAACTTTGAACCACTTTCTCTTCAAAAACAACTACAATACATCCCTAATTTAAAATCCCATGGCACACATGGATGGATTTCTCACAGTACAATCATATCTTTCAGATCAAGGTATGTAAGACAAATGCTTGAGGGCAGTACACATTTATCACAGCCATTTTGCACTGCATCTTCACAGACAGATGGCTGAGGGCAATACAAATTGCACTTACCCCATCATTACACACTGCACCTCCACAGACAAATGACTGAAGGCAATACCCATTGTAAAAGTAAGGTGAGAAGAAATCTCATTATGATACAAACATTGTAAAGGTTTTCACTAAACATAAACCATGCAAACCTTTGAATTGACTGTGTGTGTGTCTATGATTGCTAACCCTTTAAACTATTTGCATCTGTGATTGCTAATCCTTTAAACTATGCATGTATATGATTGCTAATCATTTAAACTGTGTATGTCTATGATTGCAAATCCTTTGAATAGACTGTGTTATGATTGCTAATCCTTTAAACTTTGTGTCTATGATTGCAAATTCGTTGAGCTTACTGAATGTGCTAATCCTTTGAATTGACTATATTCATGATTGCTAATCCTTTGAATTGACTATGTTTGTGATTGCTAATCCTTTGAATAGACTGTGTTATGATTGCTAATCCTTTGAAATGACTATGCTTATCATTGCTAATCCTTTGAAATTACTATGCTTATCATTGCTAATCCTTTGAATTGACTGTGTCTAATACTATCAACAGTCTATATGTGTCTATGATTAGTAATACTTAGAAATGAATAACTGGTTATGATTTCTAATCTGATAAACTGTCCATGTGTTATGATTGTTTTGAACTGACTATAAGTGTCCATGATTGCTAATCCTTTAAACCAACTATGTGTCTATGATTGCTAATCGTTTAAACCAACTATGTGTGTCTATGATTGCTAATCCTTTCAACCAACTATGTGTGTCTATGATTGCTAATCCTTTAAACCATGTGTGTCTATGATTGCTAATTCTTTAAACCAACTATGTGTCTATGATTGCTAATCCTTTAAACCAAATATGTTTGTCTACAATTGCTAATCCTTTCAACCAACTATGTGTGTCTATGATTGCTAATCCTTTAACCCAACTATGTGTCTATGATTGCTAATCCTTTAAACCATGTGTGTCTATGATTGCTAATTCTTGAAACCAACTATGTGTCAATAATTGCTAATCCTTTAACTAACTATGTGTCTATGATTGCTAATCCTTTAAGCCATGTGTGTCTATGATTGCTAATTCTTTAAACCAACTATGTGTCTATGATTGCTAATCCTTTAAACCAACTATGTGTCTATGATTGCTAATCATTTAAACCATGTGTGTCTATGATTGCTAATCCTTTACAGACATGGTCATTAAGGATTATATGGATTTTTACTGTGGCACTATAATGGCAGTACACACATCTGGTGTATGACATTTTGACATAAAAATTTGTCATGTTTTGTGCATTTCACTATGAAACAATCTGCACTCTGCCTGCAGACTATCTAGTCAGCAAAGTCATCCAAAGTGGTTATAAATACAAGTATGTGACCTTAATATCTGATTTTATGAATGGGCGTTTTATTATATGGATATTCATAGCTGTGTTGAAACATATTTTGCCTAAAAATCATGATCATTGGTTGCATTTAGCAGGTGGTCCCTCATGCCAGTATGTTTAGAATGTAAAATAGTTATAAAATGATTTACATTAGTAAAGATATATAATTCCTGCTATTTAGAAAGAATTGAACATTCATGGCATCGGTGATATCAGATATAATTTTGTATATAATTTCAGCCATAATTTATCTTGTCTAAAGCTAATGTACAATTTCCTTTTCTTCCATTAAGTTCTTAATTTCTTCCTGCCTATCAGCATTTAACATTAGTTCTCACTCTAATTAAGCATTAAAGACTAATCCATCATGTTACTGGATGATTGGAACTATATTCAGGTCATTGTTGCTTACACTATTGAAAGTCAAAAGGACATTTAGATGTGTGTATACATGTCAAATGGAACATCCTCCTTTGAGGCCTTGTCTAGTTGTCATGTTCACAGTGTCAATTTCATTCTTCAAAACCTTGCACATGATCCTGCCAATGACTAACAAGGCACCATTGTTTTCGTTGTCTTATCCAGAGGAATCTGAGGAGTGCTGTTGGTTCAAATTCTTCCCAGACCAGGATGGGTTAGATGGCCTGAGTTCACTCCAATGGCACTAATTAGACTTATTGGTAAAATGCTGGTGTTGATCTCCCTCACCCCTGGCCAATACCCATGGGGGTGTGGGACCTTACAGCAATTCCTGTTACTTAAATTAATATTGCCATTATGTCTCTAATGGTCTATCATACTTTTAAAAGGTTCTCAACCAGAACTACTTTTAAAGACTAATGTGATGAGTTTTAAAGTCAGCATTGCTGTTATATTAATACTGTTCTGCATGAGTGAAGGCATTTTTTTAGTACTGTAATGTTATGAATATTAATGGTGAGGTTGATTCATTGTTAGACATAAAACAGAATGCAGCTGTATCAATTTAAAATTGGCTTTGGAAGTAAGGCCAAAATGTTTATGTATCTTTCATGTTGTGCTGGTTTTAGAATTAGGGTAAATAGGTATTTTATTATTTTAATAAACATTATATAAATTATAATGATTAGTATATATGATGCACCAATAATTTCAAAATACTAATTAAAACTAGCTCTGTTAGATCAGTCAAATAAGTTTTAATTTTTTTAAAAAAGTTTCTTTCTTTTTTTTTTTATAATTTTACCATGGGGAACAAAAGGGCTACAGTCATCATTGAGAAACAGAAGATCAGCTGACTGAAAACACATTTTTGTTTTTGCCAAATGATAAATGTCAATAAATGGCCCACAATTTGGGGTGCAGTCTAAGTAAGAAAGTAATGTGTACTGCAGGTTAAGAATATTGACCTGAAGTTGCTTAAAAGATTTTACATTGAAATAAAATTTTAACTGAACTGTCAGTATTTGGAGTCAATACTATGTGGGACTCCTTGTGTACCCAAACTGCACACATCATCAGATTGCTGAGGCAGGTTCATAATTGGTACAAATAATTTATACAATAATACAAGTGTGTGTGTGTTAATGTGTATGTGTGTGTGTGTGTGCGCATACATATGTGTATGTGTGCATGCATGAGTGTGTGTGTGTGATTTAGATTTTTAACTTAGCTTTAACAATTTTTCAGTCATATCACTACGATGTCTGCAGTGTGGCAGTTTAATGTGATGTCTGGCTCTGGGACATCATGCTGCAGACATGTGGCATGATGCCCCACCCAGTCACATTATCCTGACACCAGGCCAACCAGTCCTCACACTAACCTCTTAATGCTGAGTGCCAAGTGAGGCAGCTGTTAGTACCATTTTTTTAAGTCTTTGTTATGACTTGGCAGGGGTTCTAACCTTCAACCTCCTGCATACAAGTTGGACACTAACCACTAGGCCACCTGAGAGCAGTCAACAAGATATGAAATACCACTGTCCGAGAAGAGCACCTATTATGAAAGATTTTGTAACATTTTACATATATGGATCAACTGAGTTATAGAATGAAATGATCTCAAATGAGAGACTACCTTTCCACATTTTATTAAAAGAAAAGATAGTCTTTCAAGACATTTTGTTTGTCTAAAAGCACTGATGGTATGTTGAATGTTCACACATGTTATTCAATCAACCAGTTGTTGTACTTGCCAAGTTTCCTTCATTTTTGGCGCTGATCAGTCAGTACCTGATGTATCATGTATGCAGTTTAAAATTGTTTTATTTAATTAAATAATAATTAGTGTGATGGAATGGTATGCTAATTAAGAACACAGCTTCCATAACCTTCTGAGGAGCAATCATGTCAATATTTTATAGTGCTGTCAGTTATTTTGCTTTTTTTTTTGTATTGTGTGGTTTCAACAGCACTTTTAACACATTATTTTTGGCAACATCCTGTTGAGAAAAGAGGAGCAACCTAAGTTCCTTTCACAAAAACACATCAAAGTGGCTGTCACCTAGAATTGCTTGGGTTATGAGTTTATTATCCTACTTAAACTGAGCTAACATGGCTCCCAAATGTTGTTAGAGAAAGAAAATGAATTACACATATTCATGCTTACTGAAATCAGTTGTGTATTTATGCTTTGGTTTGATTTGGTCCAGTCATCCATTGCCTGTCTAAGCAGTTTTTTTTAAAACCTCCATTACTTGCAGTCTATCTTAATTTGTCCCAATAATCCTCTGTGTGCCTTTGCATAGTTATTTTAAATTGTCAGCTGATTGCAGTGGGGTTTATCATTAGCTTTTGGTCCTATATCAATTCCAGGAAACTTGTTAGCAAGATTGAACAACAACAAAACCACTCAATATAGGCAGGAATTTGTAGCTAACATTTTTAGATTTTGAGGCAATTATAGCAGTTAATGTTCAGTTGTTTATATATATATATATATATATATATATATATATATATATATATATATATATATATACACACACACACACACTTTTTGAATCTTCATTTGTGTTATAAGTCTACGTAGCATTGTTAAGTAAAAACTGCTCAAGTTAGGCTCATGAAATATGATAGTCGTATCAGTATTCCTGTATAGATGAACTAATGAGACTTTCAGGCCATTGCAGCATTAAATATTGTTTGTAATTTTTGGACTTGGATTGCCACTTTTTGGAAGAAAACCTTTTCAGGGCTATGAAGTAAACAACACTACAGGCTGACAAATGAAATTTTATATGCTTATTTGTATGCATGTGTAAATTAGTTGATGAAATTTTCATAGGACTGTAGTGATATTACAGGTTTATCTAAAGTTTTAATCTTTGGGTCTTGTCCTTTTTAGCAGTATATTTGCAATAAATACATATTTTACAAATACAAATTATCTTTATCACATGACAAATGCAGACTTATTCCCCTTTAATCATTCTCTAATACAATTACAGTTGATGTAAGGTAGGTTGTATTGAACCTTTGTTATTACCATTCAGATGCTTCTTGGTTTCTTGAAATGTGATATCAAAGCCTACTTATACCTTGTTGCTCCATAATGTTGAACAGAATTAATCTGGTGTGGGTCATCAGGTTTAGTGTTCATTCCAGGAATGAACAAAATACATGTGTGGGTGGGGTGGGGTTTAATCTAGCCTTAAAAAAGGTTTACTTACACCACTGTGATGTCTGCAGAACGCCACCTTTTAGTGCTTAGTGCCAAGCAAGGCAGCTGCTAGTATCATTTTTATACGTCTTTGGTATAACTCTGCTGGGGTTTGAACCCACAACCTCTGGCATCCAAGGCAAATGCCTCAGGAGCTAGGCCACCAGAGTGGACCTAAATGAAAACCATGGGTTCTTACCAAATTGGAAAGTGAGGTGATTTATAAAAAAAAAAAAATTATCAAACATAATCTTAACTTGTTTCTTGTTGATTCAAGAAAATTCAAACATATGTCATCATCAGTCTCTACTGCCATGAGCATTTCATGCTTGGATTTGAATTTCTTAGATTTGCTTAATGATTACCCACTAGAGTTTATTTTGGACCTTTCAGTCTAACTTTTTAATTTCCAAGTATGCTAATTTTAAAATAAATACAGCAATGTTTTTGCACAAGATTGCACTTTTGCTTATTTGAATTTTTTGTCAGTGATGATGGTTCCTAAGTGATAAAAATTGTTTGGATTTTCTGTTACTAACTGAAATTGATTATTATTTGCTTCCTTGGCAATGAGTAGACTATTCAGAATGGGGTGCAATCTATTCATTAACTAGGGGGAAAAGGTGATACACTAAGCTAGCTTGGTGTACACTTTAATCAGTTAGTACTTTTGTTGTGGGGCTGAAAGCCATTTTTCAGCACAAGATAGGCTTTACATGGTGGCTAGTAAAATTGATGGAGGAAGAAGCCAGGAAAATGTTGGGAAGAACCATTGACCTATTAGAAGCTTCTGGTAAGCTTCATATATGCTCCCAGGGCATGCAATTATGTAATTCATGTACAAGAACTCCCAAAAATTAATTTCAAATTGCAAATATGAAACTATACTCTGAGAATTATACAATTTTATTCATCTGATGACCCTTAAAGTGCTTATAGAAATGGTATAAATATTGCAGAGTTTGTAATGATGTGTATTTCTTTGTGACTGTTTACACATCTAGTTTCTTTGGACATGAATGATTGTTAAACTTAATCTGATTGGCACATTGGGCCCTATAACAAGCATTGTTTTGAAGGTTGAACTTTGCATCAGGGAAGTTTTACAAATGCAAGTTTATAATATGGGTTATCTTGAAGATCGAGAATGGCCGATTCGCAGTGCTGTTCTTCTTTAGATGACTTAGGGTGGCAAATACTGGCTTAGAGCTGATCATATTAATGAAGGTAATCTATCTTTAAAGATAGCATATCAGATTATAGGATTAGGGAAAGTGTTAATGGAGATACCAGTGAGTTATTTTGAACCAAAAAATGGCATTCAATCTGAATCTCATATATATTTTGGATAGACAAAAATAGACAGCATGTTGGTTGACCCCCTCATTTCATCTGTATTTTGAAATTACATCAAGAAAAGAAGCAGACAAACAGACCAAATTAGAATACAGACATTATAAAAGTAGAGTGCAGTTTTCATCTGTTTTCTTGTCACAATTCAGCCCTGTGGGATCATATGCTTCAAAACTATATTGAACTAACATAAAGAGTATGCGAAATCTAATAAATATGAATCTAAGAATGAAATTTAAAAGTAAAGATTGATCAAAGTACTTCTGTTTGAACAAGTAGTCTATGGCATTTATGGATTTAAAATCCTAATACAGCATAATGGAATAGTAAATCTGACAATATTAATGAGCAGGCTGCTAATTCGTGAAAGTTAAACTTTGGCAGAGCTTATTATGGAAAAATCTTACTTTGGAACAAAATTATCCAAAACACAAAAAGTACAGAGATAAGAAACAAATAAAGCTGATCAAAAAATTAACAGATTAATGTTTATATAACTAGGGCAACATCTTCTAAAGATTTTGATTTTATAGAGGTCTTTACAGAGTAGATCAGGAAGAAAGAGATGGATACTGAAGTGTTATGTAAATATTAAACAATGGTTATTTCCTCTTACCCCTCATATTTTGTTCTACTCCCCTTTTATTTTTGTGGAGGAAATCCTACCTTCTGAAAAAATACTGGGAGCATTTCTGAAGCTTTCCCAAATACACATTTAACCAAGCCCGAGACTCCAACCCAAGTAGACAGAGGTGAGGTGGCATTGATCCAGAAAAATGAGCTTTTTAGACAACATGGTCATTTGGTTCCCCTTTCTATTCTGCAAGCCAGCTTAGGGTGACTTTATTCAGCATACATGCTTGAAATGGACTCTATTCAATAAGCTAGTTTGAAATGAACTCTATTCAATAAGCTAGTTTGAAATGGACTCTATTCAATAATCTAGTTTGAAATGGACTCTATTCAATAAGCTAGTTTGAAATGGACTCTATTCAATAAGCTAGTTTGAAATGGACTCTATTCAATAAGCTAGTTTGAAATGGACTCTATTCAATAAGCTAGTTTAAAATGAACTCTATTCAATAAGCTAGATCGAAATGGATTCTATACAGTAAGCCAGCTTGGAATGGACTGTATTCAGTAAGCCAGCTTGGAATGGATTCTATTCTGTAAGCCAGCTTGGAATGGACTCTATTCAGTAAGCCAGCTTGAAATGGACTCTATTCTTTTCAATAAGCCAGCTTGAAATGGATTCTATTATGTAAGCCAGCTTGGAATAAGTTCTATTCTGTAAGCTAGATTGGAATGGATTCTATTCTGTAAGCCAGCTTGGAATGGACTCTATTCAGTAAGACTGAGCTTGTGAAAAATTGGACTCATTTGAGTCTAAAACCAAGCATAATAATTGTTAATATTTATTTTGCTGACCTTTTGTATGTACCCTAATTGGCTGACATTGAGGCAGCAAATTATTGTGCCATAAACAAGTGGCACAAATAGAATGTAAGCATGTGTTTCTGATTAGTTAAGAATTCTCCAAATTTTTTTGCATTTTGCACTACAACCAGTAAAACTACACTCAAAACCAGTGTCATCTGGAATAACTTTACCTGAAGTGTCTTTTCTATTCAGATATGTTACTTGTGATAAAAATATCTTGCAAGAATAATCTCATTAAAAAAAAAAAAATGTTTGGAGCCAGCAATTTTGATCCCCAAAACTCTAGCAAACTAAGTAGAATCATAGCTGGTATATTAAGTCATAGATAAAAATACACTTTTTGGTTTGTGCTTTGGTGGATTTAATACCATTTTTCAGCATATAATAGTTAATACACATGACAGTCACTATTTTTGATGGAGGAAGAACCTGAGTACCCATGTTGACTGAGCCAAGACTCAAACCTACATGGACAGAAGTAAGATGTCTGTGATTTGTAAAGACAAGTGCCTTAGACCACTCAACCAACTGGGGCCTTAGACCACTTAGCCAACCAGGGCTTTAGACCACTCAGCCAACCAGAGCCTTAGACCACTCAGCCAACTGGGGCCTTAGACCACTCAGCCAGCTGGGTCCTTAGACCACTTAGCCAACCAGGGCCTTAGACCCTCAGCCAACCAGGGCCTTATACCATTCAGCCAACTGGGGTCTTAGACCACCACTCAGCCAACCAGGGCATCAGACCACTTGGATAACCAGGGCCTTATAGACCACTCAGCCAACCAGGGCATCAGACCACTCAGCCAACCAGGACCTTAGACCACCCAGCCAACTGGGCCCTTAATAGAACACTCAGCCAACTGGGCCCATCAGATAAAGATGTAGATGAAATTTGGTTGAAATGAGTGAAGAATGGTGAATTATTTCATAGCATAAAAGAATACTTGATTTTTTAATCCATGAGATGAAATGTATGTTATTCACTTGGAGCAGGAAATTTTCTTTTTATTTTATGCTCAAACATAGTGGCTAGCAAATTGTATAATATATTGAAGTAGCGGGTTTCTTGCTATTAGCTGCATGATAATGTCAGCAGTTTACAATTAATATTCCACTGTGTTCTGCATATATTTGATCCCAAAGTATAAACATTAATAATTCTCCTACTGACTTCAAGCTAAAACAAAAACTATGGAGAAAGACAGCACATGTGCACTGGATTTAAAATCAATCATCTGCATGTGAGGTGGCCTTACTTACCACTAGACTAAGTTAGTGTCTATAATTAGCTCAGATTTCTTGGTCAAAATATTATCAATGCATATTGACAAGGCATTGAAATAAAATTCCCGATTTTTCACTCCAGTGAATTATCAAAATTATTTCTCTTGGAAAATGCAACAATTCATAGCCTAACATAAAATAAATAGGCAGAAATGAGAAATGAAACAATGGGATATAGTACAAAAAATATATTTACCATAGTAATCTAGTACTGAACAGAATAATACGTACATAGTGTTACTGTAATGAAATATTGGGACTTAAATGCCATACAGGACTGAATCCAGCATAAAGTTTTTGATTCAGAAGTTGAGATCCAGGGATCAAGATATTTTGGGAAACAACACTAGACAGTTGCAATTGAAGCAAGCACAATTGAAATTTATTTGCCTGCCTCCCAGTAGCCTAGCTGGGTGATTAAGTAATTATTTCAGTTAGCCAGAGATAATGTGCTTTTATTGTTCCCCTTTGATCTCATTATCCTAACTATATGTGGCTGCCTCTCCTTCTTTACTGCAAATTCGCTCAAGGCTTTTGCCTTCTCTGTATGTATTTTGTTCTGTTGAAGTTGGCAGGGAAGATCCTTGACACAAGATAATACCAATTATGATAATATATTCAAAAGAGCAAGCTGATATCCCATATATCTCCTCCTAAGAACAATGATATTGCAACATAAGTTGTGTGTATACTAAGGCTTGTAGCCTAAAAGGTCAAAGGAATGATTGAAATCTTTATGCTGTTGTGAAGATTCAGACCCCCACCCCTTTTCTGCATTCAAGAAAACCCCCAAATGACCAAATTTTATTATGAATTTTTTTTATAAACTTTCTGAATGATTAATTATCATAATTACACAATGTTATCTTTTTTCATGTCAATGGAAGTTTCGTGTGAATAATTGATGTTGGTAATGGATGCACAGTACTAATAGTATGGAAAAATGGGAACCAGCCTGGATATGGGTGAACATTAAATACTGTATATATATATATATATATATATATATATATATATATATATATATATATATATATATATATATATATATATATATATATATATATATATATGGGTTTGGGTGGCCAGGATTGGTTAATAATGTAAATTATGTTTTTGATTAAAGAATCTTTTCAGAGCTTATCCTAGTTGTAGGTGAAAAAAAATATAAACATTGCTTTATTGATGGAATTTCAGTCATAATTAACAGTCATGAGTTTGGAACACTCATTATTAAAAGTAGCACCTGACTCTTTGATGCAGAATTGAAAGCACATGTTTCAAACACATTCTGGTCCAGAAAATGCAGTGGGTATATCCTTTCCTCTACAGAGACTGGACATCCAGGTTTCATCTATACTGATAAATATAATTTTGATCATATGTGCACTCAAAAATTTTAAGTTATTGAATTTATAATATCATGGTGTTTACATAGGTTTACTATGGGAACTGAATTAGTACCATGATTCCTAATGTTTACATGTATAGTGATTCGACTGGTTTTCTGTTCTTACTATAGATATCTACATATTACTGTGTGCTTCTCTGGCATAGTTAATCACTGCAACCTTTCCACTGAGAGGTAAGGTCATGTTGTTTGTTCCAGAAAAAATTCCCACCCACCTTTCCAAATGTTTTGGAAGTGTCATTTTTAAAAAATTTTATTTACATTTATTATATGTAAATATGGATTTTTATTTGTGTAAGAATTCTGGTCTTAGAACTTGTGTTCTGTAATAGTCAAACCTGCCTTAAAGTCACCTGTATTAGGTAATTACCTTAGATTATTAAACAGATGCTTTTTAATGTCTTGTAAACTATTTTACTCTAGAAATAAATCTTTGATAAACAACTACCTGTCTATAAATGACACTTTTCTCGTTTCTAAGAGGTGGCTACTTGAGACAGATTTGAGTGTATATTTATAATTATTATACTTTCTGAAATCCTAGCTTTAAAGTGAATCCATTTGTGTGGTAATGGGGGCAAAGATATATTCATCACAGAATTATAATTTGATTTATTTGTTCATTTTAATGTTATGTGAAATATTGCCATAGCTTTTGTAATGAATTGTAATGGAGAGATTGAGAATGTGACAGTTGATATTGTTTGATGTTAGGTTAATCCATTTTTGATGAGTCATATGTAGGTGTAAGTATAGTTTGGAAAAGACTTTGTTGAGTAATTGTTTCAAGCAACTATTAAATCACTGTCATAAAAATTCTTTTGTGTCTGAATGGCTATTTTCTTTCTACAGGACCATGTATCTAGCAACTAGCTTAATTAGTTGACAGTTTGACTTCTTTTGATCAAATGACATACATGTACATTAACTATTTCATGACTATCAGTGGCCATGACAAAATTTTCAAGTCAAAACCCTGGTATTGCATTCAGTCAGCATGTAATGCTGCTAAAGTTTTAAGTCTGAGTGCCAAGAAATTCATATGGTAAAAGATTAGTCATTCAATAGAACATACTGGTAATGTCCACTATCTTTTAGCAGTTGTTATTACTAACCCTACCCCTAAACTACCTTGAAAGTCATGAAATTAATGGCACAGTTTCATTGTGTCATCCTTACCATTCTACATCAGGGATGTTTAGGGTTCTTCCTCCACCATCCTGGCTGCCATGTAAAGCCTATCTTGTGCTGACAAATGGTGCTAAACTCTACAACAGCAACAACAAGAACAATATCCTGCAATTTGGATAGACCTAAATAAAAATGGTGTCCCTCAGATATCTGAGATAGTCATCTTGGTAGGATTACTGTAAATATATTGCTCTCTCTCCTCAATGAATGGTCATATTGACAATAAGTACAGAACCTCCAATATTGACAAAGAGTACAGAACTTTTAATATTGACAATGAGTACAGAACCTCTAATATTGACAATGAGTACAGAACCTCTAATATTGAAAATGAGTACAGAACCTCTAATATTGACAATGAGTACAGAACCTCTAATATTGACAATGAATACAGAACCTCTAATATTGACAATGAGTACAGAACCTCTAATATTGACAATGAGTACAGAATCTCTAATATTGACAATGAGTACATAATCTCTAATATTGACAATGAGTACAAAACCTCTAATGGTATTTAGATAATCATAGATGAAAATGGCACCATTCTGAGTTCCAGTATGGCTGTCATGGATGCCTTCTTGAAAATGTTGCTATTGCTACTTATTTTGAACTACCCTATTGGAATTAATGGGCATATGTCAAAAGAGTTATTTCAATACCTAGAATATCTTAAATGAAAATTGTGTGGGTCTTACTTTTTCTTTGACTGGACAATAAGCTTAAAAATCTCAGAGTTCAGTTCAATAGAATGCTGTTATGTAATCTGTCAATTTATTCATGAAGAGTTTATTTTTGACAAAATAGGTTTACTGGGAATAGTTTTGGAATTTTCCAAGTTTGTAAGCATTTTTATAAAACAGAAAAAATGATGTGGTGTTATGTAGATTGTATAAATGACCCATTTATCACACCTGTGCATACCTCTTGAAGGGTGAAGCTCCATTCACCTGATCTGTGGATGGGGTTGTACCTCCATGTTCCTCATTTTCCTAACCTGTGCATACCTCTTGAAGGGTGAAGCTTTATTTACCTGACCTGTGCATGAGGTTGAACCACATTATTATTATTATTATTATTATTATTATTATTATTATTATTATTATTATTATTATTGGAGCCCCGAGTGGCCGCGTGGTCTAAAGCACTCTCCATTAAGGATCACTCCTATCCCACCTCTGTCTTCGTGGGTTCAAGTCTAAGATTCGGTGGTTCAAGTCTAAGATTCGGCTAATGTGGATATGTGAGAAAGCTTGCCAGTTGCTTCTCATGGGTAAGTGGTTCTTTCTGCGGATTTCCTGGTTTCTTTCTCCACCATTAATACTGGCCACCATGCTGAAACATGGCATCAAGCTCCACAACAACAATAACAATTATTTTTATTATTATTATTTTATTATTATTATTATTATTATTATTATTATTATTATTTTTATTATTATTATTATTGTATTATTATTATTGTTGTTGTTGTTATTGTTTTATTATTATTATTATTATTATTATTATTATTATTATTGTTGTTGTTGTTGTTGTTGTTGTTATTATTATTATCATTTTTATTATCATTATCATTATGATAATTATTATTATTATTATTGTTGTTGTTATTATTATTATTATTATTATTATTATTATTATTATTATTATTATTATTATTATTATTATTATTATTATTATTATATCTACATACATATATTCACTTGTAAGTTGAGTCAAACTGCAAACAGCAAATATCCTGATCTGCCATAGCATAAAGCACCTGAAGATCATGGTCTGTGCTGTTTATTCTACTGATTTACTGCTAACAAACTTCACAAATCCAGATATGCTGGCTCATTATCTGATGGCAGATCTGTGCATTTTGAGAGCACAAACAGTATGCAGAGTGGTTTTGTGGTTTACTCCCTGTTGCACAGTACAAACAGGCCAATTTACAATAGCTATCAATTGAATCAACCTGAGTTTGCATGTCAGCACCTTTATTAATCTAAATATAGATATACTAATGTGTTCAAAACTAAATATTCTTTTAAATAAATATGAATCTATAGTAAAGATGAGAAAGAATGTGCTGCTAGATATGGAGTGTACAGTATAGCTTTGGGCCAAAGAAAATTTCTAAAACAAAAGGGAAAATAAGTTTGTCAACTAGACAGATTACATGTAATATGTTTCTTTTAACTTGGGAATAGACCTTCGTTATACAAGGTTAAAGATAAATTCTTGTTAGGTAATGGCAATGATGCATAATGTTAAATATTTAAAAATAAAAAGAGATAAAAGCTCAGGGCTTGGAAGTATGTGTGAATGTGTTACACCTAATTAAATGATTCTTGATTTCTAAATTGATGGGATTGTTGTATCTAGTTTTATTTTCTCCACTGACACAATTTTTTTTTGTCTATCTCCATTTGTTTGGAAAATTTTCTAAAGGCATACACTTGGTATCTTAATGTATAAATACAGGTAGAGAGTAAATGGCTATGGGACACATTTCGTTGTAAATAATAATGTGAAATATCAAACACATTTGATGTAGGGGAACAGAAATGGATGAAATTTTTCCTATACCCTACAGGCAAGACAAAATAAACTATCAACACCATCACTTTGTGCAGAACCCAACTTAAAACAATTAGCTTGACGTCTAAATTATTGTTTTGCTAATATGCTACCATAATCCATAAATTAGATACAATTTTGGTAGGAATGTTACCTTTAAAACTTTGAATTTGTATTTTAAGTCAGTTCACTGCATATTAAATTTGTTAAAACCGAAAGATTTCCCTTGTCAACCTTTAAGCTACTTACTTTATGTATGATTATTTTAGTTAAAGACCTAATAATCAAGATGTTTCAGGGTTTTTTTTCTAGTCGTATGCAATAACTCGGTTTAAAATTCTGTAATGGTACCTCAGCTACCTTCATTACAATGTTACTGTGTTACATTAGCTTTAATGGTAATTGTGTAGTCTGAATCAATTCAGCTGTTTTCACAGGAACATTACCATAACAAATTGTAGAAATTTTACTTAAAGAGTAAATGCATTTTTTGTGTACATCAGCAGGGATTTTTTTTGTCATTTCAATATTGCCTATAGCGTGACATTTAGTAATTGTATGGAAATACATGACTGTCCATAGCTGAAATTTCACAATGCTGACTTTATTGCTGTCAGCACTAAACCAGCTAAATGTAGCCATTATGGTGGTAATAAATTGATATACACAGTGGAAGCACAATGACAGAAAGGAAAAAAAATTGAAAGATTTGTTGTCTTTCACCTACAGTGGTGATGTCACCAAAAGTATATAATGCAGGCATTTCAACAGAAGCAAGTAGCTGTGATTCTTTGCCATATATTTATCCAGAATTTTAAAATGTTTATGTCAAACATTTTATAATATATACCAGAGACAATTTATCCAATTAAGATTATGACTTAATTTCAATTGATACAAATATGTATAAGATAATAAGATGCCTCCAAATTGGCATAATTAAAAGTGTTTGCCTGTCATATGATTAAATCAAAATGAAAAACCCATAAATGTTCAGTCTCTCCTTTCATACCCATTAGATCATGATGTGCTGATGTGCTGATAATGAAGCCCAGTGCACTCTTAACTTTTTGGTAAATAAAAATGGTTTGTAACAAATTATGACAGTTTTATAAATCATGCAGTATGGAATGGATGGTATGGAATAGAAATGAAATAAGACAGGCTAGTGAATACTCTATGATGTGATATTTGGAAGGTACCAGAGATGAGCAAAATGTAAAATATTTTACTTACAATTGTATCTAAAGCACATGAAGGACATAAACACACAATATGAATACATTACACATGTTGTGACATATATTATCTATTTCTTTTAGAAGTAAATATGTGATTTATTTATGATATTCCATGGCCGAGTCATGCTAAAGACTTTAAAAAATGGTACTAACAGCTGCCTTGCTTGGCGATCAGCATTAAGAGGTTATTGTTAGGACTGGTTGGCTTGGTGTCAGGATAATGTGACTGGGTGGGGCATCATGTCATATGTCTGTGACAGTTCTAGACATCACTATAGACTGTGACACTGCAAACATTGTAGCAATATGACTGAAAAATTGTTAAAGATCTGTTAAAAAATCTAAATCACACATACACACATTTATAATATTAACATTTCAGCACATATAAGGTACATGTATGAAATTAAAGTAGGACTACAGTATTTTCAGCCTAGGGTTATGCACAAACTATAATACATCTTTTAAACTTGATTATATTTATTGCTGAGTGTAGTCTGCATATAATTAAAAAAAAACTGCATATTCCTTATTATTTGGGCTTTAGTTTTTGCCATGCTTTTAAACCTTTTTTATATAAAATTTTTGATCAGTAAAAAGAAAAAGAAACAATAATTTCATTCTAAGAATTAAAAGCTTATTACAGTAATTCAACATGAATGTCATTGTCATTGTCAACAATGACAATTGTACCCTATTGTATTTTACCCTATTGTAAGATCATTAATGAAAGTTTTAAAATAAACATTTTCAATGTGAATTATCAATATAAGCCTTTAATATGATTTATATACAGAGTCCTATAACACAACATAATTATTTTCCAACAAATTTTAAATTTATCCATCAAGGAAAGATGGTTTGTCTTTGGTCTGATACACCATTAACTCATTAAGGCCAAAAGATGCAATTTTGCACCATGAGGTAGAGAACCCTTCTCTCCCTGGCTTATGACATCATTACAGTATATACAAGATGAAGCAGGTTTTGTTAGAGAAAGGAGAAAGGATGTAGGTTTACACTGATGCCACTGAAATTCTATGCACTTTAAAAAATACAGCTAAAGAAACTCAGTTTTAAAACTAGATGTTCTTTACCCCAAAATATTAGGTGGTTCCTGAAGAAGAATTTGTGTCCAGATTATAGGCTTCCTTTTGTTAAATCACAAACAGACCTGGCCAAAATTTACATGGACACAAACCTGTGCAGACATTTAGTATGTTTGGGATTTGGTTAAAATTTTTGCCTTTTGAAATAATTCATATATTATATGAAATGAGTGCTCATGTAAGAATGATCAAAAAGAAAATGATTTTATTCATTATAACTATAATATGTAGTGTGTCGAAAATGGATGCTTATACTATGTGACTATGTTTGACCTGCTGAAACTTGCTGCAGGTCAGGTGTTATTACTATTGAAATAATAAGATATGGTTTATTAATTAACCTTGATTACACAGTCATGTACTTCAGTGATAAAATTTATAAAATGTATCATAAAATGTATCACTCTGGTCATTTTACCACATGGATACAATGATGGGTACAAGCTACAGGTTTATAATATGGGACATGGTACAGGGTGTCTCTGCTACAAGCAATTTTTTTTATCATTATCCTAACCTATACAACTGTGTTGTTTTTGTTGACATTTCTGTGACATTTGTATGGATTTCAAGATAATCAATAAAATGTAATATTATATGGTCAGAAAAAAATAATGTAGAAGTAGTCACACATGAGTACTAATATAAAACAACCAGGGCACACAGATATATGGAAATACAACATAATTCTACTTATTCTGATAGTGTGAGGTATCACTTTGTTATCAGCAGGAGTTCACCCCAGTATGTTGAATGTTATTCCCTGATGAATAATGGGTGAGGTGTTTACCATATATACTCATGTATAAGTTGAATTCAACTACAAAGAATGACAAATTCTTTAACACATTGGTTGCTATAAGCAACATAGGAGGTAAAACATTAGTATATCTCATGCAAACAACATTGACACTGATATGCCATTACATAATGTACTGGCAGATCAGGATCCAGGATGTTTTTTATGCTCATTACTCCTAGATGCAGATCTGTCAGTGCATTATGCAATGGCAGATTCAGTATGTACAGTTTATAGTTTGATTTGACTTACTAGAGAGTACATATGGTAAATCAAACATTTGAGTGGCATATCACATCCTTTATGTTTACAGTTTTCTATTTTTGTCAATCATTTACTTTTCTCCAATTCAAATATTCCACCATCATGTGACAAGCAAGGATACACTTGCCTACACTTGATTGGATATTCAGATAACACTTGTCAGGGCTGCAAGACCAATATTTTACCTGTTGACATATTTGCTTCAAGGAGGCAGGTGAAAATTGTATACAGGTGATGCATTTTTTTTAAAAAAATTTTCATGCCTTACTATGTATAGTATTTGATAATACTTGATAAGAGTTTGTTTTTTTTTACAGGATGTGATTTATTTGAGATTCAACATTAAAGATAATAAGCCCTGTTCATTGATCTATTTGTTTTCTTAATCATCAATGGTTTTTTAAGTGTCTGATAAATTACAGTTAAAATACAATGTCATTTAGACATATATGTATGGCTATATATATATATATATATATATATATATATATATATATATATATATATATATATATATATATATATATATATATATATCAATCAGATAAAGGCACATTTGAATATATTACTCTCTGGCAAATTGTATGGTTGTTATTGGCCCTATTCAAAATATTTAAAAAAATATTGTGCACCAAGCCAGGTTTTCCCCACCCCCTAACAATGTATAAAAGAATGCTTTTAAATAACACTAACTCTCAAATGCTAGGTATGAATTATTTTAAAGATGAAAACAAGTTGTTAAGGCATGTCAGTACAAGATAGCATTTATTTTCTTTTACCTAATTAACTTAAATTTATTTGGATTGCATACAGTTTACCAAATTTTATTAACTCCAGACCAGCTGTGTATTTATTACTGATAATATGGGCAAAATTTACCATCAAAAAATCTGTTTTGCCTTTAATTAGGACTCAAAGAAATGGTTAAGGTGAACCAGTAATCAGATTTTGGAAATATGATGCCATTGTGTGATCTTTTTATTATGCATTTCAGACATTTAAATTAAGTGTTTAAATAGTAGTATAATTAGCTTTTCAAAGTTAGTGATTGTACTCAAGTTACAAATCATAATTTAAGTGACTATAATTTCTGAGGTTTTGAAAATTTAAATTCCAATTAATTCACAGAAAAGTTATATGCTTTGTATGACACACTGTGCTGCACAATGACTAAAATTTAGTTATCTGAATATCCAATTATGTTTTGTTATACTTAAGCTTTGTCCCCCCCCCCATTCTCCTTGAATCTTTGATAATGGTGCATTTGGTACCAACAATTTACAAGCTTTCATATTTGTTTCTTGTGTGTTTTGACATCCTTTGAAAGATCAAGCTTAAAGAGATTCTAGTAGTGTCAGTTCCAGAGTTATACCAGGTGACTGAGATCATTGAAAGGCCATTGTAACAATACACATCACACATTTAGGTACTGTACTTGACTTGGCTTGGTTGCCTGTTTTGCCTGGCTGTCACTTTAATACACTCCCTACTAAATTCAGCCTGTGTTTTCATTACTTCATTCACAATCCAAGTGTTCACAGAAGTCTATACTGCACACTGGATTAACTGAAGCCTGGGGTGGTATTTTGGATAACTGAAGTCTCTACTGGCCTGTTGGATGACCTGAAGTCTCTGAAAGTGTGTTGAATTACCTGCATTTGTAAACATAAATATCAACCAGAAAAGTTTGGAAATAATTTTAATTTTTAGCCTTACATTTGTTCTGTTGCAGAATGAAAATGATGGATCAGTTTATTCAGTTTTCAAACAATTGGATATATATTAGAGTGACTTTGTTATTATAAATGTCAGTTTGGAAATGCAAATTTTTAAGTTGCACACCTGATATACCTAAATTGCTGAGTGGATCATGTGCATTTTTTAAATGATGCAGCTGGAATTACTGTGTTTGTGTCTCACCTATCTTTTCACCCTAAAATACATTCCTGTAACCCAAGGGAAACCCTATGTAGCTCCCAGACCAAAAAATACTCCTGTTTATGTGCCCTATATATTTCAGTTATTTGGAGAAAGGAAATCTCAGTCGGCAAAGAAAAATGATTCTTTAACAAAGAAAGGCACAGGTAAGATGATACTGTTATTACATTAGACAACCAATACTTGTTATTTCATTAGACTGCTTGTATGTTTATTACATTAGACTGTTGGTACTGTTATTACATAAGAATGCTGGTATTGTTATATTGTTATTACATTACACTGCCTGTATTGTTATTAAAAAACTGTTCTGGTGGCCTAAGTGGTTTGAGCTTCTGGCTCATGTGAGAGGTCATGGATCGAACCCAGGCCAAGTCATTCCAAAGACTTCTAAAAATGGTACCTACAGCTGCCTCGCTTGGCACCCAGCATTAAGAGGTTAGTGTTAGGATACGGGTTGGCCTGGTGTCAGGATAATGTAACAGGGTGGGACATCATGCTACATGTCTGCTAGACATCATTATAAACTACCATACTGAAGACATTGTTGCAAAGTGACTGAAATTGTTTATAAGCTACATTAAAAATCCAAATCACACACCCTATTATTACATTAGCCTGATGATAATCTGTTGTTATATTAGACTGCTGATATTTTGAGGTTACATTAGACTGTTGGTACTTTGTTATTACATTACTGTCATCTTGAAGGTGAAAATTGTTAGACTGTTTCAATTGATTGCCAAAAGCTTTAAATAGAAAACAAATATTTAGTTAGTCTGGTAAAAACAGTCATCAGCATCTTCTCACTAATAGGAATTACTTGGGTGTGGGTGACGGTTGTAAAAGGGATGTATTGATGGGATAGGAGGGGCAGCGTGGGAATTAGAAGGCTGGTTATGGCATGATAGTAGTATTACTAGAGATTACACTTATATGTTCTCAGATCACGGTATTATGTTATTGGACATTTGTGTTTGCATTTGTAAATATAAGTGTAGCATGCACAGTGACCATATAATACATTTATCTTTTATGATTTTAAAACTTTTTAGTTAATTTACTATTTTTAACATTTCATTAAATGTTTTATGTGGACTTTTCTATCACACGTTGGAGTATCATTTTCTTGGAATCCATGCATTATCATTTTAATGCACATCTTTGCATTGAAACTGTTCATTTTCAGTTTGAAATTCATTTCTTAAGCTGAAAGAAATACAGTACTATTTGCAATATCACACACAGCAATATATATCATACCATTCCTTTTGATCTTGCTAGGTTATTTATATCATATGATATAAAGATGTTTGGAATTAGAATCATATGATTTATGTCATGCATGCAAAACATAGGGGTACATTGCTGATGTCATATTAGTACTGGCATCAAGACTGCATTTAGCTTAGTTTCTCATACTCTGTTTTATGTAGAATCATAAACATCAATTGGCATATTTATCTTAGAGGCTATTTGCCATAGACAAAAATAGGTTATAGTGTCTTACTTTTCATGCTCTAATGATAAAGAAAATATATTCTGACACATTTGTGTGTAAGGTTATTCAGCTTGACAGGAATATTTGTTTTGGAGGATATTACTCTCCACAGTCAAAAGGAGATTACAGTTACATGATTTTCAAACTCCATTCCTTACATAAAATTTGTGCCTTCAGCTCTGTATGGCCTATTGGAGTGTTAAATATGTAGCATTACCTTGGTTCTATTGGAGTGTTGAATATGTAGCATTACCTTGGTTCTGTTGGAGTATTGAATATGCAGCATTACCTTGGTTCCATTGGAGTGTTGAATATGTAGCATTACCTTGGTTCTGTTGGAGTATTGAATATGCAGCATTACCTTGGTTTTATTGGAGTGTAATATATATATATATATATATATATATATATATATATATATATATATATATATATATATATATATATATATATATAGCATTACCTTGGTTCTATTGGAGTGTTAAATATATAGCATTACTTTGGTTTTGTTATAGTATTGAACATGTTGCATTACCTTGGTTCTGTTGAAGTGTTGAATATGCAGCATTACCTTGGTTCTGTTGGAGTATTGAGTATGTAGCATTACCTTGGTTCTGTTGGAGTGTTGAATATATAGCATTACTTTGGTTCTGTTATAGTATTGAACATGTAGCATTACCTTGGTTCTGTTGAAGTGTTGAATATGTAGCATTACTTTGGTTCTGTTGGAGTACTGAGTATGTAGCATTACCTTGGTTCTGTTGAAGTGTTGAATATATAGCATTACTTTGGTTCTGTTGGAGTACTGAGTATGTAGCATTACTTTGGTTCTGTTGGAGTGTTGAGTATGTAGCATTACCTTGGTCCTGTTGGAGTGTTGAATATGTAGCATTACCTTGGTTCTGTGGGAGTAATGAATACGCAGCATTACCTAGGGTCTATTGGAGTATTGAATATGCAGTTATTGATTGGGTGTATTAGAGTATTAAATATGTAGCATTACCTTGAGTCTGTTGGCATATTGAACATGCATTGGCAAGTATTGATTGGTTTTGTTGATGTATGCAGTATTACCAAGATTCTATTGAAGTATTGAATATGCAGCTATTGATTGAGTCTATTAGAGTTTGGAATATGCTATTTCACCATGAGTTGATTGGAGTACTGAACATGCAGCAATTAACTGACAATTGTTGGAATTGTTTTATTCACCCATAGGTCATGTAATTTTCAATGAAATGCATCTAATATGGCTTTTTAGAATTCTGGATCTATGCCCAATATTTGGCCATAAAATTGGAGCTGAGATATTTTGTGCACTGGATGGCCTGGTATTGAAAATATGTATTGTGTGGTTGAAATTAGTACCAAATTTAAAAGGAATCAAAATCAGGTTCTTCCTGGCAATGTTCTTTTTTAGATAAATGTCTTTAAGGAAAGATACCTATGTCAAAGGTACCATAACAAAATTCAGAGAATAAGCATTATATAATTTTGTCCTGCTGGAAACATATCAAATTTATGGAATTGTACAAATATAATTTATACAGAAGGTGACAACACAGATGAAAACCTCAATAAATTAAGAAATATTCCATGCTGATCTGCCAAATGGCCTGATTCCTAGCATTCATAATGACTACCAAATTGCTCCACTTTTAGACTTGTACCTGATTAAGTGGTTGTTTGTCATCCAAGTTCTGTAACCTTTTATGCCTGATGTGATTTTTGATGGTAGTAATAGTGCTCAGTTTGATAGCAGTACCTTTAAAGAGATTTTCGCCATGGTTTAAAACTTATTCTTGATGTGCTTGTCAATAATTGCTAAAGAATCTTAGGTCTTGTTCATCATATCAAATTGTATATCATTAGAGTTTCTATAAAATACTGACAGAAATTGTCACTATGTTCTTTTCACTGAACTTTTAGTTACCTTTATTTTTTATCCAGATATGGATACAATATTTTGTTTCCTTCAAATATTTGTTCAAAGCTGGTTATCATTACACTTGAGTTTTTAAAGTCGGGGGCTTTGTCAGATTTATCAGTGTTCACAGATATATTGTTAGATGTTGGTTGCTTGGTTGGTTGTTTTATTGACACCTTCAACATTTTAATGGATATATCATGAAGAAATGGCCCATCTTGAGCTGCTCTGGTCAAGTATCAAACCTTTGACCAATGGATTAGGCATCTTATGCTCAACCAGCTGTCTTCCATCAAAGCTATTATGGCTTTTCAGCAGCCTTTGTATTACAAGTCCAATGCTGTACCATTTGTCTAACAAAGCAGCCTTTGTATTACAAGTCCAATGCTGTACCATTTGTCTAACAAAGCAGCCTTTGTATTAAAAGTCCAATGCTGTACCATTTGTCTAACAAAGCAGCCTTTGTATTACAAGTTCAATGCTGTACCATTTGTCTAACAAAGCAGCCTTTGTATTACAAGTCCAATGCTGTACCATTTGTCTAACAAAGCAGCCTTTGTATTACAAGTCCAATGCTGTACCATTTGTCTAACAAAGCAGCCTTTGTATTACAAGTCCAATGCTGTACCATTTGTCTAACAAAGCAGCCTTTGTATTACAAGTCCAATGCTGTACCATTTGTCTAACAAAGGAGATAACATGGCTTCTCAGTGACTCTTGGATTATGAGTCAATGCTCAACCAGCTGTCTACAAACTGAGCCACCATGGCTCCTGACATTGTTACCCACAGAAGGCAAAAGAATGTAGATCATGCCTTATGCACACTCCTGCATGTCATAAGGGTGTGGAACAGACTTGGTCATATTCAGTGTTGTGTACTTGGACAAGGGACTTTACTCTATTTGCCCTAATACCAAATAGCCCTCATTTATTGATGTGCCATAGAACACCAAACTAAGAACAATCCTGACATATTTGGAAGAGTAAAACAAAGTCTTTAAGCAAAAATTAAATAGTACTTGAAGAAGGCCAACAATCATAAATCAGATTCCATATATGAACACTTTAATGCATCTGACTTTGTGAGGAATCAGACCTGGATCTCAGAACCCAAAACAAGAACTTAGGCAAAATATCTAATGGCAGAGAAAGTTACCTGTGATGGATGGAGCTTGATGAAAACAATTTGGCTCTATTTTCTTTTTTTAGCAATAACATCCATAGAATGTTGGTTTATATACACATACAAATTTGATTATAGAATGGGATGCTTCCAGAATATGTTTTTAGATCAAATATTGAGAATAGAATGCATGAAGGCATGCATTTGCTAGTTATGAATAAATATGCATCTATTTCATCTCTAAACTGTTTATATTTTCCATGTGTTTCTAGTGACCCTGCACAAATGCTAATAAAGAGAATATGTTAATAACCTACCAAGGGACTGTAAGGAATTTTGTGAAAGTATATATCATTTTAGTGAGATCCAGATGTCGGACATAGTTTTGAATTAATTCATCCCCAAAAGCACTAAACAGAGATCATCTAAGGTGGCTTGCTGTAAGAAATGCATACCTAGGATTTCTTGAACAGAAAAAAAAATTCAATTTGCTACAACAGCAACCATGGTTATAGGTTACAGAAAAAGTGCAGCTACTTAAATATTTTTATTTTTTTTCATTCTGTCATGAATGTGATAGAAAACTTTAATTTAACTATGAATATTTATAAATTGTTGCTTAATAATTGATGCAAAGTTTGTATTCAGTAAATGTCTTTTTATCCCTTTTCAGCTCTTGTAAATCCATTGAATTATGTTTGTATGGAAAAAAAAGAAAAGTTTTTTTTTGATCTGGGACAATTTACTATATTTGCTTCCATAAAAGTCCTGCAATTGCAAACAGAATAGACCCTGATCTGCCATCATGTTATGTACCATCAGATAGAGAGCTACATTGTTTCTTCTACTCATTACTCCTAACAAACTAGATAAACACATGTCTGCCAGGACGTTATGTAATGGTAGACATGTATTATGTGTTGCTTGCTGTTGAAATTATTTTATAAGTGTATATATAATGATGATTGCACTTTATTGTATAAAGTATTTATTTCTTGAAGTTACTAAATGTGTGTCTGAAGTGAAATTTCAAGTCACCATTCTTAAATTTTAGAACTAGTAGATGCTCAATACATTTTAAAAACCAGATTATCTTCTGATCACCAAAATTATTAATTCTTAATGATGCTAGGTAGGGTCTATACCATTCCAGGACTCACCATTGTGGAATTGTGCAAATTCAACATAAATGGTGCTAAAAAATCACCTTGTTTCAAATGGAGGGGAGGATTTCTTTCCAAGATGTGACAATCTTAAAATGAACCTGTGAAAAGTAGAGTTGTATGTTGGAAAGAGCCTGTACAAGTAGAGCATGAAGTAAAGCATGTTCTGCACATGTAGAGCATGAAGTAGAGCAAGATTAGTACATGTATAGCATAAAGTAGTACAAGATCTGTACATGTAGAGCATGAAGTAGAGCAAGATCAGTACACATAGAGCATTAGGTAGAGCAAAATCTGTATAAGTATAGCATAAAGTAATACAAGATCTGTACATGTAGAGCATTAGGTAGAGCAAAATCTGTATAAGTATAGCATAAAGTAGAGTAAGAGCTCTATAAGTAGAGATGTATGTGAGCAATAGCTGTACAACTGAAAGCTGTATGTGGATGAGAGCCTGAATGAGTAGAGCTGTATGTAAGCAAGAGCTGAGTAGAATTAGTATTTAAAGTAATCTGGAATGTTAGGATTCATTAGACTTGTTTGAATAAGAGTAACATTCAGATAGGGAGGACAGATTAACTGATGCACACACATGGATAGATGCACACTACATATGGACAGAGGGACTGATGCACACACATGGACAGATGCACACTGCATATGGACAGAGAGACTGAATCACACACATGGACAGATGGACTGATGTACACACATTGACAGATGGACTGATGCACACACATGGACAGGTGAACTGGTGCATACACATGGACAGATGCATACATCATATAGACAAATGGATTAATGCACACTGCATATTGACAGATGGACTGATGCACACACAATGACAGATGGAATGATGCAAATAGATGGATAGATGAACATATGTACACACTTATGGACAGATAGACTGATGCATACACCCACTTGGATGCACACCACACATAGATGCATGCACACACACATGAACAGATATATATATATATATATATATATATATATATATATATATATATATATATATATATATATATATATATATATATATATATATATATATGGACAGATTCACACACAGATAAACTGATGCACATACACAAGGACCAATGGGCACATTCACACACACAAGGACCAATTGACAGATTCTTACACACATAGACCAATGGACAGATTAATACACATGGACCAATGGACAGATTCATACACATGTGGACCAATGGACAGATTCACACACATGGACCAATGGACAGATTCACACACACATGGGCAGATAGACAAAGTCCAATATACTAGTCATCTAGTCATGTTTCTTTAACTGTTGTTTATCCAGCCATCACTTGAATACATAGTTATGAAGTAATAAACATTTGGTACTACTGTTTAACTAGTTTTCTGACAGTTGAGATAATCTGACATTATTTATAGCTATGCTAATCATATATCTGGACAGAGCTACTGAGTATGGTGAGTTACATTGTGGATGTCTTTTGTATACCATCTCAAGTGGGTGTCACCTTGATATCTTGTTTGGATGAATGAAAAGCATCATTAGGATTGCTTCGCATCTGATCCCTTTAAGTCAGCTTTAATAGATGGATACATGATCTTTTTTGTGGCATTACCATATCTGAATTGATAATGTCTGATATGTAACAATTATGGGGCTATTTGTGACCTTAAAATTTGACAAAATGACTTATTTTAGTGTATGTGTTGAAAATAAAAGCTAATGCTGATGATGCACTTCAGTGATTATTTTTCATCACATTTTCCAAAATCAAAATGTGTTTTATCAGTACTTTTGTAGAGCCAATTTTGCTAGGAATTGTGACAAATACTCTGTATACTTGCTTAAATTCTAGTCAAACTGCAAACAACATAGATCACAGTCTGTTGTAGAATTATGCATCCGCAAATAAGGAGCTATGTATTTTTATTTTACTGATTACTCCTAACAAACTGCACAGACCCAGATCTGCTTGCACATTATGTGATGGCAGATCTTGGTCTGTGCAGGTTGCAGTTGGATGCTGCTTATAAGTGAGTTAATATGGTAGTAACGACTTTCATATGACATTGTCAGTGGCAGCAACCAAAAAAGTCTATGATTTTCATTAAAAATTTTAATTTGCTCATATTACCTAAACCCATTGATAAATTATTGTCCTACTTGGAATTGAATTGTTATAAAGTTTAGATAATTAATTCTGTGTCATGCTGTCTCAACCCTTTTGTATTGATTGCATGTTTTCAGTCATAGGGTTTGTATTAAGGTCTTGGTTACAGTTGTTTCATTTGTTAACATTTCCTCTACCAATACTTGCTTGCTCTTGAATTCAAGGTCATGGTCATGAATAAAAGTGTGACATTTCAGTGCAATAATTCTTTTATTTTCATTTGTTTAAGCTTCCAAAATACTGTGATGGATTTTTTTTCTCATATTTAGGATGAATCATAATGAGGAAACAATTCATTCTGTTATCTGTGAATCTGTCCCTTTGTTGTTGAGGTCAAGGTCACAGTTATAAAAAATGTATGTAGAGATTTAGTTAAGGTTATTAGATTTGCTTACATTTCATACACACTTTGATGGATTTTCTTCATTCCTAGATGATTATGAACTGAAGGCAGGTCATTCTACTATAACCTCATTCAACTGTTTGGCCTTGTATTCAAGGTCACATTTTACATCTACTTCTGTAGCAGAAGGGAAATCTTGGTTTTGTTTCTGCCACTAGTAGGTTTTTAGTTTCATATTTTAGAAACAGAACTGCTTTCAGTAGACAAATTATATATATATATATATATATATATATATATATATATATATATATATATATATATATATATATATATATATATATATTGTTTGCAAACATCATGCCAATCTGCCATGAAATGTGGCAAGTGTTTTTGAAAAAGGGAACCTTTAAGACTTGAACTCAAGTACCACTCAACAAAATTTGATCAAATGTGGTTGAAAACATTGTCTCACAAAGGACTTTTCAAGCTTTTTGAAATGATGCATATCAATTACAGCTCTCACTACTAAAAATGAAAACCATTAGTGCTCTTATCAAAAAGTGCTCTGAAGAATTTCTCCAGACTTGATTTAGAGGTCTTTCAGTCTGAAAATCCACTCAGTATAATTTCACTTGTTAGGCTGGCCAAGAGAAACTATAAGGATAATCTTTTGGCCTTCAATTATACAAAATTTAGCTGTCAGTACTGAATATGGAAAATCATTTCAATGACTTGTTTGCAAACACCACTCAACAGAACTTGACCAGATTTAATACAAAGTATTCAGACTTGAAGTCCTTTTAAATTTGTATGAATACCAAAGTGCCATCAAAATCTTAAAAATCTTCATTGAAATTTCACCGAATTTGACAAAACAGGATCTAGCTTTAACATCATGATTAGTATCTTTATGCCATTCTGCCGCTAATAAATATGGCTGCCACTAATAAAAGTAGAAAAATATTTACACAACTTTGTCTAAAAAAACCCACTGACCATCTTTGACATAAAGTAATGTGGTATATGAGAATTGGACCAAAATGGTTTGTACAGTCTTGAGGAATCTTTAAATTTTAAGGCGTGCTTTAAAAATTCCTTGAAATCATTCACATTAACACTACTGAGAAAGTTCTGTTTCTATAAGAAAAATACTCCTTGAAAATTGGCTCAAGTCCTTGAAAATTTGAAAATCAATTATGTGGGGCTGTACATGCCAAGAACAAATGATATTGATGCATGATCATGGCTAAAGTTCCATACAAAATCTGAAAAAGAAAACCTATATATTTGTTACATAATATAATAAATATTAATAAAGAAATTTCAACAGAAAGTATTCTACTGATCCAGATTTTTGGTCACCTGGTCATTTGTCAGCCAGGTGAGTGATCCCAGGATCATATGGGCCTGTTTTCTAAGTTTTAGACTTAGTGGACAATTTTCTACAACCTGCTTGTGTGTAAAATGAAATTTGGAGAGCCTTGTTTGAATGCAAACTTAGAGGACATCGTTACAATAGGTTTTAATTCCACTGTAGCAATATTATCATCTTTTCTCAGCTTTTGTCTGTTTTTGTAATTATTAGTCTTTTTATATAAAACTTTTTTTAAGCACAATTGATTAACCTATACTAATTAAATTGGTTAAGCCATTGAATTTTATTTGTTGGGTGGGGGACATTCAGGATTTAAACTTGTTTTGGCTGCAGTGGGAGCAAAACCAATTTCGTAAACAAAAATCCACTTGCATATTGTTTTGCAAGATACAGTGGCTAATGGCAGAGACTTGTAGAGACTGTTGGTATAAATCCAGGACCATGTTTTAGATTTATCAGCATTTTTGTATCTATATTAAACTGAACAGGCATATAGTCATTATATAAAGTATTACAGTAAGTTTCATGACACATGCATTAATATAGATATGCTTCACTTCATCTGGTGGAAAAGAATATTTTAAAGGTAGTAGATTTACCTGGTATTTCAATTTACTTGACTAAGTATATAAACCCAGTCTATATTGATTTGCAAGATTGTCCTTTAGCCCATTTAGCCTTGTAATGGATCCAATGGTTTTGAATGGCACCTGGAAGTGTTTGGTATTCAGGAAAGGTGTGGTGCTGTTTCTCTTTCTCATTATTACAGATTAACTTTGGAATTGTGTCATAGTGGGGTGTTATCTAAATCTCATCAAAGAAGCTCAGTGATGTCAATTACACACCTGCTTACCCTTGGAAGTTTTAGACTGATTCACTGGGTGTCGATTATTCAATCTGTCAAGCATTGAATATACACTTAATCAGTGGACTTTTGAGATAGTGGAATGCATAGATTGCATTTCTTCAACTGTGTTGTAAGTTTTGTGAATTGTTTTATGGAACAGATGATTTTATGGTTTAGATAGGCTCTTGTGGTCCTGTTTTCAACTTATATTATGTAACTGAAATTGTCCCAAATTAAGTTCTGCTTAGCTTTAAGTTAAGTCTGTATTACTCAGAATGAGCAAAACTCTCCTATGATTCTTACCTCATGTGCAGACAAACTAGAATCAGAATTCTTTAATGATTTTCATCTTTATCTTGCCTTTCAGTTCAGTATAATAAATTTAAAAAAGACAACTTGTTTTCATCTATATAGCTCTACCAGTAATATACCAGAAGATCCTGTGCATTTTGTCTGTCATCCATCTGCTATCCTAAGTTTAGTATTACTGATTCTTCTAAAATACTGAGACTTGGAGGATTTCCATGAAAACTTACACATACATTCCATGCCTAGGTCTAGTTGGTCCTTAATAAAAATGACAAAAAGACTTCTTATGATGTCTTGTTAGTCCTAAATGAAAATGGTGCTTATATTACATCAGAATAGCTGCCAAAATGGCCATCTTGAGAATTTTGTTCCAGAATATCAGCAATGGGTTCGGCACTCAGCAGTTGGAAAGAAGGAATAGTCATATGATGGCTTCCTGGAAATTCATTTAGGTCAACTGAGCCAAATCCCTTTAAAGTGTGGGGGTGTGTGTAAGTGGGTGGGTGTAAGTGGGTGTGTAAGTGTGTGTGTGTGTGTGTGTGTGTGTGTGTGTGTGTGTGTGTGTGTGTAATTGTTGTTCAGGCATATTACATATTTAGATTTGTCAGATTGTCATCAGAATTTGCAAAGTAATTTGTGCCAGTGATCTACAAGAGTGTCAGTCTACCAGAGTAAATACATATAGTTGTCATAAATGCAGTTTTTGCAGATTATGAATTTATATGATGACTGTTGCTTCCATCAATTGACAAAGTCATCTATGTTTAAAAGTGCACTCCTACAAGGGAAATGATTGTAATGCCTGTAATATAGAAGATTCCAGATACTGTTTTGTCCAAAAGTTCCATGTAATATCAATGAGGCATGAAGCTATACAATAAGTATGCTGAATTTCTGTGGATTGACTGTTTTTAACCAGGACATGGCATAATGTAGTCAGCAAATGTTATTAACCACAGACATGACATAATGTGGTCAGCAAATGTTATTAATCAGGGACATGACCTAATGTGATCAGCAAATGTTATTAGTCTGGGACATGGCATAATGTAGTCAGCAAATGTTATTAACCAGGGACATGACATAATGTGGTCAGCAAATGTTATTAAACAGGGACATGACATAGCACAGATTAGCAAATATTATTAATCTGGGACATGACATAATGTGGTCAGCAAATATTATTAACCAGGGACATGACATAATGTGGTCAGCAAATGTTTTTAACAAGGGACATGGCATACCACAGGTCAGCAAATGTTATTAATCCAGGACATGGCATAATGTAGTCAGCAAATGTTATTAACCAGGGACATGATATAATGTGGTCAGCAAATGTTTTTATCCAGGGACATGGCATAGCACAGGTCAGCAAATGTTAATAATCTGGGACATGGCATAATGTAGTCAGCAAATTTTATTAACCAGGGACATGACATAATGTGGTCAGCAAATGTTTTTATCCAGGGACATGGCATAGCACAGGTCAGCAAATGTTATTAATCTGGGACATGGCATAATGTAGTCAGCAAATGTTATTAACCAGGGACATGATATAATGTGGTCAGCAAATGTTTTAACCAGGGACATGGCATAACACAGGTCAGCAAAAGCACAGTAAATATTAAGAGCAGTGATAAATAATGATGACATACAGTGCAATTAATTAAGGAATTACATCTACATTATTATATACTAATACAGGAATAAAACAAGGTCATATTTGTCAGTTACACTATTTGAAATAATAAATTGTTGGTTTCAACAAGTTTTTTGTTTCTATATTTTACTAGATTTGTGACTATTTTATGCAATTTGATACAAACAAAACACAAGGTACTCATCATAAAAGCATCTCTATGTTGGGTTTAGGAGAAAATATTTTACTTCTGTAAATAATTTCATTAAAGTGTCATTAGGCTTTCAGTCAAGTACTATTCTGCCTTGCATTCTTCAGGATTTGCCCAAGTTCTCTACCATTTTCCAGTGAATCTCTCATTTTAGCCTATCACTCGTGGGATTGAAATATATCTGGGGTGGATTTCTGGTGATTGAAATATATCTGGGGTGGATTTCAGGTGAAAATTAAAGCTCTCAATGTTTTTATTGTGTTGATGTGGATGTGTTGCAGTGATTTAGATTTTACTGTCAGTTTGGAATTCTAAGAAATAAATTGTATAGAATGTAAAGCAAGATGATTAAGAAAGAATAGGAATTGATTTGCCCAAGACAAAATATCTATTTCCTATTGCAATGGTTTTAAAATTAGGGTAGGCAGTGAGTGAGGTTGTTTTTTTTTTTTTGTTTTTTATTAACTTAGAAGAAAAAAGTGCTTGGTTCAAGTCAGATCTATGTCAGGAATTTAATTTGAACTCCTGTTCCAATGCATTTATTTCCAATAAGTGAGAAAAATATTTTGCTTCTATACAATCTTGATATAAGTACATGTACTGGTCAGTATTGAGTTTTTAAATTCTTATAGATACATACTTTCTGACCACTAACATATATACTTGCTTAAAAGTTAAGTCAGATTGCAAAACACAAAGATCCTGATCTGCCATAGCATAATGCTCCTGCAGATTAGGGTCTGTTTTTGTAGATCTACTGACTGCTCCTAGCAGACTGCACAGATTCAAATCTGTCAGTGCATTATGTGCTGGCAAATCTGGGTCATGCAGTTTGCAGAGTGACTCATCTTATAAATGATCATATGTTGTCCAGGAACTTGTTGTGTTAATTGATAATATAAATGCATTTTGTCCAGGAAAATGTACACACATAATTGAAATATGTCAGTCTAAACAAAAGGGACATAAATCAGATATAATACTTTTTAGTGTACCTACATCATTGAAATATGTCGGTATAATAAAGGAACATAAATCAGATGTAGTACTTTGAGTTTACTTACATCAAATGTGTCTGTATAATAAAGGGACATAAATCAGATGTAATACTTTGAGTCAACCTATGTCCTTGAAATATGGTAGGCTTACAAAGGGTCTTAAATCAGATATAATTCTCTGAGTGTACCTACATAATTTGAAATACAACAATCTTATCAGATGTATTACTTTGAGTGTAATTACATCATTGAAATATGGCAGTCTAATAAATGGACATAATTCAGATATATTACTTTGAGTGTACTTAAATCATTGAAATATGACAGTCTAACAAAGGGACATAATTCAGATATATTACTTTGAGTGCACTTACATCATTGATATATGGCAGTCTAATACAGGGACATAATTCAGATATATTACTTTGAGTGTACTTAACATCATTGATATATGGCAGTCTAATACAGGGACATAATTCAGATATATTTTTTTGAGTGTACTTAACATCATTGAGATATGGCAGTCTAATAAAGGGACATAATTCAGATATAATACTTTAAGTGTATTTACATTATTAAAATATATGCCAGTCTAATAGAGACATAGTTTTTGGAGTACACACATGCACATCTATCATTGAAATACTACAGTCTAATAAAGGGAGATCAGTTAAGAAATATCCAAAAATTATTTCATTTAGGTTAATTGTAATTAAAAGTATAGACTGTCAAAGTAGTGGCTTCTCACTCAAAATATTTCAAAAATTAAAGACTGAGATGATGATCAGTCTTTGAAACCATTTCTAGGTTCCAGAAAGTTGTCTTATTTATGACAATTCATGTGGATCACAAAAAATTTTCAAGTGCCTGAAATGAACAGTTTTAAGTAAAATAGTAAAGATTGTTAATTACATTCTTGGGTAAAACATTTTTTTTGTTACACTATTCAAGTTTAATTTCCCTCTCCAGGTTCTAATTAATATATATTTCCAAAGCTTTTTTTTAATGTTCTTTGCTGATTGCATTTAATTGGATTAGAGCAGTTGATTTATGTGGTGTGTCAGAGAAAATGAGTTCAGTTAGAATGGTTTTATTACCTGACATGTCAAAGCCATGTAACAGTATCAGTCATTTAAAAAAAACAATGTTAGAGCAATCACACCTCATTTATAATTAGTGATCTAGAATGACAAATTGCTTGTTCAATGGAATGATATCATGAAAAGAAATGTTTTGTTTTCAAGGTTTTAACCAAATAGTGTTGAAAATATCCATTAGTTATTGTTCTATACCTGCATGCTGAATAAATTAGTGCAAAGATTATTAAAGAATCAGATGACCATTGAATTCTTTCCAGTAAAATCTAATTTATTAGTCATTTAGTTATTGTGCTACTTTCACTGATGGGCTTCAGTGCAACATATCTGACCTCACCTATGTGTATACACCTGCAAGATGCTTACGATCCTCTTCTGACACTTGTATTCTCATTATTTCCACTGCAAAGTTGAAATTATATGGACAACATTTTTTTGCATACCAAGGCCCATGAATGTGGAATGAATTGCCCACTGCACTTAGACACAGAGACACAGTGATCTCATTCAAGAGCACTCTTAAAACTCATCTATTTTAACTGCAAGAACAGTCATACAGACCTAATAATGTATCCTTATAACACATCCCTACCTTAAAAAATTTCCAGCATGTTTTTCAGTTTCTAAGTTTGTTGTGTTTTTTTTATAATCATATCATTATATATGTTTTTTTTATTCTTTTTAAGTGTTTTGCCAAATGTTGTAGTGAGCTTAGAGCTTCTAAACATTAAGCACTATGTAAAGTCCTCATTATTATTATTATTTTTATTATTATTATTATTATTATTATTATTATTATTATTATTATTATTATTATTATTATTATTATTATTATTATTATTATTATTATTATTATTATTATTATTATTATTATTATTATTATTATTATTATTATTATTATTATTATTAACAATGAAATTTGCTTAAAATTGAAAAATGCAAATAATGCCTCTAAGTATGATAAGGTTGGCAGTATTTTTCAGTATAAGGGCAGTATGATAGGAGGTTACAGCTAATACCTGTTTAATTACAATGAGGTTGGCAGTTGAATCAGTACAGGTGCTATATGAAAGGAGGTTACAGCCAATTCATCTTTATTCATCATGAGCTTGGTGGTCAATGTCATTATAGGGGCTGCATGACAAGTGGTTACTACCTATGACTTAAGCGCTGTAAGGTTGGTGATCTATATAAATAAAGGGGTAATATTAAAAATTCAAAAACTTAAAATTTTGGAGTGCTCATGACCAAACTTATATTTATCAGTATAGATGAAACCTGGAAGTCAGCTTCTGTGCAGAGGAAAGGATATGAGCCACAGCATTTTCTGGAGCTGTAGATGTTTGAAACGTTTGCTTTCAATTCCACACCAAAGAGTCAGGTGCTAATTTTAGTAATGAGTGTTCTAAACTCAAGACTCTTAAAGAACAGAACTTCCATCAATAAAACAATGTCTCTATTTTTATTCACTTTCAACTAGGATAAGGTCTCAAAAGATTCTTTTTCCTAAAACATAACTTACATTATTAATCAATCCTGGTCAGCCAAATCTATATATTCTCTATTAAAGTTCACCCATTTCTAGGTTGGTTCCCAGTTTTCAATGCAATTAGTATGGTGTGTCCTGAATACATTACACAGTTTTGTGTGTTTGTTGTACAGCATCTTTTGCACAGTAAATGTAAGGCCAAAATAACAGGATCTCTTCTCTGCTGGTGGCCTACATTGGTATTTGCACTAAACTACAGGAGGTCACAACTTATGATTCTTTAATCATGAGAAAGTTGGCAGTATATATCAGTATAGGTGCTATGAGATGGAAGGTCATGGCTCTTTAATCATGATGAGGTTGGTGACCTGTGTTAGTATATGTGTTTAAGATAAGCAGAACTTTTTTTTAAAAAGGCATCATGTTATAAAAAGATCATTGAAAAGCATGCATTATGTTTTCAAGTTTTACCTTTATTCCTTCATTCAGTCCTTCCTATAACCCTGATCCACCCATTTCAAATGGATGGGAATTTGACCCATAAACTTATTTCTGGAATACATTGTGGGATTAGTGGGAATACATTGTGGGGATACATTGTGGGAATACATTGTGGGAATACATTGTGGGATTAGAATATTTAAAATTATAGCTTGAGTAAGAAGAGTTAACAAAATATTCGAGCAGCTGCTTGAATTTATTTTTATTTATTTGTTTCTTGAAACTTTTGCCTTCGCTGTTGATTAGTTTATTTAGTTCAAATATTGGGGTGTCTTGAATGTTTTTGACTCTTTAGTCGAGTGCCTTGCCACTGTAGCCTGTCTGAGTTAATATAGTAGTAGGAATCAAACTTGAACCCTTTAGTCATGAGTTAAGTGTTTTGCCACTGTAGCCAATTTGAGCTGATCTGGTGGTGGGAATCAAACTTGCATCCATTTGGTCATGAATCCATTGTCTTTCCACTGTAGCCTATCTGAGCTGATGTGGTTGTGGGAATCAAACTTGCATTCATTTGATCAAGATTCAAATGCCTTAACTACTGTGCCACCATGAAAATGAATAAGAACAACATTTCGAGATGCACTTTAATGCAGCATTTCCAACTGTGTTAAGTCTTGTCAGTCTGTAAATGGCTAAAATCAAATGCATATGTTTGCTATATAATTTTGCTTTTATATTTAGATATAGCTCAAGATGTATGCAATATGTAGATCTTACTTTTTCCTTCTTTCCATCTGTCCATCTGTTTGTCAGTTCTCTCTGTCTTACTGAAGACCTAATTGATTATTAGAGATTACATGTATATTGTTACATGTCTAGACTCATACAAAGTAATAAAGAAAAGAGTAAAGCCAACAAGCTTTGTAAAATTTAACAAAATAATTTATTTCCCTATAAAATATGGTTCAAATATGAAAAAAGACTTATGGTTTGTGAATCTAATCTAAAAATCAATCCTAGAATTTAAAAATAAAATTGGTGTCACTAAAAAGTTCTACATGAATCAAAGTTTGAATCCCAATGAAGTTCCAAAATGGAAGGCAGTGACATCATCTATATCCTGTTTTGTGCTATTGTGTCAACAGTTCCTTGTTGCCTCTGTGAACCTTGTTGACACACACACACACATAATGGTCAACAAGTATTGGTTGCCTGACTTTTTCTTAGGTAAGAGACCATCATAATCTACCATTATTTCTGGTAAATGGTTCATTCAAAGCAAGAATTGGTTGCAGATGAGCCTAAGGTATCTTTTTATTGGGTTTTCCTACCATTGACAAGTATGAAAAATCTACAGTATTTACAAACATCACTTTTGATTTTTGGCTAATAGAAGTGAGTCAAGATTTTGTGGTAAGGCTTATTAATCCCTAAATAACCAGCCACAGGAGTTTCATGGGTCATACTCAGTATTTCCTGTCTGAAAGATTTTGGAACTACAATATAACAGTTCACTGACCATTCATCACCAGCAGGTACCTTTGGAGGTCTCCATTTACTTATAAGAATTCCATTTTTAATGAAATAACAGACAGGTACTTCAGTGGCTTCAGTTTTACTAATAGCCCTCTAAACCTAACAGGAGATCTCAGCATCTTTTTCCTGTTCAATGTCAAGTGATTGTAATTTGTCACCCTGATTAGAAAAAAGAGAAGGAGTAGTTAAAAGAGGATCACAGATAAATGCATTTTGATTGATCCAAACAAGGAGTGAAAGTGACCTCATCAAAAACCTGACCAATATATGTTTGAACTAAAGAAATATTTTCCTTATCAGAATCATTCTGAAGATCTTTCGTTGCCATAGCTCTAGTAACTGCAGAAGCTGGGTATAAATAAGGGAATTTGTTTTCAATTGGATCGATTTTCTGATCCAGAGAGGGCTTGTCAGTTACAAGTGGATTAACCACCACCTTGTCTCCAGCTAGGTCATTGCCTAGTAATAAATGAATGACTTCTATGGGTAAAGAATGCACTATTCTGACTGTCACATGTCCTGAAACTAAGTCTGATGATATATTTACACAGTGGAGAGGAACATTAATAAAGTGGCACTCTACTCCCTGAATGAGAACACACTCATTAGAAGAAAACTTCTCAGAAAAAAGAAAAGAACCTGATAACAAAAGACTGAGAAGTTCCAGTATTCCTTAAAATATGATTGGCCAAATCACCCAAGAGTGATATAGAACCCTTCAATATGAATGGTTCATAATTCTCCATAATAAAATTAGACTGGGTTTATTAGACCCAACAGATGTATTGTTTTAAATACATGATTATGACTATGACCTCTTAGAAATAAGAGCATTTGGGATAGGCTTATCTTGATTTTAATGCTTATATTTCAATTTGAAGCAATCAAAAATTACATGTGCTTTCTTCTTCCAATAGGTACATGTAGGAAGAGGGCAAGGATTTTGAATCAAGCTTAAGACATCAAACAAAATAATTTTAAAAAACAAATCACAATAATTTGTTTTAAAAAATAACAGCATCTCTATTTGATAGCAATTGCATGATTGTGGTTCAACTTCACAATACTGTTTTTTGATATAAACCAGGAAACTTTCAGCTTTGTTGCCTGGGTGCATGTGTGCATGCATCCATTTTTTGGTATTTTGCATATACAATTGTGAAAACAACCCATAATTATTTCACATTTCAGAAAAATATGTAGACAGTATGTGGATTTCTCATTAAGGTCATTGAGTATTCCCAGTAGTATTTGGTTTATCTACTCAGGATATTGTATCAACCACTAGGACATTGAGTATTCCCAACAGTATGAAGGTCAGCCATTTAGGACATTGAGTATTCCAAATACTGTTTAAGTCATCCACTTGGAACATTGAGTATTCCCAACAATATGTAGGTCAGCCATTTAGGACATTGAGTATTCCCAATACTGTGTAAGTCAGCCATTTGGAACATTGAGTATTCCCAACAGTATGTAGGTCAGCCATTTAGGACATTGAGTATTCCCAATACTGTGTAAGTCAGCCATTTGGAACATTGAGTATTCCCAACAGTATGTAGGTCAGCCATTTAGGACATTGAGTATTCCAAATACTGTTTAAGTCATCCACTTGGAACATTGAGTATTCCCAACAGTATGTAGGTCAGCCACTAGAACACTGAGTATTCCCAGTACTGTGTAATTCAGCCACTTAACATTGAGTATTCCCAACAGCATGTAGGTCAGCCATTTAGGACAGTGAGTATGCCCAATACTGTGTAAGTCAGCCACTTGGAACATTGAATATTCCCAATCCTGTGTAAGTCAGCCACTTGGGACATTGAGTATTCCCAACAGTATGAAGAAGATCAGCCACTAGGACATTGAGTATTCATCAACACTATGCGGGTCAACTACTTAGGTCATTGAGTATTCCCAACAGTATGAAGATCAGCCACTAGGACATTGAGTATTCCCAACACTATGTTGGTCACCCACTTAGGTCATGGAGTATGTGGATCAACAACTGAGGACATTGAGTATTCTCAACAGTATGTAGGTCAGCCACTCTGGACATTGGATATTCCCAACATTTTTCTTTCCTGATATTTAGCTGTTGTTTGGCCAACCAGTTATGATGAAAATAATAATTGATGTCAAATGAAACTGTCATCTGTCAGGAACCAAATGACATGCATCAATAGGATGGCAGTATCTTATATTTTGTTTAGATTTTCTTTGAAATGACATTATTAAAAAGGTAAATTTTTATTGTATTGATAAAGTTTTGTGTTTTTTTTCTTTCTTCAAAACATGTTATTTTTGCCCTCATTTGATATATTATAGCAAATGTTAAGTGTTGTTGTTGTTGTTGTGGGGCTTAATGCCATAAGCTGTACATGGCTGCCAGTAATAATGGTGGAGGAATAAATCAGGAAATCCCTGGAAAGAACCAACCGACCCACGAGAAGCTACTGGCAAGCTTTCTCACATATCCGCATTCGTGGAATCTTAGCAAATGTTAAGTGAAATTGAATTTGAAATTTCAGATTTTTCTATTCAGAAATTGTTTTCTATCACCACATCAGATACAAGTTGATATATCATCAAGATATAAACTATATGTGTATGTGCACCTACAAACTGATGCAAAATGCCAAAAAGTAATCTTCCAATTTACTCTGTTAATCAAAGAGATTTTATTCCAGATATTACTCAAATTGTCATGACTGATATTAAGTATTACAATAATATATACTGTCAGTAGGTTTTAAATAGGTCAGTAAAGGAAGATCTGAATACATTTTATGGTTCACATGTTTTCTGTTCCATCACTTGGCAACCCTGAGTACAAATATTGGTTAATTATGAATGTTAGCTGAGCTTTCAGGATGGTTTTAAATGATTATTCTTGTATGTATGGGGTAAATTTTAAGGCTATTTATCAATGGAAGATGCCATTATTATTATTATTAGTACTGTTCTATCTAAAATATTAGTATAAAATCAGATATTTACACATGATTTAGATATATCAGTGATAGCCATTTTTCATCACATTTAAGCAGAATGTCTTTGAATTTAGGTATATATTGGTAAATAGGTATATGTAAATAAAATGTTTATCAGTCAAAGTAGATCAGCGATAGATCCTATTTTATGCATTAACTCTTTGTCATCATTCACCCTTGTCAGGCAACATGTGCCATATACAACTCATAAGTCCAGTCCGACTTCAAACTGTACAAAAACGATATAGACCCTGATGCATTATGGGATGGCAGATCAGGGTCTGTGTTGTTTCAATAGGACTTGATTTTTATGAAAGTATATACAGTTTCTTTATTTAAATTTTTGATGTTTCATGATCCTGACATGTTCTCTAGTTTTTAAGTTCTTTATTGGTAGTGGAGATGCAGTCTTTGGTCTGCTGTTTAAACCCATTGTGATAGGCAGAGATCTAGTGACATTTTAATGACCTTTCCTTTGGTTGAGTGTGTAGAATAACAATGGTACTGTCAACAGGATGATTTATTAGACAGGAAAAAAGATTAAAGACATCCACAGAGGATCTTTTTCAACAAACATTTCTTTGATAAAACAGTAGCATATTGATATAAGGAAGGAGGGGGAAGGGGGAGATTGTCTGTCTTCCTTAAAATCATCTGGACTATTTTGAATAGTACTTTCTGTTTGCAATCAATCTTAAGGCAATGGCCACACTTGAATAGAGTGGTCTAAATATCAGTAGCAAGTACAGTGTCAAAAACAGTGGTTCTATTATAATTAAGTATCAATGCTAGCGATGCTTTGATAGATGACAATACATTCAAAGCGGACAGCAAAATGAATTTTAATTATCAGCCTTTTTTATCATTGTCGGAAAAATAAAAATGTATCCTGATCTCTTTTCTCAGGACATTCAAACAAAGATTAAAACAAAGATTAATGTACTTGACTGGCTTTTAGGTTACTTAAAAAAATTAAAGAGCTCTGCCACTCATATGGTGTTCTTTTGACTGCAGCTGTTGAGGTGGGGTTTCTTTTGACAAGTTTCATGTTTCAGGAGTCAAAGGTCCCCATTTCCAGGTCCTCATTTTCAGTGCCATTATTCCTATAGTTGATAGCTTGCATAACAGGGGGTTAACAAAAGTCAAAACATAAATCACTTGAAAAAACACTACACATGTAGAAGGTCTCCTAGATTATATTTGATCATATAACACCAAACATATATCCAATACATATATGGTTATAACAGTAATAGGCAAATAGGACTCCAAAGCATAATGGTAGAGATGAATTGTTGGTTTTGGGTTTGAATACATGTTGGCAAGCATTTCAAAATTTGGTATTATTTGGAAATTTCTTCTTCATTTACCCCATATGAAATGTTAGTTTCATGTTAGTATCTTGTGAATTAGAAAATATTGTACTCTGCTTTATTTGATTTTCTAGGATGCCAAGAGAGTTTGTGTTTTGTTCAATACAAATCTAGTCATAAACACTAATAGTTTTGTCATAACTAATATTGATACACACAATTATCCATGACCTGCTACCAGTAGTGGCTCCTGAGGACTATTAAACAGTTGGTGGATGTATTTTGTACCATTTGGAGTACACTCTTGTTTGATATTTATTCTAATGGTATTATGACTCTATCCATGGTCTTAAACTATGTAAACAAAAGAAGCGAAATCAAGAATTTTTTAACATTAAACAGTTTATTTCCCTTGAATACAAAGTGAAAATTTAAAAGGTATTTGCAATGTTGTGAATTAAATGTTTTATCATAAGTTTCTGAAAATGAACTTCAGCTGTTATTAGGTTGATGTACCAACAGTATTGAGGTATCACAATTACACAATCAAGAATGCCTCAGAATGAATAAAAAGTAATCCCAAAATAGTGTTTTTGTCCAAATTATCAAGGAGGGTTTGCAATTCAATAAATAAATTATTCTTTTCAAATTATATCTGAACACAACTAAAAGTGATTCAACACACTGATATCAAAATAGGAATTAATCATTTTTGTTTACTTCAACCTTATATAAAAAAAACATAAGACACAAGAAAATGACCATGATGTGGGTCACAAGTTTGCTTCCAGAACAAAGTTTTAAATTAAGTTTAGCCTTGAACTTAAACATCAGTAGACCGCTTAATAAAAACTTACAAACATGACAAAAAATATGAGAATAGTCAGATAGGCCAAACATCTACCCTCCTTATGGACAAAGGTCAAGGTCAGTACAAATTAAATATACATAAGATTTTATGCTATGAGACCCAAGAAAATTTGTTTAAAATAAGTAAACTCTTAGCTTGCAAGATAGTCAGCATCATACATTGTTTTGTAAAATTCATTTTATAGCAGTTGTATGCAAAATAAGTATATAGGACAGTTTTGTTTGTTTTTGCTGCTTTGTTCCCTTACATAGCAGATGTTGTTGACCTTAGACATTGCAACACATACTGGCAGATATCGCCCTGCCAGTTTAAAAAAGTAGAAGTTACTTTCATCAAATACCAATATTACCGTTACAATTCATTTTTTAGAAGACAGTTTTACCTTAGATAAGTTTTATTTAGCAAGTTTGATTTCTTTCTCAAACGATTCAGAAATAATAATAATAATAATAATAATAATAATAATAATAATAATAATAATAATAACAACAACAACAACAACAACAACAATAATAATAATAATAATAATAATAATAATAATAATAATAATAACAACAACAACAACAACAACAATAACAATAATAATAATAATAATAATAATAATAATAATAATAATAATAATAATAATAATAATAATAATAACAGAATAGAAAGCTACTGACAGTTCAAAGTACACTGCATACAAGAGCTGCAGTGAAAAGACTGCCTTCCTGGGAAGATCTTTGAAAGAGGCCAGAACAGTATTGTTAAAGGACTATGTAGAGGTAAAGAAAAATGGAACATTTATGAAAGTTTCAGAAAATGTGAAGGTTTTCTAGAATTGGTTCAAGAAGAAGACCATCTTTGAGAGAAAGAAGAAAAGAAGGATTACTACTTAGAGAACGCACAGAAAACAAAAATGATGATGGACTATGAAATGAGTGCATGAATAGTTTGTAAAGGAAAAGAATGACATGGAAGGCATCTAGAGATGGTTCCAGCTAGGAGAACCAAAGAAGGAAACATAAGAATTTGTCATGGCAGTGCAAAACAAGGTACTCATGGTCAGAAAGGTGAAGGCAAGTATATTAAATTAAAATGTGTGACATTATAGATCATGTAGAGTAGCAATGACAAAAAATAATAAGGTCAACAGATTAGTACTGGCTGTTGCCAGAAGCTAAGTGTCCAAACAAGTGGTATGATTATCAGAGAAATAAAGTGGCTTGGAAGAGCAAGACTAAAAACTATGGGTTTTTTGTGTATGGACTGATCACAGGATGAAGCTCAGGAAGCAGATAATTGATATAATACAGGTAGACAAGAAAATAATGTGTGATTTAGATTTTTAATTGATATAATACAGGTAGACAAAGAAAATAATGTGTGATTTAGATTTGTAATTGATATAATACAGGTAGACAAAGAAAATAATGTGTGATTTAGATTTTTAATTGATATAATACAGGTAGACAAAGAAAATAATGTGTGATTTAGATTTTTAATTGATATAATACAGGTAGACAAAGAAAATAATGTGATTTAGATTTTTAATTGATATTATACAGGTAGACAAAGAAAATAATGTGTGATTTAGATTTGTAATTGATATAATACAGGTAGACAAAGAAAATAATGTGATTTAGATTTTTAATTGATATTATACAGGTAGACAAAGAAAATAATGTGTGATTTAGATTTGTAATTGATATAATACAGGTAGACAAAGAAAATAATGTGTGATTTAGATTTTTAATTGATATAATACAGGTAGACAAAGAAAATAATGTGTGATTTAGATTTTTAATTGATATAATACAGGTAGACAAAGAAAATAATGTGTGATTTAGATTTTTAATTGATATAATACAGGTAGACAAAGAAAATAATGTGATTTAGATTTTTAATTGATATAATACAGGTAGACAAAGAAAATAATGTGTGATTTAGATTTTTAATTGATATAATACAGGTAGACAAAGAAAATAATGTGTGATTTAGATTTTTAATTGATATAATACAGGTAGACAAAGAAAATAATGTGTGATTTAGATTTTTAATTGATATAATAAAGGTAGACAAAGAAAATAATGTGTGATTTAGATTTTTAATTGATATAATACAGGTAGACAAAGAAAATAATGTGATTTAGATTTTTAATTGATATAATACAGGTAGACAAAGAAAATAATGTGTGATTTAGATTTTTAATGTAGTTTTAACATAGCTTTAAAACAAATTTCAGTAGTATCGCTATGATGTCTGCAGTGTGACATATTATAGTGATATCTAGCACTGGGGTATCATGCCGCAGACATGTGACATGATGTCCCAACCAGTCACATTATCCTGACACCATACAGATGAACCAGTGCTAACACTCTAATGTTGAGGGCCAAGTGAGGCAGCTGTTTAAAATAGCATTTCTTAAAGTTTTTGGTATGACTCAGCCAGGGTTTGAACCCACGACCGCCTGTATCTGAGGTGGATGCTCTAACTGCTAGACCACCGGAGCAGTACGCACAAAAAGAAGGAGCTTATCTTCGCCATCATATGCATGTTGGTAATAGGAGACCCACGTGTTGCATACAAGGAAGAAGACAAATGTAACAAAGTGCAGTAACCTGGCCAGAGAACTTAGGAAGGCCTAGAAAACTTAGGAAGGCCTAGAAAACTTAGGAAGGCCTAGAGAACTTAGAAATCTGGGCATTTAAACAACCAGAGAGACGGTCTGCAAACACTTGCACTAGAATTACATTAAATATTTACAAGAGAGTTAAGTTGCATCCAATATTTTTTGTACCATAAATACAATATATTTGTTGGCAACAAGCCCAATAAAAAGTTCACTGCTGGATATTATAAGCACATTCTTTCTTTACTATTTATTAAAGATGTTAGTAATGTAGAAAAGTGCTGGAGACAGTCACAAGTCTTTGCTTGGGGCAAACAGACCAGATGATGAAGAATTATCTGAAATAGTGTCTATAATCAAAGTGTATTCCAGCACAGAAAATACTATATATACTCATAAGATGTAGCCAACTGCAAACTGCACAAACCCAAATCTGCAGTCTCATAATGCATTTGCAGATTTGAGTTTGTGCAGTTTGTTGGAAGTAGTCAACAAAACAAACAACATAGAGCCTGATCTGCAGATACACTATGCTATGGCAATTCAAGATCTTTGTTGCTTGCAGTTTGACGTCGCTTATAAGTAAGTACATGTATATTTTTAGTTTCTTTTAAAAAAAAATATTATTTTTTTAAATTTCAAATGAAACTTAGATAGAATAGAGCACCTTGAGCAATTCTTGAGGAAAGTCTCCAATCCCAAATTGTTAGTGTTCCACTAGTTTAATAAATCCTTTTAGGATGATCATTATAAGGGACATTGGTGTTTGAAATATTGCTTACAGGTGAACCAAGACACGACACTGATAGTTGTTTTTGTTGTTGTTGTGGGGCTTAACACCATATTTCAGCAAACAATAGGCTATACATGGCAGCCAGTATTAATGGTGGACAAAGAAAATCTTCGGAAAGAACCACCGATTCACAAGAAGCTACTGGCAAGCTTTCTCACATATCCACATTTGCCGAATCTTAGACTCACGAAGACAGAGGTGAGATGACAGTGATCCGTAATGGAGAGCACTTTAGACCACTCTGACATTTGGGGCCCTACATTCTGATAGTAATATATTGAATGAATAAGGAGAAACTGCTGTATTATTGTTTAAAAATTAATTCATATGCCAGTACATGTATCATGGCTTTGTTGACAGTAGTCTTTAGCTTTAACTTCAAAAGTTTCTAATGTTCCCACAAGCAATCATTCTGTCTTAAATTCACTTATTAGCATTTTATTTTGTTTTGACCACTCCTCCAATGAAACTTGTAATATTTATTAAGTGCCACTTTAGGAATACTATCTTCAAGGTCAGGGTCACAGGCCAGTGTTCCATATCTCAGTAATATCTTTAACTTTTTATTTGTTTAGATGACAAGTTTAAATGTATTTATGAAAGTATAAATTCTACCTAATCACTCAAAAAAGTAAATAAAACCAAATGAATTTTACATGAAATTTGTGAGGGATTTAAAAACATTTACACTTCAATAGTTACCAATCCATGATCATTTGATTCTTTTAATTCCAATTTTCCTCCTTTCTGTTGTTATCTCAGCAGATTGCATGAATAAATTTCATTTTAGGCAGCATGTAGTTCTCTTTTATAAGCCTATTAACATGGTGCCAGAAAGTATAAAACCACATCTTTGCTAACCAAGGATTATTGATGAACTTAGTTCATCATTGTCATGGTAATTCAACTAAGAGTATCAATAATCCTTAGCTGGGTAAGATATCCTGCAAGAAACCTGTACAGAATGACAAGACAAGACTTCATGATGGTCATCACAGTTTATTTTAAATTGAAAAATGTATTTTTTCTTGCTTAATGGCATCAATTTTTGATACCCCATTTCAGTGTTTCAAAACAACCTGCTGCCCTTATGTCAAAGGACCAAGACATTGCTATGTCAAAGGACCAAGACATTGCTATGTCTAAGGACCAAGACATTGCTATGTCAAAGGACCAAGACATTGCTATGTCAAAGGACCAAGACATTGCTATGTCTAAGGACCAAGACATTGCTATGTCTAAGGACCAAGACATTGCTATGTCAAAGGACCAAGACATTGCTATGTCTAAAGACCAAGACATTGCTATGTCAAAGGACCAAGACATTGCTATGTCTAAGGACCAGACATTGCTATGTCAAAGGACCAAGACATTGCTGAATCAAAAACTCAGTGATTATAAAGGTAGATTTGCCCTTTGCTTTCTTAAGAACAGAGATGGGTGGGTGCAAGAAGGATGATGCAGTTACAATCTTTGATGTTTTAATCAGAAAATTTCTCTTCAGTTGAAAAGTTTGATCTGAAGTTGCAGGACAGATTGATGTAAGATACAGTAGAATTCAACTGAGAATTAAAAGTAGTTCCCAAAATTTATAAGTATGTGAAACATTCCAGATCAGTATAATGTGAGAATTTACAGCCAATCACATTCCATATCGGTATGATATGATAATTTACAACCAATCACATGGCAGAAAATACATTAAATTCATAACAATAAGATATTTTTGTACATTTGTTTTTTTGTCACTAGATGTAATTTTGGGAATACCTATTGCACAAAGTAATGAAATTAATTGATACAAAAGATGGATTTTGCCACAACACAGAAGGATATGGAAATTTTTTTAAAAAAATTATATTGGTATTAGCCTTCGATATATGTTCTAAACAAAAAGTGCAATTTTCATTAATTTGCTGCAGTTTTTGCATGATTTGGAACTATAAATAATAATAAAAAATTTCATAACATAAATAAAGCATGGTTTATTTTTCTCAATGTTGATGGATTGAATATTGAACATGAATATATATAAATGAAATTCTTGTCATATACATAATGGGTTGTTTGTTGATAGCATTTCAAAAAGAGATAAGGTGGCTTATTTGTTTATCAACATTTTATATCTGATTATGTGCACAAATGGCCATTGTACAAAAATTCTCAGTCCATGTTGAGGGGTGGGGATTATGGCATGCACAGAGGTTGACCTCTGTTGTGGTGTTAAAGTGAGATGGAATAAATGTCAGGAAGAGACTGGTTAACATGGCAACCTATGTGTTCAAGGCTTGTGGAATTAATATCTTTACCTTAAAAAATATAATGGCTGACAAGTCTGTAATTGATTTCAGCTTGGATGGTGACTGTGTTAGTCAAAATAGTATTTTTGTCTTATGTCCCAATAAGATTGATGATTTAATAATAATAATAATAATAATAATAATAATAATAATAATAATAATAATAATAATAATAATAATAATAATAATAATAATAACAATGATAATAATAATAATAATAATAATAATAATAATAATAAAAATGACTTTATTTAAAGAAGCTCACATTTGTATATATATATATATATATATATATATATATATATATATATATATATATATAATTGTACAAATGATTGTTTATGTAGATGTTGACTAATAAGCTTTTTAAAAGCTTGGCATGTGTCAGCTGACTTAATTTAAAGGGGTATGGAATTCCATAGTTTGGCTCCAGAAAAAGCAAAACTCTTCTTATAAAACTCTGAATTTGATTTAGGTAAATATAACTTGTTTACGATGGATCTTAGTTTATACATATGTACATTTTTAATGAATTTAAAATGACATTTAAGATAATCGGGAGCCAAACCATGTAAGGATTTATAGACTGGTAATAATCCTTCTGAAATTCAGTTATCTTTTGAAATGGAAACCACTTAAGGGTTTTAAAAAGATTTGTTGATGGTGTATCTAAAGCATCAAGATTTTTGTTTGTGCTATTAACCCAGATAGAACAACAATATTCCAGGTGTGGCATGATATATGTATTGTAGAATATCTTTCTCTGTTTTTGAGGGAAATAAGATTTTGTTCTGTTCAAGAGATTGACCAGTTTTGGCCAGAAAACCTTTTATGATGTCTAGTTGCTTCTGAATGAGAGTGGTGTTAATCTGATGTCTAATATGGTTGCCACAGTGGCCATCTTTAAAATTTTTTTATCAGTACTCCTCCAGAACTGGTAGTGATATCGCCATCATTAGAAGATTTCTTATGATGTCTGGTTGATAATGGTACTAATCTAAACTTAAATGGTACCAATCTGACTGCAGATATTGCTATCACAATAGCCATTTGGAAAATCATATTATCACTACTTTTCCCACAATATGGCTGTCATATTAACATTGTGCTTTCACCAGAAGACTTGCAATGATATCTAGTTTGTCTAATATGGGAAAGTTTTGCATATGAATACAAAATATGGCAACAGTGGCAGCAGTCTTGAAAATCTTATTCTTATTACCCCCAAAATGGCTTGTTGGTATTAAACTAATCTGTTATCTGATATGGCCACCAAGGTGGCCATCTTGAAAATCTTATTCTTACTACCCAAAAAATGGAGTCATATCAGCATGGAGTTCTCACCAGAAGAATTTTTATAATGAATTGGTATTAAACTAATCTGACATCTGATATGGCCACCAAGGTGGCCATCTTGAAAATTGTTTTATTGTTATACTGACTTCTTATGATCTTAATTAAAACAGTGTCAATCAATATATCAATTTCACAAAATCTGTCATGAAAATCATGTCACTACATCCCCTAAAGGCAGCCATACTGATTTGGGGTCATCCCCAAATACTTCTATTGATGTCTACTTTTTCCCCTCCAAAAAAAAATGCTGTAGTATCAATCACACTTTAAAATATGGCCACCATAGCAACCAATTTTGAAAATCTTGTTACTGCTGAAAAATGTCAGAGATATTCTCAACACCAAACAGTTAAAAGGAAGAAATAGTCATATATTGAATTTCTGGAAATTCTTTTCACCTAGTAGAGCATCAGTCTGAAGAACTCTTGTCTTTAAAAATGTATGATGAAAACTAATAAACTGTACTCTATAATGCATTTGATATTCAGACATACTTCTTAATTTAGCTGAGAAAGAGAAAATCAGATTCTTTCTACATTGAGATGTGAAACATAATACAGTGTATTGTTGAAATTCCAGTTGCTCACCAAATATACCAGTAACATGGCAACATACAACTACATTGTAAGGGAGAGTAACAGTTTGTGAATAACTGGTTTAATTCACATGAATTATTTCCCTTTATTTATCTTGCATTTTGATGGCAGAGCCAATCATTGTCTCTCTCATAGCAGTATTGGACCTTGGTTGAGCTGTCAAAGGGTCATCGTATGTAGGTCTGTTACCCTATAATGATGAAGTTATAGAAATTATGTGGGGTACTTACACTTCAGGGTGTGAAAATGTCCTCTGGGCAGGACTGTGGGGCAGCAATGGATATCATTACAAAATTGAGAATATTAAACAAACTCACATTATTTTGCAAAGATATTTCTTTAATTTCTCATTTACTGATTTGACCGTCAAACTGATATTAAGAAGGCCATTTATTTGCATGCATTCTGATTTTTAATATTTTATCAACACTTTGCTGACAGCTCCTTTGCTGCATATTGTCATTGGACATACACATTTTAGGTGCATATTAATATATGTTGTATGCTGAGCTCCTGCAAAGACAGTACTCCCATCTTAAAAAATTTGGTTTATATCATTTATGGGTTTTTAAAGAGTTTTAATCACACATATACATTTAGATAATAATAAAAAAAAGTTTGGGATTTTATAGTCTTGATAAAATTGCAAATATTTATGATGATAAATAAATAGGGAAATTAGACTAATCAATGTTGATGTTTTTACTGAACCAGTATATTCACTATAATTAAAGCAATATTCAAGGGAGATAATGATGATGATGATGGTGATGATAGTTGTCATTGTTATTATTATTTAAAATGTTTATATGCAGGATTTCTTCTCAGTTTACACCAGGCTAGAAGAAATTAAAAATGTTCTTATTGGTGAGAAGGCATTGGACTTTTGTATTAGATAAGATTATTTTGGAATAAATGATAAATGGGCTGAAGAAAGCGAAAGATTAAGAGTAGACTGATTACTACACAGCTTAAAATGACACTATTTTTAAATTGCAAACACATATAAAATTACAGAGAATGTTTAACACTATATACACATATAAAATGACAGTATTTTTAAATTTCATACACATTTAAAATGGCAGAGTATGTTTAACACTACATACTCATATAAAATGGCATAGTATATTTAACACTAAAATGGCACAGTATTTTTAAATTGCATACAGATATAAAATGACAGAGTATATTTAGCACTACATGCACATATAAAATATCAGTATTTTTAAATTACATACACATTTAAAATGGCAGAGTATGTTTAACACTGCATACACATATAACATGACACATTATTTGATAAAGTGACTGCTTTTAAAGCTGGAGTTAGATTTACTTTGATTGGTAAATAATATAACTATAATGAAAGATTGGAGTATGATTTATCATGGTTCCTGTTACTGCTAATGAGTCCGATTCCAAACAATATAGACTGTCACATAATGCCCTGGCAGATCAAGGTCTATATTGATGATCTATTGACAAACAGCATAGACCCAAATCTGTCAGTGCATTATGTGATGGCAGATTCCAATCTGTGCCATTTAGATTTGGACTTATAAGTGAGTGTGTGCTCTATTTATAAACTATTCATATAAGTATAAGTTGTCTATGTAATACAATTGGTTTTAAATAAAGTTTTAGAGTATTCACTCTTGCATGATAATATATTATTAATAAGATGTACAATCTTCAAATCAGAACCATGACCACCATGATTTGTTGCCACATCTAAAACAAATAATGCAGTGTTTGAGATTAACTAAATTGACCATTGCTTCTAGATTAACTAAAATGAAATATCTCCTAGATTAATAAAATAATCATTACTTCTAGATTAACTAAAACGACCATTACATCTAGATTAACTAGAATAACCAATAATTATAGATTTAACTGAAATGACCATTACTTCTAGATTAACTAAAATGACCATTATGTTTTGATAAACTAAAATAACCATTACTTCTTGATTATCTGTAATAACCATTGATTCTACATGACCTAAAAATGACTATTAGTTCTCCATCTAGATACCTGTTCTGAAAATACTTCTGGTCCCAAATATATTTGGAATAGACAGGGTTTACTTTAGACAGGGTTTGCATTAATATATTGCTTAAATAATTATCCAAGGTATGAAGAAAGCATATGTTGTAGGTATAATTACATTGTATTAAAAGTAACTCAGATTATATACCATACAACAAATCAATTATGCACACTCTTCAGTAGTTTGTGATTTTAAACTGATAATTAATTTGTAGTTCAGCATTTGGCAATTGGAAGAAATGGTTTCACCAGGGATGATGTCTTATTTCTGACATTGTGATCATTTTATATGTTAAAAATTGACAATTTACTATACCCAAACAGTGTTTCCCACAATGCAAGGATATAAATGACAAGTTTATATTTATGTACTATCAAGAAAAAGAATGAATAATAAAATTTGAGGGATAAAGACAAACAAAGTAGCATGGAAAGATAAATAAAGGAGCTACAATAATAGTAATCACAATACATAATATTTAAAAGTACACAAATTATTTTAAGCACACAGGGCAGTGTGCTAATTGTGTTACAGGGCAGTGTGCTAATTGTGTTACAGGACAATAGGCTAACTTGTGCTACAGGGCAGTGTGCTAAATGTGTTATAGGGCAGTGTGCTAATTGTGTTACAGGACAATAGGCTAACTTGTGCTACAGGGCAGTGTGCTAATTGTGTTACAGGGCAGTGTGCTAAATGTGTTATAGGGCAGTGTGTTAATTGTGCTACAGGGCAGTGTGTTAATTGTGCTACAGGGTGGTGTGCTAATTGTGTTACAGGGCAGTGTGTTAATTGTGCTACAGGGTTGTGTGCTAATTGTGCTACAGGGTTGTGTGCTAATTGTGTTACAGGGCAGTGTGTTAATTGTGCTACAGGGCAGTGTGTTAATTGTGCTACAGGACAGTGTGCTAAATGTGTTATAGGGCAGTGTGCTAATTGTGTTTCAGGACAATAGGCTAACTTGTGCTACTGGGCAGTGTGCTAAATGTGTTACAGGGCAGAGTGCTAAATGTGTTACATGGCAGTGTGTTAATTGTGCTACAGGGCAGTGTGCTAATTGTGTGTTACAGGGCAGTGTGCTAATTGTGCTACAGGGCAGTGTGCTAATTGTGTTACAGGGCAGTGTGCTAATTGTGCTATAGGGCAGTGTGCTAAATGTGTTATAGGGCAGTGTGTTAATTGTGCTACAGGGCAGTGTGCTAACTTGTGCTGCAGAGCTGCAGGCAAATTGTACTGAATATTTTCTCAATACTATTAATCAATTTGCAGTTCCAAATTACTGCAACATTCTTAAATTAGCATCTAATTCTATAATTTTTGCTTTATATACTTGCTTATAAGTCAGGTCTAACTGAAAACATCATAGACCCCAATCTGCTATCACATGATGCACCAGTAGATCAAGGTCATTGTTGCTTGATCTATCAATTGCTCCTAAAAAGCTGCACAGATTCAGATCTGCCACACATTATGTGATGACAGTTTTGGATCTGTGCAGTTTGCAGATGGATAGGATTTGTATGTGAGTATATATGGTATTTATCTAATTTTACACCAGCTGAGATTTGCTTAATATGAAATGAACTTGTGATTTATTAAGGAAATAATGGGTAAATGCTTTAAGGACACAGTAGATATCCACACATTAAATTAATCTGAAATGATTGGTTCTTGAGGGCAAAAGCATCCGAAAGTTAACCCTTACTTTCCACTTTTTCATTGAAGTTCATTAGAGATGGAGGTCATCATCTCTTTCACCCATTCATCTGTCATCTGTCCAGCCATTCACACTTTTTACGTAATATAGTTTGCAGCCATTACATGTAATTCAGTGCACATAATCAGAAGTGGAGGGTAAAGAAAATGGGATTGTGAAATGGGTTTGAAAGTGCACCCCCAAGAGGGACAGAGGGTACAGCAAAAGATAACTGGTTCTCTGTTAGATTTTTGTTCATGAGACACTGAGTGAATTAAATTTTATAGTGTTTAACATTATCATGTTGAAGAGTTATGGCCCCTGACATTGCTTACTTCAGCACAGCTCAATTAAGAAATGTTGAGTTTCATTTATAGTACACATTTATATTACTAAGACAATGAATGATTTCCAGCATTATATATCATTGTTTGGATCACCCATCAGTAATTGAGCTTCATTGTTTATAGGTTTGAAAGTGCACCCCCAAGAGGGACAGAGGGTACAGCAAAAGATAACTGGTTCTCTGTCCAACTAAGCAAACTGTATCATTATCATCATCATCATTATGATCAGCATGTTCCTTTGTGATACACCAATTACTACTAGCTCTGTTAATAGCTGATTTCATTTATATGATGATGGCATTTATTCTTATTGGTATTGTACATGAGTGTGTGTTTATATATATATATATATATATATATATATATATATATATATATATATATATATATATATATATATATATATAATATATATAAAGTCCTGCCTTCCAGGAGTGAGAACAGGATGAGGATATCCTGTTAGTCCTCAAGGTGGTACCTTCTTTCAGGTTCCTAAATTCTCCAAACTGTCAATCATGGCAACAGATGTTGAAGAGATATGGTCCTTTGACAAGGCAACTAATGAGGTTTGCCATCTTTGATCATGTGATTTATGCTATCTTTGATCCAGTGATCTATACCATCTTTGATCATGTGATCTTTACCATCTTTGATCATGTGATCTATGCCATCTTTGATCATGTGATCTATGTCCCAAGCATTCAGGCTCAGAGGATACTAAAATTCTATCCAGTGTTAAGATACACTCTGGTGCTACCTTCTGTCCAGATCTTTTGTTGCTCCCTCAATTGGCTATGGTTAAGGAGCTTTTGCAGAGGTTTTTGTAGGGGCCAAGAGTGTGTTGAACAGCATAAAGTGTGACTTACCCCCCTCCACATTGAGAAATTTGGATAAAGCACGTAGCATTCAAACATCTTCTTGGTCATTGACTAAACACACCCAATTTAAATGCTGGAGCACAAGTGGATATTTTCATGGGGATGTGTGCTTACCTTCAAGTTAAGAAGTTTGATGTCTTAGAACGAAAAACTATGTGTAGTAGCTATGAAATTATAGTAGATGTGTGGGAGGGTTGCTGCTACTATGGGAAAATAGCTGGTAGAGCAAACAAACAAATGTCTAGGCTACATATTTCTTTAATGGTTACTTTTCTGTCTCCAAATTCCCACCTCCTCATTCAAATTCAGAAAGTAATTATATATCTTAGTCCTAGCGGATTTCACAGGAGACAACTGATATCATATTTCTATAACTGGCTTGATTGTTTCAGAATCTGTGTTTCCTACATTAAACTAAACATTTGATATCTCACTAATGAGTTGTCCAGAAGTTGATTTGAAAATGTATAAATGATTATAATATATCTGATCAGAATCACCCTCACATTCAACCTCTCCCTCAAAATATAACTCTTAAATAAATGAAGTTTATAGGTAAGGGTTGGCAAAGATTGTCAGAGTTCAAGTATAAAATATCTATTTCTTTCAAAACAATATACAAATTAGTTTTGCTAGTTAGAGAAACTTAATCTACTATCTTGTCTCTAATATCATCAACATTTTAAAAATCTTAATCTAATTATAGGTCTTGTAAATAATTGTTTAATTAATTTGCATAAACACAAGTGCCTGCCTTCTCACTATCTAGACCATGGAGATAGATTGTTAAACCAAATGATTATTGTCCCTGAGGCCATAGGGTGAGCTTGCTGTAAAGATTATACTTGTATTGTTTTTAGACTGCAGAAGCAGAACATTTCTTGAAAAGTGGATTCTATGCAACATGGCTATGTACAAGACCAGAAAATTGGGAAAACAGTTAAATCATATCAAATGTCCCTACTACATCTTTCTCAGATTAGAATAGTTATGCATGAATACTTACTGTTATTCTGCAACCGCTTTCGGCTTGCTGCATCAGGAATCTCTATCACCTGCTGTGCATCAGTTTTTGTTAGAAGCAGAATCCAGAATATCTGGGCATGCATCATGCACTTCTATGGCTTTATTAGAGGTGCCTGTCTTCCTCTATTCTAGTTCTTTGCCCAGGACACATCCAAATTCTTACTGGTTTTCGGTAAGAGCTGTTTGAGGGCAGAGACCTGCCTTGGATGACTCATTTCCTGATCCCTCACATTGCCTGTAAAAGCCAATCAAGAAGCAGAATCATCTTGACTTCTTAGACTGCCTACAAGATCCAACAGCAAGCATGTTCAAAGACATGCAACTCCAGTCCAGGCAAAGACCCCAATTTATTGCTGCCTTGGCACTATGGCCCTACAAGGGTTCACATATGCCAAGGGTGAAAATTGGATGGCCATTCCCTCATTTGTCTTTCATCAGTTCCTGTAGGTGCTAAACGTTTTCAGAGGTTTGGTCAGTATCATGGACAGTGGGTGAATCTTGCAAGGAGGATTCAAACTTCAGTTTCTACAGTAAGTATGTGCTTTCATCAGTTTAAATCTGGTGTAATTAAAAGTTGCAGTTCAGTGAGCAATATCTGGCCTTCTAGTCCTGAATTTGCATGGTAACAAAAACAGGGGAATATTTTGATTACTAGTAATTATCAATCTTTCCTCATTAAATAAATTTCTGCAGGAAAGACATTTTAAGATAGAAATCACAGCTTCAGTTGAAAATGCATTAAGACCTGGTGGGTAAGTGGTCAACCTTTAGGACCTTATTATTCCTATCCTTCCTTCCCTTATTAGCCATATCCTTCCTTACCACTGGACAAATTTAAAAAGGATTATCCTCTGGGATTGTCTGTCCAGGAAGGATAAGATAGTCCTCATGGAATGATCTCTGCAACAATCTGAAGCAGATTCCCTGTTTGGTGATGGTGAGAGACCTTTGCTGGACTTGTCTTTGACATGGCTAAGAAAACAATCTCCTTTTAAATGTCCAAATCCCAGACCAGAGAGCCTGGGAAATGGACACTTTCAGCCTGAAGTGGGATTGTCAGTTTGTTTATGCCTTCCCACTCTTAAGGTTGAATCTACAAATACTTAAAAAGAGAACAGTCTCCTCAGCTCAATTTGATCTCAGCCCATGTGATCTCTGTAAGTATGGTTCAGTGACCTCATACCAATGGAAGATCAGCCATGGACCTTCTTTTCACAACTGGCTCATCTGAAATGATCTCTCCACCAGGTTAAGTGTTTGAGCAAAATTTCCAAGTGCAATATTCCTCAAGGAGATGATCAATGTGTATGATATCAAGTAAATAATCTTGAGTGATTGGAGCAGTAAGATCTACCCATGCATTTGTGTGACAGTAAATCTGGGTCTGTGCAGTTTGCATCTTATAACCGAGTAGATATAGTAATTAAAAGTGAACTAAGTATTTAGGTAACTAAAAACCCTGCAGGTTACGATGATCTGAAGGATGATAAAAAATTATCGGTTAAAATGACAGAACTTAAGTAAATAGGGAAAGTACCAATTTTGGACTAAAAGGATGCTGAGATTCAAAATTATGCCTGTCTTAAAAGAAAGGAGCTTGCAGGGGAGTCTTGATGGAACATCAGACAAAGGTGATTGGACTAATTTTGTGCATGTAATACCTATCTGTTGCTATTGCCAAATTCTCTCCTCTTATTCCATACTGATGTCCTTCTAGTTTTAGGACTAAAAGACTGAATGATAGTGTACATGAAGCAGGATCACAGGTTGGACATTTGAATGTTCCACTCACCCAATAGTCTCATAAGGTGGTCAGAAGCATTTTCAGTCAGGAATAGGTAAAATTAGTTGTACCCCAGCAAAGCACTGCAATAGAAATATTTAAAATTAGTTGTTCCCCAGCCAAGAAGTGCAATAGGAATAGGTAAAATTAGTTGTACCCCAGCCAAGCAGGGCAATAGGAATAGGTAAAATTAGTTGTACCCCAGCCAAGCACTGCAATAGGAATAGGTAAAATTAGTTGTACCCCAGCCTGAGCAGTGCAATAGGAATAGGTAAAACTAGTTATTCCCCAGCCAAGCAGTGCAATAGGAATAGGTAAAATTAGTTGTACCCCAGCAAAGTACTGCAATAGGAATAGGTAAAATTAGTTGTTCCCCAGCCAAGCAGTGCAATAGGAATAGGTAAAATTAGTTGTTCCCCAGCCAAACAGTACAATAGGAATACATGTAGTTAAAATTAGTTGTACACCAGCCAAGCAGTGCAATAGGAATAGGTAAAATTAGTTGTACCCCAGCCAAGCACTGCAATAGGAATAGGTAAGATTAATTGTACCCCAGCCAAGCAGTGCAATAGGAATAGGTAAAACTAGTTGTTCCCCAGCCAAGAAGTGCAATAGGAATAGGTAAAATTAGTTGTACCCCAGCCAAGCAGGGCAATAGGAATAGGTAAAATTAGTTGTACCCCAGCCAAGCACTGCAATAGGAATATTTAAAATTAGTTGTTCCCCAGCCAAGAATTGCAATAGGAACAGGTAAAATTAATTGTACCCCAGCCAAGTAGTGCAATAGGAATAGGTAAAATTAGTTGTACCCCAGCCAAGCACTGCAATAGGAATAGTTAAAATTAGTTGTTACCCAGCCAAGCAGTGCAATAGGAATAGGTAAAATTAGTTGTACCCCAGCCAAGCAGTGCAATAGGAATAGTTAAAATTAGTTGTACCCCAGCCAAGCAGTGCAATAGGAATAGGTAAAATTAGTTGTACCCCATCCAAGCACTGCAATAGGAATAGGTAACATTAGTTGTACCCCATCCAAGTACTGCAATAGGAATAGGTAAAATTAGTTGTACCCCAGCAAAGCAGTGCAATAGGAATAGTTAAAATTAGTTGTACCCCAGCCAAGCAGTGCAATAGGAATAGTTAAAATTAGTTGTACCCCAGCCAAGCAGTGCAATATTAATAGTTAAAATTAGTTGTACCCCAGCCAAGCACTGCAAAAGGAATAGGTAAAATTATTTGTACCCCAGCCAAGCAGTGCAAAAGGAATAGTTAATATTAGTTGTACCCCAGCCAAGCAGTGTAATAGGAATAGGTAACATTAGTTATACCCCAGCCAACATATCAGTTTGAGGAGTCTGATGTCAAAATTTAACTAGATCTGAGTTTTAGAAAATTCCATGTTATTGCAGAGTGAAATTTTTGCCAGAGGTTGAAACATGCAAACTGATTTAACTCTTTGTCAGTTATGGATATCCCATGTATGGTTTCACATAATTATTTGTGCATTTTTAGGATCTATACTTGCTTATAAGTGGAGTCCAAATGCACAATGCATAGACCCAGATCTTCCATCACATAATGCGCCAGCATATCTGACTCTGTACAGTTTGTTTGGAGTAATCAGTAAACCAAATAAGATAGACCCTGATCTGCAGGTGCATTATGCTACATCACTCCTGGATCTGTTGTGTGTATGGCTGGACTCATCTTGTAAGCGAGTATATATGGTACACAGTAAGCAATTCCAACCATTTTTATTTCAGTTCATTATATGACCTGTACAGTATAATTATAATAGGCATGAATTAATTAAAATATTCAAGTGTTATATAAATCACTAGTCTTATTTAAGGAAAATATACCATTAAGATAACAAACTTTGAAAAAATTCTTATTAGAATTGAAACATGTCTCATTTGTGATAGTTATGAATTATTCTTGTGCAAGCTTGCTTTATCTGAAAAAGTGATTCTGATTATTTTTTTTGTTAAATGTAGCTTTAACAATTTTTCAGTCATATTACTATGATGTCTGCAGTGTGGCAGTTTATAGTGTTGTCTAGAACTGGGGCATCATGCTGCAGACATGTAGCATGGTGTCACACCCAGTAATATTATCCTGACACCAGGCTGACCAGTCCTAACACTGACCTCTTAATGCTGAGTGTCAATCGAGGCAGCTGTTAGTACCATTTTTGGTATGATTGGACCGGGATCAAACCAACGACCTCTCACATCTGAGGTAGACATTACATTCTAACCACTAGGCCACTGGAGCGGTTCCCTGAAAAAGTGTCCAGAGATATGTAAATATATGTACTGTATTTCATTTAATTGTATAACCACAACTACCTTAACAGGAAGAAAATTTTTTTTTTTAAAAAAATGGTCCTTGTTGAGAGTACATTTTACAGTCCCAGCCTGCTATCAAGAAGAAAAAAGCATTGGTGCTAAAACCTGGTTAGAACATCATGATTTTCTTTTAACTTAACATCTGCACAAGTCTAATGACTTAAACCATACTTTACTCATTGAGACCATGTTGGAAGAAGCGGCAAACCTCAGATCTCCAAACATAAACAAAGGGAGCTAACTCTTCTAGTTCAGTCATACATAATTATGCATGCACATGATTGGGACCCTTGATTATGATATTGCTGTTGTGTGTTTCTATTGGGATGAGTTTAGCCCTTGTTAAATTTATTGGAATAATAATTTAATCACACAGTGTGGGTATCATGCATGCTGAATACGTCTAGCATAGGTATATCTTTAATGTTTACCATAGGGTATACCATTAATCCAAAGAGATACTAATATATATAGTAGTTACAGCATCCACTTCTCATGTGAAAGGTTGCATGTTTGAACCCTGGCCGAGTCATACCAAAGACTTATTTTAAAAAATGGTACTAACAGCTGCCTTACTTGTGCCTCAGCATTATGAATGTAGTGCTCGGACTGGTCGGCCTTGTGTTGGGATAATGTGACTGGGTGGTACATTGTGCTACATGTCTGTGGCATGATGCCCTAGTGCAAGACATCACTAATAACTGTCACACTGCAAACATTGTAGTGATATGACTGAAAAATTTTTAAAGCTTCATTAAACATCCAGATCACACACATCGCTTGTACTAATATGCAATTTTTACTACTTGATATTCTTTTTTGCATTTACATCAGATTTTTGGAATAATATTCAAGGATAAATATGTTGTCCATAACTGATAAATATATATTTTAAATATTTCTTAAAGCTAATTCCCTGACTATTTTTTAATGCATTGAGTACAGAGTAAATCTCTGACCTAATAATTGTGGCATAGTAGATTTTTACTGGATCACAAACTTGAGAATTAGGTCATTTCAGGAATTGCCCAGTAACCTCCACCACCACCCCCGCATTACTTTACAAAGTCACAAGACATTTGTTACCAGCAGGTGGGAGGGATACTTCAGATGTAATGATGTGCTGGCTGCGTATTACCAATAATAATAAGGGGCACCACTCCAGATGTAGTAAGGGGATCCCTAATTGCCCATGTGGGGTGAAGAAACTTAGAGCACTTGAGAATATTTCCTGATGTCATCAGGTTACTATGAAACATCAAACACATCAGTAAATGCATACATTGTCTTTGATATGGTCTTTTTTTTTCTTCATCATTCTTCGTTTTGCAGTATTGGGTAAAATATTGGGCAAATTAATTTTCCTTTGATGTCTACAATTGTGCCTTATGTAATCACTTACAAGCTGAATCCAGCAGCAAACAATATAAGACTAAAATCTCCTGCTGTATAATGTGCATGCAGATCAGGGTCTATGTTGATTTTGTTCTACTGATTACTTGTGAGAAACTGCATATACCCAGATCTGCCTGCACATTCTTTAATTGCAAATCTGGTTCTGAGCAATTTGGAGTTGAATTCAACTTATAAGGGAACATACACATATATGCCACTCATTTTCATTGCTATTTATGGTGTTTAGGAACTGTAGAACAACTGAAATCAGGGCATTGTACTTGAGGCTTAAGGTTCAAATTATCTTGTTAATAGTACATTTGTACTTGACAGGTCAGCTTCCATGTCTTGGTTCCCTTTCTCTATGAGGTACAGTCGTAATTGACAGATCAGCATATTAATTTGTCTCCTTTCCCTTTCTCAGTTGAATTGAAAATTATAGTTTTTGGGGCTTGTTACAGGTTTAAAGACTAAAGTTTAGTTATCAACTTATACAGTTTAATGATAAAGATTACTTTGTTAGTGGAGAGGTATGAGATATTTAACTGTGGTAGTTACATATCTTTGGCAGTACCAGATCTATTTACAATACCATTAGAGTGATACAATTGTAAATAATACATGTATACAATGAGATATTTTTTGTATTTCAGATTGAAAATTTATTGCTTTTGCAAGGTGTGGGTTTCATCCATTTTCAACCCGCACAAGTCATTATGGTTTTGTGCAAACTTTCCACACACATGTTACAAAGGGTTGTCAATATGCTTGTAGATCTCTGTATAGAAGGTGAAATTGTGCTACTTAGTAATAGGATGATGTCACTATGTCAAGTTGAATATAATAACCTGAGTCAGGTTCCATCTTACGTGGGTGGAAATTAATTAGGGTGGAGAGAAAAGCTATTTTAAAAAAAATGATTCATGTTTTGGAATTACTTGGGAAAATTTATTGCAGCTCTTATAGTTTTTGATTATACATGCCTATTATTTCTTGTCTTGGAAGTCAGAATGAGAAATAAATCATCTTTAAATATACCTCATGGAATGTTAATTATAAGTCATAATTGGGGTTTTTGCTTATACTTCATTTTGAATCTTCTGTACTTGAAAACCTGTTTAAGAAAAAACCTGTCATGTTGAAAACCCCATATTCACTGTTACAGTGAAACCTGTCATGTTGAAAACTCCATATTATCTGTTACAGTGAAACCTGTGATGTTGAAAACCCCATATTCACTGTTACAGTGAAACCTGTGATGTTGAAAACCCCATATTCACTGTTACAGTGAAACCTGTGATGTTGAAAACCCCATATTCACTATTACAGTGAAACCAGTCTTGTTGAAAATTCCATATTCACTGTTGCAGTGAAACCTGTCATGTTGAAAATCACCATATTCACTCTTACAGTGAAATATGTCTTGTTGAAAATCCCCATATTCACTGTTACAGTGAAACCTGTCATGTTGAAATCCACATATTCACTGTTACAGTGAAACCTGTCTTGTTGAAAACCCCATATTCACTGTTACAGTGAAACCTGTCTTCTTAAAAAAAACATATTTGATGTTACAATGAAACATGTTTTGTTGAAACCCCATATTCACTGTTACAGTATAACCTGTCATGAAAGTTCACTGCTGAGAGACCAGATTGTCAGTACATGGATTTCATTTTAATATTTTGTATAATGACCTGTCATTAGAGACAACCTGTCTTGTGTAAACATGAGTTTTGGTCTTTCAGTTGCATTTTTGACAAGTAATTTTGTTTAGAAGTATGACCCTTGCACAAAGAACTGACAAACATAGAGACTATAGAACAGGTCATGAAGAAAATGTTACATCAACACTTAGTATAGCTATTGATAGATTGAGAAAAAAAAAAATAAAAAAACATCAAAATTATGACAGCTACTGGAAAACATTAGATAAATGCAGATGCATAATGTCTGCATATGTTATAACTTTGCTAATTTTATTTCTGTACAATAACTTAAATTGCCCATCATGTACGGTCACCAATCTTTAGGATGTTGTACAAAGGTCAAGGTCATAGACTGAAAGTAAGATACTATTAATTTCAAGGTCAGAAGTCATATCAGAATGACTTAAAAAAAGAAAAATGGTTGATGCACAATACCTCAAGTTGCCATCTTTAGTAGGCTGCAAAATTTGTGGTCTTTCAAATGCATTTAATTTTGTTTAGAAATATAACACTCACAGAGAGAACTGGCAAACATAGTGACTATTGTGTAGAAAATATGGGATAGTTTATGAGAAAAATGTTACATCAACACTAAGTTTAGTCACTGATAGATTGAAATAAGAAAAGTAAACAAAATGATGGCCCCATATTCACTTTTACAGTGAAACCTGTCTTGTTAAAAAAAAACATATTTAGTTCAGTCACTGATAGATTGAGATAAGAAAACTAAACAAAATCATGGCAGTTACAAGAAAATATTACAGAAATTGCACAAGCATAATGTATGCATATTTTACAACTTTACTAGTTTTATTTCTAGACAATAATTTGGATTATCCATCATGCACAGTCACCAAACCTAGTGGATGGCTTGAACTTTAGATAAGGAAAAAGCCAGTTGATATGTTATACAAATGTCAAGGTCACTGAATGACCAGGTAACATACTATCAGTTGCATGGTTAAAGGTCAAGGTCAATATGGTTAAAAAGAAGAAAAATGGATTCTATGCAATAGCTTGAGATCACCATCATCAATGGGTAACAAAATCTGTGGATAGCTTACACTTTGGGTAAAGGAAGAAGCCTGCCATTTAGGTGAAGATCACTATGATTGAAAGAATAAAATAGGTTTCCAAAAAATAACATTCATTTTAAATCATGTAGCAGGACCAAACTTTGTTAGTAGCATATGCCTGGAGTAAGGAACAAGGTCACATGTTTTGGGATTTTAAATATAATGTCAAGGTCAATGGAAAAGAAAAAAAGCTTTCCACACAATAATATTAGTTCTGCATATGTGGACCAAGCTTTGTGGATGGCTTGAACTTATAGACTATTGACTATGGGGTTATAAAGTCAAAGTCAGCATCAGTTGCTAAAAGAACAAAGTTTTGGGACAAAATTTTCAGGTACCAACCATATACCTTCATCACAGATTGCAGAAGACGTACATGTTCCATCAGAAACTGTTGATTTTGTGGTGAAAAGATCAAGGTCACTGACTGAAAGATGTTTTATGCTGAATATAACATTAGTTCTAGACAATATATCTTGACCAATGTTTGTGGATGACTTGTACTAAAAAGCTAAAGAAGAGGTCATTGATTTGGGTGCAAATGACCATGGTCAGTGTGACTCAAAAAAAAGGATTTGGCAGAATAATCTTTTCTCTCAGGCAAGTGACCTATAGTGACCTATAGATTCTTGGGTCTAAAGGTCAGAGATTACAGCTAGGGTAAGAATGGTTCCTTCGAAGCCACATTACTTGACCAAAAGTTCTTGTCATTGAGACTCATTGGTCATTAACCTCCCAGGTCAATCATACGTCCTTCAGTGCCTGTTTAAAGGACTATTAAATATTATGGAGAAGGTTATAACATGCTGTTCACTGACCTCTTGGTCTTTTTTTTTTCTCCTTCAATTATTGCTTGATGTGTACAGTCTGACTATAAAGATAGCTTGTGCTGAGTCGATAAAATGCCAGACTATATAACAACAAAATTGTTGTAGCAAAATGTGCCTATATTTGTCCATGGTTGCAGAATGGAGGGGAACAGGGAGGGGGCAGACAGTCCACATGTGTGCACGATTCTTGCAAACTGGTGATCATCTTTTATCACGTTTTTTGGCTAAAAGTAAAATGTAGAACCAATGATACATTCTTGCTAATTCCTCTTTGATCAAATTATGTTGGTTCATGAATAATGTGCAAAAACGTAACAGTTTGGACTGTTGCTAAATAAATCAGTATAAGCAATTAGAAAGCAACACTGTATGTACTTGCTTGTAAGTCAAGTCAAACTGCAAAAACCAAAGATCCTGATCTGCTGTAGCATAATGTGCCAGCACATCATGGTATATATTGTTTGTTTTACTGAATACTCCTAACAATCTGCTTAGACTCAGATCTGTCCATCCATAATCTGAAAGCAGATCTGGATCTGTGCTATTTTCAGTTAGACCAGACTTATAAGCAAGTAAATACAGCAATGAAATAGGACCCATGGAGAAATCAATAAGTATGCATATTATTACACACAATATATACCATATATGCTTGCTTATAAGTCCCATTGCAAACAGCATAGACCCTGATCTGCTGTTGTCTAATACACTTGCAGATCAGGGTCTATGTTGTTTGTCCTACTGATTACTCCTAACAAACTGCATAGATCCAGATATTTTGGTGCATTATGCACTGGCAGATCTTGGTCTTTTCAGTTTGCAGTTGGACTTGTCTTATAAATGAGTATATATCTTAATTAATTTATGAATTAAAGTGCAAAGATGAAATGAAAAACAGCTTCGTTCCAAACTCTTTAAGAAGCGGTCCATATGCCAAATACTTATCAGCAATTGATTGGTTGAAATATGGTTTATGCCCATAATTTTAGGAACTTCAAAAACATATATTGGAGTAAATTTATAAAATGGGGAACTAAGTCAGATTTCTTTCCTTTGGAATTTGGGCCCACATATATTTTAATAGGGTGCATTCTCTATGACCCTCATTCATATAACCCATGAAAAATGGTAATTATGACCCTTTTCAGTTGGTGTTGTATCCACCTAAGGCATCAAAAACACTGAATGTTTCCTGAGAAAAGGAATCCCCCCCCAAAAAAAACATTTTTATGCATCCATTGTACTGGTAGCCAAATTTATGTAAAAAATAAAAATTTGGTTGGTAATCACATGACATGATTCTTGTCTTTACAAAGGATAATGAAGAAGTAAACTATTTAATAAAAGGAATCATAAGCAGGCATCTGAAACAAAATAGTAGCCAATGACCATTTTGGTTACCAATACATGTGTTTAATATTTTTGGTTCAAAATTCATTCTGGAGTATGTTCTTGTAAGACTATTGATAGAAACCATAGACTATACCACCTTGTCATGAGAATGATATATGTACATCATTACCTCATTATACCACTATAGGAGTCATAGAATACCCCATTACACTGAGATCACCCTTATAATGGAGCACATTATACATAGAATTTTACTCCACTTAATGAAATAGATTTCACAACCATACTCATCTTTTAACCGGAATGGTGTTGTGATGAAGGGTCTTATAATAAGAGAGTACTATACAAAGTCTGAATTTATTATCTTTTTGAGGCTGTTAAATATCCCAGTCAGGAGAATGTAAGCTCAAATCCAGACAGTGAGTAATATCAACCAATGTTCAGGTTTCTTTAACTGTGCCGTATAAAGCAGTTTGTCTTTGTTCCATGTTTCATTGATCTTCTATTAATCTATATCTATCCCATAAACTTTCACGTTGACATTTATTGAACTCATACATGCAAGTGTAGTGTACAAGTCTATAAAGCAGGTTACAAGCAAAATTGTACTATCTCTAAATACTCATTCAACATTTTACGATGTTTTCAAGTGCAAGCAATGAAATCTTTGATAAACTCGGACTGTTTTCTTACTTCATATGTAGGAAGTACATTGAGTCTCTGTCTCTTCACTTTACTGTGTGTTAATGCAAAGGCAAATAAACTTTGATAAATTTTAACTTTACTTTGATAAATTAAAACTTTAGACAGTCATAGACTACCAAATTCTCTCAGATAAATCAAGTTCTAGATGAATGTTACTGAAATATCTTGGTATGTCTTTTTCATGTCTTGATTAACAATACTTTTTATTGCATTTCCCTTCATTATTTTTCTTTAGTACAATGTTAAACCTAAATTAAAAAAGAAGATTGTTTTTCAAATATTGTCATATATGCAATTTTAAGTGCACATTGTGGTTAACTGGCTCATGCATTGAATAAACTCTACACAACTTGCTTACAGAGATTACTTTAAAGAACTTTTGTTAGTTTGTTATTTTGTTGGTATTTTGGATGAAATGATTATATGAAAAATTAACCAAAATTGTCAACAGAAGTTAGTAGAGATAATTAAATGACTGCTTTTGTTGATAAACTTTTTTTAGCATGCATCTACATGTATATTTTGAGAAAGCTGGAGAAATATTTCAGAAGTTGTGTATCACAACTGCATTACACCACACTGCAATTTGTGGATGGATAATTAAGGATAATTTATAATTACAGAACAGTAGAACCTGTCTTGAAAGACCACCCCTTCTGTAAAAGAATAATGGTCTCTCATGACAGGTCATAAAACTATCTAATGAATAAATCTATGCATTGAGACTTTAGTGTCCCAAGACAAGTGGTCTCTCATAGTAGTGGTCTTTCAAGACAGGTAAATATATTATTTCTTAAATTTTTGTTCATAGTGCCAGGCATGCAAAAGTTTTGAAAAATTAGGTTGGGTGGACTTAAATTATTATTGGATTAGACTTTATCAGATATAAAACTGTTCCTCAATTTTGTAAAATTATTTGTGTCCTAATCATCAAAGAAGAATAATAACCCATACCTGATATACAGTGCTACAACTTTGCATACCCAACCTAATGATTTCTATTATTATCAAGGTACTGAACACTGAACTCAAGAAATTTTATGTTTGGAGTGGTGATGGATTTAATTGAACCATTGTTGTTTTAGTTTCATAATTTTGATCAGAATTTATCTTCTACCCATTTCTCAAACCCCCTCCTATGGATAAAATGTCAAGTCAAAACATATACAGTGAAACCTGTCTTGAAAAACCACTGCTATATGAGACCACCTGTCTTGAGAGACCATATCATCACTGCACAAACTTAATGATTTTATATTTTATGTGACCTGTTATGAGAGACCACCTGTCTTGAGAGACCTTAATTTTCTGGCAGAAATGGTTGTCTTTCAAGACAGGTTCTACTGTATGAATTTAATGGGATAAGTGAGCTGTTGTACCTTCTGCTAGTAAAAGCCAATGCATAAGCCATTTTATAATACCCCTTGCCAACACTGAAATAGAAAAATATATGCATTGTAGTTATCTCATGGTCCTGTAGTCTATTACACATAATTGAATAGTGAAATATGGCCATATTTGAGTGGTCCTCTTCCGGTTCCCACCTATGTGACTAATGCTTTAATTTCCTGTTTGGAAGGAAATAAACATTGATGAGGTATGACCTTATGTCAACATTTCCCTCCCATAATGCACCATTTGTATTAAAAAGTTCTATCATTAAGACCAGAAAACTGCTATGCTAGTCAACAAGATAATATGTCTTCATTCATTACTCTGCCATTTTAGTGGAGTGGACATGACAATGTTGCCCTTAAAGTTTCCATCTCTCTGTCCCACTATCTACTGTCCCATCCCCTTGCATAATGTCATGCAAATCTTATTTCTGCGACTTAATGGATTGAAGCTAAATTTGGTGTGAGGTTTATATTAAAAAGACCTGCATCAAGTTTGATTTTCAATATTTGCTGACAAAAGAAATGTTAAAGTGCTTATTTAAGTTAGAACTTGTATCTCTATAACAGTTTAAATTCAGAAATACTGTATCGTTTACTATTGTATGTCTAGTACTTTTTTGGGAGGAAAATACCTGACCAATTGACAAAAATTTCATCTTCCCATTTGGGTGAACCAGAGGCTTTCAGAATATATTATCACCAACGTAGGAGAACCCCACACATATAGGGCATTCATCCAATCTCGTCATTATTTTTGGGGAAACCATGTAGTAATGTTAAATGATGATTAAAGAAGATTAGGTGCCATTTCATAGGTCAATAAGGAAACTATTACTGTGTATGCTAGGTTCTTCTTGAACATTAGGATTATATCCAGATTGACTGTTTATTTAAATTATCTTGAGAGCTTTTGGACATTTCTTCCACACACAGGCATACATCTTGACATTTTAATTTGTCCTTGTTACCCCTTCTCAAGGCATTAGTGTTTCAAAATATGGTTATTTTTTTATTTCAGACTGCCTGCCAGTCATTTTATTCACTGTACCTCTGTTGCAAATTGTGACAGCTTAACTTTAAAATAGTTTCTTGTGTTTTAAAAAAGTGTCTTAAGCAGTTCATTGTTGATGAGATATTTAATGAATTTTTATTTTTAACATTCTACATCATCCTGAGTGCACATCCACCTAACTTTGGTTTCTGTAGCAGAATTTGATTAAGGTTTGAAGGATTTGAAGCAATGACATGAAACTTTACATTGTTGAAAAGTCCTGGATCAGTTCTATTTGTAGCTTTCCATGTCATTTACAGGAGTTCTGTATCCAAGTTACCATTACCATGCAGCATATAAAAGAATACTATGCAAAAGAAAGCCAGAAAGACTTATAAAAGTTTGTTGCATTTTAACCAAATTTGGATTGTGGCCTTATGTTGACCAATTATGAATAAATTCAGTTTCCAGGATTCTATGATGTCATTTAGAGGAGTTACACCCTCCGGTTGCCCTCAGTATGACTTTGTTTCCACTTTGCAAAGGACTGTCTGTTTTCAAGCTTGTTTGGAATGCACTTTTATGATAATGATACCTTGAAGGAATTTCATTTCTTAGTGTCTCTGAAATTTTGAAAGGAGTTATTGCTCTTTCTATTATTTTCAGACCAGATATATCTTGATACAGCCATGAATGAGCTCAATTTTCAGCATTCCATAACATCATTTAGAGACATTATGTCCCCTAATTCTCCATCGACCAATCTGGTTTCTGTGCAAACTTTTGCTGATAAGACCTTCAGTTTATTTCATTTCTACTATTAGATGTACAGGAGTTATCTCCCATGCCTACCCCACCCTCCAATTGTCCTGACTTTGGTTTCCACAGCATAGCTTGATGTAGGATTGTTGGATTTTAATGAAATATAAACTTCAGCTTAATGGTGATCGTAGCTAAATGAGTTGATTTTCCAGCATTTTGCATAATTATCTTGAGCGGCTATGGCTCGATGAACTCCAAGCTTTTTATCATTGTATTCCACATCTATATAAGAACCTGCCATGTTTATCGTAGTTCATGGCATTCTATTAAAATACCTATCACCTATAAATATTGTTGCATTAATATCTCAGTTTCATATCCATCAAACAAATATTTATACTAGTGTTTCAGTGTTACCAAACTGATGAAGAAGTATTAGCTATTTCCATCAATCAGTCAGTTGTTAGAGTGATCTCCCCTCTGGCAAGATGGCCATGATTCTTGTTATTTTGTTCAAAGATGATTAATCAAGAATACCATTAATATGTCCAAGAGTACATTGCAAAACTTTTAAACTTTTCATAATTATGAAATATTTTATACTGAGGTTAATTTCTGAAATTACATTAAGGTTATTGTATATTTCAGTCGTATATTTCCCATATCACTTTTAGCCAGCTACTAAATAAATTTTGCCTTAAATGTCAAAGCTTTAGTCACAACATAATTGTCACCTGATGCAAAAGCTAGCCTAAGAAGAAAAGACTTTTGAAATGATTTTATAATGTAATTGTTTCCAAGAAACCTTGCTTGTCACAAAAGTGTGTAAAGTAATGGACTGCTAACAGCATCATACTTTTTAAACACTTCAGCTGATGACAATTTTTGATAAAAAAGGAATGGTCAGAAAATTAAACAAATAATTCTGTTAGATACTGGTTCTTTTTTTCTTGTATATAATCAATTGTGCATCATTGCATTATGGAAAGTAATTATAAAATTAATAATGATAAAATAGTGTGTGATTTGAAAAAAATTTGTTATGCTTTAAAAAAATTTCAGTCATATTGCTATGATGTCTGCAGTTTGACAATTTATTATGTTGTCTAACACCAAGATGACCAGTCCTAACATTAACATCTTAATGCTGAGCAACAAGTGGGGCAGCTGCTTGTACCATTTTTAGAAGTCTTCAATATGACTTGTCTGGGTTTTGAAGCAGTGACCTCCCACATCCAGTGCAGACACTCCAACCACTAGGCTACCATAGTGGTCTGATAAAATGGTACTGCCCAGGTAGCAAGTATGGTTACCACATTAGCCTTCTTGAAAACCATATTATCACAACTCATATATATATATATATATATATATATATATATATATATATATATATATATATATATATATATATATATATATATATATATATATATATCTTATAATTCATCTAGTCAGCCAGCAATGGTATTGTACATTTATCATCAATGACAGTTAATTATTCGTATTCCTAATCAACCTTCTCATCAACTAGCCACTTGCTAAATTATTGTCTACTTTTCCAGCTGAGCTGTCTGCTTTTACCACACTGTTACATCTTTTTTTTAATTTGTTGCATTGACTTAGCTTTGTACTATTAATACTAAACCAACTACTTCAAACAATAACGAGAATCCTGCCTAATTTATTAGATTTTTTGCTTATTATCCCAAATGTTTTTTTTTCATCAAGTAACCTGTGGTGTTTCCAAAAGATTCATGATGATATATTTTATCATAACAGTGTAGGACATTTATTCTTGCATGAAAGAATCAACAAAAAATATTGCTTTTCACATTAGGTTTAGCCCTCAACTTTTTAAATGTGAAGTAAAACGTTTTGAATTACACACTCAGTTTCTTTTTATTTTTACTGCTGTTTCCATAGTTATGGGAATACATCTTCATGTAAACAAATTGATATTTCTAGTGATATGTTGTGGAGCTGATCAATATAATATATTTTAATTTTAATTCTTTTGACCTTTGGACATATTTTAGGTTGAAACATTGTCAGCACAATTACACAAAAACTAATTGATTTACCTGGCCAATGAAGTTTGACATTGTCAGCACATTTACACAGAAACTAATTGATTTACCTGGCCAATGAAGTTTGACATTGTCAGCACAATTACACAGAAACTAACTGATTTACCTCAACTCAGGCCAGTGAGTTTATATACCTCTTATGTTCTATGTAGATGGCCTAATTAGATTTTTGTGCAATTAATTAACATTTTCAAGCTGTATCAGGTTTTTGAACTCTCTTGACTTTATCTTTGTCTGTTTGCAAGGTTATTTTTAGTTAGGTGGGGTGGGGTATAGAAATTTTTTTTCAAACATAAATTTAGTCTGCTTAGTGGACTATTGTCATTTTAATGTTTTCCAAATGTGAGTGTATACACATTCTCAATTGTTTTTATCCACCAATTTAATAGCAGGTCTTGTCTCAGACAGAAAATGCATCCTGTTGCAGCCTTGCATTCCAGATTTTCATTTTTTGTGCTTACTGGAAAGATTAATGACACTTTAAGTGCTTACCACCCATACAGTTCCTTTTTTTTTCAGTGCAAAAGGCTGTCTTGAAAATGTGTCTTGAAATTGATGTCATGAAAATATAAATTAAGGGGCATATGTAAAACATCCATTTTAGCAAAACTTGTTACATTACAATATTGCAAATCATATTGTGTTCATTGAGATAAAGTGCAAACGAATTCAGCAATTTGCAAAAAACAGTTGGACATTCATGCCAATAAATTGGCTAATTCATTTTAAAAAGGACAGATTTAATGATTATAGTACACCACATTACTAGGTAATAGACTTTATTTAAGCACACTAAATTACTGGGTAATATATTTCATTTAATTAGTTTTTTTAAATTAATTCTTTAGCTCTGTGCTTTATAACAACTTGATATACTATGTTTTTTTTCAAAAGCTGTTCTTTAGAAGTAATATTTGCCATGCAAAATTCTTTCAGAGGTATCTCAAAAATCACTTTTAACCTCACTACAAGGAGTCATCTTACCAGTTTTAAATACTGTATATACTCACATATTAGAGGAGACCAACCACAAACTGCACAGACCCAGATCTGCCATCACATTACATGCAAGTGAATCTGGATATATGCAGTTTAATTGGAGTAATCAGCAAAACAAATAACTTACACCTTGATCTGCAGGTGTTTTATTCTATGGCAGATCAAATCTTTGTTGTTTCCAGTCTGACTTGACTTATAAGTGAGTATATACAGTACAAATTGTGTGAAAATAAGGCTCTTCTATGCTCTGGACTTTTTATTCAGCTATTCTCTAAACATGGTATTCTGTATAATGCAGTGTCCAATATAAGGTCATATGTAAATACCGCCTCAGCATTTCTTTGCTTATTTGGAAGATAAATTTATTTAGAAAGAAATGGTTTAAAAGCAGTTATTATTCCAAGTAAATTGTATGTTTCTTTTAATAAACAGAAGTTTCTTTTATCCATTAGTCTTAGACCATTATCATGTACACTACTTCATATAACTATATACTTAACCCTTTAAATTGCTTAATCCATCAGTGTCCATGAAAGATTTTGTACAGGACATGCTAGGCTTCACTTTTATTTGCTGGTTAGTAATGGTTCCATATACCATATATACTTGCTTATAAGTCAAGTCAGACTGAAAAAGAATAATAATCCTGATCTGCAGCAACATCGTTCATTTGCAGAATAGAGTTCTATGCTGTTTGTTTTGCTCATTACTCCAAACAAACTGCACAGAAGGCAGATCTGGGTTTATGCAGTCTGCAAATGCACTAATCATGTGAGTGCATAACAGTATTTAGTGCTACTTTTATTGCTACTTTTAGTTACCACTGCCTTAACAACCATATTGTGTCAGCTCTGTTTAATTATCCTGCCCAACAAAATACCAGAGAATGAAAGGAAATAAATTTGATTAATTATAAAGTATGTGAAACCAGAACCCATTTACACTGACACACATTTGTCGATATCAACCAATAACATGGCTTTCAACATGTCAGAGTGAGATATAGTTTCTTATAAAGCAATTTTATAAAATGCATTTCCATCTTTATAAATTTCACTTTTTTATTTATGTTTAAAACAAGACCATGTCATAATAAGTTTATTGGTTTATTAAAACCATATTGGGTGATGTGGGTTGGGGAAGGAAACAGCTTAAGATATTGAAGACTTGGGTTTCCAAGTCTTGGATGACTAATGGATTTGCTTCGACTCCTGACAGATGTGTTACAGATCATAGATGGAAAAAAATAGTTTTATTAGAGCCAATCACTTTCTATCCTTTCATCTTTGCCATGCAATGTCTTGCAGATAGTTTTCTTAAGTAGTTGGGAATCGGACTAATCATTTTTGGAAAAATCGGACCAAATTGCAAGAAAGTTTTTATGAATAAATTGTGTGAATTGATTATTCCTCATGATTTTGAAACATTTTATTTTGGAAAGGGGCACATGATTAGCTTTTAAGGACATATAGGCTAGTTTTGTTGATACATATACTGTAGTAGGGACATTGATATAATTCAACTGTTTTTCAATTTTCTGGTCTTGTAATAGCCATGTTGCACAGAATCCACTTTTCAATAAATGTTCAGCTTCTGCAGTCTAAAAACAATACATGTAGAATCTTTACAACAAGTTTACCCCATGGACTTAGGAACAATTATCACTTGATGGTCTAGCCCCTGCTACACCTAGTGAGAACAATAGACATTGTGTTTATGCAAATTAATTAAATGATTATTTACAAGAGTTAATAATTAGTTTTAAATTTTGAAAATGTTGATAATATTAGAAACAAAATAGTAGATTCAGTTTCTCTAACTAGCAAAAATAATTTGTATATTGTTTTGAAAGAAATAGATATTTTATACTTGAATTCTAACAATCTTTGCCAACCCTTACCTATAAACTTCATTTATTTAAGATTTATATTTTGAGGGAGAGGTTGAAAGTGAGTGTAAGATATATGATTAGATATATTATAATCATTTATATGTTTTCAAACCAACTTTTGGACAACTCATTAAGTGAGATATCAAATGTTTAGTTAAATGTAGGAAACACAGATTCTGTGTACCAGAAACAATCAAGCCTTAAATATGATACCAGTAGTCTCCTGTGAAGTCCACTAGACGAGATATATATTGAGTTTTTGAATTTGAATGAGATTACAGAAATTACTCTGCATCTGTGTGACACCATGCTTTGACCGTTTAATCACAACAACAATCATAACATTTTTCTAACTAACCCTTTAAAAGTACAATACCTAACTAATGTTATGTAGAAACTCTAAGAAAAATGTTTGACATGAATTCTTGATCTAAACAACTTAAATGACCTTTTATTCTAAACAATAACAGGCTGTCTAACTCTCACTATAGATTTTTCTCATTTGACATTCGGTTGCAATGTGGGAAGGTTGCAATGTAGGAAAGGGACCATTCTACAAATAGGCAATCAATGTAAAGACACAGTTGATTGGTTGGAATTTAGGAACACTTTTACTATAACCTAAAATACAATAGCAGGTCCAGGGAAGGAATGAAATATAAATAACGTCCACCAATCAAAAGATGCCAATACCACTAAGAGGTATACACACTATCCATTCTGACAATTCATCTATTCATAGGTGATAATCAAGAACCATAATAATGTATAATAGGAAATATACTTTAAAATTAAGACAGTTTTAATAGTAAGTAAGTATCACATAATATAATGCCAGCTGCCTAAAATAATAGCAACACCACCAACAACAACATTATGGACATGACAAACTGACCTAATGGACAGAGCCATTTCAAGAAGATATAACTGACCAAGAACAACTTGCCAGACTAGCATCAAAGGAAGGGACAGTCCAGGAAAGCTCTACCTGCTGCCCCATAAACTCCCAACCACACATGCACACACAAACACCTGTGCTGGGGACACCAAGCAGGTGCTAGGGAAAATGTACTAGCAATACCTGGCATACAGGTGTGGTATCCATCAAAGGCAAGGGACAGTCGAGGACATATACCTTCCCCCTTGCTGTTTTGTAACACCCTTCCCCAGGACATGCTCAAAAGCGAGGGGCTGACGAGGCTGTGTGGCCTATTGTCTCACTTAATGTAACTTTTTCTTCAGTTTGGCCCTTGATGACCATCATACAAACATGATCCTCTCAGACAGCAGACAAAAACAGCCTACCAACTAAAACTTAGCAGCACTTAAAGAAGTAATGGATGGCCTACATCTAGCTGATTGGAAATTATTCAGGCCCATATAAGTATGCTAAGTACACAAAATTCCAACATGATATAGTATTCCAAATCCACAATTCTTCAATATTTGGCCAATTGCTTAGGTGGCTTACACAAAATTGGAATAGGGACACCCATAAGCACAACTGGTAAAGATTTGATCGTAGTCTGCCCTGTTGAAATAAAGCAGTTTGGACTTTCTTTTAGGGGGGTGGCTGGTGGATTGGGCAGGGCTGCATGTTTTTTTGGTGGTTTCTTTTCACTGTGTCGAGGGTCATTAAGGTCAGTGAAACAAGGCCTAGCATGAGGACCAAATGCCTCTGGGCTAAGTGCCTCAATGGGGGGACAGTACTACCCCCTCTGGGGGCAGTACCCAGTCTGGGCTGTGTGCCCCTCCAGGGGGGCTATTGCTCAGTAATGGGCATGGAGTGCTCTGCCATCGAAGGGGGGCCTCTAGTGCTTTTCAGGGCTATAACCAGTTGCAAAGTACCTCAATGCATGGTCGACTTAAATTTTTGTGCTTGCTTGCTTTGAATGAAAGTTGGGAATTTGGAGATCGTGAAAAGTAACCATTAAAGAAATGTGTAGCCTAGACATTTGTTTTGTTTGCTCTACCAGCTAATTCCCCAAAGTAGCTGCCACCCACCAACACATGACAACTACTAGTTTGATGCAGCTCTACTACACTACTTTGAACTGTGATTATCTAGTTTTTTGGGGCATGCAAATTAAAGGACTAGGCCAATCATATAATTCAGGTGGGCTATGTGGGCTTATGAAAATTTATTAAAAAATTTTTTCCCCAAGATAGGTTGAACAAAATATTCTTGCTCTGATTTGAAGAAAAATAACTAATTATACCCATATCTTAGTTGATGAAATTAATTACCGGTAACTTAAAAAATTTGGAATTCAAATTATTTTTATTAAAAATCAGGATATAATTTAATTATTACTAGCAATTACGTAAAAACTAAGGAACAAATTACTAAAGAAAAATATTCATTGGAATAAATCTGGTCTATCCATGCAAATTATTTGAAGGTGCAGTCTACAACTCATTCCTTTCCTTGTTACAGTCAAATTAAACCTGTTTTATGATAGATGTACGATTTAATAAATTAAATACATAAATACTACTGAATCTCACAAAGGCTTGGGTGACAGAACAGAGATATTAACTCTATCCTAATTAAATCCCTATGGAATCTAACAAAAGCTTGGGTGAAGTAATTATATGTGATGTGATTATGATTTTTAATGTAGCTTTAACAATTTTTCAGTCAAATCACTATGATGTCTTCTATGTGGCAGTTTATAGTGATGTCTAGTACTTGGGGCATCATGCTGCAAACATGTAGCATGATGTCCCACCCAGTCACATTATCCTGATACCAGGCCAATCAGTCCTAACACTAACCTCTTAATGCTGAGCATCAAGAGAGGCAGCTGTTAGTATCATTTTTGCAAGTCTTTGCTATGACTCCACCGGGGATTGAACCCACAACCTATGTATGCAAGGTGGATGTTCTAACCACTAGGCCACTGGAACAGTTTTTGGGTGAAGTGCAGAAATGTAAGTTCTGATTGTTTACTTGTCCTCATTTTATAGTTCTTTTTTAGGCAGCTCTTCCTCAGTTTATTGATTTAAGCATCTGATGGTCTCCTCTTCCTCAGTTTATTGATTTTTGGGTGTCTGATCTATTCTTCCTTAGTTTATTGATTTTGGTATTGTCTGCTCTTCCACAGTTTATTGATTTAGGCAGTATATGGTCTATTCTTCCTCAGCTTATCAATTTAGACATTACTTTTTCTCAATATGTTGAGTTGGACATCTGATTTTTCCCCCACCATAATGAATCATAAAGTTAACAATTTTATACTGTTTGTTGTGTAGATATGTAAATATGTTGTGTGATTACCAACAGCTTTGTAAATTTTTTGAACAGGGTATCATTTTGTAGGTATAATTTTCACACAAATTGATTTTTATTTCTTGCTTTTTGGTGGGTGGGGAATGATTTTAAAATTAGTTAAAAAATTGGGGTGGATGACTTTAGTTTATTTCAGAAAAGCTCCTATGGTATATTTCAATAAACCCTGTATAGTATTAAAACAGACCATATGGCATGTTTCAATAATAACTTTTTGTGACTAATTATAAAACATATTTTTTAAACTTCATGATAGCACTAGCATTAGCAGTCTTGTTGTATCATGATAGCAGTAGCATTCTGACTGTATCATGATAATATTAGCAATCTTGTTTTATCATGATAACATTAGCAGTCTTGTTGTATCATGATAGCAGTAGCAATCTTACTATATCATGATAACATTAGCAATCTTGTTTTATCATGATAACATTAGCAGTCTTGTTGTATCATGATAGCATTAGGAATCTGGTTGTATCATGATAACATTAGCAGTCTTGTTTTATCATAATAGTATTAGCAGTATATCAGTCTTTCTTTATCATGATAGCATTAGCAATCTTGTTTTATCATGATAGTATTGTCAATATGGTTGTATCATTATAGCATTATCAATCTTGTTGAATCATGATATCATTAGCATTCTTGTTTTATTATTATAGCATTAGCACTCTGGTTGTATTATGAAAACATTAGCAGTCTGATTGTATCATGATAACATTAGCAATCTTGTTTTATCATGATAACATTAGCATTAGCAGTCTTGCTGTGTCATGATAGTATTATCAGTCTGGTTGTATCATGATAGCATTAGCATTAGCAGTCTTGCTGTGCCATGATAGTATTATCAGTCTGGTTGTATTGTGATAGCATTAGCATTAGCAGTCTTGCTGTGTCATGATAGTATTATCAATCTGGTTGTATCATGATAGCATTAGCAATCTTGTTTTATCATGATAACATTACCAATCTGTGTGTATCATGATAGCAGTTCAACATATTCATTAGAATCATATTTAACAACGGAGACAATTCCATCAAATGCTGAAAATTGCATAGCCTTCATGGTACAATGTCACAAGGTGCAGTAGGTCATATGTTTTTTTAAAAATTGGGGTGGATGACTTTAGTTTGTTTCAGAAAAGCTCATATGGTATATTTCAATAAACCCTGTATAGTATCTAAACAGACCATATGGTATGTTTCAATAATAACTTTTTGTGACTAATTATAAAACATATTTTTTAGCTTCATGATAGCACTAGCATTAGCAGTCTTGTTGTATCATTATAGCAGTAGCAATCTGACTGTATCATGATAATATTAACAATCTTGTTTTATCATGATAACATTAGCAGTCTTGTTGTATCATGATAGCATTAGGAATCTGGTTGTATCATGATAACATTAGCAGTCTTGTTTTATCATAATAGTATTAGCAGTATATCAGTCTTTCTTTATCATGATAGCATTAGCAATCTTGTTTTATCATGATAGTATTGTCAATATGGTTGTATCATTATAGCATTATCAATCTTGTTGTATAATGATATCATTAGCATTCTTGTTTTATTATTATAGCATTAGCACTCTGGTTGTATTATGAAAACATTAGCAGTCTGATTGTATCATGATAACATTAGCAATCTTGTTTTATCATGATAACATTAGCATTAGCAGTCTTGCTGTGTCATGATAGTATTATCAGTCTGGTTGTATTATGATAACATTAGCATTAGCAGTCTTGCTGTGTCATGATAGTATTATCAGTCTGGTTGTATCATGATAACATTAGCATTAGCAGTCTTGCTGTGTCATGATAGTATTATCAGTCTGGTTGTATCATGATAACATTAGCATTAGCAGTCTTGCTGTGTCATAATAGTATTATCAGTCTGGTTGTATCATGATCACATTAGCATTAGCAGTCTTGCTGTGTCATGATAGTATTATCAATCTGGTTGTATTGTGATAGCATTAGCATTAGCAGTCTTGCTGTGTCATGATAGTATTATCAATCTGGTTGTATCATGATAGCATTAGCAATCTTGTTGTATCATGATAACATTACCAATCTGTGTGTAGCATGATAGCAGTTCAACATATTCATTAGAATCATATTTAACAACGGAGACAATTCCATCAAATGCTGAAAATTGCATAGCCTTCATGGTACAATGTCACAAGGTGCAGTAGGTCATATGTTTTTTTAAAAATTGGGGTGGATGACTTTAGTTTGTTTCAGAAAAGCTCATATGGTATATTTCAATAAACCCTGTATAGTATCTAAACAGACCATATGGTATGTTTCAATAATAACTTTTTGTGACTAATTATAAAACATATTTTTTAGCTTCATGATAGCACTAGCATTAGCAGTCTTGTTGTATCATTATAGCAGTAGCAATCTGACTGTATCATGATAATATTAGCAATCTTGTTTTATCATGATAACATTAGCAGTCTTGTTGTATCATGATAGCATTAGGAATCTGGTTGTATCATGATAACATTAGCAGTCTTGTTTTATCATAATAGTATTAGCAGTATATCAGTCTTTCTTTATCATGATAGCATTAGCAATCTTGTTTTATCATGATAGTATTGTCAATATGGTTGTATCATTATAGCATTATCAATCTTGTTGTATAATGATATCATTAGCATTCTTGTTTTATTATTATAGCATTAGCACTCTGGTTGTATTATGAAAACATTAGCAGTCTGATTGTATCATGATAACATTAGCAATCTTGTTTTATCATGATAACATTAGCATTAGCAGTCTTGCTGTGTCATGATAGTATTATCAGTCTGGTTGTATTATGATAACATTAGCATTAGCAGTCTTGCTGTGTCATGATAGTATTATCAGTCTGGTTGTATCATGATAACATTAGCATTAGCAGTCTTGCTGTGTCATGATAGTATTATCAGTCTGGTTGTATCATGATAACATTAGCATTAGCAGTCTTGCTGTGTCATAATAGTATTATCAGTCTGGTTGTATCATGATCACATTAGCATTAGCAGTCTGCTGTGTCATGATAGTATTATCAATCTGGTTGTATTGTGATAGCATTAGCATTAGCAGTCTTGCTGTGTCATGATAGTATTATCAATCTGGTTGTATCATGATAGCATTAGCAATCTTGTTGTATCATGATAACATTACCAATCTGTGTGTAGCATGATAGCAGTTCAACATATTCATTAGAATCATATTTAACAACGGAGACAATTCCATCAAATGCTGAAAATTGCATAGCCTTCATGGTACAATGTCACAAGGTGCAGTAGGTCATATGTTTTTTTAAAAATTGGGGTGGATGACTTTAGTTTGTTTCAGAAAAGCTCATATGGTATATTTCAATAAACCCTGTATAGTATCTAAACAGACCATATGGTATGTTTCAATAATAACTTTTTGTGACTAATTATAAAACATATTTTTAGCTTCATGATAGCACTAGCATTAGCAGTCTTGTTGTATCATTATAGCAGTAGCAATCTGACTGTATCATGATAATATTAACAATCTTGTTTTATCATGATAACATTGGCAGTCTTGTTGTATCATGATAGCATTAGGAATCTGGTTGTATCATGATAACATTAGCAGTCTTGTTTTATCATAATAGTATTAGCAGTATATCAGTCTTTCTTTGTCATAATAGCATTAGCAATCTTGTTTTATCATGATAGTATTGTCAATATGGTTGTATCATTATAGCATTATCAATCTTGTTGTATAATGATATCATTAGCATTCTTGTTTTATTATTATAGCATTAGCACTCTGGTTGTAATATGAAAACATTAGCAGTCTGATTGTATCATGATAACATTAGCAATCTTGTTTTATCATGATAACATTAGCATTAGCAGTCTTGCTGTGTCATGATAGTATTATCAGTCTGGTTGTATCATGATAACATTAGCATTAGCAGTCTTGCTGTATCATGATAGTATTATCAATCTGGTTGTATCATGATAGCATTAGCAATCTTGTTGTATCATGATAACATTACCAATCTGTGTGTATCATGATAGCAGTTCATCATATTCATTAGAATCATATTTAACAACGGAGACAATTCCACCAAATGCTGAAAACTGCATAGCCTTCATGGTACAATGTCACAAGGTGCAGTAGGTCATATGTTTTTTAATAACTGGAAATCAAGCATTGACATGATCAAAGTTTTTTGTTATATGATTCAGTAAAAGGAAGAGGGATTCACAAAAATCATGTGTCCTGGAAAAAAAAACACATTTTTACTTACATCTTTCTTACTAGCATGACATACTTAGACAAGTGGCACACTTAAAGTGGTGGTCATTTTGTGGTAAGCATGCTGTGAAGTTGAAGGGTTTTAAATGACTAATGCTTTTTAAGGACTTCTTTGTGTTGTGTATCATTCTGAATAATATTAATTATGCCACTTAGCTGGATATCAACACTTTACTAATCTCTCAAGTATTGCCCACAAGTCAAAAGAGAAGGTCATACTTGTGCAGTTGGGCACAATATGCTTACTTATTTAGATTTTAAGAAATTTTTGAAGTGTTAAAAAAGAAGTACTGATTTTGAGAAAATCATTACATTGAAATTCTTCTAATTCATAAAAAAGAAATTACATACATAAGAGACTGACCCTCCCACTTGTTAAAACACAGAATAGAAATGACAACAAATAGACCCACATTGGCTGTAGCTAAAATTGTTGTTGTTTATTGCTAGATTTTGTGATAATTTGATTTTCCTAAAGTCTTGTGATTAAAAATAATCAAAGATAATCTTAAATGTCCCATAGAATGAATAGAAAATTTCTAGAGATCAATTTCTCTCAGGCTTCTTTGGAAGGAGAGTGCTTTATATATTTTAGGGCACTCCGATTTTTACAATGCTTTCCAGTTTGATTATCATTGAAACAAATTACAATGTATCATAGTTTGTCAAAAAGCAACAAAGTGCATGTAAAACATAAGTATCTTATTCCACAGATTTAATGTTTTAAATTTTCTTCTCTTGCAGTTATAATGCCTAGAATAGCATACATGTCTTACTTATCTTTAATAATGTTTTGGATAGTGGTTTCCATATTTATTTGGCACTAACCTGAATATCACATCACCATGGCAATGGCAGTGGAATACATTCTTGTTTATCAGCTTCTTCCCTGTGATATCAAAGTATTTTGAGGTGAACCTGATGGTGTACCAGATGAGAAGGTATTATTCTGAACATTATAACAGTGTTTGACCATATGTTATGAGGATTTTGCATGTGTTATAATTTTCAATGTAAATTTTACAAAATTTTAACATTTTTACTTGTATATTTTAACTTGATGTACTTCATGTTTACATTTGTGTGGAAGGGTTGATCTTTCAAGGTTTTTGATTGTTACATTTTCAGAACTCTACATCTGATTGTTACCGTATAGCCACTATTGTGCTGAAGTGCCATAAAGTGATACACATAGACATGCAAACACACACACACATGCATGCATACACACATTTATCAATGTGTACACACATAGTACACACACATGTATTTTCATGTTTTTCAGTAGCAAACAAATGTGTCAAATAAATAAATATATTGCCAGTTTGTATTCACAAAATAAGAAGTCATCACAATGCATAATATGACCATAGCATTTAATCATAATAAGCAGTATGATTGAATAATGAGTAGTCTCAGAAGCCAATGAGCATTTAGATTACATTCACAGCAGAATATCTTGGTTTACAAGCCACTTGATAGTCTGATAAGAGAATTAGAGACAAGCAATTAAATGACCTTGTACACAAATTTGCATACACATATAGAAAGAACTTAATAAAATGCATGCAAGAAAAGTTTTTCTTTTATGCTTTCTCCAAATGTTATATGAACAGACCAATACCTGATATAGAAACCCTTTGATTTCTGTATGTACATGTGCATAGTCAATTTGGCATTCAACTCACAAAACTTATTGGGGCAGTCAACTCCACTGCTGTGCTACCATGACATCTACAAATAGAAAGTACAAATATTCAAAAACAGTACAGTTATAAGTACAGATGTTTAGAAATACAAGTATTGAAACTTCAGATGGAATGCAAAGCAACTGTGGATTCGATCTTGTTTCTTACCATGTTCTAGTTAAATCACATAGGGAAGGGGATGGAAGATGACTTGTGATTGAAGTGAATGAACATTATACATTGGGGGTTTTATTAACAAATGGAAAAATAAGATGAAAATATCTGTTATAATTGGAATTAACCTGCCCAATATTTTTGTCTGACCTGTAAAATATTGGTGAAACACAAGTATCACTTCTCTGATGATGTCATCATAATTGTTGGCTCATGACATGTCAGCATTAAGATTTTGCATTTAGATCAGTTTTTCTAACATGGTTGTAAGTAATATTGCAAAACTTGTTGATGTGTTCATTTGGAAAGTACCACTCACCAGATTTAAAACTGGCTCAAGGTGACCTATTTTTCTTTCTTTAGGAAAATTGCAGGTTTTTCGATTGTGACTAGCTTTTCACGGAAGGAATAGCATTCAATGAAATTCTTGTAAATAACATTCATCTTCTTACATTTTTTTATCGTACAGTATGTACCGAAAAAGAATAAATGTGAAGACAGAAATTTTAATTTCTTGCTTTCCCAGCATTTCATTCAAAAGTTTTGTGCATATTTGTTTATAAACATACAGATATTATTCACAGATATTTTAATAGAAAATTGCACTACCTTAGCATTCCACCAAAAAACCACTATAAAGGACCTAAATTAAAGCTGAGATTGTTTTTAACTGCTAGTTTCTTTACCTGGATTCATCTCAGATGATGACCACAATGACCTGTGCTAAACTCTGATATGAAGGAAGCCATTATCATTTTATACATAATGTTATCATGCAATAGCAGTCCTAGGTCAAGTGGTTGATTGTCTCTTCTTTTCATCCCTGATAATGGGATGGTACTGTCATGAGATGTGCCGTCTAGATCTTTTAAAGGCCACTTCTGGGTATCTTTTAATATCTAGATAGGACATGGTGATCTTGTGGGACAAAAGACTGCAATGGCATGATTTCAAAGGATTTCATCTGTGCTCTTCCACATCAATAATCCCAAAGTAGCACCTCTTGTTGATAAAAATGTTCCATGTTTGGGGTGACAGTGGGGATCAAAAGGTTTGGAGAAGATAAATGTCATGGATTGGTCATGGCTGTATTTTCCATTTAGACCAATAGCTGGACCTTGTCAGTTAAACTTTGTTTAGTTTTGGTTTGGTTTACGGGAGGATATTTAATTAGCGTAAGGGAAGTTGAATTAAAATACAATCTTTGTTCATGGAGACACCATGGTGGCAGACCCCAGGGCTGGTCTGAAATTGGGATTTGGACTTGCACCCCTTTATTTGTAAGTCTTGTACTCAAAACACTGAACTACCAGGCTCCCTTTTATCTGTTACCAATTCTTTGAAATGCTTTACATGAGTTGCATTAAGGTGACCAGCATTATTATTGAAGGAATATAATATTGAGGTGTTTAATGCAGGTTGTGTCATAAAAAATATTTAATTTTATGAAATCATTTCATAATGCTAGTTCTCTAATTAGACAAGAACTAAAATTAAGTGGTCTAAAAAATAAACATTGATAAAACAAAATTTTACCAGTTTTTTATCCTTGACAATACATGCATTATAAAAAGAGCCAGTGGTAGACTGAGGGATGTAATGATTACTGTCTTTACTCATTTATAAGTCAAGTAAGTGCAAACTTCACAGACCCAGATTTTATGTTGCACAATGCACTGTCAGATCGGGGTCTGAACATTTTTTAAGGAGTAATCAGTAGAAGATACAATATAAACCCTGATCTGCAGGCACATTATACTATGATAGATCAGGATCTTTCTTGCTTAAAATTTGATTTGACTTATAAGCAAGTAAATACAGTATAAACCATTTGGAAAGAGAGGTTACTTCAGTGTCTTTCTACAATAAAAGCTAGAGTATGAGAGGCAATATAGCAGACAATATTCTAATATGTCATTATGGTCTGTAAAGATCATGTCTGATAAAAATGACATTTCTGGAATTTGCTAACATTATTCCTAAAAGGGAAATGCTTTCTCAAATTAAATCCAAAATGCACAAGAAAATTTGGAAATTTGCAGCAGCACAATATGTAATCTGCATGGCTGTATTTGTAATATTTATTTAATGATATTTTCTTATGCTTCTGCGTACTGGACCAAGTCATAAATATAGAGCTTAATAATATTTTAGGTCTACCCTGCAAAAAGTTTAAATATTTTCATGGCATGTGAAGAGTGAAATTAGTATGAATGCATTTCTCCATACTTCTGATTGATTGTCCTTACTGGCTTTTCATATTTCTTTATCAATTGTTTGTAATACTAGCTATTCATATTTTCTTCATTAATTATTTGTCATACTAGCTATTGTCATGCTAGTGATTCATATTTCTACATTAATTGTTTGTCATACTAGCTATTCATATTTTCTTCATTGTTTGTCATACTAGCTATTCATATTTTCTTCATTGTTTGTCATACTAGCTATTCATATTTTCTTAATTGTTTGTCATACTAGCTATTCATATTTTTTTCATTGTTTGTCATACTAGCTATTCATATTTTCTTCATTGTTTGTCATACTAGCTATTCATATTTTCTTCATAAATTGTTTGTCATATGAGTTAATCATTTTCTTGATCAATTGTATGTCATACTAGCTATTCATATTTTCTTCATTTTTTTGTCATACTAGCTATTTATGTTTGTTTTTTTTTTTTCATCAGATGTAAGAAAACATTTTTATGGTTGCCTGGAACTGGGGCATTTAGATTAAACTTGTTCTTTTACATTTTATGAAAGTATGGATTTACCCACCCCACCCCAAATACACACCATTCTTGTACAGAATTCTCACCAAAAGAGCAACTCACTTCTCTGCCTTTGGGGACATTTCTAGTCTTATGTACAATGTGCATAAATCATAGAAAACTAATTAAATTAGACTGGTATCATGCATGCTATAGGTTACCCAATTTATCATCTTTTTAGATACAAGCACTAAGGTGAAAAGATCAATACAATGTGCAGGAACAAAAAGATGAAAGAAAAATCATTAAACCATTCAGCTCAACCTGTCACTTGAGGATTATATTGCAGACCTGTGAGATCAAATAAATTTAAATAAAGTTATATTATTCATGAAGTAATTGATGATTCTGATTATAATATTGGACTGAACTATAGCTATAGGCTAAACTTTAGCATAAACAACCTTTCAAAAAATTAATTTGATCTAATATTTTGTATGATCCCAATGTAGAGATAAATATTAACTGCTTGTTTTTGTAACTTAGATCAATGACCTACATTGCTTATTTCTGTAATTTCTCTGTAATGGAGTTATTAATACTTATATTTTGAGTGGGTTCAATTAGATTTCTTTGCATTGTTTACTTAAATCACAACATTTTAGTATAATTATATTTTAGCAAATTGTTAATGTCAGCATAGTATTGACTAAATATTGGATCAAATTACTGATATTCATATTTGTTAAACTAGTGTTTTTATCTTGCAAAAGCAAACTAAGTGTGATCATAAGCGAAAATGTTAACAAAGCAAGTAATGTTTGCTTGCTATTAAGATGTGAATACAAGGTAAATGAAATATGCTCACAAGATAACCTGTGTATACAAAACATATAAAAGGTGAGCAAAGTTGTGCATGCAAAGCAAATAACATGTGATCACCAGCTAAGCTGTGCATACAAAGCAAATTACATGGGATCACAAGCTAAGCTGTGCATACATCAAATAACATGTGATCACAAAGCTAAGCTGTGCATACAAAGCAAATAACATGATCACAGGTTAAGCTATGCATACAAAGCAAATAAGATGTGATCACAATCTAAGCTGAGCATACAAAGCAAATAACATGATCACAGGTTAAGCTATGCATACAAAGCAAAATAACATGTGATCACAAGCTAAGCTGTGAAGACAAAGCAGATGAAGTGTGCTTACAGGCATAGTTGTACATATATAACAAATGAAGTGTAATTGTTTAATTGATATGGTTGCATAATATCTAATTAACTATTTGCAAAGATAATTGCAGCTGACTATAAGAAATGTTAAAATAATATAAAGACAAAAAAATACTCACATGCATAATTTCTATTCCCTACTTTTAAATAATTAAATGCTATTTCGACACAATTTTTTTAATTTGTATAGAATTAATTTTCTTGTTTAATTTATTAAAAATAAATGCTAGGTAATATTGACCTTATTACCTCAGGGTAGAACATAAATCTGTTTAGTAAATCCATGATCTGTTAACAAATAAAAAATATATTTTGTTGAGTTGTTTCAAGCATAAGCACAAAGTTTGTGTTTTGACTAATGATTCATTTTAAGATATACTTTGTTGTTAATGTTTGTACTTTTCACATTTACGCTTGTGTAAAAATGTGTTTATTTACTACTTTTTTTCTTGTGAAACTTGAAGGATGATCACAGTGAATACACATATAAAAGAAAATGTATATTGGTGCATAGACAAATAATGGAAGTAAAATTGATGTATTGTTTGTTGGACATAATTGAAAAATTACACAAATTTAATAGCCACAAAATTGAAATGTGTAAAAACATATGCAATATGCCGGCAGTCGCACCATCTTTAAACTGGATTATGCAGCCATTTGCCATCATTTTCATCATTGTCTTCACCACCATTTGCCATCATCTTCATCATTGTCTTCATCACTATTTGTCATCATCTTCATCATTGTCTTCATTGCCATTTACCATTATCTTCATCACTCTTCATCACCATTGATCATCATCTTCATCATTGTCTTCATCACCATTTGCCATCATCTTGATTATTGTCTTCATCACTGTTTGTCATCATCTTTATCATTGTCTTCATCACTATTTGCCATCATCTTCATCATTGTCTTCATTGCCATTTACCATTATCTTCATCACTCTTCATCACCATTGATCATCATCTTCATCATTGTCTTCATCACCATTTGGCATTATCTTCATCATTGTCTTCATCACCATTTGGCATTATCTTCATCATTGTCTTCATCACCATTTGGCATTATCTTCATCATTGTCTTCATTGCCATTTTCCATCATCTTCATCATTGTCTTCATCATCATAACAGTATTTGATCCTGTATTTTGAAGGAGTTTTAATGGCAGGCCTGGTACCTTCATAAATGCTGGAAGATGTATACTAACACTTTAAAAGATTTCAGAAGCTATTGCTTGATGGCAGTTTGATTCCTTCTTTAGTATCATGGGAAAATGCCATCATTGTGCATTGAATTTTTCCCAGTATTATCACAATATATTTTGTCAGTGTCATTGCTTGCTGTCAAACCATTATCATTTCTGTCATTTATCATTTAATACCTTCATGATGTTTTCTTAACAGCTCATGAAAGGTTTTGGTGCCATGTTATTGGTAAAATTCAGTGTACATGTTTATTAGACTCAGTATCCAATATTGATTTTGTCAAGATGCTTGGGAATGATGCCCAGTGATTTGCCAGTTCTCATTAGTTATAATCATTTTGTGTATCTTTATCTTCTGAGCCTAGCAATGTGTTGCTTCAGTGTGGAATAGGTCATTAATAAATGATTAAATGCACCAGGATTTTGCCCATTGTGTTTTTATGTAATCTTCATCTGTCCATATTGAGGTAAAGGTATATTGTAATCCTCGTGTCCAGCCATCTGTCCATCTGTCCATCCAGCAGTCTTCTTAGTGAAGTCCTACATTTTTTCAATGATTGCCATGAAAGTTGGTAAATAGTAAGGTCATCATCTTGAGAAGTTCATATCAACAAATCTCTTTGCTGATATATTTTAGCTCATTTGGTCCTAAGGCCAAGGAGGTTTATTGGATGATCCGTGGTCATAAAGCCAAGGTGATTAATTAGATGATCCATGGTCATAAGGCCAAGGAGGTTTATTGGATGACCCATGGTCATAAGGCCAAGAAGGCTTATTGGATAACCATGGTCATAAGGCTAAGAAGGTTTATTGGATGACAAATGGTCATAAGGCTAAAGAGGTTTATTGGATGACCAATGGTCATAGTGCCAAGAAGGTTTATTAGATGACCTATGGTCATAAGGCTAAGGAGGTTTATCGGATGACCCTTGGTCATAAGGCCAAAGAGGTTTATTGGATGACCCAATGGTTAGAAGGCCAGGAAGGTTTATTGGATGACAAATGGTCATAAGGCTAAGGAGGTTTATTGGATGACACATGTTTATAAGGCTAAGGAGGTTTATTGTATGACCCAGCATCTGGCTTACACCAGACCATCAACAATTCTTGTTGCCACTCTTGAGTCCATATTTTGTTTGGTTTCATTTCGATCAAACATGGAATGTGGGTTTTTATCATGAAATCTCAAACAAATTTCATAAAAGAGCATGATCCATGCATATCATTTTTCTTGCATCCAGTTTGCTTTCTTTGTTCCCATTCTGGAGGCTGTATTTCTAATCTGCATACTTGACCATAGGTCAAGGTCATTAAGACCATTGGTAAGTAATCTCCAGTGTCAATCATATCCTTATAGTGCCTACATAGAGGACCAATAAACATGGTGCATTGGTCATTGAAGGTACTCAAACTTCAGACATCAGTCATTGATGGTATTCAAACATTATTCTTTGACTACATTTATGTTGGCTTGTTTTATCTTCTAGCTCCATTTAAATTTTCAGTGATAGATGTACTGAAAATGATATAGTTGTGTAACTTTACCAAATTCTGAAGAAGGGTCCTTTGTAACTAGAACAGAGTGATGGCCTTATACTTGTAAACTTTATCTAAGGTAGTAAGGTTTTTCCATCATATTTACCTGTATTTACCCTAGTATATACTGATGTCATTTGAATTCTTAAAATGTATTTAAAACACATATACCTTGACAACTCAGTAAGTATTCTGATACTTACTGTAAATATTGTAAACTGTCTGGTTATATTCATGTATTTCAGACTGTCTGGTTATAGAAATGTATTTCAAACTGTCTGGTTATATTCATGTATTTCAGACTGTCTGGTTATATTCATGTATTTCAGTCTGTCTGATTATAGGCATGTATTTCAAACTGTCTGGTTATATTCATGTATTTCAGACTGTCTGGTTATAGGCATGTATTTCAAACTATCTGGTTATATTCATGTATTTCAGACTGTCTGGTTATAGGCATATGTTTCAAACTGTCTGGTTATATTCATGTATTTCAGACTGTCTAGTTATAGGCATGTATTGTAAACTGTCTGGTTATGGACATGTATTGTAAACTGTCTGGTTATATTCATGTATTTCAAACTGTCTGGTTATAGGCATGCATTTCAAACTGTCTGGTTATATTCATGTATTTCAGACTGTCTGGTTATAGGCATGTATTGTAAACTGTCTGGTTATGGACATGTATTGTAAACTGTCTGGTTATATTCATGTATTTCAGACTGTCTGGTTATAGGCATGTATTGTAAACTGTCTGGTTATGAACATGTATTGTAAACTGTCTGGTTATGGACATGTATTGTAAACTGTCTTATTATTTTCATGTATTTCAAACTGTCTGGTTATATTCATGTATTTCAGACTGTCTGGTTTTATTCATGTATTTCAGACTGTCTGGTTATATTCATGTATTTCAAACTGTCTGGTTATATTCATCTATTTCAAACTGTCTGGTTATAGGCATGTATTTCAAACTGTTTGGCTATATTCATGTATTTCAGACTGTCTGGTTATAGGCATGTATTGTAAACTGTCTGGTTATGGACATGTATTGTAAACTGTCTGGTTATATTCATGTATTTCAAACTGTCTGGTTATAGGCATGTATTTCAAACTGTCTGGTTATGGACATGTATTGTAAACTGTCTGGTTATATTCATGTATTTCAAACTGTCTGGTTATGGACATGTATTTCAAACTGTCTGGTTATATTCATGTATTTCAGACTGTCTGGTTATAGGCATGTATTGTAAACTGTCTGGTTATGGACATGTATTGTAAACTGTCTGGTTATATTCATGTATTTCAGACTGTCTGGTTATAGGCATGTATTGTAAACTGTCTGGTTATGGACATGTATTGTAAACTGTCTGGTTATGGACATGTATTGTAAACTGTCTTATTATTTTCATGTATTTCAAACTGTCTGATTATATTCATGTATTTCAGACTGTCTGGTTTTATTCATGTATTTCAGACTGTCTGGTTATGGACATGTATTGTAAACTGTCTGGTTATATTCATGTGTTTCAAACTGTGGTTATATTAATGTATTTCAGACTGTCTGGTTATGGACATGTATTTCAAACTGTCTGTTTATGGACATGTATTTCAAACTGTCTAGTTATAGGCATGTATTTCAAACTGTCTGGTTATAGGCATGTATTTCAAACTGTCTGGTTATAGGCATGTATTTCAAACTGTCTGGTTATAGGCATGTATTTCAAACTGTCTGTTTATGAGCATGTAATGTAAACTGACTGGCTATGTTGTGTTTTGCATGTTGTCTGGTTATAGGCAATTACTGTAAGCTGCCTGGATAAGGGCATGTATTGTAAACTTCCTGTTATTTTGCCAATATTTACTTGTGTCTAATCTCAGAAGTTCTTGTTCATCCTATCTGGCTCTGTTTTATATTGGTACATGTCAGATTGTTTATATGTTTATATTTTTTGGTAGTTCTCCATCAACATAGTATAGTATAATAAAGTAACTATTCCTAGTAGTCTAACAATATATGCCGTTTTCTCCATGCTGTGTGTGCAGTTCTACTTTGAGAACCTGGTCATTTTGCCTTTGTACATTTTTTTTTTGTTTTTTGGAGGGGATGATCTCAGATTATCTTTATTGTATCTTCTTTATGTAATTTACCTGATTGATTATACTCTTTGTAGCAAGATGGAAATAAGAATATCAATCAATCTCTCCTAATCATTTTAGCACCAGGAGCTGCATCAGCACTGTCAATGAAGTCTTGTGTGAATAAATGCAAATTTACAGGCAATTGGTCCATATGTGGAGCTGTTTGGGGCAGACTTCAAAAGGATCAACTACTTTGATGTAATATGGGGCCATTTGCTAGTTAGGCAAGAATTATGCATAATTAATCTCTCACTCCCTTTCCTTAGCTGGGAAATAGTGATTCAGATTTCTTGCACTTTCCAGGCTTTATGTTTTAGAATTATATTATATATGTCACACCTGTCAGGCATTGATACTAGATTCACAATTAATGCCTGTGTCTGATGCAGTTAACAACATTTGGGTAAAAAAAAAAAAAACATGTTTTATGCAGACTTTTCACACAGTATGACTCAAATAGTTCAGATTTTGGTTAATTATTAAAGTAAAACCTTTTTTTAAAAGATCCTCAATAAGCCAAAGAGCAGCAAAAAAGGACTAAAAACTTTAACATTATATATATATATATATATATATATATATATATATATATATATATATATATATATATATATATTATAGTGTTTAGTATATATAATGTACCCACTTCAAGTACTTGCGGTAAACTGGCTCAATTAAATGCAAAATTCAATTTCTTGAATTTTTCTTTTTTGAACTTTTTTTGAATTTTTCTTTTATACCCTTGGGGGAAAAGGTGCTGGGATCAGCAATGGAAAATAGGTGTGGTCGATGACTGGAAACAAATATTTTTTCTTAACCTTAACTTGTAGTTGTCTAACACGTGTTCAGATGTTTCTGTGGGTCAGTTAGAGACCAAATCTGTTGGAAAACATCACATAGCAAATTGTTAATCATATGGCTTTTGCCTTTAGGGACATAATCAGTATTGTGTTTGAGAAATGACTGAAATTTTTTTTGACTGTTTGAAAAGCCATTTTTAGAATCCATCAATCAGTGTTCTTTTTATGACTGAATAGTACAGATGGTATTGAATATAATTATTGCCTAATCACTTTTCATTTCAATGTTATGACCCTGCTAATTTGTTCCCCGATCTTTTAATGAAAAAACAGGAGCTGTTGTGTCTGTTTTTTCATCCATCCATCCATTGATAACACTTCCATTTCTGCTCTACAACTTTAAAGCCATTTGAGGTTATGGGATGAAACATGGTATGATGGTACATCATGTTTAGAAGGTATGTCACTCACCTTATTTGAATTTTCTTCAAGGTCAAGGTCATGGTTCAGTATTTTAATGTTTCTATTACACTTTCCTTGCTATTCCATGACCTTCAAGCAGTCTAAAAATAGAACCTACTTCATATATTTATGTATCACCATTAGAGGGTGTGTTATGCACCAACACATTTGGGGTCTTATCTTCAAATCAAGGTCACTGCTCATTTATTTCAAGGATTATCCCACACTTTTCATTTCTTTCTACAGTAGAATAGCATTTTGAGATTAAGGGATGAAACTCTGTATACATGTACTTGTACATCAAAATTAGGTTGTGTTTACATACAGGGGGGGGTATTTTCATGCTCAAGATCATAGCTCAATATTTTAAATTTTCTGTCAAATATTGCTTTATAACATTTAAGCTGTTTGAGATTAGGGTATTGGGTTTTGTCACATTTATACATCATCACTCATATGGTAAGCATCGTGTGTAGCTTACCACATTAGGGATGGTAACTTCTAGGTCAAGGTCATGACTTCTTATTTATTATGGATTAAAGGTTAAACTTGGCATACTGTGTTATTATTCAAGGCATTATGTGTCCTACATCAGTAGTCCTGTATTCAAGTTCAAGGTGACTGGTCAGGATTTTAAATTATATATCACAATTTCATTTTGGGTTCCATAACTTTATAATCCTTTCTGCTTGAGGAACGAAACTTGTCATATACCACATTGAGGGTTATGTCTTTAAGTTCAAGTTCATGAATGAATACTGTATGCATTCTATCAACTTTTCCTTTCCCTTTAATTTTAGAGCTATTTGAGATTAAGAGATAAAACATGATTATATGTGCATCATCATTAGCAAGTATGTTAAATACCAAATTGGGAGTCCTCAAGGTTAGAGTTTTTCCCTTTTCTTTCATTCTATTGTATTGGAGCCACTTTTGGATTATATGATGATGTTAACATGTTTGCTATGTACAAAATTTAGAGTTCTGTCTATAGGTCAAGGTGACAGACTAGTACTCTAGGTTTCAGAAGTATGCTAGGTTTCAGAAGCATATTCCCCTCTGCTCTACAAGCATTTTAAGATTTGGTACACTTGTTATATAATAACATTATTAATAATTATAATAAAATAATAATAATAATAATAATAATAATAATAATAATAATAATAATAATAATAATAATAATAATAATAGTTGTTGTTGTTATTGTTATTATTTTTATTATTATTATTATTATTATTATTATTATTATTATTATTATTATTATTATTATTATTATTATTATTATTATTATTATTATTATTATTAATATTATAAATGCTGTATAGCACATTACTGTCAGTTCTGCAAGAAAAATAAACCCTGTGGTTGTATACAACAGCGACTGTCTATTTTTTTATGAAAACTTTTATTTCACTTTTGCTAGGTTATTATCATACAACATATCTATCTATCTATCTATCTATCTATCTATCTATCTATCTATCTATCTATCTATCTATCTATCTATCTGTCTGTCTGTCTGTCTGTCTGTCTGTCTGTCTGTCTGTCTGTCTGTTGCACATTGTTGCATTTTAGCAAAAGATGAAATAGTACATGCAAAATGGTGAAACCAAAAGTTTGATATTGTGTATTCTCATATTATGATTATGGTAATTGTAAGAACTAAGAGAAATCAAGGAAAATGTATGTTCCTTTTGGGTATCTACTCCATAAACTGCCAATTTACAGTAAGCTAGTTCAGACAAGATTGCACATTTTTATGCAAGTTTGTTCTGTTGAACAAATGCCTGAAGAAATAAATACTTATAATGAATGGCTATTGCCTGAATCCAGAGGAATGACAAAGAGAGTGCTTGTGTCTGGCCATCCTGATATTTTTACTTTTTTGAGGTGGTCAAGGAGTATCCACAATATCCTGTTCAGTTTTGTCTAATTCAGCATCTGTCTTGAACTGTCATCAAAATTTGTTTTGCACATCAAATATGCAAGCAGTAATGTTTTATATGACACTGTTTTCTTCATTATATTTGGGAATTTTAGTGGATGTTTGAATTAAATATAATGGAAGCATATTCAAATTTAACAGTGTAATATTTGATAATTGATGACCAAACATGGCAGGCTTTTTGTATACAACAGTAATACTAGATTAATTTGTCTATGACACTTCAGATAAATGTCTTTTGCATGACAATTGGTGACCAGTTAAAAGTTGTAGTGTGGTAAGGGGGAGGTATTTGCCAATCTTGATTACATAGACTTTTGCCTGTCAGGATTAAATAGACTTAAAGATATTTTGCTTAGTAAAATCTTGGATGGCAGCACCTTGCTGTCGAGAGGGTCTGTTTGCACATCAGCCAATTAAGTTTGACCTGTGCAAATTGATTCAGCTTCATTGATCTTTCACAATCTTTTTGACAGTGTAGGATTGAATATCCTTGGACAGATATTGGGTGGATTGACCCAGTGGTGGTTGAATGGGTATTGAGAAATCACCTGAGGATAAAATTAGACTGAAATTTATCAGTTTCTAAACTGAATATAAAGGGATGTTATCAGGTCTGTAGTATTCTCTGTCATAGTTTAATGGGTCAGGTAGATTGGACAAAATAGATCTTACATCTTCAGGTGGTCTTATGCAGATTGGCTGCCTCAGGCCATGTGCAAACTTGTCTTCAGTGTCCAAGGCAGATCTTGTATGGTCAGTAGATTTGGATTGATTAGATTCCCTTTTTGTGGACTGTCTTCACCAAATGTCACATGCTGTTTCCCATTGGCTGGTGTGGCCAGCAGACGCAAAATTCCAGAGACAAGGTCACAGGGCAGAATTAAAGCCAGCAGAGACACACTATATGGGTGTTATATATATCTCTGAAGCCTGTGATAACTGATTGATTCATTTGGGAAATATCAGTGTGGCATCAAGGAAAACTGTTCATTTAGTGAGTGAATAGTGCTTTGAATGATCAATTCTTTAATAGGCATCCTCTTTGAAAGAAGTCTCCACTATCTTTGCAAATCCATTTAGACCATTACAGGGGGCACAGATGTGGAAGCACATAACTGGATACATAAATAACATATAGGTTTGGAGAAGGGAAAAAAAAACATTATTTTCAGCAAGGATTGCCCTGGTTATCTATGAAAAATCAAGACAAATAATATCTGATGTTCATTTAAATTTTAGTCAGATTTAGGACTTAAGTTTATAAATGATCAGGGGCCATAATTTTGTTGATTGGTTTTACAGCTTGAGGTAGTTTGCACACTACTGATGTGAGTTGACACTATACATTCATAAATATCCAGCTACAGTTCTCCAGCTCACACACAGAGAGTCATCTGACAGGGATCTAATTATCGGAGCTAGTGGATCCAGTTCATTCATATATCAGTAGTGTACCATAGGTTCTAGGGCTGCATTGGGTCAGTTGGAGTTAGTCACTGTGGTAGTACATAGTGAGTGGTTAGAGAAAACTAATCCCACCCAGATAAATTCAGACAAATTATAATAGATGATTTACAACCAAGATAAAATAATCAGGCAGTTTTTGCATTTTAGTTGACTGCAGGGAAATTTACTGTCTTACCTGTAGTAACAGTGTGTGATTTTAACATTTCAGAGCTAGTAATTCAGTGAGACATTTTTTTATATTGACAATGAAGAGACTTGGATTACAGTTGGGATACTCTTTAGTCTTAGTATTTTCACTTGGAGGGATTTATATTTCTGTGACGGGGGAGAGGTCCTGGGAAGCATGCTCCCAGCCTCAGGAAAAAGGGCCCTGTGAAAATTATGAGGTGGTATGGTACTTTGACAACAAGACTAAGAGATGTGACAGATTTTGGTTCGGAGGCTGTGAGGGCAATGACAATAATTTTAAGTCCGAGGATGAATGTAAGAAATTTTGCAATCCTGATACCAGTGGAAGAGGTAATATGTTTATACATCTTGTATTTAATTCGTTTTAAGTTTGCTTTCATTCTGACCTTTAAATTGAATGATGGACATAGATGTAAGCAAAAATCTTACATATAATTATTAGTAGCGATGATCACTTCATTAATTGATCCTTATTTTAGTTCCTGTCAAGCCTGTGATTGAATGTCTGCTAATTGAATGATTCATAAAATAAATTTTGGAATGATGGAAACACTGGAAGGAAAGCTTGAACAAACTTGCTCATGGAGTTTTATCTAACTCAAAGGGATTGATAGATCAAGACTTAAATATTTGCAGCTTCTGTCATTACTTCCAGTTTTCTTAAGTTAAAAACTTGAAACCAGCGTTAATGATTGCAGTAGAATTGTGAAACTGACCTTTCTAATTTAACTTCACTTTGGAAGGATATGGTTCAGATGATTCACTTGGATCAGGACTTTGTGAATAAAACATTTGATTATTGATTATTTTATCTATTAATTGTTCAGTGGTGAATTTAGAAAGTTTCAGGGTCTCTGGTTGAACCCAACTTTTTGCCAGATAAAGTAGCATAGTTTTATTGATAAGCAGAGAAATGTAATTATTTGAAACAAAACTATTCACCCTGTCTAAAATCAAACACCAACCAACCCCACTACAGCCCCATAACAAACTCTGAATCTGTGACTATCCTTTAATATGCACATTTAATATGCACATTATTTTTTATATATATATTTTGACTCTATGTTCATAATACATTTACCTGACTCTATGCTCTCTGGTGTAATTTGTGGCCTTTGAAATTTTATTATACATTGTTTAAGTTTTAAACATGTAGAGTATGTAGTTTTGAATGTAATAAAATTATAAAAAGATATTTGGACAATTATAGTTCTAAATTTTATTATATGTTGCAATAAATAGCATATTCTACTGAAACAAAGGTAGTGCAGGCTAGAGCAGTAAGGTAAAATTTAATATAATTTATATTTATAATAAATTTTTATTTATAATAAAATTTAATATATTATAGTATTTATTCATTTATACATTTGTATGTTTATATTTAAACTGTTAAAACCAACAATTTGAAAATCCATTAAAAACAGCAAGATTAGCATTATGAAGGAACTGTCATTCCATACAAGAAAACCTGTCTTGAAAGACCACTGCTATGTGAGAGCAACTGTCTTGAAAGAATGTATTCTCCATGCACAGATTTATTGATTAAATAGTGGTATGATCTGTTATGAGAGACCACTTGTCTTGAGAGACCATAATTTTTAGGCAGAAGTGGTGGTCTTTAAAGAGAGATTTAACTGCATTTATTTGTGGCACAAAGTTCATATTTGTTATATACTTCACTATTTATGCAAGTATTCTATGAAGTTTAAATATCAATAATTTGAAATCTTCATGAGTTCAGTTATTTTTTGATAGGTGTTATTTACTTCAACAAAGATGAGTCCAGAACCTTTTTTTTAATAAAAAAATCTTGGTGACAGTATTTTTTGCTATGATGGCCTCCCATTCAACCTGCACCCCCCTCCCCAAGTTGATGGAAATAAAAGATATCTATATATCCTGTTTGGAATTTTTTGGCCCATTACAGCACTTTATTTTAACACATTTTTCATCTCTTAGATTTTCAAGACATTATAGCAATGTTTCTCTTTTTATTGTTTTTTTTTAAAAAATACTTGTCTTTCTTTATTTTTTCATGTTATATACATTTTACAGAATTTAAAATTTTTGTTTTAAATTTTTTTATACTTTGGAAGGATTACAGTTTTGTTTTTACAATTTCCAAACTTTACCTTTAGTTTGGCAGCACAAAGCCATACATACATACATACATACATACATACATACATACATACATACATACATACATACATACATACATACATACATACATACATACATACATACATACATACATACATACATACATACATACATACATACATACATACATACATACATACATACATGCATGCATGCATACAGACAGACATATTTCAAGTACAAGTACTACACTATGACCTTGCTTGTAATGGTGTTGAAGAGGAGGTGGAATGATTCAACTTTTTTTATAAAAAAAATCTCTTATACCTCATACTATTTCATCTTTATATAAAAAAAGTTTATTAAATGCCTATCAGATATGATAAGTAAAATCTTCACCTTTAGTATACATTACATTATATATATATATATATATATATATATATATATATATATATATATATATATATATATATATATATATATATATATATATACATTAACCCAGTTTCCATTACTTCTGATCATATCAATGAATTTTGAACCCCATAAATGCCATATATTTCATGAAGCATGGAAATTAAATATATACATAGCTATTTTGTCATACAGTTGAAGCAATGAGATAATAATTTCATTAACAAAAATATATGAATTTAGTTTCAGCATTTGTTAAGGTCATTAGAAAATATGGACACACACACATACACACACACACACACACACACACACACACACACACACACACACACACACACTTGGAAGTTTGCTCAATAATAGCATTGTGAGATAGTGATTCTTGGAAACCTGGGCACTCAGAAGGTTTAACCACCAATTTGGTGTTACATAGTCACCTGCCTTTAATGTAACTGACACTGAGATTCATTCATGACCTATGTCTTTTGCACTACTACAGAGCTACAAAGCAAGGAGCATGTATCAAGTGTAACCATTAATAATTACAAATGTGACATGTTTACAATTTATTTTTTATCCTGTATGTATGTTTGTATGTGTGTATCTCCATTCTAAGTATTTATCTTTCATTTCTTTCTTAATTACAAGGCAGATCAGTACAAAATACATTTAACTTTAACCTCATAAGAGACTGTAATGCTTGGAATTCAAGCTCTTAATGGTAATTTTTAAATCATAATATACCTAATCTATAACCAGTAGTTTGGGCAAAATTTGGTTTTAAATTAACCCTAGAGTTCTAATGATGACCATATGAAGTCTTATGACCAAAAGAACAGGCATTAGTTATAAGGAAATATAATTTGACTTCACATTTCTTAACAAATCCTTATTGCAAAATGTTCACTTCTATTCACTTTTGTGTTTAAAACATGAGAAAAAAAATTGTCTTAGAGTATTCATTTCTGGCCATATACTGTCGGGGTAATTGTTGAGACCACTCCTTTTTCCTCAGCAAAATTTTGGGATCATGGAGTTTCCAGTACTGCCTACACTCATTTGGAAGTCATTATGAACTAGTAACAAGGTAGACTCTGATATACTGTCACATAGTATGCTGGCAGATCTGGGTCTTTGTTGTTTGTTCTACTGATAACTCCTAACAACTTATAGATTCAAATCTGCCAGTGAATTATGCTGTGGCAGATCTGGGTCTGTGCAGTTCACAATTGGACCTGACTTATAAATGAGCACATGTGACAAGAGTCCAAGTTTAAATTCTCCCACTAAACCCTAAACCTCTACCTGTCAGGTTGAAATGACTTGATGATCAGGGTCTACATAGGTTCTGTATTGACAGAAGATGGAATCCTTATGCATTGCAGTAGAATGTCAGCTCAGTAACTTTTCAAGGATATGAAGGAATGACATTAAATTTGACATAAGTTTTATACAAAAAATATTTTCCATTTTTGTTACATTTTATCTGGCATTATTTAATTTAGATTTGGACCCTGTGTCACTTGGAATTTTGCCATTCAATTAAGACATATCATCAGGAGGATCTATGCCATCTAGACACATTTTTGGTCTCACAGAAAAGTCACATTCAAGTCATTTTGACATATTTCTAGTTTCATTGAAAAGTTACATGCCATCACATTCATGTCATTTTGACATATTTCTAGTTTCATTGAAAAGTTACATGCCATCACATTCAAGTCATTTTGACATATTTCAAGTTTCATTGAAAAGTTACATGCCATCACATTCAAGTCATTTTGACATATTTCTAGTTTCATTGAAAAGTTACATGCCATCACATTCAAGTCATTTTGACATATTTCTAGTTTCATTGAAAAGTTACATGCCATCACATTCAAGTCATTTTGACATATTTCTAGTTTCATTGAAAAGTTACATGCCATCACATTCAAGTCATTTTGACATATTTCAAGTTTCATTGAAAAGTTACATGCCATCACATTCAAGTCATTTTGAAATATTTCAAGTTTTATTGAAAATTTACATGCTATCACATTTGAGTCATTCTGAAACATTTCAATTTTCACTAAAAACATTTACACTATTATATTGAAAAATTACATGTCACTAAACACATGAGAAAGTCACATGATTTTTCATTCATTCATATTTTATAATAAAACAGATATTGTCATTTTGTGGGTTTACAACCAGTGTTTCCCTTTATTCATGTCAGGGATGCACGCTGGAGTAAATTGAAATACATTTTATTGACGTGCATTTTTTATGCAAAGGATCTGCATAATGCATTCAATCTTTACTTACTATCCAATACTTTAGATAAGGTATGGCATCTAGTATGCTTCGCATATAGACAAAGTCTGGTTCCCTGTTTTGTATGCTTCCTGCATGGCACTCTGCTTCATGGAGCATACAAGATAGAGAACCAGACTAGCACTGGCAATGCTATGACAAGTAGCTTCCCCTAATCTCACGTGATTTCCATTAAGTTTGACAAGATGTTGTCTAAACATTTAACCTTGGGGGCAGGGGTAAGTTTTTGTATACAAATTCAATGATGCAATCAGTGAACTAGTACAAAAAATTATTAAAAAATCAAATACACAAATGAGGTCAAGATGGTCCATGTTTTTAGATGCCTATATTAAAACAAAGAATAAAAATATTATCCACTTGACCAGAGAAGTCAGTGACAGTTCATAGCAGAAGTTTATGTACCCCAACCCCAAACTTCTACCTGCAATTTTCATGTAGGAAGGTCATTTTTGACGCCATATGATGCTCACAGTGCAAACACAAGCCCATTTTCTAGATGACAATTCTGCAAAACAGTGTGTACTAAACATGCTGATACAGTTGAATATAGTTGTCATCCAAGCCATTTTTGAGATATTCTACTTGCCTCTAACCCATGTGTTTACTACTATGGGAGGCTAGCTCTTCTTCCTAGCCAACTATTGGTATTTCACTATCAACATATTGCAGAGTAACTATGGAAGGTGTACATGCCTGACATCAATTTCAAGAACAATACAAGCCCATAACACCTAGTTCACAAATATATAGGTAGCTTTAATTAGTAAACAATAATAGCTGAAAAAGTCACACCATAGCTTTACCTTAAGAAATGTGCAAAAGGCCAATTTAAGAAACTGTACCTTGCCACCTTAATGCTTGTGGCACTAGAAAGAGATATCCATATTAATACTGCATGCACTAAGAATCATTAGCCACAAAATTTAAAGAAGCATAAAACAAAAGAGTAGCTGTGGATCTAACTTTAATAAAAATTGGTGAAAATAATTTCCATTACTAGAATATGGCATGTCCATTGGGATTACGATATGACTTCTGATCCTACGATTGCAAAGACAACAAAACTGAATAATTCTTTCATGACAGGGTTAAAGAATCGTAAAAAGTTCTGCCCTCGTTCACCACAAAATATCTGTAGAAAACATTATCACCCAAGTCATTCTTTTACAACAAAGAAATCAGTAAACTTGCAAAGACACAAAGTTAGGGGGTCAATGCAGATTTTGTTGCTTATTAACTATGCTGCAATGAAATAAAGATGAAAAGTTCAAATGTAACTTATTACATTTGAACTTTGAGAAGATTTTAATTATGCATGTTGGTTTATTTCTTTTTATAGAGAGAGAGGGGGAGAAAGAGCATGTTGTGCAAGTTGCAATATCCTATTTCAAGCTGAAAACATGGGTTAGATGAATACCTGTCAGTACATTTTTGACCTCCACATTTTTTATTTGACCCACAATTCTGACACCAAAGGTTTTTTTTTATAACCCTCAACTTTACACCCCTGTGTGATACAGGGTTTACAACTGAGGTTCTTTTTCACTTTGCTCCATGTGACATTTAAAAAACAATGCAGTGGAACCAAATAAACCCTAACATGATATGTCATTTATGCACTGTGCAAACTTTGTGACTTATAACTTCCAAATCATTCTCTAGTTTCAGTTTCTAAAGTACACCATAGTGTTTAAATTAAAAAGTCTGGAATTAAAGTAAATTGGAATAATATTTCTATCCAATATACTACTACTACTACTATGACTACAACTACTACTACTACTACTACTACTACTGATAATAATAATAATAATAATAATAATAATAATAATAATAATAATAATAATAATAATAATAATAAACATACTGTATAACAATAACAACAACAACAACAACAACAACAACAATAATAATAATAATAATAATAATAATAATAATAATAATAATAATAATAATAATAATAATAATAATAAAAATAATAATAATAAACATACTGTATAACAGTAACAACAACAACAATAATAATAATAATAATAATAATAATAATAATAATAATAATAATAATAATAATAATAATAATAATAATAATAATAATAATAATAATAATAATAATAATAATAATAATAAAAATAAAGCAGTTATATGCATGGTGTTAATTACTTAAATGATGTCATCATTGGTAGAATAGAGACATTCCCACTTGGATGTTGAATAAATACATGTCAAATGTATGATATTTTGGGTTAAGTAAGATAATAAAGTAAAGGTTATATAAATAAAGGTCACTTTGTCTGCACAATTTATATTGTGTGCACTTGATTTTTCTCTTACCTGTGAAGTATAGATGAGTACAGAAATAATTTCTCCATTGGATCCATTTCAATAGGGTACTAATGAGGGGGGGGAAGACAGGCTGTTGCAATGGTCTCCAGAGGTCTTGGGGTGTCAAAACAGCTGATGGAAAATTAAATTGCAGGGAAAATCATTGGCAGGTACATCATTGTTGCCCCAGGTAACATTTACCCTTGGGTAGGCCACAGATTGCTTTTTTATTAGCATAGGTGTTAATACTGAGTTTTTTTATGTAGTTAGCTATTTTCTCATCACTGGTGTGTACATGCATGAAACTTTCAGGAAATATTCAAATTGGAGAGTACTATTTACCATGGGCAAAAGTGGGGAACTATGATTTATTTTCAAGCACCAATGATTGCATCAGGATTTGCATAGAAAAGTATGTTACAGTGACCAGTTTTTCTTACAAGGTTTTTAGATAAAACTCTTGCAGAATAGGCAAAACATAGCTTCCCATAGAATTTTTGTTGTATCTTTGTACAACACATCTATGTTTATACTAAACAGAATTAAACTTATATAGAATGACAGAGCCATTACCCTTATTTTCAAAAATGAACCACTCCAGTGGCCTGGTGGTTAGAGCATCTGCTTCAGATGTGGGAGGCAATGAGTTCAATCCCTGGTCGAGTTGTACCAAAATTTTACAAAAATGGCGCTAACAGCTGCCTCACTTGATGCTCAGCATTAAGAGGTTAGTGTTAGGACTGGTGTCATGATAATGTGACTGGGTAGGACATCATGCTACATGTCTGCAGCATGACGTCCCAGTGCTGGACATCACTATAAACTGCCACACTGCAGACATCATAGCATTATGACTGAAATTTTTTTAAAGCTGCATTAAAAATCATAATCACATCACATCACATTTTCAAAATGAATGATCTGTTTTTGTCCTTTCATAGATCTGGCCCAAGAGCAATGTCTGTACTGATAGAAGGAAGAGTTCTGGATACATGTTACACAGTGGGTGTCAATGTCTTGAAGCTGTATTATAAAATTTAATATTGAAGTCAGTTGTAACTAAATCTGTCATCAAAGTGTAACTATCTTTACTCACATCTCCAGAAAAGGACAAATATGACACATCTAAATTTGCATCAGTGATGACTCATGTTTTTAAGTTCCCACATGCTGTGTGTATGCTTATGGCGATTTTCTGCCCTGGAGGTCAATGTCTGATATCCAGTGGTCATACATGGGAAGACTCCATTCTCATTGGATGTACAATATATAATTATATGTTGTATCCCACCTGAAAAATATCACAAATGGAGCTCACATTATCATTATAATTATGAGCTACAGTGACCTTGTTATTTAATTGATATTAAACTTTCAAGTCAGTAGCAAAATGTATAATACATATGTTGCCCAGAAAAATTCCTTTTTATACTTTCATAGATCTTAAGCAGGATCTCTTATGATAGGTAGATACACATAAAAATGATTTATAAGGCTTTTGACTTTGACAGGACACAGGTATGTGATAAAATTCATTTAAAATTCCAAGAGGAATAAGTAGGGATCATAATATCCACAAAGCTAACATCAACACATCCACAATTGCAGGACAAGTAAATATCTAAAGTAAATATGGTTTTCAAAGTGGTAAACAGTCACCTTTAGAAACTTCCAAAGCATCCACCATTCTATTATCATTCCATACGTACTCACTTTTAAGACGAGTGCAGCAGCAAACAGCACAGACCCAGATCTGTCATCGCATAATGCTCCAGCAGATATGGGTCTGTGCAGGTTGTTAGAAATAATCAGCAAAATAACCAGCATAAACCCTGATATGCAGGTGCTTTATGCTATGGCAGATCAGGATCTTTGTTGTTTGCACTTTGATTCGATTTAATGCAAGTATATATGGTAATATTGTTCACTACATTATTGTTAAAGCTGTGCACAAATACCATTGTCAAGGTTGTGACCAATACAGATGCTCATCATGGACCATTCTACATAAAAAAAAAATCCATTATACAATTCTAGAACATAAACAAACTGGAGACAAACTATCAATTTTTCAACCCTGTGTTATCCCTAGACTATCTCGGCAATTCTCTCAGCATCAGAACTGGCTTTAACTCTATTGTAAACCTCAATGTGATTATCCAAACCTCAATGTGATTATCCAAACCTCGATGTGATTATCCAAACCTCAATGTGATTATCCAAACCTCGATGTGATTATCCAAACCTCTATGTGATTATCCAAACCTCAATGTGATTATCCAAACCTCAATGTGATTATCCAAACCTCTATGTGATTATCCAAACTATGTGCCAGCATGACTGCTCTGGTGGCCTAGTTGTTAGAGCATCCACCTTGGATGCCGGAGGTCACAGGTTTGAACCTCAGCTGAGTCATACCAAAGGCTTATAAAAATGGCACTAGCAGCTGCATCGCTAGGTGCTCAGCATTAAGAGGTTAGTGTTAGGACTTGTCAACCTGGTGTCAAGATAATGTGACTAGGTGGGACATAATGCTACATGTCTGCAGCATGATGCCTCAGTGCTGGACATCACTATAAAATGCTATACAATAGACATTGTAGTGATATGACTGAAAAATTGTTAAAGCTACACTAAAATTCCAAAACACACACACACACACACACACACACACACACACACACACACACACACACACACAACCAGTGCTGCCAATCCTTTTGCTTTGATACATAGATTGCTCTAATTTTCTTTCATAGAGTCTAGCAGAAGCCACAGCTGAAAGGGATCCATGATTTTTTTATGTTTCCAATGAACCATTTTTTGATGATGCAGCAAACATTTCACAATGTCATGACATCACATGATGATGATGGAGTTGTTGTTGTACTAATATTGCTCCAGTTTCAGATTTAACCTTCATTTTACATGTATATATTAAATATTAACCCTAATGTTTTGCAAAGTTTCAACATAAACTATTATGGCTTTGTTTCATTATTAAACCAACATAGATACTATATTATTTAGGCAAATAAGGCTATTAAAGATTTTGAAATACAGTAGAACCTGTCTTGAAAGACCACCCCTTCTGCCAAATATAATGGTCTCTCAAGACAGGTGGTCTCTCATAACAGGACATACTTCTATGTAATCAATAAATCTGTGCATGTAGATCCTGGTCACTCAAAACAGGTGGTCTCTCATAGCAGTGGTCTCTCAAGACAGGTTACACTGTATATGCATCTGAATTAAATTTGGGCATACTGATAGAATCATATCAGATGTGGATTTTGGCCCTAAGATGTTCCAAAGGAGCTAACCCCAAATCTACTGGTACATACCATTATATACTTGCCTAATAGACAAGTCTAACTGGAAACTGCACAGACCTAGATCTGCTGTTTCATAAGGAGCTAGCAGATCTGGGTCTATGGAGTTTGTTAGGAGTATTCAGTAGAATTAGAACAAAAAAAAGTAGACCTAGATTTGCAGGTGAATTATGTGACAGCAGATCAGGATTGCTCATTGAGTTATAATTGAGTATATATGGTAATATGACTATGTTAATGCTGTAAGAAGTCTGATGTGAATGTCATATTTAGGAATCCCATGGTGTTTCTCTGATGTTACATAATGTAACCACAGATCTGGGTTTATACTATAGACAGTACAGTACATGTCAAAAAACCCTAAGGCATTCTGAGTCGTGGCTCCTTTCCCATACTTGGTCAAATGGCCACACCTATTGAAAATTTAAGATCATCCTCAGCATTCCAGATTAGTGTACCCTTGATCTACTAGTATGTGTGTGTTTGTGTGATTTGGATTTTGAACATATCTTTAAAACTGACCTCTAAATGAGGAGTACCTAGCAGGGCAGCTGTTAGTACAATTTTTATAAGTCTTTAGTATGACTCAGCCCTGGTTCGAACCTGTTACCTTCTGCATTTGAGGCAGACACTGTAACCACTAGGACACTGGAGCGGTTGATCTACTAGTACAAACTGTGAATACAGATCTGTATATTTATGCTATAAACAGTAGGTAGAACATCATATACAAAAAAATAAAGTCTTTCCAAATGTATGCAACCCTTGATCTACTGGTACAAAATGTGAATACAGATCTGTGCTTGTTGTAAACAGTAAGTTAGATATCATATACAGAAAGCCTAAGACATTCCAAATGAGTGTGGCCCTTGATCTACTGGTACAAAATGTGAATTCAGCTCTGTGTTTATGCAGAAAACCTATGGCATTCCAAATGAGTATAGCCCTCAACCTGCTGAAACATAATGTGATGGCAGATTTGTGTTTATGCTGTCACAGTAAGGCACACATGCTACAGGATAAAATGACTTTTATGTAAGATTAATAAGACAGGACTTTTTAAATCTTTTAATATTGTGGTTTTTTTCTTTCAGACATAAATTTATCTTTTTTATTAACTTCATAAATTTGCATTACCATTTTATCTAATTCATAAATTTGCTATACCTTTTTATTAACTTCATAAATTTGCATATCGTAAATGGAATTTTCATGTAAATTATGGTTATCACAATGTCTCACTGAAATACAATTAATCTATGTACAACTGCAGATATTCCATCATAAATATTGCTGACTTGGTCCTTTGCATTCCAGTATGTATACCTCATTACTCATTCTCCAGTACATGCTGTCATCAGATCAGACAACTCTTAAATCTCATTCAAATTCATAAGTACTGTTTTTATTGATTCCTTTTTAAACATTTATGAATAAGGCACAATTTTCCTCTCTAAAACTGATCTTTTTCCTGCCCCATGTGGACAGGAACAGATCGGTTAAATTGAATGGAAAAACATTCAACTTGACAAGCGAAGTGAGAATCCAGAGCCTACCAGATAGTGAATGAATTTCATAAACTGATGATCAGGGAATCAATGGCAATAGACACTAGAGTTAGGTGGTACATGCTGTATACCATATGTACTCCCATACAAGTCAGAACCAACTGTAAGTTGCATAGACCCAGGGTCTGGTCAGTTTTTGGGGCCTAATCACTAAAACAAGGAACATAACACTCAGATCTGCTGATGGATTTATACAACAGTTGATGAATGTCTATGTTATTTGCCATTTGATGTGACCTGAGTGGCCAGACAGAAAGACAGATAATTCATTGTATATTCCATGTAAACACTTACCTTTTACAAAAGATGATCTTTTGACAGTTATGTTGGAGTGGGAGGTCAGAGTGTATCCCATTGAAAACCTGGAGTTTTCTGAAAATATATGGTAGCAGAAAAGGGTAGTTACTTTAACAAGTGGTTAGCAAATTTATGCAAATTGATATAAACCCTACCTGGTATAAAACCATATATGGAATCAAACCCTACCTGCCTGAAATTGCTAAGTAGAAAACAGCTTCTTTTTCATAACAGTTAATAGATCTTTTTTTTTCTTTTTAATCATGTACACACAAGAGAAAAAATATTAAAGGTTTTACATGTTGGACCTTGTACACTGTTTCTTACCTTACTTAATTAAAAATCTTCCTGCCTACATTATTTTTACATCTCAGGTAGAAAATTTTGTGATACAAACAATCTATGTAGGAAAAATGCCATTGGTAATTTGACTGAGTTTAAATACATAGGTCAGGAGAGTTACAAGGGCTAAGTAATGCTGCCTTACAGAGGAGAATAAGGCTGAAGTGTTCACACATGTAAATGGATTAATTAAGTATACAAAAGTTGTCCAAATCTGTAACCATGTAAACAAGTATGGAAATGGTTGTCAATACTGGCCTGACCTATTCCAGTTAAGTTATACATTTCTACATATCTGCTTAAACAAAGATTTTGATTGGATTTTTCTCTCAAATCTCTTCTTGAAGTATGAATCATCTTTGCATTGAATTTGACAGAAGGGAAAAGTTGAAATTTAATAGATTTTCATTTGTACTGCACATTACACATCAGGTTGATAAAGTTGGTATAAATTTTTTTAAGCTACCTAATTATTCATTTTTAAATACAGGTCATTAATAGAACTTTGGATGAATAAAATTTTGTTACAGAGAAACACACTTTTAAGTTTACAAACCACTACAGAATTTCTTAGTCATTGAAGCATTCTTTGCTCATGTCCAGGCAGTATCATTTCAGACCTAATATTGTTTTACTTATTTTGTCACATATTCAAGAAAAAAGTTGTCATACAATTAAATCCTGCCATGACAAGAGAAGTAAAAGATACAATAAATGAAACAATTATAAGTCAGAGTCTTATATATAAATAACTCAGCTGTAAATCTATAGATCATGGAAAAGTATTAGTTTCAAATAAGTTTCATTACCACCTTGTTTCAGTTACTGTGATGTGCATATCATGGAAAAGTTTGAGTTTTGAATCAGTCCCATTACCAACTTAGTCATTATATCTGAGAAGGTGAATGTCAATATTAAAGGTACAGTATAACATATTGCCCCTGTAACACAGTGAGACTCAGCAAAGAGACTAAATTATAAAGAGTGAATATACTGTATAACTTGTACAGTCGAAGCCAAGAGACTAAATGATAAATGGTGCATACACCACTGTATGACTGTATGACTTGTAGTAACATATTTACAGTTAAAGCTGAGACTATTTGATAAATAGTGAATAACATTGCATGACTTGTAGTAAAATATTTAGTCACTGACAAGAGACTAAATGATAAATACATGTAGTGAATACACTGTAGTAACAAATTTAGTTAAAGCCAAGATGTAATGATAAATAGAAATATACTGCATGACTTGTAGAAACATTATTACAGCTACAGTCAAGAGACTAAATTATAAGTAATGAATACACTGTATGACTTGTAGTAACATTATTACAGTTACAGTCAAAAGACTAAATGATAAATAATGAATATCCTGTATGACTTTTTGTAACATACTTAGTTACAGGATTAAATGGTAAATATTGAATAAACTATATGACTTGTAGTAACATATTTACAGTTACAGCTATGGGATTAAATGATACATAGTGAATACACTATGATTGTAACATATTTACAGTTACAGCTAAAGGATTAAATGATACATAGTAAATACACTATGATTGTAACATATTTACAGTTACAGCTAAGGGATTAAATGATACATAGTAAATACACTATGATTGTAACATATTTACAGTTACAGCAAAGAGACTAAAAGATACATAGTGAATACACTGTAGGACATTCAAAATATTTACAATTACTATGGTCCTACCCTTGAAATCATGAAACTTCTTTCAGCCAGTCACATAAAATGTTATGTTTGTAACACCATGTATGAATGACTGACAATGAAAACTCAATCAGAAAGTCAGGTGTAGTTTTATTATCCCCAAGCCAACATTTAGATGTATTTTTCTCCATTTTATTCAAACAGTCTGACAATTTTATGCCTCCTAATTAACGTTACATCCAGTTTGTTTCATGCATTCAGTAAACAAACTTGTAATTGGATGTAAACACCAAACCTTGCATGCACATTATTGCAAATGGATATAAAAAAAGGAAAACTTGAAATAATTCATGTTCCATTTCTGTCATACATGAAAATAGGTGGCCACTTGTCTTGAGGTACCTCTATGCTCCCCCCCCGACTACATCAGGGTTATTTCAGTGTAGGCATGTCCTACTGTCTGTACATCCTTAAAAGCTTGTGCAAAAACAATCAGCATAAACAAATAAAATTTTGTAGCAGATTTGTATTCATATATTAACTTGTCACACATACACACATGCGCACAAATACACACACATTTATATATACACTTACACATGGGGAGATCTGGTGGGAAAATAAATTGCTTGTAATGTAAATGATCTGATTAAGTTTTCTTTTTGTTAGAAAAAAAATTGAATTTTTTAAAAATAAAATTATTTAACTTTTTGAACTTTTTTTTTCAAAATAACTCAATAAGTAAAAATCACTTGATGAACCCTTACAAACTTTAGTAGGCATGTTTTTTTGTTTACATCTGAAGGAATAATTTGTCAATATAGTTTTACACAGTTCCTAATATGTTGGATTTTATTGGTTGAAAATGTATTTAGCCCGATTAAGCAAAATCTGCTTGAGGCAGATGATAACAGTTTAATATATATGTTTCTAAGATTACAGCTAAAAATATTCATTCTCAGAGCCCTTTTTAAAATTTATAAATTCTTGAACTTGTTTTTTTTTCTTCTGCATTTGGGGTGTGTGTGAATTCCAAAACACAGAACTTGTTTTTCTATGTATTGTTTTTTGTTTTATGAACCAATATATTTAGACGTCTTTGAAGTAATGTTATTAGTGCATGCTGTTGAAAGCTGTCATACCAGTCTCACTAGAAATTTTTAATAAACCATGAAGTACAGACATTTTGGATCAGTATTTGGAGAGTGGCACTATGGGTACCAGACAAATCACTATTATTACAGATTCTTCATTGCAATTTTTAAGACATGTGTTTTAGGATAATTAAGGCTTGTTTGTAGATATGCTAGATTTAAATAAAGTTATACAGCATGATGAATACCATATTGTGCTGTTCTTATGTACATGTTTATCTGTTCAATATAATGCATATGAATATTTTTTAAAAAGAAGTTTTAAGAAAAATAAATGTATGCACAAACTTTGCATGCACTTTGTGGGAAAATAAGCCAATCCTTTTACAAAAACATTTTTTGACAGCCACCATTTTGCAGTGAGTGTAAGAATCAATATGTTTTGTTAGTGCCATTATTGTTCTTACAGTTTTGTAAAGCTGCAGTGGGTCAGGAGTTGAAATTATGGACTCTGATCAGCAATTGTAATATATACTAGTAACTATCAATGTTCAAGGTATGTAGATAAATGTCAATGTTTAGTACTGTAAAAATGTATCAGAGTAAAAAACCTACCATGCTCTCTCTCTCTCTCTCTCTCTCTCTCTCTCTCTCTCTCTCTCTCTCTCTCTCCAAACTTTAAAAAAAAAATTACAAATCTGAATTTGAACAAATTGTATTTAAACTAGAATCCTTTTGAAATCCTTATATAATTTGCCTTGAAACATCTTTTGTTTGGCATTTATGTTGAGTTTATTTCTTTAGACATCTGATTCCTAGTGGTAAAAATATGTCTGGTAAGTTTTCAAATGATACAAAATGGTAATTTGCTCATGTTGCAGTTAATTTCTGAAAAGAGCATCATGCATCATTTTGGATGCATCTGTTGATTATTTCATCAAAAGCATTTTTTTTACAGAATTAAAATGTTTACAGTATATTAAAGAATTGATTTTCACTAGGCAGTTGTTTTATATAAATGTCTACATGAAGCTGTACCAGAGTTTCTTCAGGATTTTTTCAGGCCTTCTTCAGTATTCACTGCATGTAAAATCAGCAGAAAATATTATAGTGTTTAAGAGATATCATATGAGTATGTGTGTTTCTAATATCCTATAATATCATTTAGTATTTATAACACTAAAAACTTGTCAAATAAACTTTTATTATTATTATTATTATTATTATTATTATTATTATTATTATTATTATTATTATTATTATTATTATTATTATTATTATTATTATTATTAATTTTCTTCCACAAGAAGATGGTTATTACTTTTTTCTTATTTGTCTCAAGCCTGGAAATTAAGTTAGCCTGTGAATTTTGAAACATTCAGTCTATTGCTTGTGAAATAATCAAAGGATGTCCATGTATTTTAGGTGTACCAACCCACACTACACCCCTACCAGCATTTTTTGCATACAGCCAGTTTAGGAACAGACTACTTAAATGTTTTATTGGGCCTGGAATTTTCTTTTGAAGTGGTATAATTGTTTTCTTTTTTCTCAAGATAATTTGCTTCAAAGAACTGATATAATTAGTTTTACTTTGCCTCAATCACAGTTAGAATATATTTTTAAGCTATTTTAGGGCTGGAAATCTGTTAACACACACCCCCACACCACCCTAGTAAATTAAATTGTTGGTCCCTCTGAAAGAAATGTTTTTCATTACAACTGAATTTTATTATTTTATGGTTGTTAACTTAGGGCACACTCTACAGGTATTAAATACTTTTGAGAGAGTAAGGTAAGTTGTTTGCATCTTTAACATGCACAGTGGAGAGAATGTTGGCATATCTTTACGTTATTGTCATGTAGTACTGTGACTCAAATTTCTTTGGATATTATGCTTGTAGAAATTGTATATTGAACTAAACACACTGGTAACCGAAATGGTTTCTCCCATGTGCTCAAAAATTAGCCTGAATAAGCCTAAAGTACACAACCTTTTGAAGCTATTAAAGAATAGAAAATAAATTTTGCCAGACTAGACAATGGACTAGACAATACCACCTTCTGAAAGTGCTATGAATGAATTACAAAATATATAAAAAGTACAAAAAGTTATTGGTACTTTTTTAAAATTTACCTTAGAATTGAGGAAGTGAAAAGGAGTAAGCAGAGCTAGCTGTTTCTTGAAAGTCCAAGGCAAAGCCGTATACTATACAACCCATACTATACACATCAATCATTCACCAAAATAAAGGGAATTGAAAGTTTTTTTTACAATACCTATGATATGCAAGGTCATTTTCAAATAACCAGGATAACCAGGGAGAAATACCTTGGATATTTTTTGCTTTAAAAATGTAACCCTATGCAAAATACAAAACTGTTGAGTGCCACCATAAGTGATTGCATTTGTTTGAGAGCGAAAGAGAACATCATAGTATTTACTTTAGCAATTGGCAACAGATGATTCTATTAAACAACAAATGATGTAAGTCATGTATTGCTCTAAAAAATAGATTCAACTGCTTAGTCTTAATAGAATCTATTACTGCATATTAAAACATTGGTGACAGCAGTAAAATTGCCTTTTATTACCACCTAAATAAATGTAAAGTATCAAATTGCACTTGCAGGATCTGCCTTCTATTTTTGTCTCAAACTACACACTTTGAGGCATTCTGTGATCATATTATCAAAGTTGAGATCTAATTTTAGATGGAGAAATGCCTACATATATCAGAGTTTGACCTTCATTAAATGAGATTCTCAGTCATTTTACATCATCTTCATGATTCTTTGTTATTTTTAATAAAACAGAAAAGAAATGCAAAGTACACTGTATGAAAATGAATTGAGCAGGTTCCTTGAAATGGGATGCCTAATTTTAACTGCCATTACAATGTAAGTAAAAACCAGTCCAATAAAAGTCCCAAAACACCTGTACCAGTATGTAAAGACAAGTATAATAAAATTCCCAAAATACCTTTATGTAAAACCAGTCTAATAACAATCCCCAAATACCAGTACTAGTATGTTAAAACCAGCATAATAAAAGTCCCAAAATACCTACATGTCAAAACCCATCTAATAAATGTTCCAAAATACTTGTATGTATAAACCAGTTTAATAAGAGTCCCAGAATAACTGTATGTTGTTGTTGTTGTTGTTGTGGGGCTTAATGCCATTTTTCTGTTCACTATAGGCTATACATGGCAGCCAGTATTAATGGTGGAGGAAGAAACTGGGATATCCCCGGAAAGAACCACTGACTCACGAGAAGCTACTGGCAAGCTTTCTCACATATCCACATCTTAGACTGAACCCACACAGATAGAGGTGAGATGGTAGTGATCCATAATGAATAGTACTTTAGACCACTAGGCCACTCAGGGCCCCTAACTGTATTTAAAACCCAGTCTAATGAACAGAATCTTCTAGCATCTTCTAATAATAATGTAATTACTGCAATTAAAATAGGAAACAACTTATTCAAAGCAAGACTTTGGAAGTAAATTCATAAACCTAAATGACACGGTGTCAGTGTGACAAGTTTAGTCTTTAAATCATTGACAAAAACTGTCCATGAAAGTTTGTTACCAAAATGTTATGGGTTGCATTTATGTACAGCATTCATAAAAATAAACTGTTCTTGAAATAGAATCATTAATGACATCAAAATGAGGAACACCATGACTTAAGAGACAGCTATCACTGGTCCTACCATATGTGTACATCACTGGGTGATAAAACCAAGGAAGTTTACTTTTTGTAACTTATAGCTGCAACAAGTGCATTTAAATCTACCTCAAAATCTGCATCCATTTGAAGATAATATAATATCCCTGATCAGGATATCAGTCAGCAACTTTACAGATCAGGATATGTCAGTAACTTTCCAGATCAGGATATCAGTCAGCAATATCCCAGATCAGGATATCAGTCAGCAATGTCCCAGATCAGGATATCAGTCAGCAACATTCTAGATCAGGAAATCAGTCAGCAACATTTCAGATCAGGATATCAGTCAGCAATATCCCAAATCAAGATATCAGTCAGCAATGTCCCAGATCAGGATATCAGTCAGCAACATTCTAGATCAGGATATCAGTCAGCAATTTCCCAGATCAGGATATCAGTCAGCAACATTCCAGATCAGGATATCAGTCAGCAACATTCTAGATCAGGATATCAGTCAGCAATTTCCCAGATCAGGATATCAGTCAGCAACATTCTAGATCAGGATATCAGTCAGCAACATTCTAGATCAGGATATCAGTCAGCAACATTCCAGATCAGGATATCAGTCAGCAATATCCCAGATCAGGATATCAGTCAGCAATGTCCTAGATCAGGATATCAGTCAGCAACATTCTAGATCAGGATATCAGTCAGCAATATCCCAGATCAGGATATCAGTCAGCAACATTCCAGATCAGTATATCAGTCAGCAACATTCCAGATCAGGATATCAGTCAGCAACTTCCCAGATCAGGATATCAGTCAGCAACATTCCAGATCAGTATATCAGTCAGCAACATTCCAGATCAGGATATCAGTCAGCAACATTCCAGATCAGGATATCAGTCAGCAACATGCTGATATCACAATATTCACAGAATTAATGTCAACATTTTAGTAAATTCCAAGACACAGGAGGTCACTAAGATACTATAACCCCAGTGCCATCTTAAGGCATGGTCACACTAGGCATTGCCCAGGGCCATGTGCTTCTAGACGCATCATGCTGCCCACATGATGGGATCCGTAGTGGCCCCTGCTCACTGCTTTGCCCAGAGCCTAAAAATGTTGTTAAGATGGCACTGTATAACTGAAATTGACATGTAAATTTAAAAAAAGTGTGAAAATAAATTCAAGTATTAATAGAAAGAATATGGTTTGTCAGATATTAGATGAACACAGTTTCTTTCCCCACAGTTAATATGGTCTGATACAGAGACAAATGCAGTGGAAAGCCATTACAGTACTGACAGTCCCAGAGGCCTAATTTTCAATGAAAGCAAAATAAGGGTTAGATCAGTGACTAATGCTTTCTAATGCTTCCTAAGATGAGTCTGGGTCTTTGCTGACTTTATTTTACATAGAGAAAATTTAATTTAATTTTGTTTCAGATGATTTAAGTTATCAACTCATTAATTAGCCTATCACCAGTTTATATTGAATCTGACTCTGAATTGCATAGACCCAGATCTGCTTTTGCATAATGTGCTGGCAGATCTGGATCTGTGCAGTGTGTTAGGACTATGCACATTACTTGACATGATTGTTATATTGTGTATTTTTTCTCTTTTCTCTTCTTTTCTTTACCACCCTCTCCCCTGAGTCTTATAAATTATGATGATGTCACAGACCCTGCTGTTTTATCAATAAACCACCCAACCACTTTCACCCAACCACTTGGGTCTGTGAAAGAGGATGTTCACTAAGGCAGTTAATTGGTTGGGTTTGGTGTGTACAGCACAGCAATGCCAGTAGGTTATTTAGGACCAAAACAATTAGAGGAAATTAGTACCTTGCCCAAGGACACACCATCAGGTATCCAACCTGGGATGATCTATTGCTAAGATTTGATCCTCCACCATTTTAGTTTAAAAATCAAGACATTAATTGCTAAGCCAACATTGCTCCTGCCTCCATTAGGTAACTTTTGTAAAATGCAGATAAAGCATGTTGAGTCTAGTGCACCACTTGGGGGGGGGTTTAAGGTAATTGTAATTGACAGACCCTGAATACTCTCCATTTTAAAGGCTAAAAAGGTCATAGTTTTGAAAGAGCTAGGAATTGGTTAAGGGACATAAATTGCATACAAGATTAAAATTTTTTTTTTTCTTACTGCTGTCACAGTAAATAAAATCATAATTCTAAGACTTGAGGTATGGACTCTTAATGAGCAAAGCAGTGAAGTGGCACAGTGATCTCTGGATGAATGAGAAAAAAACAACTCATTGAATGTTTAATTTTACAGGTAATATGTTCACCAACATGAACACTTCAAATTAACCATGATAAATCATTAAACAAAAATTCATGCATAACATAATTGTCAAGAACCTTATGGTATGAATTGTAAATTAACAGGCTCAATAGGAAACCATTTAGAGTTAGAGTAATACAAATTACTAGGTACTTGAAATTGTACTTTTGGATATTACTATGTTAGATGCCAGTGTTAAGAATAAACCATCTACAGTATATACTGCTCTGAGACTAATCTTTAGTAACCAACCATTAGAGTTTCGGGTGGTTGTTGGAAAGCCTGGGATTTTGTTTTGAACCAAAACAATTTCTTTTTGTTTTTTTTTTAAACTGAAAATAATAAAATTGTTCCTACTAATATAATGCATATATTAAGTTCTTTTTTCTATAAATTAGAGCACTATATTTAAAATAGAATTAGGTTTTGTTGTGCCCAATTTAAACTAAAAGTTGTTTCTTTTGTGTCTCATTGAAACTAAAAATAAATTTAAATAGTTTCTTTAAAAAAAAAGTTATGGTTTTAAAAGTTTGTTAATGATGGATGGTGAGAAAGGTTATCTTTATTTTCACAATGACGACGAAAGCATTCTTTCTGTTTGCCCAAAGTGATGATAATTATATTTAATAGGTGTTAATTTGCATCAAAAATGCTATATTATTCTCCTCTGTTTTTAATCCAGATTTAATCATAACACATGCTCAAAGAATAATCAATGGAATTCCTTTATCAGTTTTAATTTTTTATTTGCAGCTTTGAAGCTTTGGTGTTTATGTTTTTATTACTCACTTATAAACTGAGTTCAATGGCAACTGCATGGATTCAGATCTGCTATCACATAATGCACAAGCAGGTCTGGGTCTATGCAGTTTTTATATGAGTGAAACAAATAACATAGACCCAGGTCTGCTAGTACGCTGTGTTATCTGCAGTTGGACTCAACTTGTAATTAAATATATAAATACATGTTTTTGTAATGGCTTCTGTATTTGAAGTGTCATGTATTTATGGACTTGCCATTATTTTAGAACTGTAGCATTCATGGTACCAAGGGATGATTCCTGATGTAGGTGCCATGCAATCCTAAGGAACTCAATTTATAAGCAGAATATCCAAGCTTGATACTCTATGTCTGCACTGAATTCAGTCCTTAATATATCTATTCACAAAATGAGATTTTGACACTAGATTATCTTGTTTTGAAGTTGGAATAGTTTATGCCTATCCAAGGCTGTAGCATGGGAATATAATGTTACATTTATCTGTCTGTCCATCCATCCCCTTCATTTTATCTATTCATCCATCTGTCATATGACAGATTTGCATTTTGGTCAGATTTCAGGCACTGTGTTGCAGCATCCATGTTCCATATGCACATTTCTTCTTTTAGAATGGAAATCCAAATCTTTAATGTATCTTTATTTATACCTAGAGTTGGGGCTTTCTATTAATGTTTGTTTCCATTCATTGAGCTGGCAACCTTACACTGTTTTGGACAACTAGCCTAGAGATTTTAATGGATTGCCAAGGAACTTGTTACTGTATATACTCACTTATAAGTCCAGTACAACTGCAGACTCCACAGACCCAGATCTGCCAATGCTTAATGTGCCAGCAGATCTGGATCTGTGCATTTTGCTAAGAGTAATCACTTGTACAAACAACATAGACCCTGATTTGGAGGCACATTATGCTACAGCAGATCAGGATCTTTGTTGTTTACGGTTTGACTTGACTTTTAATTAAGTGTATATGGTAAGGATATCATCATCATCATCAGATGTACATATTAACCAATCATTTTGTTTCTGCAGTTTAAGAGTTATTGCCATCAGTTTGATGCAGTGTAACATTAGCAACACCAATCCTGCAGTTTGATGCAGTGTAACATTAGCGACACCAATCCTGCAGTTTAAGAGTTATTGCCATCAGTTTGATGCAGTGTAACATTAGCGACACCAATCTTACAGTTTAAGAGTTATTGCCATCAGATTGATGCAGTGTAACATTAGCGACACCAATCCTGCAGTTGAAGAGTTATTGCCATCAGTTTGATGCAGTGTAACATTAGTGACACCAATCCTGCAGTTTAAGAGTTATTGCCATTAGTTTGATGCAGTGTAACATTAGCGACACGAATCCTGCAGTTTAAGAGTTATTGCCATTAGTTAGATGCAGTGTAACATTAGCGACACCAATCCTGCAGTTTAAGAGTTATTGCCATTAGTTTGATGCAGTGTAACCTTAGCAACACCAATCCTGCAATTGAAGAGTTATTGCCATCAGTTTGATGCAGTGTAACATTAGTGACACCAATCCTGCAGTTTAAGAGTTATTGCCATTAGTTTGATGCAGTGTAACATTAGCGATACCAATACTGCAGTTTAAGAGTTATTGCCATTAGTTTGATGCAGTGTAACATTAGCAACCCCAATCCTGCAGTTTAAGAGTTATTGCCATTAGTTTGATGCAGTGTAACATTAGTGACACCAATCCTGCAGTTTAAGAGTTATTGCCATTAGTTTGATGCAGTGTAACATTAGCAACACCAATCCTGCAGTTTAAGAGTTATTGCCATCAGTTTGATGCAGTGTAACATTAGCGACACCAATCCTGCAGTTTAAGAGTTATTGCCATCAGTTATATGCAGTGTAACATTAGTGACACCAATCCTGCAGTTTAAGAGTTATTGCCATTAGTTTGATGCAGTGTAACATTAGCGACACGAATCCTGCAGTTTAAGAGTTATTGCCATTAGTTTGATGCAGTGTAACATTAGCAACACCAATCTTGCAGTTTAAGAGTTATTGCCATTAGTTTGATGCAGTGTAACATTAGCAACACCAATCTTGCAGTTTAAGAGTTATTGCCATTAGTTTGATGCAGTGTAACATTAGCAACACCAATCTTGCAGTTTAAGAGTTATTGCCATTAGTTTGATGCAGTGTAACATTAGTGACACCAATCCTGCAGTTTAAGAGTTATTGCCATTAGTTTGATGCAGTGTAACATTAGCAACACCAATCCTGCAGTTTGATGCAGTGTAACATTAGCAACACTAATCCTGCAGTTTGATGCAGTGTAACATTAGTGACAATCCTGCAGTTTTTATGGACTGACATGAAGTTTCATAAATATTGTAGTCATCACCAGAAGATGCACACATTAGCAAATCACTTTGTTCACATCATTTTTAGCTCAACTGATTCTAGACCAGAAGAGTTCATGGGAAGGTCTATTATTCATTGTCCTTCCAACCGAGTGGCTGAAGGGTCTAAAGTGATCCATTATGGATCACTGCCTTTTCACCTCAGGCTTCCTGGGTTTGAGTCTAAGATTCAAGAATGTGGATATGTGAGAAAGCTTGCCAGTAGCTTATCGTGGGTAGGTGGTTCTTTCCACGGATTTCTCGGTTTCTTCCTCCACCATTAATACTAGCTGCCATGTATAGCCTATCATGTGCTGAAAAATAAAAAATGGCATTAAGCCCCACAACAACCTGAATGGAAAGTCATACTGATATGGGGTTTTCATCATCAAATTTTTTTAAAAAAATATCCAATATGGCCATTGTGAAAATCTTGTTATAACTACTACTCCAAGATGGATTGTCATAAGGTTTTGACTTAAAGATGTTAAATGATTTTTTTGAAAGTTCTAAATTAAAATGGTGCTTATTTAGCATCGGATATGGCCACCTTTACAGCCAGCTTGTTATTGTTGCTTCTCTTAAGCAAATTGTCATATCAAGATTGGGTTTTCACCTGAAGACATCTTATGATTCTAGTCTGTCCTAAATTAAATTGATGTAAATCTAACTTCCAATATGGTTACTATGGCAGCCATTTTGAAAATCTTATCAGTACATCTGAATGGACAGCCATAACAACATAGGATTCTTATGATATCTAGTTGGTCCTGCATGAAAATGGTACCAGTCTAATAATCTTTCAGAATGGTCATCTTGAAACTCTCACTTACTTCTCCTGATCAGAAGTTATGTTGATATTGGGTTTTTTTTCACCCAAAGACTTCTATTTATTGCTAGCTTGTCTTAGATGCCAGTTGCATCCAATATGGTCACTATAGAGACCAATTTGAAACAGTTGTTTTTGCTAAAAAATATCAAAGATAGTTTTAGTACTCAGCAACTGATATGAAGTTTTATCTTATCTTAGCTTCCTGGAAATTCTTTTCATTCATTAGAGCATCAGCCCTTTGAGGGACTCATGTTGTTAGAGTTATTGCCCTTTTATTTCACAGCTGAACAGAGTGTATGACATAACCTCATTGGCACAGTAATTACAATATGTCTGGCTGCTTTTATATAGCTTGCTGTGAACTTGCTACATAAACTGACCCATGTTAACAAATCTTTGTGATGCCTCTCATTTTATAAGAATTATTGCCCTTTTTAATTTACAACTGAATGCAGTGCATAACAGAATTTAGTGGATACAATTACTCTTCAAGTTCTGTTATTGAACTTGTGTTATAAGCCAGTGTATACTGTAGTCAAGTCCTCCATGATTTGTGATATATTTCATTACTTCCTACTTGGATATGCAATTTCTGATTTTGGGTAACTGGTACACTTTACAGTTATTATTGGAAGTTGTCTATTGTATTCTCACTCCTACTATTGATTCATGTCCATCACATGGTAGGGATGGGGTGTGGATGGGTGTGTATCTGTGTGATTATACTGCTCACCATTCCCATTTTTGTTTATAAAAACAATTTCTCAGGATATTGAATGTATTTTCATTTTATCATGAAGGTTCATGCCATATATCTTCCTCCTACACTGTATTACATGCAATATAATAAGTTCAAATCAGTACTTTACAAACACCACCTATTTATCATTGAACTTTTCCTGACCTGGGGCTGATAAATTAGATGTATTGTCCTTCAGTCTTGTTATAGATAAACATTTATGTGTAAAGAAGCATTTTTGGTATATTTTTACTACTCTACTGCAGCTCTAAAGTTGAAGAAAGATGAATTAAGCATTTTTCTCATGATTATGAGCTATTTTTAATTCAATTTTTTCTTCTTTTCCTTTTTTTTCCCCTGGCATGTATGTCTATCTCTTTGTAGATGGTTTGGTATATGGAGAAAAAACTCCAAAACTGTTCAAGGTATTTCAACCAAACTTTACTCAAATATTAACCAAGTTGATTAGAGGTAACATTTGACAATTTTCTGTATTCATTATTTTCTGTTACCATGGGAACAAACAAGCATAAGTAGTATATAGATTGTGAGTTCTGGACCATAGGGAGAGATAGGCAATATGTTATCTCATGACATCTCATTTCTCTTTTGTGCATACCAAACAAGAACAAATTGCTGCAGATCAGCAAATGTGAACAAACCTCATCTCAGGACAATAAATATTCATAATCTTGAAGATAGAATTAGAGGAATGTTGAATAGTTTAATCACTAGAAAATATAAACCTCCATCTTCTGCTTCCCACCCCTACTCCTTAATGGAGATGACTCTATAGTTAATATAGGGCATACAGCTTGTACAAAAAAGTGATATTACAGTGACAGATTATCATGTATATCTTCTGATGATGACCATAATATACTGTATGTTTATCTGCAATGCACTAAGACTGGAAGAGTGGCTTTATTCATAATATTTTCTCATACACTGCTTTCAGCTGTTAAGTCAAAAGGGCAAGAGCCCTACAGAACTTGAGACAGCACAAAGATCTGCCAACATGTGCATCTATAAGTAGTGACGATAATATGTACCAAGTTTAATAAGAACTTCAAAATAAGATATGTTCACAAGATTCTGTCTCGCACTGACTTCACTTGTAAGGGCAATAACTCTTACAAAACTCACTTTCATGGCAATCCATCAAAAACTAGGGACTTATTGAATTATCAAGATCGTATGATGCAACAAAGCAAAAGTGCAAAAGCCAACAAATATTGCAATAAAATTAAAGATTTTAAAGTCCAATTATCGATGTGACTAATATGTTATTTATGTTAATTTACTCATATCATAATATATTTAAAGTGTAAAACATGTAATGGCATGGCATTATGTACAAATGACATCATATTGTTATGCAAAGGAAATATATAATTACCAAGCATCTGAGTGTATTTCAATTTTAGGCCACTTCACTCGGTTTGGCAAAAAAAAAATCAGTACAGTACAGTTTTTTGTGTGCAGATGGCAATGCTATAGTATAATAGGTCCTTTCTAAGGTACATACTTGCTTATAAGTCAAGTCAGACTGCAAATAATAAAGATCCTCTTCTACCATAGTACCAGGTCTATGTTGTCTGTTCTACTGATTGTTCCTATCAAACTGCACAGGCCCAGATCTTCTGACACATAATGCACTGGCAGATCTAGGTTTATGCCATTTGTGCAGCTTGTAGTTTGATTCATCTTATAAGCATGTACAGATGGGATTTTCCATCACAAATAAAAAGAATCTTTCATTTTTGTTCATTTCAGAAAGGAAATGTATAGAACTAATAAAATGATGTCATTGTTTTTGTCGTCACAGAAATTATTAAACTCATCTGATAAATATAATTTGATTTAAGCACTCAGGTAAGATCCTCTATATATTTTAAAAATACTAAACTTAATCACAGCATTTAAATACTCTGTTTTAATTTTTGTTGTAAATAAATTTTCACTGGACCATACTTCTTGTTCTAATATTCTTTTAAAATTTGAGATCAATAAGTTGTCACTAAATTTATTCAAAAACTTAAAAGTAAAATATGTAATATTCTTTAAGAACAAAATTCTCAATTTTCAGTCTAATCATCATAATCTTGTATTTAACCACAAAATGTGTCATTCAGCTGTCACACTGATGCCCACAAGTGTTTTATGAAAACCTAATTAAGTGGTGACTGTCTTTTGATCTTGACTTGTAGAAGTGTTTGTTTGACATTTACAATCTATTAAAGTAGACATGCATTGTATTTTCAAGTTATTACATTGTTTGTATTTAAACAAGTTAGAGGGGCAGGTGGCCAAGTGATCTAAGGTGTTCACCCTTACAGAACACTGACATCTTAGCTCTGTCTCATGGCTTCAATCTCAGATTGCCCATAGCTTCCTGTGGATCACTGGTTTATTCTCAATGTTTATGCAGGTTCTTCCTCTACTAGATATGCTTGCCGCTATGTATAGCCTATCACTTGCTGAAAAAAGACATTAAACCCACAAAGCTCAACCAAGTAAATGGGTAGAATAAAAAAAAAATCACCTTTTCACAGTTAACCAATCTAACAATTTTTTAAAAATTACCAGTATTAAATTATAGCATAATTAAAATATTTAAAATTATTCCAAAAGTGTATTTACCATATTGTAAGAGTATGCAAAAGCATTGGTACCCATAAATTATTTAGATTAAGGTTTCAATAGGAGCCCACACAGAGTTATGCCACTGCATTAATTGGAAGTTTATTCAGATCAATCAGGGGCCCCCGAGTGAGTGGCCGAGTGGTCTAAAGCTTTGTCCGTTTTGGATCACTGCCATCTCACCTCTATCTGCGTGGGTTCGAGTCTAAGATTCGGTGAATGTGGATATGTGAGAGAGCTTGCCAGTAGCTTCTCGTGGGTCGGTGGTTCTTTCCGGTGATTTCCCGGTTTCTTCCTCCACCATTAATACTGGCCGCCATGTATAGCCTTTCCTGTGCTGAAAAATGGCGTTAAACCCAACAACAACAACATTCAGATCAATCACAGTTGTGATGAAGGATAGCAAGGAAACCATGCAAAAGGCATACACAGTGCATGGAAAGCTTATTTTCACAGATAGGGTTTACTATGGAGAAGCTAGTTTCAAAGATTGTGGTCATTTTAAAATTTCCAAATTGGCACTCATAGGTTTGCTCAAGCATGAGCAGAAATTTCATGATTGTTTGCAATTAAATCAATGCATCATCATTTTACTTATAGAAAAAATAAATATCAAATACTAATGTTTTTGTTTCTCCAAAAAAATGTCAATTTTTATATATAAAAGGCTATATTTTTCTTTTGAGTCTGCAATAAATTAGGAAATAAGCCCTATTCAGATGCAAAATGGAATGATGTGATACACATTTTTTTTTCAGGTAAACAGGTGATGTGTGTTAAAACCTCTTGGAGTAATGATGTTAACAATCTTTCAAAAATTCTGTTTGTGTTTTGGAATAGAGGTTAATAATAAAGAAAACAAATGAACAAATTTATTAAAAAAGCAATTTATTGACAATTATTTCCAAAACAAATGTTGAACAATTTATCTTGCCCACAATCACACTATCAATGCCCATTCCTTTTTTAAGTTTTCAGAAGTCTTTTAGTTTTTGGAACTATTTAAATTCATCCTGTAATACATGTATCTGGGAAAAAGGTTTTCCAACAGCATGTTCTAAAACAGGTCTAACTTCACCTCTGAAAGCTAATTCCTTCACATTATATGGGCAAAGTGATAACTTGAGTTTTAGCAGGCCTAAAGTATGGGTTGCCTTGATACATTAGCACAATGTTGGCTAATAAGTGTCAAGTAAGTTTTGTTGTTCAAAAAGAGAAAAAGACAACAAATCATAAAAAAGCCAAACCAATCTCCTCACCAAAAATAAATACAGAAATGGGCAAAATCTGAAAAAATGCAAAATTTATTTTTAATCCTGCACTATTTTAAAAACTCCAAGAGGAAGCAGGAAGACACATCAGGACTCTTCTATAACTTGAGTTTAAGGTTGGGTAAAATTTACCCTTGGGTATATTTCTTAAATATGATAGTTCCAGCTGAAATTACTAGTAAATGTGATGTCTAAAAGCTTCAGTCGGCAGAATTTTTTTAAAGCTGTTCTTTCCAAGAAAAATAACTTTAAGTTTCTGAGAATTATTTTCTTTTGTATTTTATAGCCATTTTGGTATGGGATTTGCATACTCTTGAGGGGGCATCTTGTGGTGTTGATTGGTGGATTGTACCTTCTTATAAAGTGTCTGCTTTATTGGGTTATTGTTATCTAGAGGGTGATCACCCATTGTGTCATTTCTCAGATTGAGTAAATATTAATATATAGTGTGAAACTTATAGGTGGAATAAATAGATATCTGAGCAGATATATAAACAAAATGACATGAGCACCCATACAGGAAAGACAATTTAATCAATAAACAATTGTGATAATATATTCCATTAGGAAAATACACCTCTTTTTTAAATAAATCTTCACCAAATTTTTAACACAAATACATTCTGACTTTGCTGTGGCTGCTTTTCTTGGTCCTTTCACTTCTCTTTATTCTTTTTTCAAACTCACTATTGTCTCACCTCTTTTGGCCCTTGAACTTTGTGTGGGTAGCTGGATACATAAGTACATAGATACCTAGATACTTGGATAAAGTAGGTATGTGAATACACCAGTGGAGCTATTTCTCCTTTCAAAATAAACAGAGAAGCAACATAAATCTTCTGTCAGATATCCTACTGGGAATAGATCATTACTGTCCCCTTGTTATTTCAGATATCATCCTTAATGAAAGTCAAATAAATACCAAAGGCTACCTGGTCAAGTCAGACATGGCAGACAATAAATAAACCTAGTTTCATCAGATAAATGTACTTCCTAATGTCTATTTCAACACTGACTCACATTAACATCACATACAACATAACAGTTTAATTCTTGTCTCAATTATGCAAATGAATGAATGAAATTCATTGCATTGTTTAACTATGTTATTTCCAGTGAATACACACATTCAAGTCTTTAAACATAAATGAAATCTCACTTCATGGCTTAACAACATTAATTTCAGTCAATATGCACTCAAGTCTTTATCATACATGAAATCATCTTAGGTTGGTGAATTCATACTGATTCTCCTAACTCATATCAGCTAAGGTAAGGCATGAAATTCTTAGAATTCCTGATTCCTATCAAGACAACAAATTCAAACTATTCACCAAACTTATATAAAGAAGATCTGTACAGATTCAGATAGATGAACTCAACAAAGTTGTACTCATATCAAGAAAATTTATCTATGAATTTAAACAAATACATTCATGCAAATACAAGCAAATAAATCTAAGCAAATCATTATATTGGTATCTATGGTTTATATGAAATTGATGCAAATACCTTGTGTTCTCAAGCTTTGCTCACTTCTACCTCCAGAATCATGTCCATTGACTTTCCAGACATCTCGCCCCTTGAATAATTGCTTTATGAGAGAATTTCTTCTAATTCAAACTCAGTCTCCACTATTTTTTTTCTTGCAGTAAAACATAGACCTACTAAATTTTTATGATGAAGCATATTAAAACCAAGAAATTTTGTGTGGGAACGATGCCCCTTATTTAACGTCCAATCTGGATTAAATATATCTACCACCTTTTATGGTCTATCTGACCTCTAGATTTCCAAATAACCGATTCTGGACAATCTCGACTCAGACATTTTTGATACAAAAATTGAAGTTGACCTTTTTCTTCCAGTCTGTCTGACTGTTAATTAAACGAAGGCTTAATTAACAATCACTCCTCTCATGACACAGATATTACAAATCCTTGCAGTATAGTGATTGAACACTCACCTGTCCCCATGAATCTAATTAATAGTTCACCTGCCCAAACTAATGTGCTCTTTATAGATCGACAGAAATTTGCACCCTTACATCTCTGGGGTTTTTTTTACATCCATTAAACATCAGGCTTTGGTTATAAACAAGAAAAAAACAATTTATCTGCATTTGTAGTTGTTTTTATTTGAAGTGATAATAAAAATATAATTGAAAAAAAATACTTAAAAACTATCTGGCTTGCATTATAAAAGTGACTAGCAGAAAAAAAATGCCACTTGGAATACAATTTTGCAAATTTGTATTTACTCCACTTACAAAAAATTAATGTAATTAAAAAATGCAAGTTTGAGCCCAGAGTTTGCAAAACAATAGGATATGCAGTTTTCAGTATTCAGTGGTAAACTCTCAGCTATTCCATGCAGTTTTTGGTGTTCAGTGGTACTCTCAGCCATTCCATGCAGTTTTTGGTATTCAGTGGTACTCTCAGCTATTCCATGCTGTTTTTGGTATTCAGTGGTAATCTCTAAGCTGTTAGCCATTCCATGCAGTTTTTTTGGTATTCAGTGGTAATCTCTAAGCTGTTAGCCATTCCATGCTGCTTTTGGTTTTCAGTTGTAATCTCTAAGCTGTTAGCCATTCCATGCTGTTTTTGGTATTCAATGGTAATCTCTTGTCTGTTGCATGTAATTTTTGACATTCAGTCACAAGTTCTCAGCTGATGCATGCAGTTTTTGGTATTCAGTGGTAATCTCTAAGCTGTTGTATGCAGCTTTTGGTATTCAGTGGTAATATTTCAACTGCTACATGCAGTTCTAATGCATACAATATAGTGCAATAGTTGTAAGATACTGCTGAGAATGAAGATAAACAACTTCAATCTATTTTTTATCATTTATTTTAAGTTTAACAGAAACATATTTATCATAGCATCTACAAGATGTTGTCCTCATCTTCTTCAAAACAGAATTTTACCAAATTTGATGATGCATCCTTAATTGGATGTGTTTAACATTTAAAGGAATTATGCCAGTCTATAAATTATGGTGGATGTAACATGGATTACCCAAATTAAGCCTTTAGTCATGGTAATGTATCATTATTTCTCAATTGATGTTGATTTTTCAATGTCACAAGAGATACTGAATTTTCAATGTCACAAGAGATACTGATTTTTCAATGTCACAAATGATGTTAATCAACATCATTTGTGACATAGAAAAATCGACATCACTTGTAACATTGAAAAATCAATATCATTTATGACGTTGAAAAATCAACATCAGTTGTGAAATAATGATACATCACTATGACTAAAGGCTCAATTTGTGTAATCAATGTTACATCCACCATAATTCATGGCACAATTTCACAAGTGATGTTTATTTTTCAATTTCATAAATGATGATGAATTTTCAATGTCATTATTGATGTTTATTTTTCATGATGCTGATTTTTCAATATGTCACTTAGGCCTCTTGTTTGGATAACACTCAAAGTTGAAGTTATTTTCTTTCTAAATAAAGAGGCAGGCATAACAAAAAGGGAGTCCCCAGTTACATGCTATTCAATTATATAGAAAAGATTTCCAATTTTTCATTTTTTTAAAATTTTGGTTGCTTGCTTGATTTAAAACTAAATCAATTTCTTTTTGGTCAAAATTTACTATCACAAAGGTCATGGACATTGTTCAACTCATCTGGAAATGTTATTAGTTACTGTTGCAAGACCATAAAAAAGAAAATGTTAAAGCAATCAACATTGAACTACTCTGGTACTTAAAAGGACCTTAGCTGATAAAAGGGTAAAGAAATGGTTTGCAAAAGCATGACAAAAATCCCCAAGGAGAAAGTATTCCTATTCACCCTTTGAGGTTTAGTTAGGAGTCTGGACACAGTTGATTATGCATAAATACACTCACAGATGATTCTCTTTGCATTTTAAGCTTTTTGTTTGCATGGTGATAAAGTTACACATACAAGTTTAACACCATTCCCATGAAATTCTGACAAGCAGAAGTATAAATATGTTGACATAGTTTATTAAATCCAAAATACAGACTTGGAAAGCGGCAAAACTTGAATAAAACTGAATGTGAAACCAGCTGTCAGAACCAGAATTGTTATTAGAAAATTCAAATTAAGAAGGGGCATCTGTGTATATTACTTTTGCAAAAATAAAGTAGTTTCATGAGAAAGGAAGACCTGTTCGGAATAATTATCAAAGAAGTATTTCTTTTGTTTTTTCTCCATGTATGTTTTGACATGGATTTTAATGGAGTTTTCTTGTTGCCTCGTAACAATTGGCCTGCATTAATCAAAGACATTTTTAAATTGGAAGAAATTGCATATGAAAGTAAAATGTAATAAAATATGGCACAAATTATAAAGAACATGGCTACCTTAAATATGCATTTATGAATCCAACTGCAAACCATACAGATTAAAAATCTGTCACATAATGTACAGGCAGATCAGGGTTACTGCAGTTAGGAGTAATCAGTAAACAGAATAGACACTGAATACCAGGTGCATGATGTTATAAATTAGTAATCAGTAAACAGAATAGACACAGAATACCAGGTGCATGATGTTATAAATTAGTAATCAGTAAACAGAATAGACACTGAATACCAGGTGCATGATGTTATAAATTAGTAATCAGTAAACAGAATAGACACTGAATACCAGGTGCATGATGTTATAAATTAGTAATCAGTAAACAGAATAGACACTGAATACCAGGTGCATGATGTTATAAATTAGTAATCAGTAAACAGAATAGACACTGAATACCAGGTGCATGATGTTATAAATTAGTAATCAGTAAACAGAATAGACACTGAATACCAGGTGCATGATGTTATAAATTAGTAATCAGTAAACAGAATAGACACTGAATACCAGGTGCATGATGTTATAAATTAGTAATCAGTAAACAGAATAGACACTGAATACCAGGTGCATGATGTTATAAATTAGTAATCAGTAAACAGAATAGACACTGAATACCAGGTGAATGTGTTATAAATTAGTAATCAGTAAACAGAATAGACACTAAATACCAGGTGAATGTGTTATGAATTAGTAATCAGTAAACAGAATAGACACTGAATACCAGGTGAATGTGTTATGAATTAGTAATCAGTAAACAGAATAGACACAGAATACCAGGTGAATGATGTTATAAATTAATAAACAGAATAGACACTGAATACCAGGTGAATGATGTTATAAATTAATAAACAGAATAGACACTGAATATCAGGTGAATGATGTTATAAATTAGTAATCAGTAAACAGAATAGACACTGAATACCAGGTGAATGATGTTATAAATTAGTAATCAGTAAACAGAATAGACACTGAATACCAGGTGCATGATGTTATAAATTAGTAATCAGTAAACAGAATAGACACTGAATACCAGGTGCATGATGTTATAAATTAGTAATCAGTAAACAGAATAGACACTGAATACCAGGTGCATGTGTTATGAATTAGTAATCAGTAAACAGAATAGACACAGAATACCAGGTGCATGATGTTATAAATTAGTAATCAGTAAACAGAATAGACACTGAATACCAGGTGAATGTGTTATGAATTAGTAATCAGTAAACAGAATAGACACAGAATACCAGGTGAATGATGTTATAAATTAATAAACAGAATAGACACTGAATATCAGGTGAATGATGTTATAAATTAATAAACAGTAAACAGAATAGACACTGAATACCAGGTGAATGATGTTATAAATTAGTAATCAGTAAACAGAATAGACACTGAATACCAGGTGAATAATGTTACAGCTGATCATGATATTTGTTGTTTGCAGTTGGTTTTGACTTATAAGCAAGTTAAAATGGTACCTCTCTCACAAACTTTCATAACAAAAAGCAAGGTGTTATATGGTCTGTAGTACTGCTCTGGTGGCTTAATGGTTAGAGTGTCCACCTTGGATTCAGGAGGTTGTGGGTTCAAACCCTGGTCAAGTCATACTAAAACTTATAGTGTTATTTTGCTCAGTTGTATATTAATGTTCTAAAGAAAATCTTTTTTCACAACTCTAATCTATTTTTATCAACCAAGAGATTAGGTTTCATTTACATTGTTGGTACTATTTGTTCTAGTACATGCAGTTACCTTTTCTTGGACAAAATAATAACACGGCAATGATGGCTTTTACTTTCCATCATGCAGCATGACATTGGAAATAAATTACAGTATATACTCAAACAAAAGTCATATACCAATCAGATCCTGTTGCAAACAACAAAATAGGATCTGCCAAAAAAGTGGATGTAATCATTCTTATGTATGGCTTCATAGTCAAATCATCCAAAATTTGGTGTACCACATTCAATATTCATTTGGTTGGAAGCAAATGTAGTAAAGAGAGAGCTGATCCTTCAAAACATTGTCTACCTTTCATTGTACTTATCTATGTCATATTACATTCACAAAGAATATCACTCCATATACAATATTGCCTGCATTAAGGTGGAGTGCATCACCTTATGTTTGTCTGTTTATCCAAACAAAGCTATATATATATATATATATATATATATATATATATATATATATATATATATATATATATATATATATATAGATATATATATATATATATATATATATGTTCCCTAATTTTGTTTAAATCTAGTTCACTACCAAACTTATAAATATCTGGCATATAGGGTAAGAAATATGATCAAATTTGGGGTCAAAGGTCAAGGTAATATACTGAAAGAAGGAAAATAGTTTCTGCACAATACATTGGCTCTACATAATTGACCTGAATTAAGCATTGTGCATGACTTTCACTTGGAGCACTGTAGAAGCTTCTTGATTTTGAGGTCAAAAAGTCAAAGACCATAGTCACAGGATAAAAATGATAAGAATTTTGTAAACAATTCCAGTTCATAAACTGCATCTTTGCCAGCATTTGTAAACAGTCTGCTCTTAAGGTATGGAAAATCAGTATTGCATTTGGGGTTAAAATGTCAAAGATGAAGGCAAACTATGTATTGTTCACAGTTCTGATGTTATTTATAGATAAATCCTTACCTGTTTGGAACCTTCATAAAGAGAATAGTTTTATCCTTCATGTTGGGTTGTAAAACTCCATACCTGGTGATGTAGCAGCCACAGACCTGGCAATTAGGCAAATTTTTGAAGGCTTTTATTTATACATACTTTTCAACAGTGATGTCCAACCTTTTTGACACTAGGAGCCACTGACAAATTTTTTTGAGCCATGGCTGCAGCAGAAAACTTAAAAGCACAGACTATAAAAATTATTCACAATAAATGGCATTATCTGTAATATGCTATGTTATTTTGTTGATCCCAGCTCATGTGATTACCTTGTTAAGAAGATATACTATTAAAGTAGGCCATTTACTTTTTTTACATAAATGCTCAAAAAAATTGCTTGAGCTCTGGCAGGCCATTTAAAATCAGCCCACAGGTCGCATCACACATCACACGCATACATCACACTGCATCAAATGAGTCAGTGTTAAACAGCACTGCTATAAAATCACCTGTACATGAGAATCCCATCTTGATGGTTTGTTTACCTGAAAACTCATCTGCATTGTTTATAAAATTTCTGTTAGTTTCTTGAGTTATACTGTCAACACGTCTAGAAACATTGTTAATGTGTGATAAATTATGAAAAGAGTAGTGATCTTGGAAACCAAGAAATTAAAATGACCAATGATATGTCTACAGTACATAATGACATTAATAAGGTAATCTTGTAAGCAAGAAATTAAAATGACCAATGATATATCTACAGTACATAATGACATTAATAAGGTAATCTTGTAAGCATATATGACAACAATTGGGAAGAATTAAAAAAAGTATTGTACATTTCTTTGCATTAATATAATCTCCACTTTTTGGTATGTATTTTCAAAACAATTATATTGTATAAAATCTCAATGAGATAAATAAAAACAAAACATATCTAATATTGAAAAATAGACCAAAATTCCCTCCAAACAACTTTTTATTGAGAGGGGGGTCTGAAATAAACATCACCGGATGAGTGGGTCAGAATTTTCTCTCTAAAACAAAAGGTTCTATTCATTGACAAGGCTTGCAAATCAATATTTTGTGCCTGTAAATTGTTGTTTGTATTTTTGACTGGCAGTGGGGGAAGGGATCACACACAAATGTCACTCCTGATCTTCATGATTATTACCATTTTCTCCTGACATTTGCCGCATTTTATATTTTTGTTTTGGAAATTCATAAAGCAAATGCTAACATAAAGAAATGACTGCAGCAATAATTTCTGTGTCATATGAAAGGGAACCACTTATGCTTCTAATTTCACTTTCGTTCACTCTTAATTTTCCCTAATGTCATCTTAGAAATATTTGGCATTGTTTAGGGTTTCATGTATAACCCATATTATAGGTCTAAATGTTTTTTATGATTTAAAGATTGTGATAATTGGGATAAAATTTAAGAATTAGCAGGATTTGGCATAATCATTTGATCCAATTTTTTTTAACCATTCTCAAGAAATTTTAAACAAGAAACTTGTTCTTTTTGTGATCATAGCAAGTAATGATTTTATGTCATTTTCACTTCAGATTTTAACATTGATTCAGTACACTTCTATAGTAAAAAATATTCAGATCTTTCTGGTTTGGAATTGCAGATGACCACAATCCAAGCCAAAGACAATGAAGTTAATGCATTTTATAATTTTAGATAGACTAAGGAATTTTCATTGTTAATTTCAGGAATATGGCAGGAGCAAATTGTTTTGGAGATTTCATTTTTAATTTACACGTATTTTTTGACTAACAGCATAACAAAATTTCTTATTTAAGACTTTCTCCAAATTTAACCTTTTAGTAATAATACTGCAGGATAAAAACTCTCAATTTATGTGCATTTAATTTTATTTTATCTGTAGTGTGAATTTACAGGATATGGAATGTAATTCATTTTGTAGTTTTGAGTGATGTAAGCTTTGGTACCAGTCTATAAAACATGACTGGTTTATTACTCATTTTAGGAAGATTAGACTCATGTTTGATGTAAGTTTTGGTATCAGACTGAAAAAACTAGACTGATTTATTACTCTTATTTAGGAAGATTTAACTTAATTACCAGAATAGGAAAGCAATGTTTTCATATCATTGCATCCAGTAGCAACATTTATAATTAGGTTTGACTTTCAGAAAAAGAGCAGAGATGCCAATCATTCTGATTTTGTTGAAATCATTCCTGATTTTAGTCTTAAATGATGTAATTATAATCACTTCTATCATACCTGTAGGCTGATTTTATGATCAGAATTAGTCAAACTGTATTTTGAATATCTTGATATGTAGATCTCATAAGTGCTTGTAATGTCTGTTCATAATTCTTTTATGTCAAGCATTCCTGAGCACTTGTTTGATGCAAGCAATTAAATATTGACCAATCAGAAATTAGTTTGACTAGTACCTTGATTCACCTGGAAAAGCAAGAGAATGATGTCTGCATGAAGGATAACTAAATGAAAGGTGTCTAAATGAAAAATGTCTAAATGAAAGGTGTCTAAATGAAAGATGTCATCATGTGTGATGTTTAAATGAACAGCTGGTGAAAATTAAATCTCAGTGAAAAGATAACATGCTACAGAATTTCCAAACAGGACATGCAAGGCATCAAGTTTGAACTTAAAAACATGTCTTTGCAATGCTTTCTTGACAGAATGTAGCATGCTGCAAGATTTCAAACACTTAGTATGTTTAAAACAGAAATGAGAATTATTTTGAATTGATGAGGTTTAATTCTTACAAGAAATTATTGCAATCAGATTTGAAGTGGTCCTATTTTCATGTTTGGATTATGATTTTTGAAAGGTATAATTCCTCTTTAACACTGTTAAGGGCTGGTATCACTTTAAAAAGGTAGATTTTATTCTTTAATTAAATGATTAAAACAGAGATAATTTAATTGCCAGATGAAATTATTTTCAGGAACACATGCCATTAACAATTTATCAAAGTTGAAGCTGGTGGTCTACCTTTAGCATGGTCATGTCAGGACACATGGTATTAATGGTACAGAATAATGGTATCCAGTCTGGAAATGGGTGAAGCTAACTTAGAGTATATATATGGGTTTAGCTGGCCAGGATTGGTTAATAATGAAAGTTAGATTTTAGTAAAAAGAATTTTTTGAGAGTTTATCCTGGTTGTAAGTTAAAATGAAAACATTAGAGACATTGTTTTATTGATGGAATTTCAGTCCTTTAACAATCTTAAGTTTGGAACACTTATTACTGAAATTAGCACCTGACTCTTTGGTGCAGAATTAAAAGCACATGTTTCTAACACATGTAGGTCCAGAAAATGCCGAAGCTTTTTTCCTTTTCTATACAAAGCAACTGTCATCCAGGATACGTCTATATTGATAAATATAGGTTTGATCATGAACACTCAGACATTTGAAGTTATTGAATTTTTAATATCATGGTGTTTGCATTGGTTTTCTATGGGAACTAAATTAATATTGTAGGTCCATCATGAGAAAAATTGATTGTACTATAGATACTTTTTTAAAGTTATGTCAAATTTTAAACAACAAAGATCTTGATCTGCCATAGCACCATGCACCTGTGGATCAGGGTCTATGTTGTTTGTTCTCCTGATTACTCCTAAAAAACTGCACAGACCAAGATTTGCCAGTGCATTATGCGATGTCAGACCTGGGTCTGTGCAATTTGCAGCTGGACTTGTAAGTGATTATATATGGTATCACAGTTTGGAAAGGATAATGCACAAACCTGCAGTAATTATCTTTTGTCTAGAATGAAACATGAAACTGTAATCTCTGGTAAATATATTGGTCATAGCTTGTTTTGTTAACTTGATATTTGCCATTAGATGCTGACAAAAAGTGAGGAAGTGCTGAATGGTAAAACATTTAACTGCTCAATTAAAATACTGCTTTCTAGAAAATTGTTTTGAACAAGTGTTTACAGTTTACTCAATAGATTACAGAGCTACATACTCTCACAGTGTTGCCCTTTAAAATATTCAGGACATGGAAATATTCAGAGGCCTAAGATTTTTTTTAAATTATCTGCAGGAGTTATAATGCTCTTATCCTTTATATTACCACACTTACTCACTTATAAGTCATGTCCAACTGCAAACTGCACAGACCATGATCTGCCATTGCATAATGAGCTGGCAGATCTAGATATGTACAGTAATCAATAAAATAAACAGCATAGACCCTGAGGTGCAGGTGCATTATGCTATGATAGATAAGGATCATTGATATTACAGTGTGATTTGACTTAAAAGCAAGTATATATGGTAATGTTGGAGCAGGCCCAGTATATTCATAATATAGAGCAAGGTCCAGTTTTAGATTACACAACTGCAGGATTTACCCTCATTTTGTCAAATTTGCACCAAAAAATTCAACTGAATGTGCAGAAATAATGTATTATATATGAATACATTCACATCCTGTCTTTATATAATGATTACAGACCCAATGCTGCCATTTATCATAATTTTCACCATTTCTCAGTTAGAGGTACAGGATTGAACTAGGGAATGTCTTCATTTTGTCAGTTTTCTTCTATGGTTTGATGGTACAGTAAAACCTCTCTTGAGAGAACACTGTTATGAGAGACCACCTGGCTTGATAGACCAAAATCTCCAGCACAGATTTACTGATTATATAGTATTATGACCTGTTATGAGAGACCATCGGTCTTGAGAGACCATTATTTTTTGGCAGAAGGGGTGGTCTTTCAAGACAGGTTCTACTGTATTTGGATTTTTAACATAACTTGAACTATTTTTTCAGTCTTGTTGCTATGATATCTTCAGTGTGGCAGTTTATAGTGATGTCTAGTATTGGGGTATCATGCTGCAGACATGTTGCATCATGTCCCACCCAGTCACATTATCCTGACACCAGGCTGACCAATCTAACAATAAACTCTTATTGCTGAATGCCAAGCAGCTTGTACCATTATTTTAAGCCATTGGAATGACTTGGTCAGGGTTCACACCTATGATCTCCAGAATCAGACGCAGACACTCTAACCACTAAGGCCACATATATTGGCAGAAATGCAGATATATTGAAGTTTAACATTATAATATATGTTACTATGAAAGTCAATGAACATATCAGTTTGGGTGTAGTTATAACTTTGTGCTTTATCTTATTTTTTCCATCCTGTTGTTAATTTGCTGGAATAATGCACCTGGAATGTGAATGACATCAGATAATGTAAATTGTTGATGAAAAGCAGTCCTCATCCCATTGAGAAAGACAGACTGGCTTGTCACCTGTGTATGTTACTGTATATACACACTTGTAAGTTTGTTTTGGCTACATATTTTTTAGCATGCAGCTAACTGTGAACAACAATGACCCAGATTTGCTGTTACATTATGCTCAATGAGATAATTGTACTTTTTGCAGTCAGGTGCGCAGCATGCATTTCCAAATACAGTACACCATGTGTAATGTTCCATCTCCTTTCCCATGACATAAACATCAGGGTCAGCAGCAATACAACTATATAATGGGGACTCTGCTAATGCACTAAATAATGTTTCAAGCAAGGGTAGTATCTAAAATAAGGACACAGGACATTGGCATTGCATTATACAATATTTTTGAGGCAAAGGTCATATCTAAACTAAGGATACAGAGGATATTGGTAATGCACTTTATGATTTTTGAGGCAAGGGTAGTATCTAAATTGAGGATACAGAGGACATTGGTAATGCACTTTATGATTTTTGAGGCAAGGGTAGTATCTAAATTGAGGATACAGAGGACATTGGTAATGCACTTTATGATTTTTGAGGCAAGGGTAGTATCTAAATTGAGGATACAGAGGACATTGGTAATGCACTTTATGATTTTTGAGGCAAGGGTAGTATCTAAATTGAGGATACAGAGGACATTGGTAATGCACTTTATGATTTTTGAGGCAAGGGTAGTATCTAAATTGAGGATACAGAGGACATTGGTAATGCACTTTATGATTTTTGAGGCAAGGGTAGTATCTAAATTGAGGATACAGAGGACATTGGTAATGCACTTTATGATTTTTGAGGCAAGGGCAGTATCTAAATTGAGGATACAGAGGACTCTGGTAATGGACTGTATGATGTTTCAAGGAAGGGTCATATCTAAATTTAGGACATTAGGGACATAGCTTGCTTTAACCAGTGAAGTTAATGCTAATTCATTGATCTTAACATTGTGTACCAATTGCAAGGGAAATGTAAGAACACACACACTATGAAAATTGTGATCAGTTTGCTTTATATTATGTGATGTGATGTGATGTAATGTGATTATAATTTTTAACACAGCTTTAACAAATTTTTCAGCCATATGATACAATCTCCTCAGTGTGGCAGTTTATAGTGATGTCTAGTACTGGGGCATCCTGCTGCAGACATGTAGCATGATCTCCCACCCAGTCACATTATCCTGACACCAAACCGACCAGTCCTAACACTAATCTCTTAATTCTGAGCATCAAGTGAGGCAGCTATTAGTACCATTTTTTGTAAGTCTTTGGTATGACTTAGCCAGGGATCGAACCCACAACCTCCTGCATCTGAGGCAGACACTCGAACCTCTAGGCCACTGGAGCAGTGTCTGCTTTATGTCTATGATCTAAAGTGAATGTTTCTGAAAATGTTGAAATATTAAACAAGTTAGAGTCTGCTTGTGCAAACATATATTCTGCCCCATTATAGCATTGGTTGGAACATATTGTCTGACTCACTGAGTGTAACCATCCATCATACTTGGTTATAGTTTGCATTTAGATCATTTCAATCCATTTAGCTGGGCATTAGTATTCTGTTAACATATTCAGTCCTAATGGAGATTAAATTATAAGAGACGTTTTGATGGATATTTACTACTTAATCCCCTAGACAGATCAGTTTTTGAGGTTTTCCACATTCTGGCAAACTAGGGCACCTACTCCTGTTCCTATTTGAATGATAAAAGGTGTGGTATATGTATTATAAAAATAAATAGAATTATTTTGCCCACCTGACTTGTTATACAATCATTACAGGTATGAAGAAATCCAACATCATTTGAGGAGTCATGTCCTCAGATTGACAAACTTGCCTTTCATTTCTACAGTTTAATGTTATCAAGAATTGTTTGATTTTGACCAAAATTTGGCTTGATGTTGGTGGGACCTTGAAATAGTTAATTGTCAGCATTCTGTGGCATAATTTACAGTGGTTATGTCCTCTGATGTCTTTGCTTCAGACTTTGGTTTCCACTGCATAACTGAAATGGAAAATGAATATAAATCCACAGTATTTAGACAACCATGAACTTGTGGCAATGATTTAATCAGACTTCTGAATAATAATAATAATAATAATAATAATAATAATAATAATAATAATAATAATAATAATAATAATAATAATAATAATAATAATAATAATAATAATAATAGTAATAATAATAATACTGTAATAATAATAATAATGATGATGATGATGATGATGATAATAGTAATAATAATAATAATAATGATGATCATCATGATCATGATGATCATGATGATGATTTTAATAATGATGACTTGATATAAAGGGATTAAAACAGTTAACTGTAAACTAATCTATATTGAGACCTTCATGAAAATTAGAATTGATTTGATCATTGGCATTATATGTGTGTTTTGGTTTGGTTTATGTTTGGTATTATGACACAACAATACAAGTAGGTTAATGAGTACCAAGTAGGTAGGTATTGAGTAAGTTATTGAGTATCAAGTAGATAGGTATTAAGTAGGCTATTGAGTACCAAGTAGGTAGGTACTGAGTAGGTTATTGAGTCCCAAGTAGGTAGGTATTGATTAGGTTATTGAGTACCAAGTAGGTAGTTATTGAGTAGGTTATCAGTACCAAGTAGGTAGGTATTGAGTAGGCTATTGAGTACCAAGTAGGTAGGCATTGATTAGGCTATTGAGTACCAAGTAGGTAGGTATTGAGTAGGCTATTGAGTACCAAGTAGGTAGTTATTGAGTAGGTTATCAAGTACCAAGTAGGTAGGTATTGAGTATGCTATTGAGTACCAAGTAGGTAGGTATTGAGTAGGTTATTGAGTACCAAGGCAGTAGTAAAAAGTAAAGTGTCTTGTCTAAAAACACACCAATGTGTCAGAGTCAAACTAATTTGTCAATAGGATTTGAACCAGAGCCCTTTCTGTCACAAACAACCACTGAGCCACCATGGTTCCTGTGACAACATTAGTAGGGTTCTATTGGTCATGATACATGCATACATCATATGTAAATGAGGTGACACTTCATACAGCTGTCTATACTTTTCTGTTTACTTCCATGACAAAGATCACAATTAATGAGATATCACAGGTATAGAGTTATCACAGGTATAGAGTTATCACTGGTAAAGAGTTATCACAGGTAAAGAGATTATAATTAAATAAAATGTGCAGTTTATTACCAGTCTGATATTCTTAGTTGATCTACAGAATATTGACTAGGATACCTTTATATTACCTTACTTATATACTGGTGGAGTTTTTTTGGGGCATATAAACACCAGATGGTTATGTTCCCTTACCCATATACTCATAAAGATTTTTGGGAATAATATCATAAACACTGGAAATGCTGAGGGCTTAAGACTTTTGATGATTCCAGAATCATTGGGACACCTCACCCATCTATATTTCCATAAAACTGCTGTCTAATTTTTTTCCAGAGATTTCCATATTGCTGAAATAGAATGGATCTGGAGTGATATCGTGGTACTATAAAGTTTGCATAAATACGTGTTTACAGTTGTATTGCTTACGTATCATTTCTTTCTAAAATGATTTATTTCATCCTTTTTATACACTGATTTTATGTCTCAAAAATGTTACAGTGTAAACTCCTGTACAAGTCCACCTCTGAGGTCATGGGTTCATCCCTGGTCAGTCATACTAAAGACTTACAAAAATGGTACATGTACTAACAGCTGCCTTGATTGATGATCACATGGAGAGGTTAGTGTTAGGACTGGTCGGCCTGGTGTCAGGATAATGTGACTGGATGGGACATCATGCTACATGTCTGTGGCATGATGTCCCAGTGCTAGACATCACTATAAACTGCCACACTGCAGACATGTAGTGGTATGACTGAAAAATTGTTAAAGCTACATTAAAAATTATAAACACCACACCACACCTGTACAAGTCCAATTCAACTGCAAACAACATAGAGCCAGATCTGCCAGTACCTAATGCAGTTTGTTGGGAGTAATCATTAGAACAAACAGTATAGACCCTGATTTGCCACTTAATACAACAGCAGATCAGGGTCAATGGTGTTTGCAGTTAGACAGGACCTATAAGGAAGTATATACATTTGTTATGCAAAATGAAGCTGAAAACTGACACTCTGGATGGCTGCTATATCATTTCAGTCATATAGAAGTTATTTAATTGAAGTAAGTGACAAAAACTGCTAAGTGAAGAAATAAATAACACAAATAATTTCTTACATTTATAACCAGATAGATTTCTTTATTTCAGAGAACATAGTGATCTCAGAAGATGATGCTAAGAATAAACCAAAGTGTTTGGACTCAAAGTTTGGATGCTGTTGGGATCAGGTCACTCCAGCTTCTGGACCGAATTCAGAGGGTTGTCCTCCCAGATACCCAAAATTGCAAGGTTTGGCACATATCACTCTGTATTACATGTAGTCAGATTGAACAGTAAACTGCATTAGACCAAGATTGGCCATTGCATTATTAGCCAGCAGATCTGGGTCTGTGTAGTTGGTTGAGAGCAAACAGAAAAATATCAACAGAGATCTGGCAGTGCATACTGAGCAAGTAGATATGAGTCTATGTATGCTATGACCAATCAGCAGAACATCCAACAAAGTGCATTATGCAACATATCAGGGTCTATACTGTTATACTGAATCATAAAGCAAACCAAGCCAACACCCAGAAAACACCAGGGCATGTTTCACTGGCACATTTGTGTGAGTTCTTTTCATAGTTGGGTGCATGGAAAAGACTTAAATGATTTGTGCTTATTGATTTTGATTTGATTTGTCTCTGCCACCTTAATTCACAAGTGGAACAGAAATTTACCATAAATTGTCTGATAGAGTGATGAAGAGACAATAAGAATATGCAAAAATGATGCATTGCTAAAAGTACACTTTGTCATCCCTCCTAAATTTTGATGTTTCATGATGTTAGAATTTTGCAGCAGTTGTGCATATCTCTGATAGTGCCCGATTTAAATATTTTAGGTTGTGTTGTAGTTTTCTATGTTTTAGATGACATGATGTATTTGTATGTATGTATGTATGTATGTATGTATGTATGTATGTATGTATGTATGTATGTATGTATGTATGTATGTATGTATGTATGTATGTATGTATGTATGTTTGTATGTATGTATGTATGTATGTATGTATGTATGTATGTATGTATGTATGTATGTATGTATGTATGTATGTATGTATGTATGTATGTATGTATGTATGTATGTATGTATGTATGTATGTATGTATGTATGTATGTATGTATGTATGTATGTATGTATGTATGTATAATCCTGTAAATTTATTATTGTTTGGTTGTAATAGAGGGGTACTTCTACATTTAATGTTAATTTTAGTAGTAGTGAATCTGGTTTAATATGGTGTTAGCTGTAGCCTTTTTTGCTCAGTGGGTTATGTTGCATTCAGGTTGTTAGAAATGTTATTGGCCTGAAAGGTGTTATTGTATACCTAAATAAATTCACTGATAGCATGTTTCCCTTTTATACATTTAGATTTGGTGTCTTTTGTTGCAAAATTTGTATCTCTTTAAAAAGGTGTAAAATGCTTGGAAGAGTTAAATGATTACAAAGTAATTTGGAATTATTTAGCTCATAAAGAAATATTTTACAAGTAATTAATACATCATTTTTAGATTTTCCAGTAATTGTATATCACTCAATTTTAAAAATAAATTTGCATCTATTTGATTTTGCTGATGAAATTCCTTCCACAAACTTTCCAAAAATAAACAGCATTTAAATAAAAGTAGGTTACAGTATACTTCAAGTGTCTGAAATGAAAATAACCTCTCTCTGTGTACAATATTGTTTCAACAGTTCAAATTTTAGATTAATTCTAACCCCAGCCAAGTCTTACCAAAAACTTAACAAAAATGGTACTAACAGCTGCCTTGCTTGGCTCTCAGCATAAAGAGGTCAGTGTTAGGACTGTTCATCCTGGTGTCAGGATAATGTGACTGGGTGGGACATCATGCTATAAGTCTGTGGCATGATGCCCCAATGCGAGACATCACTATAAACTGCCACACTGTAGACATAAGAGCAATATGACTGAAATATTTTTGAAGCTACCTTAAAATTTCAAATCACACACACACACACACACACACACATACACACACACACACACACACACACACACACACACACACACACACACACACACACACACACTTATAAGCTATGTTCACCATTTGTAAATTTGAATGCTGGTTCCTGTAAGGGGAAGTAAACTTAGTCATTGAAACTGATGAAAATCATGACAGGGTTCTTGGGTTACCGACTGATCCGCCATGCTCACCTTAACAGACCAGTCATATCTCACCTCTGTTCACATAGATTAGAGTCTTCCTGATTTAAATTCAAATGCATTCAACATTTTTCATTCTGTAGAGTAGTAATGTGCCTCTCTTTGGTTTCTTAATAGATTTCTTTGAAGGTTTATCTTAGCTTTAAAATTTGCACATGCCTGTCTAATGTAAGGTGTTATGGCATTGTCCTTCAGTCTCTCCATAAACATTGCCCCATAACTTTGAAAGATTTGGATGAAGCTTTACCCCGATCTAAGCATTTTTATTGACTGTGTAATATACAATTCATCCATAACTCAAACAAGTCAATGTCAAACCAAATGAAAGTATAATTTTGTTACCAGTTTTCTTGTTTGACCTGTAACCTTTGACAAACTTCAGATATTTTCATGAAACTCTGTTTGGCTATGCATCATGACTAGAACTGTGTCATGTACCACAAACAGATTCATTCTTCATTGATGAAGTTACTGGAAGGGAAAATAGCAATGAATGAGTTGTTGTAGATATTGAAACTCAGAATATATTTTCATTGTACTTAATACTCCGATATACATCATTGTTAGATTGTGTGTCACATATCAAAGTCACACCCCTACTTCAGGTATATACATGTAGCATGGTTAGATTATGTCACATATCAAAGTCACACCCCTACCTCAGATATATATATCATGTCATAGATTGTGTGTCATATATCAAAGTCACACCCCTACTTCAGATATATATCATGGCTAGATTGTGTGTCATATATCAAAGTCACACCCATACCTCAGATATATATCATGGCTAGATTGTGTGCCACATATCAAAGTCACACCCCTACTTCAGATATATATCATGGCTAAATTGTGTGTTACATATCAAAGTCACTGTCACTCTCATGCCAGGAAAAAAAGATCTCCCAATTTGTGGGGTCATTCCACTCCAACTGCCCAATTTCATAACATTTCCTGATTTTTGCAGAGAACTTCAACTATTACATTATGTCTGTTGATTTTCATTTCAATGACAAATATCCTATGTGTATATATATATATATATATATATATATATATATATATATATATATATATATATATATATATATATATATATATATATATATATATTTATATATGAACATTGCTGTGACAAAATAATTATCACACTACAAATATTTTTCTTGAGTAAATAAAATTGTAGTAAGTTTAAACATTATTCACATTAATTTATTATTTTTTAACCATACAATGATACTAAGTCTTTGATCACAAAATAAGCAACAAAAAGACCCAAAACAATAAAATTGGCAGCAATTGGTGTCAATTCCAAGAATGATCACTGTGAATGTGGTGGCATCTCCATTCCCACCAAAGAATTACAAGCATTATATTAAAAATAGGAATGAAGAAATAAACCAAGTGGATTTTGTGCCCTCATAAAACTAATTCAGAATCAATATTTTATTTAGTAAACAATGTTAAATCCTTTTCAAGCTGAGAATAAAAAAGTATGGTGGGATATAAAATGTGGTAAAAATAGTTGCTGCATGCATGGTAGCTTGAGACTGCATGTTAAGGCACCACTAGTTAAAACAAAACTAGGCATCATTTAATTGCCAGTCCATTCTTGGGGCTTACATAACTGTAGAACATGGTTTCTTTGAATGATGTTGGAGGGCCAGTCCTTTTCACAAGATAGTTACCATAAAAGATTAGCTGTTAATTTGTCATACTGGCTTTCTTGCTTATTTCCTTCAGACTAATCTTTAGCTACCAGTAAAGTTTGGCCACAACTGACCAGATCATGAAAATAGGGTATGTCCTGTGGGAAAGTATGGTGTGTCACAGGGTGAAACAGTGCAACCTTTGAGAATTTCAAATGTATTGGACCTGAAGTCAATATTTAGTGAAAATGAGGCTTAAAATATGCTGCTAAAAACCTCCCAATTTTAGGTCACAATCTCCCAATTTTTTATTCAATCTCACTACTTGGCTTTTGAAAAATTGACCTCATATATACAACATATATATCAAAGTCATATTGCTATCTCAAAAGGTGGTCCAGATTACAGCAAGACAGCAATTAAGGAAGATTGTAACTCTGTGGCTAGTTTCTTCATCCTTGCTGTACCCTTTAAACTGCAGGAGACATTGTAATTAAATTTGAGCTAGATATGGTCATGCTCTTTGCTTAAAGATCTAGTCATCACTAGAAAATTGCACAAGACTGGAATATCAAATACTGTTTTGACTACTCTTGTTTTATTATTTTTTTATACCCTCACCTATAGAGATGGGGTATACAGTAATAATTATGTCCTTCCATCCGGCACACAATCTCAATGGCATAGTTGCTCCCAGTTTTTGATGGATTGCCATGAAACTTGGTAGCACAGTAAAACCTGTCTGGGGTGTCATCTATTGTTATGCATGGATTGATTTTATTATATAAGGACACTGTTGTGAACATTCACCTGCTAAACATGAACAGTGTCCACAATTTTAGGAAAAAACAATTTCAACACAGCTTTGAATGACCACATCAGAAAAACAAGACCACTAATCATAGGAGAGTCTGCAGACCTATTGCAGCAAACAGATGAAGGAAAAGAAAAAAACTGAGTCTGGCTAATGATTTTCTAAAATCTTCAGGTGGGACTATATGCTACCTTAAACCAGACAAACTTAATTTAATGTACATGTCTCTAACTACCACTGTTGTGCTGAGGTCATGCAGATCACCATTATGAGTAACCATTCCTTTTTGAATGAGGGCAATCATGGTCATATGTTTTTCAGGGGCCTTTATGGATGTTTTTAATACATCATGAAAATCCATGATAATGCAGATATTATCCTCATAAGAAGATGAGAAATCTTCATACCATACATCACTTTAGCTTTGCTAATACTTGTTTCAACATTTGTTTGTGGAGTTATTGTGTATTGCCTTCAATGAATTAGGTCTTTGTCTGTTAATAAGTTAATTTTGTTTTTGAGATGAGTTGATTCTGTATTTCTTATTACAGCTGGTCCTAACACTAAAATCAATTAATCTCTGCATAAATAAGAACCTAATCTGTCAATACAGACAGTCAATACAGATAATCTCAGATAAACATTTGTTTGTGGAGTTATTGTGTATTGCCTTCAATGAATTAGGTCTTTGTCTGTTAATAAGTTAATTTTGTTTTTGAGATGAGTTGATTCTGTATTTCTTATTACAGCTGGTCCTAACACTAAAATCAATTAATCTCTGCATAAATAAGAACCTAATCTGTCAATACAGACAGTCAATACAGATAATCTCTCAATACAGATAATCTCTCATATCACCTGTCTCTCTATACAGATAATCTCTCATATCACTTGTCTCTCAGGACATGATTTACTGTTTACAAATCAGTGATTTTTATATGCCAGTTATATGCAGCATATTGTTATTATCTTGTCCATCTGCCTGTTGTTACCAATTTAATTTCTGCATAATAAACTCACACCTTCAACCTTCTATAGGTATCAAACCTAATGGATAACTTACATAATAAACTCACACTTTCAACCTTCTATAGGTATCAAACCTAATGGATAACTTGCATAATAAACTGTCTTCAACCTTATATAGGTATCAACCTAATTGATAACTTGCATAATAAACTCACACCTTCAACCTTATATAGGTATCAACCTAATGGATAACTTACATAATAAACTCACACTTTCAACCTTCTATAGGTATCAAACCTAATGGATAACTTACATAATAAACTCACACTTTCAACCTTATATAGGTATCAAACCTAATGGATAACTTGCATAATAAATTTGTGTCTTCAACCTTATATAGGTATCAACCTAATTGATAACTTGCATAATAAACTCACACCTTCAACCTTATAGAGGTATCAAACCTAATGGATAACTTGCATAATAAACTCATACCTTCAACCTTCTATAGTTATCAAACCTAATGGATAACTTGCATAATAAACTCATACCTTCAACCATATATAGATATCAAACCTAATGGATAACTTGCATAATAAACTCATACCTTCAACCTTCTATAGGTATTAAACCTAATGGATAACTTGCACATGGGGGGAGGAGGAACCCTATTAGTTTTTGGTTCAAATGGTCAAAGTCACTGACTGAATAAAGCTATCTGGTTTCTGTGAGTTGTCCTCCATCTACAGTTATCAAATTTTTATGAATGGCAGCCATGCATTTTGGAGAAGGAAGAATCCTGTTCATTTCAGGGTCAAAAGGTTTTGGTTTGCTTTGATGCTTTATGTCACAGCAATGCAAGTAGGTTATTTAGTGCAGTTGGAGTAGAGTGCCTAATTGCCCAAGGAAACACCACAGTAGCTGTTAGGATTCAAACCCTGATGCTTTTGGTTGTGATTCTTGCATGCTGCCCATGGAGTTACTGCAGCTCCTGGTCAAAATCACTCTTAATGAAAAAAGGACAAGGCCACTGTGATAGAAAGAAGAGGTTTCTAACAATAACATAAGTTCTCTGTCACAGAGCTGAACCAAACCTATTGATTTGGGTAGAAAAGGTCATTATGTGCTGTTCAAAGTACTTCTTGCTGGAAGAGTTATTGCCCTTTATGAATTGAATGCAGCTATTCTTGCAAATTTTAATGGATTTGTGTGAAACTTATTATGGTCATCAGAAACAATTATCCATCTTGACCAGTCATTTTACTCATTCTGGTTTTCAAATAGTTGGGTACTTTTTATTATTACAAACTCATCTTCTTGATGGGGTCAGGATGAGATACAGATAAGACAAGTGTATTTCTGAGTGAGCAAATTGCTTACCATGTTATAGTTTTATCTTTTGCACTGAAGGTAAATTTGAGGTGTCCAATTTGTCCAATAATCAAATGTTTCTTTGATGAGATGACTTGAAGGTTTTTTCTTTTGCACAATTTTTAGAATTTTAATTTTTTTTTCAGCACAGTGTAATTCACATCCTGACATAGGTTCCTGTCGGAACTTCACAGTGAAGTGGTTCTATAACACCAATACTACACAGTGTGACAGATTCTGGTATGGAGGTTGTGATGGAAATGGCAACAGATTCAGTGATGAGAAAGAATGTCTTGATGTCTGCAAGAATGACAAAGCAGTCGAAAAGGGTAAATTAATTTTCTTGAGAAGATTGACATTATATAATGTTTTTCAAAAAATGTCTGGCATTTCTTTGTATGCAATAGCATACTATATTTATATAATGAAAACCCATGCTTATTGTGGCACATATTTGCTTAGAGTATCATTGTTTTATCTATAAGGCCATCCCCTACTATATGGCAAATTTATTACGCTGTCCCCTTGGCCTTACAATGTGAGAAATAATGTAATATATTTATTAAACTGGCCATTTGGCCTTATCATGGGAGAAGTACTGACATATACTTTTTAGACTGGCCCTCTAGCCTTATTACATGAGAAATACTGTAATATATGTACTAGACTGGCCCTTTGCCCTCATCACAGGATAAATACTGTAATATATGTATTAGACTGGCCCTCTGCCCTTATCACAGGAGAAATACTGTAATATATGTATTAGACTGGCCCTCTGCCCTTATCACAAGAGAAATACTGTCATATATGTATTAGACTGGTTCTCTGACCTTATCACAGGAGAAATACTGTAATATATGTATTAGACTGGCCCTCTGCCCTTATCACAGGAGAAATACCATAGAGCAAGATGAATATATAACTTCTATGCCAGTCTTGTTATCAATCATTAATAGATTTGTTATTCAAAGTGTGTTTTATATGTATGAATAAAGTATAAAGCACTACTTCACTATAAATACCCTTCATTATAATGTCATTCCTGATTTAGATAGGTATGACCTGGATCTCACATCACTATCTAGTAGTAAAATTATTTTTATAATGTACCTCATTATTAGGTAGTCTTGCTATAAGGTGGTATACTATGGCTCCCATGGACAAAATTATAATGAGGGAATACTGTGTCATCTTTATTTCACATTATGTTTTTTCAGTAGAATCTGTGTCTTGTTATGTATCTAATGCCTAGAAATGACCTAGGTTTCACAGATTATATATGCAGTAGATTTTTGGTTGGATCTTGTCAGGATGAGAAAATGCTTCTTAGATCTCAGTATTGAAAAATCAAAATATTGATTACCACTTGTTAGCTATGTTTTCCAGAGATGTAATTGATGGGGGTGATATGTGGGTCATTTATCTGTTACTGATCTGAGTGTAAGAGGAATTAATTAGTGTTGTACAAGTTCTGTTTTACTTGTCTTGTAGTGTAGATAAGTGTGTGTGTTTGTGTGTGTGTGTGTGTGTGTGTGTGTGTTTTAATTTTTTTCTATAATTACTACCAATCACATTATATACTAAACCATGGTATCGCAAGAATGTTTGAAAATTTGATAAATGCATGTGTGTATGACCTGGGTGAAAACATAACATGCCAGTACAGTAATAAGTTTTGTTTATGTAAGTTAAATATATTTTGTTCACTTTTTTGCATTTAATTTTTCTAATGATAGAATTTTTAAAAAGGAAATTAAAAATACTATACATAGCTTCTTGTTTTCAACCTGTATAGTTGATTTGTATTAGTGCATTTGATGGTGAAATTTATGTACAATTTTGGACATGGACAGTACTGTTATAGATGAGTTTTCTCAAATCTGATTTATTTCTAGTGAATGTTTATTATACATCCATACACACTTAAACTTTTTTTACATGTGTTCTAAATGGTCTAAAGAACTCACCTTTTCTGATCACTACATATCATCTTTCTCACATGGGCTTCAGTCTCAGGCTTGGCCAATGTTGGTATATAAGAAAACTACCAGTAACTTCCAGTAGGTCAGTGGTTCTTACTGGAATTTTTCTAGATTTTTCCTCTAGCAGTTATACTGGCCACCATGTATAGTGTATCATGTGCTGAAAAAATGGCGTTAAGCCCAAAACAACATAAACAACATGATTTTTCAAATTTCATTTACTATTATGAGTTTCTGGGGCCCTGAGTGGCCGAGTGGTCTAAAGCGCTGACCATTAGGGATCACTGCCATCTCACTTCTGTTTGATGAGTTTAAGTCCAGACTTGGATAACATGGGTATGTGAGAAAGCCTGCCATTAGTTTTTCGTGAGTCAGTGGTTCTTCCGGGGGTTTTCTAGGGTTTTTCCTAAACCATTAATACTGGTTGCCATGTATAGCCTCATTTGTGCTGAAAAATGGTGTTAAACCCTATAACAACAACAACATTATGACTTTCTGCTCATGCGGAAATGACATTATTTACCTGGTACTTGGTTATTGATGGTAATAGCATTTGTTTTGCTTTGTGTGTACTAGTGCCTGATGATACATTAACTGACACTTGGTAATACTGTCACTTTGTTAACATGACAGCATCATCATCTGAAATTCAGTCTTCAAGGGCCCTGCTTCCTACTTTTTATTTAAAAAAATCAAATTAGTACTACCGTCCCTATATTTTAAATATTTGTGAGACATTAATGTCAGCTATTTAATAGATATTAGACCTCATTAAGGGATTTTTTTCCTGTCAGTGCTTTCTTTTCAGTAATTTTGAAGCTCTAGAGGAACATCTGGTTTTCTGATATTATAACTTTTTCTAGACAGACTGGTCCATGGATTTCTTGTACTTCATAAATTGTAGGGGCAGCATGTAGTTTCTGATAAAGGTTGGCAGCTGATTGGATGAGCAGATATGTGAATAGATGAACTTTAAGGGTGAATTAACCATATGATTATGCAGAACTTTTCTGTCTGATTTTCCGTTTTCCCTCCCATATAATTATAAAGATCCTATTTTATTAGTTCTTTTTTTCACCAATAGGTGCTTGTGAGCTTGGATATTGGACAGCATACATTATCTACTGCTTGGTTTATTGATGATCACAAGTTTTATTTCCACTTCACACTGTGAAATTGACATTTTCTGTGGGTGCCAATTGTTGTGCAATGTTGGGCTGATACAAACCACAAACTCAATGATTTGATTAACAATTGAAGCAAGGGTCAACCTACCCATTTCTTGGAAGCAATGGTAAACCTACCAAATTCGTGAGTGTAAGAACCATATATACTCAATTATAAATGGAGTCCAACTGTAAACAGCCTTCATTTCAGATATACTGTCATATAATGCACCAGCATATCTGGGTCTATGCAGTTTTGTTGAGTTTATTTAGTTGAACAAACTACATAAAGCCCAATCTGTTTGTACATTATACAATGGCAGATCAGGTTCTATGTTTGCAGTTTAACTGAAAACCAGTCATATGCTTACAAAATGTAAGCATATGGTACATGAAATAAAACAATATTTTTCAAAAAAAGTTGAAATTGAAGACCCCTAAATAAATGAATTCACATTGTATTTAAAACTACATACTAATACTAAGAAGAGAAAGACATGTTTGAATATTCCTATATTCAGACCTAAACCTTGGATTACTTTGGGAAATTATGTGCTTGATACACTTTGTGACAGGTGATAATGTTTGGTTTCTTAATTTGTGTACAGAGGTCAAAAGGCGTGAACTTCATTGTTCAGATGTGTTCAGTTCTCTTATTTTCTCCTTCACTCATACAGAGCTACTTACACCTACCTAGGCCAATAAATCTGCCCTGCACCTATGATAATATTGACTGGTGGTTATGGGGCTGATATCGCTTATTCATTAATGCATGCATAAATCTGCAGTCAATTTTGTCTGCACACATCAATACACATTTTATGCACTAATCAGTATTTCTAGTAACTGTAGAGCTACCATTAGCTGAAGGGTTCTTTTGATGACACACACATTATATTTCTGGAGCAAATCCTTTGTTGGGCAAATTGTAAATCCATGTGAAACAACACAAACCTCTGTCATGTGGCTATTTTTACTTTTGCACAAGATATGGCTGCTACCAAATATAGGTAAGTGTCTAAAGTATATGCAGGTGTGTTTGGAAAGATTTGTATGCAGCAAAATTGCACATTTTGATGAACAGGTGGCATCAAACCCACATTGTTCATCAGTATTAACACATATTTGGATGGTGAGTTTGATTTATCAAACTAACACTGACCACTAGTAATGTGCAGAGAATTCAGTATATGCATACAAAATTTTTCCTTGCATCAGTAATTAGCTGTAGACATTAAATGTTCAAGCTAGCTTGTATTGTGCTGAAGAGCCACTGAACAGTTGTTAAAATCAAGCAAGCTTGGCAACTGAGTGCATAAATTGCACTCAGACTGTGTATACAGTTAAGACTTCACTCAGCACTCAAACTGTGTATACAGTTAAGACTTCGCTCAGCACTTCATATTGTGTATACAGTTAAGCACTTCATATTGTGTATACAGTTAAGACTTCACTCAGCGCTTCATATTGTGTATACAGTTAAGACTCTTCAATCAGCACTCAGACTGTGTATACAGTTAAGACTTCACTCAGCACTCAAACTGTATATATAGTTAAAACTTCACTCAACATTTCATATTGTGTATACAGTTAAGACTTCACTCAGCACTTCATATCGTGTATACAGTTAAGACTCTTCAATCAGCACTCAAACTGTGTATACATTTAAGGCTTCACTCAGCACTCATACTATTTTTACAGTTAAGATTTCACTCAAGACTCAAACTGTGTATACAGTTAAGACTTCACTCATCACTCAAACTGTGTATACATTTAAGATTCTTCAATCAGCACTCAAACTGTGGATACAATGAAGACCCTTCACTCAGTGCTTAAACTGTGTATACAGTTAAAACTTCACTCAGCACTCAAACTGTATACAGTTAAGACTTCACTCAGCACTCAAACTCTGTATACATTTAAGACTTCTCTCAGCACTCAAAATGTATGTAGTTATGACTTCACTCAGCACTCAAACTGTATACAGTTAAGACTTCACTCAGCACTCAAACTATACAGTTAAGACTTCACTCAGCACTCAAACTGAGTATACAGTTAAGACTTCACTCATCACTCAAACTGTATACAGTTAAGACTTCACTCAGCAATCAAACTGTATACAGTTAAGACTTCACTCAGCACTCAAACTGTATATACAGTTAAGACTTCACTCAATACTCAAACTGTATACACTCAGCACTCAAACTGTGTATACAGTTAAGACTTCATTCAGCACTCAAACTGTGGATACAGTTAAGACTTCATTCAGCACTCAAAATGTATATAGTTATGACTTCACTCAACACTCAAACTGTATACAGTTAAGAACTTCACTCAGCACTCAAACAGTATATACAGATAAGACTTCACTCAACACTCAAACTGTATACAGTTAAGACTTCACTCAGCACTCAAACTGAGTATACAGTTAAGACTTCACTCATCACTCAAACTGTGTATACAGTTAAGACTCTTCAATCAGCACTCAAACTGTGGATACAATAAAGACCCTTCACTCAGCACTTAAACTGTGTGTACAGTTAAAACTTCACTCAGCATTCAAACTGTATACAGTTAAATCTTCAATCAGCACTCAAACTGTATACAGTTAAGACTTCACTCAGCACTCAAACTGTTTTTACAGTTAAGACTTCACTCAAGACTCAAACTGTGTATACAGTTAATACTTCACTCATCACTCAAACTGTGTATACAGTTAAGACTCTTCACTCAGCACTTAAACTGTGTATACAGTTTAAACTTCACTCAGCACTCAAACTGTATACTATTAAAACTTCACTCAGCACTCAAACTGTATACAGTTAAGACTTCACTCAGCACTCAAACTGTATACAGTTAAGACTTCACTCAGCACTCAAACTCTGTATACATTTAAGACTTCTCTCAGCACTCAAACTGTGTATACAGTTAAGACTTCATTCAGCACTCAAAATGTATGTAGTTATTACTTCACTCAACACTCAAACTGTATACAGTTAAGACTTCACTCAGCACTCAAACTGTATATGCAGTCAAGACTTCGCTCAGCACTCAAGTTTGGTCTACAGTTAAAACTCTTGAGTCATGAACAAGGTCAAATAACACGGTAAAAAGAATCTGACTCACTGCTATTATTGAAAGTAAACAAAATTTTGTTGACAGTGAATATGTTGATGAAATATCATGTGCTGCTTAGAGACAGTGCAGTTGTTTGCCAGTTTGTCTACATTTGAATGATACTGATGGTATTCCTTAAAACTATACTGTCAAGAATACTGAATTTGTTATAAATCAATGGCATTAAGAATAGTGAATTTATTATAAAACAATACTATTAACTGTTGTGAATTTGTTATAAAACTTCCTATTTTAATGTTTGGGTTTTTTATGTTACCTATTCATTTGTAAAACAAATTGATTTAAAACAGACTGAATATTCATTAAATATTCATTAGGCAATGAATTGACTTTTATTTACATGGGAAGTTCACAAATAGCTCAAACTTTCATTAAACTGCTACTACAGTGTTTAATATGTACTTTGTAGTAATTAGGCTTGGACTTCTAAATGAGTTTACAAACTAGCTCAGAAAGTCAATAACCACTTTGTTTATTATTTTTTTTTTTGTAATTAAAGTGTGAATTGACTGGCATTTCTATCAGTTTTAGAACTATCTCATTTTCACTGAAGTGGCTCTTCATATTGTTAATTCATATTTTGCAGTACTCTATCATGCTTGAAATGAGAGCCTTTAGTCAGTCATACAGTCATATTAAGTCCATCCTGGCATTGATCCATGATTCCATTTATAGATTGTCAGTATCTCATTTCAGTATAACAATCAACTGTAACTCCAACTCGTTGATCTTGTTTGCTACATTGACTCATTTTTATATGCCAACCATAAAGCAGAGCATTATAATTTTGTCCATCCTGTCCATCTGTCTGTCTGTTTCCAGTTTCATTTATATACTATAATGGGAGTTTTCCACCACAATTACTAAACTTGGTGGGTGGTTTGCACTAATGGATAGAAAGAACCCTATCAGTGTTGGGGTTAAAAGATCAAAGGCCAAGGTCACTGTGATTGGAAGAAGAAAAATGGTTTCTGCACAGAAATGTCAGTTATTGACAATTCACTATCACCAAAGTTTGAGGGTGATTTGTACATTTTGTTAGAAATAAATCAACTGATTTTGTAGTCAGAAAGTCCTGTTAATGATGGCTCAGAGAAACATGGGGTTAGCTGAACAAATTCTGTTCTGAAGCAAATTTCTTGATCAAACTTTATGGATGGCTTGCACTTATATTAGTAAAGAAACCTGTGGATTATATGATTTGAAAGCTAAAGCCAGAAGTAAATATCATGGCCAGTCTAATAATAAAACAGGCTTCTACACATCAATTGTTCTTCAAGACCTCACACCTAATCCAAAGTTCAAGGTCACTGTGACCCTTTGGTCAATATCCTCTGAAGTTAACCATGCTATACTGGTGCCTAAATAGAGGACAATTAATCAAGGACAAGCTTATAATATGCCATTCATGGACTTGAGTTTTCACTTAAGTGGTTTTTCACAAGTTAATTGAAACTACAGCTATCACCAGCATAACACTACAAGCTAAGTCTGAGGAAAAGATTAAATTTTTCATGTTTGAAATATCCATTAGAGGATCACTGGTTAAACATTTGATATATTGATCAGTTTATCTTCTTAAAAAATATTCAGAAGTAAATTTAAAGGGTTATAAATGATTTGGTAGTACTAGAAATGGTGGCTTATGATAGACAAGAGCTGTTGTTAGCTAATTAGTGGGAGCTTGCTAATTTATTAACATCAGTCAAAATGTAAAAGATGTAATGCCTGTTGCTTACTGATCACATGATGTACAGAGTTGTAGGTGGAAGATGAGTTTGTCCCCCCTGAACAGTCAATTTGGATCAACTGGTCATCAAACAGGTGACTAGCTTAATCAGTCAGTCTGTTGGTTACCAAGGACAACCATTAGCTTAATATGTCAGACAGGATGTCTCTTGGTTGCCAAGGACAACCAGATACACAGATTCAGATTTAGAAGTAACTGTGGCAGCAAGATGCAGAATGAGCTTTGGAAAAATCTACTTCTTTCTATTATGCAGTTTCTATTCAAACAAACACTGTACTTTGGTAAATAATAATAACAATAATAATAATAATAATAATAATAATAATAATAATAATAATAATAATAATAATAATAATAATAATAATAATAATAATAATAATGATAAGCAATTTAATGAGGATAACTCCATTTTCTTATAACATACTATTCTCATATGAGTCCCTCGGGGTACATTAAATATAATAGCTGGAAGTATATATGATATTCATCAACAGAGTAAATTTGAGAGCATTTACTTCAATATTTACAATGACAACTTTGTTTCAGGCTAATGGTTATTCAATTTTGTTTTCAACACATAATCTAACGATTATTGAGAGTTCATTTGATAGCAAGCAAATGTTTTTTTAAAATTATTTGTTTTTGAAAATGGTGTTTTGCAATGATCATTCATAATCGATCACAGTTAAGGTACTTCATGTAGTTCTGCAGCTATGAAATGAAATGAACAATGCAAATAGTAAAGGTAATTTTCATTCTTAACTTTGAACATTATATGGACTCGTGGTAGGGAAATCTGTATTAAAAATTTCAGCTATTTTAATTCTGAGAATTCACTTTTGGATTGTGTATGATTGTGCAGATTTAGGATAATTCTTGTGGCCCTTTTTTGAAATCTGGCGATGGTTTAAATATTACTATGAGCTGTATATCCCCAAATTCTGCAGCAGTTGTCCAGCAGATGAAGAATGATGACAAAGTATTGAACTTCACATTCCTACTGGACACGCTAGTGTTAATCTACACAGTGCAACTTAAATGTTTGACACTTCATAAAATCTGCTAAAAATATAGAAATACATTAAAATGTCAAGACTGATTCATAGTAAAAATTATGTGATTTAACTTGTTGACAAATTTATGGTCATCTTCCTCATTTTTAAATACCATATATACTCACTTTTAAGATGATCCCAGCTGTAAACTGCACAGACCCATATATACCATCACAGAATGCACCAGCTGATCAAGGTCTGAGTAATTTGTTAGGAGTAATTAGTAGAAAAAGCAACACAGACCCTGATCTGCAGGACCAATATGATACAACAGACCTGCTTCTTTATTGTTTGTTGTTTGACTTGACTTACCAATGAGTATATATGGTAGGTCCATGACAGAATCAATTTTTTAGACTAATGGCCAGTAATGGGAGTATTGTAGTTGATGCATTTGTTGTCTTTATATTTTAATGTAGGAAATAGTTTAAATGGACAGTAATAAGAATGTAATATATGCAATGCAGAGTATCTGATGTGAATGTATAAGTACCAGTTAGCTTCATACATAAGAAGCAATAATTTTTCTTGAATCATTCATAGGTTTATATTTGTAAGACAGGATTGGTTATTAGACATTTCCTGTTACATCCACTTTTACTTAGAGGCACCATATGCTTGATTTTGTCCACAAGGTAAGTACTGCCAAAAGAAATAATATTTTGCAAAGTTGAGAGTTTTGTGTTTTAATTATTGATATAAGAAACACACACTTGGGTCAAATTGCATTAAATAAGTTTTGTATTGGTTTAAAATTAAATAACATATACTTTTGATATCCTTTAGTAATACAACAGGATTCATGTAGGTATTAGTGAACAGAGCAAGTCATTATAAACAAATTTCTAAATGCCTTTTCTTGTTGCCATCATTTCTGAATGAAAGCTCCCTCTATATGAAAATTGCTTGTACATTTGGTAATGAAAAGTTTTATTTACATGTACAGTATGTGGAAACTGTTTGTATATTTGGTAATGTAGGCTGTCTATATGTGAAAACTGCTATTATGTTTAGTAATGGATTACTAAGCTATGTATATGTGAAAACTGTTTGTATATTTACTTGGTAATGTAAGCTGGTTGTATGTGAAAACTCATTGTACACATACTTGGTAATGTAAGTTGTCTATATGTGAAACTGTTTGCACATGTACTTGGTAATGTAAGTTGTCTATATGTGAAACTATTTGCACATGTATTTGGTAATGTAAGTTGTCTATCTGAAAACTGTTTGTATATGTACTTGGTAATGTAAGCTGTCTGTATGTGAAAACTCATTGTACTTGTACATGGTAATGTAAGCTTGTTGTATGTGAAAACTCATTGTACACTACTTGGTAATGTAAGTTGTCTATATGTGAAACTGTTTGCACATGTACTTGGTAATGTAAGTTGTTTATCTGAAAACTGCTTGTACATGTCCTTGGTAATGTAAGTTGTCTATATATGAAACTGTTTGCACATGTATTTGGTAATGTAAGTTGTCTATCTGAAAACTGTTTGTATATGTACTTGGTAATGTAAGCTGTCTGTATGTGAAAACTCATTGTACTTGTACATGGTAATGTAAGCTGGTTGTATGTGAAAACTCATTGTACAATACTTGGTAATGTAAGCAGTCTATCTGAAAACTGCTTATACATGTCTTTGGTAATGAAAGTTGTCTATGTGTGAAAATTGCTTGTACTTTTAGTAATGTAAATTGTCTATGTGAAAACTGCTTATATATGTACTTGATAAAGTAAGTTGTCTGTATGTGAAAACTGCTTGTATATGTACTAGATAAAGTAAGTTGTCTGTATGTGAAAACTGCTTGTATGTTTGGTAACAGATTTCCAAAAACTCTTAAGCTCAGTCAGATTTAGAGATACCAAAATGCTTGATGAAAACCCTTTATCCAATACAGTTCTTTTTTATTTTCCATCACATTGACTTTTATCATTTGAAGTCAGGTTTCTTGCTACAGGTACAATGCATATTTATACTTTTATCAGGTACTTTGCAAGGTCAAGGTTATGGTATCAATTGGCCCATAAGGACTGAAAGGCCCAGGTAATGGTATTAACTGGCCCATACATATTGAATGGCCCAGATTAGAGTATTAATTGGTCAATGAAGACTGAAAGGCCCAGGTTATGGTATTAAAATGGCCCATATGGATTAAAAGGCCAAAATTATGGTATCAATTAGCCCATAAGGATTGAAAGGCCCAGGTAAGGGTATTAACTGGCCCATACATATTGAATGGCCCAGATTAGAGTACTAATTGGTCAGTGAGGACTGAAAGGCCCAGGTTATGGTATTAAAATGGCCCATATGGATTAAAAGACCAAGATTATGGTATTAGCTAGCCTATAAAGATTGAGAGGTTCAGGTTAGGGTATTCACTGGTTAAAAAGTTTTAAAAGGCCCAGGTTAGGGCATTAACTAGCCCATTAGGATTAAAAAACAACAAATTATGGATCCCTTATTAATCTTGGTTTAATATTATGGTTATTAGCTAGAAGATGTTTTTCTTGAAAAATCACTTTTTTGCTAGAATTTTTACTAAATATATTACTCATTATTGCTTGGAGCTGGATGTAATGTATTACACAATATTTTAAAGACACATTTTTCAATATTTGTTAGAGTTGCTGCCCTTTATGTCTTGCAGCTGAGTGCTGAGTGCAGTTTAAGACAAGATCTAATGATGCATTGTCACATATTTTTTTGTTTGATGTCTTTTTGCAAGAATTAATGCCTCTGACTTAAGCTGGATGATATATGACATACATGCATGCATACATACATACATACATACATACATACATACATACATACATACATACATACATACATACATACATACATACATACATACATACATACATACATACATTCATACATACATACATACATACATACAGACAGACAGACAGACAGACAGACAGACAGACATACATACATACATACATACATACATACATACATACATACATACATACATACATACATACATACATACATACATACATACATACATACATACATACATACATACATACATACATCTCTCTCTCTCTCTCTCTCTCTCTATATATATATATATATATATATATATATATATATATATATATATATATATATATATATTGTGAATGTAACTATTCTGTTTTCACTGTATAGTAAAATTGGATTTGAGTCACCACCTGACATCATTTATGACTACAATCGTTTAGCAACCACCTTCTAAACATGACCATATAGCATCCACAATGTTTGGGGGCAGGTGACAGTTTTTATGCACAAATTTAATGTCTCAATATACACCCATCTAATATAAAAATTCTTAAAAAATAAAATACATGAGTGAGGTCAAAAAGGTCCATATTATTGGACAAGTATAATAAAGCAACACATAAGAATATCATTCACTTGATCTAACAAGTCAAATGGAAATTCATAGAATAAAAAGTTGGTGCACCCCACCCTCAAATTTATACATGCATTTTTTTTGTTACTGAAGGCCATTTCTGAGAGCATGTGATGTTCATAGTGTAAACACATGCCATTTCCCTGGGTGATAATCTTGAAAAAAATGTATGTTCTGAAAAGTTTGATGCAATTCAAAATAGTTTTCATCCAATCAGTTTTTGAGATATTCTGCTTGCCTTGAACCAACATGTCTAATGTCATAAGTAGCTAACATTTCTTCCTAGCTGACTATTGCTATTTGACTGGCTACATACTATGTTACATACTGTGTTACATACTGTGCTACATACTGTGTTACATACTGTGCTACATACTGTGTTACATACTGTGTTACATACTGTGCTACATACTGTGTTACATACTGTGTTACATACTGCACTACATACTGTGTTACATACTGTGTTACATACTGTGCTACATACTGTGTTACATACTGTGCTACATACTGTGTTACATACTGTGCTACATACTGTGTTATGTACTGTGTTACATACTGTGCTACATACTGTGCTATATACTGTGTTACATACTGTGTTACATACTGTGTTACGTACTGTGCTACATACTGTGTTATGTACTGTGCTACATACTGTGTTATGTACTGTGTTACATACTGTGCTACATACTGTGTTACATACTGTGCTACATCCTGTGTTACATACTGTGTTACATAATGTGCTACATACTGTGTTACATACTGTGCTACATACTGTGTTACATAATGTGTTACATACTGTGCTACATCCTGTGTTACATACTGTGCTACATACTGTGTTACATAATGTGCCACATACTGTGTTACATATTGTGCTACATACTGTGTTGCATACTGTGTTACATACTGTGCTACTGTGTTACATACTGTGTTACATACTGTGTTACATACTGTGCTACATACTGTGTTACATACTGTGCTACATTCTGTGTTACATACTGTGTTACATACTGTGCTACATACTGTACAGTGACTACATAAGGTGTACAAACCTTGCATCAGTTCCAAGAACAACATAAGCTGGAAAGGCCAAATTCATAAATATGTCTATAACTTTAATTATTATATAATAATAGCTCATAAAGTCATACATACCCTTACAGTAAGAAATTTTCCAGTGGCCAAAATGCAAAACTGTCCCTTGCCACCTTCAGATAAAATATGTGTTTCAATACTTTTAAGAATGACTGCTTATCCAGATATAAAATCCCAAACCAGATTTTAATACTTCTGTTCATTTCATCTGCATAACCATATTCTCTGAGGAAAGTCTGTAGGGAGAGTTAAGATTACTCGGAATCCAGAAAAAGAAAAACAAAAAACAAGGAGTTAAACCATTGCATGCTACTGACAGAAAACAAATGTAAATTATATGTTAGTAACCAAATTAAATTACTGGATGATTTAATTGTGTCTTTTGCTTGAATTTGGATTGGTACATATATATTCTATATATAGACAAGACCTGATCAGAACCACTACATGATAGTTAAAAATATCACATTATGGTGGAATAGGTATTGAGTATTCACACTTATTTCATGGTTGTGCATCTTCTGGATAACACCTTCACCAATTTTGACAAGTACTTAGTTGTTGTATGATCATTGATATGTACATGTAGTTATCTGGTGGCTTGACTATACCTTTGATGTTTAGGATCATGCATTTCTAGCACCTTGAACATTCAGCCACAAAATATTGTGTACTTTGCAGGCAGAGGTCAGTTTTTACTACAAATTTAATGTTGCAATCAGCAACCGTGCATAAAATCATAAAAAATCAAACACACAAGTGAGGTCAAAAAGGTCCATATTTTTGGATACCTATATTAAAACAAAGCATAAAAATATTATCCCATAGACCAGAGAAGTCAGTGACAGTTCATAGCAGAAGTTTATGCACCCCAACCCCAAATTTATACCTGCACTTTTCATGCCCAAAGGTGATGCTAAAAGCAAAAACACAAGCTTCGATGACAGTTCTGCAAAACAATCTATACTAAATAGGCTGATGCAATTAAAAATAGTTGTCATCCAAGCCATGTTTGAGATATTTTACTTGCCCCAAATCCATGTGTCTACTGCTATGGGAGGCAAGCTCTTCTTTCTTGTAGACTATTGGTATTTCACTATCAACATACTGAAAAGTAACTATGCAAGGTGTACATGCCTGACATCAATTTCTTGAACAACAGAGCCCAAAACTCCTAGTTCACGAATATCCATATCTTTAATTAGTAAACAATAATAGCTGAAAAAGTCACATTGTAGCCTTAAGTTAAGAAATTTGATAGGGCCAATTTATGAAACTGGACCCTGCCACCTTTTCATGTGGCAAACCTTCAGTGCACCTTCACTTGTGAATCTTCTGCTTGTACTATCTGCCATTAATTAATTAATTAATTAATTAATTAATTAATTAATTAATTAATTAATTTGTAATTTCTTTATATCTACTTTATGCTATTTTGAATTGTGCTTAAATATATTTATTTACAGATTCAAATCATATCTACTGGTACCTACATTTTCATCCTTTGTTCTCTAAGATGACCATGACTTCATGTCTGGTCTGGTCTGTGAGTGTGCAGATGGCTTGTGATGCAAATCCATGCTCTTAAGAGTCTAGGGCAATAAGGGCAGGGAATTGCCAGAGCCTGGATCAATTGAGGGTTTGTGCTGGTTCTGTTCTTCCTCTGCTGATGTTTATGTTGGCCTCATTGATCTGGCACTCTTCAAAAGCAGCTACGCCTGAGTTGATCTGGTGATGCCAGGCAGCACGGTCTTAGGTGAATTGCTCCCAGCTTTCTGGATCAATGCCACAGGACTTCAATGAAGTTTTGAGTGTGTCTTTATACCGATTCTATTGGCCTCTTCTGGAATGCTTGCCTTCTGCTAGTTTCCCATAAAATAGCCTCTTCAGGATGTGATTGTCAGGTATATAAAAGACATGGCCAGCCGATCAGAGTTGTGACCTTCTGAGCATGGCATGGACGCTTGTCATCTCAGCTCTCTGGAGGACTTCTGTGTCAGGAATCTTGTCATGCCATTTGATGTGGAGCAGCTTTCTGAGGCAGTGAATGTGGAAGGAGTTTAGCTGTCTTTCATGGCAACTTTACACCATCCATGTCTCACAGGCATACAAGAAGGAGGGCAGTACTACTGCTAGGTACACCTTGATCTTGTTTTGCAGGCTGATTCATCTTTTGTTCCACACTGAATTGTGAAGTCTGCCAAAGAGGGTGACCTCTTCATCGATGGAGACTGTGTGTGACAAGGTGCTGCCAAGATAGATGAATTTGTCTGCAGCAGTGAGCTTCTGGCCATCGACAGTAATGCTGGGTTCAGTGTAGAAGATTGAAGGTGCAGGCTGGTACATGATTTCTGTCTTCATCAGACTTATTGTGAGGACTCATAATTTACTGGTATAGGTATTAGCAACTGCCAGTTGTCTTAATAAAGTTTTACAGGTTTTGATTCATCTGCTCTTCTGTTATGACCAGAGGTTGGGGACCCACAAACATTTAACCATTATTTGAGTCTTCTCATAGTATATGCTGACAAGCATTTACAATATGGTTAGCACTAGTATACAGTAATGCTATTCATACTGACTAATCTTTATATTCACCCTATACCAGCATTTGAAAAAGTAGCACAATTTTGTTTCTAAACTCATCTCCATCATAGGAATACAAGTGGGATGCTGGAAATGTGGAATATATTGATATTCGCATATCACTAAGTATTTATATGGTCTTCTCTGTATCTCAACAGATTATGCAGAATCCAGTACATGTAGATATCAATTTCTGCTTTTGCTTTTAGACTTTCTACAAACCAGTCATTTTTCATTCATTTTGGAAGATATAACAGCTACTGTATTCTGTAAACCAGTCAGTTTACAGACTTTTGTAAGATATAACAGTTAACCATTCAACTGTTGCTGCTAGAAGAGTGTGTAGGTGGTTATTATTGTGGCCTTCACAATGTGTATTGCTGCTTAAAAGGTCAAGTTTTGATCAAAGGGTATAGGAGGAGCCTGTTTAATAACACATAAGTGCTTCTTTAATCTACTACAATGAAAACCAATTTAAGAATACTAATGGTTACTTATTTAAATTGCATAGAAATGATTGCAAAAAGCCTTGACCTAGAATTCTCATGCAGTTATTATAAACTGAATACAGTATCACATACCTTCTATTGCAAGAGGTTCCAAAGGAAATGTCTTCATATATTTATGCAAAATCTAATGTTATTAGTTTTAAATAAAGTGTGTATTAGGTCAAAGGTAAGAAGAAAAATAACAAGGCTTATCTCCAGGTTTCATACACATTTTGTTTATTCATTTATTATCAAGAATATGATATCAATTTTTGAAGGTGGAAATGTATTAGATCAATGGTTTAGGCACTGGGAATGAGAATGAAATGGTATTAGCTCAAATTATACCATGGAATTCACACTGGTCAGCTGCCATGTTGTGTTTTTAAGCAAAGCACTTTAGTCGAATTTCCTTGACACTGCATAACCTGCTTGTGTTGTATGATAAAACACCAAACCAAATGCTTCTGGTGGCAGCTGTGACACCATTGATATTAGTCAAGTTGAGAATTTAAGTTGTTGATGTTATTTATTTGTACATCAGTTGCTGTGTTCAGACTGGGGACAATATCACTGCATTCTGACTGGGGACAATATTACGGTATTCTGATTGGGGACAAAATTGCTGTATTCAAACAGGGGACAGTATTACATGTACTATATTCAGAATGGGGACAGTATTACTGTATTCTGACTGGGGACAATATTACTATATTCTAACTGGGGACATATATTACTTTATTCAAACAGGGGACAGTATTACTGTATTCATACTGGGGACAGCATTACTGTATTCAGACTGCAGACATCATTACTATATTTGGACTGGGGACAATATTTGTGAATTCAGACTGGGACCTATGCCTCAGTTCTTCACCCAATTCCCAGTCATCTAGCTTTTAAATGGGTGGCTGCTGGGGACTGACATGTTAGTTGCAGCATCCTTATATATTTATTTTCCTTGATTTATAGGATTTATCTATAGGTGAGAATGTGGAAATATACTTTTGTGAATTGTACATAAATTCAATGAATCTAATTAAATATTCCCATCTGCCTCGATTCTGGAATATATTTGTTAGCTGTATTCAAAATAAAATGTCAGAACCTGATATTTATGCAGAACAGCAGTTGTTGAACAAGTTACTGGTCACCTTTGAAAATTGCTGGCTTTTTGGACTGTTAGCTGGACATGAGTTTCAGATACTGGTTTTTGTGTGTGTTGTAGGAAAAGAACCAGCAGGATACTCAAGAGAAAACCATTAATCATCTATGAGATATCACTAAATCTGACACATGCTAGTATTCAGAACTGGAACTGTGATCAGAAAGATGGCATAGAACCATTCAGGAATAGATAAATAGAAGAGAAAAAACAGGTGGACTTATCTCTTACTTCTTGGCTAATGTCTTATGGTCAGATTACAAAGCTCATGTCCTGCTTGGAATCAGATCATGACTCCTGTTGTAGCCATTGACATAAATTCCCTTTCAAGAAAAAGTCCATCTTGTATTTTATTATCATGTAGTATGTAGGAGACATGTTTTATATAATCTCCATAACAGAACCGATATTTAACATTTCTCTGAAATAAATCTCTTCAAAATATTATATTAACACTTACTGTTGGCCACTATTTATAAATGCCCATTGAATCACATAGCCAGTTTATTTACAATGTCTACTTGTACTTAGAAGTTAAAACTCTTGATTACATTACTTGGATGTGAAATGTTATTTTTTCTTGTTATTCAGACATTTTGACCCAGATAAAATGTGATTTATTATTTTTCAGGTTTTAGTTCCAGAGGTCACATCATCATTTTTAACTTTTACATGGGTCATAAATTGTGATAACTTAAAAAAACATAAGCGTTGGCAAAGAAAGGTACAGTTAAATTAATGGCAGCATAATTTAAGATTTAGTATAGTTAAATAATTTTCTTATAAAATATTTCATTTTAATGATATTTATTACAGTATTGTATTTAGCAATGCATTGAACTGAAACCATTGTTATGATGCAACTAGCCATTCGGAGATCTTCTAATGATTTCACATCATTCATAGATTTTATCACTGCAACATGGCAGTATTTTGGACACATTAAACAAGCTGGATTTTTAGAAGTCTGAACTATTATTTATGAGGTCAGTATCTATCTTATAATAAAGAATGAAAGTCTAACAGAAGTCTAACACAAGTCTAACAGAAAGAAAAGGCTATCTTGAATATGCTTGTCAAACATGTCTTTAAAATTTCATAGACACAAAGGACAGGAAAGCTGAAACATCTATATATTTCATGGACTTTTCCTTAAGTCTTGCACATTAATGACACCATGGATAGCTCAAACATGCCTAAAAACTTACACTTTAGTTCTGGGAAATATTACTGTTTTTGTGCATTTGTTGGCCAAATAAGTAAAAATATGGACTGGTACTTAATGGATTTTGTTTACTGTCTATAATTGTTGAGTAGAAATGCAAACAGATCTGCTCACAGTCTCATAAAATCACAGGCAGATCAGTATCTATATTGTTTGCTCTAAATGATAAGGCCCAACAGACTGCATAGGCAGCTACTGGCATAGTATGCAATGGCAGATTAGGGTCTATGCACTTTGTAGGTGGATTGAACTAATCAGGGATATCTATGGTAGGTCCAGTCTCAAGGTGCTCCATCTTGATGTATGACAGATGTTTTGGGATATTACCACATTTTACCTAATACCTACAAATGTATTTGTGATGAGTATAATACTGGAAATAGTTTGTCACTTCACTAATCCATCACACTTTTGTTTACATCCTGTCCCTAATTGTTTATTACACTTGTCCATAATTGTTTACCTAATACAGCAGTCCCTAATTATCTTTAGGAGCACATAGACTGTAGTGAGACTGCCTTTAAATGAAGTCTATTATCAGTATGTTTTTAATTTTGATGAAATGGGATTCATGACTTCCCACCTTATAACAGGACTGTGCTATGATGAAGAACCTTATAGTGTGGGAGTTTTATATCTCTTTAACCCTGTGGATTATCTTTATGAAACTCAATGTATTTTTGTATCATGACTAGACACAGTGTCCTGCAAAAATTAGAGTCTTTCTTGTCAGTTTGCTAAGAGTTATCCTCATTATTTTTAAAGAGTTATCCCCATTTTTGTTAAGAGTTATCCCCATTTTTGTTAAGAGTTATTCCCAGTTATCCCCATTTTTTTAAAAAGAGTTATCCCCATTTTTGTTAGGTCTACTGATCATAGATCAGAAGTGCTTATGGTGTAGCCTGTTGGTCACACAGTGGCCATCTTGAAAACTTTTCCACTACTTTTTCTGAAATGGGTGGTCATATCAAAATGAAGATTTCACCAGAAGATTTCTTATGAGTTTATCCTTAATGGAAATGGTTCTGATCAGACACTGAATATTGTCACCATGGCAGCTATCTTGAAAATCTGTTTTTTGCCTGACTGGAAAGTCAACTGTCAAAATGGTATTTCACAAGGAGACTACTTATAATTAATCTGAGTTAAAATGCAGTTGCCATGTCATCATGTCCATAGTGACAAATCTTGTTATCCTTTGAATGGATATCCATTACAAGATTGGGCTTTAGAAAAAGATCATGCACATATGACATTCAAAATGGCCACCATGGCAGACATCTTGAAATTACTTATTACTACTCCACCTAAACAGAAAATCATATCAATATGTGACTTCTTATGCTGTCTAGTTCTAAATGAAAATGATACCAGTCCATCATTAAATATGGTTGACATAAAAATCCTAAAAATCTTCTGATTATTCAAGATGGCTTCATGAATAAAGATTCTTATTTTGGATTCTTAGAAATTTCTTTTTGGCTTGTAAAGTGTCAGTTCTTTCAAAGATATCTTTTTACAAACTCTCACTATCAACACACTCTTCTCTCATTAATATCTCCAAAACTAATCTACCCTGATGCCTTCTGTCTGTTATGTACAATGTATACAGTATGAACAACATGATTGGTAAATTTGGCTTGACACTAACAAATAAAATGATTAAAACAATAACAGTTTAGAGCCTGGAACATAAGTACAAGTATCTGTGAACATATAAACATATATAAAATATAAAATATCATCACATATTGAAAAATTGAACTGTGATTACACTCTGGATAACTGATTTCTTCCAAACAATGTTTTGATGTTGGGGTTGGTGTTGGTGATGATGGTGATGTATGTGTGTTCATACATGTGTTTCCGTGTCTTTCATAAGGACTTCCTTAATAACAAATATACTTTGGGTAAACTTCACTAGGTCATTATCATAAGGAAATACAAACAATATCATGAACAGTCCCAAAACATGTTTGTACATACTGGAAGAATCGACTGTTTGTCTTTGTTGGATGTCTCCACATTTATTCTTGATCCCAGTATAATTACACAAATAATATGATTGTAAGATCCATTTGTTTAGATTAATTTGACCAATAAAAGTGAAGTGGAAAACAGGCATGCCTGATTTAACCCACAAAATGAGGCAGTACAGTAAGAAGACAACAGGCATGCCTGATTTAACCCACAAAATGAGGCAGTACAGTAAGAAGACAACAGGCATGCCTGATTTAACCCACAACGAGTTGGTAAGGAGGCAACAGGCATGCCTTATTTAACCCACAAAATAAGGTGGTAATGAAACAAGAAGCACTAAATTAGATGGTAATGAGGCCACAGGCATACTTAATTTAAGCCACAAAGTGAAATGGTAATAAAAGACGGAAGAAAAAATGAGGTGGCAATTAGATCACAGGCACTCATTGATTTAATCCACAAAAAAGTGGTATTTAGACAACAGGGATGTCCAATTTAATCAACAAAGTGAAGTAGTAACAAGACAAGAAGCAGTGCAGTGGTAGTTACAAAGAAAATTGTGATATTCTAGATAGCATTTAGAGGCAGTTACTCTTCTGTGTTACATGCTAGCTGTGTTACACTGTGTTACATGCTAGCTGGCACTGATTAAAAATCATGCATATGTAAGTTTGGACTAGAAGAGGAGCATGTGAATATATTTTACTTTTTATTCAGTAAGCCATTTTACAAAGTGTATTTTTATCTGGCTTCTAATATGAATAGTATGTGTTAAATAAACATTTCTAGACTGTACATGGATTGATGGAATGTATCAGTTTTTCAAACCTCCATGACAGATTGTACATGGATTGATAGAATGTATCAGTTTTTCTAAACTCCGTGACCAGACTGTACATAGATTGATGGAATGTATCAGTTTTTCTAAACTTCGTGACCAGACTGTACATGGATGGATGGAATGTATCAGTTTTTCTAAACTCCGTGACCAGACTGTACATGGATGGATGGAATGTATCAGTTTTTCTAAACTCCATGACCAGACTGTACATGGATTGATGGAATGTATCAGTTTTTCAAAACTTCGTGACCAGACTGTACATGGATGGATGGAATGTATCAGTTTTTCTAAACTCCATGACCAGACTGTACATGGATTGATGGAATGTATCAGTTTTTCTAAACTCCGTGACCAGACTGTACATAGATTGATGAAATGTATCAGCCTTTAAAATCTCCATGGCCAGACTGTAAATAAATTGAGATTGGTAAAATTTATTGTTTTTAAAACTTCATTTTCTTCTCTTAGATATTTGTGACCTCCCAGCAGTTGTCGGGCCATGCCGTGCAGCTCATATTCGCTGGTATTATGAAGCAAAAGAGAAAAAATGCAAGAATTTTACATACGGAGGATGTAATGGAAATGATAACAGATTTCGCACACAAGCCGAATGTGAGAGAAGGTGCTCTTCTGCAGTTCTAGGTAAGCATAGCACCAGAGTTAACAAAGAAGTCTAAATGAGGTTTTTTCTTCTGCTGCAAAATTTGTCTTGTTCTTTTAATAGTGAGACATAAGCTGAATTTTCTAGTGGTAATGTATATGCTTTTAATGACCATGTTCCCAAAATGAAGCAAGTCATGAGTTTGTTAAAAGTAATGATCAAGGATAAACAACCTCTCATCTTAAGATAATTAGCTAAATTAATTAAAGAATTAATTACTATAATGGTATAAAATCATCAGTGTGCATCAAGCTGAAGAGATTGCAGATTTCTTTTATTTGTATTCCTCTAGAACATAAAAGTGGATAAAAGCAGTCATGTATATCAAAACAGAAAAATGTTATGTACCATAAATTGAAACCATTAACAAGTGTTGCTAATGAACTTATTGTGATTGACATTAAATTTGTTTTTTATTAATTATTCATGTTAGTTGGTCAAGTTTTTGCATTTAGCTCAGGTATTTTTGCACTCTGTATTAATACCGATATATTTGAACCACAAAACTTGGTGAAGAATGCATCATGACTAAACTGACATCACAAAAGTAGGTCATTGTGACTGATATTTCCCAATTCACATGTGAAATTTTGTGGTTTAAGATTATTTCTTAAGCTCTGTTCATACTAAAAATTGGTTATTAATTGGTGATGACTTTGTTGAAATTTTGTGTTAAAGTTCATTTTTTAGCTGCAGTTCATGTACCAGTCCTGAAGCTTGATAATTGTATCCACCTGTTTTACTAGTGCACTATAGATCACTGTGACCTCAATTTTTATGCTTCACTAACATGGGTCAAGTATTTATGATCTCATGGACACTTCCTAGCCTGTTTTTATGGTCCTTTCTGACCAGTACAGTTGTAAGTAGGCATAAGTATGTTTACTCAAAGATAAACTTTCCATATTTATGACTATACATTATATATTGTGATAGATTACACTGAACAGGTACTGTGTAATGCAAATATTTAATGAGTATTATAAAGTAATATGTGTGGACTGCATATATTCCATGTGGGGTTTCACTAGTAGTGGCTAATCAAGGAGTTTACTGATTCATTAACTATCCCTATAATCGTGTTTGTCATTGCAAGGTTTCCAAACACCTGTAATTTTATTCACTTTGTAAAATTTCACTTCTTGGGGTGAACAATGATGATAGGGCATGAAGCAGATTTTAAGAATGATTATGTAATAAACCTAATGCAAAAACAATATCTATATTATTATCACAGAAAAAATATTCTTTCTTAATGTGTGGTGTATTTTATGCCTGTCATGTTATGTAGTTAGGTAGGTATGTTGATTGGAGGGTGGTTAGGTAGGTTGGTTGGTTCTTATGTGGTTTATTGCTGTAACAGCACAGTGCTAGTTATATAAAACTGTTTAAAAGTTAGATGATGATCAAAATTTAAATATAATGCAAACAACTTGCAGAATTTATTTTTTCAAATTTGAAAATGGAGCCAATATTGCATTGTCTAGATCACTTCAGCCTGAATATATTTTCTGCATGATAATTAATGTTACAGTGGCTGATGGTGACTGCTAATAGATATGAGCTATATGGGCATTAATTACACTCTGGTTATGACAACCAAGTTGGATTGCTTCTTTTCACCAGCTTTGATTTATTAAAGCACATGATTGTATCTGATATGCATCAATTAGATAGTTATTGATTTAAATTTATAAAGGCATGCCATATCCATGCATCAGATTTAATTGATTTCTTTTGTTCAAAACCCAATTTGAGGCAGGAGGAAATTCTATAGCATGTAACATTTTCAACCATGGAAAGCAAATAAATGAAAATAAATATTGAAACTTTTATCAACAACACTTATTGCTAATTGTTAGTACAAAATACAATGATGAATCTGGCTTGTCATATATACTACAGTTTGTATTAAACTGAACCATAATGACTCTCTTTATAAAAATAATGGTTGAAAAAATTTAACATACAGTATTTGTTTTTATCCAAATACATGTTTGCTTTAACTAAATATTAAAGCAAAATTTCCTTATTCATAATAATAGAATATATGTATGCATTGCATATATATATATATATATATATATATATATATATATATATATATATATATATATATATATATATATATATATGATTTCAACCTTATGCAGCTATTGTTTAAATCAATGGATGTAAATTGTTTTTTTTATTCCCTCATTAATCATATGCATACATAGAAGCAGATAGAAATTTTCATTATAATTCAGAGGTTAAACTTGTTTGCCTCCAAGATAGGATATATTCCACAAGATGGCAATTAGTCTTATGATGTAGTTTCATAATTAAGGAAATTCATGATTTCCTGTTTATGTATAAGAACATAATGTACAGTGTACCTCTATGCAACCAGTCTTGGAGACTGGTTTCCTATTTATGTATTGAATAAGTGCATGCTGTCTGTTTATACTGTATTTCTATGCAACCAGTCTTGGAGACTGGTTTCCTGTTTATGTATTGAATAAGTGCATGCTGTCTGTTTCTACTGTATTTCTATGCAACCATTCTTGGAGGCTGCTGCATTACTGTTTAAGTACAGCCAATAGTGCTTGCATATTGATCAAGATTGTATTTAACCATATTAAAAATCTAAATCCTTACTTCATAAAATTTTGTCCAACTTCATTGGTTATAAGTTTAAACACTAATAACCTATGCTCTTTTTCTATTACCATATTTTTCCCGCATATATCCCACATACGCAGATAATCCGCATCCTCACTCTGCGGGTTTTGTGTAAATAAAGTTGTTGACATAACCCACACCTTTGCATAACCTGCACCCATAGATTGATGAACTTTTTTGTGTATGTTCACATTATCTACTATTACTGTTTTTGGAAGGACCAAATTTGTCAATGCTCACACGTGGATGACGAATAATCTACAACTACTACATATTCACTCACTCGCCCAACATGGAAATTTGTATTTACGCTATCAAGTCAGTCGCCCTCGGTCCATATTCATCCCACTGCATCAATTCAAGTTAGTCACCCTGCCTCCACTATATTCTGGCTGACAGCCAAAAGATTTAAATTTTGAAGCCAGGTACTTGTGAGCTGGATATGCAATGGTGTGAGGTCTTGAGGCTGAATGCCACAATTGTCAATTTCAAATGTAGCTCACATGATTCAGGTTCGGTACACATTGCTTTTGTGCGTAGGCTGTCTATAAGAGCTGTGCCTCAACTACAGGCTACATAAACATGGACAGTTCTAAATAATCTTGTATTCTTGTGAAGTGTAGATTCGAGTTTAAATAATTTCTTTCTGTTAAATTTAAAAAATGCCAAAACAAAATTCTTACACAGCCGACTTCAAGCTAACTGCCAATGCATATGATGAAGCGCATGGCAATAGAGCCACAGGCAGAAAATTTGATATTGATGAGAGTATAAACCAAGGTTGGAGAATAGATAAAAGAGCATTGGAGAAGATGAATCCATGAAAATGTGCTTGTCGTGGACATAAAACCAAATGGCCTCACCTTGAAGCTGACCTGAAGCAGTGGATCGTAGCTCAGCGGGAAAACAACTAACCAATCTCAACAGTTGCCATCAAACTGAAGGCCAAACTCATGGTGACAGAGAAGCACATTGATGATTTTAAAGGAGGAGTGCATTGGGTTTATAAATTTATGAAGAGGAACCAATTGTCAGTCAGAACATGAACCACCATTGGCCAATGTCTACCCAAGAATTGGGAGAAGAAGATGGATGATTTTCATGAATCCGTTATATGTTATATGGTTATGTTTTTCAAACAATATATTGAAATATTATTATGTGTAAAAAGAAATTGTGATATAGCTTGAACCCTTATATAACCCGCACCCTCTTTGTGGGGTTTGTAAAATCTGGTATAACCCAGGGGATATATGTGGGAAAATAGGGTATATACTTGCTTGTAAGTTGAGTCAAACTGCAAACAATGAAGATCCTGATCTGCTATAGCATAATGTACCACCAAATCAGGATCTATGTCATTTGTTCTACTGATTGCTCCTAACAAACTGCACAGATCTAGATCTGCCAGTACATTATGTGATGGTAGATCTGGATCTGTGCAGTTTGTACTTGGACTCATCTTAAGAGCAAGTATTATATAAATGAAATTATGAGTTATACTGTTAATCCTTTATGAAATGATGACAAAAATTAAGCAAAAAAAACCTATTATGTTGGAATTCTTTAAGGTGAAGTACATTAGAAAAAGTACTTGCACATACTAGTCACCTGTCATAAAAATGACTACTTTTACACTTCCGCAAGGGGAGAGAAGTCATTTTTATATAATAAGCTTGACTAACAATTAATGCATCATCTTTAAGCTTTGTTCTACATTCTACATTTATCTAAATTATTTGACAATCAAGTCTGTTTATTAATGATTATGTAAATGAATAAAATTAAATTAAGTCTATTTATCCAGAATGATGTCAATTAATGAAAATTCAAGTGTATCGATCCAATATTATTTAAAAATAATAAAAATTCAAGTCTATCTATCCAACAGTAATCTTCGGTTTCATGCTTTTCATGAAACTAAAAGTGGTCTTCTTGTAAGCAATACATACATGTTTGATAAACAAGCTTAAGACACACAATATATTTCAGATTAAGAGGTAAACATTTGATAGTAATGTTAAAGTAGACATATCACTGGTAAAATGGCACACATTTGATAGAATTGCTTTACACACAATATATTACTAGGATACATAGTGAAGACATGCAATGGCACAGGAGAAGAATATGCATTCAAGGTTGGATGAACTAGTAAAGAAGCATGCAGAAGATGAACATAAAACGTGCTTCGTGGGTACTTATAAAACCAGCCTCACCTTGAAGCTGATGAGCAGTGGTCGTACTTAGCGAAAACACTATGCACATCAGACATTGCATCATGGGAATTTATGTGAAGACAGCATTGCAGATAAGGAGAGTGCATTGGTGTGTTACTTTATAAAGAACATGCAGTAGAAGAACATCATTGCCATTCACAGTGAGAGTAGATTATAAATGAATCCGTTATAGTATGTAGTTAACATATTGCAATTCATTTGTATGTGTAAAGAAGAAATGTGAAAGTGAACATATATGCATTCTTATGTGGTTGTAATTGTAAAACCAGGATGAGTGGAACATATACATCATGTTGTAAGTTAGTAAAGCAACAGCATCCTGAGTTAGCATAATTCCACATCAGTGTCTATGTCATTAGTTAGACACAACATGAAGATCTAGATCTGCATACATTATGTGTGTGTACTTAGTAGATCAGTGCAGTTTGAACTTTTGCATCTTAGGCGGTACTTATAAAAAGAATGATGAAATTATATCATGTTAACTTATAAAGACAAGAATTCAAGTAAAAATATTGCAATTCAGGTGAGTACATTAGTAAAAGACTGCATCTACATGTATATGACTATTTTACATTCCAAGGGGGAGAGTCTTTTATAAAACAGCACTAAAAGTAAGCATATTCTTTCAGTTGTTACTTACTATAAATGCTTTGAAAATGAAGTACTTTTATTCATGTGTACTGTAAGATAAATAATAGCATGCAGAATGATGTACAATTATTGAATTCAAGTGTATCGTCCACTTATTAAAAACAATAAAAATAAGCATTAGAACATAATCTTCATTTATGCTTATGAAAAAAGTCATCTTGTAAGCATACATTCATGTTGATATAGTAAGACCACAGACAGCATGCAGTGAGAGACATATTGCATTCAGTGTGTGTACTTAGTAAAGACAGCATGCAGTGAGAGACATATTGCATTCAGTGTGTGTACTTAGTAAAGACAGCATGCAGTGAGAGACATATTGCATAATCAGAGCATGTCACTAGTAAAGACAGTATGCATATTTGACAGGCTATACATACAGCATAAAACTGGTAAAACATGACATACTTGATATATGTGTAGACCAGCATGCATTTGATGGACATGGTATGCACACTGCATATAATTGGTAGACATAGCACACATCTGATATGTTATACACATGGAAAACAACTGGCAAAACAGCACACATTTGATAGACAATTGCTATACACACAGCATATAACAGGTAAAAACAGCACACATTTCATAGACATACGTACATACACCACATGCTATACACACAGCATATAACAGGCAAAACAGCATACATTTGATAGTTATACAGTAATTATGACTGGTAGTGACATCTAATTGTCCAGCATTAATCTAAAATGCAACTGAACACTCAAGAAGAAAAATGTGCAAGCTGTTTAGCTGTCCTAAAATGTACACATTATTATAAGTTATACACATGTCAACATTGAGCAGTTTATGATCTTTTCCATCAGCTAATTCTGTTTGCACAAGAATAATAAATAATCTATTAATTCAATTGTATGGTAAAAGAAATATAGATTGTCACTTTATAACTAATCATTACCACCACTCAAACATGAAAGTAAGGTATTATAAATTAAATATACAAGTATTAAAGACAAGTGCTGAGCAAATCCAGAAAAAAACAACAAAATCAAGGACTCCAGGTATTATCAATGACTCTTTTGAATGATTTTTTTCAAAATGTCTGACCTATCTACATCAGGATGGAAAATCAGTCTGAGGTATATTATCAGTATGGAACACAAATGCTAAGTGAATATAAGGTATCCAAACTTCATTTTGTCAATTACTCTAGTGTCTGACCCACATTTTACAATAAAAAAAAGAACTACTAACCTGAATGATTTGGTTTGTGGGAAGGGTTATCTACAGTGACATCAGGTTCAGTGAAATCGGTGATAAGAGTGATTCATTCAAGTGTTGTTCATATTACACTTGGAGATGACTAAAAAGAACATTATGTAACCTGGCTTATCTTAAATCCCCTAAACAAAGCCCACACTACCAAATCATTTCCCAAGTCCATAATTTCATGGCCCTGAATGATAAGTGGGACATCTTTAATCATCCAATGATCAATAATCTTTCACATTTAATTATAATGCAGGTCCATGCTTGACAAAGAATATATCAAAAATGTTGCAAGCTTATTTATCTCCCTCAACCCCAAATGCCTTATTCTATGACAGGCCACTAACACACCCAACCCATAAGATTTTTGTAAGGTGAGGTTCCAGGGCTTAACATGAGACTAATATTGTACTTGTAGATATTGAGAGAAAGGGTATTTATATGTTTTTTAAAACATTGCTTTTGTTCTGGTTTTATGCAGAAATGATTGAACTTAAAAAAATTATTTTATCTGAACTTAGTGCAGCTTTCATTAACCAATTATGAATGTAGATAATGTCAACATATATTTTATCTTTATCCTTAAATTTAGAAATAAGCTAGTAGAAGTTTATAAATCTTTTGTGGTCATAATATCTCATTGTTAAACCACAATATCTCATTGTTAAACCATAATATCTCATTGTTAAACCATAATCTCATTGGTAAACCATAATCTCATTGTTAAACCATAATCTCATTGTTAAACCACAATATCTTATTGTTAAACCACAATATCTTATTGTTAAACCACAATATCTCATTGTTAAACCATAATATCTCATTGTTAAACCACAATATCTCATTGTTAAACCACAATATCTCATTGTTAAACCACAATATCTCATTTTCAACCACAATATCTCATAGTTAAACCATAATATCTCATTGTTAAACCACAATATCTCATTGTTAAACCATAATATCTCATTGTTAAACCACAATATCTTATTGTTAAACCACAATATCTTATTGTTAAACCACAATATCTCATTGTTAAACCACAATATCTTATTGTTAAACCACAATATCTCATTGTTAAACCACAATATCTCATTGTTAAACCACAATATCTTATTGTTAAACCACAATATCTCATTGTTAAACCATAATATCTCATTGTTAAACCACAATATCTCATTGTTAAACCATAATATCTCATTGTTAAACCACAATGTCTTGCTAAAGATCTGTAGCAAATTATTTTTTGTATGTGTCTGTTTTTGTTACAGCTCTCAGCGATGACAGGGAACCAGTTATTGCCCTCCTGTGTGAGCAGTCCCGCCATGGCTGCTGTCAGGATGGTGTTACACCAGCTACTGGACCCAAGAGTGAGGGGTGTCCTAAAGATTGTCAGGTATTTACCAATGTAGCTAAGATGATATTTTTTTGACAAATTGCTGTCTGTTTCATTGTGAGTACGAAATCAAAAACAGTTTTTATTTATGACATGGTCATATCTATTAAGGTGGCCTATAGTGTCATCCTTCCTGTTATATTTAGCAAATTTTGTTTCCACTTAATAAAATAACATTTTACAGAAAACTACTTACATTCTATACCACTTTATTGACTAAATGTTGCTGATTGCTTGTGTTTCTGACAAGGAAGGCACCTATGGCTTTGAGGGTTTAAAGGTCAAGCTCTAATGGGCTCAAAGAAGGAACATGATTTCCACGAATAACCTTTAATGTACTATGCCAGTCACAAATCCACTGCCAAACTTTGGGGATTGCTTGCATTTAAGATAAGAAAGGCAGTTATTTATTTGGGGGTCAATAAGTCAATGGTCAAGGTCACCAAGACTAAAGAAAGAAAAATGTCTGCAAAATAATTTTACATGGTGGCTCAGTGTTAGTGTAAAAGATTTTCATTCTAATGGTCTTAGGCTTGAATCCTTCTGGTATCAGCTCAGGTCAACTTTTGTGGTGTGAACTTGGGCAAGACACATTACTCTATTTGTCTTGACATGAAGCTGTCTTTGATGGACTGCTTTGCTGTTAATCATTTCAATCCAGCTTGAATCAGGTTGGCATACCAGTAGCTGTTTACCACACATGACCTAGAAACATTTACCTCTGATTTGATAAAACTTGGTTAAAGGTTCAATATTCTCAAGATATTAGACAAGTTTGTTTTAAAATGCATATTTTTTTGCCCTCATCTTTGGAATATTTTATCAGACTACAGCAAAATAAGTATGATATAAAGTTAGTGACATAGTTGGCTTAGGTTGTTTTGGAACATTACTAAATAAACCTTAGTTTGATGTTCAGTTTCATATATATATATATATATATATATATATATATATATATATATATATATATATATATATATATATATATATATATATATATATATATACCAGACAGAACAGACTGTGCTATCCCTGGATTCTGTAGTAGAATCTTGATAATATTGGGCAGAAATAATAGTTTAATACAAACAATACTATCATACAGGTTAGAGAAATTAAATTAGTACTCTACCAAATTTCAAACCCAGGTCCGCGAGTAAATGGCACCCATCGCCTTGCCTGCACGCACCAACCTATATACTGTCACGACTAAGCACGCATCACCAAAAGAGTATAAATTTAATTTCTCTAACCTGTATGATAGTATTGTTTGTATTAAACTATTATTTTTGCCCAATATTATCAAGATTCTACTACAGAATCCAGGAATAGCTTAGTCTGTTCTGTCTGGTATATATTTATAATTATTAGTAATACAAAAATCCTATATACCTTGATTTCTTTCATAGGAATCTGGAATGACTGTGTATATATATGAGAATTAATTACTAGGTCATCATGCGTGTGTGTCTGCTACGCACCAGCTTATATAACACCGATTCAGTGCCATCATTTTTTGGTGATGGATGCTTAGTCATGACGGTATATGGGTTGGTGCGTGCAGGCAAGACAATGGTTGCCATTTACTAATGGACCTGGGTGTATGAATTTAATTTCTCTAACCTGTATGATAGTATTGTTTGTATTAAACTATATATATATATATATATATATATATATATATATATATATATATATATATATATATATATATATATAAAGAAATATATAGATATACATATATATATATATATCTATATATATATATATATATATATATACATACATATATATATATATATATATATACATACATACATACATACATACATACATACATACATACATACATACATACATACATACATACATACATACATACATACATACATGTACACACACACACACACACACACACACACACACAACACCATTCCCTCGATAACTCATGCCCTGATAACTTGTGAACCCACTTTTAATAAGAGGTCAGGCATGAATTCCAATTTTTTAAGCAGAAAGTAACCAAAAATTGATCCCTATTTATTGAACTTGAAGAAAATCATAATCAAAATTGTTAACAGAAACTTTTGATATGTTGCTTGTTTTATCGTCGAAAATGGTAGATAGGATCTGGAAATTTAATCAATATTATGAAATATCAACTTTTAATAAGAAGTCATAATTTTTTGACATTTTCTTTTCAAACACCATTCCTAGTAAACTTCAATTAACAATATTCAAGGACAAATTGACCAAGTGGAGGCAGTACGTTAATAAATAAATATAAATTAAATAAACTTTTTCATTATTTGAAATTTGTGTTTTGGTTCTATATTTTAGTTCCTTTTTAGTGTAATCATCATAAATCTGATGTGTCCTCTTGTAATTAAACATAAAATTTGTCAATCTACTGTAACAGCTATGTCTGGAAGCGTTACACTGAAAATCTTAAACAAAGTGCCCACCATGTTTTGGTATCATTCTAGTGAAAGCATTTGTTGTATTGTAGCACTAAATAAAAAGCATGCCTACTTTGATATTATCATGGTAATTACATCATTTGAATCAAATAAAGCTTGTGAATTAAAAAATGACAAAAGGCATTAAAATCATATATGCATAAGAACCAGGTCAGGTATTTCACTTCAGTTGATTAATCAAACACTGTGATACATTTTTTTTGTACATATCTAATTAAAATACCTTAAATTACCCTACTCAATCATATATGTGATTAAAGATAGCAAGGCTACCAAGTAAAAATGCAAAATGAGTACTTCATTAAAAAAGCATTGTTTCACAGATATGGACCATTGTGGAAGAAACAAGTTTCAGAGAATTCTTAAAATCACACTTAGAGATATTCTCAAGCATGATAAGAAGTTTCACTATTATTTTTGCAGTGAAATAATGACATCAATATTTTACTAATTGAAACATATAAAAATTGAGTTTTGACATAGACTTTTGTCTCACAAAAAAATTGTTACATGTTTTTATTAAAAAGGAATCTTGTGTATCAACAGGTAGTCTGGTTCCCTGCCTCATACTCAGATTCCTAGTGTTATGAAATACTACATACATCAATCCAGGAACCAGACTAATCAACAAAAACAAAAAGTGTGACATAAGATATGAATGTTTTCGTGCACCATGTTTGGTTGTTGAAACCATTTGCAGTCATGTTGAACATTTTGAAAATGTGATCAATTGATAATTATGAACAACTTCATTAGAAAAAGCACTTTATTGACAATTGTTTTACTCAACTCGATTATAAAATGAAGATTCTACCATTAAACAGCCCAGTTCCCCCACCACACCCCAACCCCATGGTTATCTGGATGTCTAGCGGGGTTTTTGAAGGTCCTGTGTAACTCATGTCCTCACTTATAATGTGGTCTATGTTTTTGGACTCAAATCTGCACAAGTTATCGAGGGAGAGACAGGGGTATATATGTATGCATATATATATATATATACATACACACACTAGATGAATAATATCAGGTTCACTTTGGCCTCTTGTTTTTCATAATGCACAAGTATAGTCAGTGCTTTGAGAGTTTCAAATTGAATGTCTTAAAGTTTGTAAAATCATAAAATATCAGTTGCTTTTTATGCATGTTTGGGTTGATAGAATATCAAGATTACCAAGGAGAAAATGCCTGTATCAGTGGTGTAGATCAGTACATAGTTATATTTTTAAAATGTTACATCTACAAGAGATTATGAAAACTTTTAGTTGCTTTTAGTAGCATTATTTTTGTTCAATTATTGCCTTAAAGATAGAAAAAAGTATGGAATCCAGATTAATTAACTGACATTGCATAGGCAACCACTTTCCTTGCATGTGTTAGGCAGGTGACAATTGAAAGTACAAAAAAGCACCATTTTGCCCATTTTTGTCTTTCATTTTTTCAGAGAAAAATATAGTGCTGGTGGCAGCATTGGGGTCAGTATAGTGCTTATGTAGAAGGCTGTCACTCTTAAAAAAGGCAAGATGCAGCATTTCATGGAAACTTTGTTGAATTTAAAACTGATTGAGTTTTGATAGCAGAGACACTGGGTTTATTGACATTCAGATTGTATCAAATTACTTTGTGTGCCAGTAGATATGGTTGCGTGCAGACTTCTATAGAAATGGAAGCATTTTACCACTTTTAATGTCAGCTGGTGACACTTTGGTAATGATTGATTATTTTAATATATATTGTAAAACTACAATGCAACTTGAGCTAGTTAAAATGTATGTCAAAGAATTAATTATATTTTTAAAAATTTTGTCTGGCATATTGTGATATCTGTTTGGCCAAAACTGCTGGGTAGATATTCAGTAAATATGAGTAGCTAAGCTACCATTTGAGAACAGTGTGATTATTGGTTTCAATATTTGGGCTTCCTTGGAGCAGGTCAAAGATCCAATGTAAAAATGTCATTTATTATGGCCATTGCAAATATTATCTGACTGAACTTTGGCCTTAGGAGGAATACACATGTATACCATAGATTTGGCATCTTGCCCCCTGGGTCACTGTCTATGGAGGTGGGCTGTAAGTATAGGGAATTGGGTTGGTGTTGGGATATTGTGAAAGCTTGAAGACATGTGATTGCATGCCATTGCAGTTGTTTTAATTTGGATTTTCATCATACTAAATTGCTTCATCACACTAAGCTATCAATGTTATGTTGCACACCATTTCAACCCATGCCAATGTTCTGTAGCACACCAATTCAACCCATGACAATGTTATGGATTGCATAATTTCAACCCATGCCAATGTTCTGTAGCACACTATTTCAACCCATGCCAATGTTCTGTAGCACACCATTTCTACCCATGCCAATGTTCTGTAGCACACTATTTCAACCCATGCCAATGTTATGGATTACACCATTTCAACCCATACCAATGTTATGGATTATACAATTTCAGCCCATGCCAATGTTCTGTAGCACACCATTTCAACCCATGCCAATGTTCTGTAGCACACCATTTCAACCCATGCCAATGTTCTGGAGCACACCATTTCAACCCATGCTAATGTTCTGTAGCACACCATTTCTACCCATGCCAATGTTCTGTAGCACACTATTTCAACCCATGCCAATGTTATGGATTACACCATTTCAACCCATACCAATGTTATGGATTATACAATTTCAGCCCATGCCAATGTTCTGTAGCACACCATTTCAACCCATGCCAATGTTCTGTAGCACACCATTTCAACCCATGCCAATGTTCTGTAGCACACCATTTCAACCCATGCCAATGTTCTGTAGCACACCATTTCAACCCATGCCAATGTTCTGGAGCACACCATTTCAACCCATGCCAATGTTCTGTAGCACATCATTTCAACCCATGCCAATGTTCTGGAGCACACCATTTCAACCCATGCCAATGTTCTGTAGCACACCTTTTCAACCCATGCCAATGTTCTGTAGCACATAATTTCAAACATGCCAATGTTCTGTAGCACACCATTTCAACCCATGCCAATGTTCTGGAGCACACCATTTCAACCCATGCCAATGTTCTGTAGCACACCATTTCAACCCATGCCAATGTTATGGATTGCACAATTTCAACCCATGCCAATGTTCTGTAGCACACCGTTTCAAACCATGCTAATGTTCTGTAGCACACCATTTCAACCCATGCCAATGTTATGGATTACACAATTTCAACCCATGCCAATGTTCTGTAGCACACTATCTCAACCCATGCCAATGTTCTGGAGCACACCATTTCAACCCATGCCAATGTTCTGGAGCACACCATTTCAACCCATGCCAATGTTCTGTAGCACACCATTTCAACCCATGCCAATGTTCTGTAGCATACCATTTCAACCCATGCTAATGTTATGGATTGCACAATTTCAACCCATGACAATGTTCTGTAGCACACAATTTCAACCGATGCCAATGTTCTGTTACAAAGCACACCATTTCAACCGATGCCAATGTTCTGTTACAAAGCACACCATTTCAACCCATGCCAATGTTCTGTAGCACACCATTTCAACCCATGCTAATGTTATGGATTGCACAATTTCAACCCATGCCAATGTTATGGATTACACAATTTCAACCCATGCCAATGTTCTGTTACAAAGCACACCATTTCAAACCATGCCAATGTTGTGTTACAAAGCACACCATTTCAACCCATGCCAATGTTCTGTAGCACACCATTTAAACCCATGGCAATGTTATGGATTACACAATTTCAACCCATGCCAATGTTATGGATTACACAATTTCAACCCATGCCAATGTTATGGATTACATAATTTCAACCCATGCCAATGTTATGGATTACACCATTTCAACCCATGCCAATGTTATGGATTACACAATTTCAACCCATGCCAATGTTTTGTAGCACACTATTTCAACCCATGCCAATGCTCTGTAGCACACCATTTCCACCCATGCCAATGTTATGGATTACACAATTTCAACCCATGCCAATGTTCTGTAGCACACCATTTCAACCCATGCTAATGTTATGGATTACACCATTTCAACCCATGCCAATGTTATGGATTACACAATTTCAACCCATGCCAATGTTCTGTAGCACACCATTTCAACCCATGCCAGTGTTATGGATTACACCATTTCACCCCATGCCAATCTTATGGATTGCACAATTTCAACCCATGCCAATGTTATGTTACAAAGTACACCATTTCAACCCATGCCAATGTTCTGTAGCACACCATTTCAACCCATGCCAATGTTATGGATTGCACAATTTTAAACCATCCCAATGTTATGGATTACACAATTTCAACCCATGCCAATGTTCTGTAGCACACCATTTCAATCCATGCTAATGTTATGGATTGCACAATTTCAACCCATGTCAATGTTATGGATTACACAATTTCAACCCATGCAAATGTTCTGTAGCACACCATTGCAACCCATGCTAATATTATGGATTGCACAATTTCAACCCATGCCAATGTTCTGTAGCACACCATTTCAACCCATGCCAATGTTCTGTAGCACACCATTTCAACCCATGCCAATGTTCTGTAGCACACCATTTCAACCCATGCTAATGTTATGGATTACATAATTTCAACCCATGCCAATGTTCTGTAGCACACTATTTCAACCCATACCAATGTTATTGATTTTACAATTTCAACCCATGCCAATGTTCTGTAGCACACCATTTTAAAGCTTATTTTGTAACTTAAAATGTAAAGATTGATCCTTAGTGCCGTACAATATATAAACTTGGAATTTCTCATTTGTATCACTTGTTTTGTAACTTGACTGTTCAAAGGTTTTATCCCATGTGCCATAGAATACATAAACTTTAAGTTTTTCATGTGTATCACTTATGTTTTATCTTAACACTCCAATAGTTTGATCCTATGTGTCATCCAGTACATAAAACATGAAGTTTTTTGTGTATTACTTATGTTGTAACTTGACACTACAAAAGTTTGATCCCATGTGCCATACAATACATAAACTTTGAGCTTCTCTCATGCATTACTTAGATTACCTATATTCTTTCTTAATAGTTAAAGTAAACGATGCTTGATAAAATATTTTTTTAAAATGTTTTCAAGTTATTAGTTATTTTAGATATTAATCCAGACTTTGTTTTGCTTGCTGTTCATTATGTTGAACATATCCTCCTATATTATTCACTCTATTCTGGAAAATATTTTAAAATTTAGGATGTGCTATTTCTCATTTTCAATTCACCTGGCTTGAAGGCCAAGGGAGATTCAGGTACGGGCCTGCATCCTCTATGCATCAGTTTTATCCATCATGGCAGCTTTTGTTATTGTTGTTGTTGGGCTTAATGCCATTTTTCAGCACACAATAGGCTATTCATGGTGGCCAGTATTAATGGTGGAGGAAGAAACTGGGAAATCGCTGGAAAGAACCACCTGCCCACGAGAAGCTACAGGCAAGCTTTCTCACATATCCACATTCACCGAATCCTAGACATGAACCCACACAGACAGAGGTGAGATGGCAGTGATCCATAAAGGACAGTGCTTTAGACCACTCGGCCACACTTTTGTCAGCAGCTGCCTATATCTCTGCCCAATTTCAGTAAAAAAAAGGTTGGAATATGTGTTTATACCATCAAAATCTGGGAAAATTTTGTTAATGATGGACATTAATTTTCTTGAACCTAATTGGCTAGCTTTCTTACCAGTCTGGAGGTCATGTTTATCATCTAATTTTGATCAAAATTGGAATATATGTTTATATCATCACGATCTGGGTTAAGTTTAATAATGAGAGAAATCCACAAATATTAGTCAGGTGATCTTGCATTGGATTGGTTGAGCTTGTTACCTCACTGAAACCCATATTTCTCATCCATCTTTTATAAAATCTGCAATATGGGTTTATATCATTAACATTGTATCATCAAGTTCTTCATTAGGTTTATGCATACTAAAGCACCCACTCTGGTTGGTTGGTTGGTTGGTTGGTTGTTGTGGAGCTTAATGCCATTTTTCAGCACACGATAGGCTATACATGGCAGCCAGAATTAATGGTGGAAGAAGAAACCGGGAAATCTGCGGAAAGAACTACTGACCCACGAGAAGCTACTGGTAAGCTTTCTCACATAACCACATTCGATGAATCTTACACTCAAACCAACTCAGAGGTGAGATGGCAATGATCCGTAATAGAGAGCAGACCACTCGGCCACTTGGGGCTCCCACCCACTCTAAATGTTGAAGTGGCACAATTGGGTATTTCCACGAGGTCTAGGCTCTCACATTTAAAACATGGGAATCCTTAGAACCATAGCCTAGGTCACTATTAACCATAGCCGTGCAATTTTGCCATTCTCTTTTCAGCAGCCTTTCAAAAACATGCTTTGTCACTTGCATTACACATTATAATCTTGCAAAAACACATGCTTTGTCACTCACATTACAAATTATTATCTTGCAAAAACATGCATTGTCAGCCACATGCAGAGCTATAGATAAGTGGCATATTTGTGTATTTTATGGAAACAATTTGACTAAAAATGGATAAGGACATTTTGTGTGCATTTAATTTTTGCAAAATAGTTTAATTTTAAGCATGTATTCCTAAGGTATAAAGCATATTGATTTTGCCATATGCACAGTTCATGTTTTATTATAGTGAATCTGATCCGTGTAAACTATGTTTGCAGGACAATTTCTTAGTGTTGCATTCCATGTTTAAAAAATGATATTCCTTGATGACTGTGAAAAGCTGTCACTCAGAACCATAGAAATCAAATGGACTCAGAATTAGTCATAGCTCTTTTACACATTCTAAATGGCATGATCTTGATTATTTTGGATCCAGTCTGGTATCATAAGGTGGCAGGGAACAGTTTTGTAAATTGGCATCTGTCAAATTTCCTGACTATGGTGTGACTTTTATTGTGTAATAACTAAAGAAATGGATATATTTATGAATTTTGATTTTCTGGCTTATGTTGTTCTTGAAATTGATGTGAGGCATATATGCACCATGTAGTCACTACACAATAGGTAGCCACTGAAATACCAATAGTTGGCTGGGAAGCAGAGCTAGCCACTTATAGCAGTAGACATGTTGGTTCATTGCAAGTAGAATATCTCAAAAACTAACTGGATGACAACTATTTTGAATTGCATTAAGCTATTAGATACACAATGTTTTTCAAAATTATTACACAGGGAAAAGGGTTTGTGTTTGAACTGTGAGCATTACATATTCTCAAAACTGGCCTTTGGACATAAAAAATGCATGTATAAATTTGGGGGTGGGTTGAATCAATTTTTTATTCTATAAACAACCCCTGATTTTATCAGGAAAAGTGAAAAATATTCTTATATTTGGTTTTATTATACCTATTAAAAAATATGTATAGACTGTTTGACCTCACTCATGTATTTGATTTTTAAGGATTTTTATTTTAGTCACATGTATGCAATGTTAAATTTGTGCATAAAAAAATGTTCCATTGCACCTTAAAGTTTATGTTCTGCTTATTGAACTTTAAAAAATGCAGCCAGGGAGAAAAATACTGAATTTATTTCTTAACTAAAAGTCTCATTTAGAATATTTATGAGTAAGTAAAAAGTCAAATGGGCAAGTTAAAACCGGAAATTTGCTTGCCCATGAACAGGTAAGTTTTGCCTCAAAAAGTTTGAAGGTCTTGTTATAGTCAGTGGTATTGTTTTTAGTGATGGAACACAGTAGTTATATATTGTATGCTTACATGCATTGTTCTTTTGAATCATGTATAAATCTAAATTACTGATAGCGAGACCTATTAATAGTCAGCCCAATCATATGTTGGTTGAAACTATTCCCTCATGGTTGGTCTGTCATATTTAGGAGTCACAATGAAAAGTCCTTATAAGTCATCTGCCATAAAGGACACCTTTATCTAGCAAACATCTGTCTTAAACAGTCACTTTTCTCAAGGTTCCTTTCACTGACCTATTGTAGAAATGAATTTCTATTAGGCATGTTCCTGTCTTGAAATGGTCATTTTTTCACTTTACATAGGTGGCTGCTTTAGACAGGTTTGAGTATGTAACATATTTTTCAGCAAACAAGGAGTGATTTGCATATTATTTTTTCAACATTCCTTTACCTGTCAATCATAACATTCCAATACCTGTCAGGTTGATCAAAATCAATATTTTTTTTTTACTTTCAGAACACCAGATATGGGTGTTGTGATGATGGAATAACTGCTGCTCAAGGTAGGTGTATACTACCCAGAATTTACTTGTTAAATGCATATGCAAATACTGTGTGCCAGGCAGATTAACTGTATGCTGGACAGGTTAGGTTAACTGTATGCTGGACAGGTTAGGTTAACTGTATGCTGGACAGGTTAGGTTAACTGTATGCTGGACAGGTTAGGTTAACTGTATGCTGTACAGGTTAACTCTATGCCAAGAGTAAACATGCTTTCATTGAAATAAAGAAAGGCATTGAAATCTTGCTTACATTAAAATGCAGTAAGGCATTGAAATATGATTACGTTGAAATGCTGTAAAGCATTGAAAAGAATTGAAATAATGCTTAATTTAAAGTGCAGAAAGGCATTAAAATATGCTTACATTGAAGTGCAGAAAGGCATTGAAATATGCTTACATTGAAGTGCAGAAAGGCATTGAAATATGCTTACATTGAAGTACAGAAAGGCATTAAAATATGCTTGCATTGAAGTGCAGAAAGGCATTAAAATTGCTTGCATTGAAGTGCAGAAAGGCATTGAAATTGCTTGCATTGAAGTGCAGAAAGGCATTGAAATTGCTTGCATTGAAGTGCAGAAAGGCATTGAAATTGCTTGCATTGTAGTGCAGAAAGGCATTGAAATATGCTTGCATTGTAGTGCAGAAAGGCATTGAAATATGCTTACATTGAAGTACAGAAAGGCATTGAAATATGCTTACATTGAAGTGCAGAAAGGCACTGAAATTGCTTGCATTGAAGTGCAGAAAGGCATTAAAATATGCTTGCATTGAAGTGCAGAAAGGCATTGAAACTGCTTGCATTGAAGTGCAGAAAGGCATTGAAATATGCTTACATTGAAGTACAGAAAGGCATTGAAATATGCTTACATTGAAGTGCAGAAAGGCATTGAAATTGCTTGCATTGAAGTACAGAAAGGCATTGAAATTTCTTGCATTGTAGTGCAGAAAGGCATTGAAATTGCTTGCATTGAAGTGCAGAAAGGCATTAAAATATGCTTGCATTGTAGTGCAGAAAGGCATTGAAATTGCTTGCATTGAAGTGCAGAAAGGCATTAAAATATGCTTACATTGAAGTGCAGAAAGGCATTGAAATATGCTTGCATTGAAGTGCAGAAAGGCATTGAAATATGCTTACATTGAAGTGCAGAAAGGCATTGAAATATGCTTACATTGAAGTACAGAAAGGCATTGAAATATGCTTACATTGAAGTGCAGAAAGGCATTGAAATATGCTTACATTGTAGTGCAGAAAGGCATTGAAATATGCTTACAATGTAGTGCAGAAAGGCATTGAAATATGCTTACATTGAAGTGCAGAAAGGAATTGAAATATGATTGCATTGTAGTGCAGAAAGGCATTGAAATATGCTTACATTGAAGTACAGAAAGGCATTAAAATATGCTTTCATTGTAGTGCAGAAAGGCATTGAAATATGCTTACATTGAAGTGCAGAAAGGCATTGAAATTGCTTGCATTGAAGTGCAGAAAGGCATTGAAATATGCTTACATTGAAGTGCAGAAAGGCATTGAAATATGCTTGCATTGAAGTGCAGAAAGGAATTGAAATTGCTTACATTGTAGTGCAGAAAGGCATTGAAATATGCTTACATTGAAGTGCAGAAAGGCATTGAAATATGCTTACATTGAAGTGCAGAAAGGCATTGATATATGCTTGCATTGAAGTGCAGAAAGGCATTGAAATATGCTTACATTGAAGTGCAGAAAGGCATTGAAATATGCTTACATTGAAGTGCAGAAAGGCATTGAAATATGCTTGCATTGAAGTGCAGAAAGGCATTGAAATTTCTTGCATTGAAGTGCAGAAAGGCATTGAAATATGCTTACATTGAAGTGCAGATAGGCATTGAAAATATGCTTACATTGAAGTGCAGAAAGGCATTGAAATATGCTTACATTGAAGTGCAGAAAGGCATTGAAATATGCTTACATTGAAGTGCAGAAAAAAATTAAAATATACTTGCATTGTAGTGCAGAAAGGCATTGAAATATGCTTACATTGAAGTGCAGAAAGGCATTGAAATATGCTTACATTGAAGTGCAGAAAGGCATTGAAATATGCTTGCATTGTAGTGCAGAAAGGCATTGAAATATGCTTACATTGAAGTGCAGAAAGGCATTGAAATATGCTTACATTGAAGTACAGAGAGGCATTGAAATATGCTTACATTGAAGTGCAGAAAGGCATTAAAATATGCTTGCATTGTAGTGCAGAAAGGCATTGAAATATGCTTACATTGAAGTACAGAAAGGCATTGAAATATGCTTACATTGAAGTGCAGAAAGGCATTAAAATATGCTTACATTGAAGTGCAGATAGGCATTGAAATATGCTTGCATTGAAGTGCAGAAAGGCATTGAAATATGCTTACATTGAAGTGCAGAAAGGCATTAAAATATGCTTACATTGAAGTGCAGATAGGCATTGAAATATGCTTGCATTGAAGTGCAGAAAGGAATTGAAATTGCTTACATTGTAGTGCAGAAAGGCATTGAAATATGCTTACATTGAAGTGCAGAAAGGCATTGAAATATGCTTACATTGAAGTGCAGAAAGGCATTGATATATGCTTACATTGAAGTGCAGAAAGGCATTGAAATATGCTTACATTGAAGTGCAGATAGGCATTGAAATATGCTTACATTGAAGTACAGAAAGGAATTGAAATTGCTTACATTGTAGTGCAGAAAGGCATTGAAATATGCTTACATTGAAGTGCAGAAAGGCATTGAAATATGCTTACATTGAAGTGCAGAAAGGCATTGATATATGCTTACATTGAAGTGCAGATAGGCATTGAAATATGCTTGCATTGAAGTGCAGAAAGGAATTGAAATTGCTTACATTGTAGTGCAGAAAGGCATTGAAATATGCTTACATTGAAGTGCAGAAAGGCATTGAAATATGCTTACATTGAAGTGCAGAAAGGCATTGATATATGCTTACATTGAAGTGCAGAAAGGCATTGAAATATGCTTACATTGAAGTGCAGAAAGGCATTGAAATATGCTTACATTGAAGTGCAGAAAGGCATTGAAATATGCTTGCATTGAAGTGCAGAAAGGCATTGAAATTTCTTGCATTGAAGTGCAGAAAGGCATTGAAATATGCTTACATTGAAGTGCAGAAAGGCATTGAAATTGCTTGCATTGAAGTGCAGATAGGCATTGAAATTGCTTGCATTGAAGTGCAGAAAGGCATTGAAATATGCTTACATTGAAGTGCAGAAAGGCATTGAAATTGCTTGCATTGTAGTTCAGAAAGGCATTAAAATATGCTTGCATTAAAATGAGGTTGAGGCATCTTGTTGTGCTTGTATGCAAAAAGGAATAAGCAATTTTAGGAACTTATTTTTTGCCTTTGCAAGAAAATAATGTGATCCTCACTTGCAACAACATTATTCATGAATTTGTCAGTTATTTAGACAGGGAAAAATGAGAGAGTGGAACTTATTACAGAAGTGTTTTCCCCAAGACACATGATTATGAAAAATCTCTAAATTTTAAGGAATCCCCCATCAAAAGAGCATTGTTTGAAAATTATGCACCATTGTTTTGCAAAATTCAATTTAGTCATGTAAATGCTTGACTTATGGATCAACCACTATATTAAAGTGCTTACTAAGTGACTGTTTGCAATTGATCAATGAGATACTTGCATTGATTACTAAATGACTGCAAATGAGTAGAGTTGCTTGCATTGATTCAGTAACTGTTTGCAATTGAGTATGGAGATACTGTACTTACATGGATTAATTTAGTTATTGATAGCATTTTACCAACTGCACTTGGTGAAGCTGTACAGTGGTGGACATGCAGATATCAGTATTCATTGGTTATATCTCTGCTGTTACATGCAGTTGTAATTACAAATGATAGTCCAATTAATTCATATGACAGTGCTATTAATACATATTACAGGGTTATTAATGCATATGAAAGTGTTGTTAATACATATAACAGTGCTATTATTACATATTACAGTGCTATTAATGCATTACAGTGCTATTAATGCATATAAAAGTGCTGCTAATACACATGAATGCTATTATTACATATTACAGTGCTATTAATGCATGACAATGCTATTAATGCATATGAAAGTGTTGTTAATACACATGACTGCTATTTTTACATATTACAGTGCTAATAATGCATGACAATGCTATCAATGCATATGAAAGTGCTGTTAATACACATGAATGCTATTATTACATATTACAGTGCTATTAATGCATGACAATGCTATTAATGCATATGAAAGTGTTGTTAATACACATGACTGCTATTTTTACATATTACAGTGCTAATAATGCATGACAATGCTATCAATGCATATGAAAGTGCTGTTAATACACATGAATGCTATTATTACATATTACAGTGCTATTAATGCATGACAATGCTATTAATGCATATGAAAGTGTTGTTAATACACATGACTGCTATTATTACATATTACAGTGCTAATAATGCATGACAATGCTATTAATGCATATGAAAGTGCTGTTAATACACATGACTGCTATTATTACAAATTACAGTGCTATTAATGCATGACAATGCTATTAATGCATATGAAAGTGCTCTCAATACACATGGCTGCTATTATTACATATTACAGTGCTATTATTGCATGACAATGCTATTAATGCATATGAAAGTGCTCTCAATACACATGGCTGCTATTATTACATATTACAGTGCTATTATTGCATGACAATGCTATTAATGCATATGAAAGTGTTGTTAATACACATGACTACTATTATTACATATTACAGTGCTAATAATGCATGACAATGCTATTAATGCATATGAAAGTGTTGTTAATACACATGACTGCTATTATTACATATTACAGTGCTATTAATGCATTTAAGTGCTATTAATGCATATGAAAGTGATGTTAATGCATGACAGTGCTTTTATTACATATTACAGTGTTATTAATGCATGACAGTGCTATTAATGCATATAAAAGTGCTGTTAATACACATGATAGCTATTATTACATATTACAGTGCTATTATTACATATTACAGTGCTAGTAATGCATATGATGCAGTGTCTTTGTCATAATGTACATCCATTGTCTCTATTGATGATGAAAATAAACAACTACAAGTTGTATCTTTATTCATTTGCATTTATTTATCATATACACTTTTGTTGAAACATCCTGATATGTTTAATAACATTTTCACATGATAATATGGTATATTTTCATAGATAATGAGGGGCATATTCATAGATAATGGTCTCACATAATAATAGCAGGTATATTCATAGATAATGTTCTCACATAATAATAGCAGGTATATTCATAGATAATGGTCTCACATAATAATAGCAGGTATATTCATAGATAATGGTCTCACATAATAATAGCAGGTATATTCATAGATAATGTTCTCACATAATAATAGCAGGTATATTCATAGATAATGTTCTTAAATATTATTAATAAGGGGTATATTTATAATGTCCTCACATAATAATAAGGTGTATATTCATAGATAATGATCTTACATAATAATAATGGTTATATTCATAAATAATGTTCTCAAATATTAATAAGGGGTATATTTATAATTTTCTCACATTATAATAAAAAGTATATTCATAGATAATGTTCTCACATAATAATAATTCATATATTCATAGATAATGTACTCAAATAGATAATGTTCTCACATAATAATAATAATGCATATATTCATAGATAATGTACTCAAATATTAATAAGATTTATATTTATAAGGTTCTAACATAATAATAAGGGGTATATATTCATAGATATTGTTCTCACATAATAATAACAGGTATATCCATAGATAATGTTTTCACATTTTAAGAAGGGGTATATTCATAGATAATGTTCTCACATAATAATAAGGGGTATATTTATAATGTTCTCATATAATAATAATGGGTATATTTATAATGTTCTCACATAATAATAACAGGTATATTCATAGATAATGTTTTCACATATTAAGAAGGGGTATATTCATAGATAATTTTTTCACATATTAAGAAGGGGTATATTCATAGATAATGTTCTCACATAATAATAAGGGGTATATTTATAATGTTCTCATATAATAATAAGGGGTATATTCATAGATAATGTTCTCACATAATAAAAAGGGGTATATTCATAGATAATGTTTATAAAATATGTTCTCAAATAAAATATAGGGTATATGCTTATTGCTTTACATAAGAGGAGCTATATTCATTACTATATTTGTTTTTCATAGCAATCTTAGAGATATTATTGATTACAGCTAGAACATAAATTTACCAGCATGTTTATGTGTCAGGATATTTTTGTTGATATTAAAGGAAACATTATCAATGATAGTGTTGTACAAGTTCATTTCATCTTGCCTTGTGATTTTGAGTGGACACCTGAATTTAACAGTGAGACATATGCAACATAGTTTTGCAAACTCATAAATTACACATTTGACATATTATTTATGGTTGCTGTCAAGATTTATGATTTATTTTCAAACAGTAAGTATTATAATGCTTAAAATGATTATCTGTAATAATTTATGAAATTTTATTACCATATGTGCCAAGGCATAATTTTATTACCATATATACTAAGGCATAAACATGTTTACCTGAATAAGTAGCATGTCTTCTTAGTAACCTTTTATGGTTTCCACAATGTTTCCCATTGTTTGGCTGTTGAGTGCATGATCTGTCATTATTGCCTAAACAAAGATATTTTGAAGTGACAAGGCGACAAGTACATTTTAATCAAACACATAGATTATGTTTGATGATAAAGAAAAATAATCAAAACAAAAGGATAAAGTTTCCAGGTGGAATTATGTATTGGAAAGCATACATTAAGCTAGAGAGAGAGGTTGCCAACAAAACAATCATCTTATGTTAATGTTGACACAAGTGAAAAAAGGCAGACATCCATTAAACGTTACCTTCCTATGTTTCTTGAGTCATTTTACATTACATAAAAAGACTAATTGGATTAAAATATGATCTCCAATAGCAACCACTTACAGGTCATAATCTGGTGACTTTTGAATTACCCAATGAAAATTCAGCTTTCAGAAATTTGAAAGTGAATCAAATCATTCAGCACACATTGATGCTCTTCAGCCCAACTGCTCAGTCTTCCTTACCTGAAGGTATAAGGCTTTATCTGATTGTCTGATAAAAGTTGTGATTATGACCCTTAAGCAATCACTGTCAGGTAGGACTGTGGAGATCTGATATTAATTAGATTGTTACAAAAATTATGACAGCTCTGGTGGCCTAGTGGTTAGAGTGTCCTTCAATGTAGGAGGTTGTAGGTTCGAACCCCAGCCAAGTCATACTAAAGACTTTAAAAAATGGTACTAACAGCTGCCTCACTTGGTGCTCAGCACTAAGAGGTGAGTGTTAAGACTGGTCATTCTGGTGTCAGTTGGACTATACTGTTAAGACCAGTATAGTCCAGCTGATGGATTAGTGGAGATGGCTTTCATCATCATTAGCCTGAAAATTCATTTAGCTTGATAATAAATTTTTTTTATGTCATATAGTAGAACCTCTCTTGAAAGGCCACCCCTTCTGACAAATAATAATGGTCTCTCAAAACAGGTCTCTTATGACAGGTCATAAAACTATATACTGAATGAATCCATGCATTATGAATTTGGTTTCCAAAGACATGTGATCTCTGATAGCAGTGGTCTTTCAAGGCAGGTTTTACAGTATTGAGACTAGATAGAAAGTGTTGAACAACATGCAAAGGAACAAATTTTATTTATTGGCAAATTGCCAGCAATTGTATCTTATCTGAATTCAAACAGTCTTTTTAGCAATGTACAGTCTGCATATCACCCTCACCACAGTACTGACACTGCTCTTCTGAAAGTAGTCAATGACCTTCTCTCTGCTTTGGATGGTGGAAAGACTACAGTCCTCACTCTCCTTGACTTATCTGCAGCATTTGACACTATAGACCATGATATATTACTTCTCCGTCTCCAGCATGTATTTGGCATTCATGATAAGGCCTTACTATGGTTCAAGTCCTACTGGGTCAACAGGGCACAAATTGTGTCTGCAAATGGAAAACACTCCAGCCCAGTTGATCTATGCTGTGGTGTTCCACAGGGTACTGTTCTTTGACCTGTTCTCTTCATTGTGTATACTCAGCCACTTTCAAGTGTCATAGATCATCATCCAGTGTCTCACCAATTGTATACTGATAACACTTAAATATATAAATCTAGCCATCCAGCTGAAGTTGAAACTACCATCCAAGACATAAAGAGGTGCAATTCTCATGTGAAATCATGGATGACATGTAACAAGCTGCAGATGAATGATGATAAAACTGAAGCCATCCTGATTACAAAACAAAGACTTTCTCATTCACATCCTTTACCTCAGACAATAAATATTAGCAACACCAACATTAAATTCACACAGTCAGTACAAAACCTCGGTGTTACTCCTGACAGTACTCTCTCATTGCATCAACATGTCATGAACATATGCCATGCTGCATATCTTGAGCTGAGACGCATCAGCTCCATTCGCAAGTATCTGTCAGTTGATGTCACAAAAACACTTGTGTGTTCCTTAGTACTTTCAAGATTGGACTATTGTAATTCAATTCTGTCTGGTTCATCTCAATATCTACTTCAGAAACTTCAAAACGTTCAAAACACTGCTGCTCAGATCATCCTTTGAGTACCATGATCAGAACATGCCTCTTACTGCTCTGTACCCTACACTGGGCTATCCATACGATCCAGAATTAAACATATAATTTGTTCTCTGTGCTACATTTAACTGATGGGCTCCAGTCCAACATACCTATCTGACCTCACCCATGTGTATACACCTGCAGGATGCTTACGATCCTCTTCTGACATACGCATTCTCAATATTCCCACTATGAAATTGAAATCATATGAACAACATTCTTTTGCATACCAGGGCCCAGCAACATGGAATTGCCCACTGCACTTAGACACAAAGACACAGTGATTTCATTTAAGAGCGCCCTTAAGACCCATCTATTTCAACTGCAAGAACAGTCATAATGACCTAAAAATGTATTCTTTTTAATGTATCCTTACCTTAAAAATTTACAGCATATTTTCTGTTTCTAATTTTGTGGTGTTTGTTTTTATTTTTGTATTCATTTCATTATATGTTATTTATTCTTTTTTAAGCTTTGTCAAATAGTGTAAGGTGCTTAAAGCTTCTTAAGATTAGGCACTATATAAAGTCCTCATTATTATTATTATTATTATTATTATTATTATTATTATTATTATTATTATTATTATTATTATTCATATAATGTCATATCTGACACTAACAAAACACATGGCAAAATCATGTAATGATACTATCATGACCACAGTATTTGTATTGTCATGACTGCACACACTTAGCAAAGTCATGTAATGACAGTGAATATTATAACCATATAAGCTAAGTCATGTCATAATATTCTATATCATAACCATTATAGAATTCATATTGTCATGTCTGACACTAACATAATACTGTGCAAAGTTGTTTGTTGACACTGAATAGAACAAAAACTCAGCATGATAAACAGGACCATTATAAAATACATATATACCTATGAGACATTAATTTAAATTCCTAAATTCACCCTTATAATGTTTCCAGCAATTAAAATAATTTTTTTCTTCCATTTTGTCAAGTCAGGGAGTTTATTAATTTGAGAAGAACATATTTCAGAATGATAAGTATATTTATCTGAAATCCCAAGAAAAGAAAATGGATTGACCAAAGTGACAGTTACTAGTGCAGCACTAAATAATTGTTTTATGTTGGTGTAGGTGGTGTATTTTGGTTTTATGTTGGTGTAGGTGGTGTATTTTGGGGTTTCTCTTACAGTAGTCTCAGTTTACTTAGATGTCAATCATAGAACAGTGCAGAATCAAATTATTACATATTTTTCAATAATGTTGGCATGTTCATTAAATTCAAGATCATGTCAATATATCTTGTAATTGGAGATTTTATAATGTGTTATGTATCATGTTACTTGATGCATTCAATTTGCAGAATCTACAGTGAAACTGTAATTTGTAGGCAGTGCTCAGTAAATATATAAGGGAAGCAACTTTGTAATATCACTAGTATGACAAATTGCAGGTATCACACCACAATTTAAATTAATTCTATGCTTTCATAATAAATATTACAAAATGAAAATGTGTAAAATCTTTCATTTATATCTGTAAATCAGTTTGCAGATTCCTTCTTGATGCATAACAGGATAAAAGAAAAAAAATACATATTGTGAAGTACTGAATGAATGGTCCATAATTGCAATTTCATGTGAACACAATGCTAGAAAGTGAACTTTTAAAAATCAGTTTAAAAAAATCCTCACCATCATTTTGATAGCCTGTCAGGTACCAATGCCAAAATAAAATGGTATATTAGTATAAATATTTGCAAGTGCTTGAGAAAACTAAGTCACATACCATCAAAGCATTTTCTTCTATGGCCTACTGTGTTTTGTGCCAACTTTTTTTTATCCCCACTGAACAATTAGCCATTCAGTACTGTCAACATGAACTGTTATTATTATGTGCTGTTAAAACAGACCATAGATAAAGCAGGATGTAGTGTCAACATGAACTGCAAGTGTTATGCCATGTTTTATTATGACAATTCAAACTTCAGGAAGACATATAAACGGACTGGGTGTTATTCAGCAGGATAAAATGTGAATGGATTGCTTGGTATTTAGCAGGATACCACATGAATCGATTGGGTTGTATTCCTGCAAGTTATAATTTTGAATGAGATATTTTGTATTCAAAGAATAAAATCAGAATGTGATGGTTTTTATAAAGCATCCTGACATTGGAATGGATTAATTTGTATTCAAAACAGTGATGTCTGAATGGTTTGGTTGGCATTCAAAACAGTGATGTCTGAATGGTTTGGTTGATATTTAAAACAGTGATGTCAAAATGGTTTGGTTGATATTCAAAACACTCATGTCTGAATGCTTTGATTGGTATTCAAAACACTTATGTCTGAATACTTTGGTTGGCATTCAAAACAGTGATGTCTGAATGCTTTGGTTGCTATTCAAAACAGTGATGTCTGAAAGGTTTGGTTGATATTCAAAATAGTGATGTCTGAATGGTTTGGTTGATATTCAAAACAGTGATATATGAATGGTTTGGTTGATATTCAAAACAGTGATGTCTGAATGGTTTGGTTGGTATTCAAGACAGTGATGTCTGAATGGTTTTATTTGTATTTAGAACAGTTTTGTCTGAATGGTTTGGTTGATATTCAAAACAGTGATGTCTGAATGATTTGATTGGTATTCAAAACAGTCATGTCTGAATGAGTTGGTTGATATTCAAAACAGTGATGTCTGAATGTTTTATTTGATATTCAAAACACATGTCTGAATGGTTTGGTTGGTATTCAAAACAGTTATGTCTGAATGCTTTTATTGGTGTTCAAAACAGTGATATCTGAATGGTTTGGTTGATATTCAGAACAGTGATATCTGAATGGTTTGCTTGATATTCAGAACAGTGATATCTGAATGGTTTGCTTGATATTCAAAACACTTATGTCTAAATGGTTTGGTTGATATTCAAAGCACTTATGTCTGAATGCTTTGATTGGCATTCAAAACAGTGATATCTGAATGGTTTGGTTGATATTAAGAACAGTGATATTGGAATGGTTTGTTTGATATTCAAAACACTTATGTCTAAATGGTTTGGTATGGCATTCAGTAGTGATAATCTGACAAAGATGTTTGGTATTCAGCATTGACATCTGAATGGAGTGGTTCATATTCAGGAGGGTGACCTGACCTCTGACTGGGTTGCTTTGTATTATTTCAGGGGGATGACATTTTTGGTAGTCTGCGTGTTATGTTAATTTATTAGTCAACTAGACAAGAATAAGTTGTGTTAATTAAGTAGCCTGCCAGACAAGAGTTAGTGTTATGTTAATTTATTACTCTACTTAACAACACTTTTTTAATTCATATTATATCAAGTAGAATTAAAGAAAAAATACATTCATTATATTCTTATATTACTTGTTATGATTTTAGTATGGTACAATTTACAATGGACTGACCATCTTAAAATACCACAACATGGCTTACATAGAAGGGATTCAAATTATTAAAGTAATGAATAAAAGGTGCAAAAGTAATTGTAGAAATATGCATCAATTTGTATGTGTTTGGTGATTTGCCTCTGGTGGAGCGCACTACCTTTTGTACAACAGCAAAGGCCGATGATATTCCAATTGTGATGTGTCTCCTTCCAATGCCAAATTGCTCCATGTGAGCAAAAGTAATTCAGAATATAATTCTCAATGGGGACGAATTATATCAGAGGTTTATTTCTTGAATTGATAGAAAAGGCAGAAAACATTCTGATTGTAATAACTTGTTAGTCTGGTTCCCTGACCTCACCACTCCATTACTCTTCATTACAAAGAGTAACATAGTGGAGAGAAATAATGAAACCAGACTAATAATTTGATTGATGGATTACAGTAGTTGTGAACAGTGTATTGAATGTTGTTTTAGCTGGAAATACCTATGCTTGACAGTTTTTTAATTATTTCTGGGAGATCTTGTCAGCAAATTGGTAGATCAAAAGATGGGGTTGAAAATCAAAAGACTTCAGGACATTTTGGGTGACTTAGCATGTATGGAATGGCTTCCTACATCAGTATTGTAGCTTTTGTAATTGTGATTTTTATCATGAAAACTTGAGCAAATACTGAATGATATCCAGAAACTGCTATTTTGGAAAGACACAGTTACAACCTACTTACTTTAAATAGCAGATTTTGACCAGAACACAAACAGTGTCCATATGATTTGACGTAAAGGTCATTCACACCAATGAATGTAGTATCTAATAGGGGATTTTCCACAAAGGTTGCACTATGATAATCAGCTCATAATGGCTGCTGTTTACAGAAGCATCAAAAGGTACTTGTATGCAAATCAGGTAGAGGCATCGAAAGGTGCTTGTATGCAAATCAGGTAGAGGCATCGAAAGGTGCTTGTATGCAAATCAGGTAGAGGCATCGAAAGGTGCTTGTGTGCAAATCAGGTAGAGGCATCGAAAGGTGCTTGTGTGCAAATCAGGTAGAGGCCTCGAAAGGTGCTTGTGTGCAAATCAGGTAGAGGCCTCGAAAGGTGCTTGTGTGCAAATCAGGTAGAGGCATCGAAAGGTGCTTGTGTGCAAATCAGGTAGAGGCATCGAAAGGTGCTTGTGTGCAAATCAGGTAGAGGCATCGAAAGGTGCTTGTGTGCAAATCAGGTAGAGGCATCGAAAGGTGCTTGTGTGCAAATCAGGTAGAGGCATCGAAAGGTGCTTGTGTGCAAATCAGGTAGAGGCATCGAAAGGTGCTTGTGTGCAAATCAGGTAGAGGCCTCGAAAGGTACTTGTATGCAAATCAGGTAGAGGCATCGAAAGGTACTTGTATGCAAATCAGGTAGAGGCATCGAAAGGTGCTTGTGTGAGGTAATGGAATAATATACTAATTTAAATCATGATTTTTCAACATTTTTTCCACAAAAATATTTATAAAAAAGTTTTCATTAATAATCATGAAATGGCAGATATTTTTAATCTTTCTAGATAATGTGTCAGAGTTTTCATGTGACAGATACACATATTCTAGGGCAGCTATTTTAATAAAAAATAACCTTTTTATTTCTTAATAAAAACTCTTATTGAATTAAAAAATTAGTGACCACGAGTGTCCCCAAACTTGGTGTGTTCAAAAACCTTGGGTATAGATGGCAATTTTATTCACCTCATTTTATGAGTTTATGTTATAATCACTCAGCTTGGACCTCGATATTTGACAAAAATTCCCATTCATTTCAGGGGAAGATGGCAAGGGCTGTGAGGTGGTGGCTGGGTCAGGCGACGTAGACACATTCTGTGAAGAGTCAGTCTTTGGGTGTTGCCCGGATGGCACTACCCCTGCCCAGGGTAAAAACAACCTGGGCTGTGAGGATGTTGTTAGCCCTATAGACTCTGATAGTGGCTTCTACATTGAGCCAGCAACTAGTAGGTATTTTTATAACTAAATAAGGAGGAATTACCCTCTCCTGTTGAAATGGTTTTCTTTAAAAATGATTGAAGAATTTTTATATTGTAATGGTAAACATACTTTTTACCTTTTATTCTGTTTTAGATTATTGTTACTAATCAGTCAGTAAATAAAAAAGAGTAAATTTTAGTGACAGAATAAATATAAAAGCAAATTATCAGTGATTACATAAATCAGACATAAATGGTATTTTGTCAGTATTTAGCATTGTGTCTTTCAAGACAGGTTTTACTGTACAAAGATTTAATAACTCCAGAAAAATGATGTAACCAAGGGTATGGGTTGAGGTAAATATCATTTCTGGAGTTTAAAAAATCTTTGTATATACCAAAAGTCAAAGTCACTGATTGTTTTGTTTTATGACATTTAATTTCCTTCACAATTTCCTCCTTAATGTAACAAAATAGCACTCATTGAAATTCAGGGTTTATACTGTTTAAGATGTGTACCATATAAAACTATCAGCAATAGCTCAACAAAAATTAGAAACGATAAAAAGAAATGATTGGAATATTGACATGGAAAAGATTAGAAAAGAAAATAGAGATAAAAATTAATATTTTGAAAATGTTTGTGTATTCTCAACTGCCAACCCCATGTTTTTCAGTGCATAAACTTTATTTCATAACAAATGTAAAATCAGTTGAAAAGAAAAGCAGATAAAATGATGACTAAGATAAATAATGTCAGTATTGTATCACTTTTATGTGCATGTGTGAAAGTGATATAAATTCTTAGCAAAGACAACTACTAGTGATTAAAAAATGAAAACATGAAAATTAGATATTACATATTATTCATAATTATAGATCAATACATGTAATATGTCCCTGAATCACACAGATTTAAGGGACCATAAAACAAAAGATTTAAAAGGGTATAACCCACACCTTAAAACACAGATATAATGGGTATAACACACAAGGGGGATAACCCACACAAGAAAACATGTAATGGGTATAACCCAAACCACAAAATACAGGCTTAAAGGATAAAACACAAAACAGATTTAAGGTGTATAATACACAAGTGGTATTACCTACATCAAAAAAGAGATTTAAGGGGTATTACCCACACAACAAAATACAGATTTAAGGGGTATTACCCACACAACAAAACACAGATTAAATGGGTATTAACCAAACCTCAAAACACAAATATATGGGGTATCAAATTGCCCAAGCCAAAACACAGAGTTATAGGGTATAACTCAAACCACAAAACAGAGATATATGGGGTATAGCCCAAACAAGAAAACAGAAAGATTTAAGGGGTATAAGCCAAACCACTAATCCCAGATTTAAAGGGTATAACACAAAATACAAAATTTAGATTTAATGGGTATAACCCAAAACACAGTACACAGATTTAAGAGGCATAACCCAAACCACCAAACACAGATACACAGATTTAAGGGGTATTACACAAAACACAACACAGATTTCAGGAGAATAATCAAAACCACAAAACTCAAATTTTGGGGTTTAATCCAAACAACAAAACATAGATTTAAGGGGTATAACCCAAACCACCGATCATAAATTTAGGGGTATAACCCAAACCACAAAAACACATATTTATAAGGTATAAAATATTTTTCTTGTCCTCCAAGGAGTTTGGATGTTAGAGGCCACACTGATTTTTTCATTAGTTTTCTGCACCTTGGCCAACTGCTGCATTTACTTAAGCTTAGTAGGGATAATACGTCTCCATGTTAGTTTGCCTTTAGGAAGCATTGAACTCTAGAATTTAGTTGCAGACTTTTTAGTGTGTTTTTTTACTTTATTGCTTATCATATGGTTTTATATATGCTTAATGCAATTTCTTAAATTAGAATTAGTGGCATTTTATTGTCATGTCCCCTGACCTACTTAAAGGTGCAAGGATGGTAGAGGAATACAGCTGCAGCTCTCTGTTGATTCTTAAACCAAGATGGTCAAGGTCATTGTAACTGACATGGTAACCTTTAGATCACCTGGCTATTAAACCCAGATGAACTTCTAGTATGGACCTCTTTGTGCTGTCTGGTATCTGGCCAGTGTCCATCAACAATTGCTATTTTCTGCTTCTTCATAAATGCCAGACCAGTTTCAACCAATCTTGGCATGGATGCTTCCTGGCATAAAGGCCTTGTATTATCATGGAAATGACAGCAATCTGCCATCACATAGAACTGTCTTTACTAAAAATAAAAAACCTTTAAGTGACTTCTTCAAAACCACCCTGGCATATGTGGTTTTAGATATGTACATTATGGACAGGGTTATAACCCTTGTTGATTAACTTGTATCTTTACACAAAATGTTGTTTGCACCATGGAATCAGATTTCAAGCATTCCATGGTATTAGAGGAGCTGTGGCCTTTGAATTTCCAACTTCTTCAAATTCCCACCTAAAGAATAAAATTGTAGAATATCATTGAGAAGAGTTATGGCCCCTGAATGGCCATCTTCAGACTTTCATTACAAATTACACAGTTTAATGCCCTAAGGATCAAATTGTAGTAAATAGTAGCCCTTTACAATGAACATTATCTCTAATAGGTCCAACTAAGTTATGAACTTGTATTTGACTCGTAAATGTAGAGAATATAGTTAATACTATTGTGCTCTATGCTACGGAAAGAAAAACAATACAAATATACAAACTGTAGGGTTCTTCTAAAGCTATTAGAAATTAATTAGTGGTAGTTTTCTGAATGTGAATGTGATAAAAGTACAAAGCTTTTACTATTCTCCCCTATAGTATAGAAAGAAAAATAACAAATATATAAACTGTATGACCCATCTAAAGCTATTATAAATTCAATAGTTTTGGTTTACTATAATTGTGTGATAAAGGTAATTAATTTAATTTTAGTCTTGTTTATTAATTGAGTCTTGTGCATGTATAGGATACATACTAAGCTTAAAATTCTGTACCTGCTCTTCTGTCATGTCAATAAGAATTATGTACCTGCTCCTCTGTCATATCAGAAAGAATTTGTACCTGCTCCTCGGTCATGTCAGTAAGAACTCTGTATCTGCTCCTCAGTCATATCAAAAAGAATTTGTACCTGCTCCTCTGTAATGTCAGTAAGAATTCTGTACCTGCTTCTCTGTCATGTCAATAAGAATTTGTACCTGCTCCTGAGTCATGTCAGTAAGAATTCTGTACCTGCTACTGCCATATCAGTATGAAGTATGTACCTGCTCCACTGTCATTTCATAGCAGGAATCAGAAATCCTGAAACTTTGGATGCATGCAAATATTGGTTTAGTATGAATGCACTGAAACCACTTAATCTTGTCGTTTCAACCTTTCTTATACTGAGTTCAGCAATTATCAATAGTTAATTTAGTATATTTTGTAGGGGTTTTTTTCTCTCTCTCTCTCTCTCTCTCTCTCTCTCTCTCTCTCTCTCTCTCTCTCTCTCTCTCTCTCTCAGTAGTGTCAGCTAAAGTTAATATTACTAGTGACAGAGCTACAAATAATTTGTATTTGGTAGAGGGCATGACATAGATTGACTTGCCATCCAACATTTGCTTAGAGTGTAGTACATCATTGATTTTGTGTATATAGTTTTCTGTTTTCTATGAGTAAAATCCTAGATGTATACATTATAGTACAATTCAAAGTAATTAATCTTAGTTATAGAGAAACCTGAATTATGCTTCAGTATGATAATGATTAAGAATGTCTCATTCTTTCCAGAATATAATGTATCCCACAATGGAGACAGTATAAATCTTGCCCCCAGACTTTCACTAAATATCTAAATTTTATTTTTAAAAGTGAGATTTATACTATATTTCTTATCACTTGATTTGACATTTCTAGTTTTTACGGAGCATTGAGCAGATATTGGAGATTAAACAAGTTGTAATAATTCTAGTCTCTCACTGTATTTAGCCTTGTTTCATCTCTGAGAAATTGAAAATTTCTTTAAGCTTTAAATATGACATTTTTTTCATCTTTATAATATCTGTGTTAAACATAAAAAACCACTCTTGACATAAATAGAATAAGCAAGACAATGTAAAATCTCAATTTTAAAATTGGTTTGAGAAACTTAATGAAATTTTAGCCAGACCTACAGTATGTTGTCATACAGTATGCCAGTAGATGATAGCATGGCCTTAAATTAACAAAATGTTTCAACATGAGTGCACTCTAAATGAAACTTAGATAGCTTACAATAATTGAAATACAAGATATTTCAAAGTAGCAATACAATATGATACATATGTCTGCTAAATATGAGTAGTTTATTTTGTAATAATTTGAGCAATATAATGATGATGATGGCTTGTTTAGGTATACAAGGTGATTCTGTTAGTATTGAACTATCTTAATTGACCTGATTACAAAGGCAATTCTATTTCTACCAAGCTATACTTGATTGCTTGATTGACACAGTTGACATAGGTAATTTAATATCACCCTGTTCTTGAGTGACACCTATGACATAGATAATTCATTTAGTACCAAACTGTTCTTACACAAAGGTAATTCAAATAGCACCAAACTGTTCTTGAGTGACAGCTATGACAAAGTTATTTCAGTTAATACCAAAATTCTGGCTTGACACCTATGACAAGGGGAATTCAATTAGTACCAAGCTGTCCTTGTTTAACACCTGTGACAAAGGTAATTCAATTAGAAACAAGCTGTCCTTGCTTGACACCTATGACAGTGTAATTAAATTAGCACCAGACTGTCCTTGCTAGATACCTATGACAAAGGTAATTTGATTGGTACCAAACTGTTTTAGCTTGACACCTATGACAAAAGTAATTCCATTGAAAGCAAGGTATTATTGCTTAAAACCAATATTAAAGGTATTTCAATTAGTACCAAACTGACTTTGATACCTATGAGAAATGTAATTCAATTAGCACCAGAATGTCCTTGCTTGACACCTGTGATGTAGGTAATTTAATTTGTACTAAATTGACCTTTCTTGACACCTTTGACAAAAGTAATTTATAGTTTGAGTCTGCACTTATGCTGAGTAGTTTCTTGAGTGCTTTATATCCTAGGTAGAAGAAGCTGGTCTGTCATGTCATTATGCAATCATAGATCTGCCAGATCACTATGCCATGATAGATCTGCCATGTTATCATGTCAAAATAGATCTGCCATGTCATTATGTCAAGATAGATCTGTATATCATTATGCCATGATGGATGTGCATAGTATTATGCCATGATGGATGTGCATATCATTATGCCATGATGGATGTGCATATCATTATGCCATGATGGATGTGCATATTATTATGCCATGATGGATGTGCATACCATTATGCCATAATGGATGTGCATATTATTATGCCATGATGGATGTGCATATCATTATGCCATGATGGATGTGCATATCATTATGCCATGATGGATGTGCACATTATTATGCCATGATTGATGAGCATATCATTATGCCATGATAGGTCTGCCATATTATTATGCCATGACAGATTTGCCATGTCATTATGCCATGACAGATCTGCCAAATCACAATGCCATTATAGATCTACTATATCATTATAACATAATGTGCTATATTATTATGCCATATGTGATAGATTTGGCTGATCATTGTGCCATGATATATCTGTATTATGCCATGACAGGTTTGCTGTATAATTATGCCATGATAGATCTGAGTTCATACTATTGCTTTCTGTCAAAGGTTGCATTTTACAGCTTAGATGGAAAAAATTACACATTGTCGAATTACTCATATCATTAGTCTAGCCATTATTAGTGATCGATAATTGATAATCACACACTCTTTTTTTAAAAACACTTTTAACCACTAAGCTCAACTCTGTCTGAAAGTTAAAATCATGTAGCCATTTTGTAACTTTTCTTGGAACACAGATGGTAAAAGTTTTCCATAGTGTAACTCTCAAGACATCTTCATGTTTAGTTTCTTTCCTCACAGATTTGACTTTATTTGTACAGATACACTCAGTTTTATATTCCATTTACAGGTTTTGAGCTTGAATGTAAGTTCCAGATTAAAAGTTTTGAAAAATACAGTTCTAAAGAAATGACATTTTATAATATGTATTTTTATTGCACAATTCTGTGCTTCACTAATGCTACTGGGCACTTCTCAACAGCAGGTGCTTGTGAGCTGCCTAAAGACACGGGCCCTTGTCGGCATGACCTGAAGGTCATGTGGTACTACAATATCGTAACTGGGCTATGTGACAGGTTTTGGTATGGAGGTTGTGATGGCAACAGCAATAGGTTTAAATCAGAGAAGGAGTGTCTGGCTACATGCAGAAATGTGGATGATAGAGGTGATTTCTTGTGCACCTATCAGGGCAGACATTACTGTTTCAGTGTGAATTTAGGGAAGAAAAAATGGAGATATGACTTTTTCTGTTAGAGACCAATTTCTTTCATGCAGTTATATTTTTTTCTCTCCTGCACCGAATGTTAAAAAGTTGACCCAGATCTGCTATCACATGATGCATGAACAGATAAGCATCTGCGTTATTCTGATGATTACTGATAACAAACTTCGTAGACTGAGATCTGTTGGTGCATTATGCAACATCAGATCTGGGTCTGTGCTGTTTGCAATAAGTGTCAACAGTAATTGTGATGCAACCACAAAAATGTATACCTACTGAAATAAATGATTTCACAGAATTGGAAATCCAAGTCATGATTTCATTGCCATTTATTTTAATGAAAAACTAAAAGCTTTGATGGGTGCACTTTCAAAATACAATTCACTATTGTACATTTCTTTGCATATACATGGATGTAAATTATTTATAGATGTAAATTAGTTATTTGGAGGAATTAGTTCTATTTATTTTCACTTTATATGCTTCCTAAGTTCGACTGTTTTGGATATATCAGTTTGTGCTTAAGGCATGCTTAGAATGATATATATGTATATATGGATGTGCATATTCTTGCTTGGCTATAAATTGCTTGTATAGCATGTATCTCACCATTTCTCATAAGTTATGGATTCACATTTCAAATGTATTGGTGGTTGGAATGACAAACTATCGTAGAGGCCAGTGAGGTATACTCTGAATCCCTCATTTATCAGATCAAACAAACATATTCTCCATCTCAGAGTTATCATTTATTTCATGTCTTCAGAATTGCTCAAACTATGGTACAGGTGCATTACAGTCTTTTATCTAAACTGGTGTTAAAATTGAAGCTGCTTGAAGTATTTAATTTATTTTAGTGTTTAAAATTTAGAATTTAAAATTTAATTTGACTTAAATTAGTGTTTAAAATTCAAGTTGTCTAAAAAGAATTTGATGATTTAAATTGTCAATTAATATTTAAGCAGCCTGAAGAGAATTTGATTTAAATTGGTGATTTAATATTTAATTTTGCCTGCAGAAAATTTTGATTTAAATTGGCAATTAATATATAAGTTGCCTGCATTGAATTTTATTTAAATTGACAATTAATATTTAAGTTGCCTTAGAAAATTTTATTGAAATTTGCAATTAATATTTAAGTTGCTTCAAAAGAATACTGATGAATCAGCATTTCTGGTTATTTTCTCAGGTAAAAAGAGTCGTTTGTTTATTTCTTACAAAAGTGATGAAGACTAAATGAGCATTTTTTTCTTCAAATATTTAAATAATTTCCCAAACAATAATAATTTGAATTTTCTTATGTAAAAGTTATTAATCTGTGTTAGTTGTTGTCTTATCACTTCAGTCCAATACTTTATGCTAAGAAGAGTTGTTCAATTTCTGTTAAAAGTAAATGTAGACAATTCTGTGTTAAATTTGTCCTTATTAACCAGACAACTGTACTACCATCATGGGAATGATCAAGGGGGATAATTTCAGTGCAGTTCGTCTGATTTTAATATTTCGGTGCATATTAGTCTCCCTTTCCCTGCTAGTCTGGTTTTAGGCTTCCCTTACCTGAATTTTGTTGAGTTAAGAATTTCCAAAATGTTGCATAATATTCTATACATCTTTGCAGAGTTCTGCATACAGAAGGAGGTCTCACACTAGCTTGCATACTCTGTATGTTTAGTTGTTTTCACACTTTTTAAGTCCAATTAGTTGACATTTTTTTATTTCTTCTTCTCTAGTACTCAGACAAGTGTCTCTGACATTTTTATATTGAACTTCAGTTGTTGTTTTGATTTACTTTAAATAGAAGCTCACTGGGCAGGTGAAATATTGGGATTTTAATGTGTGTTCAAGTGTTCAGTCTAGATTTCATTGCAAATTCATATACATTATTTTCATTACAAGATGTGTACTTGTACTTTCTTCAAAACAATGTCTAAGATACAAAGAGTTTGTAGATATGGACATATACATGTGTGCATGTACAACTGGCATGTACCAGTTGTGTAAATGCAGATGGCTGTCCTGTTTATTGTCACTGGTAAGGTGAGGTCTGGGACTTTTCTGAACATAGATGTACATTGAAAGGGATGAATCATTAGTGAACCTTTCTATTTTTCATCACAATTTTCAGATTTTTCCATTCCTAAGACTTCAGAGAAATGGTTTTGAGACAATTAGGGCCCATAGAATTTTTCTCAAGAAAGTTGGTAAATGATTCATTTACGCTTAGGAACAGGACTTATCAGTTTCATTTGGAGACTCATAAGGTCCATAGGGCCCCTTCCTAGGGATGTAGTAAGGCATCCATTGCCGAGTCAACTGGAGTCAGAGCAGGACGGGATTAAGACCTATGTTAGGGATCAAGATATCAGTACTTTAGGCTTCAGGTCTCAGAGAATGATTGGATTTGTCTCTTTGGAGATGCATTAGGAAAGAATAAAGTAGTTGGGGAGTGGGTTGTATCCCATGAGGGAGGTGTGGCACTGATCCTTTTGGGCAGATAGATAGTTGTGCCCCTCCATGAGGAAAGGGAAACACCTTCTCAATCACACAGTAAGGGATGAGCAAATGATTTAAGTCATTATGATCGGAGGATGATCTACCTATGGATCAGAGTCACCTGACTGGTCATTGATTGGTCACTGGTCAAAGATGGATGACTGGGTACTAGTCACACATCACAGTCTTTTAGTTTCAGTCACTGGTCACGGAACCCTCCTCAATATAGGGATAGTTATTGGGTTGAGATTCCCTCTCACTACACTACTGTTGAATCCAACAGGCACAGGATCCCCCTTTCATCTTATCCTATGCAATCCCAAAAGGATGTGGGGTCAACAAATGAAGATAAGTGGTTTTGCATTCCCTTGTATTTGTCTATGAGCTTCAGGCCCTTGGCCTCATATGACAGTGATCATTTTTTTTTTGGTCCACAACTGACTTTGTTTTACCACATAGTAGAGATTGGGTAGCAGACCATCTTCTTTCAAATCGCCAAAAAGGATTGAGAAGTACTCAAGCCCTCCTGTGGAGTTGATCACTATGTGAGGAGTTATGCGACAGCATTCCTCCTTATTGACAAATCTTCTTCCAATAAGAGTGACACAGAGTCCAAGATTCCTGTCTCACAAGAGCAAATGTTTGATGATGATGTACTGTCATGTCTTGTAGACTCTCATGAGTTTGACTTAGAATAGACTGAGATGACTCAGTTTTGGAGGACAAAAAGAGTCCTCTTTCCAGTTTGGAGCAACTCACTGGGGGAGCCTCCTACATATCTCCTTTTCTCACCCATTCAGCCATGGTTAAAGAATTTTCTCAAAGGTTAAGTAAGGGCCAGACATTGCCAAGTAACATAGAGGTTGGTGTGTTCTCCATTGATGTTGAGACCTTTGACATCAGCTTTTAGCTATAATGTTCACACAACTCTCCACCTCCTGATGACTGACACTTTTCCAAGGTCTTACTGGAAACAGTAAGAGTCCTCTGTGATCTCAAGAGATAGAAACCCTATTCAGAGGTCTCCTTTCCACTTTCTTCTTAGGTCCTCATAAACCAACATCACTGGTTAGGTGGCGCTCTACAGTTTCGTATTTAGCATGGGGTTAAAATTTTAAAGAAAAAGAGTTTCCCCGGGTTTCCTCACTAGTTATACTAGTTATTTAAAAGAGACTTTGTATATCTTAGGTATTGTTCAAAGAACCTTTAATTCCCTTTATTTTGATGTATGATTGATGGGTGTAATATGGGTTAGTATACAACTTGGCCTTACTCCAGATGTGCACCTTTCAAAAAAGTGCTAGCTCTACTTGCTCATTTTCACTTCTCGAACTTCAGAGGTAAATTCTAAAAAAAAGAGCTGATAACTTTTTTTACATTTTATGTATTTGGTAATTTAGTCATTGCACTTTTAGAAGCTGGTATTATCTAGTTTGGCAAAATTCATTTTCCATATTTTAATAGCTGCCAAGAATAGGGTACTTTAGACAAATTTAGGTTGATTTTTGGAGCATAAGGGAGCAGTCATTTTAGTTAGCAGTGTCCTAAGATCATTTAAAATTTCCAAAAGTACAATATCCAAAGAAATTTCATCCACATTACATGAAAGTAGTATATAGGTATGCCAACATTCTCTCCACTGTGCATGTTTAAAATGCAAACAACTTCACCTTACATACATCACTCTCTCAAAATTACATAATAACTGGTGAGCGCCACCTTACATGTCTTCCCACAAAGTGGAGATTAAATGGGTGGTTCCATCTTCTTTTAAGGCCCCTGGGGCCATTAGCTAAGTTCTTCAGAGTTGTGATGTCCCAATCCAAAAAGCATCCCTTATTGATAACTCTCCCTTAGCAATTATGGACTAGCAGAGGTCACTGAAGATGCCAAAGGAGGAAGTTTGCAGGCCTTTCTACATTTTGTAAGGAGAGGTCAGCCCTATGAACTTGCTCTGTGGAGTGTCCTTCTTACATTAATTCACATAGGTGCCAGACTATACCTCTTTTCAGAGGCTTGGATAAGCATAACAAGCAATGACTGGGTCCTTTCACTCATACATGGAAGATACTGGCTTAAGTTCCTAGAACTTCCTTCCCTAATGTGGCCCCCACCCCATGTGGTTCACCAGTTGAATCTGATGCAATTAAAGGAAGATGCATAGTAGAGAGGGTTTAAACAACCAGTCTCTGGTTTTCTACTTAAATAATTTTTCTCATTCCCATAAATGATGGGAAGTACCATCTTATTATCAATCTCTACATCCAAAATGAGTTTTGCAGGAGAAATCTTTCAAGCTGGATACTAAGTCAACAATTACATAAGGCCCAGTAACTTTGTGATCTCCACTGACCTTCTTGATGCATTCTTCAAAATCCCAGTCCTTTCTCCTCTCAGAAAGTGTTGCCATGGTTTCATTTGGCCGTGAAGATCTTCCAGTTTTGTGCTCAGCCATTTGGTCCAGCTTTTTCATCCAGAGCATTTAGCAGAGTCATGAGTGTAGTTGCAATCCACATTAAGTCACTGGGGATCCTGATCCTATAGTATTTCTTTGCCACTTAAGAGTCCCTCAGACAAGATCTGGCTCTCAATTGGTCTGTAATGACTAACAGCAATTGAGCTGATTCCATCTCCAGATTTTGTATACATAGGGATGAATTTACTGATGTCCAGAGGATTAGTTCATGTCCTGTGGGAAAGAGTAGACAAGATCCAGCCTCATATTACAGCACTTCTGATTTTGTTACTTAAGAATAAAACATTCTGTATGGCTGTATTATGATTTGTATATCCTGTCACAGGGCCAACTTATCAAAAGTCAAGATTCCTTGATAATTTATGTCTACAGTGTCTATTAAAAACTTAACAGATGCATGTCATACAGTTATGGTTACATTCTTTTTATGAAGTTCTATTTTTGTAAATTTAATTTTTGCATTTCTGTTGTTGTATTGCACATTCTTCTTGAAGTTCTATTTTTTCAATTTAATTGTTGCATTTCTGATGTTGTATTGTTCATTGCAGTTAAATTTATTTTCTTAAACATCTTGTATACCCTTTTCATTTTTTAAAAAATGGAAACATGCTTCCTTTATCCATGTTGCAATGAGGATGTGAAAGAACTGTTTTTGTTTGGTGTTGTGGTCTATTTTGGGGGTGGGGGTGGGAGTGCATGTTGCTAAAGAGATCATTCCAGTTGCTAAAGAGATCATTCCAATTGTTGTGCTAGGTGAAGGTACATGTATTGCAACAAATATAACATTTTGTAAGTGTGTGGCTTGAAGATACCACAGATTTTGTACAGTTGCCATCTTTATATTATTATAAACCATATAATCAATTACTGAACATGCAACTCTTATCAGAAGCAGTTGATAAATTCACTGTAACTTGTGGATTCTGTCCAGTCTTAGAGAGATGAAAAAAGTCATCCTGAAAATTAGTGAAGCTCTAAATCCCTATTACATTTTAGAACAATCTGGTGTAATTTGAATGAAAAACCCCGAAAACCCCTGGATCGGCAAATTATATTCCAAATTCAAGTTTTTCACCTTTTATATCTACTCTACTGTCACTGTAACAACTTTACTCAAAAAGAAAGCCATGCTGATTGAGGGGTTTCACTAAAGGCTGTTAATGTTCAAGTTGGTCTTAAACTGAAAATGATGCTGATCTGAAATCCAACATGGTTGCCACAGCAACCATCTTGAAATGGATGGCTTTATCATCATGGGACTTTCACCAATAGATATTTTATGATACCTAGGTGGTCCAAAATGAAAATGGTGCCTGTCCTGAATCTAGTATGGATTTTAATGATGTCTGCTTTGTTCGGAATGAAAATGGTGCCAAATTTACATCCAAGATGTGTACCTTAGCAAGTAATTTCAAAATCCTATTGATGTAGAATATCAGCAATAGTTTCAACACTTGACAGTTAAATTGAAGAAATGGTCTTTTCTTGAATTCCAGGAAATTCTTGTTGCCCATTTGAGCATCAATTCTTCTGAGGGACTTCTTTTATTTCTTGTTTTTGTGAGTCCAATAGAGGGTTGCATGTTACAGTAAGCCAAGAATAAGCATCTAAATTAAATCAGATCAGATGTATCAGGTTTACACATTTGTACACACATCTGTACTTATTGCCGTAAGTACAATATACATGTACTTGAGATGTATTCAAAAAAGACTATCAAACTGTGTAACATTATCTAAATCAGCAGTATCAAGACATTATAATCATAAGACAAAAGTTTGATTTAAATTTATCTGTTGTCATATTTCCTATAGAATCTGTTTTCATTTTATGATTAGAATGATGCAGAATTTCATTTTTTAACAGAATGCTTTTAAGATCAGAGAATATTTAAGGAAATAAATTATTAATATTTCTCTATTTTTGACTGTTGCTATGGATTACAACCCTACCCCATTTTATCATCAACTATCATTACGTATTTTCCTACAAATTTTTCTCAGTTAAATTTTTAAAAAATGTTTTTGCATTTTAAGTGCTTTGGACCTATTCGAAACTTAAAGAAATAAATTGATGTTATTTTGTGTTGCTCTTCAGTCATCCATCATAGACTTTAGCATTTTCATTTATTTAAAAATCCTCATCATATTTCTTTTGAACATGTAAAGTTTTAAAAGAAAAGATAAATTTATAATGTCAAACTCTGCTGGAATGTACTAAAACTTATATAGTTTAAGTTCATATTTACCTATTATTAAACTGTCTGTCTTTACAAATAATATATATATATGAACTACTTTTTAACTACATTCAAACTATATATATATATATATATATATATATATATATATATATATATATATATATATTCAGGTACCTGATATACTTACTTGTATATTGGGTCCAACTGCAAACACAGACCCCAATCTTCCATTACATACTTTGCAAGCAGATCAGGGTCTGTGTTGTTTGCAGCTGAAACTGACTTATTAGCAAATATCATAGTTAAAAGAAAATAACATTTTACATTTAAGTGTGTTAGGAACCATAGGCATTTAAGTGTGTTAGGAACCATAGGTGTAGAGTGGCTCATTTAATGCCATCTTATACAAGTGAAATCCTCCAGCTTCATTTTACTTAGATTGAATTCATTCACGAATTACAGAAACATACTTAATTAAATTATAAACATTCTAATTTGTGATGTTCATCACCTTAATCATATTAGACAGATCCTGTTTATAAAGAAGAAAAAGAAACCTAATTAAAACCACCTTTCCACTGTCCTATATGATTGATTTGGATCTGAATATTTTCTTATGGACTGCTGAACAATTGTTTTTAATTGTGATCTGTAACAAAAAGATTTAAATTTGGTCATGATTATAGTCACTCAGTAAAAAGCTACCAGATGTAATCACTTATAAGAATGTGTTTAACTGCTAACTGCACAGACCCAGATCTGCCATAATGAGCCAGCTGATCTGGGTCTATGCAGTTTGCAAGGAGTAATCAGTAGAATGAACATAATAGACCCTGATCTGCAGGTGCATTATGCTATGGCAGCTCCGGATCTTTGTTTTTTGCAATTTGACTTGATTTATAAATGAGTACATCCAATTAATTTACCACATTTTATTTATGATAGACCCACTACTTTTGCAAAATGTTTAGCTATTATTTTTGCTAATGTTATCTTCCACTAAAATTAAACTCACCTCAAGCATTTTGAAAATTTACTAGATTGGTCCTCTGTGCATTCCGTGTGAAAAATAGAGCATATGTTTATTTTATTTTCTTAGATCCAAATGGTACAGCCTTGAAGATTCCAAGATGTGAGCAAGAAAAGAAGACTGGAAATTGCAGGGCCTTTATTGTTCGTTGGTTTCACAATACCACTTCAGGATATTGTGAGCAATTTGTCTACGGGGGTTGTGATGGAAATGACAATAATTTTGAGACACGTGAAGCTTGTGAAGAGAACTGCAATGATGTCCAGATAGGTAAGAGAAGAATACTTTTTCAGTTTTTATTAGATTTATCTCCCCTGGATAATGCCTAATGCCCTCATCTAGATTAGTCTTTTGTATCACAATTAACAGAGTTGTGTTATTTCAAGAAAAGCACTGCCAGTTTACACTGTATATTTATATTCCAAATGATATGAATCAGATGTAATAAAAACCCCAGGATTTTAATTGGTCTAACTTCTTAATGGAATCCATGGCCAGATTGATTATTAATAATGATAAATGTGCATCATTTTAAAAAGTCATACATTTGTCATCTGCAAGGAATGTCATACTTTGACAGTGTAAATTAGAGTTTGATAAATTTGGAGGTAAAATTCAGGCTATTTTTAAATAGAATTTTATTGTTTGTGCAAAATTAGCCGTGCTTTTGACATGTATACACCTGCCATAAGGTATGAGAGGGGCATTGTAGCTTAGTGGTCAGTGTGTTAGATTCATAGGCAAGAGGTCAACTGCCATATTGTACCCATAGGCAAGACAGTTTATTCTCATTGCCTAACAAAACAAATAAAAACCTTTTGGCAAAAGAACTTAAAACATAGGCTCAGCTAAATCAATGTTTTGTTCTGTTGCACACCAATGTGGATGGCTTGCACTTACAGGGAAAAAAGAATCCTATGAATTGTGTGACCAAACCTCAAGGTCAAGGTCTCTGGACTGAAACAAGACCAAAGGTTTCTGCACAAATTATTTGATGAATATCCCACCATCAACACTTAAAAGAGTGAGGTTAACTTGCACTTAGGGCAAGAAGAATCATATATGATGGAGTCAGAAGGTTAAATGTGTAGCTTTTTTTGAGTGATAAAAGAAAGATTGTTTCTTCACAATAATTCAGTCCCACTATCTACAGTTAGTTATCAAATATTGTGGATGGTTTGTACTTGGGGTATGGAAGAACCCTTTTGATTTTGGGTTTAAAAGGTCAATGGTCAGGGTCACTGTGCCAAGAGCTCCATCCATTCTCATTTCTTGCTCGTCTTCTTTGCCATATTGACCTCCACACATACACACACACACTAATACACCTTGCAATGCTGATTGCATGTCTCTGGAATTTGTCATATTAGTATATATCAGACATGTCTGACAGGACTGAGTTTTTGACTGATGTAAAATATATGGCTTAATAATAGTATTTTCTACTAAGCCATAATTAATTTGTTTTCAGCCTTGATAAATAATTATTGTAACAGAAACTACATACATGGCTATAGTCCTTGTCATATATCTATGATGTATATTGCAATAGGTGTGAAATAGCCTTGTGGCTTTTGTAAATGGCTAAATGTAACCTCAACCAGAGTCATGTACCTGGAACTGGTTCCCTACCATTATGAAGTTTGTGAGTAGACTATTCAGTTACTTGGTAAAGACTTTGATTCCCAACAAGCAGTCAAGACATTTTATAAAAAGCATAGAATAGATAAAGTGAAATAATGCCTGCTCTAATTGAGGTATATTTATATTCTGATATTGATGGCTTTGTACTAATGTACAGCAAAAAAACAGAGAGTAGCAAGTTTTATTGAAACTGCAAACCCATAACCCCAACAACCTAAATGGCTCTGTTCCTCAGTCATATAAACACATGTATATTTTAGTGATACAAGCTAACTTCAGCATTACTGAGAACAAAAAAATTGATAGTGTTGGATTTTAAAGGTAAACCTGAGACCCACATATAACTGGAAGATTATTTTTAATATCTAGTTGGTTCTGAAGGAAAATGGCAGGTCTGACATCAAATATGGCACAATCAATCACAGCCATCTTCCAAATCATAATGTTCAAATTTCACTATAAATGAAACTTCCTATTAACATGTTGTTTTCACCTGAAGACCTCAAATGGAGAGGGCCAGAATTAAAATAATGCCAATCTGTCAGCCAATTTGGCCCCAATGGTGGTCATCTTGAAAATCTTGTTATCACTAAGATTTCTTATGATATCTATCTTATGATATCTATTTGGTACTAAACAAAAATGGTGCCCCGTAAACATCCAACATGGCTGCCATAAAGAACATATTTAAAATTTTGTTTCACATTTTCCTGAACTGATGGTGAGACTGGCATAAGGTTTTTACCAAAAGTGTTATGTTTGCCTGTTTGTCCTCAATAAAAATTGTATCAATGTTACATCTAATATAGCTGCATTGTCAGCAGCTAATTTGAAAAGCTTAATACTATAAAATAGCAGATTGGTTTAAACAGACAAAAAGAAAGATGATGTTATTGAATTTCCATCAATTCTTTTTGAACAATAGAGCATCAATTTGTTGTTTGTGAAATTATCAGTATGTGCTGAAAATTGATTTTATTTTCAATTTAAGGTTCCTTTATTAAATCTTTTTTCTTAAAAGTAAATTCCAATGCAGTTGAGTACTATCCCATGTTGATGAATATATGCAGGTTATCCATCAATTAATAGACAATAAAATAACCATATCTTAATACTAAATTTTAGGTCATAAAATTCTTCTATTTCTGATGAAAATTAAAAATGATAATTTCTTAGCTACTCTATTCTGTTCTACCAATGCCTTTTCTTTGCACTATATCCAGTCTTTTCCTCATTTTTGTCAGACTATCTATTTTTTTTTTTAAAATAGTGTTGCCATCTCTACTTTTTAATAATTTTATGTTGAAAATCAATTTGCACACATCATGAATGGCTGTGGCAAAGTAAGTTGAGATATAGTCTATGTGATGTGTAGATGGGTGTGTTAGAAGATATTGGCAGTGTGGATTTAAAAGTTAGTTTATGAGTATGAGCATATTTATGTTCATGTTTTTAAATGCATATAAGATTTTCATTTATTTTTAATATTAATATACATAAAATTCATACTATTTTTCTTCTCAAATCTACTCTATATTCTACACGACTTTCCCCATTCCACAATAATAGCCCTAATGTAACCCTAGTCTACACAAAGGGAAAGATGTAAATCATCTTTACAAAAGCCAAAGAGGTCAAAGGTTAAACCCAGAAAAAAGGGTCATAGTCACCAGCAACAAAATTACTTAAACTTATATTGTTTATAAAGTACTTTTGCTTCTGTGTTATGTAATTTAATGCAGGTATATTGTTCTTCACTAATGTAGTTCCTTCTTGTTCCACCCAAAAATACCCAGAAATGTTCTGTTTCTTATTAATTTAGTATATGATTTCTATAGGGATGTGAATGATTTTTCTTGACCTCATTAGCTCCTGTGGAACCATCCAGAAATTTACCTGTGTGTGAGCAGCCTAAGCAGCAAGGTATGTGCTTCGATCAATTCCCACGCTGGTTCTACAACAGGACAAGTGACAGATGTGAGGAGTTTATCTATGGAGGTTGTCAGGGAAATGACAACAACTTTGAGACCAAAGAGTCTTGTGTGGCAAGGTGTCCAAGTAGAACAAGTACAGATGTCATTTTGAGAGCAACAGGCAAGTGGGGTTGTTTTTTACTCTTTAAATATTTAGGGGCAGAAGGAGAACAAGTTTATTGAAATGGTACAAAATAAATGTTATGACATTAATCTGTCTTGCTTCCATCCATCCATCCATCCATCCATCCATCCATCCATCCATCCATCCATCCATCCATCCATCCATCCATCCATCCATCCACCCACCCACCCACCCATCCATCCATCCATCAATCACCCACCCATCCATCCATCATCCATCTATCCAACCAACCAACCAACCATCCATCCATCCATCTATCCACCCCCCAACCCCACACACATACATAGATACATACATACGTACATACATAGATACATACATACGTACATACATAGATACATACATAGATACATACATACATACATACATACATACATACATACATACATACATACATACATACATACATACATACATACATACATACATACATACATACATACATACATACATACATACATACATACATACATACATTACAACATGATGCTTGGAGTCCAGAGAATAACATCACTATATAAGCGGGATTGTGTTAACAAATTTTTCAAAAAACTTCCTCATACAAAATAAGCATTAAAATTTCAATGTCATCAGTTGTAACTAACCTCATAGTCATATAATTTACTAGTGATACAAATAATCTGAGAGCATGTATATAGAATGTTAAAAAGAAATGTCACCTTAAATTAAAAGATGGGAGCCATGTGGCCCATCAGGTTATAAGTGGAATCACACTTTAACTATTTACATTTAAGTGGTTCTTCCTGCACCTGTACAAATTCAGAACTCAATACTTTCACTTGCTTTCTCCCACTATGTGACCATAGCTATCCTTCTGTCAGTAAAGTGGAAACACAAAGTTTCAATTAAAATAAAATATTCTGCAATTCATTGTAATAAGACTGAATGATTATGTAAAATAAATTCATACCCATTACTGTGAGCAGAATAAATAAGGATAGTATTTACATGAACAAGTTAATACTGAGTTGCCTGTATTTAATAATAAACTTATGGCATGGCCCATCCTTTGATGCCCATATCTGTCCATTAGCAAAAGTTTGTTATTGCTGTTTCTACCTAAACTGCCTAGAAACTTGACACTTTGGCCACCACCACTGTCATCTCAAAACTCTTGCTGTTACTACTCCTTCTGATTATATGGTCATATCAACATGGATTTTTCACTAAAGGACTTTTCATGATACCTGGTTGATATTAAAATGAAAATGGCGCTGCTCTAACATCAAATATGGTTGTGATGGCAGACTTCTTGAAAATCTTTGTCATCAGTACTCCTCCTAGATGTATGGTCACATGGCATTTTCACTGAATGACTTATGATGTACATTGGTACTAAATGATATTGCTGCTGATCTGACATCCAATATGGCCACCATGGCAGCCATCTTGAAAATCTTGTCATCAGTACTCCTCCTAGATGTATGGCCACATGACATTTTTCTGAACGACTTGTTATGATGTCTGTTAGTACTAAATGAAAATGCTGCTGATCTGACATCCAGTATGGCCACCATGGCAGATGAAATTCTTGTTATTACTATTCCTTCTCATTGGAAAGTCATATTGACATGGGGTTTTCACTAGAAGTATAAATATGAAATCTGGTTAGTCCAGAGAAAAAATGCTGTTTATCTGACCTCAATATGACTGCCATAATAAATATATTGAAATTCTTGTCACTATTGTTCATGATTGGATGGTCATATAAGGATATGGTTTTCACAAAAAAAGTCTTCTACTTTGGGTCTAATTTCTTCTAAATGAAAATAGTACCAGTCTTAAATCAAATATAGCTGCCACAGAGGCTGATTTGAAAATGGAAAATGGTTTTGCTCAAAAATATCAGAGATGGTTTCTGCATGCAGGAATTTAAATAAAACAACAAGAAATGTTCTTATCTTGAAGTCCTGGAAAAATTTCACATCGCCTATTTGAGGACATTTCTTTCAGTTAAGCATAACTTTTGGTATGCTTCTTTTATGTATTATCTTGCATGGTGAAATGAAAGAGTTAACCCGACAAAAGAAGTCTCTGGTTTCAAAGAAAAAACAATTTATGAAAAGTTATTAAACATTTTCCTAGAAAGAGAACAAATATTTTTTAAATGAAATAGAGTTAAAACCTAAATTGAGCACTTTTAGTAATAGCAATATAACAAGTAGTGCTCTGATTTGATAATAATATCATAATACATGTATAATGATATTTAAAATATGAGTCTTGTGAATGAACATGTTTTTAATTAAACAAAACACTGTATGTGAATTTATGAATACTGGTAATATAATGTAGTCTCTAATGAGAATTTATGAATACTGGTAATATAATGTAGTCTCTAATGGGAATTTATGAATACTGGTAATATAATGTAGTTTCCAATGAGAATTTATGAATACTGGTAATATAATGTAGTTTCCAATGAGAATTTATGAATACTGGTAATATAATGTAGTTTCCAATGAGAATTTATGAATACTGATAATATAATGTAGTTTCTAATGAGAATTTATGAATACTGGTAAAATAATGTAGTTTCTAATGAGAATTTATGAATACTGGTAATATAATGTAGTTTCTAATGAGAATTTATGAATACTGGTAAAATAATGTAGTTTCTAATGAGAATTTATGAATACTGATAATATAATGTAGTTTCTAATGAGAATTTATGAATACTGGTAATATAATGTAGTTTCTAATGAGAATTTATGAATACTGATAATATAATGTAGTTTCTAATGAGAATTTATGAATACTGGTAATATAATGTAGTTTCTAATGAGAATTTATGAATACTGGTAATATAATGTAGTTTCTAATGAGAATTTATGAATACTGGTAATATAATGTAGTTTCTAATGAGAATTTATGAATACTGGTAATATAATGTAGTTTCTAATGAGAATTTATGAATACTGGTAATATAATGTAGTTTTTAAAAGAATTTATGAATACTGGTAATATAATATAGTTTCTAATGAGAATTTTTTAATACTAGTAATATAATGTAGTCTCTATGTTGAACAATAAGAAGCATCCCAGATGCACACAATAAATGTAACTTAGTTTCAGAATTTCTGTTCATATTTAATTATGTTTAATAATTTTGGTTTTGTCTGTAAAAACCGTATCAGAGTTATCCATTTATTTTCACGTAACTTGAAATTTATGAATATTTTGAAGCATGTTTGATACATTTGGTGAAATAGAGTTTGACAGTATCATCATGTTAATGTACCTGAAATAAGTGTGTGTGTGTGTGTGTGTTTTGGATTTTTAATGTGCTTTAACAATATTTCAGTCATACTGTTACAATGTCTGCATTGTGGCAGTTTATAGTTATGTCTAGCACTGGGGCATCGTGCTGCAGACATGTAGCATTATGACCCACCCAGTCACATTATCCTGACACCAGGCTGACCAGTCCTAACACTAACCTCTTAATGCTGAGTGCTAAGAGAGGCAGCTGTTAGTACAATTTTTATAAGTCATTGTTATGACTTAGTCAGGGTTCAAACCTGCGACCTCTCGAATCTGAGGTAGATGCTCTATCCACTAGGCCACTGGAGCAGTCTAAAATATTTATCATTTTAATGATATTGCATGCATTGTAAATTAATTTGTATAATTATATTTAGTAACATTGCACACTAATTATTTTAAATGTATATGATGTATTTGTAGCTAAAAACAAATCTCTTGTATGCTTTTCCCCCAAAACACTTTAAGATTTTAATAACTGAGAGTAAAAAATGCATAACCTTAAAATAAATATAAGAAATTTGTAGTTATATGGAATATCCTGGCTGATCAGATGGTTAGTATCAAAACTATAACATGATAGTCACAAGTCCAGTGCCTCAACCACTTTGCCAGTACATCTGCCTTGCATGAGATTTTTCAAGGGTTTCCAAGCTATAACTTTTAAGAATGGATAACAGAGGGGTAAGAGCAGACCCAGGAACTAATGCTGACTGCAATGATTCTTTTCCCTTGTAATGCCAGCTGGATATATACAGTATATATATTTTAAGTGTGGTGCTAAGAACAGTTTCATAGTTATTAATCAGGGCCAAGTGTTGCCAGAGATTTCCTGTTTCATAATAACTTAGTATAAGGTTTCTATAGCAATACCCTTAACCTTTATTAATCTCATCAGGTTCTGTGTGTGAGCAGCCTAATCAGCATGGGCCATGCTATGGTTATATCCCACACTGGTTTTACAACAGGACAAGCGACAGATGTGAGCAGTTTATTTATGGAGGTTGTCAGGGAAATGACAACAATTTTGAGACCAAAGAAGATTGTGGAAGAAGGTGTCCAAGCAGAGCAAGTACAGATCTTGTTTTGTCAGGCAAGTGAGGTTATCTTTTACTCTTTCAAACTTTAGCTTCAGAAGAAGAACAACTTAATTGAAAGACCGTTTGGTGGCCTAGTGGTTAGAGCATCTGCCTTGGATGCAGGAGGTCGCAGTTTTGAACCCCAGCCGAGTCATACCAAAGACTTTAAAAAATGGTACTAACAGCTGCCTCGCTTGGCACACAGCATTAAGAGGTTAATGTTAGGACTGGTCGGCCTGGTGTCAGGATAATGTGACTGGGTGGGAGATCATGCTACATGTCTGCGACATGATGTTCCAGTGCTACACATCACTGTAAACTGTACATGCACGCACACCATGTAACCAAAGCTGTTCTTATGTCAGTAAAGTATAAAAATAAAGTATCAATTTATATATAATGTGTGCTGTACTTCATTGCAATAAGAAGCAATCTTTATGTAAAATAAAGGCATACACATTACAACAAAATAGTGATATTATTTACTAGGACAACTTATATTTAAGTTGTATGTATTTAATACATGATCTAGGGGCTAAAAGGGATGGAGTTGGAAGAACTTTGTAACTTTGCATGCATGCATGTACAGTACACACACACATACACACATACATGCATACATATATACACACACATACATGCATACATATATACATATTGTGGTGCTTATATCTTCTAATCAGTGGTGCAATGTATCTGTCTAAACATGACTTGTAGGTATTGTGGTACAGTGTATCTGTTTAAAACATCACTTGTAGCTTGTAAATATTTTGGCAAAGTGTATCTGTCTGACTCTAAAACATTACTTGTAGATATTGTGGTATGGTATATCTGTCTAAACATAGCATGTACATGTTGTGGTACTGTGAATCTGTCTCAATATAACCTGTACATGTTGTGGTACAGTGTATCTGTCTAAACATGACTTGTAGATATTGTGGTACATGGAAATCTGTCTAACATAATATGTTCATGTTGTGGTACAGTGTATCTGTCTAAACATAACCTGTACATGTTGTGGTACAGTGTATCTGTCTAAAACATGACTTGTAGATATTGTGGTACAGTGTATCTGTCTAAACATGACTTGTAGATGTTGTGGTAGTGTATCTGACTAAACATAACCTATAGCTTTTGTGGTACAGTGTATCTGTCTAAACATAACCTGTGCATGTGGAACAGTGTATCTGTCTAAACATGACTTGTAGATATTGATTGTGGTATAGCATATCTCTTTATACATTGCTTGTAGATATTGAATTGCAATGTATCTGAAAACATGACTTGTAGATATTGTTCAATTTCATTTAGAGCTTTATTTACTAAAATAGTTTTAATGTAAATCAGATTCATTGTAACCATCAACTTTGTACTCTTTTAGTTAAATACTTTTATTACACAAATTCAAATACATCTCTCTTTCTTTCTTTCTCACTCCTTCTAAATTTGACTAAAGTTATGCTTGCATCAATAAAGACAAACATAAAAATTTCAATTAAAATAAAATATACTTGATTGTAATAATAATGTAAATTAAAATAATATCCATTACTGTCATTGAATGTAATTGCAACATTTTATGAAAGGACAACAGGGATGGAGTTGAAAGAAGCTCAACACATTGATGACTTTTGGATCCATGTGCGTGTATTTTGATTCATTCGTCCATCAGTCTACACCCTAAATAAAATTCAATGTTGAAGGTTTTGTCACCCGCCCTTTAAAATAAAATAAAGAGAAGTAGTATCCATGATTCTATCCATCTCAATGTTTATCTGTCACATTTTTGTTCCTCCTCTGTGACTATAAAGCAATTTGAGATTAGAGATTAAACTTAGTTCTTCATCACTGGGGGTGTTATTTTCAAAGTTAAGGTTAAGCTGATCATTTATGTTTGCCTTCCTTCTTCCACATCTGTTCTGTATCTTAAAAGCCCTTCTCTTGTGCTCAATAATTAAAGGATGATATTTGGTATAGTTATACATCATTGCTGGAATGTGTGTTGTGTGCCACAGTTTGGATGTTATCTTAAAAGTCAAGGTAGTATGATTCAATATTTTACATTATCCATCACACTTATGATTTTGTTTTAGAACATCAGAGCTCTTTTGAATGCTCAGATGTTGTCACTGGAAACTCTTCTGCATTTCACCTTTTTCTGTACAATTTTAGAGATGTTTGTGATTAAGAGATCTTACTTGGAATCTGCTGTCATTAACGGTATTTGTGTAACATAACGGAGGTCTTATTTTCAAGTTCAATGTCATTCTGTTATTTAAGCTCACCTGGCTTAAGATATATAAGCTGTGTCTTCTGTCTGGCAACAATCACTATTTTAAACCTGTATACTAAACTCAATGGATCAATTCTGACCAAATTTGTTGAAAAATGGCATGGCTTTAAAATAGTCTTTAAATTTATACAAATGTATGTGATCAACTATCAGAAATATCCACCTTTACTAAAAATAGCAGAAACCCTTTAAACGACTTCCAAAGAAATCCATAGCATTCTGACTGGAAGGCCTTTTATGCTTTTGCAAATGATGCAGATATGTCTTCAAATGTAGCAACTGTTACTAAAAATAGACAAAACACTGTTACTAAAAATAGACAAAAACAATGTTACTAAAAATAAATAAAAACACTGTTACTAAAAATATACAAAACTATAAAAAATATTAGAAAAGTATGTAAGCAACTCTTTATCCAAAACCACTTACTGCCATGGTACTAGACATTAACCAGTTGTAAACAAAACTGATCCCAGCCTGAAGGCCTAAGTGACACTGATTCACCATCAGATATGGTCACTTATATTAGAAATAGAAACCTTTTCAAAGACTTTTTCTCAAACAATGCTCAATAGAATATGACCAAATTCAATAGGAATTATCCTGGCATAGAGGGATTTCAAATTGAAAAAAAATGATGCTGTTCTACCATCCAGAATGGCTGACATAACTCTGAAAACAGCAAGTTTATTTAAATGACTTCTTCATAAAATTATTCAGCAGAATTTGATCCAAATTCACAGAAATCCTCCAGGCATAGAGTGCACTTAAAATTTTAGAATTGATTCTGATTTGCCATTGAAAATGGCTGCCACTACTAAAAGTAGAAAAACAGTGTACTGGCCAGGATGCCTATTAAAAAAGGGAAGTAATCCTCATAAGGACTATTCAGTCACACATTTTGCATAGTGCAGAGTTCTTCACCTTGCACAAAAAAAATTTAAACAGATTTTAAGAAATAATTCTAACGGTACAAAAATGTTTTGTTAGTCCTCATGGATTCTCTGGAGTCTTATGCAGAACAGGTTGAGGTAGTATATCCTCCTCCCTTATAGTAACCTGCCTTCTCCCACCTGTCAACTCCTGTGGTAGAGGAAAAAGAGATCTGGTCTTAAAGCAGTAAATGAAGTTTTACTATTTTCTACCCTTAGGCCTGTGTCCCACAACCTAAGACTCAAAAGACATAATTGTTTTACAGAATACATCCCAGTCTGGTCCATTAAGCATCTCACCTTGGATGCATCATGCTCTATTTTCTGTTTTGTCCTAAAATGATGATGGTTAATGTACATTGATATAAAATGGGTCTGTGTTCTTTCTCATAGTCTGAAACTTTCCAGAACATTCTGGGATGGTTCATTTATGGGAGGATTAAGTTTTATGGTACAGGCAAGGATCATTCCACCTCAGAAAAGATAAGCTATGCAATTGTAACTGTCAAGTAATTCATGATTAAAATTTGTTTTACCCTCCCTCCATCCCAACATAGATTTTCATTTAAAAATGACTGAAATATGTGTTGTTTTTATGTTGTATATGTACAGTATATACATTTATGCATAGCATTTCATAAATTAAATGTCATTAATCACCAATTATTTTCATGTTATAATTTGTTTTTTTTAGTTTTAAATAAAATAAGTAATACCTAATTTGTTTTTCCCCTCAACACTTTCAGAGTTCACTACCTTTATCAATCCAGATGTCTGAACTGTCAAATTTTCCATGTGCTGACCTTTGATGCTTTGAATAAAACAAACTGAAAATATGATTTATATCAAAATCAAGTTATTTAAATAATTATATAGGCAGTACATATCTATCACATAACATTATATTTTGTTGAGTTACGCTGACAAAGTATATTCTAAAATGAATAATATTGGGTCATGAAACTCTACTAATGAGTTTACTTTCAGTAAATGGAGAAGAAATATGAGAAAAAGAAATCTAATTTCATCAGAGCAATACATTCTTTTGCAGCATGAAACCAGAAACATGCATGTTATTTTCCTTAGAACTAATAGAAAATATGTCAACTAAGTACACCAAAGCTTTTATCCACTCCTGTTCAATGTATGAATTTGCTTTTGCATTTTTTTATGTCATTTGCCATGTTAGCAATATTAGACCAGCTTGGGCCTCTTCTTTTACAGTTCCTTTCCACTATAGATTTTGTGCCCATTTGAGATGAAGGAATTGAATATGGTACAGCTCTGCATCATTAAATGGTGTGTTATGTACACACTGTGGGTCTTTTCATCAAGTTCAAGGTCACAAGTCAATATAATACATTTGAGTTGTAATTGTCCTTCAAACTTAAGAGATGTTAATGATTTATTAATAAAGCTTTGTACACTTACATGTTTTCACATAGATGATGTGTTACATTGCACATTTGAGATATTACCATCAAGGTCAGAATCACAGTAAATATTTTATATTTTCTTTTATATTTATATTTTGAAAAGCTGTTTGAGGTACAGCTATGAACCATTGTACTCTGATACTTCTCAGTTTTATAGAATTTCATGTACCACTGTCAAGGTCTTTTCAAAGCAGAGGTTACTGATACTTTCTTTAATGCTTTTTCTGCCCTATTTTGTCAAATGCAAGTTGAGGCTTGTTACTGTATGTGTCTGCACAGTAACAATGTAGCTATATCTTAAATGTCTGATTTCATTATTGTGAACTTTTATGACCTCAAGATGGTTGGCAGGGGCATAAACTGCCACTGAATTTGCTTATTTTAATGGAGCTAAATGTTTTATACACCCACCATACATTATGCTATCATGTCCAATCATCCATCAGTCTATTACAAAATTGGATTCTACACAATATACAGGTACCAAATTTTGTAAATGGCTTGTAGTTTTTGTATGGAGGAATCCTGTTGATTTCAGCTGAAATGTCAAGGACAGTGTGACTGAAAGTAGAAAAACAAAAATTTGCACAATAACTCCAGCTCTCCACCATCTACATTACCAAACTTGTCAGATAGTTTATGCTAGACATGAGAGGAAAAAAATATTCATTTTCAGATTTAAAAGTTGAAAGTCAAAGTTACTAACTGAAAAAACATAAATGGATTTGCATTATATTGTTAGTACTAAATGACATACCTTCACCAATCCTTTTGAATGACTTGCACTTGGGAGTCAAAAGGTTAAAGGTCAAGGTTACTGACATAAACATAAATGGTTTCAGCACAGAAACAGTAGTTTTCCATCACAGACCTGGCCCAAACATTGTAGATTGCTTGTGCTTATGATAAAGTAGAAACCTATTGATTTATTGCTCCAAAGGTCACAGGTCATGTTTCTTTTCTTTTTCTGAAAGAAGAAAAAATGGTTTCTGTGTGGTAATTTCACCTAACAACTTGAAGAAATATTATAAATGGTGTTTGGCATATAATTCATGGTACCTTTGGTTGCTTTTTGTTTCTTCCCAAAATAGAAGGGCTGGCTTGACAAAAATATTGGTTTCTTTTTTTAAAAGAAACAACAACTGTATTAAAAGTTCTCACATATTTTCCATGATGCAGATGTTCAATGAAAAAAAGTGAAAACCTATATTGAGCAGATTTTTGATGAACTGTTGTTGTTGTTTTGGGTTTAATGCCAGTTTCAAGTGTATTATAGGCTATACATTGATAACTGGTGGAGGAAGAACCCGAGAAAACACCAGTTAGATTCACTGACCCAAGGTGACCCACTCACACACAGAGGTGAGATGGCAGTGATCAGTTATGGTGAGCTCTTTAGACCACTCTGCCACTTGTGGCCTCTATTTGACAAACTGACTCATTCTGTCCAATATGAAAACTTGTCTGCTAGTTCAGTGTTAATACAATATAAAGCGATAATATGTACAACATACCCTCACTATAAGGATCTTTATAATTATGCATGGTCATGGAGGGGTAGTAAAATTATATGTATAATATACTTCACTATAAAGCAGTACATGTATATTTTATGGCACACTCTGGATCATTTACTGTCTAAATTAGGTCTCTGTTTGATCAGGATGGACTGTTTATAGAAATTATATCCAGTTGTTTATTAACTTCAGAATGGCTTTAAGTTTTTTTTTTCTGGAGGGTTAACTCCTGCGTGTCAGTTTAAGCATGACATGGGACTCTGCAGAAGATCATTGTCCACAATGTTGCTATATGACCTTATTGTATTTATCTTCCTGTACTTCAGGTGGGTTTACTCCAGTATGTCAGTTGGAACCTGACATGGGACCCTGCCGACGAGCAGAGACCAAATGGCACTATGATGTTACAACCTTTTCCTGTAAGACCTTCACCTATGGTGGTTGCCTTGGCAACCATAATAATTTCCAAACAAAGGAAAAATGTGAGGAGTACTGTAATGTGCAGCCAGGCCGCAGTGTAAAAGGTAAGGTTTTTATAACCCTGAATCATGAATAAAGCTTTAACCTTGATTCTTAAAATGTGTTCATAAATTTTGTTTCATATACTAACTCTGTATATGAGTTACATTTAACAATTAAACCTTCCCAGTCCAGCTAGCGTTACACTTGTTTTTATGGCATGAAAGGACTGAAAGCATGCGACTTTTCTTAGATGGGAGTAAAGTAAGTCCATTGCAGTACACACAGCTAGGTAATCCATTGCAGTACACACAGATGGGTAGTTCATTGCAGTACACACAGATGGGTGATCCATTGCAGTACACAACTGAGTTAGTCCATTGCATTACACACAGCTGGATTATCCATTGCATTACACAAAGCTGGGTAATCCATTGCAGTATACATTGCAGTATATACAGCTGAGTAATTCATTGCAAAATACAAAGATGGGTAATCCATTGTGGTACACAGCTGGGTACTCCATAGCAGTACATACAGCTGGGTAATTTAATGCAGTACTCATTGCAGTACCCACACAGCTGGGTAATCCAATGCAGTACACATTACAGTACACACACAGCTGGGTTATTCATTGCATTAAACACCGACTGGAAATCAATTGCAGTTCACACAGTTGGGTAGTCCATTGCAGCACACACAGCTGGGTAATCTATTGCAAAACACGCAGCTAGGTTATTGATTCCATTGCAATACACACAGCTGGGTATTCCATTGCAATACACACAGCTGGGTATTCCATTGCAGTACACACAGCTGGGTATTCCATTGCAATACACACAGCTGGGTATTCCATTGCAGTACACACAGCTGGGTATTCCATTGCAGTACACACAGCTGGGTATTCCATTGCAGTACACACAGCTGGGTAATCTATTGCAGTACACACAGCTGAGTAATCCATGCAATACACAGAGTAGAGAATCCATTGCAGTAGACATACGTGGGTAATCCATTGCAACACAGAAATTTTTCAAATTGTACCTTTAGTTGGGGGCTGAGTGGTCTAATGCGATGACTGTTAGAGATCACTGCCATCTCACCTCTGTCTGCGTGAGTTTGAGTCCAGCCTCGGCTAATGTGGGTAAGTGAGAAAGCCTGCCAGTAGCTATTCGTGGGTCAGTGGTTCTTCCTGGGGTTTTCTAGAGTTCTTCCTCCACCATTAATACTGGCTGCCATGTATAGCCTATCTTTTGCTGAAAAATGTCATTAAGCCCTATCACAACAACAACAACCTTTAGTTGGCCCCAAATAGCCACATTTTTCTGCTGAGATTCCTGAAACACTTCACACACAAATGCATGTAAAAACCTATTTATGGATGCACCTGTATGCACACATGCACTTCTGAGAAAACTATTTATAGCTAGTACTTTGCCTTTAAATACTTATCACATGTCACAAAATGTCATGATATTTGATTTTTCTAGACTTTGACATGATAAACAATGTGATATTGAACTTGCGATGCAATAAATTTCAGTGTACGCAAAGTTTATATTTCTTATTTGTTATTTGTTGGTACATTTTATACAGGCATGTATAAAAAACAAAAAGAAATATTATGATTTCGTTAGCATTTATAAATATTTAAATCTGTAATACATACATAGATACATACATATATAAACATATAAAGATACACATTCACCAATGTCTTATTCCATTCATCCATCTCTATCCATTGCCCATCTGTCAGTTTTTTTTCCTGTGTTATAAAGAACACCACAAAGACATGGTGATTAATGCTTTTTCTTTTCTTTGTTTTGCCTTCTTCATACAGAGACATGTCTTTCAAGCAGAGAGCCTGGATCATGCACTGCCCAATTTAGACGCTGGTACTATAATAGTGAGACAGGACGATGCAGTGAGTTTATGTATGGAGGATGTCAAGGAAATGGAAACAATTTCCTTAATGAAGAGACTTGCATGAACTACTGCCGAGGCATTCGACTGGATGGATGGACAGACAACAGAGTAGTGACTCATCCTCCTCAGCCAGCTCCACAGCGTATGTTTTCAGAAATTAATACCCCTTCTGCAATTGTACCATTATACTCACTTATAAGTTGAGTCCAACTGTAAGCTGCACAAACCCAGATCTGCCATTGCATAATGGGCCAGCAGATCTGTGTCTATGAAGTTTGTTAGGATCAATCAGTAGAACCAATAGCATAGACCCTGATCTGCAGGTTCATCTTACTATAGCAGATCAGGATCTTTGTTGTTTGCAGTTTGACTCTACTTATAAGTGATTACAGATGGTGCTAGTCTGCATATGCATTACCTTTCTGAAGGCAGCAAAACTGAGATTTTTTGTTAAGGTTTTCAAACTGATATATTATGGTGATTGGGGGCATAATGAAAAGGTCTTAGATAAAGGTTGTAGTCTAGTGTTCAATGGTCATGATAAATATTCCAAATATTTTGGATCAAAACTGCATTTCCTACCTAATAATGGCAAACTGAAATCTTGCCTTCAATGTTATAGTTTCTTTCTGTTAAAAATTTACCACAGAGTAAAAGAAAATAAATTTAAAGGGGAAAGAAGATATTCAGGAACCTAGCTTCTGTTGTTGTTTTTGTTGTTGTTGTTGTAGGATTTGACACCATTTTTGACCACAAGATAGGCTATACATGGTGGCCAGTATAAGGTGGAGAAGAACCTTGGGAAACCCCTGAAAGAACTGTTACCAAGCAACAAGAAGCTACTGGCAAGCTTTCTCACATACCCACCCTAGCTTCTGTTCCAATCTGCCTTTGTTAGCATGTAAAATGAGCACAAATTATTTCCAGTATACATGTAGTGCATATAACAATGTCAATAAACCAAACAAGATGGCTTACACCTCTTTCAAACCACAAAACAATCATTGGCTAAATAGAAGAGTCTAGCCTGTGTTGATGTGTATATTTTATTTTTTTCCTGTATAGACTGATTCAGCATATAAAAAATACCAATTACTCAATGTTAGCATTACCTTTTTTGTTTCTACATTTACTAACAAATTAAACTTCTCAATATGAAGTCTTATAAAGTTTCCATCTTTCTAGGTTTCTAAAAGTAGACTCCTCTTTGCAGTGATCCCTCACTGTATCACAAAAATGTACCATGTTGTAGATGAAGTTACCTTGGATTCTAATGTATCATATTGTAGGTAAAGATGACTTGGATTCAAATACATTGTATTGTAGGTAAGGTTACCTTTGATTTTAATGTATCAGTTGAATTGTATACCGAGACACTTTCAACAGTTGAACCTCCTTTTTCTCTTGATAGCTCTGTTACATAAGGGATCATGCTTTACTGAGGTATTTTTAATGTCCAAATTACATTTATCTCCAAATGGGATCTATGACCTCATCCAATTTTGTTACATATGGGAACATGCTTTACTGAGGTACTTTTAATGTCTGAATTACATTTATCTCCAAATGGGATCTATGACCTCACCCATGTTACATAAAGGATCATGCTTTAATGAGGTATTTTTAATGTCCAAATTACATTTATCTCCAAATGGGATCTATGACCTCATCCATGTTACATAAGGAAACATGCTTTACTGAGGTACTTTTAATGTCCAAATTACATTTATCTCCAAATGGGATCTATGACCTCATCCATGTTACATAAGGAAACATGCTTTACTGAGGTACTTTTAATGTCCAAATTACATTTATCTCCAAATGGGATCTATGACCTCATCCATGTTACATAAGGAAACATGCTTTACTGAGGTACTTTTAATGTCCAAATTACATTTATCTCCAAATGGGATCTATGACCTCATCCATGCTACATAAGGAAACATGCTTTACTGAGGTACTTAATATCCGAATTACATTTATCTCCAAATGGGATCTATGACCTCACCCATGTTACATGAGGGATTATGCTTTACTGAGGTACTTTTAATGTCCGAATTACATTTATCTCCAAATGGGATCTATGACCTCACCTATGTTACATGAGAGACCATGCTATACTGAGGTACTTTTAATGTCCAACTTACATATATCTCCAAATGGAATCTATGTCCTCACCCATGTTATATGAGAGACCATGCTTTACTGAGGTATTTTTAATGTCCAACTTACATATATCTCCAAATGGGATCTATGACCTCACCTATGTTATATGAGAGACCATGCTTTACTGAGGTAATTTAGACTACTTAATTGGCCCACTGGTTCGAGTATCCACCTAGGATGTGGGAGGTCATGGGTTTGAACCCCAGCTGAGTCATACCAAAAAAATTATAAAAATGGTACCTACAAATGCCTTGCTAGGCACTCAGCATTAAAGGGTTAATATTTAGAACTGGTCAGCCTGGTGTCAGAATAATGTGACTGGGTGGAACATCATGATACATGTCTGCAGGATGATGCCTCAGTGCTAGATATCACTATAAACTGCCTCACTGCAAACATTTTAGCAATATGACTGAAAAAATTTGTTAAAGCTGTGTTAAACACACACACACACACACACACATACACACACAAACACACACACATACACAGTGGTACTTTTAATGACCAAACCTTATTTATCTCCAAAATGGGATCTATGACCTCACTCATGTGACATGAGGGTTTTACTTTTTCTGAGGAACTTGGATCTAAGACCTCACTGTCCAACTGTAAACTGCACAAACTCAGATCAACCATTGCATAATGGGCCAGCAGATCTAACAGAAAATAACTATATCATTGAAACACACACACACACACACACACACACACACACACACACAGGTACTTTTAATGACCGAACCTCATTTATCTCCAAAATGGGATCTATGACCTCACTCATGTGACATGAGGGGCTATACTTTACTGAGGTACTCGGATCTAAGACCTCACACATCTTCCATGAGGGACCATACTTTACTGAGATATTTTTAATGACCAAATCTCATTTATATCCAAAAGGGACCTAGGACCTCACTCTTATGACATAAGCAGCCATACTATACTGATGTACTTTTTATGTCCAAACCTTATTTATCTCCAAAATGGGATCTAAGACCTCACTGCATTTATGAGTGCATGATTGTGCTATACTATGGCATTTTTTATAACCGTTATTGCTACATTTATTTCCAAATTAGAATTTATAACCTCACCTTTGTCATCATAGGAACCATGTTACATAGAGCTGGTCTATACTGAAATACCACTGTATGATCATTCTCTTTTCAAGGTTTTATGGTGATTAAATCTATGAAAATTAGCTTCATTTTTCTCAACCAATATATGACTAAGTGTTAATACATAATATTTTTACATAATATTTTTGGGGATTTTACCAAGAAATAGACAGACTAAGCAAGACAATCTAAGTGGATTGGTGATAAGACCATAATTTGAATTAATTTTTTAGTGACAAGCAACATGTCTATTTTAGTAGGAAAATCATCCTGAAGCATCTTCATACTTTTTATTAAATGTAACAACTTTTCTTGTAATGCAGCTGAGGATATCTGCAGACTCCCCCTAAAGACCCCCTGCAATGACAACACAGGCCTGCAGTATTGGTACTATGACTACAATGAGGGTGTGTGCCGTGAAGTCCCAGAAGGGCAATGCAATGGCAACCAGAACAATTTTGAGAGTAAGGAGCGGTGTGAAGCTCACTGTAGCAGAGAAAGTAAGTTTTAAATACCTCCAGTTTGGTGTATGACACAAATGCTAAATTGTAAACCATTTGTTTGGCTAAAAAAGAAAAGTTTTTTTTGTGAGATCATTTTTGTTGCCACTATGTTAGTGGCTAGTATAGCAGTATATTAGAGGCAAGTATAGCAATCAATCTTTTCCAGTGCCAGTGGCAGGAACAGCTTTGTTGTCATCATAAACAGCTTCTTAAGTTCTTTGTTAATGTTTTTTGCTTGCATATATTTCTGAAACATCTTAATAATTCTAGTCATTCTTGGCACAAATCAAAACTAAGCTGATTCATTCTAATGACATGTGCTTGTCTCTGTTACTTTGGGGTCCTGTTTCCAGCCCTTGATGCACTTTCTTGTCTTGATAGTAGTAACATAAAGCTAAGGCAATTTATTCCATGACACTTTCTTCATCTTGTAACGGACCCAAAGTCACAGTAAAAGATGCTCTTTGTTAAGATTGGGGTTAAATATTTTAATTTACTTATATTTCCCAAAGCACTTGATGGAATCATTATGAAGCTAAGATAATTCATTCTTTTACATGAATGCTTTCATCTGTGACCTTGGAGTTAAGGTCAGAGTCATAGAAACTTTGTCCTATGATTTTTGGTGCAAGTTTTGTTAATATTATTTGATTGCAAACTAAAAAATTGATTTTCTTTATGTTTTGGATAAATCATTATAAAGCTAAAATATTTCAATCTATTACATGCATGCTTTCACCTTGGACCTATATGTCAAGATCATGGTTTTGATTAAGGTATTAAAGTAGTTTCATTAGTTTATATTTCCTGTTCAAATTTGGGGGATTGCTAAGATGCTAAGATAGTTTGTATGACACATGCACACTCTGTTTTGATCTTGGGATACAGGTCACTGTCTTAGAAATGGTTAAGTTTTGATTGAAGTTTTTTCATTTTTCTCTCTATGTTTAAAATTTTTGTTTATGGAGAATAATTCTAAAACTGTTCATGATATGTGCACTACATTCTATACATATGTCAAGCTTGTTGCTTAAAGATGCATTTTGATATGTAAAATTATTATACTCAGTATTTTGATTATGTTGGAACTAAGTGTAGCATAAGTACTGCATCCTTCACAATTTGTTCCTGGAGTTCATCTCAATCAAACTCTGTACATTTGAGACTAGTAGTGCCCAGGTGTGCCATTTCACTTCAATTTCAGTATTTAAATGATTTTGTCCATTTGCCTGTTCATCTATCATTAATCCACACTTTCATTTTTGGAGCAAATCCCACAAGTCATTTTGGCTGTCTCAATAAATTATTGATAAGATATGTTGATGAAATTTGGTATACACATTAGATGTGCCTTTTGCTATTCATTTTTCTTAAGCTTCAGTTCATTTGTTTTACATTTTCATGATTTGTTGTGAAATCCATATACAGTGAAACCTGTCTTGAAAGACCACTGCTATGTGAGACCACCTGTCTTGAGAGACCATATTCTCAGTGCACAAAATTAATGAATATATAGCACTGTAACTTGTTATGAGAGACCACCTGTCCTGAGAGACCATAATTTTCTGGCAGAAAGGGTGGTCTTTCAAGACAAATTCTACTGTATCAAGTAAATAAGGGTGCAGATAGTTAAATCCAATCATTAGTATAGGGCTGGGGGGTCTGGGAGGGGCAGATGGGGCAGTTGCATAGGTGCCGGAGTCTTGGGGTATCCAAACTATGGATACCAGAGGTTTTGGGGTGCTAAAACCTTTTTGTGTCATCATCATCACCTTGGGTGCCATACACCTTTAGTAGTCCACCTAATCCAATGTACCAATTTCAGTACTGATTATGGATATGAGAGTATCGCCAAAACTTGACCAGCCAGAAAATGTCATTTTGGCTGTCTCAATAAATTATAAAGAATCAAAAACTGGGCAATAGGTTTTATTTTTATATTACAGCATGACAAGTGGAAAGATGCAAATTTAGATCCTGCAAGGCATGCAGCTACCAATGTGTTAGATATTAGACGATAATAAAAGTAAATATGATTCAAAAAGGAGGGCCATTTGGCCATTGTTAACGCCATTTTCAGCACAAGATAGGCTATTCATGGCGGCCAGTATTAATGGTGGAGGAAGAAACCGGGAAATCACCGGAAAGAACCACCGACCCATGAGAAGCTACTGGCAAGCTTTCTCACATATCCACATTTGCCGAATCCTAGACTCGAACTCACGCAGAGGTGAGAAAAAAAAGGAGGGCAAAATACCAAAAATCACAGAAAAATGAATACAGTTGCCTGTAATATGACCCTTACAAAAAGATATAATATTGTACACTTTCTGAACTGAATAATGAAAACAATTTGAAAGTCTGAAAATCAATGTAATTTAGGTAGGAGCAGATATGGAGTGTACTTGCATACAATTCCAACTGCAAAGAATATAGACCCTGATCTGCCATTGGATAATGTACTGGTAGATCTGGGTCTATGTTGTTTGTTTTATTGATTACTCCAAATAAACTAGACCTGGAACTGCCATTGCTTTATACAATGGCAGATCTGGGTCTGTGCAATTTGTAGTTGAACTCGACTAATAAGTGAGTCAACATGGTAAAATGGGATCATGGTGATCCTGTGTATTAGTGGAATCTTAATTTCAGGTTCCTATATGATGCTGATTATGATCAAAAACTAACCTGCCAGGGGCTAGAAGTGTGGTACTTTTCTTTAATTTCTTAATTTCATCAATTTTTTTAAGCAAAATTTTATTTTCCTACTTTCAGATGTTTGCCGACCATTCACCCAAGGTGTGATTACATGTGCAGCAGCCATACATAGATGGCTATACAATCGAGAAACGAATAAATGTGAACAGTTTGTTTACGGGGGATGTGGTGGCACTTCCAATAATTTTGCATCTAGAGATGCCTGTTGGAGAAAATGTTTGGCCCAGGCTGAACAACCAGTAGATAACCAGGCAGGAGTTGATCCTACCACAGCAGAAGGTGAAGATTTTTTTTTACTATTTTGAGAAGACCCTTTACATTGGTTTCCAGATTTTAAGTTGTCAAATTCAAGGCTTTCATATGATTGCCTCAAATTGAGTAATATACCTAATTGTCATGTAGAAGACATCATTTGGATTAGTCATTATCCCTTGATTTGATCATAAAGCCATGAGAGCTCAGTTGGTAGAATGTCAGACTTCTACTTCAAGGGGTGCTGGTTTGTTACCCACCCAGGCCAGTCTGGTTCAGCTGCCTTGGTGGATCCATGAGAAAAGCATTTAATTCCCATTTTCCCAGTAAGATATCAACCATAATGTGTTAAAAGTGTCATTACCCCCCCCCCATTATTTTGATCACTAGCAAGTCAGGTGGTGTTGATATTCAAAATGTCCAGACTCTTAGGTAAGGATATCACCCTTAGCGAACCTTTTGACATGATGTGCAGATTCTAATCAAATTATGTAACCCAGACTGAGCTTTTTTGATGCTAGCATATGAATGAACATAATGTGGTGAGCAGCAATGCACAGTGGACTGGCAACACATCCAAAGGGAATCAGATCATTTCATTGGCCATTGTTGACTTGTTGGTGTTTGGTTGCCATTGTATCAGGTGTAATGAAGAGCTGGAAAAATATTGTGCAGCTTAAGGCCTTGAATCTAGCTTGTGGGAGATCCCATTGGGTTCTATAGGGCCTTGAATCTAGCATGTGGGATATCTCATTGGGTTCTATAGGGCCTTGAATCTAGCTTGTGGGAGATCCCATTGGGTTCTATAGGGCCCCTTGAATCTAGCTTGTGGGAGATCCCATTGGGTTCTATAGGGCCTTGAATCTAGCTTGTGGGAGATCCCATTGGGTTCTATAGGGTCTTGAATCTTGCTTGTGGGAGATCCCATTGGGTTATATAGGGCCTTGAATCTAGCTTGTGGGAGATCCCATTGGGTTCTATAGGGTCTTAAATCTTGCTTGTGGGACACTCCATTGGTTTCTTTATGGCCTTGAAACTAGCTTGTGGGAGATCCTGTTCATGCTTCTTGTAAGTATTTTAAGATATAATAAACTCTACAATCCTTGCACTTACTTTGATGCAAATTTGGTAGGTGAATTACTTGTTAGATTTATATGTACTGTTTAAAAGTTCTGTCACAGTTTATGTCTAATTTTTATAGATTTTTTGCCCCTTTTCAATCAATTTTAAATCTCCACTTCAGACATCCATAAAACTAGGACCCATTCAATTTGGTATATACATTCACTCATACCCTTTATTGGTTTTATTGATCAACTTCATTTCGGATAAAGTTATGGCTTGGTTTGGTGCTTTACATTACAGCAACACATGCAGATCATTTACGGCAGAGGTACTTGGAATAGAGTGCCTTGCCTAAAGGAGCTAGCCCAGGCTGGTCTGATAGTAGGATTTGAATCTGTACCCCTTTGGTCAGGAGTCAAACACACTATTCACAGTGACACTTCTGCTCCTGGATAAAGTAATTGACATCATAGATTTACAAGGGATGTTGCTAACAGGCATACTGTAGCTTATTAAACATTCAGTGTATTCTGATGCGATTTGGAATGAAAATTGTCTCAATGACCTTCATGTGCAGTTGTACGGAGTGTGGTTTCCTTCCTCCCAGATTTGGTTTCTGTAGCATAAATTTACTACTGATTTTTTTTCTCATTTAAACCAAATTGGAGTTATCTTTCTACTGATCAGAGTTTAGACCAGTTTGATTTCAAGCATTTTATGACCTAATTTACATAAGTTATTACTCCCTACTGTGTGGCCTCTTGGTTTTAGATTTTTGCAACATTATATGACCGAAGTTTGTTGTATTTCAATGAAATTTAGCTTTATATTGAGAGTTTAATTCAAATGTTCCACATTTTCATTAGGAAAGTTATGGCTCCTGAATGTCCTCTCTTCTGTGTTGGTTTCTGCCATATTTCTTTATACCAAGAGTTGATTAACTTCATATAAAGGACAATATTAATAAGGGCCATTCTCAGTCCCAATTTTATGAATTACTAAACTTACATAAATTTCATGACTCATTGTTTTAATGTGTTGTTAGTCTATAAATCAAATTATTTTACTCACATTTTGTTTGTAGATGGGTATTTAATGCAAAAGAATGATTATTCAACATCATACAGGTATATTGGTAATTGTAGAATATATGCTCAGTTTAAAACTTCAAACTCAAAATTAGATAAGGGTTCAGGATCATTCCACAAAGAAATTTTGACCAATACTGTAGATAATTTTTTTTTTTACACTTGCCTTAATAAGATCATCCTTTACCAAGGCTAAACTAAATATTACTATTTAGTATTGACATCATGTACATCTTATTCACCCTTTATCATCTTATTAGTTTCCATTTTTTTAACTCTAATATGGATGGCTTGAATTTTATTTCAAGTGTGCCAGCAGAGATTTGAAACATACTGAGAGGCCTTCATTAAAGTTGTATCTTATTGTTAAACAAACCAGAATATCTCTATCTTATCACATAAATTGGGCGTTAAATATAACAAAGATTGTAGATTTTTTTCTAGAGAAATTTTTCAAAATATTTTGTTCTGAAATCTTTTATTTACTATTTCCATAATTATCCATGGGGAATTTTTACTAAATATCACAATACTATGGGTAAGATCAAGTTTTTATTTGAAGACATTTATTTCAGTTTACCTTTATTGTTATCGCTATATTATTAATATTTGCAGTGAAAAGTATTGTAATGGAGTATTCTCAGCATCAAGCTGTATTATAACTTTAATGAAAGACTATTTTCTGCACAATTATTAAGTGCAGTTGAAAAGGTGGCTGCCAGTTACACAGTTAAGGGGTACCAAGTGGCCGAGTGGTTTAAAGCGCTGTCTGTTACGGATCACTGCCATCTCACCTCTGTCTGTGTGGGTTCGATTCTAAGATTCAGCGAATGTGGATATGTGAGAAAGCTTGCCAGTAGCTTCTTGTGGGTCGGTGGTTCTTTCCGAAGATTTCCTGGTTTCTTCCTCCACTAATAATACTGCCCGCCATGAATAGCCTATTTTGTGCTGAAAAATGGCGTTAAGCCTAACAACAACAACAACTACACAGGAGAATGCAATTTGATTCCCATACTGCGAGCTTCTTTTTTTTCCTGTTTACTTTCAAGGGAAACTTAATGATAATTCTAATCTTTAAATGATATTAAGTTTGCTTTCTTTTTCTTCATTAGCTCTTTTTAACTCCTGATATGCAACTTCATGATATAAAAATAGTAAAAATATATTTATCTCATCAATTCAGATTTGTGACTAATTTTGTGTGGGCTTTAAATAATAAATACATGGAAAAGTTAGAAAGTTTTAGCATTTTTCTGACATCCTTTTTTGTATTGCAACTGGAGTTACATTTCCAGCAGTCAATGTCATTATTTACAAAAGTTATAGCTGCTGGAATGCCCACTTTCTTAATTCTGTTTCCTAACACAAGTTCCTTGGCCAAATGCTTTGCCCAGAAATTGTTTAGAGCCAAGCCAACAGCATTACAAAATCTGTTTTTAAATCCATGCATTTTCTCCTGGTCAAAAATATCTAATTGAGTTAATAGTGAGTAGTAAACTTTTGGATCAGGTTTGACTTGAATCGCTTAACTAATGGTTATTTATGTATGCTAGAGACAGCTACATTTGATCATAGTACTTTTAATAGAAGAAAACTTCATCCAAACAAATTGAACCTTATAATAAGAATCTCATCTTTTAAGGAGGCCCCAATTAGACCACAAGTGGCCTCTTGTACCAATTTCAGTACTGATTTAGAAAAATTGGAATATTCACTTTCTACAGAGATAGTGCCCACTTGACTCCTTTGACCTTTGTCTGATGGTAATGTTACAGCTATGGATCATCTGCCTAGATGCCCTAATGCAGGTTCTTGTGGACTGTAGACAGTGGTAAATTCTGATTATTTGGATTTGTCATAATTAGAGGACAGAAGTTAAACTCTGTATTGAGGTTGATCACTGAACTTCTGGTATAATTTATTAAGTTGTTTTATTTCCTTATTTATCAAGTCTCTTTTATGCAACAACCCTGCAATGATCATGGCATATTTTGTATTGCTAAATGTTACATAGATATATATTCTCCTATCATATATTTGAAGGGCTCATATAGTATTATATTTGTTAGCACTTGCCCTGTTTCATTACCTTGTGTATTCTTAATATCTTTGGAAGGACTGCATGGATTTAAACAAAATTTGACTAAACATTATATATTAAGATGACTAAAAGAATTATAAAAATGGTTTCTACACAATAAATCCTCTCCATCATTTATTTTTGCAAAACTTTACTGATGGCTTGCTCTTGAAGTAAGTCTTTTTGATATCGGACTCAAAAGCTCAAAGGTCAAGGTCACTGAATCACATAAAATGGTTTCTGCATAATAATATTATTTCTACATACACTACATACATTAGCCACACATTGCTGATGGCTTGCACTTGAGGTGGGGAAGAAGTGTATTGATTTGGGGATCAAAAATCAAGAGCATCATCACAGATAGAAAAAAAATTACTTACACACAATGGCATCAGTTCTACACCACAGCTTAGATCAAACATTTTGGGCAGCTTGCACTTAGTTATGGGCAACAAAAGATAAAATGTTAAGGTGATTTAAGGACACACTGTGACCAACTGGAATTTTATTATGCACAAGGAATCAAAAATATTACAGATTCTTTTGCTTTGTTTCATATGCCTGCTTTATTTGTTTGTTTGTTTGTTGTTGGGCTTAACAACATTTTTCAGCACATGATAGGCTATTCATGGCGGCCAGTATTAATGGTGGAGGAAGAAACCGGGAAATCACCGGAAAGAACCACTGACCCACGAGAAGCTACTGGCAAGCTTTCTCACATATCTACATTAGCCAAATCTTAGACTCGAGAACACACGCAGACAGAGGTGAGATGGCAGTGATCCGTAACAGACATTGCTTTAGACCACTCGGCCACTCGGGGCCCCTATGCCTGCTTTAAAACAGTGTAGCAATGATGAATGTCCATCTATTAGTAATTTTGATTTCACATAATAACTTGAAATATCTGGTTGATATATGTCATGCACATGGATTAAGGATGAACCTTATTGATTTTGGAGTTAAAAGTCAAAGTCACTGACTGAAAGATATGTATGCAGGACCTTTATGGCACATCAGAACAATATTGGGCTATATATGAATTCTGTAAATTGTGTGTACAAGAGGATAAATGTTACACATATAAATATCATAACAAAATATTGTGATAATCAGAACAGAAATGGCCTCTGAACAAGCACAGTAACATTTGCTCAATATCACATACCTAAACCAGACTTTGTGGATGGCTTACACTTGGATTAAGGAAGAAATTTATTGATTTTTGAAATCAAAAGATCAATTATCAGGGTCACTGAATGCAAGAAAAATGTTGGTATCTGGACAAAATTATAGTTATTTTAGTTATCTACACTGAGGAATACTTAAGACAAAGACGGTGTGTAATTCATGATACTCTAGTTCAGTATGTTAGTATTTTATTGAGGACTGAAATAAACTCTACACAAGTCAATTAATGTCAGTTTTCATTGATTAATATATGTTTAGAGTTTGATTACTTTGCTGTAATTGATGTAAGGTACTTGTGATGTAATTGATGGTTTGCAAACATCTGTTTAGTTGCTTGGGTTGGATTTTTCATTTGTTTGTTTTTTGAATGCTGAATAACTTGCATTTTGGGGATAGTAAGAGTTTTTTTGCCATCCAAAAACATGCAGAAAATACAGTATCTCTCACTAAATGGATTTCTCTTACTAAATGCTCTGTCAGCTTCTCCATTTTTATATGTCTGCAGTAATTAGCATGAATTATTGATATATCAATTTGTACATTATGTAAGTTTTATAAGTGAAATATTTTTGGGACGTCAACCCACAAATAATACATTCTTTCTTTTCTTTTATAAATATTATGTACATGTTTGGAATTTTACAAGACCCTGCTATCCTTATAGGAGATCAGCTAATATTTAGCTAATTGAGTTGTACATATTAATGATTTATTATTATTAATAATAATAATAATAATAATAATAATGATAATAATAATAATAATAATAATAATAATAATAATAATAATAATAATAATAATAATAATAATAATAATAATAATAATAATAAAAATAATAATAATAATAATAATAATAATAATATTATTATTATTATTATTATTATTATTATTATTATTATTATTATTATTAATATTATTATTATCTACCCCATTTTAACACCTCATTATAACATAGATCTAGATATTGTCACAATGGACACCATCATATAAGAATATGGCTTGAAATAAAACAAGGTTAAACTTAGTCCTATATCGTCATTTCCTTTTTGAAAATATCATTATATAAACAATTTTCATAGTACCCACTATACCACTGTTCAGTATATTAGGTTATTTTCATTCTCACAGTTCTGTGCATATTATAATTCTTAATATAACACAGTTTGGTACTTAATGCTATCATTGGTTATGAGCCCCAACTACCATCTTATAACAAGGGAGAGCTGTATTATTATTACTATTATTATTATCCAGTACAACATTTTGAAACAAAAATAGCCATTATAACAATCAGCATAATTTTATGGTCAAGAAAAGATACTTTTATATTGTATTGGATGTATTTGATGCAGAAATCTGTGCTTTGAGCCTTGAGGTTGGGAATGCACTATCTGGCCAACAACACTGGTACTATGACAAGTCGACGGGGCAATGCAAAGAGTTTACTGGTTCTTCCGAGAATAGGAATAACTTTGCATCCAGGGAGTGGTGTGAGGGTTATTGTACCAGAGAAGGTAAAATTATGTATCAATGATATCCATTTTACTTGACTGCTAATAAAATAACCAAGTTCAGGGGCTAAGAATCGTTTGCATGACATTTCAGAGCCATAAATATTGACCACAAAAAGGTTATTCCATCAAATATGAAATGGCTTTTAATAAATGGAGAAAGAAAAAAAATCTAGAGGCAAAAAGAGACATGGACAGGCAGAAGAGAAAAGAGAATCATGATATTGGGTATTGTTAAATGTTCAGTAAAATCCAAACCTTTTGTTAACAAGTTTAAAACATCTGAAATTCAAAATGCTCTGTTTGAAAATTCCTGTAATTGAGGACCTTTTTGTCCCATAATTAGGGATTCCATCTGAGTGAGGTGTCTATGTGTGGAAGATGGCAGTTCTTGGTTCTCTCAATCTACTTACCAAATCGCACTTGATCTTCTTTACAGTTTGTTTACACAAATAATTACTAAATTCAAATACGGTAACATTCTGCACTGGGAAAATGGACTTATAAGAGGGGTGGCCTTTTCAGAGGTGGACTATATTTGTGCAAATTATGTGTATTGTACTGTCCCTAACTTTGGCTTGATGTCTATGTGGGATTTTAATCACAAAACATGCAAGCTAGCTTTGGCTTGATGTCTATGTGGGATTTTAATCCCAAAACATGCAAGCTTGCTTTGGTTTGGTTTGATGTCTACTTGGGATTTTAATCCAAAATATGCAAGCTAGCTTTGGCTTGATGTCTACATGGGATTTTAATCATAAAACCTACAAGCTAGCTTTGTTTTGATGTCTACTTGGGATTTTAATCACAAAACATGCAAGCTAGCTTTGGCTTGGGATTTTAATCCCAAAACATGTAAGCTTGCTTTGGCTTGATGTCTATGTGGGATTTTAATCCCAAAACATGCAAGCTAGCTTTGGTTTAATGTCTACATATGATTTTAATCCCAAAACATGCAAGCTAGCTTTGGCTTGATGTCTATGTGGGATTTTAATCCCAAAACATGCAAGCTAGCTTTGGCTTAATGTCTACATGGGATTTTAATCCCAAAACATGCAAGCTAGCTTTGGCCTAATGTCTACATGGGATTTTAATACCAAAACATGCAAGCTAGCTTTGGCTTAATGTCTATGTGGGATTTTAATCCCAAAATATGCAAGCTAGCTTTGGCTTAATGTCTACATGGGATTTTAATCCCAAAACATGCAAGCTAGCTTTGGCTTGATGTCTATGTGTGGATTTTAATCACAAAACATGCAAGCTATTAAAGTTTCAACAATATAAAAAATGCTTGTAAACATAAAATGCAAGAATGAATCAAGAATCAAACTGCCAGTCTTTAACATTGCAATCTAAATTCTCTTGTTCCTAAATGGGTTCAAGTAGTTGATATAATTTATATTTTCTTTTCTTGCTTAAGTTAAAATTCTTCTTGATAACATAAAGGTAGATGGTGTGTGTATTGAAAGTTAAGATCAAAAGAATAACTGAAAATAACTATCAATGTATTTCTCAGGAAAAGATAAAACTGAAATAAATTGATTTACAAGATACATGGAATATATGCTATCACTCAGATGTGTTTTCCAAAGTATATAGTACTTTGCTATATTCCAGAACATAATAATACTTTGAATAAAAATTTCAGAAGTATGTTTTTCTTCCTTCTAGCTTAAACAAGTGGTCATTTCAAGAGAACATACACATAATGAATGCTCTCTGTATGAATACTACAATGGATTCTCCCTTCTATAAACATTTATCTATTACTATAATTACAGTACTGACACTTTAATTTACTTCACCAGTGTAATTTTCTTGTGCAAAAATATACAATGCCTTATTATTTTGTCACTAGACTCAATACAGAATTATGCAAAAGTTAAATAATTTTGAAGCAGAACAAGTCATTTTTCCTATATTAGTACACAAATTATCAAAGTGAAGTCTATAGGAGCATCTGTCTGACAGATCATGGCATAAGACTTCTATTTATACCCTTGAGACCCATTGGTCTTACACAGAGATTGATGGGAAAAACCTTGGTCATAAATGCGTGAGGGAAACACATGAATAGTTCGAATGACAACATTTTAGTAATGATCAAAAAAGTATTTGATGGCAGACAGAGCGATTCACACTTACACAAATTTGTCACTGGAATTACTGTTGGAGACCTGTTGTGATGATTTTCACATGCGATCTTAACTCTGTCTCAGAAAATGAATATACTAAGTTAAATAGTGTAAGACGCCATAAAAGAGGTCAAAACAACAGCCAAAAAGACGAATTTGGAACAACATTAACAAAAGGACACAAACTTTTATGTGGAAAGTGCCAATCACAATCACCAAAAATTACAGTATATTAGTTATTTAAAGTCAACAAACTTGATATTACAATAAGAGTACAGTTTTTTATTGTGCTTAGTGACTGTATAAGTTCTTTCTATCTTCATGTATGTATTATAATGTACCCTATATTGTTTATCATTAATATAGACACATGAAACACTGAAAGTTGACATTTAATTCAGAAACTTGTGAGAATTATTTTAATATGTCAAATTATATCCTTTATAACACCAGAATTTGTATCACATGCATGTAGTGGGGAAAGATACATGTATATAGCAGGAAAGATACATGTATTCAGTAGGAAAGATACATGTACATGTAGTAGAAAAGATACATGTATGTAAGTGGGAAATATACAAGGATGTAGAAGAAATGATACATGCATTCAGTAGAAAAGATACATATATTTAGTAGAAAAGATATATGTATATAGTTTGAAAGATTCATGGATATAATAGGAATGATACATGTATGAATTAGGAAAGATACATATCTGTAGTAGGAAAGATGCATGTATCTTCGTATCTTCTGTATTTAAGAGAACAGGTTTACTCATCAGTGGTGGTTTATTCATTCCAAATTTTATAGGAGTAAAGGAGTAACAATATCTTCTGTGTCTCTAATAAACAGATTCAATAATTAATAGTATTTTTTAAAGCAATTTAACATCAAGAAATATATTTTTGACTATAGTTACAACTCAACATTTAAGAGATTTTTGTAATAACTTGTGTAGAATAAGCTAATATCTATTGCCATAATTAATACAGTGGATTTATGAAAATATTTAGATAGTGCATGTGAAATTTAATGTGCACATTATAAGTTATTCAAAAGAATTTTGGAAACCTTTTCAAAACAAGGGATTTTAGGTAATCCAAGATGGCTACCCAAGTGGACTAAGTTGAACTACAGTTGCTTTATCTAAACTTAGATGATATATCATTAACAGCACTGGCACAGAAGAAATCTATCAATGTTAACATCTGGACTCAAAATGGAAGATTTCTGAGAACTTAAAAGTTGTGTGAAGCTCTACCACAACTTTGTTGAGACCTTTTCCTGTAAACATTGACATCTGTAGATAATTATATAATTTTTACCATAGTGGTAAGTATTATAATGTACCCTTGTGAACACTTCTCTCTGTAATGAAAACTGGAAACAAATATCAGAAAATGTTATTGGGTTAACCTTACCATATTAATCAAACTTTGGTTTTGGACACAGATCAAATGTGGCTACTCATGAAGAATAAATTTGACATTTTTGGCCTAAAATTCTGGCTGCATGCTTCATTAGATTGGTGGACTCCCATGAAGGATACTTTTGTATGAAACACATCAGTGCTGAGAAAACTGGCTGTCTATGCAGAGAAGGTGGCTACAGGAGTAAGTGGGGGCTGGGGCAGGCAACTGTATTACTTTTATGGAAACTGATTTCAAATATTTAATATGTGCATGTACTTTTGAAACATTTTTTTTGCTGAAAGGTAAAATTTAGTTTAAATAGTACATATATTTTGATTTTTATTACCTATAGTTGTGTGCCAAGAATTTGTGGAACCCAAGATCAGTTGCTATGCCTTTATTCCAAGATGGCGCTACAATCCAAGAATTGGCAGGTGTGAATACTTTGCATATGGTGGGTGTGGTGGCAACACTAACAATTTTGAGCGGGAAGAGGATTGTACCAGGAAGTGTGTCCAACAAAAACCACCAGTCAGAGAACCAAGCAGCGAAGTGGGGGGCTCTCGTTACAACTCATGGCATGGTGATTAAATGATAACTTTTAAAATAATAATAATAATAATAATAATAATAATAATAATAATAATAATAATAATAATAATAATAATAATAATAATAATAATAATAATGTTAACAATAATAATAATAATAATAATAATAATAATAATAATAATAATAATAATAATAATAATAATAATGTTAACAATAATAATAATAATAATAATAATAATAATAATAATGAGGATGATGTTTATGATGATGATGATGATAATAATGATAATGATGATGATAATAATAATAACAACAATAATAATAATGATGATGATATTAATGATAATAATAATATTTATGATGATGATGATAATAATGATGATAATAATAATAATAAAAATAGTAATAATAATAATAATATTATTATATAATAATAATTATAATAATGATATTATTATTATTATTATTATTATTATTATTATTATTATTATTATTATTATTATTATTATTATTATTAATGATTGGTCCACTCAGTGCAAGATTTTTCATTAGCTCATCAATTAAAGCTAGGTGTTGGCAATAGATACTGATCTCATGGAATTCTAAAACATTCCAGCTCCACATAAATAATGAACAGAAACCAGAAAAGTTGTAAATTTCAAAGAGACATTTAGCATAGTGGACAATGCTATTTTGTATCCATCAACCCATAATTTCCTCTATAAAATTAACTACACATTTCCTACATAAATCATTTTCATTCAGTTTGAAGTGGGCAATTGTTATATTTTCATTCAATTTTAAGTGATGGGTTTTCACATTTTGCACTTTAAAGCATGTGTTTAAATTTGGAAAAAAAGAGTTCATTATTATAAATGCTATCATTCCGACCCACTCATCCATCCACCAAAATTAAAGTACTTTAGAACTGAACAGTTATAAAAATTACAATGTGTCTGTCCCCAGATATCTGCAAACTTCAAGCAGATGTTGGACCATGTGCAAATTATGTGAGGAAGTGGCACTACAATGCTTTGACCAGAGAGTGTGAGGAGTTTACTTATGGTGGGTGCCTTGGCAATCACAACAATTTTGAGAGCAGGGAACAATGTAAGATGTACTGTGACCAATCCAGAGTCAAAGAGTCACAGGTCGAAAATACACCTGGGAGTGGTTCCATCCAGGGAGTTGGTAGGTGATAGATTTTATTTATCTTATCTCTGTTCTAGAACAAATCTTAATGTGTAGCTCATCCACCTGATAGTTCTGATGTTAGTAGGATATGGTTATTGAAGAGAAGGAAATTGAAGTATTTTAAGAAACACAACTGATATTTGATGGGCATTCACACTTTCACATACTGCTTGGATGCCATTTATTATTTGCAAAGTTATTGCAAATTTTTAATGAAAATTCTGCATTCTAAATTATAGTAAAGAGAAACAAATTATGATTTTGATATGATAGACTAGGACACAGTCCCAGTCTTGACATGATAGACTGGGACACAGAACAGACATGAGAGACTGGGACACAGTTCTTGTCTTAACATGATAGACTGGGACACAGAACTTAGTTTTCATCCGTAGAAGACAGGGTGCATTTAATAACACCATCATGTGATAGTGGAAATGGAAAATGACAGCAGACGTGAAGAGTTCAAGAAACAAAGAAATTATGAGGAAAATTACTATGTGTTACATATTGGCTCTTCCAAAGTAACACAAAGAAAGAGTGACTACAATAAGCTTTGTAAATTTTAAGAAAAATAATTTATTTCCCTAGAAAACATGGAGAAAAGGTGAATATATGAAACAAGACTTATGATTTATGAAAGAGATCCAAATTGATTATTCTAAAGGTATGAAAACACATATGTCCTGAGAACAGTTCTAAATTGACACAGTCTGAAGTTCAGTTTTGGTCCAAGATGGCAGATGATGATGTCACATGAAGGCTAACACAAAAATCCCAGAATTTTCACTGTGAAGCATAATTTATATTATATTATTGTGTTCCAGTTTAGAAGAATTTAAGAAAATGTAGTTGTCTGTTCATGTGTTCTATGTAGACACATGAACAGACAACTTCTTCCAGCACAAAAATACCTTTTTTTTGGTAATAGAAGCTATGTGATTTTCTAAGATGTTGAAATCGGCTACAACTCTTGACTCTGGCCTTCTTACAGCTAACTGAACATATAAAAGACACTAATACGTTGTTTCATGTACAAATGCACAGAGGACACTTGTAATTTTGTAATGCATCTGGACATTAGAAAAGCCTGACCAAGTATCAGCCAATCATTTACATAGCTACTTCTGAATGTTTACTTGTGATATATTTACTATCATACAAAGCTCGTGCTTACATGAGTCACATTTATGATTTAAGTAAACATGTTTCTAACAAAACATTAGACCCATGGTAACATAATAATAATAATAATAATAATAATAATAATAATAATAATAATAATAATAATAATAATAATAATAATAATAAAATTAATAATAATAATAATAGTCAACCATTTAATGGATATTTGATCACTACAAACCATACTTTCATAGGGATTGAAACTTGTTTGGTTCTTTGACTTATTGCTGCCATTTATTTTATTTTTTTTCAGAGGCGTGTCACTTGGATGTTGATGCTGGAACCTGCGATTCACGACTCCAGATGTGGCACTATGACTATCCCTCAGGTGCTTGCAAACAGTTTGTGTACAGAGGATGTGATGGAAATGACAACCGCTTTGATACAAGGGAAGAGTGTGAGGGCATCTGTAATGCAGCTGGTACAAGACCTTTTGTATTATTATCATAGCTAATGTAATACTGGTGTCTGAGCTGTTGTAATACTGATAACTGGTGTAATTGTAACACAGGGCTATCTGGGTAATTGTAATACCATTTTATGGGTAGTTGTAATACCAGTATCTGCGTAGTTGTAATACCATTTTCTGGGTAATTGTAATACCAGCATCTGGGTAGTTGTAATACCATTATCTGGGTAATTGTAATACAAGTATCTGGGTAATTGTAATACCAGTATCTGGGTAGTTGTAATATCAGTATCTGGGTAACTGTAATAGTGGTACTGGGGGTAATTGTAATGCCAGTATTTGGGTAGTTGTAATATCTGGGGTAATTGTAATACTATTATCTCAGTAGTTGTAATACCAGTATCTGGGTAATTGTAATACCATTATCTGGGTAATTGTAATACCAGTATTTGGGTAGTTGTAATACCAGTATCTGGGTTAACTGTATTAGTGGTACTGGGGGTAATTGTAATGCCAGTATTTGGGTAGTTGTAATACCAGTATCTGGGTAACTGTAATAGTGGTACTGGGGGTAATTGTAATGCCGGATCTGGGGTAATTGTATTGGGTATCTGAGGTAAAAGTCATGCAGAAATAGAGAGAAACTATTGAAATTTCAAAAGAGAAGAGCTTCATTTATTCTTTATACTGATTTAAATACACAATGAGAAACCCATTTTAGCAGAGAACTTGGCTTCTCAAGAGGTTTACTAGTCTATAAATCCTGTTTATCTTAAATGTAATTTTATATTTGAGGAAAATGTATCTGTTTTTATTATTATTATTATTATTATTTATTATTATTATTATTATTATTATTATTATTATTATTATTATTATTATTATTATTATTATTATTATTATTATTCCTAATATTTATGGGGTAGAATGTATTTCATCAAATAATATGCAGGAAATAATAATAGCAAACATGTCTGACATTTGTGATAGTCTTATATTATTTTGTGTTATTTATTATTTCTTTATGTCATTTCATATGAGAATGAAGCATTTGTCGAAAGTAATATTTGGTCAGGTGAGAAAACAGAGAGAAGTAAAAGATGCCTGTGTTGTTGGAGTGAAATTGAAATCAAAAGTAAAGCGTGTTTATTTTCATTTTATAAGGAATAATAAAAATATCATTCGTTGTGATGAGAGTTTACACATGACTGCTTGAAAAGTATGAATTAACACAAAAAAATTACTTGTTTTTAGAGATCTGTCGGCAACCAATCGTTATTGGACGATGCAGGGGCAACTTTCCTAGATATTATTTTGATATGCGGACTGGCGAGTGCAGTGAGTTCGGCTATGGAGGTTGTGATGGAAATGCCAACAATTTTGCCAACAAGGAAGCATGTCAACGCAAGTGTGGTTACCTTGCAGACCAAAAGCCAAGTATGTCTTAAGAGTTGTCTCCTCTTTCAGTAATCAGTCACCGAGGTTTAAGTTCCTCGTGAAAACATTTTGTACAAACGTTAATCAATTTATAATATACAGTTTAACCCACTTATCTCGACCTCGGTTAGCTCGCCAACCCTATTAAGTCAACGTTTTTGAAGTGGAACTGCCAAATTCTCTCTTTATCTTAGCATTTTCTCATTGGTTATGTCGATTCTTTTATGTCGATGAACCCTAATATCTCGAGCAAAAAAGAGTGCCAAATTTGCCAATTAACGTCGGTTATCTCGATCCTCATGACCAATTGCTGGCGATTTTTTTCCCCCCTTATTGGTGACAAAAAGGAAGCTACAAACTTAACTAAGTAATGCATTGAAATCAATCAGTTCACAAATGATCCTATGTATCGACAAACCCATCCTACATCATAATCTGCTTATGCTGATGTATGGCAGATTCTTGTATGTTTTGACAGTCAATTATGCTACCGTACTATACCTACAACTGACCGACTTCTAAAGACGCGAATAGAACAAATAAAATTAATGGAATAGCTAATCCTTCTGTTTGTTGGTTGTTACAGACACTTAAACTCAGCAGGAAGCAATAGCAAACAACAAATAAATAACTTTTGCATAATTAAAGATAATTATTTATTTCTCGAAATACAGGAGTGAAAGAGTCCCTATATTGGGTGTTAACTACAGTAATATATACGGTCCAATATTGCCCGGTGTTGACTGTGTAAGTTTCATTCGTGGGAATGGAGATACTATTTTGCAAGAATACGGTCTCTTCGATTTTTTCATTTACATGTACTTCTTGCGACTGGTTCAGTTTACATGTATGCTAGCTTAGGACTCCCCAATAAAATGATCGTACTTGTTTAACTGCGCATGTGCTGAGTTCAAGTAGTACATGATCATGGTCCATATGGTCGTTCACTCCAATGACAGTTCACTCACACTTGTTGATCTTGTCCGAAGGATAACATGTAGCTATTCTGTTTACGATACTTTTCAGAGCTGTCAGAGTGAAATGACTCACAAATTTCATTTTGACACTGGTTAGCTTTTTGAAAAAAACAACTACACCCTGCATGTTTTTTTGTGATTTTGTAAGTGATCTTTGCGTTTGCAATGTTGGAGAATATAAAAAAGGTTTGTATCGAGAATCGATGGTGGTTTGTATTGTATACTGGTAAATCTCTGCTGTTAGTTTGTGCACATATGCCTTTTGTTTATTAACAAACAAGTATGTATATTTTTATAGCATTCAGATAGCTTCATCAAACAAATTGCAGCAACACTGTTGTGTAAAAAAACATCCAAAAATACATGCATGTACATTCTTATTTATTAACGCACATCATGTACATAATGAAATTTCAAGCACATGTTATTATTATGATGCCATATTGGTTTTCATTTATCTTGATCATTGGTTATCTCGATGCTTTTTGGCAAACCCCTAGGCTGGCAACATAACCGGGTTTGACTGTACAAATTTGGAGATAACTTTAATAGTATAATATAATATTGATGATAATATAATATAGTGTTGATGAGATTATAATGTGATTTGGTGATATTATAATATACTTTTGATAACCTTTTAAAATGCTATTTATATTTAGTTGCTAGTGGTTTCATGTTAATGCACATAACAAAGAGGTTAGAAATATACATTAAATACCATACATATAATACAAAAAGACTTAGCCACAAGTTATGATACAACAATTATATATATATATATATATATATATATATATATATATATATATATATATATATATATAATTTGTGAACATCCTGGCTTATACCAAGGATCACATGGTTCAGTATAAGTTGTAAGCACCATGGCTGACTTCAAGGATGGACATAAAGACCAGTGTCAATTTCACATGGAGATACATTATACTTAGTACATATTATTAATAATACATAATATTATGGGATCCAAGACCATACCCACCTTATCAAAGACCATGTTGTACCTTATTTTAAGGGACCACTTTAGCATTATTTCTGGAAGTGTTTATTTGGCATTATATGCAATAAAGTGCATATATATATATATATATATATATATATATATATATATATATATATATATATATATATATTCAGGTAATTGCTATTACTGGTAATATTAATTCAAGGGAGGGTTGACTAATACTACAAGGTGGTCATCACTAGTTTCCATGGAAGATAAATCTGACTTGAATAGAGATTTATTTACATCAATTGTTCTTTTTTTTTTAGGATCTGTCATTACCAAGATTGGCTATTGTCCCTCTGTGCCAGAAAATTTTATTGGGATCTGTGGTGAAGATTGCAGAAATGATGGTGACTGCCCTGGAGACCAAAAGTGTTGTAGTAATGGCTGTGGTCACATCTGTGTGACACCAGTTAAAGGTAAGTTAAAGTAGAGGTCACTAAGTTAATATTATAAATTTTATCTCATTTGTAATGAAAATCACTAAAAGTGATTTAATCTTCAGGGTCAGTGTTGATTTGCCATCACAAAGCACACTGGTAGATCATGATCTATGTTGTTTGTTCTCCTCAATGCTACTGTCAAGCTGCAAATGCAAAAACACATCTGGGTCTATGCAGAATGATGTTGGACTCAACTCATTACCTAGTATATATAGTATTTGTTCTTATGAAGTGTATATAAATGTAGAATTTATTTCCATGAAATCATTAAGAGTCATTACCTGCCATCATTAAGAGTCATACTTGTCCTAATTAAGAGTCATACTTGCCTTTATTAAGAGTTGTACTTGTCCATATTGAGAGTCATACTTGTCCTAATTAAGAGTCATACTTGTTCATATATAGAATTATGCTATAGAATTATACTTGTCATACATCGCTCATATTAAGAGTCACACTTGTCCTGATGAAGAGATATAATTGCCATCATGATGAGTTATTCTTGCCCTCATTATTCGTCATACTTGTCTTGAATAAGTCATATATACTTGTCATCATTTAGCATACTTATCATTAAGTCATACTAGTCCTCATTGAGTATCATTCTTGTCTTCATTAAGAATCATACTTGTTTTTATTAAGAGTTGTACTTGTCCATATTAAGTCACACTTGTACTTATTAAGAGGAATATTTGCCCATATATAGAATAATACTTTATCATACATTGCCCATATTAAAAATCACTTGTTTTCATTAAGTCATACTTGCCATCATTAAGAGTCATACATACCATCATTAAGTCATACTTGCCATTATTCAGGGTTATACTTACTATTGTTAAGTCATACTTGCCATTATTAAGATTTATACTTGCCCTCATTGAAAGTCATTCTTGTCCTCATTAAGAATTATATATATTTGTCATCATTAAGTCATACTTGCCATCATTAAGGGTTATACTTACTATTGTTAAGTCATACTTGCCCATAATAAGAATAATACTTGTCATAAAAATTACCAATATTAAGAGTCCACTTGCCCTTATTAAGGGTTGTACTTGTCATACTTTGCACTTATTAAGAGTCATACAACTTGTCTTTCTTAAGAGTCATATTATTTGTCCTTATTAAAATTTATACTTGTCATAACTTGCCATTGTTAACCCATTTTATCCTGAATATGACTACAATAGTAGTATCTCATTATGTCCTGAATGTGACAATAATAGTAGTATCTCATTTGATCCTGAAGGACTACAATAGTAGTATCTCATTTGATCCTGAAGGACTACAATATTAGAATCTCATTTTATCTTGAATATGACTACACAAGTAGTATCTCATTCTATCCTGAATATGACTACACAAGTAGTATCTCATTCTATCCTGATTATGACTAAAAAAGTAGTATCTCATTCTATCCTGAATATGACTAAAAAGTAGTATCTCATTCTGTCCTGAATATGACTAAGATAGTAGTATCTCATTCTATCCTGAATATGACTACAATATTAGTATCTCATTATATCCTGAATGACTATAATAGTAGTATCTCATTCTGTCCTGAATATGACTACACAAGTAGTATCTCATTATATCCTGAGTATGACTACAATAGTAGTATCTCATTCTGTCCTGAATGTGACTATAATAGTAGTATCTCATTTGATCCTGAATGACTGCAATAGTAGTATCTCATTCTATCCTGATTATGACAACAACCATAGTGTCTCATTCTCTTCTGAATATGATTATGGTTATACTACATTCTTGTCTTTACAATATCACAATAGCTGTGTACTTCATCACCAAATAAGGAAGGAAGTGGTCAAAGCATGCCTGCACAGTGAGATTTAATTCAAAAAACATGGTTGAAAACATGCATGGATGACAATTAAGATGTTGACAATGAGGGTAGTGATATTAAAGCTGGTGATTCTGATGATTCCAATGATAATTACATATATGATGATTTAAATGCCATCTTTATGGGTAATACATGCCCACATTAAGAACTGAATAGTGAATATGTGCTGTTCTCAGATATCTCTTTGTCAATCATCCATGCATTAAATCTTTACAGCAATTCAAAAGAACGCCTCTCACATGACCTTCACTTGAATAATTATGCACATGACTTGTCCATGCTATTGTACTCAATATACTGGATGAACTATTTACTGTATTATGTATGGCATCACTAAGTTTTAGAGACACTTCTGACTTTACCATTCTAGCTTGATACAGCTTTAGTAAAAGTACCATCTTATTATTTGTACTGTATAGGCAAGTTACAGCAGGAATATGTATTGGTACTGACCTTTCTAAACAAAATGATTGAGAAAGAAAGCATCATACTGAAGATTGTAATTATTGAAAGGAAGAAAGGTCAAATATGACTATACCAAAATGTTTATATAAAAATTTTGATCTAATAAATGGACCAAAGATACCTGGTACAGTAAACCCTGTCTTGAGAGACCACTGTTATGAGAGACCACCTGTCTTGAGAGACCAGGTTCTTCATGTACAGATTTATTGATTATATAGTATTGTGACCTGTTTTGAGAGAGCACTTGTCATGAGAGACCATTATGTTTTGGCAAAAGAGGTGGTCTTTCAAGACATGTTCCACTGTAGTAAAATCCTGTGTATAGTTAAAGTGAAAAATTGGTTTCCAGGCATTACAGATTTATATATAGTGATAATTAAGTTTGTCAGGATACTTCATCCATCCTTCAAGAGTCTCCATGTATTAATCATGTGATTCATCCTAGATGTCATCCTGCACATGTAACAGACTTGAAGCAACTTGTCCAATATTTTATCTATTATTGTGAACATGTCAGTGCCTTGAGGCAACTTGTCCAATATTTTATCTATTATTGTGAACATGTCAGTGCCTTGAGGCAACTTGTCCAATATTTTATCTATTATTGTGAACATGTCAGTGCCTTGAGGCAACTTGTCCTCACTCTAAAATATGTCCATTTTTTTTTGAACTGGTCTAGTGGAAGTCAGACATAGTAATTAGTCTGGCATGCTATGTATGCCAATGTTTATGTCCTATGTATGCCAATGTATATGTCAATCCACACCTTGAGATTAAGCTTGCTGTATAAGTTTGTTTTAGATTAAGTTTAAATTTAAAGTTTTTTTATTTGATTTATATACATGTAACAGAACTAGTATATCAAACCAGTAAATTTACAAATTTTGATTTGTAAATTGACTTCTAAACAAGTCATTTTTTTATCCACATAAATTCTGCTTTCTTAAAGAGGAATGAAAGGAAAATAAGTGGGTTTTTGGGACATAATATGTATTCTCATTATTCTATTATGAAACATAAGCTTTCAATCTTAAATTATAGTCTAATTGAAACTGTTACAATACTAAACCAATTAGCATATTATCACTTAAATGAAAAAGAGAGTTATATCTCATAGGTTGCTGCTGAAAGCCATCATAAACTAACTTGGCTCCTTTTATTATTTTTAACACCTTATACAACATTTACACATTTGGCCTTAAACTCACCAGATTTAGACCATAATGTATTAATTAACAGCTTGTTGTCTATACATGTTAGGCTTCTAAACCAAATACTTAGGCACACATTATTGTACTTGTATAAAATTTCATGTCACCAGAAGACTGGTTCCCATTGTTTCTATAATGGATTTGTAAAATTCTGTTTTCCTGTCATAAATCTTTTCAGAATCTTGTATTTTTCAAAAGCAGTAGATTTCAGTGTTGAAACAGTATGTGTGGTAGATGGAGTTTAAATTGGTAACATTGTCATACCACCAGTAGAATCATATGTATGTATTTTCTAATTAAGTTAAAGGTGGACTTGACATAAAAGGGGATTCTTGCCCCAAAAGATAATGGACTATTTAGCTTATAATTGCATAGATTTTTCATGCTTTGCAATAAAAATTTTACATTTGTATTTTGTTGTATGAAATATGATTTTGTATTCTTTTCAGCAAAGAAAAGTGCTGAAGGAAATGGTATGTATAACTAGAACTACATACATGCATACACCCGCATATGCAGGGTTTACTCTTAAGTCCCCAAAGCTAGGTTATTTAACAACCTATATCTATCAAAACAACCAGCTACTTTTTGACTGCCTCTGTACATCACTGAAGGAATGCCCCCAACCCCACTCCTCCTTTAAAATCTTTATCTGTTACTTCCAGTTTTATACAATGCCTTGACATATTTAATGATGTATTTTTTTCACTCATTTATAAACAGGCCAATGAACTGGTGTAAGAACAATAACAATGAAGAGTAAATAATTATTATTTGCATTTAGAAAGCAAACTGGGATTGGATAAAAAGTTCTCACTTCATTTTATGAAGACCAAGAATATGCTGCTACATATTAAATGTGAGGATTGATTATAATGACATAAAGTAGTTTTTACAAAGCCATGGATAGACAAGAAACTTATGCAAGAAATGTGTACAAAGCCATGGAAAGACAAGAAAATGATACAAGAAATGTGTACAAAGCCATGGATAGACAAGAAAATTATGCAAGAAATGTGTACAAAGCCATGGATAGACAAGAAAATTATACAAGAAATGTGTACAAAGCCATGGATAGACAAGAAAATTATACAAGAAATGTGTACAAAGCCATGGATAGACAAAAAATTATGCAAGAAATGTGTACAAAGTCATGGATAGACAAGAAAATTATACAAGAAATGTGTACAAAGCCATGGATAGACAAGAAAATTATGCAAGAAATGTGTACAAAGCCATGGATAGACAAGAAAATTATACAAGAAATGTGTAGAAAGCCATGGATAGACAAAAAATTATGCAAGAAATGTGTACAAAGTCATGGATACACAAGAAAATTATACAAGAAATGTGTACAAAGCCATGGATAGACAAGAAAATTATGCAAGAAATGTGTACAAAGCCATGGAAAGACAAGAAAATATACAAGAAATGTGCATGTGCAAAGTCATGGAAAGACAAGAAAATTATACAAGAAATTTGTACAAAGCCATGGATAGACAAGAAAATTATGCAAGAAATGTGTACAAAGCCATGGATAGACAAGAAAATTATACAAGAAATGTGTACAAAGTCATGGATAGACAAGAAAATTATACAAGAAATGTGTACAAAGCCATGGATAGACAAGAAAATTATGCAAGAAATGTGTACAAAGCCATGGAAAGACAAGAAAATATACAAGAAATGTGCATGTGCAAAGTCATGGAAAGACAAGAAAATTATACAAGAAATTTGTACAAAGCCATGGATAGACAAGAAAATTATACAAGAAATTTGTACAAAGCCATGGATAGACAAGAAAATTATGCAAGAAATGTGTACAAAGTCATTGATAGACAAGAAAATTATACAAGAAATTTGTACAAAGCCATGGATAGACAAGAAAATTATACAAGAAATTTGTACAAAGCCATGGATAGACAAGAAAATTATGCAAGAAATGTGTACAAAGTCATTGATAGACAAGAAAATTATACAAGAAATTTGTACAAAGCCATGGATAGACAAGAAAATTATACAAGAAATTTGTACAAAGCCATGGACAGACAAGAAAATTATGCAAGAAATGTGTACAAAGCCATGGATAGACAAGAAAATTATGCAAGAAATGTGTACAAAGCCATGGATAGACAAGAAAATTATGCAAGAAATGTGTACAAAGTCATTGATAGACAAGAAAATTATACAAGAAATATTTACAAAGCCATGGATAGACAAGAAAATTATACAAGAAATGTGTACAAAGTCATTGATAGACAAGAAAATTATACAAGAAATGTGTAAAAAGCCAAGGATAGACAAGAAAATTTTGCAAGAAATGTATGCAAAGTTAAGGAAAGACAAGAAAATTATACAAGAAATGTGTACAATTAATTTAGGAAATAAGATGAAAATGGTAGATAAAAAGCTTTCAGTGAAGGAATCTAGAAATGCAGTAAGAAGTTTAATTGATGCACAAATTAATAAATGACACACAATTTAATAAATGATACACAATTTAATAAATGATAAAAAATTTGATTAGGTAATGATTAGAATATACATAGAAAAGACAAAGATGGCTGTATTAGATAAGTCATCATTATTTTGCTGATCTGAGAAAAGTGTTTAAATTTATCTTTTTTCGTATAGATAGCAACACAGCATATGTACTGTATACAGTCATTTTATATATAATAGATTATGTATGTCAAAAAATAGTTATATTAATTTGGTACATCAGTATATTTTCAGAGTACAGTATTGAAACATTCTTTCTTTATACTTATATCTTAAGTAAGGCACATAATAGCAGTGCCCATTGGTTCCATGTTAACATCCATACCTTTGTCTGTCCATTAATTTTTGCTTGTCCAGTCCATAATTTCAAAACAGTTAGAGATATTTTCATGAAATTTTGTGTATAATGACATGGTGTGTTATTTTTCATAGTCTTGGCATCAAGTTTCTTTTGGACCTGAACTTTTATTCTGCAATTGAGCACATGTGCTTTATAAACATAACTGGAGTTTGCACTTGAGTGACATTTCATTTTTCAGAGATTCGTTTGTAACAACAGCCATAACTTAAACCCTATTTCACCTACAGTCATCAAACATTGTATCTTGATGCATTTTGTTCTTATCATTAGCCCTATGGACTTAATTTTCAAATTGGATTAACCTTTGTACTTTCAAAAGGTTTGTGTATAACAGCATCTTTGACATAAGAAACCCTTATACCCAACAATCCTATACAGTGACTCAGCTTTACAAACACTATATACCAACACAGAATTAAATCACCGTGACCCATTTCTTCTTGCCACTTCCCATGACAACTGAGATACAAAGGGATATAACATCTAGGTCATTTTATGGTTGGTTTGTACATATTCATTAGACCATCTTATCTTGTAACTTATTTCAGCTACAGTTATCATATATGATTTGTGGATGCATCATAGAAAGAATAACTCATCCATACTAAAAGTGGGCAATTGTAACCTATTTTTCACAGGAGTCACTGTTACATTTGTATTTTCAAAGACTTCTTCAACAGTTAAGCCATTTCACCTCATATCTTTAATATAAGATGTCATTATGTCAATTAGTCTTTATACATGACATATCTTTACAAATGCTAAAAGTGCAGAAAGCAAGTTGCTGTGACCAACTTTTCATGCATGAATTTAAGAATAAGTGTTTGGCCTGTATTATATTTTTTCTCATTAAATGTAACATTCTTCAATGTTACTTTACAACCATTATTAGATCAGTTTTATTCTTAAGTGATTAACTTCATTACTGTAATTGATTTTACTTGATATTTTTAACACTGTTAACTCTAAATTTGTTAGCCTTACTTTGTTAGTGCTACTTAAGGAGATGTATATTGCAGTACAGAAGTAGTTCTTTGTGAACAAATATAGGTCACTTTGACCTGCCTATGATGCCTGAGAAGATTTTCAGCTACTATACATTTGAACCTATACATTTGATTATCTTTATCTTTTACTCATCTCTATTCAGTTTGTCCAGTGGAATGATGTAGCCGATATTTACTGCTAATGTGTATACCAGATTTGTAGTTTGAATGAGCAAATAATTTGGTGAGGGGATTCATGTTTTGAGAAATTTCTTACACTTGAATTAGCAATAATCCTATATTTGATTTCCATGCCTCCATTCTACCTTGCATTATACTTTAAATAAAGTCTACCATTCATGTTATTTTTGATTACTTGACTAATAAGTTACCATTGGTATGAAGGGCTATGTTAGTTCTGATCAAGCAACTCAGATTATCCACTGCTCCCTCCCTCCCTTATTTACAACATTTTGACAAACATTTACTAAGGGTATCTTTAGCTGATAATAACCCATTCCAAACTTAATAAAACATTTTTTGGTATATATCTGTTGAATTAATTAGTGGCCAAATACTGAAATATAAATATTACCTAGAGGTAAGCATCCTTATACCTTTGCATACAATATGTCATGTGTATTTAATATACGAGTATAGTGTTTCTTCATTACCTAGCTGCATGCATTGTGTCATATGTATTTAACATGCATTTCATCATATGTATTTAACATACAGTAGTATATCATATGTATTTAACATGCATTGTGTTGTATGTATTTAACATACATTATGTTATATATCAAACACTTTTATATACTCAGACTATTTTTATCTAACTTGGTTTGATTTGAAAACAAATCCTAACTGTATGTGCCATTTTGGTTGAAGTATCCAAAGTAAAATATAACCTGCTATCATAGTCACTTTCATATAGTAGCCACCTCTTTAAAAAGATAATGTTAAAAAAGTCCTTTGCTTAATAAGTTAATACATATTCCACTATATATAAGGGACACCTGCTCTGAAAAACCCCTTTTTTCAAGTCCAATATGTACTTCATAGACAGGTTTGATTGCATCTGGCTGTATTTGAAAAATTATCTAGGAGATTTGCAAACCCATACATAATGTATCTACCTTTTGATTTAAAAAAGAAAAATAGTAAAAATAGTAATGTACGCAAGTTGTTTTAAATACAGTATTGTAAAACTGTATGTTATTTAATTATGTAATTCTTAAAGTGTGAGCTACAGCAGTGTGCTGGGGCCACAAAATTGTCTGATTACAGGGAATGATCATTGCAATTATTTTGATATTTTAAATATGAAGTTTCAACTTATACTGTGTTTTTATATTCTGTATTTCTGCTTCACTGCTTGACCCTGCTTTGGTCCTACATGCAGCAGCTTTCTGGCCTATAGCCCAGCAATTTGTATATCCTGCTAGCTAGTTTAGAAGCAGGAAATGTACCTGCAGATCCAATTCAAGACATCATGAAATATTAGTATATTTCTGCTCCAATTACACAGAGAATTTGGCATGCTCAAAGCCAAGCATGCAAGGTGACTGTAATGGCAATGAAATCATGTGGTATTATGACCCCATGATAAAGGACTGTCGCAGGTTTATCTACACTGGCTGTGGTGGAAATGGGAACAGATTTAGCACAGGGGAGGAGTGTAGAAATATGTGTCAAGGTACTTCTGGTGTTGCCTGGCAGCCAGTTCCAACTGACTCGACTCCACAAAAATATATCTCAACCTCCACCACCAAAACAGAGATGAATGTCATAGGTGAGATTCTGGGCTGTACAGTCAAACCTGCCATATCACCTCTTTATAAACACCTGCTTAGACTATAAGTTTATACAGTTTCACCTGCACATAAAAAGCCACCTGCTAAGAAATGACACATTCTTCAAGCCCTTTATCAACAGGTTTGACTGTACATTTGTGCCTAAAAAATATAACCATTGACTTAAGGTACTCAAGATTAATTTTTAACTTTTAAACATCATCGGGAAGAACCAAGGGAGTTCAATATACATTATTGATACTACATGGACTATATATTTTTAAATAAAGATCTTTGCAAGAAAGCTGAGAGCCAGTTTTTACCCAGTTACAGATGGTATGCACAGATTTTCATAGACGTCTCCTGTTGTCAAAAACTGGGTCTCAATCCCAATTAAGGAAAAGTTTAAATTATGCAATGGTTTCCAATTGTAATGGTTTATTCCTGGATATCAGATAACCTATATAATGGACCCAGGCATTACTCCAAATAATATAAGAAAAATAATTCTTCAAAATATTGTTTTGATATTGATGATTCTGTTTTGTTCAGCAACAACTGTTGTTTGGGACAACTTAGAATATGAAGGAATTTCATTACTACATTATTAAATTGAGAACTAGAATGATATTTTAAAGTGAGATCTGTAATGTTTATATTTTTGACATGCTCAGAAGTCATTTAGCTTCTCAGTAGTTTTGACCCGGAAACAAAACATGGATGTACAAATGTACATATTTACCTTTTTCTACTTTTAGTCAACACTTCAGTATTAATTACAAAAAGTATATAAAATTTTTAATAAATCAGTACATAAATAAATATAGCATATGTAAATTAATTTCAATGACCTTGTATAAAATGAAGTCAAACTGTTATATTCGTTTTCCTGCTGAACAAATTACCTAATCCTCAAATTAAAAAATTTTATGGTAGAGTTTAGAACATCTCCTTTTTAAAAATATTTAATTGCTGTGAGCAATCTTTCCTAAATGGCATGATGAACTTATGTGTGTTTGTCTTGTGCATCAGTTTATTAACTTTCCCCAAAACTCTTACTTTGCTATCTTTTCTTTTTCCAGTTATCTTCCACTATCATCTGGCACGTGTGTGTGCTTTTTTCACTAGTTTTCAAAATTGCACCACAATTTCTGAGAATGCAAATCACCATTACCAATCCCTTTACCTGCCATAGGCAACTACTCACATCAGAATTAACCATGGTACTTTTACCTAATTATTGCCTTTCATTTAAACCTTTTTTCTCACCATTCAGTAACAGCTTTTAAGATTTGTAGAGTTGTTTTTAAAAATATTTGTTGTTCAGTTTGCTTGATATCAAATAACAATTAACATCAATTTCTGTTTTGTCATGGGTGTGTGTTTTGTTTGTGTGTTTGTTTTGTTTTATATGAGCTTTAATGAATCTGTAAATAATAAATATTTCAAATAACTAATTTTCTGTGCATAATCATTTTATATTTTTGAAAATTCAACTACGAGAGGGGGTGATGAACACCTCTTAAATTCATTTTGAGACGATGTTAATCATAATTCCTGTGTGGTTATACCTGTAGCATCAGATGTGTGTCATGTAGAAGAAAGGAGAGAACTCTGTACCAAGTATGAAGTGAAATGGTTCTTCGACAGATCCATCCAGCGATGTAATCGATTCTGGTATGGAGGTTGTGAGGGCAGAGGGAACAAATTTGACACAGAAGAGGAGTGCCAAGACATCTGTGTAAACAGGAAACATGGTAACTTACTTTTTATACTGCCTTTGTTTATTAAGATAATAAATTTTTAGTAATTTGAGACAGAGATTAGAAGTTACATGTCTCAGTGTATAGGTCAATGTATGTGAGACGACTTGCTAATGAACCTTGCATTGTGTAGCCATATGGTTTTTGTGCCAGGCTGTTAAGTCAAAGGTACCAGAATCAGTGGCAGCAGTTTTCAGCATTCACCATCTTCATGTGTTTGAATGAGTTGCAAAATTCAATCTTCCTTAAATTAGATTTTAAAGATGTAACAGTCAGTCGAATCCACCTTGATGGAATTGTGGCAAAGTGATCAATGTGCATCTTCTCCATCCATTTGTACATCCATTCACACCTAAAGTAACATCAATATTAGAGTGTTTTATTTACCATATATACTAACTTATTAGTTGAATATAACTACAAACTGCACAGACAAAGATCTGCCAAGACATAATGTGCCAGCAGATCTGGGTCTATGCAGTTTGTTAGGAGTAATCAATGAAACAAACAACACAGACCTTGATATGTTAGCACATTATATGACAGCAGATTGTTTCCAGTTAGACTCGAATTCCATTTGAGTATATACAATAGTTAAATGACAGGTAGTCTCAAATGAAAGTGGATATCTTATAATTCCTGTTATACACTCACCCCCACCCCTTGAATATGTTAGGGACATATAACATTAGTTGTCAGGGACCAAATTTAAAACTTAATAAACTTGGAAAAATTGAATTTTCCAGTGATCTAAATCTTTAGTAAACATTTTTGTATTTCAGCAATAACATAGATACATAATAAAATATAAAATGAAGCTTAGTTTTGTCAATGATTTCTTTTGTCATCAATGGTTCAGTACATAGCCCTTTACTGTGGTTTATTCTTTTTGATAATATGTAGTGATCCAAGATATAGCCCTTACTTGTGGGCATTGCCTTTGGATAATATACAATTGTATTGGATATAGCCTTTACTATGACCATTGCCATTTATTACTATACAGTGGTCCAGGATATAGCATTTGAATGTGGTCATTGCATTTTGATAATATACATTGGCCCAGGAAACTGTGGCAATTGACTTTTGATAATATACTGTGATCTAGGATAGAGCCTTTACTGTTGTCATTGCTTTTTGATAATATGCAGTGGTCCAGGATACTGTGGTCATTGCCTTTTGATAATATGCAGAGGTCCAGGATATAGCCTTTTAATGTGGTCATTGTCTTTTGATAATATACAGTAGTCCAGGATACTGTGGTCATTGCCTTTTGATAATATGCAGAGGTCCAGGATATAGCCTTTTACTGTGGTCATTGTCTTTTGATAATATACATTGTCCCAGGATACTGTAGTCATTGTTTTTTGATAATATGCAATGGTCCAGGATGTAGCCTTTTAATGTGGTCATTGCATTTGATAATATACATTGTCCCAGGATACTGTGGTCATTGCTTTTTGATAATATGCAATGGTCCAGGATATAGCCTTTTACTGTGGTCATTTCATTTGATAATATACATTGTCCCAGGATACTGTGGTCATTGCTTTTTGATAATATGCAATGGTCCAGGATATAGCCTTTTAATGTGGTCATTGCTTTTTGATAATATGCAATGGTCCAGGATATAGCCTTTTACTGTGGTCATTGCATTTGATAATATACATTGTCCCAGGATACTGTGGTCATTGTTTTTTGATAATATGCAGTGGTCCAGGATATAGCCTTTTAATGTAGCCTTTGCTTTTGATAATATACATTGTCTCAGGATACTGTGGTCATTGTTTATTGATAATATGCATTGGTCCAGGATATAGCCTTTTAATGTGGTCATTGCATTTGATAATATACATTGTCCCAGGATACTGTGGTCATTGCTTTTTGATAATATGCAATGGTCCAGGATATAGCCTTTTACTGTGGTCATTTCATTTGATAATATACATTGTCCCAGGATACTGTGGTCATTGTTTTTTGATAATATGCAGTTGTCCATGATATAGCCTTTTTAATATGGCCATTGCTTTTGATAATATACATTGTCCCAGGATACTGTGGTCATTGCTTTTTGATAATATACATTGGTCCAGGATATAGCCCCTTACTGTGGTCATTGCATTTTGATTATATATAGTGATCTAGGATATAACCTTTTACTGTGGTCATTTCAGTTTCATAATATGCAATGGTCCAGGATATAGCTTTTTACTGTGGTCATTTCATTTGATAATATACATTGTCCCAGGATACTGTGGTCATCGTTTTTTGATAATATGCAGTGGTCCATGATATAGCCTTTTTAATGTGGCCATTGCTTTTGATAATATACATTGTCCCAGGATACTGTGGTCATTGCTTTTTGATAATATACATTGGTCCAGGATATAGCCCCTTACTGTGGTCATTGCATTTTGATTATCTATAGTGATCTAGGATATAACCTTTTACTGTGGTCATTTCATTTTCATAATATGCAATGGTCCAGGATATAGCTTTTTAATGTGGCCATTGCCTTTTGATAATATACAATGGTCCAGGATATAGCCTTTTAATGTGGCCATTGCCTTTTGATAATATACAATGGTCCAGGATATAGCCTTTTAATGTGGCCATTGCCTTTTGATAATATACAATGATCTCCAGAACATAAACATTATATTTTCATGGTGATGCAGTAGACATTTTGAATGGAAATATTTGTTTGGTACTATCTGACTTCAGATGAAATCAATTACAGTGCCTATTTCTTAAGTTCTGTAATGCTTGTATTTCTTTTGGAAGGTAACTGGACTTGTATATTTTTGTTAAATATGACACATACCACACCCTGAAAAGAAAATAGTTCTTCCAAATCCAGACATTGCTGAAAGTGCAAGTCTGTGAAATGCATTTTATTTCCGACAAAATGAGAAGTAAACCTGAGAGAAAAGTAGTTTCTTATTGTTCTGAAATTTTCTGAAAAAGAGTACCAGTATTATAATTTAAGTAAAATATTAGTTTTTATGAAATTATCAATAGAATTTTTTGTCTTGTCCTTCTCCACTCATATATAGATGCAAGAAGCAAAACTGTTCAGTTCTGGCTCAGGTCTTGTTCTTGATGCTATGGAAACACTTTTGAGTGCAAATAGTCCTGGATTTCTCTGTGGACTGTGTTGAAACTTAGCAGACACTATTGTCACACTTGAACTTGAGCATATAATTTGAGATGATCTCAGTAATAAGTAGGATGTATGCCTATTTGATATGTATATTTAATTTTTTTTGTTTGTTGACTTTTGACCATGATTATATGCTATGTATATTTTATTTCTATTTATGTAATTGACCTTTCTCCATAATTGAGGGTAGGAGGCCTACCTGACTAATGTTTGTTTTTAATAATCAACATATTAAATAGTTAATATTTATCTATAATTATAAATTATATGTTAAGGTTATCATTTTTTGTTGGCTAAAATGGTGGCTTAAGTTCATGATGGTTGGTATTCCGCTTGGGCATTGCTGATGTACCTGCTGTTTTACATGTCTTTACTAAATTTTTAATATCACACCATATCTTGTTTACAACTTTAAAAGCTCTGGAAATGAATTTGATGGGAAAATGTCCTCATCCTGGTTGTGTTATTGTTTTAGTTTTCTAAATGAGGAAAAAGTAAACAGAAATTCTTCATTCAATATCCTAATGTCAGTCATTGTGGAAAATTAAATTTAAATAAATTAAATTAAATTTAAACTTAATATTTAAGAGGATTTATTTATTTAAATTATTGACCAGAATTACAAAGTGCTCAATAATACTTTTGGAATAAATCACTCTTTTATAATTATTTTGAATTCATTCAATGATTTTTGGATTATATCATTGTGATACATGAAGACTGTTGGTACATTAGCACATCTGAGTCTAAATCACTGTAAACCATCTCATAGTGTATTTCCTAGCCTCTGATTCACTGTAAACTGACTCTGTAGTGTATTACCTGGCATCTGATTCACTGTAAACCATCTCTGGAGTGTATTACCTGGCCTCTAATTCACTGATAAAGAGCCTCAAAATTTATTTTGTTCTGATGATTGTTTACATTAATAAAGACACAACAATGTTTATGTTTGTTGTACTTCAACTGATTAATTGTGCCAATGAATAAATTGTCTGTATTTGTCTCCATTTCTACATTTGGATCCATACCATTAGCACAGGTTGTCTGCATAGGTCATATATTTGACTAGTTACCTGTAAGCTGTAAACGAGACTAGTCACATGTAAAGATGGCAGCTTAGTGTAAGAACTTTTAATTTGACAGTGAAATATGGGTTATGCTAAGAATTAAATTGCAGCTGCCAGATATTTATTAAATCTAATACATGATATCCACAAGTAAAAATAGTGTTGATTTTATTTTTTCAGTTGCCACTTTAAGATTTCAAAGGCTGCCAGTTGACAATTTTCATTTTCTAATTCTTATTTTTATCTTAATTGCAAATGCATCCATGTTAGTTGCAACTTGGAGCACTAACACAGAGTAATGCAGTGAAACTTTGATCACAGTCTCATATCACTTGGTGATATGTAATTGAAGTGCCTCATACACTAACACTGTTGTTTTTCTATATGCTTTTCAGGCGGACAAGTAACACCCATACCAACACCTCAACCCTCGACTCGTGCTCCAGAGCCAGAATGCCACAGGTCACAATATGGCTGCTGTAGGGATGGCAGAACTCCAGCAATAGACAGATATTACTCCAACTGCCCAGGTATGGCTAGAAGTCCAGCAAAGGCTTGTTTTATTTGCAACTGCAATTGATGTAAAATATTATATTTGGAGATTATATTATTTATCACAACTTTTTGAAAGTGTATTTTGAGGGGCCATAGAGGAATAAATTAAAAACTAGTTTGTTCTACTGATTAGTCCTAACAAACAGCATAAAGACAGATATGTATATCCATTATGGATGGCAGATATGGTGTCTGTGCAGTTTGGAGTTGGATTTGACCTATAAGCAAATAGAGATATGAATCTAAAAATAAAGTATAAAATGAATATCATTTGTTGTAGTAGAATAATTAAAGTAGACAAAGTACTAAACTGGTGGGTTTTTTTTGTTATTGTTGGGCTTAACGCCATTTTTTAGCACACAATAGGCTATACATAATGGCCAGTATTAATGGTGGAGGAAGAAATCGGGAAATCACCGGAAAGAACCACCGACCCACGAGAAATTACTGGCAAATTTTCTCACATGTCTACATTCGCTGAATTCTAGACTCGAACCCACACAGACAGAGGTGAGATGGCAGTGATCCGTAATGGACAGCACTTTAGACCACTCGACCAACTTAACTTATATAATGCACAATTTTTACAAGATTAGGTGTCTTTAGACAACAAATGCTTTTCAAAGCTCAACAATTGATCTACTACTACAATGAAATATGTACAAGGTTTCAAGGATGAGTACATAAGGGATTCATACAAATAGTGATGTGATGATGTGATATGATTATGATTTTTAACGTAACTTTAACAACTTTTCAGTCATATCACGACGATGTCTACAAAACTGGTGTTTTGGTTTGACTGAATGACATTATTTTGCATTCCAGAGACATTAGCAGACTGTCGCCTCTCACGCTTTGGTTGCTGTCCTGATGGAGTGACTGCAGTTGTAGATCGTCACTATAGTAACTGTAGAGGTACAGGATTTGTGCATCATGATTAAACTCTAGTGTCTAACGCTTTGAATCAGTCCATAATCATAATTTACATTTAGTAAAGCTTTTCATATGTCGTGCATATATAAAAGTTTATCCAAAATTCACATTTCACCTAAATTTTCTTTAATTAATTTATTCAATAGTATCCAAGATCTTAAAATGACGTGGTTTGCTTATACTATATGGTAGATGTATTCTTTTCTGTTGGTTGGCTAGTCACATTTGTATTAAGGGTCAACAAAGGGCATACAAAGGAGCCGAAGCTGTTGGTTGGCTAGTCACATTGGTACTAAGGGTCAACAATGGGCAGACAAAGCAGCAGCCAGAGCTGTTGGTTGGCTTGTCACATTGGTATTAAGGGTCAACAAAGGGCAGACAAAGCAGACAGAGCTGTTGGTTGGCTAGTCACATTGGTATTAAGGGTCAACAAAGGGCAGACAAAGCAGACAGAGCTGTTGGTTGGCTTGTCACATTGGTATTAAGGGTCAACAAAGGGCAGACAAAGCAGACAGAGCTGTTGGTTGGCTAGTCACATTGGTATTAAGGGTCAGTAAAGGGCAGACAAAGCAGCTGAAGCTGTTGGTTGGCTAGACACATTGGTATTGAGGGTCAACAATGTGCAGACAAAGCAGCCAGAACTGTTGGTTGGCTAGTCACATTTGTATTAAGAGTCAACAAAGGGCAGACAAAGCAGCATGGTTTACATAGGTCTACATATCCCATGAATTTGATGTTTGGTCTTTCAAAGCTCCTAAAAAATAAAAAAAAGAGGAAAAAAGCCCTGAAAAGTCTTTTAGTTTCCACTGACAGCTCTTTAAAAGTCGCTGAATTTTACTATAATTTGTTGTGTTACTATTAATTGTTTCATTTTTACTTATTTATCAGTTCATCTGTAAATCCCCATCTGAGGTCTGACGGATCCAAATGCATATTGGTCCAGATCTCCCTCACCCCAAAGGTAATCACAGTAAAAGTGAGAACCTGAGTGAGAAGGCAGATGCCATAAGCCTATGAACATTTACCATTTAATCATCCTGCCTTAGGAAAAGATATAAAGAGACCCAGGAATAAAGGAATCATGAACAAGTGAAGATTGAATGATATGATAGAATCCCAAATGAAGCAAAATGCAGAGATTGAACTTAGCTTGGAAGAAGCAATACAGTGATTGAATAATACTTTGACTTCAAATTTATACAAGCAAGTACTATATACTTTGCAAAATATGTGGAATGAAAACTCCACAAATAAGCTTCAGAACATGTAAGCCATCAATAGAGAAGGCATCCCTTGAAGATAATAAAGCACAGAGATGAAATAGTTTACACATATCTGGCTTGATTCTTCTTACAGCCTGAATGTTTTCCTTGTCCAAAGTGTATACCCAGTATCATAGTGAACCATTTTTTTGTTATGTGTATCAACTTCTACTCTGTGAGACATTTTTATGTTAACTTGACTAAGAAACTTTAAGATGATGTACCACCTAAACAAATTTTTTGAGGAAGGAAATAGCCAATATTGACTCTTTAAGTCAGGGATTTTTTACTTTTTCTGTAATAATTTATTTTATATACCTTTCACAGAATTTTTACATCTGTACATTGTACATTGCATCTTGTGATACTTCATGTTTATTTTTATTTGAAAAACTTTATCTTTTGAAAGTTTTATGCAGTTCTTTATATTTGCATTATTAGAACTTTGAATTTTAAATGGCACTTATAGCAGTTCTATGCTGATGTGCCCTTAAACCCCAATACATAGATACATAGTTTAAATAATTTATTCAGAACTTGTTATACTGGTTAATTCATTCAGTTGTAAATTCATTTATTCAACAAATTAAATGATGACTTAAGAGTCTGAACAAATGTATTCGGTATTTCTGTCAGATTTAAGTATAAACTATTGGTACAGAACAAAATGGAATGCTTGTGTGTTGCATTTGATCATAGCATTCTCTAAACATTTGTCAGTTTTTTTATATCATCTAGAAATACAAGAAAGTACCAGCTACACATGATGTGACAATGTTGTTCAAAAGGCATTTCATCTCTAATCATGGTCCCATAATGATTATATGTTGTCTATCATGCAATAGAATAATTATCTCTTATCATAGTCCAATAACCATCATGTGTTGTCTGTCATACAATAAAATAATGATTTTATATTGTGGCCACATAACTATCATGTGTTGTCTGTCATACAATAAAATAATTTTCTTTAATGATGGTCCCATAACCATCATGTATTGTCAGTTATGCTATAGAATTGTTGTTGTTGTTGTTGTGGGGTTTAACGCCATTTTTCAGCACAGGAAAGGCTATACATGGCGGCCAGTATTAATGGTGGAGGAAGAAACCGGGAAATCACCGGAAAGAACCACCGACCCACGAGAAGCTACTGGCAAGCTCTCTCACATATCCACATTCGCCGAATCTTAGACTCGAACCCACGCAGATAGAGGTGAAATGGCAGTGATCCGTAACGGACAGCGCCTTAGACCACTCGGCCACTCGGGGCCCCATGCTATAGAATAAGTATCTCAAATCATGGATAATGTGGGTAAGTGAGAAAGCCTGCCAGTAGCTTCTCATGGGTCGGTGGTTCTTCCCAGGGTTTTCCAGGGTTCTTCCTCCACCATTAATACTGGTCACCATGTATAGCCTAACTTGTGATAAAAAATGGCCTTAAACCCTATAACAACAAAAAAAATCTAATCATGATCTGACAGCCATCATGTGTTTTCCATCATACAATAAAATAATTATCTCTAATTATGATCTGATAGCAATCATGTGTTTTCTGTTATACAATAAAATAATTACCTCTAATCATGATCTGACAACCATCATGTGTTTTCTGTTATACAATAAAATAATTACCTCTAATCATGATCTGACAACCATCATGTGTTTTCTGTTATACAATAAAATAATTACCTCTAATCATGATCTGACAACCATCATGTGTTTTCTGTTATACAATAAAATAATTACCTCTAATCATGATCTGACAACCATCATGTGTTTTCTGTTATACAATAAAATAATTACCTCTAATCATGATCTGACAACCATCATGTGTTTTCTGTTATACAATAAAATAATTACCTCTAATCATGATCTGACAACCATCATGTGTTTTCTGTTATACAATAAAATAATTACCTCTAATCATGATCTGACAACCATCATGTGCTTTCTGTTATACAATAAAATAATTACCTCTAATCATGATCTGACAACCATCATGTGTTTTCTGTTATACAATAAAATAATTACCTCTAATCATGATCTGACAACCATCATGTGTTTTCTGTTATACAATAAAATAATTACCTCTAATCATGATCTGACAACCATCATGTGTTTTCTGTTATACAATAAAATAATTACCTCTAATCATGATCTGACAACCATCATGTGTTTTCTGTTATACAATAAAATAATTACCTCTAATCATGATCTGACAACCATCATGTGCTTTCTGTTATACAATAAAATAATTACCTCTAATCATGATCTGACAACCATCATGTGTTTTCAGTCAGTTATGCTATAGAATAATTATCTCGTATCATGGCCCCAAAGCCATCATGTGTTTTCTGTCATGGTGCAACAGCCATCATGTATTTTCTTTCATACAACACAATAATTATCTCTAATCATGATTTGACAGTCATGTGTTTTCTGTCATACAAAAGATTAATTATCTTTTATGATGGTCCCATAACCATCATGTATTGTCAGTCATGCAATATAATAATTGCCATTAAAATCATTGTTCAACAGCCATGATGTATTTTCTTTCATGCAGGAGAACAGTAATCTATAATTTCCAATACTCTGGAACTTTGCTCTGGAATAGTATTCCAGTTGAGATTAGAAATGCTCACTCTATTTTCTTTTTCCATACCCAGTATATACAGTATGTATTTTCTTTCATGCAGGAGAACAGTAATCTCTAATTGTCTGACAGCCATCATGTGTTTTCTGTCATGCAAGAGAACAGTAATCTCTAATTGTCTGACAGCCATCATGTGTTTTCTGTCATGCAAGAGAACAGTAATCTCTAATTGTCTGACAGCCATCATGTGTTTTCTGTCATGCAGGAGAACAGTAATCTCTAATTGGCTGACAGCCATCATGTGTTTTCTGTCATGCAGGAGAACAGTAATCTCTTATTGTCTGACAGCCATCATGTGTTTTATGTCATGCAAGAGAACAGTAATCTCTAATTGTCTGACAGCCATCATGTGTTTTCTGTCATGCAGGAGAACAGTAATCTCTAATTGTCTGACAGCCATGATGTGTTTTCTGTCATGCAAGAGAACAGTAATCTCTAATTGTCTGACAGCCATCATGTGTTTTCTGTCATGCAAGAGAACAGTAATCTCTAATTGTCTGACAGCTATCATGTGTTTTCTGTCATGCAAGAGAACAGTAATCTCTAATTGTCTGACAGCCATGATGTATTTTCTTTCATGCAGGAGAACAGTAATCTCTAATTGTCTGACAGACATCATGTGTTTTCTGTCATGCAAGAGAACAGTAATCTCTAATTGTCTGACAGACATCATGTGTTTTCTGTCATGCAAGAAAACAGTAATCTCTAATTGTCTGACAGACATCATGTGTTTTCTGTCATGCAAGAAAACAGTAATCTCTAATTGTCTGACAGCCATCATGTTTTTTCTGTCATGCAGTAGAATAAATATTGCCAGTTTCAGCTTACAAAAAACTTGAGCCAATTTCACATGAATCATATCAACATAATAGCTTTACAATTCACAGAAACATACTCATCCACTAGAGAATAAAATTATGAACTAAAATTTTTTAAAGATTTTAAATTGTTTTACAAGATGCTCTTTTTTGGCAGATAATGATGGACAATTGTAACCATACATCATATGATAATATCAATATCAGAGTTAAGATTGTATGAAAAGAAACACCTTACCTTTGATGAATAAATGCTACTCAGGACCATGAAGGAAGGGATCAGAACCAGCGCACATGTTGTTATGGCAACACAAGATTCATTGGAATCACAAAATCAAAACAAAGGTCAAGGTCTCAGGAGTAATGTTTAATATAGATGAAGTGGGAAATTTGAGATGTTTTACCCAATGTTTTTTATGTATGTCTCTGAGAATGTGTTTTGATTGCATTTTTCAATTTTTAAAAATACATTCATATTTCTTTTGAAAGTAAATCGCACTGATACACTGACAGAAAGTGATGATGGAGTCACCCAGGTGTTGGTCCAGCCAGGGAAACGTGCTGTCATGACGTGTTACAGGGCAAACTACAATGCTAGTATAGCCTGGTACAGAGAGGGGTAGGTGAAATAACTTTTGAGTCTTGGATTGTATAACTGATTTTAACAAAAACGTATAAGATGGTATGGAAAAAAGATACTTAAGTGTAGGCCTGTTAAGTAACATTGTAGAGGAACTTGAATTGTCTAAGAAAGTTTAAGACATCAGCACAAAACCTGTATCAGGTCTCTTACCCTTTTTGTATCAACAAATAGGTTTCACTGGTGAAGAGCTTATTAAAAATATTCTAGCACAAAACAGATAATTATTTTACATATAAAATGTATCTTGTTAAGTATTAGTAAGTACTGGAATGTAACTAATTTTATGATTTTTCCAAGATAAATTTCCTTACTAGACCACATGAAGAAAGATCAGTTTATTAATTTCTGTTGATAATATTTAGATCAGCCTTCTAGTTCATTTTCTTGTTGCTACCAAAGCATATCAGCCATCTTGAAAATCATGTGATCTTTTGCACCTGAATAGATGATTATATTGAAATGGAGTTTTCACTTACAAGACTTCTGATATCATGTAGATGATCTGGAAGGAAAATGATGCTGATCTGACATCCAACATGGAAGCATTTGTTTGTTACTTCTCTGGAATTTGTGGTCATATTTGACATTAGATTTTTTGCTGAAAGCCTTCTTATTAATTGTAGATTTTCTAATAGGAAATATTTCCTATTTGACATCCAAAATGGGTGCCATGGTGGGCATCTTGAAAATCATAGTAATCACTAAATAGATCAATGTGGAGTTTCACAGAAAGACACCTTATGGCATGTAGATGGTCCGGTTTATAAATGGTGTCAAGCTGACATCTAATATGGCCTCCATTGCTTTCATCTTGAAAATTTACTTGTCCTGAATAGATCATCATATTGAAAAGGGGTTGTCACTAAAAGACATTTTATGACTTAGGATTGGCCCTCAATGAAAATGGAGTGAATGAAACTTTTCAGTAAGGTTGCCACAGGATTTGTCATCAAAATATTATGACTACTGCACCAGAATGACTTGTCATATCAACATGAGATTTTCACTAAAACACCTCATGTTAAATTATGCTGATATAACCTCCAAAATGGCTGCCTTGGTGGCCATCTTGAACCTGTTATTATGGGTATTTTTCTAAATGAATGCATACATGGACTTGTCACAACATCTTTACAGTGAGTTGCAGGTCCATTAAACTATCTGCTTGTATTTTTATACTTCATTGAGTGTAAGAACATAGAAGCTTCTACAAATAGCAATTAAAATTTTGACCTGACTTTGTGCATGTTCTTTTTCAATTAAAAATACATTGGATTTCAAAGTTAAAGGTCTTAGCTAGAGTTTGTATCTGTGATGGCTTATGTGTATGATAATAAAACAGTATAAATTGATTTGTATCAAAACTGAAAAATACCTTGAATGATACTAGTTTAAAAACTTAGCTTTTTCAAAAAATACAATTTTGGATTAAATGCAAGTCATTATGTAAGCATATCTTGACAGCATCTGAGCTGTAGTCAGTGATCTAAAGTTGATATCAGATTCAAAGTCAGAGGATATGACAGAAATTTGCATACTGTTATGTATATACTGTTATGTATATTTAATTTAATTGTTTTTTGTTAGTTTTATTTTTAATTCCATTACATGTTACTATATCATAACTTTGTTTATTTTATTTGACATTGTTCAGAAATTGAGTTCAGTTCTGATTTGACATGACTTTTTATTTTATTGATATCCATCTAATAATAGAAATATTGAATCTCGTTTCTGACCTTGTTTCAGAGTCAATGACAGTTTTGGTAAACAACTTTTTTTCATTTTGTTTAATTCTTTCTCAGAGTAAGAATCATTAAGTCAAGGCCATGCCTGGAGTATGTGATATGAAACATGTTTATTGTTACTAACTTCTAATTTTTCTAGAAGATTGACTCTCATACAGGAATCTATTTTGCATTTTAAACTAGTGTATAACTATTGTCTTGATAGAAATTGGTAGTCGGGCTCCAAACAGTTGACATGTTATCTTGTGACCAATTTGAGTTGAAATTTTATTTCTTTGAATTTCAAGTGATTCTTTTCTCTAGAAACACATAAGTGCTCCAAGAAAATTATTGGATAAAGTCATTTGAATTTATATGAAATTCAAAACTGGAATAATATTTTCTGTGATTCAACAAAAATTTGACACAACAACACTTCACTGACTACAACTGACATCATTGCCTTCTATTTTGGATTACATCGGGATTCAAACTCAGTTTCATTCAGAACATTTTATTGCTGGGACTTCTAACTTTAATTCTTGGATTATTTTTGGATTTGAGTCATTAAACCATAATTTTTTTTCTCATTTTTCACTTGGTATTCAAGGGAAATAAATTATTTAATTTTACAAAGCTTGTTGTCTTCACTTTTTTGTTACTTGTTTTAAGAACCTAAACTATGAACAATATCGTACTTGTGAACATGATTATTCAAACATATAGGAAAATATTTATGTTATTAAATTTGATGTGCTGGAGTTTCTCAATAGAGATGATGGCAATAATCAGAAATTACCAAGCTCAAAGAATTAAAGAAAAAAAACTTATTCTGAATGCCTGCAGATTCTTCATGTAAAACACCCATTCCTTCAAGGAACTCTCCTAGATTGAAAAAATTTGATGAAAACAAAGCAAAAAATTTATTACTACCAGTATTCTGTTTGACCTTAGGGGTAATTAGATGATATAGATGTTAATATTGTTGATTGAGTTTGGAAATTTTGTTTGTTTATTTTATTCTATTAATGAAATAGTTGTACATGTCTTGGGCAGTCTGAAAACAAGTAGAAAAAAGTACACTTCTCAGTGTACAACAGAAAGTTGACCAACATAATGAAAATTGTAACCACTCCTCAGAGTAAAAACCACATAGAAGAAAATCATGGGTCTTGCATTAGGATGGTTCCTTGTCTATCACTTCTCCCATATTTTTTTCAGACTTCTGATTACACCTGATAATAATTTCTTCATTTATCCCAATGGGACCCTGGTAATTCAGTTTATTTCCTCTGGCGATGCTGGAAGCTACTCCTGTCGAATTACACATGACAATCTACTGCCCACCATCAGAAGATTCAAAGTCATTGTACAAGGTATGTATATATTGACATTATGCTTTCCATTTTTATTCCATGATAAATTCAGTCTCCTAGCACACAGACAAACACACACAGACACACACACAATAATTTTGGCAGTTATTTTGTATCGCAGAGACCAACCCCAAACTTTTTAAGAAATATACAAGTCAGGAACACTGGTGTTTTATTAGAGAAATATGGTACCAAAGCATCGATATTGTCACAAACATTTGGATATTATACATCAGTTTAAATGTTTAATTTTCCTACCTTTTGCCTACCTTATTACTAATTGAACCCTTTACCTGGTAGCATGTGTTGGCTGTCACTATACACATCAAAGCCACTCATTGTAGGGTGTGTTAAATAGAACACACATTACCTACATGATTCTGTGCTAATGGGCCTGACTGGAAAGTGTATAGCTATATATTAAATACTCAGTTCATTTTTGACTCTTTTGCCTTTCTTTTACCTTTCCTTTGCATATTTATTATTTGTCAAAAGGTTGTAGAGCAAACTTTGGTTTTTATAGCTGCCTAATTATTCTTAATGAAAGAATTTATTATAGTACCTATTGTTTCTGATACTATTGGGGAAATTCTCTAAAAGTGGCTAAGATATTTACTGTAGGCAAAACAGATACAGGCATAAAAACATGCTTTCAGTAAAATTGTCCAAAAGCAGGTGTGAGATGCTTTTGAGATTTGACTTTGTCAAATTTGATCTTTTTATTCCTGACAAAAGGTTTCATCTCATAAAATAAAGAAAATCTGAAAGGAAACATTTATTTACAACCCTTCCCAGCCACCCACAACCCCAAACTATGGTACAAAAAAAAAATAAACAATAGATACAAATTAACATTAATGTTACAGGCACAACTTTGTCAGTATTTAATAAATGATTACTATCAGTTTATTAAACATAATAAAATATAATAAAATAAATATGACATGTGTCAGAGCTGATAATTGACAACAGTGACAAAAAGGTTGGTCAAGTTTGAACAACTGTTTTTGTTGGATTATTTTTTAATAAGAACTGCTAATTTGTTGGGATGACCAGTATTGACAATGAATGACAGATGGCATGAAAGATTTCTGTCTTGCAAACTGTAAAATTGTCCGAAAGACATATTTTCCAGTGGCAACTTCACACATTAATGTATTTATTATCTTTATTAGAACCCATCAGAATCCTGCCTACACCTGACACGATAATTGTCAAACCTGGACACACAGCATTCCTTCACTGCCAGGCACAAGGTAATCCCCAACCACGTATATCCTGGACTAAAAAGAATGAGCTCATTCAGTCTGGAGGGAGATTTAATGTGTTTGAAAATGGAACTCTCCTGATTGCACACACTCAACCAGAGGACATAGATTTCTATGTGTGTCGAGCAGAGAATGGAATATCAGTTGCAGTACAGAGAACTGTGAGATTATCGTTAAAGGGTGAGTTACTAATAAAATGAAATGAAAAATGGGGAAAAATTTTTTTCCCTGTCTTGAAAATGGTAAAGACAAATATTGTTACTTTTGCAAACATCCACATATCCATCGCCTCTTTTGTTAAGGTTTTTTCAGACATTGGAATTCCGCATGAACATTTATCTAGTTATCTCGTGCAATAGCACATATGCTAATTCCTCTACAACTCACACACAGTGGGGTCCAAAAACATGGACTATACCATAAACAAAGGTTCAAATTAAAGTTACAGAGAGACCTCTAAAAAATTAAGAAACAATAGTCATTGATTATGAGAAGAGGTATGTGGAAGGGTAAAGGGATAAATGGTTGAATACTCCTGTTTTTAATCACATTAGGAGTAATTTTCAAATTTTCAAACCCATTAATAATACCATTGGAGAACTACTACTGTCTTGCAAATCCAGCCCTCCTAGATTAAAACCTTTTTGCCAAAAAGCTAAAAGTTATCTAACCACTTAGGTAGCAGTTAGAGTGATCTCCTCTTCATACCAGGATTGGCACCAAATCCCAGTTTGGAAGTTTTCTACTGTGAAACAATTTTTCTTCAAAAGGATGTGTAATCCATCTATAAATTACAAATTATTCTGTTCTTTTTTTAGTCGATGACAAAGTGACTTCAGTGTTATCACTGTGCCCTCTTCACACACTTATGCACCTTTGATACATACCTGCATGGGTATTGATTATATTTAATAAGTGGGGTTTTTTTGGTCTGGTGTGTAATATGGAAAACTCATTTAATATTGCTGTATAATTTCAGATATGTACAGTTAAGTTTTCTATATTGGTGTAGTACCCACTTCATAGTTATGGATGTAATGCCGTTTCAGACTTTTGCCTGTACAGAATGTCATTGGACCTTTATTTAAGGTGACATTGTCTCATAATGGATATTATAGCATTTACTTCATAAGTATAAATAATGTTGATTCATTGACATTTTTATAGGCATGTTGTGTGTGACTTTTAGAAAACTCATATTAATGTATAGCTTCTGCTGTGGTCAGATACATACAGATACAGACAGGTAAGTTTTCTGTACAAGATTTACTCATACCATACACTTCATACATATAGTTAATATAAGTAATACTTTGGAGATTTTACCAGCATAGGAAGTAAAGAAAAGCAACAACAACAAAATTGACCTTCCTTCATTACTAGAATTTATTTAGTGTCCACTTTGCAATTATTAATAGTGAGGCTCTAATTGTGCACCTGTACAGGCCACATGTTTTCCCTTACTTTTTATCATAGTGTATAACTGCATGGACACTCATATTATCCACTCTGTTTCATCATGCAGATTTAAACCATGGACCAGTCTGACTCTAAATATGTAGTTTTCTGTGATTGTCATTTCAATATATGCAAGACTTTTATTATTATTATTATTATTATTATTATTATTATTATTATTATTATTATTATTATTATTATTATTATTATTATTATTATTTTATTTTTTTATTTAAAGAGGGTAACACAATTAGCTAAGAACTAATCTACCTTGAGGCCCTCATACAAAAAAATTTATTTATTTTAGCTGCATCTCTGAAGCAAGTGAATATACTGGGTTTGGAAAAAGGAAATAGAGTGGGCATTTCTAATTTCAACTTGAATACCATTCCAGAGCAAAGTTCCAGAGTAGTGGAAACTTTTTTTTAAATAATTTCTTATTTAGTTTGAGAATTTTGTAATGTTTGGTAGACATGGAACACAGATTGGAGGTATTTCTGGGTAGCCTATACTGGAATAGTGATTGTAATAGTCAGGAGCACTATTATTGGATATTCTGTTCATTAATTTGGCTTTTCTCAAACAGATTCAGTCTTAAATGGTAGTTTTTTTAACTTACCAGCTAAATTTTCCTTGCCTTCTTTCTGGATTGATATTAACTCAAATGCTCTTTTTTGGAGATGTGCCAGCTTTGCTAAGTTTTTATCATTTGAATTACCCCATACTGTATTACAGTAGTCTAAATATTGTTGTTTGTAACTGTTATAAAACAGTTTTCTATGCCTTTCAGGCAGAAAGTGTCTTATCCTACCAGAATCCATAAACTTGAGTTGATGTTTTTACTTACATGTTTGATATATTCAGTCCAAGATAGGTTGTTGTCTACAAAAACACCAAGTAGAGTAACAATAACAGACCATTTGCAAATTTGTATCCTTCCATGTCAGACATAGTTCATCACTATCAAGTTTTTTCTTTTTTTTCCATGTTGAGATAAGTAATATTTTAGTTTTACCAGTATTAACCACTGTGCTATTGCATATGCACCAGTTGTCCAATTTGTTTAGGGCATTCTCTAAATATAATGTTTAACATTGTCTTATATATGCTAACATATTTGACTTGATTTCCTTTTTTCTCTAGAAATGTTGATGGCAAAGATTGTAAACCACCAGAATCAGGTGACAGAAGGAGGCAGAATCTCACTTCACTGCAGTGGATCTGGCTTTCCCACTCCCACGGTTCAGTGGGAGAAGATGGGTCGTCCCGTCACTACAGGTGGAAATGTCTATGTCAGTGATGGACGTCTTGTGATTAGGGATGTGACACCAGAGGACACAGGAGTCTATACATGCATTGTTTCCAATAATGAAGAAAAGATAGAGTCATCCACAACAATACAAGTTATGCCAAAAGGTATGTCGGTGATAGCAAAGATGTCTACAGACTTATTAATATCAGTCAGAAACTTAGATCCTAGCTGGTGTTAAACATGCTAAGCATGTGTGTCTATCACATTATCACATTTGTATATACAACAATGAATGTGGTCACAGGTTAGGTTTCTATTTGAATTTAGATCAGTTTCTTCAGTGTATTTTGGTGCACATTTGTTCAAGTGCTTTTTAGTACAATACCAACCTACTAAATTAGGTCACTCTGACCTGTATGTTATACTTCAATGACTTGGGTTTAGCTTAAATTTGCATTTAAGTCTTGTTTTAGACATAGCAGTTTTATGTGTGGATGTGTTTCACTCCATCTTGTTAAAAATAGGTTAATCAGGAATTTAAATGTATTGCTAGTGAAATTCAATGTGTCTTTTGTTGAAGCTTAAAAGCTAAGTTGTTCAGCTCACTAAAATATAACATCATTTTAAATCTTTTCTCGATGCTTGGAGTCGGATGAACTGGTTGCTATTCCCCCATGCTGACAAGGAAGGTTTAGTATTTAGTTCAGCCGTTCAAAAATGATGAGTTAATGTGATGATGAAACCGCTCTCAGTTTCCTATGAGCTCAAGATGGTTGTAAACAAAAATATTGCACCTAAGGAACACAATATGGCCCTGACAGTGACCCATATTCCTGCTACATGACAGTGACCCAAATTCCTGGATGGTGTTGTGGATTTAGGTCACTCAAAAAGTCTATTTTCAAGTTCCAATGGAGGTCAATGTGTGTGACCTAAAAATGACATCTAGCTGAGAATATTAAAAACAAATATGAAATTACTGAAACTTCAAATTTGGCATAAAAAAGAAAACATTTTTTTTAGCATTTAGGATACATGAAGTTACAAACAAAAGATTATTATAAAACTTCCCAATAGCATTAGCACACAAGGCTCACATAAACACAGCCACTTTGCACACTGACAAAAAATGCAATAATATACCAAGTTTCTGTCCTTAAAATCCTTTGGAAAATGGAATATTTTTTAATTAGCTTCGGTCCAGTGTTTTTTCTTAGCATAGAAGATGATTACATCTGCATTTCTGTGAGGGAGTGGCAAACATGCTAGGTGGTGTTTCTGTGTCAGTGCACATCATACACTTCAAAATGATTAATGTCAATATGGTGTTTGTAGCATGAGCAAAAAATAAAATGTGTCTCCTTGCTACTGTGATTTACAAAGTCAAATTTTAACTGGACTCTGCTTATTTATAGATGGCTCGTCTTTTCCTAAATCAAAGCATAATTTTGATATTGTGCCATACAAGTAAACCACACTTGCACATTATTTAAACTACTAAATTAATTTTGTTTTACATTTTAAATTTTGAAATAAAATCTGACTTCAAAGAAGTGTTGCCACTGATCACAAACTTGATAGTAATATTTAATAATGATGGTTTAAACAATCTCATTCAGTGATGTGTAAAAACTTTTGCTGTTCAAGATATATCACTATGGCAGTATTAAACTCAAACAATTATTCTGTTGTTCCACTAATTTGACTTTACCTATGCAAATTAGTCTAATGGATTCTAATTCTAATCAATTTTTCCACAGCAGTATTCAAAGTACTTGATATGGCATAATTCTAGTTATTCTGTGGTTGTTTATCTTTGACTGCCTTTTCTTTTAATTGACTCTACGATAATCAACTGTATAACCCACTCCAAGGATAGTGTTAAGTAGACTATAAGTAGGTCTGTTTGCTGTTTGTATGGACTACATGGTTTAGACATGAATCAAGTTATTAATTTTAAGTTATTTTCTATTGAATTAGTTATTGAAGTATCATGGTAAGCCAGTTCATATTTAAGTGACCACTGAGAAACCTTCACCAAAAATATTCTGCATTTGAAGTAAGGTGTAATAAACAAAAACCCAGAAAAATGTGAGTTTCAGAATTGTTTTTAATAATAGTTTTGACTATATGGGAGGTTTCAGTGAGTGATGGGAGGAATGGGAGATACCCTCCCAAGCCTTCACACCCTTCCTTACACTAGCATTGTGGTTTACACAAGCAAACTTTTGGGATATAGGTGTTTAACCTATCGAGACATTTAGATTTAATCTGTAAGAGTTTCTTCCCTTTGACTCTAAGACTGAGAGGTAAAAGTCATTTTTCATTATTTGTTTGATTGCAGAGGTTATTTCTTAATGTTAATTTGATTGGGTTAGTATATTAATAGAAATATAATTTTATAAAAATATCTCTACTTATGATGGACCTATTTTTCTTCACATGGGCATGGGTTTCTGATAAGTGTGATGATGGGTTGGCATTTCTGTCAGCATATCTGTGCTATAGTGAACAAATATGGAAACCTGACCTACCTGACCTTGTGGTCAAGTCAAAGTTACTGCTTCTATATTTATTGAACCTGGTGGCTTAACATGGTGATGTCCTTGGCATCACTGTGCAAGTTCAGCCATTCAGCTTAGATTTAATGTCAATATTTATTAAAGTATTTTTTTAAATATTCCTTTTAATTCAGTGCCATTTTACCCAATCCTCTTTAGATATTGGAATACAGTGCAAGATGTAGTTAAACTTGTCCTATATAATCACTAGTTCAAAGATCATCCTTTGGAGTGAGGGTTTTCCATTATTTTCGCAGTTTGTGTATAAATAATTTCGTATATAAATAAGTTCTTTTGTATGAGGGCCTCAAGGTAGATTAGTTCTTCAGCTAATTTTGTTACTCTTTTTAAAAAAAGTTTTTATTATTTGTCTTCTTGTTCTTCTCCTTCTTCTTTGTCTTCTTTTCTTCTTCTTCTTCTTCTTCTTCTTCTTCTTCTTCTTATTATTATTATTAAATTATTATTATTATTATTATTATTATTATTATTATTATTATTATTATTATTATTATTATTATTATTTTTATTATTATCATCATCATTATTATTATTATTATTATTATTATTATTATTATTATTATTATTATTATTATTATTATTATTATTATTATTATTATTTTTATTATTTTTATTATTATTATTACACTTATCAAAAAAATCTAGTCAGATTCATATTACTTGATATGTTACTTGGCTAGTTTGCCAAAAGAAGGTCACTGTAACTCATATTTTGTGCTTCTCTGACTTGGGTTAAGTATTTCATTTACTTTGCTTTCCTCTGGTGGCCTATGTGGTTAGAGCAAGGAGGTTGCAGGTTCAAACCCTGACCTAGTCATACCAAAGACTTCTAAAAATGGTACTAGAAGCTGTCTTGTTTGGCACTCAGCAGTAAGAAGTTAATGTTAGGACTGGTCAGCCTGGTGTCAGGATAGTGTGACTTGGTGGGACTTCATGCTACATGTCTGCAGCATGATGTCGCAGTGCTTGATATAACTCTAAATTGCCATGCTACAGACACCATAGTGATATGACTAAAAAATTGTCAAAGCTATGTTAAAAATCTGTTTTACATGCACACATGCACACTTTGCTTTCTTGTTGTTTGGGGGAGTCTCTGGCCTAGTTTGTAGATGCATACTGGCGCATCATCCAATATGAAATCACCAAAAATAGGTCAATTTGACCAAGATTTCACTCTTCTCTAATTTAAATACTTGCATTTTGTGCAGATACCTGGATGTTATTGGAAACAGTAATGAAATATTGATGTTGATGTGTCTTGGTGGATTAACACCTTACCAACAAAACTTTCTCTCTTTGAACTATAAATCATCCTTCTTTGAATTTTTTCAGTTTTAAGTCCAATATTTGTTTGTGTCATGCGTCTTAGTTGATATACACTTCGTCGAATTCATCACTATTCTACAAAATTAGATCTCTTTGATCTATATTTCATGCATCAGTGACTTTCTTGAGATGTATAAGCATCCCTTAGGAAAGACAATGGAGTATGTTTTTTGTAGCTAAATAAATGCTTTCATTATTAAAGCTCACATGTCGCTTTGACATGCAGACTCAAACCTGATTCTTCTTGTATATCATTTTATCCCCATATACATGGTCAGCACTCCAACAAAGATTTGGAAGTCTGTATTTGAATATAATAACTCAAGCAAGTATGAATGGAGTTTTATGAAACCATGTTTGTGGAAATATGTATTTAAAAAATGCACTGAATTATCGATTTAAATCAATTTTTGACATGTAGTACATCTTGAGAGAATCTGAGATTTGTTCAACAATTATCAATCCATGATTCATGTAAGATTCAAGAAAGTTTTTTGTGTTGGTCTTGACAACATGATAACTTGAATACATAAGAAAATATTTGTAAGCCAGATTTTATGTTGTAGTTTCTCAAGAAAATCTTACATGGTTTCAATACTCAGCAGTTAAAAAGAATAAAATTAGTAAAAAAATAGACTTCTTGTTAAATCATGAAGATTGTTTCCATCCACTAGAGCATCCATCCCATCATGGGACTCTTGCATTGGCAAATGGATTTATATTAATCCAACTATTGAAAATTACCCTTGACAACAAGAATCAATTTTTTCATGCACACATTTTGTACTGGAATTTTTGGATATTGTAAATGGTTTAAGAATTAAAATATTCCTTTTTGATTTTTTTTTTTCAGATGTTCAAGCAGATACATGTAAGGATATTGCAGGAGAAGGGAAGTGCCGTCTCATCGTCTATGCAGGGTTGTGCAGTTATAAAATGTACTCCACCATCTGCTGCAATAGTTGCCAAAACAATAAATTAGCATAGCAGTTCTTCCACATTTGTTTAACCTCTTCTGCTTGTCAGAACCTCTAGCAATTCAAAGATCATTCATAATAAAATTTCAGACTTTACTGATGAAGATATTTACATTTGGATGCTTTGGAGATATAGTATTTGATAAGTATCAATGCATCCTCAATAGTATCATTGTATAGTGACACTTGCTCTGTAGAAAGATGAAAAAAAATGTACTTGTCTTTATGCATGTATTCCTGCTATTTAAATACCTGTTGATAAAGTATTATGGTTTTCATATATTTCTTTTTTTATTAAATATTATGTTAGACATAATTGTATGATAAACTTGCTCTAAAAGTCACCTTTATATAATGGCCACCTGTTCCTGCAGCCAGCAGCCAGGTGTTTCTTTAACAAGCAACAGAATCTTACTGCATTAAGTGATCACTCAAGTTTATGGACAATGACACCACTGTATGTCCAAATGAAGGAATTGTTTTCCTAAAAAAGGTATAGACATGTAAATTGATGTCTAACATGGCATGTCTTGCATAAATTATTCAAACTCAAGTTAGTCTATCAGTGTAACTTTGAGTTGGATTATCTGTCAAATGTAATTTTAAGAGCTTGTATTAAATCACAAGACTGCTTAGAAAAGTTGTTGTTTGGATAAATACCTAAGGTAACTCATTCTGATAGCTTCTCTCCCATTTGAGTTACCTCCCCTTTTTGATGTATGGATGACCATGCTAAATGTATTCATCAGAAAGTATAACAGAGGACTAATTTATCTTCAATTTGCTTCATCAAATTTTATCTTTTCAGCAATTATTATCAGTATTTATTCTGTATACAAATTATTTTCAGATCAAGACAATTGTAAGCTCACCCTGCACATTATTGATTATGAAAAATTTAAATTCAGCTTTCAAATGTTTTTGAAACTGATGCACTTTAATTATTGATATTAAAGAAAACACCAGCAGAAAACCAAAAGATTATATAGCATGGAAAATTCTGCATAACTCTGTATGCACAAATGCATTATGGTCCAAGATTAAAGAACAGATATCTGAATGTCAGATCTGAATGTACATAACTTGATCTTTATTAAATAACCATCCATGTTTGAGATAAAATTGTTGACAGGCATTTACTCATTAGGTTAAATCCTAGAATAATAAATGGGTTACCATTACAGCTGCCATTTCAGCTAAGACATTCACTTGGTTTAGAATTTTAAAGGAATGCTACTGCCTGATTTTGCCGGAACATAGAAGTGAGGATCAATATTCATATAGAAGTGAGAACAAACACCCACACTTTTGACGTTATCTTTATCTGCATTCAAACAAGCATCTGAACTAACAGCACAGCTTCCTTTAATATTTATGCAAACAAAACAAATACTACAAAATAAATAGAGAACAAGATTAAAGAAATGTTTAAATCTATGAATAAAAAGCCTTTTTTTGTACAACTTTTGGAATTTTACATTTATACAGTTAATTCCTTGCATGGGAACTATTTTGCCAGAAATATTTCTCAAAGAAAATTGTTTTAAAAAGTTCTGAAAATGTTATGGATAGAAACTGAATAACTAGTTTAGAATAAAATTGATTAATATAATAGTAACAACAACAACAATAATAATAATATTGTTATTATTATTACTATTATTATTATTATTATTGTTATTATTATTATTATTATTATTATTATTATTATTATTATTATTATTATTATTATTATTATTATTATTATTATTATTATTAAGTACAACATATTTGTTAAAAATTCAAATTTGATAGTTGAACCTACTTTAGAGGTCACTTATGTCTGGGCCAGTTTGGCCATATTTCATAGGTGACTGATTAAGACAAGTTGGACTATATGTGTATAAAGTTTTGTGCCATCTCATTGCTTCTTTTATGCATTTATGAGTTACCAATTGAAGTAATAGATCAGTGTGAAATTTAATTAAAAGCTATGTTCATTTAACATTATTTACAATTTAATTTGACAATTAGTCAGGGAACATTTTTATTTTATCATTACATATTTGTCTCATCGGGATATTATGCCTGTACACCGTTAATAATGATTAGTATTCCAAATTTTCATTCCAAATAGAAACTGTACAATCAAAACTTTATTTATGTACCAGGTCTAAAGCATTTAGAATGTGAAGAATTTGCATTTACCGTATGTACTCACTTATATGTTGTCCCAATGCATACTGCACAGACCCAGATCTGCCAGCATATGTAATCAGTAGAACAAACAGCATAGGCCTTGATCTACAGGTGTATTATGCTACAGCAGATCAGGATTTTTGTTGATTGCAGTAGGACTTGACTTATAAGTGAACATATGAGGCTTTAGTCCGTGTTTGAAATACCCTATATAACCTACAGGTAGTCCATCTTACCTTAATACAGAAAAAAGTCAGATGAAATTAGCTGAAACAAAGAGGTCTGACATTTGGCAAAACTTGTCAGGTTTCAAAACTGTCATCCTAACACACCTAGCACAAAGAGGAAATAATTGTATCACCAAAACCTACATTTAAATTTAGTGATCTGTTTCAACCATGATTTTCACTGTAAAAAAATTTTCACTCATTTCAGTCTTTATTGCTTGGACAAATGCATAATGTGAGGGAAAAGCCCCATTTTCTACAACAATACTATTACTTGACTTTTTGAGGCTAATTTAAAAACCAAATAAAAATTATCATCAAAGCCAATGTAGAAAACTTTATCGCTTGCACAAGTACTAGCTGTATGATCTCATCAGTGATATTGAATTCAATTCAATACAGATCCATTTCTTTCACAGTGAGGCCAGTATCAATTATTGACAGGTACTTGACAATGTAGAATTTATGTCTCAGGACGAGGTAGGAGGCAGGCAGTGTTAAGCTGCAGATCCTGAAATGTTATTACAAATCTCGTAAAGCCAGTTACTCTTATTATTTGACCTTCATATTATACTCACATTTAACCAGTTGAGTGGAATATTGATTTATATATAGTTACATGATCCAAATAATGCATTTACCAGTAACTCAGCATTCATAACCAATTAAATAATACAAATTTATGTCATGATATATTTGAATTGTATGTTTGTAGACGTATTTACAAAACATTGATATGCAAAGAAAACTGTTGAGACCAAAATCTTTGGACCAAAATGTTGAATTTTTTGGAGATCAGCTGAAAGCTTGCATGTAAGTAAATGTTTTTATGAAATCAGGTGCAAGCTTGAGTGCATGTAAATGTCTTTATGTTCTAACAAAAGGTCTATAGCCAGTTCAGTTTTTTTAAAAAAAGATATAACTGAATGTTACAACTTTATTGGATCTTTCTGTCATGCATTGCTAACAGTTGGTTTACTTGAATTTTAGGATGTTTAAAGATCCTTGTTTATCCCATGCTCTGATTAATTTCTGGTTTAATGAGATTTTCAACTTGAGTGTTGTATTCACATATGGAACCAAAAAATTGCTTTTAATTTTCTTTATTTCCAATTTAATTTGTCATGACCAGTTAAATTAAATAAGGAAAATATGGGACTTTTTGGAAATATGGCATGATTTCTGAGATTTTGGTAAGATGAGAGTTCACTGTCCATTACATTTTATCATCTCAGTTACTTGGATACTAGCAAAATATCTTGCACTGGCTTAGTTATTCTTGCAGTGAAAAATAGTATAGTTTGGTCTTTTAAGTTAGTTATTATAAGCCAACTATAAGGTGGAGCATATTTTGTTATTTTGTTAGTTACCAATTTGGAATTCAGTAGAAGAGTTTTCACTCTCTACAGTTACCAGACTTTGCAGATGGCTTGTACTACAGGTAAGGAAGAATCCAATTGAATTGGGGCTCAAAAGTACAAAATAAAAGGTCACCTTGACTAAAAGAATGAAAACGGTTTTCTCTTTACAATCCAATAGTCCACCATCTTCAGTTGCCAAACTCTACAGTCCAAAATCTTTGTGAAGACTTTGCACTTGGGGTAAGGAAGACCCTTTTAGGTCTTAGGGTGAAAAGGTCAAAGGTTAAGTACACATTTTCTGAAAGAAGAAAATTGGTTTCCACAAAGTATATTGGTTCTACACCACATACATGGACCAAAACTGTACACATGTGTTGTAAGCAAAAAGCCTATCAGTTTGGTGGCCAAAATGTCAAAGGTCAAGGTGTGACTAAAAGAAGAAAAAACATTTCTATATGATAACATTAGACCAAAACCAAACTTAAATTGATGGTTTTAGATGTGTTATAGAAGAATTCTATCTTTTTGGGGATCAAAAGTGATGGTCATTCTGACTGAAAGAAGAAATTGTTTTATGCACAAGATCTTTTGATCAAGATATGTTGAGGGCTTTCTTTTAAGGATGACTTGTTGATTTGGGGGTCAAATGTCAAAATCAGTATGTCAAAATAACAGATTTTGCATGGTAACTTTTGTTGTAAAGTATTTAAGTTAATTGATCAAACATTATTTATGGTTTGCATTTACAGCAATAAAGAAATCTTTAGATTCTAGGGCAAAATGGTCACAGGTCATGGTCATCAAAGGTATAATAGGACAATGATGTTTTATGCATATTAAATGTACTGTGTTAAGTGCCTACATAGATGATTATTTAATACCGGGTAGATATATATTGTGACATTCCTGGTACTCTTATAACAAATTACAAAACAGTGTTTTGATGAATTGTATATTGGTTTATTGCAACTTTTCATGGTGTCTCAAAAAATTATTAAGATTTAATCACTCTTCCTTGCTTATGAATTGCAAAATGATATGTATTTTATGGCATTGCCAGAACCGGTGTGGGGTTGGAAGGCTGTTTTTAATAATATGGGCTGAGAGGAAGATGGCAAGCATAATCCTGACTAAATATTTGTCTGTGTTGAAGATGCCAATGAAAAGATGATGGAGTATCTGAAAAAGTGCTCACAAGAACTTGTTGCCCTTGGTCAGGTTATCAATCCGTCTGTTGCAGTTTTCTTGGTTTATTTCTTGTTTTGAAAATTTTATTCAGTATAAAAGTGTTAAAATCAAACTTATAAGAAAAAAAATCAATTGCCAGTTAGTCTACTGGGTGAAATGTGTCATGTGTGCATATATAAGTGTAAAGCTTGTGGAATGGTTGCCAACTTAAATAGTCCATTCTGTTGAATTTGTCTGAATGCATTGTGCATAAAATCCATGTCATAATTTTTTTGTAATTAAGTTGTGAAAAGATAAACCAGACTGCTATACAATTCATTTTAGGAGAATGAAGGTGGGATATGAGATACCAAATACAGTCAAACAAATGTAGACTGACAATTTCAGTTTTACATATCCTTATTCTTTCAACAGATACAAGAAAATATTCATAGTTTTCATTCCACTTTGTCATAATATGAAGTATTTCAAGTTAATATATTCTAAATTTTAATTAAAAGTTGGGAAAATATATTCTTACACGGTACATAAGTCAGTGGTATAATATTACCAGATCTTAAATTCTTTTGAACAATTTTTGTCAAAATAAGAGGTTAAGATTTTCCATGTTTTTACCTGTATTTTTGGAAAAACTTCTTTAAGATATATAAATTCCTTTCAAGTGATCAGTTTGCTGTAGTAGGTTAGGGCCCACAGGAATATAGTGCATAAAAGAAGAAGCTCTCAAGGTTCCTTGTTGATTTCAGTGAAAAAAAATCTGACATCTAAAATTATTAATTTAGCAGGGTACCAGTCTCAAAGCAGGGAAACATTGCACACCATTGTTAATACTTTGAGATAGGACCATTGGCTGAAATAACACTTCAGAATTTTCTGTGAGACTTTTATCAGTAGTTTAAACCACTACACAGATATGACCTGTGCATGTACATGATTTCTTCCTGCAAGCAAAATTTTTAATTTGCAAACACAGTGGATATTAAGGTAGCTTTTATTGGTATCCTGTTTTAGGGACATTTGTCTCTAAAAAAGTGCCACAGAGCACAAACTAAAATTCGCTTCAGTCAAGAAGTTCACATGTCATCTACTGGGTCATCTAGTACATTTTTTCCAGTGATAAAAACAATTTTACACTAATTAAAGTTGGTAATTGAATTTTTGTTTTAAATTACAGTCATACCCATTTAAACTTGCATGTTGACATGCTTAAGTTTTATCTAAGTACATGTATATACATATACATGTCAGTATAATAATGAGTAGGTGACCATTAGAGAAGTATGTACGTAACTTCAATGTAACTTTAAATTTACCCTGTTCCGAAAGCATTTTTCACTACTGAGTACAAGTAACCAGCACAGCTTTCATTTGCTTGTACCTGTGCTATGACATATATATTATTTTTCAGTTCATTGGAAAAAAGCATAAAATTTAAAAAAAAAATGAAAGTGCTTCTTTAATGAGTTATCTTAATGGGGTTTGTTTCATCTTGTACTTTAAAAAATAATTTTTTCAGCATTTTTAAAAAGTGCCTACCTCCAGAATTTTAGAAAGAATTTTCTACCATCTTTAGGACAAAGTATGAATTGCTTCATTACCATTCACTCATGTTGCCAGTAGCATCTCATGGGTCGGTGGTTCTTCCTGGGGTATTCTAGGGTTCTTCCTTTAACAGTTATACTGGCCACCATGCATGGCCTATCTTGTGCTGAAAAATGGTGTTAAACCCAACAGCAAAATCAACAACAACAACAGAGTCTGTTAGCTTCAGCTTGGGATTTAAACCTCATTTTAAAAAAAAAAAATCTTATTTATCTGATTTGAAGTTGAAGGAAAGAAGAATAAGTATAGATTATGTACTTTCTTGTAAGTTAGATCCAACTGCAAACAAGATAGATCCTGATCTGCCATTGCATAATGGGCCAATGGATCAGTGTCAGTGTATGGCCAATGGATCAGTGTCAGTGTATGGCCAATGGATCAGTGTCAGTGTATGGCCAATGGATCAGTGTCACGGCCCATGGATCAGTGTCAGTGTATGCCCAATGGATAAGTGTCAGTGTATGGCCAATGGATAAGTGTAAGTGTATGGCCCATGAATCAGTGTCAGTGTATGGCCCATGGATCAGTGTCGTGGCCAATGGATTAGTGTCAGTGTATGGCCAATGGATTAGAGTAAGTGTATGGCCAATGGATCAGTGTCAGTTTAATTTATTCTATTTTGTCTTAACAAAATGCATAGACAGAGATCACCCTGTGCATTATGTGATGGCATAGCTGCTGGGGCTGTGTATTTTACAGTTGGATTTGGCTTGTTAGTATGTAAATATATATATATATATATATATATATATATATATATATATATATATATATATATATAGTAAGAAATGTATTAAAAAGAGCTAGGAGTGTAAATACAGTACCATCAAATGGAAATATTCTCTGGGAAATAATTAGATACTTTATTGAAGTTAGGTTACGTGCCAAGTTTATTTGTAATAATTGTAGTTTTATGTTTAGTTTTAAGTAGTGTTCATCAAATATCTGCAAACATTAGATCTAAATAGGTTTATAGCAAATTTTATGAAATAGGTGGTACATTTTTTTAATATATTGTAGCTTTGTTTCAGTAACTTTTATATTTTGTCACTCTGATATTTTGTCAGACTGTTTACATCTTGGTATCCCTGCTAGTCCTTCTCAGAGTTTGCTTTGTTTAAAGTTTATTGCAAATTTTATGAATTTCTGGGTATGCATGTTTTAAAAATCATTAATGTTTTTGGTGTAAAATTTAAAAATGTATTCTTGCAAATTTTTATTCAAACTCCAAGCTTAACTGTGCTTCAAATTGAATAATGTGTACCTTAAATTTTATATAAATTTTTCTTTTCTTTTTTCTTTGAAATTATACAATAAAGCCATGTTAAGCTAACAAATATTTTGTTTCACCTACCAATAATGCTAGCTTAGATTTTATTTTTCAGTTTTGTATAACCAGTATAGACCTCATACCATATAAGGCATACCATATATACTCACTTATAAGACAAGTCTGAATGCAAACTGCATGAACTCTGATCGGTATCCCATATTGTACTGGCACATCTCAATCTATGCAGTTTATTAGGAGAAATTAGTAGAACAAACAGCATAGACTCAGATCTGCCAGTAAATTATACAATGGAAGATCAGGGTCAATGATATTTGCAGTTGGACTTGATATACATGCAAGGACAGTACTTTGGTATGTTGCTTTAATTCATGCTTTATTAATACATGACAGCAAAACTAATGATTTGAAAACCTTTCTTTTTATACCTTGTTGTATATTTGTATTGCTATCTATGTCAATTGTAACCATTGATGTCTTTTTAAAGCCACTTAAAACATTTCATTGTTTATTATTAAGTTCATAATTTGTATGAATAAAGATACAAGGCTACAATTTCTTGGACTTTACTGATAATATTTGGTTATTTGGATAGTTGTAATCCCAAATATACATACCCTCATAAATGTACATCAAAGTTTTGAATCCTGCTTGTGAAATGCCATTCAGAGTCTATGATCATCAACTCATCCAAGATTAGTACATTTTAATAACTATAAGGCAGACCAATTATTGGTTTCTTTAGTATTTTGATTTTCATATGGTGTTGGGTTTGTTTTTCTCAAAATTGCCAACTTTGCTCTGTCTTTAATGTTGATGTGTACATTGTAATGGAAGGCCTGAGTTTTTGCTGAATTTGTCAGATTTTATACGCAATTTTTACAGAGGTGTGAATTGAACTTAAATTTATACTGTGCTGTATATATTGCATTTTGGAATGGAATATAACAGTAGAACCTGACTTGAAAGACCACCTGTTCTGCCAAATAATAATGGCCTCTCAAGACAGGTGGTCTCTCATGGATGAGTCTGACAGTGATCAAGATTCCGGATGAGTCTGACAATGATCAAGAATCTGGATTAGTTGGACAGTAATCAAGATTCTCGATGAGTCTAACAGTGATCAAGATTTTTGTTGAGTCTGACAATGACCAAGATTATGAATGAGTCTGACAATGATCAAGATCCTGAATGAATCTGAATGAATCTGACAATGATCAAGATCCTGAATGAATCTGACAGTGATCAAGATCCTGAATGAATCTGACAGTGATCAAGATCCAGGATGAGGTGGTGCTCTACAGTTTCATATTTAGCATAGGGTTAGAATTTTAAACAAAAAAAGTTTTCCCAGGTTACCTCACCAGTTACACTGGTTATTTAAAAGAGACTTTGTATATCTTAGGTATTGTTCAAAGAACCTTTAATTCTCTTTATTTGATGTATGATTGGTGGGTGTAATATGGGTGAGAGAGTATACAGCTTGGCCTTACTCCAGATGTGCATCTTTCAAAAAAATGCTAGCTCTACTTGCTCATTTTCACTTCTTGAACTTCAGAGGTAAATTGTAAAAAAATTAGCTGATAACTTTTTTTACATTTTATGTATTTGTTAATTCATTCATTGCACTTTTAGAAGCTGGTATTTTCTAGTATGGCAAAATTCATTTTCCATATTTTAATAGCTGCCAAGAATAGTGTATTTTAGACAAATTCAGGTTGATTTTTGGAGCACAAGGGAGCAGTCATTTCAGTTAGTAGTGTCCTAAGATCATTTAAAATTTCCAAAAGTACAATATCCAAAGGAATTTCAGCCATATTACATGAAAGGAATATATAGGTATGCCAACATTCTTTCCACTATTCATGTTTAAAATGCAAAAACTTCACCTTACATACATCACTCTCTCAAAAGTACATAATAACTGGTGAGCGCCACCTGAGTGTGACAGTGATCAAGATCCTGGATGAGTCTGACAGTGATCAAGATCCTGAATGAATCTGATAATAATCAAGGTCCTGTAAGAACTTGACATTGATCGAGATCTTGAATGAATCTGACAATAATCAAGATTCTGGATGAGTTTAACAAAGATCAGGATACCTTAAGTGGTGCTCTACAGTTTCATATTTAGCATATGATTAGAATTTTACAGAAAAAGAATTATTCAAGGTTTCCTCAAAAGTTATACTGGCTATTGAAAAAAGACTTTGTATATCTTAGGTATTATTCAAAGAACATTTAATTCCCTTTATTTTGGTGTATGACTGATGGGTGTAATATGGGTTATAGAGTATACAGCTTAGCCTTACTCCAGATGTGCACCTTTCAAAAAAAGTGCTAGCTCTACTTGCTCAATTTCACTTCTTGAACTTCAGAGGTAAATTGTAAAAAAAAAAGAGCCAGTAACTTTTTTTTACATTTTATGTATTTGGTAATTCATTCATTGCACTTTCAGAAGCTGGTATTGTCTAGTTTGGTAAAATTAATTTTCCCTTTTTAATAGCTGCCAAGAATAGTGTACTTAGGCAAATTCAGGTTGATTTTTGGAGCACAAGGGAGCAGTCATTTTAGTTAGCAGTGTGCTAAGATCATTTAAAATTTCCAAAAGTACAATATCCAAAGCAATTTCAGCCACATTACTTTATTGTAGCATATACCAACACTCTCCACTGTGCATGTTTAAAATGCAAACAACTTCACCTTACATACATCACTCTCTCAAAAGTACATAATAACTGGTGAGTGCCTTAGGCAGCAATACTATGCTTGAAATTGTTGAACTGGCAGACACCTGAATTTAAATAAGAACAAGTCATGGCATCAAATAAAAATTAAGTTGGTCAAATTTAAACACTGTTCCTACATGATTGAGACAAGGGGAACAACTTAAATCGACTAAAAAATGATTTTTTTTTACTGCCAGTCAATGTTTATACAAATATATTTTACTCAAATAAACATGAACTTGCTTACCTCTTGTATGTAGTCATACTTTCAATGTTAAACTTACAGTATATCCTTTTGAAGTCAATTACCTCTGCCATTTTTGACAAATGTAAGATGCAAAGCTGTTACATGTTAGTGGCTAGTTGGTATCACATTAAGGGAGGTAACTCATCAAATGCAATAAATGTCACTGGGACAAAGCACTAAAATATCTGTTCAATCCATGACGATATTGATTAGGTTACCACATTGAAATCTTTGCTAGTAAAGAGGCCTAAGTACAAGCAATCCACAAAATTTATTTAAGAAATCAACAAGAAAAGTTACTGTTTAAAACCTATTTTTGACCTTTATTCCCAAAATAATTAAGCCTCTAACCTACCTTAAGTACAAACCCACTAAGCTCTGGTCAAGGAGTGTGCAGGTGAAGAATTAAAGTTATTAATTATGCAAAAAAAATTTCCTTTCTTCAGTAACAATGACCTTGACCTCTGAACTCATAATTGGTAGGGGTTTTTTTTGCAACAAATGTATCAAAGTTCTTGAACTGTAAGTGGTAGTGGACATAAAGCTGGTCCCTTAGAGGGCTAAACTTTATGGATGAACTTTTGCCATTTTGCAATGTTTTAAATAATATGGAAAATATGTTAGGGTAATGATCTTACATTTCCTATTCAGTACAAAATGGGCTGCATTCCTCTCAATCCATTCTATCATTGCAGTCTTTAGGGATCCAGATGGTTGTTGCATAATTTAGCTTCAGTCTTATTAAGTCAATGTAGGCTGACACTTTTTAATTTTTGATAAAAATTTATTTAAAATACATTTATGAAATCCCAATACACATGAAGCTTTACTAATGTGGTTATAACATGTAGGTTGCACTTCTTGCTCAGTTCTACTCCAGATTATTGATAGTGCTGCATGACATGAAGAACTTTATCTTTAATGGAATTGATATCTTTCACAAAAATGAGCATATTTGACACATCAAAAATTTGTACAAACTCACTTTAAACAAAAATGCTTACTTGGAAAGAACAAAAAGAAGAAACTAGAATATCAAGAAGATATTTTTACTTGGAAAGAACAAAAAGACTGAATTAGAATTAGGAAAAGATTGGTTTGCACAGTTTAAAATGTGTAAATTTCTGAACTTAATAAAAAAGCTCAGACAAGTAAAACATATAGCATTGCTATTACCTTCTCAATCTGCACAGCCAGTTCTCGTGTTAGGGAAAGAATGAGGGTCTGTGTTTCTCTGACTTGTGTGTCCAGCACTGCAGGATTGAAATGGAAAATGTGGCCGTCTTGCCAGTTCGTGACTGGGCTCTGAAGTAAAAATGAATTTATATATTTATTTCAGTATTCAGTATTACTAGTATAAAATAACTTTATAGGTCTCCAATAGTCTAATGGCCTAAAATATGACAAGTTTGTTGCTGTGGCAAAACTAATCAAATATTTGCAACCAGACACCTGCATAAAGCATAAACATTTTAATATGAAATGTAGAAGGCATATACTGAACAACAAACAGCACAGGTACTATTCTAACAGAACTGATAATGGTTGTTACATTGAGAATATACCCTTTTTTCTGGAAGTCTTAAAATGTGTTCTACTCAATATTATTAAATTTCTCTATACATTATTCCAATGCAACAGGAAATGCAGATTTTTATGGTCAGCAATTGTCAGCCATGTTTTATGCTGTACCCAAATATTTCAGGCAAAGGTACTATTACCATTGTCATAACAGTTTGAAGTGAACAACATGCAATTTTTTAATATGAGATTAATTTTTGATACATGTAGTCAATCTCTTCCCACCAGGGTGCTTGATTATATCATGTAGCACAACTTACTGAGAGCTCACATCTCTGCCTTTGACAATGGGCTTAATTGCTCTCTGTTGAATGGCTGAGGGTTTTTCAAAACCTGCAAAGACATTAAGAATAGCAACTATGAAAACACTGAAAACAATTTGTCTCCATTATTCATGTTGTTAATAACATACAATAATTGAATAACCTATACATGCAATAAATTATTACTGGCCAATCAAATTTTGGAAATTGAACATTACACATACCTGCTAAACCAATTTTGATGCACAAGTACCTTCTATGAAAATCGAACACATACTGATACCTCATAAAGTACAACATACACATGCTCTAAAAAAACTGGAAGCTGGGTCAAATATGCACAAACTTGGACTCTGACCCATGATTTGATTAGCTAGGAATCTCCTGATGATGTGCATATGTTTGAAGAGTCTTGACATACTTCACTTTAAACCTTGTATGGACACAAAGTTTGTATTAGCATCATAGACAGAAGATATTGAGTTAGATAAGCTTTTACCTGGTATCATCAATATTTAACAAAATGGACTAGACTTCAAAGAAGCCACTCATCACATGCTTCAATGACCATGTACAGGTATGTGTAGACACTAGGTAAATTACACACTCTTATCAACAGAGTATTCAGCTGTATTTAAGGTTTTCAAACCAGTTTATTTATAACATGACCCTATACTGCAGAATGGCTCCAAATAAAACTATTCTAATACACATTGACCTATCTATGCTGTAAACCTCCAAACTACTGGCATGGATTTGGTTCCAGCAGCGTCCAATTTGAGAAGTTTCACTGACATCATATCCTATTAACTGATCATGGCATGTTAATTATCTATATGTAAATAGATAAAACTAACAGAGAAAATCAAGTGAAATGTGATTCTATCCATCATTATGATTCTTTGTCTTGGCAAACTAGATGATGCAAATTATCTATATAATGTGTGACAAACTGGAATATAGTGTAACCCATCCATATATGCTTTGTTCAACATTCTTTTTCAAAACTTCCTCATGGATCCTGTATACTAATTAGCATACTGTTGAGCTAGGATGGCACAAACATTTTCCAAGTTGTTGCCTAATGTTGCCATGGAAAAAAAAGACTGATGATTGTTTATCTAGTGTAACCTATGATTGTCCTTTATTAATAAATATTTTCTTTCATAACTCAATCTATATCTTCAACTTTTCTTTTTGAAACAAAATAAAATTTTAATTTATATGTTATGCATTTTCTTGTGTTACTTTGTTAAGAAATTGAGTACCTTAAATCATTGGTAAAGACTCAAAAATACGATTGAGGTTTTGCTATGCCACTAACTTAATGAAAATATCTGCAGACATCAACCCATGTCCTGATAAATTAATCAACTGCTAAATGTTATTTCTATGTAAATATATTGCCATCGGTAAAAATTAGTTTAACATAGTGGTTAAGAATATTCATTTGCTTTTAGTATTTAATCAAATGAAACTTTAAAAAAATGTATTACTGTATAATTCCTTGTCTAATGAAGAGTGACAAAAGCTGGCAACAGTCCTCACTTACCATCCATACTTATGTTACTTCAAAATTTTTTTTTATAGTTCAACCATTTGTCTTAATTTTGTACTTTATAATGAACAACCTGTCACTTCACAGCTATAGCAAACAATAATTTAGATAACTACACGGGAGATATGAATCCCTTATATTATTACATAGTTAACATTTCAGTTTCTACATAACATTTTTTTCCGGCAAGCTTATTTGCTGCAAAGTTTTAAAAAGTATATATATATATATATATATATATATATATATATATATATATATATATATATATATATATATATATATATATATATATATATATATATATATATATATACACACAGATACTGTTGTATGCTACGCGAAAATAGTGGCAAACAAAATAAGACTCAATACACACACAACAGAATACAAAAGTAAATTCTTACAGGATGATATTGGTATCTGTACTACCCATTAAAATCCAATGTATAATTAAAGGCGAGGTAATCTACGAGCTAGTTTAATTACCGGTGTAATACTGAACTAAAACGATTGTGTATAATTGCAGTTCTATGTTCAAATATGTTTGGTTACTGTGTCAACATTTTTTACGTTTTAACTGACGTGACCATGTTCACGAGCATCACAAAGTTTTACATTTCATTTAAGGGATGATGTATCTTACTATATGCATATATTCCTCGTAAAAGCTCTTCTCTTATACCCATGCAAATCGAAAGTAGGCGTAACCTCAAAATCTCCACTTGTTTCAAATTCTGTGTTCTTAAAATCTTTGGGCATCACGTGTCTTGACGTCATTCTACGTTAAGATCGCTATACAGCTGACTTGTTAAACATAGTCTGATGTTCTTGCTTCGTAGAATCCTTTATATACCAATTGCGCAAGTCCAGGTGGGTGGAGATTAATGCGTGTCCAGATTGGTGGAGCTTAAGTGAGAACCACGAAACTAGCTGTGATTGGTGCATTATGTAAAAGTTGTAGATTATGTTAGGCTTAAAAAAAAATATCGAGCTTTTGACAGGTCAATTCATATATAGATCACATTTCAGTCAGATGAACTACCCATTAGATAAAAGAACCAGCCTGGGTTCTTCATACACTAGGGAGAAAATATCCAGATTGAAATATATATCTAACTAAAATGTGTGTACAAAATTCTTTTAAAAATTACCAAAAAACCCAACATTATTTTTAATAAAAAGTAAAACACAACAGATCTTAGGGGCGCACATAAACATATATAAATACTTCTCTAATTTTGTTTTACTTTATGGCAAGTGGAAGGGGGCACCTGTCTGGTCCCACCAACCTACCCACCCCCACCCCCACCCCAAGAGACAACAGTTGGTATTTATAATTTTTTTTAAAAATGTGGTACACATGTCTAAAATGTCTTTTGTGATTAGATAACACTTACTTCTATCTAGTTTCAGCAGTGTTTTTTCTCTTATGTTTAATGGAGTGTTTGGTTCTGTCATTGTCAAATTGGCAATCTGACAGTGCTGTCTAGAAAAGTATGTGACATGCACGCTAGACAGAAAATATATTTTTTTTACCAAACACTAAGGTCTGTGGAAAAAAACAATTGGTACCGTGATGCCGAGTGCATCGTAGGTCATAGAAATAATGGAACCAGACTAATTAAAGAGAAAATTAGAACATACAATGATCCAAAGCTCAACAAGTTAGGAAATTGTAAAAGAATTATTAGAAAACTTTCCACACTTCTTGTATTATTTTGTAATTTCCTGTATTCTTATTCTCTTCAAATGAGAATAAATCTATACAATACTTAACTTTCAGCATTCTAAAGCATACCTTTATAAACTGAAGCAAATGCACAAGTTTAAAAATATTTTGATTTAAGAACCATGTTATTTTTCTCGAACAATTTGTCTTCCGGCTTTCTCAGCTTTTTTTATTAAAAAATCAGTGATTATGATATATGCATTCAATGTAAAAGAAACGTTATTTTTAGAAATTAGTCAATGCAACTTAAATTGTTTTTAAATAGGTATAGTAGATTCTCACAGAATGTAAAATTTTTCCATAAGATTGCCTATTGTGAGATTAAAATATTGAAGTCTCTACTATTCATTTCTCTGACGAAACATACTAATCCAGCAAGCATATATTAACAAGCAAAAGAATTGAAACTCTGTCTTTGGAGAACTATGTCTGAAAATACTTAATCGTACTGAAATAATCCAATGGAATAGGGACTGTACCATTGGTTACCTAGGGCTGGATGAGAGGGGGGGAGGGAGGCTACCACCCACCCACCAGACGTGTACACACACACACAAACGTAGTCACTTGTCACATAAAATTCGACCATCGTTTCATTGGTGCGCACATTTATTGGGTATTACACTCAAACATTGAGTAAATAGACACATAGACGTTTGCTTTGTTGCTCTTTCGAAGAATGCCAGGGCCCTTTTAAAATTAGAACCCCTCCAATCGCGATCTGCCCCGGCCCATGTCACAGATAATATAAGGACTATATTATAGGGACGCTTTACTGTCATGTATGTTGCTATAAGTGTATTTGTAAGGACAGCCTTTATGTCAAATCATTTCCCAGTTGTCTAACTTTATTATATGCATGTCGACTCTTTCTACACCCACACCTTCTTCTTTCACTCATCATTCTTTCTATTATATGCATATAATTTATATTGTAATTTTTACTATTTATTAAAATTTATTTAGGATTTTTTGAAAGTTTGATTTTTTGAGGGTGAGACGGTGTAAAACTAAGGTATTTTTCCAAAACAAATAAAACCTAGTGTTTTAAACCGTGTATGTAGTGTCATCTCCCCTTTATATCAATTTCGAATTTTTAATTTGCTAGAAAGATAGGGTCTTCACTTTATTTTCTTTAGTAACACTGTTTTTGCATGTAGTTCAGAAAGAAAGTCTGAATGGTCCAAATTTTTTTGTACATATAAGACTACACATGGGGTTTTCTGAGGCTTTTTCGCGTAATGCCATGTGATATAGTCATACGACGTCCTTGTCTCTTACTTCTTCCATGTGTAGAATTATCTATAGAAAAATGTGTTAAAAAGACAGGCATCATTAAAAATATTAATAAATAAAAAAAATTTCTGATACTAATAATTTGCCTACATTTTTTTTTCATTGTTGATATTATACAGTTATGTACACATAATCTGTTATTAAAATTTCCATCTAAATATTTCATCTCTGTATGATTCATTGTTCGTTATCAAACTAATAATTTCGTCTTTTTTATTTTTAATTTTTTTTTACATCTGCTTGTAACATGTCTTTTTGTATTATCAAATCTTTTACATAGTGGACACTTTGGTATTATTCTGATCATGTCTCCTTTTTGCTATGTCACCAGTTAACCAAGCACCGTGTAAATATTAAAGACTTTGAATTTTTAAAGAATTTATATCTTCCCAATTTTTTCATGTTCTATTCCAATTAACTTCCCATATTTCTAATTCTATTTTACATCTGGTATTTTTTGTCACTATGTCTCTCGGTATTTTATATGTATTTTTGTGGTGTCCTTCCATATTTCATCTTTCTCTTTATATAATTCCTGCCTATTTTATAATATATATATATATATATATATATATATATATATATATATATATATATATATATATATATATATATATATATATATATATATATATATGGCTTCCCAAAGCATATTTGGTTTCGATTTAATTACTTTATATCGATTGAGTACGTTAGTATATTTAATTAAAATTGGATTGTTAATTCAGGCCGCCCCTATTTTTTGCTTTATATAGTTTCTTTCTGAATATAATGGGTTTTAAAGCCCCATATGTATTTTATTATTACATTGTCAATTTTTCTTAGTTTACTATTATCTATATCTATTGATGTCAATACATAATTTATATTTGATAATATATTTGATATTTGCTTAATGTTTTCCTGTTCATTTTTCCCAAAACAAATAAAAAATGGCTTTATCCTTCTTATTAATGTAATCCAGAGTGATTAACCCTCCAGTTTCCTAGTTTTAAAATTTATATTTTCTCATGATTAATTTTAGATCTCGATGCTTTGCCAAAATTTTCGTACTCTTTTATTAGATGTTTAAAATAGTTGGATTTCCTAATAAAGTTGGTGCAATCATCTGCATGTTGAAGCATCTTTATATCGTCTTTCATGTTGGGTAACAGTATTCCCTCTATGAGTTTATTGTTTCTTATCTTGATACTTAGAATTTCTATTGCTATTACCTATATAGCAATATATGATTGATAGCGTGCAGCCTTGCCTCACCGATCGTTGTATATCAAATTTTTCCGTAATAGTTCCATTTGCCTGTACTCTAGCAGTTATATCGTTGTACAGGATTTTAGTCCATCTTCGGAAATTATCTCCAAAACCGAATTTTTCTAAGACTTTTTGTATATAGTTGTGTTCAATCCTAACAAAACCCTTTTTTTTGGTCAATAATCACCATGGCCAGTATTTTTCCATTCTCTTTTATGTAATCCATTATCGCTTTTATATTTAAAATATTATTTTGTATATCCCTACCTATTGATCCACACGTTTGATTATTATTTATGATTGTATCCATGCCATTTTTACTCTATTTGCTAGTATTTTGCTTAGAATTTTAAAGACTATGTTAAAGAGGGAGATGGGACTCCAATTTTTTAAAAATTTTTTTCTCCTTTCCCTTTAAAAGTGATACTAATCCATCTCTCATAGTAATAGTCATTTTATCATTTTCTAAGAAGATATTATTATATAAAATTTCAAGAATCGGCGCTAACTCACTCTGGAACTTATGGTAGTGGTAGAATTCTGCAGTGAGTCCATCTCTTCCCGGGGATTTACCTTTTGCTAATTGTTTTATAGGTTTTAAAATTTCAGCAGTGGAGTTGTAGTGATCACATAAGTCTTTATGTTCTGATGAAATTATCTCACACGTATTTTCCTCCAAATAGCTATTAATCAACTCTACATTTATATTTTGAGTTGTATATAGATCTTGATAGTATTCCTTAATCCTATTTAAAATGTCTTTCTTATCCGATTAATCTTTTTGGTTTTTGTCCCATATTTTCTATATTATTTTTGTCTCCCTCCCCCTTTATTAATTATTCCCTTCTATTTAGTCCTTTCGCCATGGTATATAGTGTTACGACCCTGTAGTTAAAGTATGTGTGTGTTAAGAAAAGAATTTTGTATAAATCTTTTTATTTCATTAAATGTAATTATTAATATAATTATATTAATATAATCTAAAATGTTTTTGAAAAAAGTGTTCACTTGAGTCATATATGACTCATGTGAGCACGTGCTGTGTATGATAACAAATTCATGACAAGTAAACATTCAGGAGTAGCCATGAAAACGATTGGCTGATTCTGGGGCTGGCTTTCCTGAATGTTCGGAAGTATTACGAAATTGCATGCGTTCTCGTGCGCGTGCAATTCAAACAACGCATTAGCTTCATTTATATGTTTGAGATTTTTGTAAGTCGTACTCTGTCACAGAGAGACAGTCATGGTCGAGAGTTGACAGTCGTAGTTGAGTCATACAGAGTCAGGTATTTTTTTGTGCTAGAAGTTGTCTGTTCGTATGTCTATGTAGAACAACTTGTCTTGTTAGAGGAGCAATTTTTACTTCGTTTTTATGAATAATTGTTTTCCTGGAAAACATTACCGATTTGGACATTTTCCATAAAATATTCTATATTGGAACGGGACAACACAAACTCTGCTTTTATTGTGTAAATTCTGGAATTTTCTGTTAGCCTTCGTCTGACGTGTTCATCCGCCATTTTGGACCGGAACTTCAGACACTTTTTGACTGGTTAGAACTTTTTACAGGACTTGTATTATAAGTCTTGCTTAAATTATTTATATTTTATGTTTTCTAGGAAAATTATTCTTTGTTAAAATTTACAAAGCTTGTATTCACTTTTTCTTTTGTTACTTTGAAAGAGCCGATACGAAACATAAAAAGAATTGTGGACTCGTCCTTTGGGATATTTGAAATTGGCTAATATTCGGAAGTTAAATTTTCCTAGTTAATTTTATTTGAAATTTTATTGAAAATGGGCATTTTTTTTAAAAAAATGTCAAGAGTGGAGTTTTCTTTCTGCTCCATCCAAAGAACAGTTGGAGTTTTAGGAAGGATGAATTGCTTGATCTTGCCAGAAAGTATTAAATATTTGAAGTAAAATCTTTTTAAACAAGAAATCAAGAAAATTATAATTCAACATTTGGTTGAGAAGAATCTTTAAGTGTTTTGGCATTTGTTAGACTTGAACCGATTCTGGCGTTAAAATTGAAGAACTAAAGTTGAAATATAAATTTGAGTTTCAGAGGGCACAATTAGAAAGAGAATGATTGTAATAATCCATTACCAAAGAGCATGCCATGTAACCAAAATTTGTTGGCAATCAAGCGTGTCAACAAGTGTTTTAAAAGTAATTCCTTTGAGGAATTTTGCTCAATTTGGCCATCTCGAGTTTGATCAATTGGTCAAAGGTCGGAGTTAAAGTCTGGTGTGTTCCAGCTTGTTACACTTGAATTTAGCATTGAACAGCTCAAGTCGAAAGTGAAACTATAGTTTCACCAATGTGTACTAGAATCTGAGTCCTGTAATAGTCATTCTCGCGTATTGTGCACAATTTTCTGCAATTAAGATTCTATGGCCCTTACAAAGTAAAGAGAACGAGTTAGATTATAACATTAGTACTCAAGTCTAAATAAAATGGAGTACTACTGTTTTTAAAGAAATAGCTAAATAAATCATGTAATGAATTTAGTTGTACCTGTTCCACCAAAAGATTCGCATCAACTGGATTCTACCAATACTGGAACAAAAAGACTGCAGAATTCGGAAGTTGTGAAAAATCTAAACCAGAAACGTTTTTCATTTGCAAGATCAAGAAAAATCTGAACTTAAACAATTGTTGTCTGAATATAAACACTTGTTTCCAGACGTGCCTACAAGGTCAAACAAAAATGTAGAGCCCAGTAAGAGTGATTGGAGTTCACAAACAGGATAAAACTTACCGAATGTGTACGGATTATAGGAAGGTGAATAGTGACAAAAACTTTTACACTGCCAAGAATATATTTATTGTATCGACAAAATTGGAAATGCCAAATACGTTACTAAATTCGACCTTCCGAAGAGTTTTTGGCAAATTCCGTAAAGGAAGAGTCAAATAAATTTCGGCATTATTGACTCCATATGGACTCTACAACCGGTAAAGTGGTGTCTTTTGGGATGAAGATTGTTCAGAGTACTTTTCAACGCCTAATGAATATTTCTTCTGGTCTAGACAATTGTGATGCATACATTAATGTCATCATTTACAACACCTGGGAAGAAAAACGATTCGGAAGTTCTTCGACAGACTCGCGGATGCAAATCTGACTATTAATTTATCTAAGTGTGTTCTGCCGTGTAAGTTACCTTTCTAGTACACATTGTGGGACATGGACAATATATATGCTAAGATCAAGGCTATTTCAGAATTTCCATTGCCTGTCAATAGAAATGTCATTTTTAATAATTTATAAATTTTTCGTATTTCAATTTTTACCTTGTGTAGAATTTATTATCTGCAATGAAAGTTTTTTTTTCTTTATGGGGAAAGGTGTTACGATCCTGTATTTAAAATATGCGTGTTAAGAAAAGAATTTTCCATAAATCTTTTTATTTCATTTTATTTCATTATATGTAAAATTATTATATTAATATAGTCTAACATGTTTTTGAAAGTGTTTACTTGAGTCGTAGAATTGCTCATGTGAGCACGTTGTGTGTATGATACCAAATTCGTTACAAGTAAACATTCAGTAGTAGCCATGAAAAAGATTGGCGATACTGGGCCAGGCTTTCCTGAATGTCCAGAAGTATTACGAAATTGCACGCGTCCTCGTGCGCGTGCAATTCAAACAACGCATTAGCTTCATTTATGTTTGAGATTTTTGTAAGTCGTACTCAGTCACGGACAGACAGTCATAGTATTCATACAGTCGTAGAGTGGTACCTTAAAAAGGTCATTTTTTGTGTTAGTTGTCTGTTCGTATGTCAACGTTGAACTTATCTTGTTAGAGGAGCTATTTTAACTTCGTTTTTATGAATAATTGTTGTTCTGGAAAACATTACTGATTTAAGACATTTTCCATAAAATATTCTATTTTGGAACGGGACAACACAAACTGCTTTTTTTTTTTGGTGTAAATTCTGGGATTTTCTGTTAGCCTTCGTAAGACGTGTTCATCCGCCATTTTGGACCGGAACTTCAGACACATTCAGGCTGTATTTAGAACTTTACAAAGCTTGTCTTCACTTTTGTTGCTTTGAACGAGACGATACGAAACAAGATTTAAAAATTTCCCCGCTCTAACTTTCCCTTTTCCCGATCCTCCATTGTTTGTTTTAATTTAATATTTAATTTTTTTTCTTCTGTTCAGTATTACACCGGTAATTAAAATCGCTCTTAGATTACCTCGCCTTTAATTATACATTGGATTTTAATGGGTAGTACAGATGCAAATATCATCCTGTAAGAATTTAGAATTTTGTATTCTAGCGTATGTGCATTGAGCTTTATTATTTGATTTTATTTTCGCGTAGCATACAACAGTATTTCATATACTTTTTTAAAACCTTGCAGCTAATAAGCTTACCGAAAAAACAAAACAAAAACAAACGTTATGTAGAACTGAAACGTTAACCCTGTAATAAGGGATTCACATCTCGCGTGTAGTTATCTAAATTATTGTTTGCTATAGCTGTGAAGTGAAGGTTGTTCATTAAAAATGTACAGAATTAATAAATGGTTGAACTATAACAAAAAATTTAAAAAGTAACATAAGTATGGAAGGTAAGCGAGGAATGTTGCCAGCTTTTGTCACTCTTCATTAGACAAGGAACTACACTGAAATAAGTTTCATTTAATTAAATACTAAAAGCAAATGAATGTTAAACTAAATTTTACCGCTGGCAATATATTTAAATAACATTTAGCAGTGCGGGGTCCCGAGTGGCCTAGTGGTCTAAAGCGCTGTCCGTTACGGATCACTACCATCTCACCTGTCTGCGTGGGTTCGAGTCTAGGATTCGGCAAATGTGGATATCTGAGAAAGCTTGCCAGTAGCTTTTCATGGGTCGGTGGTTCTTTCCGGTGATTTCCCGGTTTCTTCCTCCACCATTAATACTGGCCGCCATGAATAGCCTATCGTGTGCTGAAAAATGGCGTTAAACCCAACAATAACATTTAGCAGTTGAATAATGTATTTGGACATGGGCTGATATCTGTTGTTGTTGTGTCTGGTTGCAAATATGATTGCAAGACGGCCACATTTTCCATTTCAATCCTGCAGTGTCTGGACACACAAGTCAGAGAAACACAGGCCCTCATTCTTTCCCCATCAGGATCCCCAAAGACTGCAATCATATAGATAGAATGGATTGAGAGGAATGCAGCCCATTTTGTACTGAATAGGAAATGTAAGATCATTACCCTAACATATTTTCCATATTATTTAAAACATTGCAAAATGGCAAAAGTTCATCCATAAAGTTTACCCTTTTAATAGACCAGTTTTTATACCATCTACAGTTCAAGATTTTGTAGATGGCTTACATTTGTAGCAAAAAACTCTACCAATATGAGTTCAGAGGTCAAGGTCATTGTAACTGAAGGAAGGGAAAGGTTTTTGCATAATTAATAACTTAATTCTACACCTGCACACTCCTTGACCAGAGCTTAGTGGGTTTGTTCATCAGGTAGGTTAGAGGCTTAATTATTTTGGGATTAAAGGTCAAAAAGCATATTTAATAGCAAAGGTTCTGATATGGTAACCTAATCAATATCTTCTTGGATTGAACAGATTTTTAGTGCTTTGTCTCAGTGACATTTATTGGATTTGATGAGTTACCTCCTTTTAATGTGCTGCCAACTAGCCACTAACATGTAACAGCTTTGGATCTGCATGGTACATCGGTCGGTCGGTCAAAAATGGCAGAGGTAATTGACTTTAAAAGGATATGTTGTAAGTATGACTACATATAAGAGGGAAGCAAGTACAGATTTGAGTGAAATGTATTTGTTCAAATATCGACTGGCAGTAAAAGATATTCATTTTTCAGTTGATTCAAGTTGTGTGTTCCCCTTGCCTCAATCATGTAGGAACAGTGTTAAAATTTTAACAACTTAATTTTTATTGGATGCCATGACTGGTTCTTATTTAAATGTAGGTGTCTGCCAGTTCAACAATTTCAGGCTAATTATAGGGCTTATTCTTAATTGCAGGTAATCTTGGCCTTGGGGAACTACATGAATGTCCAGTGTCGTGCCTGTATTGGAGGGACTAATGTTGGGGAGGACATCAAGAAACTGGATTATGGGCAGCAGGTTGTCAGGAACCCCTGGAAGGGTTTTTGGTGTGTACTTGAAACAGCATGCTCTCTTAATTGTATATTTACTAAACTTAGTGTTGAGAAATCACACAGAAACCTGGATATTTGTGTCATCTTATTTTGTATATGTGTTGGATCACTATAAGAGTCAATTCTGTTGTAGAGAATTGTACCACATTGAACATGACATAGATACAACCTACCTTAATTTAATAACATGACATATTAAGTCTGGTGTCCTCCTTAGTCATGTACATCACATATTCTGGCCGAATGACTTTACAAAGCACAGCAAAATCTATAAATTTTATTTGATAGGAATAAATGGACTATAGTATTGTAATTACCAAAAAGGCAAAACTCTTTGATCTTTTTTGCTCATGCTTGTATCATTATAAACTACCACACTGCAGACATAGTAATATGGCTGAAAAATTGTTAAAGCTATGTTAAAAATTATAATCACATCAATATTTCTATTAATGTTTATCCTATGTATATTTCAGCAACTGCTAATCAGTCAACACTAAATTGTTTTGCAAAAATCATTATGCTTGGTTAAAAAACTTCAACAGACTAGTTGGGCATCAATATAATAAAATTAAAAATAAGAAATATTTCTCTTATCAGGATTTTCAGAATATAGAATATTACATAAGCATCTATAATACTGTGTTAATGTGCAGCAAATGCTTCATATGAGCAAGAGTTCAGAAAAACTCCATAGCAGCAAATTTCACACAAATCAATGATGTAACATGGCATTTGATTTTATCTTTAAATTTTTATTGTAATGCTGTCAGTCTGTATAGCCATTGTTTTATTGACATAGAAACAAATCCTTAAAGAATGAAAGTGGATCATTTGAACTAAATTGGACAGCAAAACACCTTTGGATAAATTTTGACCATGGTTTCTCTGATTGGTAATCCTAGGCCTAACTTGGTTTTCTTCTTGATCCTGAGGTTTTCCAGGAACTTGCAAACCTCTATTTTTTTAAAATGAGACATAATATGCTATGTGACAATGAGGCAAATCAATCAGTAAGATTGGCTATTGGTGTTATTTAAAGATGTGGTGTTGATGCAGATAAAAGAATCTCACTTATTGCAAATTAAGCAAAGTTTTTGAAACTGGTAGAATACAGAATACCCATTATTTCAAGAAGCTTCTAGCTTGTTATGAAGAACAATTATCAAGCATTTCTTTTTTAATGATAATAAGATGTATATGATAAAGGGATAATTTTAGTAATGAAGTAAAATAGAAGCAAAGAAATCGCATCCTCAGATGATCTTGAGACTTTCCTGTAGCTTGATATTGTGAGTCATTTGGATTTTTTAACATAGTTTTAACACTTTTTTAGTCATATCGCTATGGTATCTCTAGTGTGGCAGTTTATAGTAATGTCTAACACTGGAGCATAATGCAGCAGATATGTAACATCATGTCCCACCTAGTCACATTATCCTGACACCAGGCTGAACAGTCCTAACACTAACCTCTAAATGCTGAGCACCTAGCAAGGCAGCTGTTAGTACCATTTTTTTTTTTTTTATAATTATAAACCTTTGGTATTGCTTGAACAAGGTTTGAACCTGTGACCTCCAACATCAGAAGTGACACTCTAACCATAAGCCACCTGAGTGGTCTCTTGACTTTTTAAATACCACACAAGATTAAAATAAAATTTTCCTGCCAAAGGTATTATTTGAATCCATTTTTTTTTTATTACAGGCAAAATATAGGTATCACTTTTCTTAGTGTTGTCATGGCTGTCAGTGTTGAGCTTTTTTATTCAGTTTAGTTTCTCTGACACTGCTCCTGCTACAGGCAAGACAATATTTGATGGGTGCGTTTATTCTTAGGGAAAATTGGTACTAATGGCTTAGTAAACAAGTTGATGGATCTTGCCTTTAAAAAAATATTGCACTTAATGTTTTGTCAGAATGCAGGAATCATTTTGAATGTGTGCATTGTTTTAATTACTAGCACACATTGTTTATAGGTAAAAAAAAGTATTTCCATTCTCAATTCATAATTTGTACATCAGTGATTTGCTAAACATTTGTGGCATGAATGTGCTGGAATTAGTCTCATTAAAATTTAACAATAAAATACCATGTACATGTCTGCCAGTTCCTAAAAATCTATTTCATCACCAAGTGTTCTGCTTGTGAAGTGACCCATAGTTTATTTGCACTAAGAAAGTGACCCATTTCTATAAGGGCTAAAGACAAAGTAGTAATACAAATTGTTGTTCTTTGGTGCAGGATGTGGTGGCCTTTCTTTGGTGGCTATTGTCTGTTATTTTACTTTTATTTTTTTCTCCTTTTCAGAGATGAGTTGGCATTGAAAGGTATCAAGCAATACTTTGGATGTAGAAAAAGGAGTGGAAGTTTGAGACTGTGACCTCTATGACAAACTCATCATTATGCAGGCTGTCATTTTCTGCAACTCTAAAAGAAAAGTAAGAAATAGATACACCAATCTGACTTATTTTGCTTGCAATCAAATATATAATCTGACTCTGGTCATTTATGAATTGTACCCCACCTTGGGTCTTGGAAAGTATTTACCAGGGTCTTGGGAAAGTATTTACCTGGCACAGTTAGTTGAAATGAGGGTGATTTATTCCCTTTAAACCTTAGAAATTTTAAACCAAACCTTGTTCCATTTTTAATTTGGAATAATCAGGATGTTAAGACTGCAATGTTAAAGAAATAAGAAATACTATTTTTGTAGATGGGGTAGTCTAAATATATTTTAGGGTGCATATTTTGACATAGATGTTCATGCAGGTTAAAAAGTTTGTATATCTATATACAACAATGGCCAATTTCAAATAAAGGCTAGGAAATATAGTGAAAACGCTTGAAATCATAACATTTTAAGTAGAATATAGAATTTTTCATGTTTTTCATTACCTGCCACCCATCACAAATTAATGACTTTATGCCAAATTCAAATAAAGGCTAAGAAACTATGGTGAAAACACTCTTGGTATCATGCATATTTAAGTAAAATACTTTATCATGTTTTTCATTATAGGAGCTTAGTCATTTGAGCCATGTTCTCTGTAGCCCAATAAACCATGCCCCAAACCTGTGTGCTTATGTGTTGGGTGTTCAGATCTTGCCTGTTCATAAAACCCTAGTTATTGTAGACAGATATTTTCTACAACACATGAGTAGTGTACATAAGCAGTTAAATTGGTAATATCCTGTGTAATCAATATAGAACCAAGCTGAGAATGAATTATTAGACATTTTTCATATTACTTAATAATACAATATTCATGTATATCATCTCCATTATAACTATTGATCAGATTAAATGAATCAAAGTACATAAAAATTAGCATGATTTTAAAATAACCTTTTATATGAACCATATTATTTTAAAATGTATCTTTTTCTTTTTTGAATGAATTGGTCTATCAGGTAGATTTGGCTGCAAGGGTGTGGCCATCAACTTTGTAAAAAAATGATGACATTAGAATTTTGCAAGATATTGAACAGTACTCTGCACAGATTGAAGAAATGCCCATGAATGGTTAGTTTGATTTTGATATTAGCTGTCAATGACTGATTTGGGCTAGATTCTGACTCAAACACAAAATATAGTCAATCAACCATTGAATTCTCTCTCCATGTCTTACCTATGAGATGTTATTTGTCTTCTATAAGACAATTACTTTTTCAACCTTATCCGTGGTATTCCTTATGCGTTATATTTTTGTACAATATTTTCAAATATAGTTATACTATATTTTGTTGTAAAAAAATTTGAAATGTATTGTTATAGAATGTTTCTAAAATATATTGTTTTACTATATTTTGAAATATATAATACAATAATTTGAAATATATTGTTTTAAAATTCTTTCAAATATATTTTACTTTTTTTGAAATGTATTGCATCAACAGTCATAATGTTAAATATCATGGGCGAATCTACATATTTATCAACAGGGGACAAATATAACAGAATATCTTGCTTGGTCATACAGTTAATGTTATGAATTGCGGTATAGCGGTATAGTTTGATTTGAGTGCATACATGTGAAGTTTTAAATTCTTCCACAGTGTATGTTGAGCTGATTACTCAATTTTGAACAAGTCTCTTTTGTGGTACATAAATAGCAGCAGGCAGGGTGAACCCTACAAAAGTTTGCTCAAATCATTAACGAAAAATAAAGGTTTCTTCAGAGGCTGAAAAAAAGTCAATAGCACTAAACCAAAGTCTCTTATATTTCCATATGGTAAAGAACCAGTAATTTAAATTGCCTGATATTAGCTCAGTTTGTTATATTATTATTGAAGTTATTGTCCTTACTTTGTAAGGCTATTTTGTCTCAATTTTTGTCCTTCCATCCTGCCTGCTGCTATTGATGGTCAAGGGGAACGAACCAAAGATTTTATCTAGACCAATCTAGGATCTATGTATAAATTAATATATAGTTTCGTTTCTTAAGTCAATAATATTTCCATCCTGATTTGTAAGTTTGAAATTGAGATTATGTACACACAGGTAGACTTGATTTATTGGCTCAGATACAATAAGCCACCCTAGGGGTGTTTGAATACTGGATGAATATAATATATATCCCTGCTGAGCTTGATTAGACTTGGAGAGGTCAAAATGGTAACTATTATCAATTATATCGCATATTAAATTTAGTGTGATGGTGGATGTTATATTAACAATATTAGGTGAGATATGATGACCTGTTCCATATGGGTCATTATATTTGAGAACTACTGGGGGTGGAATTAATTTTTTCCAGGAATTACATATTCTTTTAAAGTGTTCATCAATAAGATCACTGATTTTTTTAACTTCTCGGATTCGAATCTGGGAATTATAAATGTTGATAATTGTTGTTCTGTAATTCCATAATATTTCATGTCTTAAATAATCGCTTATTATTTACATGTTGAATTGGGTCATCTTCATTAACTATATAATAACTAGAAATTCTATCTGACACGTTTATTTTTTTTTTCTGTCAACAATAGCTTTATTTACATATTCTAAGTCCGCTGCAGCTTGATTTAGATGTTGTATTGTTTCAATTATGATTTTTTTAAATCGTCGTTATAAAATGTATTGATGCTGGAAACTAAATTTTTAAGATCATTTAACATGTTCAGATTTAATAGGTCTTGATAATGAGTTAATTTGCTCGACATCAAGTGTTAATGTTTTTACTGGATCCTTCTTACCTTGAACGAAACCCATAAAATAAGTATGACTCATATAAGTTCTGGGTATCGTATCGCCCTCCATAAATGGAATTTTTTTTTTTATATTCTGGAAGTTGTATAAATTTCTTAACATCTATGATAAAGTCGGATCGCTGTGGTTCTGGTGGAACCTGATAAACCGGTGCAACTTCAGGCCATTTTAATACTGATCTAATCGAACTTGGATAAATATCTACAATATAATCAGGAGAATGTATTTCAATCACCGACGATAATGTTGGTTCATAAACAGTAATTGCTATCTTGGAATCTTTTCCGGTTAAAGACTTAATTCTGCGCTGGAATTCCTCATTAATTTGCTCTATTTGATAACTACCAGTTGGAATACTAACTACTTGCCAATCGGGAGTTCCATCAGACTTATTTTTATTTGCGAATACTAGTGAATTATTTGGTTGTCCACCAAATGGTTTTGATCTCTAATATTAGGCCAGCTATAATAAACACGTAACTGAGCTAATGCTATCTCTTTTACTGGAATTGCAGTTGGAAAGTAAACGCTAAATTCAGGATTGGTTGAACTTATCGATATCATAGTAGTTTTTGAAGGAGTTGTATTAGTGACGATCTGCTGTAACAACTCTCTTGACTCAATATCCAAGCAATGTTCAGTTGCTAACATTATTATTAATTCTCCATTTTTTTGTCAGCAGAATCACTAACAATTTTGAATGCTTCATCGTAGGTTTTAATTATCGTTACGAACTCCTCGTCAGATATTTTACCATCACTGAGATAAGTGGAAATATATCCAGATAGTTTAGAATATGTTGCTGTGTGCAATTTTATCATATACTCACACAATTTATCATTCGCACATGTAGTTATTTTTTTAGCAATAATATTAAAGATACCTGCTATAGTGGTAGAAGTTGAAACAATAATTGTTATAATTGCTGGAGCTGTCATCGATAATGTTGATAATATTAATCCGGATCCAGCAACAATAGCAGAAACTGAGTACACAACTATATCAATGACAACCGTACGTCTACGATATTTTTTTTTTACTTTATTGTGTAATGGTCGATGATATTTTTTAGTTTGGACTGATTTTCACACGCTTGATTATATGTGACGTTGAACGTCGATAGATGACGTAGTTATTTGATCCATAATACTATAAGTAGTTAATTGAGTTACAAATTCCAAACACCACCAGTAAGCTTGAGGTAAATTTCTACTCGATGATGCCAGCGTAAATGTTCCTTCAGAATCTTTATCAACACAGATATAGTTTTAAATGTATTCTCAGTCGATGGAGATGTAGTAGATATTTTAAAATCTGCAACGCTAAGTACAGACATCCTATATATACCAGAAATCTCTGCAGTATATTTAATGGTATTATTTTCTGGAGTCCACGATCCAAACTAGATGAAACTGTATACACAATATTTCTTATCTGATTGTGAGGAATTTTAATCAGGTTTGTTTTTTTGAAGAATATCCGGAATTCCTCCAATAATATCATTGAGTTTTGTGTTAATATCAGTAAGTTTTATATCACCATTTGGTTGATTTCCAAAAAATTCGTTATTGTTTGTTTCTGCGAAAACTCAAACGTATTCACATGACCGGTCAATTCAGTTTCGATTTTGGCTATTAATGATTGGAATCTGTTTATAATCGACGTATTTTTTGTAGCAGCATCAAAATCTGATTCTGGTGTTAAATTATTAATACTATTATGGTTCATATTGAGAAATGCACGCATTATACCGCCATTGGCTAATATATACTTAGATTCCTGATCGTCAACATATTTTTTTTGTTGTAGCATCACTATCTGTAATTGGATATCCAAGATCTGTAATTTTATTTTTGTTCATAATAACGTCTCCACTAAATACACCGCCAGTCGTCTTGACATAATCGTTAACTGAATTACCGGAATCTTATATTTTACCCTGATCATTAAAAGTAAGAATATTATCAGCAACTGCAGTAGAAATTCGTATAAGTACGTCTGGTAGTTGTATGTTACTCGTCTTTAATAGTTCTTGTTTGTCCTGAAAAACAACCACTTCATTTTGATCCACACTTGTAATATTAAATAAATCATCAATCTCATTTCTGAGTTGATCGAGGGTTACATATTTAGATAAATCACCTTGCTGCTGAGCTTTACCACGAGCAGATCTTCCGTAAATATCTACCATTATGTTACTGATGTCTGTTTGAATGTGACAGCATGGTATATTCATGCACGACTTTGAGGTGTTTTTCCTTGCGGTGCTAGGGATATAGCATTAAGTACCAAGTACCTCACGACCACATATTGGTGGATCAGTTAATGTTTGTGTTGGTAGCGTTGAATACCAGATTGGAGCAGTATTATTACTGACATAATGAAGAAATTCTTTTGGTGGCGCTAATCCACATGAATCAAAATAGATAATTCCACGTGGATCAATTGCATACGCTACCCAATGGGTACCTGGTCCAGAGTTATTATCGAGATTAATAATACCTGTTTCAATATTGTTAGGTTGTTTTGGTAACTGATCTCGCATAAAAACAGTTCACCTAAGTTTTTTATTTTTAGCTTTTTTTTTATTCCTTGTCCAGTTGCTTTCTTTAATGCCATTCCAGCAATAGTTCCTACATCACCTAATGCAGCAGATTTTGCAACCGCAGGGGCTGCAGCGGCTATTAATGCTGGTATAGCTGCGAGAAGGGGAAATATACCACCCATTTTAAAAGCATCTTTGATAGCGCCTGCAGAAAGACTAAGTTTGACGCCTTTATTTGATTTTTTTTGTTTCATTAAAGTTTTTAAATTGACGATCGGTGAACGATAATTTATTTGAACCGCTCATCTGTTTCTTTTTCAACGATATTTTTATTCCACAATTATTGTTTGATGCTGATTGCAGTCTTTTTATCTGACCAGGAGTCAAGAGTAACATTAACGTGATTATGACATTTATATTACTCATGAATGATTTAATTACGTGTTACATATTTTCTACTGGAGCATCAATGACTCTCATTCGTCCACCAACACCTTCAAAGAGTATTGATTTATCGCTAAGTATAACAGCAATTGCTCTATAATTATCGATAACTCCTCTTGTTACACTAGCTCGAAAATATATATATATATTGACTACCGATTGTCTGGTTAAATCTAAATGTTCGAGTGAAAAGTAATCTGAGATATTTGTAATCCAGCATCAACATTTTGATCACGGCCCATAAACGTCATAAGACGATGATATGCACGTGCTACATGATTTTGATCAAAATATACTAATATATCCTTGGATGGTTCTTGATGTCCATTTATCCTTAACGAAACCTCAAAAACACCAAGAGTGTCAAATGTCATGTGACTACGCGTTTGGTCATTTACTCGTGCAGCATTTTGTAATACAATAAAGATGTGTCTAGGTGCAGAAACCCCCTGCTGAGAGGCTATTTGCCATGTAAACAAACCGTTAATATTACTCTGGATAGCATCTGTGGTCATTGTCAGCCATGATAGTATTGATTTAACCCCTTGACTCATGAAAGATAGTAATCGTTGCTCTTCAGATATTGAAGGAACTAAGACAATGAAAGTTTTGTAAGAATTACCATACCAGCATCACCGGTGGGTCTCCATATTGCATTATTATCTGCAGCCTTTCGTACTAGTACAACTGTATGTTTGGCTCCGAAAATGACTTTTCTGACATTTCTACAGAATCCAAAGATATGTGATAGTGGAATTGCACATGAAAATATTCTATTTCCTTTTAACATCACTCGACGTGATCTTAATCCTAAGTTGAAATCTGGATCTATATTAATAAGCATACTTTGTACGTCTGCTGGGGCGTTTCTAGCAAAAACCTGTGGTCGTCCTATTTCATATTGTTGGTGCTCTGGAGAATCGGAAGTATCTTTTACAAACATCATTGATGGACCAGCTGATCTTGAATAATCGTCACTATATCTTGCAAGACAAGTATTTTTGTAGCAACATCTTTCTGAATTGATTCAATACTTTTTCCGTCAGTCATGTACGTAGCGCTATCAGACAACGCCATTATACCATTATTAACAAATCCGACGCTCACATTAGCATCATATTCAGTGTTATCTCCTTTTTATATCTCGCTTTCGATTTCAATAAATGCTTCTGAGGGTAGGAAATATCTACTTGTATCATGAACATGAAGTTCAATCCTTCCACGCTGATTTGGAATTCGTGTGTAGTAAGAATAATACTGATAATCACGTATAGACTCATCTTTGAGGACTGGTGCGTCCATGTCAAATGCAGGATCACTTATACGTTTGAATATATTTATTATAATTATTATCGTTTAAAACGAAGTCCGCTTCCTGCTATCAGACTAGCGGTTATATATTTTTCCTTTTCCGACATTGGGACATCAACTAACTCCGCTAATTTTTGACTAGCGGCTTGATTTGTTTTACTTACACTTGCGGGCATCACTTCAGTGCTAGGTAAATTTACTGGCTGAGGTCGGACCGCTTGAGGTCTACGTATTAATTGTGCTAGTCTATCTTTGATGGCTGAGAATGCTTTGCTAGCAATATTACCAACAGCACCTATACTTTTTTTTCACGAACATCAATAGCTTTCATTCCTGTTTTGCAATTGGTATTGCTTTTGGGGCTATTCTTCTAAATAGACCCTGTACAATGTCACCTAACCCATCTCGTATTCGAGAGTTAATTGCCCTGACCATGATAGGTCCACGTTGAGTAATATGTACTATCATTTTATTAGTCATATTTAATTACATACTTAGTTCATTGACTTAGTCGCTATAATAATCATCGCCAATTTCATTAATAAGAGACTGATACACATTAATATCCATTATACCGCCTGTAAATAATCTTTTACAAATATCTGCTGCTTCATTAATGATTTCTGGGGAATTATTACCAGCTCGTTTTCCTCCAATCAGAATTTCTAGTCGTTCAATATCAGCAAGGACGTCGTTTGGACACTGAGTAATAAGACCACTTCCCTGTGCGGTAAGGCCACTTCCAGAAGAGGCGTCCGATGGCAAATATTTTTCTTCCTCCTGTTGTTGTGCTGGTGCTAATAATTGAGGAGTTGGTGGTGGTGATTGTTGTGCCAATGATGGATGTCCGGGTGACTTTGGTAATTTATATGATGGTATCATCGTTCTTGCTTTTTTCCGTTCCTCTGCCATTCTTTGTACTTGTTGTTGTTGCTGAGATGTCAGTCTGATAAATTCTAAATGAGCATTGATAGCGTCTGTATATTTCATAAATTTTGAATTATCGTTTCTGGCCTGATTAGTGTTATAGCGAATTCTGAAAAGTCACTTATACCACGTTTCACGACTAATGTTCTCGTTGGCGTGTTTTTTAGTATTTTTTTTTGGTCATTAAAACTATCAACTGCATATTTAGCTAAATTGGCCTCATCCTTAATTGAGTTAATCTCATTTATATATTCATCATTGAATTTATCGTATACATTAATTCTGCTCAGTATTTTAGGTTCTTGTTCTTCTTGTTCTTTGATTTCTACTTCTTTAACTGGTAATGCAGCTGTTATCTCAGTGGGAAGTTCACGTAGTTGTTTTGTTTGTTTGGTCCTCTTCGCTATGTTGTGTTGCCGCTGCGGTTTTTTCAAGTATAGGTTGAATATCTTTTGTTGTCTCAATTATAGGTTTAAATAATTGTTTAGCGTCTTCTTCAAAATCAACTTGAGTTTTCTGTCTCTGCTCTAACTGTTGTTTGACTAAATCACGGACAGGTAAATAGTTTCTAATTGTTTCTAATCGCTTACGCGTCAACCTGACCGAATATGGCTCATCAATATTCATTATATTATAATATTTATAATAGATATTTAATTAAAATACTAGTAGACAAAGCGCGATAATTACTGCTCTGAATCTATGTTGAGCAATAGATAATTATTTCCCTTTTTACATAAGGATAATACATTTTATTTGTCTGATATGGACAAAAATACATCGTTTTTCAGACAATTATTGCCTAATTATGTTATTCACAATTAGGTGTTAGTAAACAACAAAAATGTTACACGGAGAGGTACTGGTACATATATTTGCCTCTATAACCTAAAACTTCCAGTAAGTAATGCTTTTGCTAATTTGAAGGCGTTGGAATTTAGGTCAAAGGTTATTTATATCTTTGTAAACATCCTCTAACGGACGACAACTCTAATACAGAAAATACTCGATGTGACATTTTGGTTATAAACGAACATTCATTACTGTTGAAGTTTCATATATGGTCAGTTAACGATTGGTTTAATAATTTTGACGAAGCAATCAAAAATATAATATATACTATATATCATAGTTTGGCAAAAGTATACAATCATATATTATATGAAAAATGTCCTAATCCCCCCTCCCAGAACGATAGTTATCAGATTAACACAACACCTCTATCAATAATTTCTCATTGGATATATTCTGCTCTCATATAACTGGATGAAGAAAATAGATAGCATTTACCGGTTCAAATGTTCCATCACTGCTACTGTGATATGTTTAAGTTACCTATATATTAACTAATTGATCAGAAGTATGTAAGATAAGACAATAGTGTAGTGTGGTACTTGGGTGTGGTACTTGGGTGAAACATTGCGTAAGTTCAAATCCCCGTGACAGCCCAGGATGGCGGCGATTTGGAGATATTATGCTAATTTGTCCAATCAGATTTCAATACACTCACCCGCCACATATACCAAGTGGCTGATACATTTTTGTATCACTCACAGGGTATATTGTGGGTGAGTGTATTTAAATCTGATGGATGTAGGTATTCCCCGTTAGGATAAGTTTGTTTGTGCCGTCCAAATCAAAATCAAAATCATGTTCATCTGTATATATATATATATATATATATATATATATATATATATATATATATATATATATATATATATATATATATATATATATATATATTCATGCTCATATATCGCTATATGTAACCTCTGTTCCTAAAAAGATATTGAACATCTTAAAGGAAAACATGGGGTTTGTGCCGTCCAAATCAAAATCATGTTCATCTGTATATATTCATGCCGTCCACATCAAAATAAAAAATCATACTCAACTGTATATAATCATAAATCATCCTCAAAACAGTCCCCACTGACCTTATGAGCCTGCTAGAATGTTGTTTGACAATCTAGGGGTTCAAAAAGGGTCAAGGGGACTATAATTTTACAACTTGAATATTATTTTTTATTATATATATATATATATATATATATATATATATATATATATATATATATGAACAGTGAAAATATTAATATTATTTCTGCTATTAAAAAATTAAAGTTTTTAAGGAGTCAATTTATCCGGTAACCTGACCCTGAAAAAATCATATGACTTTGAATTATTACAGGAGAGAAAATTTCAAAATAAGTTTACGTTAAATTCCAATTACAAATTTATAAAGTCGATATATAATTGTTATAATCCTTAGCTGTCGTAAATGACAAACAGGTAAGATTATTCTCGCCTCTTATGCGTTCAATCGAAAAAATAAGTGCATTATCTCACGAGTACGAAAGAAAGAAAATGATCGATAATCGTGTGACTCAACTTAAACGGATTATATTATTTGATTCTGTAATACATGATAGCGAAACTGAGAACAGTGATAATGAAAGTGGTTCCCTGACAGTCAGGAAATATGATTATTGCTAAACAGGATCCTTGGTAAGATAGTGTCGAATTATTTATAAAGTAAAATATTATTCTGAGTTAAGAGTACAGTTATTATACGTATTCAAATATAATACTTTGGTCATACTTTATTGAATATGCAGATTTATATATATGTTCAGCTACACGTTTTATTGATGCTGAATTGATACTGAAACATTTGGCAGCTTTATTTATCGAACTGAATATTATTGTTTGGTCTGTCTGCACATTTATAGATTTAATAACTATTGCTCTCTTGCAATGATTTATTAACGCCATTTTTTCCTGCCTTACAGTTTTGACTGTGTCGTAAGTCGTGAATTTAATAAATTATTTTCGAATCTGAATTTATGCGATCGACTACAAGTCCATCTTTGATTTTCCCATAAAAACATTCAAATATAAACTTGTGATAAATAATCTTTTATTTACACTAACGTTAAATCTAAAATAACCAGTATTATCAATAGTACCTACTGGTTTCTTTAGTCTACAATGTCTAATAATACCATATCTGGACGCCTCGTAATTCGTATATATTGGATGTCTCACAAATTCTTTTTGCTCCATTTGTATATAATTGTCTAAATCATTGTTTTGAAATCTGGTTAAATAATCATTTTGTTTTTATAGGGGATTTACCTGTCGATGTATCTTTTTTTTGGTCATAATAGCGTTTAAGTTCCCTATATTTTTTACCTCCACAATTTGCACAAATTTGCGTTTTCCTGCAGCTCCAATACCACATTTTGGTCCAGTACTTCCATGTCTAATACTTTGCATATGGTAACTACAGTATTTGTTTTTGTTTATGCATGGTTTATCACAATGAGAAATATGTCCAATTTTCAACCAAATACTTTTTTTTTCTGTTTGAATCATATATATATAATCTTACTAAATTTCCATTTGAATATTTGTCTTAATTATAATGTTGGAGGAATTATCAGCAATTGAACCATCTGCTACTAGATTTGATCTTGACAGACTACCAGAATATAAATTTAGTGTTTCGATGAAAGATCTAGCTTTAACAAATACAGATATAACCAAACGTATCCGTGAGGCTAAGAAGGAATTTTGTAAAGAAGGTGCAAAATATGTATGGTCCACTTTGAGTTGAAAACGTTATTAATGTAATGAACGACAAACGGGGGAAAGTAATTATTAACCACCTTGATAATCAAAAATATCTTATTTTAATAAATTTATTGTGAAGACGATAATAGATGGATGATTTGTGACAAGAGAGAACCCATTCATATACAGTCTTGAAATAATAAAACGATATTAACAAATCCAAACCTGGAATACTGACTGGTATTGATAGACCGTATTTTGAGCGAGTTTATCCTGTTATGCTGTGGCATATGGATTGTTTTTACTAAATGATAAACCTAATATTGCGGATCTCAAACCGATGAGACTGTCAGAATTAAAAATAAATTGCGTGGCTGAACGCATTACTAAACATTTTACAAATGCGATGCGTGGTAATGGCTTAACAGACTTAAGACGCAAAAAAATGTGAATGGGCAGAAACCGTTAAAATTTCTGATGCATCTATTAAGGATGTTGCTAAGCTAGAAAAGTCATTAAGATTTCCAATAACAGTAAAAACGTTAACGGGAGAGATATTGTACAAACCAAAATATACAAAAAATGGAAGCCCTATAACAATCATTGATCATAATGCACATGCATGGACTGATGCTGTAACAATATTCCCACGAGACAGAATGATTAAATTTTATAATGGTCATGTATTTGATTTTATTAAAAATATAAGTAAAAAAGACCCTGTATCAATTTCAGAGTTCGGAACACGGTTATCATGATCAATTTATACAAGCCAATGGTGATATTTATCGTACAGAATCTCGTTATGAAGAAATGAGAAATCTTGCACTAAAATATACTTCTGACGATGACAAAATCAGACAACTACTGAATAATTGTTTTAACCTACCATCAGTCGCGGCCCATTTCGCTCAGGAAAAAAATTCATGGAAACCTACAAGATCAGAATTTATTGAGGATATACAAAAAAGTTGCATAGCATATGGACACGGTGGATTATGGAATACTAAATACGATTATAATGTTATATCAGTCGATATGGCTGCATGTTATCCTGGAAGTTTTCTTGGATATAGCGAGTGTTCTAAATATTAACAGATTCGGACATCCTAAAAATGACATGGCTAGAGTTTCAGTAAATGGACCCTTACCAGATTTTGACATAACAGGATTTGCATATATAGAATCATTTGAGTTCGCAAAAGATCTCCATCTGATTACTTATATTTGGTTTGGTAAACACTTTTTAGAAAAATGTTGGGCACCAATAGTGTTATTAAGATATATGATGGATGCTGGAGTATTAGTATCGTTAAAAGTAAATGAAGCAATTATATCCTATAGTCCACAAAAGCAAGTTTGGTTACCAGAACCGGACAGATTTAATATAGAAGATGCCAGGAAGGAATTTCCTGATCTTGCCGAAGATGACATTATTAAAATTAATAATAATATACGTAAATGCAGAGACGAGCACGATGAGAAGCGTGCAAAAGATCTCGGTAGAAAGATAATTGGTAAGAGTTTACTCAAGGTGGTTCATACGGTTATAAACGACACTGTACAAGATTATGGACGATGCTGAGTTAGATTTTATAATCGCTGATACAAGAGAAACACTTTTTTAAGCCGAAATAATGCTTATTTATCGGATGGGACCAAACTAGGTACTATTGTGAGCTATCTTGATGGCGACTCACAGCAGTTTACTCATTTAAGATCTTCAATGTTAGCCTATGTTTCTATAAACCTACTGTCGATGATAGGATTTCCTCGTCACGCTGTTAAGAGTCGCTACGGATTCATTTTATATAAACAAAAATATTAGGATTTATTAAATCCGCTACTCGGTAATGGTGAGTGGGGAACATGGAGGATAAAGCAAGAAAATATACTTAGTTATTCTGAATTTGCTGACCTTGAAATTAAGGAAATATATTACATAAATAATAATCAAATATTAGAATCATTTGTACCATATGTGTATGATCCTGTGGTAAGACATAAGACCGTTTATCTTAATGGGTGTGGAGGGTCAGGTAAAACAACTCGTGTGATTAAATTATGAACAACAATTCAGATATGATCGTTTTGACACCTACACATAAACTAGCCAGAGATAAAAGAACGAGGGGTAAACACTTGCACTTCAGTTTTTTTTTAGATGGTGTGGAGATACATGGTTGTCTGAGCGAATGGGTGAGAAATAATATACCTAAGAATATTATATGGGACGAAATAGACAGTGTCGTTAGAAACACTAAAAACATTCCTTGAATGGTTATTAACAAAAAACACGGCTGTGATTATGTGTGGATAATGGTCAACCACCGCCTTTTGTTGGACAGTCTCCACATGAATGGCTAAAGAATAATGTGGATTATTACGAAGAAATACATGATCATAGAGCTATTGATGAACCGCTGAAAGAACTTGAAAGATTAATCAGACTACAACCAGATAAAATACAATGTGATATAATGCGTGAGGTAATTCCAGAAACTACCATGAATGACTTTTTAACTTTATGGAGACCTACTGATTTGATAGTCGCAAGTAGATAGTTCGTGATGAATTGCAGAAATTATTTACGTTACATAAAGAAAGGTTTTCACATCTACCTGTACCATTGTTATCGCCCAGCAGATACTCGACGACAGAATATTGAAGTTAAAATTCCTGGTGGCGGAGTACAAAATCTAATATTGAATGACATTATTTTGGTAAATATTAATATAGTTGAAGGAGCATTGAATATGGATAAATCACCGTGGACGTTAGGATACGCTATGATTCATTCGTCACAGGGATTAACTATTTCTGATACAAATATATGGATTGTAGATGACCGGATCGAGTGGTCAAATTTAGTATATCTAGCAGTATCTCACGTCAGACGAATAACTACATAGGGTTATTATAGATTATGTGATAACTGAAGAAATTACTAATGACGATGTTGTAATAAAGAAAAAATTATAAACAATGTGACAAAAAAAAATAAACGTGACTTTGATATTGATACTGAATTTATTGTAAAACTAAAACAATTACAGAATAATCACTGTGCAAGTTGTAACACAATGTTATGGCAATATTCGAATAATAATCAAAGACAATTTACCGTAGACAGAATAAATAATGATCTTGGTCATACACGTGAAAATGTAATGTAATGTAATGCAATCGACGTAGGGGTTCTAGTTTACATAAGTGAACGCGGAGGTAATTGTATCTGCAGGAATTACTTGCAATTGTTCACGCACAAATCCACGTTGAGGGGCAGTTGAATCTAGTCTGTATATAGCAGATCTTCCAGTAGATCTAACCACGCTAGAAATTGTATGTGTGGTCAAACTCCAAATAGGGTCAGTAGCTCGTCTTTTGCCACCCTCCAACTCCCTGGTTCGTATAAATATCTCACAATTACATTACCTAATACTGGTTGTTGACCTCGTTGTCCGTATTCATCGCTACGTGGTATATATTTTTTTTGTTATTGCATTAAGTTTCATGAGTCGCTTTACGAGTAAACAAAATAGCCTTACAAAGTAAGGACAAAATAACTTCAATAATAGTATAACAAACTGAGCTAATATCAGGCGATTTAAATTACCGGTTCTTTACTGTATGGAAATATAATTAGAGACTTTGGTTTAGTGCTATTGACTTTTTTTCAGCCTCTGAAGGAATTTTTATTTTTCGCTTAAGGATTCGAGCAAACTTTTGTAGGGTTCACCCTGTCTGCTGCTTAAATATTTACATTTGAAAGAACAACTGTGTTTACCTGTAAATTCCCATTTCAGATTTTAACAACTAGTGAATAAATAAAATTAGAAATGACCGGAGGAGAAAGATTTAATATTTGAATGAAATTAAATAATCAGCATAAATTATTTCAAGTTACATTCAAATTTCTAGTCACTACTACACAGAATTCTTCCGAAAATGTGTATCAAGGCATTGTTAACTTTGTCTTAATTTGTTCTACTTTTAGTTGCTGACTTGATCTAAGATGACAACTTCCAAGGGAAATATTTTATTGTACCTGGACCTGTACATTCATGGAAATTAGTTAAACAGAAAGAAAATGGTTAACTTTGTTAGTGTACAACCTTTTCTTAACCAGAATGACTGCTTTTCTGAGACAAATGTCAAGTTTTGTATAGTGATCTCAGGATTTGACCCTTAAGAGTTTGGGTAGCATCCAGAAATTCCTTGTACAGGCTACTTTAAGAAAAGTAATGGTGACATATTTTTGTCAAAGGTCTAAATAGACACACTACTCACAGCATCACCAGTGTCAAAGGTCAAATAAACATATTTCTCATAGAAATATCACAATGTCAAAGGTCTGAATAGGCACTCTACTCACAACATTACAACAATGTCAAAGGTCAGAATAGACCTGCTTCTCACATCATCACAAGTGTGAAAGGTCAAATAGCCATATTTCTCACATCACAATGTCAAAGGTCTGAGTAGACACACCACTTAACAGCATCACCACTGCTGTTGATTATCATTCAGGTCCTCAAGTCAAATTAAAAGCATGGTATCAAAAACGTCTTTGAATCAATGTTTCCAGATGAGACATTTATCAGTTTTACATCTAGACCATTGTCCAGATGCATATCTCTGTCCATAAATGGCATGTATCATCAGGGTGACCACTGACACTGTGCAAATGAAATAACTGATGAAGCAAGTAACCTAGAAAGAGAATATGAAAACATTACCCAGAAAAAGGTAGAAAGAAATCATTACAGTATTTTATGCATGGAGTTATTGAAGGTTATAAATAGTATTCTTTTACTGATAAAGTGAAGGAATTTTTTTAATCTGTCAGAGCATAAAACTGGAAACATAAAGCATAAAATGGTAATGATTTGGAAGATTGAGTCTGACAAAGGTATTTTACCTATCTTCTAGTAAATTCTGGAAGATCACGTGATCTCCGTATGACGTATATCATTATTAATGAAAGTTACCAGGCTCGGTAATCAATCAATCAATCGGTTACATAATCAATTATCGATTACGTTACCTAGGTATTTTGCAACAGGTGTTCTATAGCTGGGCTATTAGCGTGATTATTGATTAAATTACCTAGGTATTTTGTGTACTTATAGACTTTGGATTTTGTATAGGGGTTGGGGTTTTAGGATAGAGAAAAGGGGTAATTTGTATTTGTTTGGAGGTCTCAGGGATTTAAAAAAGGGTCTTTGGATTAGGAACTGCCTTTTCCTTTACTACTCCCGTTACGGTCAATTTGGTCCCCCACCCAGTTGAAACAAACTAAATTTGTTTTATATTTATTTGCTGGAATTTAAATATTAATATGTAATTTTTCTATAATTATATGCAATAATCTTCCCCTCAAAAAATTTCGTTTCCTTTCCCATCTTATATCCCTATTATTACTATCGCCACCCCACTTTTCCTATCACCGAATTTTGCATTACTTAAAATCACTACCCCGCTTTATTTTTTTTCAATAAAGAAATTAAATCACTTCTAAAACCATCGAGTTTTTTTAACCATAATTTTCATTAGTTTTAAAAATATTTCCCCATTAACCCCATTTATAGATTGAGTTTTTTCCCCTCTTTTTCCAACAGGTCGCCGATATATTTCTAAAATAAAGAATAGGTTGTATTATGTTTCTAACATATGAAAAAAATTGATGAAATTAATTGCAAATATTTCATAAAAATTATAAAATCGTTTTCGGAGTCAGAATCAATTTGCTTCTCGTCCTCCTCCATTGATTCCGTTTTAAATTTATTTCTGGGTTGTGCTGGATTTTTCTTGCTTGCTATTTGATATGCTGTCCGTGTTTGTGTTCGTGTTAGATCCATTTCATTTTCATTATCGTTTTCTTTTACTTCCGTCTGTTTCTTTTCCTGATTCATTCTTTTTCGTTTCCAGGTTCATTCTCCGATTCGATTCCTTTTTGCTCCTTGTCCTGATCTAGATTTCGTTTAATATCTTAATTTCTCCTTTCTTATATTTCTCTCCCTATATTAGAAAAGCAAAGCGTATCAATGTCTTAATTTTGTTTTTCTCAAAGCTCCATTTCTACACTTTACTTTTGTTTCCTGTATCCAAAAATTGTTATCTTCTGCCTATTTTTCCTTTAAAATTGTTGTTCAATTTCCCTGGTCCTTTCCCAATTTTCTGGATCTCTACAAAACCGAATTTTTGAAGGGATACGTTGTAGTTTATAATTCAGCATTTTTGATAAACCTCACTCCAGAAATTTGCTTCATAAAATTTATCCAATCTACTTGCATGGTTATTTCTGTATTAAAATGTTTAGAATTCTATATGCATCTATAAGTTTGTTTTTACCAAATTGTTCATTTCCGCTATATATTGCTTATCACTTGTTAAGTCTCAGGTTCACTCAATTCTACCATATACCCAATTAAAATTGACCCCCCATTTTTCAATTATCCATTGTGAAACTATATGAATAAAAACTTATAAATAAAAATCCTCTTCCTTTGGTGCAGGAAAAATATACTTTTACTAAGTTCCAATTTTGAATTTTAACATAAAATTGTAGACTTTTGGGAAGTTTTTGTTCGTGCTATGGCAGATGAATAATCGAAGACCGTACTTCTCAAGAACGAGTGTCAGAATCTGGAGACTTTCAGTAACTGGTAATTGCTCACGCTGGCTTTTTTCTTAAGACTAATCATTAGCTATTGTGCAATTTGGACACAGCGGATTAGATTATGAAGAAAGGACCCGTACTGCGGAAACCTAAAGCCTTTTACAGAAAAAAACCCCAAAAAAACCAGCGCGTCCTTTTAGAATTTCACCGTTATTAGGCCCGATAAGATCGATTATGTGGTGAAACGAAGCTTAAAATTAAAAAATTATGCGTAAAAAATAAAGCAAAACCGCAAGAGTTTAGATTTGAATCTCCCTGTTGTTCGATTTCCGTCTCACAAACTGACTTTTGAAATGTTTACATCTATGCCTAAGTACGATTTAATTCTTGATTTATCATTGAATCTTCATATTTATCAAAAGGTGACAAATGTAACAGAATATCTTGCTTGGTCATACAGTTAACGTTATGAATTGTGGTATAGTTTAATTGCTATGAGTGCATACATGTGAAAAAAAAAATATAAAAATTTGAAGCAATCTATAATTTTACAAAATATCAATCCTTTCAAAGTTTTGAAACTATTTATGCAAAGCCGGATGCTGTTCATATGACTTGATAGGCACAAATCCTTGAATAAAGGATATGTTATCTTTGACAAGGGCTGGGGCAGATCACGATTGGAGGGGTTATATTTTCAAGAGTCCTGACTTTCCTCGAAAGGTCACAAAAGCAAACGTCTGTGGCTATTTAATCGAAGTTTTTGTATAATACCCAATAAATGTGCACAATGAAACGATGGTCGAATTTTGTGACAAGTGACTACGTTTGTGTGTACACAAGATTAGTGGGTGGGTGGTAGCCATAGACCTTAGTGTTTGGTGAAAAAATATTTTGTCTATCGTCCATGCCACATGCTGTTTCTAGACAGTAGTGTCCGATTGCCAATTTGACTAGATAGAAGTGTTATCTAATCACAAAAGACATTTTTAGTCATGTTTACCACATTTTTAAAAATCATAAAATACCAACTGTTGACTCTTGGGGGTGGGTGGGGTGGGTGGGACCAGATGCCCCTTATCCCTTGCCATATAAAGTAAAACAAAATTAGAGAAGTATTAATATATTTTTAAGTGCGCTCCTAATGTTTGTAGTGTTGTACTTTTTATAACGCCTTTTATTAATTTTTAAACGCATTTTGTACCCAAATTTTAGATGCATATTTCAGTTGGGTTAGTTTCTGAATCTTTTTATCTAAGGGGTAGTTGATCTGACCTAAATGTGATAATATCTCCTGGTTCTCACTTAAGCAGCACCAATCTGGACATATTAAGCTCCATCCACCTGGACTTGCGCAATTGGTACCGTTATTCTACGAAGCAAGAACATCAGACTACGTTTAACACGTCAGCTGTATAGCAACATAGAATGACGTCAAGACACGTCATATCAAAAGATTTTAAAAAACAGAATTTGAAACAAATGATGTTTCAAATCACAAATCTCCATCCACCTGGACTTATCAGACTGTTTAACATGTCAGCTGTATAGCGATGGTAACACAAAATGACGTCAAGTCACGTGATGCCCAAGATTTTAAGAACACAGAATTTGAAAGAAGTGGAGATGTTGAGGTTACACCTAATTTCGATTGCATGGGTATACGAGAGGAGCTTTTGCGAGGAATATATGCATATGGTAAGATACATCATCCCTTAAATGAAATGTAAAACTTTGTATGATGTTCGTGAACATGGTAACGGCAGTTAAAACGTAGAAAATGTTGACACAGTAACCAAACATATTTGTACATATATCTGCAATTTCAATTTCAGTATTACACCGGTAATTAAAATCGCTCTTAGATTACCTCGCCTTTATTAATTATACATTGGATTTTAATGGGTAGTACAGATGCAAATATCATCCTGTAAGAATTTAGAATTTTGTATTCTAGGGTATGTGTATTGAGCTTTATTATTTGATTTTTTCGCGTAGCATACAACAGTATTTCATATATTTCATTTAAAAACTAATAAGCTAATAAGCTTACCGAAAATAAAATAAAAAACAAACAAACGTTATGTAGAACTGAAACGTTAACCATGTAATAATATAAGGGATTCACATCTCCTGTGTAGTTATCTAAATTATTGTTTGCTATAGCTGTGAAGTGACAGGTTGTTCATTAACAATGTACAGAATTAAAAGAAATGGTTGAACTATATCAAAAAATTTAAAAAGTAACATAAGTATGGAAGGTAAGCGAGGAATGTTGCCAGCTTTTGTCACTCTTCATTAGACAAGGAACTATACTGAAATAAGTTTCATTTAATTAAATACTAAAAGCAAATGAATGTTCTTAACCACTGTTAAACTAAATTTTACCGCTGGCAATATATTTAAATAACATTTAGCTGTGCGGGGTCCCGAGTGGCCTAGTGGTCTAAAGCGCTGTCCGTTACGGATCAATACCATCTCACCTGTCTGCGTGGGTTCTAGGATTCGGCAAATGTGGTTATCTGAGAAAGCTTGCCAGTAGCTTCTCATGGGTCGGTGGTTCTTTCCGGTGATTTCCCGGTTTCTTTCTCCACCATTAATACTGGCCGCCATGAATAGCCTATCGTGTGCTGAAAAATGGCGTTAAACCCAACAATAACAACATTTAGCAGTTGAATAATGTATTTGGACATGGGCTGATATCTGCTGTTGTTGTGTCTGGTTGCAAATATTTGATTAGTTTTGCCTCAGCAACAAACTTGTCATATTTTAGGACATATTTAAACTATTAGAGACCTGTAAAGTTAGTTTATACTAGTAATACTGAATACTGAGGTAAAAGCTATAAATTTTTACTTCAGAGCCCAGTCAGGTACTGGCAAGACTGCCACATTTTCCATTTCAATCCTGCAGTGTCTGGACACACAAGTCAGAGAAACACAGGCCCTCATTCTTTCCCCAACAGGAGAACTGGCTGTGCAGATTCAGAAGGTAATAATTAGTTTTCAATTATGACTTGCCAAACAACAGAGAATTGTACATACACAGGTACATCAAATTTCTCACTTTAATTATTTAAGATGTTTTAAAGCAACTGAATTTCAGGCCTAATATTTTGTTCAATCACATGCTTTTGAATTGAATGTATTCACCGAAGAAAAATGATATTTAAAAGAAAATAATTTTAGAACTTTATTCCACTGAATCTCCCCCTGCCACCATTATGAAAACAAAAATCGGTTTTCTTGAGCAGACAGTTTAATTAGTACTATCCTGTGTGTATTCAATATAGAACCAAGCTGAGAACGAATTTAAGACATTTTACATAATACAATATTCATGTATATCATCTCCATTATAACTATAGATCAGATTAAATGAATCAAAGTACATAAAATTAGCATGGTTTTATATATTAACCATATTTTAAAACAATGCATCTTTTTGACAGAATTGGTTGATCAGGTAGATTTGGACAAGTGTGTGGCCACCAACTTTGTGAAAAAAGATATTGCAAGATATTGAACAGTACTACTCCACACAGATTGAAGAAATGATAATACTAGCTGTCAATGACTGATTTGGGCTAGATTCTGACTCAAACTGGGGAAAATAATTAACCATTGAATTCTCTCTCCATGTCTTACCTGTGGGATTAATGAGATGCATGTTATTTTTCTTCTATAAGAGGATTATTTTTTCAACCTTATCAGCGGTTCCTTATGAGTTATATTGTTGTAATGTACTGTTATACTATATTTTGAAATATTTTGTTGTACAATCTGTTTTTAAAATATATTGTTTTACTTTTTTTTGAAATATATAGTATAATAATTTGAAATGTATTGTGGATATAGTTTAATTGATATGAGTGCATACATGTATATACACACAAACACCTGGTTTCATAATTATTGATATGACTGTATGCTACTCCAGATCTGAACCTTCTTTTTCCCCTCTTTTGGAGAAAGAGGGAGGGGGATGGAGGATTCAGGCAACCATAGTCTATAATGTTCAGCTACCCAAGGATTGTGATCTTGATGTTAAAGGTCACTACTATATTCCACTATAAATTAACAGTTCATGATTGTTTAAAAGTAAGACATCCATCGCAAAGAACCACATAACTATGCAGTGTTATTTACATATTGATGATGTAACTAATGAAATCAACCTTCTGCTCGAAATTGACCTTGATGAAATTTCACCCAGCCTTTTTTTTTCTGCCATGTTTTTGAACAATTTATCTAGCAACATGTAGTAACATGGAAGTTGGCAGCCTTTGGAAATTTATCAACAAAATATATATTCTTTTGGAAAATTATTTAATATGGTGCACTTCATGGTGCTATGTTTCAGGTACAAGTAACTAGAGATATCAGAAGATGGTGTTTGGTTCATTGGATTTGGAAATGGTTTTCTAACACTAATACTTACACTTGATAGGGAAAGAAAGGTTTATGATGAGATGAGTATATTATTAATGGACAACGTGATTTTACCATTAAAATGTATGTGTGTATGTGCATGTGTGTATGTGTGTGTATGAGTGAAAGAGTTTCCTGCTAGCATGCTGGGATTCTGTGCAATTATTACTTTGAGTTACCCTATAATTTAATATGACATTCAGTGGTTGCCTTATTCTTTGTTTACTGATAACATAAATAGTTATCTAACTGTTACATGCTGATGAAGCATATTTCTCTTTACAAGCAGAGCATTGTTTTAGATGATTCCAAATTAAATTTTGTTTCTTATTTCCAATGAGCTTGAGAATAAACTGAAACATTGTAACAGGAGTATCTATTGTGTGTAACAAATTAGAGCTATATTTAATTATCTTTTTAATCTTTTGAATAATACAAACTCATTTGATGTATAATAGTACCAAGCCTTTTTTAGTCTGTCATTTGAAACTTAAACTACTTATAATGATTTCTTAAGTATTCAGCTCTGTGTCACTTGAACACTTAAACTACAATGATGTTTCAAGTATGCAGCTCTGTGTCATTTTAACACTTAAACTACTTACAATGATTTAAGCATGCATTACAAATGGTTTATACCTTGTTCATTTGCTTCATGTACTTCTTTGGGTTTAGATATCTCAGTTTTCCTGGAACTCAAGCTGCCACCTAATTTGACACAGAATTCTCTGGTTCTTTCTTTGTTTGGTAATCTGCAACTACTGAAGGGCTCCATACTTCCTTTCTATTTGTTTGGTCATCTGGAACCATATCTAGTGGGCTCCATACTTCTTTTCCCTTTGTTTGGTCATCTAGAACTATCTCTGGTTGGCTCCATACATCCTTTCTCTTTGTTTGGTCATCTGGAACCATGTCTAGTGAGCTCCATACTTCTTTTCTCTTTGTTTGGTCATCTAGAACTATCTCTGGTTGGCTCCATACATCCTTTCTCTTTGTTTGGTCATCTGGAACCATGTCTAGTGAGCTCCATACTTCCTTTCTCTTTGTTTGGTCAATTGCTTCCACAGGAGTCTGGTCTAGGAAAAGGTTACATTGTGTTGAGATAATATTCATGGCTTATATACAGAAAGTTCTCACATTGTTACTTTAACTGAAACAGGCAGACTCCCTTTCTCTTGTCAGTGATTATGAACTTCCACTTGAGATGGAAACAGGTAGGTAATGCTATAAAGCATAAATATTTAGATAGAAGTTACATACTTTATATCTTTGAAAGGGTCAAAGATACGAAAAACACCTTTTGAAACAAACATTTTAAAATATTGAGGTTTTTCCTGGATGAAATTGATTTTTCTCAAGGGTCACTTATAACCTTTACTGAACCGAATTTACAATAAAAATTCCCTCTGAAAAAAATGAGTTTTTTAAATGAAAAGCTTTTTTTGTTTTTTTTTGTTTTCGCATAACATCTAAATTTGATAACATCAGCATCTTCTATTGAAATTCATATAAATTTGCAGAATGAAAATGTTGACTTGACTGTGCTGGTATGAAGATTTGAGTCTTATGCATAAAAGATGTACTTAATTTTGTTTACATCTAATTATGCAGGAACATTTTTCCAAGCACCCATCCATGGTGAGATGCAAGATACTCATCCATGTCATTGCTTTACTTGAGAAATATGTCTGTGTCATAGCTTTACTCAACAATGTCCACTTATCAATGACCACTCTGGTGGTCTAATAGTTATAGCATCCACCTCAGAGTGTGGTTTAAATTTTAAGGCTACATTAAAACTAAAAAAAACAACACACTATCATCAAACTTATGCACCTGACACTAGTTTTACACTAGAAGGGATTTAAACTTGCTATCTTCACTTTGAGCAGAGTATTTTATGAGTCTAGGTAAAACTCTAATTTTGTTACCTTTGGAACAGCTTTTGGACTGAAAATGTTTTGGCAAAATATGCAGAAGTAATTGATGTACACACTAAAGTAAAAGTCCTTCAGGTCATGTAAGTGCATTTACTAATCTTAAATAAAAAATGTTGTTTAAATTTAATACTAATTTCATTTTACCTGTCTTTTCAAGGCTTGTAATTTAACAGTAAGTACCTTAAATGCCATAAAAAGAACTTCAACACAAACTTTATCAATTGCTATCAATTTTACAATGGTGGCCAGGTACTAATCTGGGTCAAGAAAAAAGCACATCATGTATAGTAAGAATTTATTGCTTTGTCATTGTGACATCACAGCATGTGACATTCAAACCAGATTGTCATGGATCACACCATTTGGTTGATCTTGTCAAACAATGACATTGTTAAATGCATACCTATATAATTTTTACTGTAGATGTTGAGCAATGCTGAGCTTTAAATTTGGTTATGGGTAGAAAAAGCAGAGATATTTTCAAGGTGCAAACCAGCATCTACTAAGCCCAAGGACATTTAGACAGTTAAATTTTTCTCAGTATACCCAATTGGTTTACAAGCAAGATGAATGGTTCTCCTGAAACTTGCTTATATCTGGCATGTACCCTAACATCAACTTTCATTGTAATCTGACATTTTAATATAGACTGTATATTTAATGCAGTCATTATCAAGGATACCTAGGTAAAAAGATTGTCCCAACCCTTAGTACAGTTCTACCAAGAATACCCAGGTAAAAAGTGTCCCAACCCTTAGTACAGTTCTATCAAGAATACCCAGGTAAAGTGTCCCAACCCTTAGTACAGTTCAACCAAGGATACCCAGGTAAAAATTGTCCCAACCCTTGGTGCAGTTCTACCAAGGATACCCAGGTAAAAAATATCCCAACCCTTGGTGCAGTTCTACCAAGGATAGCCAGGTAAAAAGATTGTCCCAACCCTTAGTATAGTTCTACCAAAAATACACAGGTAAAAAGTGTCCTTTAGTACAGTTCTACCAAGAATACCCAGGTAAAAAGTGTCCCTTAGTACAGTTCTACCAAGGATAGCCAGGTAAAAAGTGTCCCATCCTTTGGAATAGTTCTACCAAGGATAGCCAGGTAAAAAGTGCCCCAACCCTTGGCACAATTCTATGTATTTAGCAAGGTCTGATTATAGGACAATTCATTGCAAAGATGAGCTGGGGTGATGATGTATACCACTGATGAAAATGCTTAACACCATGTTACCAGCCTAAACTACTAAATAGTTAGCAAAGATTTATCACAATATATTTTAACTAACATTACATATCAAATGGGAAACTGGAAAGGATAAACTTGATTACTTTTCTCTAACTTTTACAGAGATATTACATCACAGATAATTTATTGACAATGGATGATACTAGTCTGGTCTTATTCTCTACAATGAAAAGATATGGATATGAAATGGACACAGTGGTAACAGTCTACTTGACTAATCTGATCACCTGAGTGCTTGAATTATATGTTTAGGGCAAGCACTCAGATGTATCTTAACTGATTGTCTCAAAACTTTCACAACCTCAGAAAATTCTAGTAAGAACTCAAATTTATTGAGTTAAATTTAATAACTCTCAATCAGTTCAATTGTGACTCAAGTATTTTTTTTTTGATCATCAAGTGGTGAATACAAAAATACATTTTCCCACAACTCTTATCAGTATTGCAAAATAAAATACTTTCCAGTCAGGAATGAAAAAAAATCCTTCTCCAGAAGCATGGGAATCCTGGAAAATTATCTTCTAGAATGTGCTGACTAGAATGTTATCAGTTCTTGAAATTTTATGTAGAAACTTGTATTAGGCTTTTTAGACTGGAAAACAGAAAACAATTTGGACTGTTTAAATCTTTGAAAATGCAATATGCAGAAAAACTTATAGACAAAGCCCTTGTCCAGCCCTGTTTAGTATAATTTACCTATCAATCTATTATGTTATCAGTTAGATGTTGATATTTGCATAAATAATTAAAATTAATATAATTATGTTTTATAATGTCAGTCATTGTAGTGTTTGTTGCATGTATTGTTAGCTTTACATCCTGTAGGCCCATTACTGGAAATATAGACTGGTTATCAATTTAGATTGGTTATCAACACTGATGCCGACATGTTCATACCTGGATGCACGTCCTCATGTTCTACTGGCTTTTTTAGTTCTGTGTCCATACTTGTTTCATTGCTCAGAATGCTTTCCTCCTGCCTAGATTCTGTCAGAAAGAAAAACTAGATTTGTATTTGCAAAACACTGCCTCACTGCAAACCCGTATGTCCAAAAGTTTAAAAACTTTATAGTTTATAACTAACTTGAAAAACTGCTAAAATTTATTTTGGTCCATTACTAATAATTACAAAACATGCCTACCAAATGTCATTTGTCTACCTCAAGTGCTTTGTGAATAATGGGAGTCTCCCATGTCCATGCTGAAAATTCTATCCAATTAGTATGGAATGTTTTAGAATACTAGAATAGAAAGAACTTACTCACAGGATGATGCAGGTTACTCTTTCTCTTTTGCTTGGACCTTGACTAGTAATGGGATATCAGAGTGAATGCAATAGTGGCATAGCCTTACTCCCATGAAATGCTACATTATCTGCCACTATTGCATTATTAAATTTACCATTTAGTTGGGAGACTGATGACCTCAGATCACTAGCATAGAAATACTGTTCATACCCTTACAGTACATATTATTAATGTTGTAAGCCAGTTGATGGTGGGTAACTTTTGTAACATTGCTATCTGACCCAACAAACAATATGCCTTTGGTCTGGTGTACCAAAAATCAATGGTAAAATGAGGAAAAGGTAGTATATTGCCAGAAGACAGCTCTCATAAAACCCTCCAAGGAAGAGTCATTTAAATATGTCCAAGAAGATGTGATAGCTTGCACTTCATGGGCTTTAATTCTCATGAAAGAAATGTCTTTTGCAATGGGGGACTAAGAGTATCTGACAAGCATGAAAACAATTCACCTGGAAATGATAGATGCCAAATTTAAGTGGAGTTTCTTCTCTCTTTGGAAATGGCCAGAAAAGAACCATAAAGCCCAAACTGGGTAATGAAGCCTGTCTTGATTATCCACATTACAGATATGACTGAGACTGGGGGTCTCAACAGAGCTGGTTCATAGCCAGTAATTCAAGTTGGCAAAGAGGAGAGAATCATTAGTGTTGAACCAAAAACAGAGTTCTTCCACAATAAAGGCATAGAGCTCAGTCTTTCTCTTCACTAGCATCAAGGAAAGGAGGAAAAGAGTCTTAACAGTAACATTCTCAAAGGAAGCTTCATTCAGTGCCTCATATGGGGTGTTGACATTACACACAACATCCACAAGAAACTGCATCTAGCCATTAGAGTGAGAGCCTGGTCTCTGAAGCTGAAAATGCTTGAAGATATCTCAAAGATGAGGGTCTGACCCAGTGGTGGAACCCAATCAAGAACCTGAGTATGAGACACAGAGTGCATAAGAGTTAGAGTTAGAGTGCATAACGGTGGACACTGAACAATCACTATCCTTAAAAAAGATAAGAAAATCTGCCACTGCATTTAAAGGGAGACCACTTTGCATTTGAAAATCTTGTTCAAAAACTGTCATAATGGACTGATTGCTTAAGATTGGTCTGGCGGTAAGGTAGAGAATCTGATGGATGCAGTAGAACCCTATGCTGAGAATAGTATGTCTCTTCTCTGTGGTATCTCCTGGGCTTATCTACAAGAAGGTTCAGTATGTTGCTGATCCATGACCATTGGAACCACAGAAGGAATACAAGGATGAACCAAGCAGTGAAGGTCCTAACTTTGTGGGAAAGTGGGAGGAGTCTGAAGTCTTTCTGCCTTGGCCTTCTTATCTGCCTCATCTAACAAATGATGGGCAAGAGGATTGTCTTGTGGTCACTATTAATTCTGCTGTAGTTGCTGCAACTGCTTGAAAACCTTGGGAGATGACCCCCAAGGAGTGGTCAGTGGAAGCATGCTTCTTGGTCTGCTTTGAGTTTTGAGACACTACTGATGGGATGAAACCTTTCAAACAGAGTCACTGTCCAAAGGGTTAAGAACCTGAGAATATTTGTGGTAAAGCAAGACCATCAGGGCAACATCCCTGTGGAGGTGAAGCATCTCCAGAGCTCCAAGAAAACACCTTACAGCATTTGTTATGGCCTCCAACAAGCACTGAAGCTTTGGGATTTTAAAAGCAATTATGCATCTAAGGTCTTAATGGCTAGGCAAGCCCTGGTCCTTGCCAATATCTCCCTTTTATGATACACAATCTTCTAAGGGCTTGAGGGGGGGGGGCCAAACTGATGAATGGACCTTATAAATAGATGCTGAAACCAGCAGTAATAGTGTAGAAAAGGAGGAAGTACAGATCAACTCATTTGCTACCAGGCAAACTCTTACCCCATGGTAAAGAGTTCCATTACCATCATGTGGGTGTAACAGAAGGTCTGAATGCAATGCTCTCTTCAAACTGGAAAGAATCCTTTTACCCTTTGAGTCTGAAAGTTTTGGACAGAAGTTCAGGGAAAAAAAGGCGATAAACATTTACCACCTTGTCAAACATACAGATTTAATCCCCTCCAATGTTTGAGAAGAGGGTGGGGACCCAAAGAAAGGGGAGTGACTGACTCATTGGCTAGGCATGTATCTGATGCCAATGATCTGAATGAGAGCTTACATCAGAAAGTTTGAGCTTGTTCCTTGCACTACTTTCTCAGAAAGGTGGACTTCACTTGTTGCCTTCAATGGGACATAAGAGTTGCTGCTCTTCCTTAACAGAAGAGTGTGACTCTCTGGTGTTATTCCTTCCTTGGGAGGGAATCAGGATCAACCTCACCCAAAACTGTTGACAATGAAACAAGATTGAGGGGTTCTTGGGTCTTATACAATTTCTGAGTGAATGAAATCTCACTATTCTTATTATTATTATCATTGTTTCCTTTGGGAAGTGGGAAGGTTCAAAGAAGACTAGGAAAAAGATGGTCCTTTTTTCCTGCATTATATGAGACATTTCTGCTAACTTCCACATCTCATCACTCTACAAGCAACAGATAAAATATCTGTCTGTCCATCTATCCAGACAAAACCCATCCAGTTGGTGTCCCATTGGGTCTTTTTATGATCACACTATCCCCACACCATGCAACTCTTTCAGGGGAAGGGGCCTGTAAAAAATATATATCCTAAAAACAAAGAATCTGGAACTAGAAACAGTGGTGTTTTTATTTCATTTCTTTCTCTGATAAATTTATTTACAAAACAACAACAAATCTGAAACTAAGTGGAAAGAAATGCTTACCTCAGCACTAGGATAAAGAGCAATAATAATGTTAACAAAACACCAATAACTAAGCAAGGAGCAAAATCCCAATGGCAAGAATAACACCCAAGTGAGCCTAATTTTTACTAGTAGCATTGTCAATGGGGATTCATACTCAAGCAATATAAAAATTTTTAAAAAATTGCCAACTTAATCTAAAATGGATGAGTAAACTGCACATTTTATTGTGAACAAATTTCAAGAAAATGAGGAAGATTAACTTAGGTGGACCTATGATACAGGAGTCTAGTACATTCCATACTAATTGGTGGATGGAATGTTTAAGCCTGGACAAAGTAAGCAAGAGGAATCTGTTGCATTATTGCAATATTAAACTGACAAATTATGGCAGTAATGATAATCCAGAGCTATTTACTGTATGTTACTTTTAGGGACAAAATTAAAGTGGATCACATTTGATCTTGGATTTAGCATTAGAAGGGGCTATAACTAAATGCTCACAAAAAATGGTGACATTAAAACTTTGCTGAGGTCACACCAGAACCAAGCTGCATACTAGTTTCCATTCATGTCTATTAATAATTGAGAGGGTTATAGTGAAGAAATAAAAGTGGAAGTGTCTTGGAATAAAAGGGTGTCAGTCTGCCAAACCATGATGCAGAATGCTGACAATCAGTTCCAGCCATGGTCTCATCAAATTCTATCAGCATTCTGAATATTCTTGACATCAAATAATAACAAAGGGACAGACAGTGTGACAGAAGAAAAGTAAAGAAAAATTCAATGGATAAATTGATAGGTTCACCCATTTCAACTAATGCCAATCTACTGTTCAAAATGTATAAATCTACTGGATGGACAGCTGGATATAAAATATTACATGTATAATATTGCACATGTATAGTGCACTATACATATAGCACATGTATAGTGCACAGAAGGAGGCGTACTGAAACTTTATTTTTGTTTACATCAGAAATACTGGTATAAAATAAGATTTACAGTAGCATTTGGATAGTGGGAAAAAGTACCTTCTGGATTAACTGACACAAGATTTTCCTCAGGTGTAATTGAGCTTGCTCTTTCAGATCCATGAAGAGATTCTGGTGTATCCTAGGATACAAATAAATCCCAAATATTTCACTAAACCATCAGCAGAAGAAAAAGCTAAAATTTTATTAAATATCTATTACACAAGATGAGATAAAGATGTACAGGCTAAAAGTTACAAAAGTTATGCATCATGTTCTCTGACTTGTTGGAGACTATGATCTTCAGGAACAAAAATGCAAATGTGAAGTAATCATTTAAAAAAAAAAAGACTAGCTGATGTTATGAGAGCTATGGCACAATCCAAAGTCACATAACCAACCATTCAAAAACATTACATGACATTACTGGTACATAAGGCTTTCTTTTATTAGAAATGACCCTGCCATAATAAGCCAAGAAAAATATTTCAATTATATCCTTTTATAAAATTTTTAATAAGGCTAACAGCCTTGTATTTAAAGAGAAATGAATGTTGATACTGGTTCTATTGTCATCAGCAATACCAGAAACTTTTCAACAATAAAACAATAGATCTGGAGAGCTACCAAGATAAGATAATCATGCTCAACTAAGATCCTAATGGCAATGGCCTATCAAAAAATAGTCCCTAGAGATGGAACAAAAATTCATAATGGATGCAAGATTACAGCTTAAACATGAAGTGAAATAATTTCCAAAAATTCAAGATGTCTTCCTTCTGAATACTGTGTTAAAACCATATATGGTTTCAGAAATAAGAAATTATAATTGTGGTGGACATAATGGATGTCTCATAGATACCATTTTTATTTAAGACCAAGTAGAGATTGTCAGAAATCGTTTGATGAAAACCCACAGCATTCAGGGGGTGAAAGAACAAGATTTTCAAAACTGTCATGTCATGGCAGCTATACTTGATGTATGACTGGAACCATTTTTATTTGGGACCAACTGGATATCATAAGAAGTCTACATAGCCATCCATTTGCAAAAAGTTGAGATAATATTTTCCATGGCAGCCATACTGAGGGTCAGTTTGCATCATTTTTGTTCAAGGTCAAGTAGACACCATAAATACTCTTCAGATAAACCATCCATGTAAAAGGAATAGCAATAAGACAATTACAAGATTAGCACCACCAAAACTGGCAGTATATCTTCTGGTGAAAACCCATGTTTTTTGACTTTCTGTTTTGGAGGAATAACAGTAACAAGAATTTCAAGATGGGTGACATGGTGGCCATGTTTGAGAACAGATTCATACCATTTCCATCTAGGTCAAACTAGACATTGTAAGAAGTTTTTGTGTGAAAGCTCAATGTTGATATCTCCAGCTATGTAGGAAAAAATCTAGATTTTCAAGGTGACTTTTCTGCTGGTCAGATAGACATAATTTTGATTTAGAAGTCTTGCAGTAAAAACACCATTTTAAATGATCTTCAAGAAAAGTAATAAAAACAAGACAGCCACTGTGGAGACCAAATTAGATGTATAAGCATCACCATTTCAGACTAGCTAGACTGTATGAAGTCTTCTGATGTAAAGCCCATGTCAATATGACCATTGTCCATGCAGAGTGGATATAAGATTTTCATGATGGCTACTACAGTGACCATACTAGACCTCATATTAGCACCATTTTCATTTAAAACCAACTAGACATAAAAAGTCTCAGTCATAATAAGCCCATGCTTATGTGACTATCCATTCAGGAGATATGATAAAATTCTCAAGATGGCCACTGCAGGAGCCACATGGCATGCTGTTGCAACCATATTCAAAGTGGCATCATTTTCATTTAGGACCAACTATATCAATGAATGAATGCATGTGTCTCAAGTTTCATCAAAATCCTCCAAGTAGTTTAGGAGGAATAGCAATAACTACTTGTACTAATGGATGGATGGATGACACACCATATGATGGACTAATAGAGCTAAACACACCATATTATGGACTCTTATGATAAGTAAAATTAAACATCTAACATCTTCACAACATTAGCATACTTACCAAGTTTGTTTAAAATTGGGTCAGAAATAGTCTCTCAATTGGTAAGATGTTCAACCAATCAAATTCAAGATCACTTCATTATTATGCATAGTAAAAAATATTATGTATCTTGTTTATGCCTATTTACCAAGTTTGATACAAATATGATTACAAACAGTCACTAAAATGAAGTTAAGCTCCACCTATCAGATGGATTATCTCATTATCATGCAAGGATCATAACCACAATCATAAGGATTTAAGCACACTTAACAAGTTTGGACCAGAAAAAGTTTCTTGTGTGTTAAGTTCCACAAAATGGACCCTGATCTGCAGGCACATTTTGCTACAGCAGATCATAATCTTTGTTGTTTGCAGTTTGACTTATAAGTGAGGATGTGGCAGATAACAAACAAATGGTGACTGATGGATGACACAAGACAAATGATACAGAAGAGATGAAGAGATATAACATAAACTTTTTTACCTTATGGGCCAGGTGAGCTAATTACTCCTAGTATGTGAAGGCCCTCAAATCCTATAACAACTTTTGATTTATTATTACATTTCTATAAATGAACACAACCTACATTGAACTGACATCAGGGCATGTAAGGTGGATTGCTTTTTTACTTTCAACCATGAAATGACAGTTGTTCATATAATGCATACAGGAAGATAATTGATAGATTAAAGACTATTTTTGTTTCCTGGGACTAGTGATTCTGACTATATTCTTTTCTAATCAAATAGCATGATAAATTGCTACATATACATAAATATGTAGGGAAGGCAAAATGAAACCTGACAATATAAGAATAAAACAACACAGCATCTTTTAAATGTATGGCTCTCTTTTTGTTATCTTTGGAAGAGAATTTCAGGTCTGGTTTACAGTCAAGAAGATGACTGTCACTTTGATAACAGTGAAACTGATCTGAGATTTTAAGCCCATTCTGAATTCAGTTTAAATTCAAATGACAGCAAGGGCAGTGCCATTGAAGATTGATACTTATGTCCATAAAATACCTTCATGGTGAAACAGTCCATTAATCCTTCCAGTTGTTTAAGTGATCCATATTTCTTAGATACCCTACTACTAAACATACCATTGTCAAGGTCCTGTAAACTCCATCATTCTATTACTTGCTTTCATTGTTTTCAAGGAAGTGACAAAAAGTGCTAAAAATAGTCTTTCCAGCACTCTCCTGTAAAAAGTGGTTAGAAAGTAGAACTGAATTTTTCTTTTAAAGTACATGTAGCATCAAAGTAGGAAAAAAATAGTGTTGCATGCATTTTAAGTATAAGCAAAAATGTAGGGCAGAATCAATGTAAAAAAAGAGAACAAATACAGTTTTGAAGATTTTATGCCAGGTTTGTTTGAAATTACTCCAGTGTTTTTGTCTGAAGAAAATGAAAATAACCAATTTGGCTTAACAGTGAAGCATGATAGATAGAGGACCATGACATAAGCTTATGCTACCTTCTGAATGAGCTGAAACAACAAAGTAGGGATCATTGTTTTTTTTTTTTTCAGAACAATTAGGAACAAATACAAGTAGGAATGGAATAGAGGAACTAAGAAAAACCAGTATAACATAAAATTCTAACTTGCAAAAAACATGTCATAGGTCACCAGGCTGACATGCATACAAATTTGGTTAAAATATCTCAAAAAGTTTAGGCATTGTCAAATTGGAAAATAAATGTATATAAAATATTATATGCTTGTTATACACAATGTATTATATGTCCTTTTGTAATCACAACAGTTTGATCTTCCTTGGGGTCTCTAGTCAGAATGATTACCCCAATGAAATATTATTATGATTAAGTATTAAAGTATTAATGCTTTTAGAAGGCAGTTACATAAACTGCTTTAAACTCCCCCACTTCATACATATTATATATTGTGGAATAAAATAAGTACATACCTGAGTAAAATTTTTGATGTACTTAAATCGTGTATTATTTTCACCACCAATATTAATGATGGCTCCAGAAGCATTAATGTTGTATTCGGTAATGTGACCATTACCTGAAAGAAAAACAAATCTTATTGACATTCACATTAAGGCACTGTAAAAGCTTAGAGTAACCAGAAAATGTCATATTGTCCAGATTAATTAGATAAAACTAAACATAGAAAGTTGTACATGATAGTAATCTAACTTAGAAAAAATTCTAAATGAAAACCTAGTATTTTTTTGTACATTTAGCTATAAAGTTGTGGACATACTACTTTGTGATAAAATACACAGTCTTGAATGAAGAAATCATGGAAAGTATAAAAAAGAAGTAACTTTCTTCCTATAGTCATAAATGTCTATCTAGCAAAGGATAAGTACATATGAATAATAATAATAATAATTTTTATTTTTTTTTACAAATAATAACAATAAAGTTCAATACAATGATAAGCTGTCAACTAAAGTACTTTTTAGTATTGTATGTTTGATATTTGTTTTAATTCTCAGATCTTGTTAAAAAGAACAATTTACTCTTAAAATGTATTATATAAGTTTGCTTTTAACAATCACAAATACATTCTGTATATATAAACACAAGACACCTATTATCTTTTATGTGTTGAATACATTTATATTCACTTGTGATGTATGAACCATGATGTTTTCAAATAAAGAAATGTAATAATAAACTATATAGGATTGCATTTGTCATGGAAATGTATTATTATTATATATATATATATATATACCTGCATCCTTGTTCTTTTTTCTGTCTTTAGTAGCTACTGAATCTTTCTCTTCCAGAAATTTCACAGTCTCTGGTGCTTCTGTGAAAAAGTGCATCTCAAATTTAGCAACTCAGAGCAAACAATCAATAAATAATTACAGCAGACTATTGTTTTTTTCCTGCTATTGCTTTGTACTATACACCTCTTCCTGTACCAATGTAAAAGTAATCCTTGAAAAAAAAAAACAGATCTCTTCTTTTATGAATGAAAACACATCTATATATAACCAGCTAAATAATGACAGTAAAATTGTACCTTTTGTAAATTATTAGACAGAAACTAGATTGTTTTAAAAATAAACTCCACTCACTAGCATTAAATAAACATATAAATAAACATAAAAATAACATAACAAGGTTATTTTAAATGTAACAAAAAGAACAGCTGTTTCATATCATAATATTCTGAGGTTGTGACCTTTGAATAGCTACTTCATATACAGTATAATAAAGGTGTGTACACTGAATAGCTTCTACAGTCGAACCCGGTTATGTCGCCGGCCTAGGGTTTGCCAAAAAGCATCGAGATAACCGATGATCGAGATAAACAAAAACCAATATGGCGTCAATATAATAGCATGTGCTTGAAATTTCATTATGTACATGAAGTGCGTTAATAAATAAGAATGTACATGCATGTATTTTGGATGTTTTTTTTTTTTTTTACACAACAGCGTTGCCACGGTTTGTTTGATGAAGCGATCTGAATGCCATAAAAATATACATACATGTTTGTTAACAACAAAAGGCATATATGCACAAAACTAACAGCAGAGATTTACCAGTATACAATACAAACCACCATCGATTCTCGATACAAACCTTTATTATATTCTCCAACATTGCAAACGCAAAGGTCGCTTACAAAATCACAAAATAAAACGTGCAGGGTGTAGTTCGTTTTTACAAAAAGCTAACCAGTGTCAAAATGAAATTCGCGAGTCATTTCGCTCTGACAGCTCTGAAAAGTATCGTAAACAGAATAGCTACAACATGTTATCCGTCAGACAAGATCAACACGCGTGAGCAAACTGTCATTGGAGTGAACAACCATAAGAACCGTGATCACGTGCTAGTGAACTAAGCACATGCGCAGTTATCCAAGTACGATCATTTTATGGGCGAGTCCTAAGCTGGCATTAATATAACCAGTCTCAATAAGTACATGTAAAAAAAAAAAAAAATCGAGAGACCGTATTCTTGCAAAATAGTATCTCCATTCCCACGAATGAAACTTACAAGAGTCAACATATGGCAATATTGGACCGTATATATTACTGTAGTTAACACCCAATATAGGGATTCTTTAACTCCTGTATTTCGAGAAATAAATAATTATTTTAATTATGCAAAAGTTATTTATTTGTTGTTTGCTATTTCTTCTTTCTGAGTTTAAGTGTCTGTAACAACCAACAAACAGAAGGATTAACCATTAATTTTATCTGTTCTATTCTTCAGAAGTCGGTCAGTTGTAGGTATAGTACCGTAGCATAATTGACTAAAAACATAACGGTACTCAGTCCTACGTCAGCATAAGCAGATTATGATGTAACAATGCAATGCTAAGATGGGGTTGTCCCTACAAACAACTGATCATTTGTGTACTGATTGATTCCAATGCATTACTTAGTTAAGTTTGTAGCTTTCTTCCGTTCTCTTTTTTATTTATCCAGTCGAAAACCACGATTGTTTGTACAAATTAAATAACCAAAAAGTCTGTCGCCAGATGGGACACTTTTGTCACCAATAAGGGGAAAAAATCGCCGGCGATTGGTCATGGGGATCGAGATAACCGACTTTAATTGGCAAATTTGGCACTCTTTTGTGCTCGAGATATTAGGGTTCGGCGACATAAAAGAATCGACATAACCGAGGAGAAAATGCTAAGACAAAGAGAGAATTTGGCGGTTCCACTTCAAAAACGTCGACTTAATAGGATTGGCGAGGTAACCGAGGTCGAGATAAGTGGGTTCCTCTGTACATATACATTATGCTAGGGGTGTTACAATAAATAGCTACTTAATATACAGTATACTGATGTTGTGCACACTGAACAGCTACTTCATATACAGTGTACTTAGGTTGTATACATTGAATAACTACTTCATATACAGTAAACTGAGGGTATATACATTGAATAGCTACTTCAAAAACAGTATACTGAATTTGTGAACCTTGAATAACTTTATCATATACAGTATACAGAGATTGTGTACACTGAATAGCTACTTCAAAAACAGTATATTGAGCTTATGTATCTTGAATAGCTACTTCATAAACAGTATATTAAGATTGTGTACATTGAATAACTATTTCCTTTACAGTATACTGAGGTTGTGTACATTGAATATAAACTTCTAAAACTGTATACTGAGGTTATAAACCTTGAATAACTACTTCATATGCAGTATACTAAGGCTGTGTACATTGAAAAGCTACTTCATATACAGCACAGTGAGGTTGTGTACATTGAATAAATACTTCATATACAGTATACTAAGGGTGTGTACATTGAACAGCTACTTCATATACAGTATTCTATGGGTGTGTACATTCAATAGCTACTTCAAATACAGTATACTGAGGTTGTAAACCTGAAATAGCTACTATATATTCAGTATACTAAGACTGTACACTGAATAGCTACTTCACATACAGTACAATGAGGTAGTGTACATTGAATAGCTACTAATTATACAGTATACTAAGGGTGTGTACATTGAATAGTTACTTCATATACAATATATTAAGGGTGTGTACATTGAATAGCTACTTCATATACAGTATACTAAGGGTGTGTACATTGAATAGCTACTTCATATACAGTATACTAAGGGTGTGTACATTGAATAGCTACTTCATATACAGTATAATGAGGCTCTGTACATTGAATAGCAACTACATATACAGTATAATGAGGTTGTGTACACTAATATATAGCTAGTTCATATAGAGTATACTTAGGTTGTGTATACTGAATAACTACTTATATACAGTATACTTAGGTTGTGCAAATGCAAATTAGCATAGGCATAAAATCTGTCAAATAGGAAATGTAGAAGAACCTTGTGTATACTATTTAATGGAAAAAAAGAACTCCCTTCCAAATAATGCTACAAGCATTTTAGTCATAGATATTGAGAGGGAGTGAAAGGTTTAGGATGGATATAAAATCAAGCAAATGGACAATGTTGATTGTTGACCATGCCCAAAAAACTATAAACCTCACAAGATAATATAACATTTGTATTAATCTACCTAAACTGTTTCTTCAATTTTGGTCTGGCAGTTTAGAAGACAGAGTTATGGATGGGCACACAGGTAGATGTAAAGCACACACTGGTAGATGGAAGGCACACACAAGTAGATGTAAAGCACACACAGGTAGATGTAAATCACACATAGATGAAAATGAAAAGCACACACAGGTAGATGTAAAGCACACACTGTAAAACACACAGGTAGATGTAAAGCACACACAGGTAGATGTTAGGCACACACTGGTAGATGTAAAGTACACACTGGTAGATGGAAGGCATACACAGGTAGATGTAAAGCACACACACAAGTATATGTAAAGCACACACAGGTAGATGTAAATCACACACAGATGAAAAGCACACACAGGTAGATGTAAAGCACACACAAGTAGATGTAAAGCACACACAGGTAGATGTAAAGAACACACTGGTAGATGTAAAGCACACACAGGTAGATGTAAAGCACACACTGGTAGATGGAAGGCACACACAGGTAAATGGAAGGCACACACAGGTAGATGTAAAGTACACACAGGTAGATGTAAAGCACACACTGGTAGATGGAAGGCACACACAGGTAGATATAAAGTATCACAATATCCTACAATTAAAGCCCAGAAATAATGACCAAAATGAATACCATTGGAATCTCTAAGATTGTTGCTATCTCCATTACAAAATATATGTGGTGCTTCAATGCCACCTATAAGAAGTAAAATCACACAAAGTACTTAATATGATTCATATCAGTAATTAATATTTCATAAGAAAACAACAACTAGGCTGTCTAAGGTACTTAGAAATGCTCTCATCTATCATTTATCCTCAATGTAAATAATGTAATCCTGTAAGCATTGTCAACTAAGTGACACTACAACAACACAGTGATATTATGAAGCAATGAATGTACAAATCATTATGTAGAGAAATCATGTGGTGCTTACTCTATTGCCCAATTGTTTTTATGTTTTTTTTTTCTTTAAATGTAAATAACACTTATATATTTCATTTCATTTAACTCCTATGCCCCAGTTGAAGAGGTGCACTATAATGTTTGTATACAGGAAAGAATCAAGTCTTTAATTCACATTGAATATGTTAAAAGCGGGAAGGGGATGAGAAAAAAACATGGAATATTTTCTTTATGAATTCTATAACTTTAGTGTTCATTCAAAAACTAGATTTAAGGACTTTGCTTTGCGTTATCTGTCTCTTTTATATTATATACATTTTATAGAATATTAACATTTTTTACATTTTATAATTTGTTTTGTTGTTGCTCATGTTTACAATTATTTGGAAGGATTTAACTTTCAGTTTTAGATTTTTTGAAGATTTAACTTTAGTTGGCATCATACAGTCAATATTGTGCCAAGATGCCATAAAGTACTAGAATAAACATACAAACCTGAATGGCAATAAATCATTAACAGAATAAATAAAATGTTATCTTCTGTTTATTTACCCTGTCATTGCATTGTTTTAACTTCTCACCCAAAGCCAAAGTCTATGACTGTACATGCTCATATTCATTACTAAAGTAATAAGAGGTGATATTAATATAAAATTGATACTGTAATTTGGTAACACTCACTTTTTTACACCCATATTACTTATTTTCAGGACTCAGTGTGTGATTTTACAGTAGAACAAAACAAACAAATAATTTGAGGGTTGACATGATGAGACGATTATGGTATTGAAAGTGACCACTTCGCATCACATTCACTCTATTAATATTAAATCCATTGTGCTCTGACTACATTGCTTACTAGCCTTATTAAGAAATAAATATCAGTGGACTGCTATTTCACAACCAAAGGAGCAAAATCACCCAGATTTTAAAATGCAGTATATCACATGCAAGTTATACGGCAGAACAAAGTTTTTCACCTTATGCTGGGACAAAACTGTTATGCATTAGTGTGCATTATTTATACCTAAAGAGGTTTACAGTCTCTTCCCAATTACTTTGTAAAATGAAATCTGAATATTAAGAATGGGAAGATATTCAGTCTACAGACATTAATGGGGATTCAACTCTGGTTCCCTTCAGTTGCACACACCATAAGACAAAAAGAAATCATTGCCTGTCCTGGGTATTTATTAAATGTCCTATATACTTCAACCATTCATTACATTTCCACAATTGCTGTCAGACATCATTCAGATTCATCCTTCAGGGACATCATAGTATCTCCTACACCCTGCCACCAGTGACTGAGACCTGCAAGCCCCTTAGATTTGAAGAGAACACAGTGTATGACTGCTGCATACTTGCCATAACATGCCATGTCACAGAAACAACATGATTCTGGACTCTCAAACCCCTCAAAATGGTCATGTTTCGAAAAACAGGATTTTCTGGAATTTATTATTATTATTATTACTTTTTTTTAAGAGGGTAACACAATTAGCTAAGAACTAATCTACCTTGAGGCCCTCATACAAAGGAATTTACTTATTTTAGCTGCATGTCTGAAGCCACTGGATATACAGGGTTTGAAAAAAGGAAATAGAGTGGGCATTTCTAATTTCAACTGAATACTATTCCAGAGCAAAGTTCCTGAGCATTGGAAACTTTTTTTTAAAAAAATTCCTTATTTGGTTTGGCAATTTTGTAATGTTTGGTAGAAATTGATTACAGGTGGGGAGTTTTCTTGAAAAGTGATTGTAAATATTCAGGAGCACTATTATTGGATATCCTGTACATTATTTTTGCTTTTCTCAAACAGATTCAGTTTTTAATAGGTAATATTTTTAACTTACCAGCTAAATTTTCCTTGCTATCTTTCTGGATTGATATTAACTCAAATGCTCTTTTTTGATGTGCGAGATTTGCTAAGTTTTTATCATTTGAATTACCACATACTGTATTACAGTAGTCTAAATAGGGTTGTATGTAACTGTTATAAAATAGTTTTCTGAGTTTTTCCGGGAGAAAGTGTCTTATCCTACTTAGAAGCCATAAACTTGAATTGACTTTTTTATTGGTATGTTTGATATGTTCAGTCCATGATAAGTTATTGTCTACCTAAACACCAAGTAGACTATCGTGACAGACCATTTGCAAATTTTTATCCTTCCATGTCAGATATAGTTAATCACTATCAAGTTTTGTCCTTAAGTTAAGTAATATTTTAGTTTTACCAGTATTAACCACCTTGCCATTGCATGTGCACCAGTTGTCCAGTTTTTTTCAGGGCATTCTATAGAGAAATTTTGAGTTCATGCTTTGTGTTTTGGAAGTCTGACCATGTTGTGTCATCTCATAGGTATCTGTAGATAATATTGAGTCCCTTAGTACAAGTGGTAGGTCATTAAAAAATAAAATAAATAATAATGGACCTTGAATTGAGCCTTGTGGTACTCCACATCTAATTGTTCCAGGTTCAGACAGAACATTATTTATATAAACATGTTGTGTTCTCTCACTTAAGTATGAAGTGAACCATCACTTCATCACATTGGTAGATTTTCAATTTCTTCAAAAGGATTTCATGATCCACCATGTCAAAAGCTTTCCTGAAATCTACAAATACAGATCCTCTTATTCTACCTTGGCCAAGTGCTTGAAGCCATTTATCAGTTAGGGAGATCAAGGTAGTCTCAAATAAATGTTTCTGTCTAAAGCCTGATTGGTTAGGGAGTAACAGCAAGTGTTTGGTTAAATATGATATGAATGAATGATGGACATGCTGTTCAATCAATTTTTACAAGTTTGGTAGTACATGTACATATTAAGATTGGCCAGTAGTTATCAGCATCATCCTTAGGACCAGATTTGTGAATAGGAGTTACTTTTGCAGTTATCCATATTTTGGGGACAGATGAGGTTGCAATACTTAAATTGATTATGAATGTTATGCTATCTACAATAGCAGAGGCAGAAGATTTAATAAGTCATGGAAAAATCTGATCAAGTCCTGTAGCTTTTTTAGTATCAAGTTCACTGAGACATTTCTTAACATCATAGCCACAAAGTTTTATAAGCAACAAAATTACCAAGAAAACATTTCTTAACTGCTGTGATATAATTATGCCTGTAATCAGTTTGTATGAAGAGTACACTGACCTGCTCAAAGTTTGGCCAAACCTATCATTGAGGCAAACAGCTAATGGTGATCTGAAATTAATGACCACACTTGTCTGACAATAGCCAGGCCTGCTAGGGTGATATGTCAAGTTGAACTGTGCTGTGGGAGAGTCCATTTTTCTATGGAATAGTCCACTTCACTAATTTGCATAGGTAAAGTACACAAATTAGAACAACCCAATTTGTATAAGTTACTTTCATCCAAGAAATGTGCTAAAGTAGATCACTGCATTGAAGGAGAATGTTTAAGCTAATATTAATCAAGTTTGAGAACAGTGGAAATGTTTCTTTGAAGTTGGATTTAAACACCAGATATAAGATGCAGAACATGATTATTTATGTCATCAGAATAGTGTTTAAATTCATTTTCGAGGAGTGAGATTCAGGAAACCAACATAAGCTCTCAAAAAAGTCCAGCAGAAATATATTTCAAAACTCCAAGTTGATGGAGTTTTACTTTATCCAGTAATGGAGCAAGGGGGAGCATTTAATTAATTGCATAAACTGTAAACATATCTACATTAGTCATTTTGAAGTATGTGATACCCATGGAAGTAGGAGCACCATCTGTATGTTACAACATATTCAACACACTGAAATGAACATTCAGATTAGTTCTTTTTATTCTCTGTTCATTATCTTAATCTTGTTAAAACACTTAATTGCTTTTCAGGATGATTTCAGCTACAAAATAGTTTGCTTGAAAGACAATATAATGCATTTGCATGTTTGCACAGTTGAATGTGTTGATAAAGCGTTACACACTAACTGGACAGAATGGCTTATTACTGCTTACATGTAATGACCATAATAAACTTACAATTATTATGCTCACCACCTCCCCTCTATGAAAAGGTCAGTCCCTAATGTGATATGTATTCAGCTTTGTATAAAGAGGCAGGTATATTTCATGATCAAATTGCATCCAAACTAGAGATGTCAAAAATCACCAAAAAACCAACCCAGGTACCTGTTGCAAATTTTAACGGGTACCTGGGTACCCATTAGCACATGAATGACATGTACAACAGTAGACCAATTGTTCTCTCTTTTCTTTAATATTTTTTATGGCGATAGAGACTAACAGTGTACTACTCCGTCTGATTTGTCCACACCGACATAGCTGCAAATTGTCTGACCACATGCTGTTAATGAATAAATTTATTTAGAATGACCTTTGTACACAGATGGTAGGTATAATCCAAATTTTAATGATCACTGTGATCAGCCATGTTAAAAGCTTTAGAACACTCGTTAAAAGCTTTAGAACACTCTTTAGAACACTCGCCTTTTTTAAAGTATAAGTCCTTGTTTGAACAGACCACGTTTATTCGACCATGCAGTCGCATAAGTGTTATTATTTTGGAATTATAATTCTTAAGATAGTTATGGCAAAAATGTAGTAGTATCGAAATATCGTATATGTAGGATGGCTAACTTTCAAAATTAGCAGAGCTAGTTGACTAGAAAAACAATGAACTGCTCAAAGATTACTTTGAGGCATTACGAAGAGTTCAAGGTGTCTAGGTGATAATTGTTCATAATATCAATTGTGGTATTTCTTTGACCTATGTATTCGGAAATCAAAGGTATCCCTCTGGATTTCATTAAAAGAGCATGCAATGTACCAATCATTTAGCACCCACATTCAATAGTTATGGTCTACAAAGAGGTTTATTACCTGTAGAACCATGCTATGTTTTAACCTCGGTATATAATGCCTCTATAATGCCTCGGGGATAATGATTTGTCCTGTAGCATAATGCCAAGGAATTTTATTAATCCAAACAGACATTTGGACTTATTGTTTGATTATATTAAGCAGAGATCTGGTTTCTAATTATAGCAATAGCTGTCACACCGGTTTGAAGTGGTTGGAGAGTGTGGCTATTTCATTCTATTTTTACGGGTACCCGTATTTACGTTTCAATACCTGGGTTTTGCTATATGGTAAGGTACCCAGGTAACGGGGTACCCAATGACAGCCCTAATCAAAACTCAGTTCTGACCAGGATTTCCTCTGAGCATCCAACAGAGAAGTTTGGACAAAAGTGCCATCTAGTGTCTAGTTATTGCTAAAATGAACACTAACGATACTTGCAATACTAACTTCAAACCCCTTACTGCATATAATTGTGAATAATTTTTGGCATGAAATGGATTTGAAAGACAGAAATTCAATCAATATTTTTATTTAATGCCAGTATGCTTGTGTATATGTGAGTTTTTGCACATGTAAATGATACTGATATCTGATAATACAAAAGCTTCTGAATTTATTTTTTTAAAGTGTATTCAATGATATAAAAGAAACCCAGACATTGTTTTTTTTATTATTCCAACTGGAATTTTTAAACACATTCTGCAGATTTATATGAAAAGATACCTTATTCTCAATTCAATACTGCATGTTTTTGGTAATGCGAACTGTCGGGATCCTATTTGGGACCTTAAAATACATTTTTTGAGCCTCAAAGCCTCCCGCCACCCAACACTGGGAATATGGCAGGTATGATGAAGATGGGATTTAAGTGGAGTGTCCAGTATTATAACTGGGCACACATTACATCTTTGCCTAAACCAGCTGGACTGGTCAGCAAGTGGCCAATGATGAACCCTGACCCCATTTAGGTTTTTGGCAATACTGGGGAGACAAGTTGCCAGTATATGGCAGAGAAAGTAAGGGCATAGTAATGTAACCAAATTAAAGTTTCCAGCAACTGTTCAATCATTGATCTTACATTGATAATACAGCCATGTCTTTCAATCCAATAAAAAATTACTAAAAAAAACTAAACAACTAATATGTCATACCATAATTCAAATGGAAAAACTGGAAAGGAAGATAACTGCATCCCCAATCATAATAGTCTGAAATTTCTTGCATAGGGAATGATGAAAAATACACATACTCCTTCCCAGACTCTGCAAAGTTACATCTAGAAAGAGCACGCACTGCCACTCCAGATGTAAATGAGAGGTTCTTAGACTTTTCTGCCAATTTTTATTCCTAAGGAAAAATCACTCTGTCTAACCACCACGTAGGTTGGCAGACAATTTTTAGCTCCCTTTAGCAAAAAAAAAAAATAGGACCTGGGAGGGTTGGATTTGTGATGTAGTAGTAGTTCTCCTAAGGTATTATGATTGGTAAGTATTCTTAAAGAAACATATTTTACTAGGAAATATTGGTTTCTTGTGTAAGGAATGATGAAAGAGTGAAGAAAAAGATGGAATCTTTCTTTAGACTGTTGAGCTTCCAGACCATAATGCTGTATAAAGGTTTAGAACATTAGAACAAACACTTGACATCAAAAAGATTTGTTATTAATAGGCATTTAAAATATGTTTTATTATTGTTATAGCTTCATCTGCCTTGTTTAACACTTTGTCTAACATAGTAACAACAGTTCCTTTTTGCCACACTTTTGAGGAATGTATATATCACAATGGTTGACAAGCTTTGACTTTCTTAAATCAAAAACACCTAAACAGACAAAACTTTCTTTGCATGTGCTTTTGACATAACTTAAAAAAATATCACATTTTGTTGCATCTCCACCATTAGAACTGGTCTAACCATGTGCTGATAAATCTAGACTTTTTTTCAGAATAAAATTTTCATCCTGATTGCCACTCTTTCTCGTCTCCATGATGGCTAATACTATATATGCTGGCAAAAATAATAGGCTACATATTTCCTTTGATTTTATTAATTATTAAATAATTAATGAGTGGTAATATTATAAAACTCAATTGTCTCTTTTTACTAATTAACCACCAATTAACAAAACTCAGAAAAATACTTTGTTTGCTTGACTGGTCTAAAATCACTTTTTTTGTTCATGGATTGATCTTTTTATAAGTAATTTATTTAATAAACAAGAATTAGTCATGCAAAGTTTACATCTGGGTTACATTTTTTATAAGCAATTTATTTAATAAACAGGATATAGCCTTGCAAAGTTTACATCAGGACTAGATTGATCAATCAAATATTGTTGCCAGCAAGAAATCCAGATCCTGCTTGTTGAACCATGATGTAAAAGTTGCCACTAGAAAATTTGTTGATGCTAACAAAAAAAATCGGAATGTGACTGCTGTGTCTCACTATCCACAAATGTGGATTCAACAAAAAACAAACTTCAAGAATAATTGTACATACCTGCTTTCGGTCTTCTTTGTTGTCTATGTTTTAAACAATATATTAGGGCTAAAGCTGAGAAAAAAGATAATGTAATAATAAAAATCAGTTCAAACTAGTTTACAAGGTAAATCCTCACTCTTATTTCAAAATTGATTATCATAAAACAAATAAAAACATTTGACTACCATCCTTAGTGAGAAGATTATCATAATTTGGCAGAAAAATACAAATACATATTCATTTAGAAATCAACACCATCTCTCACACTGCCTTCAAAACATAAACTATTATTACTTATAAATACAATGCCTTGCAGATTTACAGTGCTGATTTCTAAGGAAATTGTGCAATACATTTACATTTTCAATATAATTGTTGAATAATTAAAATATTACAATAATGAAATAGTTATAAAGGTCTGTATTTATAAATTTTTTATTAGCTGCAAAATTAATTCTGAAATTCATGAAAAATTATATTATCTGACTTGTTGTTCTGTCATGTCTCACCTAAACTGTCATCATGTCTCAGCTTTGTCTCTACTTTACCAAGACTTTATTACAAAGCTGCTGCAACACAAAATCTTAATGCTGGCACAAAGGTGATAATATACATCCTGTCATTGCTACACAGGTGAGACAGAGCACTATACATTCTTACCTGAGACTGGTAAGTTGGTCAATCTGACATTTTTTCAGGTGGTGAGTGTAATCTCTAAGTTTAATCAAAACAGCTTATGGCCATCCCTTAACATACTAATGGAGCAAGAAAAAAGTCTATGTAAGCTACATTTTTCAGCCATTAGGAGTATTTATTAAGTAATGTTGTTGAGTTTGATAACTCTGCACATACTACAGCTGAGACAAAAACCAGTTTTTTGAGTAAAATGTTTCTTCAATAATACTTATCTGATCATAATACATTATGATTACATCCACTACTTTGCATATCCAGCTGTCCAAAGCAAAATTTACACAAATTTTATCAACAAAATTGGTTGTTTTTCAAATATATTCACACAGTCATACTATGTCAAGAGAGTAGTTAAGGAAATAACTATTTTATTTTCATGAGGGTGGGGTCTGGGAATTTTTTTAAATATAGTTTTAAAATATTCTTGCCATGCTTCATGGAATCTTTATTATCCATGATATTATTTAAAAACAAAAACTATCTTGAGGAAAATGAAAACAAAATAATCCAGTCTGAAGAAAATCCCAGTCATACCCCCCATGCAAAAATTAAATGGCTGGTTCCTAAAAGGTTGAAGAAGGAAGTGACATATCTTTACACTGAAATAGGTCCTGGCTCAAGTCTCTTTAACATATACAAAACAGCTTTGAATCTCATGTGAGATACAGGCTAATGTTAGTACAGATCAAACAATGGACATGATCTTGCAAAACAATCTTTGCTCCTGTAAATGCAGTTAAAGTAGAGTAACCTGCATTCATACAAAGGCAGTCTGCTAAATCCGGTTTCACCAGGTGAAATTCACCTGTTTGAGATGAAAGGTAAAACCGGCAGAATGTCATCTCTGACCTTCACCTCTTGACTTCAGTGAAGTTTGGCATGGACAACAATTTGCCATTGAATGCTATGCTGGCTTATATAAATAAGAAATTCTACTGGTCTTGGGCTACTTCCTTGGAAGCTTGAGTGGAAATAACATCCCATCCTTGTAAGAACAAGTGACATCCTCTTGTGATGGTGTGCTGCAGATGTCCTGGGAAGAAAGGTTCATATATGACAAAGGTTTTAAGACAAAAGACTGATTTCCAATAAATGGGTGCCTGTTCTTAGCTATGAAACCAGGGGTCATGAGGACATAAACTGAACCCTTGTGATGAACTGCAGACAGCTGGAGTCCTGAGTGTCACTGATTCTGCCTGCTGTGTAAAGCTAGAGGGACTGAGAAGTGTGTGTGTAGGGTTTTAAGACACAAAAATACTATCCTGGCCATAAAGTTCCAACTATGTGTTTAGGTATCCAAAACAAGGCATACAAAGCAAAGAATACACCAAAATCTGGTCAAATCATTAAAGTACAAAGACAGTTAATATATATATATATATATATATATATATATATATATATATATATATATATATAAAGAATACAAATCATATGGCGAATAACAAGAATAACAACCCTTTCAAGGGTACTGGATCCACCAAGTGATCTAGTAACTAACTAGCCTAAGCGCTTTCGACTCTTAATGAGTCTTTTTCAAAGGCAAATACAAAACATAGTTACGACAAACAAATAAACAAAAACGTTGTGTTTGTAAACCTCTACATGGCTGTCTTCACATGTGCTAAAACTATAAATACAACCAGCTTGTATAGACTAGTTGCGGAAACTGAAAACGTATAATTCCCTAAAAGCTATCCACACAGAGGTTCGAGGGCTGCCAAGGAAAGCTATCAAGTTTCCAAAGATGGAACCTTATGAAGTCCCAAACTTTGATTATTTGGTTGTTGTGTATATTTAACTTACTCTGTGCACCTAACATTTATTTGTGATTGAGGAGTCGGGTCTTGGTGTGTACATGCTGAATGTCTTGTTAACAAGCTATAGATAGGTTTTTTAACTTGGCTATAAATAACTTGTTTACTTGGTTTTGAATTCTAGACCCACCTAATGTCTGGTGCCAAGATCTGGTACTGATTGTCAAGGAAATGATCACCATAGCCTGCACTGGATTATTCAGAACTGGCCCATGTGAGCCACAAAAAGTTGGCACTGGACAGGAAGTTTGTTCAGTGTTGGTATGATGTGACTGAGGAGCAGTGGAGCAAAGACTGAGTGGGATGGTAAAGATTGCCAGAACAGTTTAGCAATTACCAATTTTTCTGCCTCAGGTGACTGAGACATAAAAAAGTTGGGATATGAGCCATTTGTGTCAGTGGGAATACAGATGATCAAACACAACTGAAATCTCAGTGATATAAGCTTAAATACTGAATATGAACAAAATATGACCAGATGTATGACCTCTTGATTATTGACAAGCCCAGTTAATCATTAATATTTGTCAATGTTTCTCATAGTCAAGCTCTTCTTAGACCTAGATGATAGATAGATACATAACAAATCTGATCAAAATCTGATCCAAACTATGGCCGTTAGAGTGTTATCACAAGCTCATCAAATCAGATGCAAGATTAGATAATTAATATATATATATATATATATATATATATATATATATATATATATATATATATATATATATATATATATATATATATATATATATATATGTTGCTAGCAACTGAACTCATCTGAATACTTGATAATGTAAGTAATATCATTTTAAAGTATATGGTTTCTTTGGTTTTTGTAAGTAAATGAGAGTATTTATCTTGTTGAAGGACACAATACAGTATTATGCATGCTCCATTCTTTTCCAAACTTATCTTATTTAACATTTATCTGCTTAAAGTGTGGCTTGTTATATTGCTATTTTATTTTTTTACTTCAGCTAAAACTGTATGTTATTCAATTTAATCACTTAGATGTTTTACATTGTCAAATATATTGTTTTATTTAAATATATGCACTCTTAATAATAAAATTATTTTTCAATATTTTAAATAAAGTTTTTTCTGAACATGAGAGACTTCTGCAGCAATAAACCTAAATCTTATCTGAAACATCATGGTCTCTTTCTGATGCGAGTCAAATAACTTCAACTCTCTGAAAGTGACTGAGAGTTAACCATATTGATTCTTCCCAAATCAGAAACTTGTTGGTTGACAAACATCAGGATAGTTGTGCAAAGAACAGACTCTTAAAACATGATAGGTCTTGAAAATAACACTCGGTGATGTTTCATCAATCTAAGAAATACCTGATAATGTAATTTTTAATCTTATCACTGCAACTTTGTAATGAAAACGGATTGTGGCCTGAACATTTTGTACGTTTCATATCAATCCATCAAAGACTTTAAGACTTGCCATGTTCACAAGATTTTCTCATTAGTACTTCATCCGAATTGAAACCAGTCACTGGCCAATAAGCACATCATTAGATGATGTATTTAATCTACTTAATTTGCAGCAAGCCATCTAAAGCTGTGAAACTGTTTCACCTTAAATATTGTGAGACAGGCAGATTTACACAATGAATCCATATACTCCAATCTTCTCATGGCAGGGGTGGGGTGGGGTGGGGATGGGTGAGAGGAGTAGTAAGAACATATTTGTATTACTTCAAATTAGAATACTTTTATAGTTCTTTTTTTTTAGTAAAGACTATAATATTGTATTTGATAATGTTAAGTCTTATATTCAATAGTAATGAATTAGAAGGAAGTAATCCATCTGACAAGACAGGCATGAGCGTAACTATACAACAAATAGACATTCATATCTTATGTTAACAATAAATGACAAATTAGTAATAAAAGTTAATAACATGCATGCTAACCTGCAATTGAAGCAAGTAAAACTGTAATGACCGCCAATCCAATTATGATGCCTGTTGGAACCTGAGAATCCTGATGTGGTGTTTGCACAGTTGATGTTGCATTTTTGGGGCTGGAACTAAAAGAGTAATCACATACACATTATCCTGGATCTATAGTCCTCCTAAGAGGAGTTCAATGAAAATTCTACAGAAATTATACATGAGCTTGATAGCAACTTTTCAGGATGATTTGATGATTTATGCTAAATCTAATTCCCTTGTAGTGTTATATAATTGGCAAGATGCACACACCTGCTTGTCATAATAGGTGGCAGGTTTGCTGTGGGATATGACACATAAAGGTGTAAACATTCAGGTTTAGGATTGGTTTGACCATATGGTTTATACAGAATCATTTTTGCTAGGTATGGTAAGATGCCTGATAAATGCAGGATAAAAGCTTGCCAGGTACAGTGATACTTGACAGGTACTACTGTGATAATTGCCAGGCCAGGTACAGTGATACTTGACAGGTACTACTGTGATAATTGCCAGGCCAGGTACAGATAAAGTACTTGCTAGGTACAGAACTGTTAGATGCTTGCAAGGTGCTGGTAAAATGCTTGCTAGGTACTGATAAGATGCATGGCAGGTTAAGGTAAGATGCTTGCTAGGTACAGGTATAAGATGCATTCAAGATAATGTCAAGAATTAAGTATGCCAGATACTGGTATGAATTAAGCATACCCAATACTGGTAACAATTAATTATGCCTAATACTGGTAAGAATTAATTATGCCTGATACTGGCATGAATTAAGCATGCCAGATACTGGTAAGAATTAAATATGCCAGATACTGGTATGAATTAAGCATACCCAATACTGGTAAGAATTATGCCTAATACTGGTAAGAATTAATTATGCCTGATACTGGCATGAATTAAGCATGCCAGATACTGGTAAGAATTAAATATGTCCAATAGAGGTATAAATTAAGCATGCACAATATTGGTAAGAATTAAGCATGCCAGTTACTGGCAAGATGCAAAGTTAAAAATAAATTAAAGCATTTTCCAGACAAATACACAGTAATGGAATATCTGGGAAAACCTAGTGGCATGACAGTTGTCATAAGGTGGAATAACCACTCTCATATCACCTTGCCTAACACCAAAAATAGTACATCTTTACCATTTTATCTCACTCAATATTGGTCACCTCTTTTATAAAGACTGCTGATCAATGCAGATGGGGTGGCCTTATAAGAGATGGACCACTGTACCATTCAATATTCCCCATTCTATAAAGAGTCGGCACAGAAATAATCACCACCAATTGGTATTTATTTCTGATCAGCAAAAAATAATATGTCTTGAATATATATGTCAATTGTTTCTTCTGCAAGTTCAAAATAAATACTAAGTTCAGATTAAGTGATGATCACACAGCATTATTTGAAGTCTACATGGCAACCAATGCAGATCCTCCTTTTGGTGCCTCTGTCTCAGTAGTCATTTAAGCCACAATGATTATGTTTAAGCCACAATGATTATGCAAGATACACTGATGTATATGAGTTTATAATCAAACAAGGGAATTGAATTACACAAGGATGTACCTCTCATTTTCTGCATCATCAAATATCTGTCATTCCACCAAGGCTTCCATGGCACTAGACAATTACCTAACAGTACCTGATTTGAACACCACATTGTGTCTTATGCATTTATTTACAAAGATTTAGCTACATTTACATTTGTAAAAGACAAGAAAATGTATGAAATTTTTTTTTTACTTTGTGTGCTAGATAAAATTAACAGAATACATGCATTATGAAAGCAACAATCTTTGAGTCAACTGAAAATTTGCTTGTCTATACTGTATATAGTATACATGTATATGTTATATCTTTTGTTAAATACATTCCTTATTCTTTAATCTCTAATGAGGGAAACAAAATATAGTGATATATTATTAGAATTATAATAATTAATACTACTTTTATAGATTCTGTAGTTTATCCATGTTCTTTCCATATTAAAATGAAGTAATGACTCGTATTTGCAGGATAATTTTGACACCATTTGGTTTTAATTCAAATTGTTAAAACATATACTAAGATGTACAAAAGGGATCTAACTTTCTAATAATGCAATTTAAAGTGGCTTTTAAAAGTGCAATTCAGAAAAAGAATTAGAAAAAATTTTGTTTTTCTATTACAGCATTGAATTTCAGATAAAGAAATGTATCCATTGGTAATAAATAATCAAGTAAATAGCCTGGCAAAGGATACACACTGCTGTACATTTTGATGTTCCTTTGATCTCCAGCACTACTACAGAGACTGGGATGGAGGGGCAAGGTAAGGTGTGTGTTCGAGGGTGGTGTGTACATATTTGCATATCAATAGGGAGTCTAACATAGCTTCTGAAGTGACTTAGATAAAAATTCCTATGTAATTCTAGTCCCAATTATACAGAATTATTCTGACATAACACAGTCAGGTGGCCATTTTGTTGTACTTAATATGGTCATGCTTTTATCACTGCAATATTAAATGCTACTCTAAACTTATATTGCATGCTGACAATTTGTCACAACATAAAACAATATGTATTGTCATTTAGGTGCAACTTTAAAGTTGGTACTAATCTGAATGTATGTGTAATAAAACTTGAATCTTTTGCAGCGACATATGAAAACAAAATATTAACAGTCTAATAAATGGTATACCATATAAACTCGCTTATAAGTCGAGTAAAACTGCAGACAACAAAGATCCTGATCTGCCATAGCATAATGTCTCTAGATCAGGATCTGTATTGTTTGTTCTGATTACTCCTAACAAATTGGAAAGATCCAGATTTGCTGGTGCATTGTTCACTGGCAGATCTGGTCTGTGCAGTTTGCAGTAGGACTTGACTTACAACAGAGTAAATACAGTATTTCTAATCCATAGCAGATGTCAATCATTCAGTTAGTTTTCATCCTTAAATCTGATTAAAATCAGATCTCCACTGTCCTACATGAAGATTTGACAGTGACCAATTAGGAGGCATATTCTGGTGATCAATGCTATTACCATAAATTAATAATTTTATCAGCCAATCAGATGAAGTCTTATATCTTCGTATTTGGGAGAATGAGAAGTTGAACATCAGAGTGTGCCTATTGTTATGAATATGTAATTTAATTACTTGTGTGTTAGTTTTAAATTTTTTTTTTTTTGTTTTTGTTTCATCACATTTTTTGTAAAGATCATTTTCATGGGAGTTGACTATTTTCAGAAAATTCACTTCTCTGTTTTGACCTGAACAGAATGTAATGGTATTGCATTATCAGTATTTTTAACTCACCTTGGTTGAGACATTTTGTAAACACTAAGCAAAAAATATTGCTATTACCAAGGTCATGTTCAGCCCACATGTTAGTGAGTTGTAAACAGCCTTTCTTTTTTAATTTATTTCCAGTGTGGGAATCTGATTCTTAGATAGGGCTCTTCTAGCGTACATGCGAATTGGCATTTTTTTTGTTCAAATTGGTGATCATGTAATGTAGCCTGTCAGGTGAGCCACCATGTGCTCTAAAATTATTGTGGGTTAAAACAAATGCTTTCTAGTAGATTTATCAGTCATAAAATTGTACCTTTGGGCTCAAGGTGTTTGTCTTGTTGTTGCCATTTGTAATGATTTCATATTTAAAATAATTTATTCATCCTGGAAAATACTTTTCTTCATTAAAGTTTTGGGACAAAGATATTCAGTGGAAAGTTATTCTGGAATTCTAAACAGATCATTATAAATTGTGTTTTAACAAGAAACTGTGCCATCACAACAACAACTTCATCTGATGTCATAGCCTTCCATTTTGGAATTTCATAGAGATCTTAACCTGGATTCAATTAGAACCGTTTAGTGACAGGGCTAATATTTTTCAATTCTACAATTAAATTTTTGGATTATATTCACAAACCACAAGTTCTATTTCATATTTTTATCTTGTTTTTTTAGGGAAATAAATTATTTTGTTAAAATTTACAAAGCTTTTGGCTTTACTATTTTCTTTTTTTACTTTTGTGCGAGCTTAAGCATAACACTATCAATTTGCTTCACTTTCAAATTTCTGAAAGCTATTTTTCAATTGGGTATCTCAAAGGTCACTGGAACATGACAACTGAGCATTTGCTGTCAGATCTTCACCCAGGACAGTGGAGATCTGATTTTAATCAGACTGTTTTTCCTCTCAATTATATTCTTGAAGTATATAGAGTTTTTATTATTAGATTTAACATTGCTAGGAAAATGTTGATGCTTATGTGAATTTAGTCCACATCTTATTACACAATGCATCAGATTGGTAATGCTGACAAAAGCTTGAAGTTATACTATCCACTGGAAAAGGATGATCAACAACAGAACATTTGATGAATAGTATTATATTTCAAGTTCATAAGCCTCTGCTCAGTTTTTCATTACTGTAAATCCAACAAGAAGAATGTACTTGATTATGGGTAATGAAAGCAGGTCAATGATAATGACAATAATTCATTTTTATAGTTGCAACAGCATGAAATATAAAGCAAGTTTATGTTCATTTTATCTTAAATTTAAACATATCAAAATATGAATATGAAATTGATTTGTTTGATAACTTATTTGGTACTGGCATCTAAGCATGACATCAGTGCCTTTGTCTTAATTATGAATTAGAGTAACTGGAAATATGGTAACACACTTTCTGTAAAAATGTTTTGCAAATGGAAAGTTGATACCTAGAAGCAAGTGATAGTAACCACCTAAAACACTTCAAGGAAGAACAAGCAGTTCATAAGAATCCTTCAAATAAAGACAAGATAATCATTTGCCTGAGTTATTCAACAATTAGCTGAATATTGCCATGATAGCATTAAAACTGCAAATTTGATGGCATTCTTTTGAACACACTGTAATCCAATGGATACACAGACACCACAAAGAATCATGGTCAGAAGCTCACTTTTATCCTTTCAAATTGTGTAATCATCATTTTATACTCAACAGTATTGTCAATCTCTGAAAGCAGAAACTTATACAGCTGTCATGCCAAAACTAAAACTATGACATAAAATGTACCTCATATAGTTGCTCCAAAATTTGAAATAGGCTACAAAAAAGTACCCAAGTTAAAAAAAATACATAGATGTATAATATTCTGCTATTGATCTTAATCTACAATTCACTATTTTTCCCCGAAGCACATTTTGTAGAAGTAAAGAAAAGTGTGGGAATTGTTTATCAATGGTCAAGACTTTCTTGACAAAGATCTGCATAAATTTTGGAAAAACTGTGCATTTCAGGAAGCATGAACTTAAAACCATTGGAGGAACACAGTACCTGAAACTTAAACAATTTAGCACAATTTAAATTAAAATGATATCATTTGAAACAAAAATTGAATAGATATAACTCACCTCTTTTTAACACAGCAAGGATAGCATAATATAAATGTAATATTAGGTTACATAATTGATAGAGCTCAATTCAAACTTGTAACCAAAACTATGTGAATACTTTTTCAAATCTTGAAACATATTATCCAAATGATGTTATTTCATATGTACAATGCAAGTCTTACTAAAAATTTACAATAAAATTTTACAACATTCTTTTCTCCTCAGTCTGATTTCCAACCATCCTAATTTTAATGCATGAGGTGAACACCCATTTCATGAAATTTATTATCTTTAAAACAAAACAAAATTATAATCTAATGGACAGATTTATCTTATCTTAGCACTTAACTACATGTTTCATTGTACCAATTACTGTGGTTGTTTCAATGTACCAATCACAGTGGTTGTTTCATTGTATTAATTAAGTGTTTGTTTCATTATACTATTTATAGTGATTGTTTTATTGTACCAATTACAGTGGTTGTTTCATTGTATTATTTACAGTATTCTTTCACTATAAGTCTTATCTGATATAATTTAAAAGGTAAATAATATTTTCTGCAGGCTGTGTGCATGTGTATGATTTGGATTTTTAATGTAGCTTTAATACGTTATCAGTCATATCACTACAATGTCTGCAGTGTGGCAGTTTATAATGATGTCTAGCACTGGTGCATCATGCCACAGACATGTAGCATGACATCCCACCCAGTCACATTATCCTGATACCAGGCCGACCAGTCCTAACACTAACCTCTTAATGCTGAGCACCAAGCATGGCCGCTGTTAGTACCATTTTTCAAATCTTTGGTAGTACTCGGCCAGAGATCAAACACACAACATTATGCATCCGAGGTGGACGCTCTAACCACTAGGCCACTGGAGCGGTCTGACAGACTGCAGAAAGCGGATTTTAATTTTCAAGGCCATATTTTGTGTCTAAACATGAGCATAAAATTCTAACTAGGAAATGACCGCATTTATTTTGCAAATATATCATACATACCAACTGCTCTGTTTTATACATTATTTAACACTCTATTAATTTAAGTAATTTTTGTATCATTAAAAGCTAGAAAAATGCAAAACATTTGGAAAAGTTTAAAGTAATAATATTGGCAATATATTGAGTCTAAACCTGAGAATAAAAGTATGTTTAAAATAACTTTAACCACTTCCATATCACTGCTACTAAATTAAAAGAATTCTTCATATTCAATTAGGTCAAGCAATGTTAATCATTTATGAGCTAAAAATTTCAATCCATTGCAAAACATTTGAAAAAGTTCATTTCAAATTAAAGGGCATTATTTAGTGAAAAGGTATGAAAAACTACTATATTCATCATGGAGGATGTGTGTATTCATCATGGAGGATGTGTGTATTCATCATGGAGGATGTGTGTATTCATCATGGAGGATGTGTGTATTCATCATGGAGGATGTGTGTATTCATCATGATGTGTGTATTCATCATGGAGGATGTGTGTATTCATCATGGAGGATGTGTGTATTCATCATGGAGGATGTGTGTATTCATCATGGAGGATGTGTGTATTCATCATGGAGGATGTGTGTATTCATCATGGAGGATGTGTGTATTCATCATGGAGGATGTGTGTATTCATCATGATGTGTGTATTCATCATGGAGGATGTGTGTATTCATCATGGAGGATGTGTGTATTCATCATGGAGGATGTGTATATTCATCATGATGTGTGTATTCATCATGGAGGATGTGTGTATTCATCATGGAGGATGTGTGTATTCATCATGATGTGTGTATTCATCATGGAGGATAAGCAAAAGGATGTTACAGTAGCCTTCTTTTCAAATTCCAGTGACTTTCTGCACTGTATTTGGAATATGCCTCAGTAGAGCAAGCCAGCTGTAGTGTTTTGTAGATTTCTTGTGTGTTGAATGTATGAGTTACATGTACAGTGTATTTTCAATTTTTTTTTAAAAAAATTAGTTTTTAAGGAATATTCAACTCTATTATTCCATTAAGCTACATGACTTTAAATATGAGACTATAACTTGCTGGCCTAAGAACCATGCTTTTAAAAATGTTAGAAACATTATAGGACACATGTTCCAAAACTTATACAGAAATATAATGGGATTTAATAGAAAAATAGCAAAACAAACCAAATGGCTATATTACAGACTGAATAATACATTTTTAACTATTTAAAACCATGAATTTGCCAACATTAACAACATAAAATAATACTGAAACATATAATTCATATTGTTGCCACTTCTATTGTTTTGAATATATCAATCATGATGAATGAGGTCCTTTTTCTGGAAGAAAAGGGAATTTTAACAGAAGATAAAAAGTTATTCTTCCTCAAAATTTTATTGGGATATAAGGATTTGGAAAAAAAAAAACAAAATTATAGGATATTTATAAAAAAAAAATACAGCATTTTTGAAAAGTCTGGAGCAGAAAATTCTTTATAACAAATATAAATGAACTGCTCATATCTTTGTGCTTTTAACTTCTGAGGCTTGTTTCTGAATCAGACCTCAAATTATAAAAAAAATATAATTATCATGGGCTTTATGCTAAATACTCAAGTTCTTAAATACACAAATTGTCGTAATCTTGTTACAAACTTTTAAGACATACTGTAAATTATATATTACTATCTTCATGAAAGTTTGTTGAATTCAGTATTATTGCAACACATCATTTTTTTTTTGCCCTTGTGTTGGAAATGCCTGCATTGCAAAGGGAAGTCACCCTATTACAAAGCCACCTCTGGTGCATTAAATAGTACCCATACAAAAAGAGTGGCCTCTCATGTGGGGGACAAAATGGCTTAAGTATACTCTTTTGGTATGAGGTAATTGGTTTTTTAATAGCGGTAACATTTCTTGAGAGTGGACTTGGTACCTTTCTTTTGAATAATGTGAATAAAATTTCTAAAATTTAGCTTGTATTGCTGAATTTGTGTTTTTTACTTATGTGCTTTTCATCTGAGTTAGTGAATCTGGCAGTGTAAAGATGGAATCTATATCATGGATAAAAATCAATAATATTAATCTTATCAATATTATTCTAGGACAATCTTGAGCAAAGTTTTAACCACACAAATCTGTCTACAAATAGTCACTTTATACAACTTTAACAACATTTTAAATATTGAAAATAAAATACTTACTGGGAATCATAAAATATTATACAGCACAAACATTTTAAAATTTGCAAAGAACTAAACCACTAAATTATATGCATTAGTCGTTCCAGAAAATGAAAAGCTGGGACCAAAGGGCCTCTATCATGTCAAAAATCTGGGCTAGTAAGCCAGCTAGGACGTACTCAATTCAGTTAGTCTAAAATGTACCATAATGATTTTTTATCTCTTTCTTTCTCACACCAAAAATGGAAAAAAGGGTACAACGTTGCAATCCTAAAATGAACACTAATTATTACAACTAAAAAATATAACTGATGATTTTATAAAACCTGAGTTTTTAACTGACAGCTTGAATATGATTGTTGTATGCTGCAAGAATTTTGAATTAATGACTTAAAAATAAAATTCAATATAATTAAGACAAACATTAGAATTTAGAATACCTATTCTGAGAAATACATTCTTCAGAATCCAACTGTCTGTAAAAACCTTGTGGGCATTCTGGCAGACAAATATAATCTGAAATAAAGACAATAACAGTGTCAAAAGCTTGAACTAAAAGTGCACCACATAATGTCCTGTCTACACACTAAACATGCAAGGTTTGTTGGAGTGAAATGTAGCACAGAGAACATATTTTGTATTTAATTATGGATTGAGTGGATAGTTAGTGTAGGGTACAGAGCAGGGAGAAGGCATGCTCTGATTATGGTACTCTAAGGAGGACCCAAGCAGCTGTGTTTTAAATTTTTTGAAGTTTTTGGAATAGATATTGAGACAAACCAACCAGAATTGAGTTATAATAGTCCAGTCTTGAAAGTACTAAGGAACAAAATAGTGTTTTAGTGGCATCAGCTTAAAGATAGATGTGAATGGTGCTGATGCATCTCAGCTCAAGATATGCAGCCTTGCATATGTTCATGACATGTTGGTGCAATGAGAGAGTACTGTCAAGAGTAACATCTAGGTTTTGTATTGACTTTGAATTTAATGTTGGTGTTGCTGATATTTATTGTTTGAGGTAAAGGATGTGAATGAAAAAAATGTTATAATCAGAATGGCTTCAGTTTTATCATCATTCATCTGCAGCTTGTTACATGTCATCCATGATTTAACATCTGAAATGCACCTCTATACACCTTGGATAGTAGCATCAACTTCAGTTGAGTGGCTAAAGTCTAGTGAAAAGCCTATCCTAATGGCTAGTGTCACTCTCTGAATAATGAGATCATCATCATCATTATATATATATATATATATATATATATATATATATATAGAGAGAGAGAGAGAGAGAGAGAGAGAGAGAGAGAGAGAGAGAGAGAGAGAGAGAGAGAGAGAGAGAGAGAGAGAGAGAATTACTCATTAATCCACTTTCTGCATCTATATTAAGCACTATTTAATGGATTAATCTGTGAGAAATACATACTGACACTTATGCCTGATAATCCTTTCAGTTAAAAACAAAAACCTTTTTGAAATCCCTGAGAGCTATAAAACATGGAATACTCATTTTAAAAGATTTTGTGTTAGCTATAAAACATTGATTATACATTTTAATAGATTTTTGGGTTGTATTAAGCAGAGACTATTCACTGTAATCAGTTTTGTGATGGCTGAAAAAAATTTAAAGACAAAATTAAATTAAGTGTAACTACCAAAAATGCTGGCCATTTCTCAAAGAACGAAGGCATATTCACAAATTTAAAGACCTTCAAAAATTTTATTTCTTTGCAAAACCATGAAAAATAATATTCTCAAAGATATAAATTCACAAGAACTAAGGAAATGACAACTTATGTATGATTATATATCCTTCAGTTTATAATGTATGTATGTACCTGTTTATACTTACCAACTAGAACTGGACATTTTTTGGTATCACAGCCCAGGGTGGCCAAGTGGTCTAATGCATTCAATTTCTTTCTTTTATTCATGCTGGTTAACGTTTGTTGCATAATATTTGAGATCAATGATGAATTCAGAGAAAATAATAGTGTTGTGTTGTTCCTCTCATCTTTATTACTGTTAAATACCTAATCATTGGCATTTTATAATATAGAAATATTTTGCTTGGCTGCTTTTACAACTGAACAGAAAAAGTTAAAGCTCAGACAGTCTTTTCCTTTGCTTGATATATCCTTTTTCTATTGTTCTATGCATCATTACCTTATTTGAAACAAAGCTGCAATGGCATGTACTATTGAAACAAAGCTGCAATGGCATTTACTGCTGAAACAAAAGCTGCAATGGCATTTAATATTAGAACAAAGCTGCAATGGCATTTAATATTATAACAAAAGCTGCAATGGCATTTACTGTTGAAACAAAGCTGCAATGGCATTTACTGTTGAAACAAAAGCTGCAATGGCATTTACTGTTGAAACAAAAGCTGCAATGACATTTACTGTTGAAACAAAGCTGCAATGGCATTAAATATTATAACAAAGCTGCAATGGCATTTACTGTTGAAACAAAAGCTGCAATGACATTTACTTTTGAAACAAAAGCTGCAATGGCATTTACTGTTGAAACAAAGCTGCAATGGCATTAAATATTATAACAAAGCTGCAATGACATTTACTGTTGAAACAAAAGCTGCAATGACATTTACTTTTGAAACAAAGCTGCAATGGCATTTACTGTTGAAACAAAAACTGCAATGGCATTTACTGTTGAAACAAAGCTGCAATGGCATTTACTATTGAAACAAAAGCTGCAATGGCATTTATTGCTGAAACAAAAGCTGCAATGACATTTACTTTTGAAACAAAAGCTGCAATGACATTTACTGTTGAAACAAAGCTGCAATGGCATTTACTGTTGAAACAAAAGCTGCAATGGCATTTATTGTTGAAACAAAAGCTGCAATGACATTTACTTTTGAAACAAAAGCTGCAATGACATTTACTTTTGAAACAAAGCTGCAATGGCATTTACTGTTGAAACAAAGCTGCAATGGCATGTACTATTGAAACAAAGCTGCAATGGCATTTACTGTTGAAACAAAAGCTGCAATGACATTTACTGTTGAAACAAAAGCTGCAATGACATTTACTTTTGAAACAAAGCTGCAATGGCATTTACTGTTGAAACAAAAACTGCAATGGCATTTACTGTTGAAACAAAAACTGCAATGGCATTTACTGTTGAAACAAAGCTGCAATGGCATTTACTATTGAAACAAAAGCTGCAATGGCATTTATTGCTGAAACAAAAGCTGCAATGACATTTACTTTTGAAACAAAAGCTGCAATGACATTTACTGTTGAAACAAAGCTGCAATGGCATTTACTGTTGAAACAAAAGCTGCAATGGCATTTATTGTTGAAACAAAAGCTGCAATGACATTTACTTTTGAAACAAAAGCTGCAATGACATTTACTTTTGAAACAAAGCTGCAATGGCATTTACTGTTGAAACAAAGCTGCAATGGCATGTACTATTGAAACAAAGCTGCAATGGCATTTACTGTTGAAACAAAAGCTGCAATGACATTTACTTTTGAAACAAAAGCTGCAATGGCATTTACTGTTGAAACAAAAGCTACAATGGCATTTACTGTTGAAACAAAAGCTGCAATGGCATTTACTTTTGAAACAAAAGCTGCAATGGCATTTACTGTTGAAACAAAAGCTGCAATGACATTTACTGTTGAAACAAAAGCTGCAATGGCATTTAATATTATAACAAAGCTGCAATGGCATTTACTGTTGAAACAAAAGCTGCAATGGCATTTACTGTTGAAACAAAGCTGATAATGTAAAGCAATGATTTTGTCGATGCTTGACAGTATACATAGGTGTGTTTGTGTGTGTAATTTGGAGTATCACTGTAGCTTTAACAAATCTTCAGTCTGCAGTGTGGCAGTTTAAAGTGATGTCTAGCATTGGAACATCATGCCACAGATATGTAGCATCATGTCCCACCCAGTCATATTATCCTGACACCTGGCCATCCAGACCTGACTCTAACCTCTTAAAGCTGAATGCCCAGTTGTTAAAACCATTTTTATAACTTGTTTGTATGACATGGTCAGGGTTCGAACCTGTGACCTCCTGTATCTGAGGCAGATGTTCCAACAACTAGGTCACAAGAGTGGTCCTACATAGATATACCTATACAGATGAGATCAGGTGACAGTATTTGTTGGTGGAAGTGGGAAGCCATGATTAGAGATCACTATTAGGACAATGCTCAAGACAGCCTGACACGTGCCATACAAAAGATCTGCTATCCCATGCTTGATTTGTCAGATATGGCCTTCAAAATGATTGGACTTTATAGCTGTGGAGTTAAATATAAGGAAAAGAACAAGATCAACATTCATAATGCAGCACGGGAGTATTTCACAATAAAATTATTGTTACCATGTGTGGCATATAGAGGTATAGTAATGACAGAATGTTTCATTGTCTCTGAAAAAAAAAAGTCATCAGACAGAAAAGTGGAGTGGAATGAACAATCTTTTACCAAGTGCTAATTCAATGAAGTTACTAACAAAATGGGTCATGTGAAAAACTGCAATTTATCATCTAATATTGTACAGAAATATATGAACATAATATTTTTTTAATGGATACTTACTAAAGTACCTAACTTTTCCTGGAGGACACTGATCTTTAAATGAGATACAGTAACACTCCTGATCATAGTATTTTGAACAACATGTCCTCTTATTGTAGGCATATCCCTGGAGTGCAAGGTTTTTTTGTATATCACATCTACATGTCCTATCCTCAGTTGGTGTACCTGGATGGCATTCAATCTCACCTTCACCATCACATTTTGTTTTTGCATAGTCACAATCCAGTTGCTCATTAGACCAAAACGGACTTATCTGGTATTCTTCTTCTGGGCAAGTCTGACACATTGCTGTATCTTTAGTGAGATCTAGTACTGGCTGCTGTCCTATGATGGGAAACAGAAAGAAATCCTTACCAGTTGGGGTCAAATTGACTTTATCTAAAATACTGTAAGTACTCTTACTGATGGGCAGTTAACAAATTCAATGTATTTACACTTTCAGATTAATTCTGTTTCCCTTTGTACATAAATGAGGAATTTAGCACTGTGTTTAATTTGACGATGGCACAAATGTACAGAAATACTGGTAAAACCACTATTGAAATGACTGCACTTACAGGACCTCATTTTGAGAAATGCTTGCATAAGATAAATATAGCTTTATGAACACAAGTATTGCAGGCTAACGATATAGTTTTAGTTTTCTTCTGTTCTACATTTTGATATTATAAGCAAGACAAAGGAGAGACCAATGGGTCAGAGAAGTGATACCTAGAGTCAGAGTGATTACCAGTACTACTTTAAATACTGTTATTTAAGTTCAATAAGATTTATGGTCACTTTAATTGAAATGGTGTTAATCTGAATGAATTAATTAGGTCACAGCTGTCCAACAAGTCATACTCTAAATTGTGGATATTAACTGTATGCCCACAGTATGGAATGTTGTCTGCTTTATGCAATTTCTTTTTGTGGCTGGAAGTGCATAACAGTTTTATGAACTTTGGAAGTAATGTTTTTGTACAATAAGCTATATATCTTCTCTGACAATGTAGTTCTCTGAAATTCTTTGCCAGGTCTTCTTAATTAACTTTCAGTAAGGAAATTGTAGATGCAAGTCACCTGGAGACATGGTCGATTTTCCCATTATGGACTGCTGGCAATGATGTTTTTCAAGTATATTATTGTTAATATATGGTGCATTATTTAGGTCTTCCTTCTCTAATATTTAAAACATTCTGAGATGTATCCATGAATGTATATTTTTTTTTTGTTGGTTACCATTTTATCTTTGTTTGCACAAGACATAACTGACTCAAAATCAAAACTTTGTTTGCTTTCCTCTGAACTTTAACCAGGAAAACAGCTCCATAATCGGTGCAACTTCAGACACTCAAATTTTTTTCTTGCCTGGAATTTAACATATGACTCATACTAACTTGAAGCCCCAAGTAACTTTACATACCTGGATAACAATAGACCCTTTTAGCACAGTGATGCACATAGCAGCCATTTACATCTCTGGAACAATGATAGTAAATACCATTATTCTCATCACAATTCATGGCACTTTTCAAGCATTTCCAGTCAGCGGAATCTGGATATGGGCAGAATCTGATGTCTCCACAAGAACTGATAGAATTGAGGTTGGGACAGTTACCCCCTGTCACTATCTCTGCAATTCCAAACTAAAAAAGCCATTAGACATTTTAGTAACCAAGTAAGACAAAATACATAACTTTTTATAATAAGAATAAGGTAACCAAATGGGTGTCAATAGACTACTGCATGTTAAGATGGCCAAATAGGTGTCAATAGACTACAATATATTAAGATGACAAAAAGGGTGTCAATAGACTACTATATATTAAGATGGCAAAATGAGTGTTGATAGACTGCTGTACGTTAAGATGGTCACATGGGTGTCAATAGACTGCTGTACGTTAAGATGGCCACATGGGTGTCAATAGACTACAATATATTAAGATGGCCAAATGGGTGTCAATAGACTCCAATATATTAAGATGGCCAAATGGTTGTCAATAGACTACAATATATTAAGATGGCCAAATGGGTGTCAATAAACTACAATATATTAAGATGGCCAAATGGGTGTCAATAAACTACAATATATTAAGATGGCCAAATGGGTGTCAATAAACTACAAATTATTAAGATGGCCAAATGGGTGCCAATAGACTACTATATGTTAAGATGGACACATGGGTGTCAATAGACTACAATATATTAAGATGGTCAAATGGGTGCCAATAGACTACTATATGTTAAGATGGACACATGGGTGTCAATAGACTACAATATATTAAGATGGTCAAATGGGTGTCAATAGACTACTATATGTTAAGATGGACACATGGGTGTCAATAGACTACAATATATTAAGATGGTCAAATGGGTGTCAATGGACTACTGTATGTTAAGATGGACACATGGGTGTCAATAGACTACTATATATTAAGATGGCCAAATGAGTGTCGATAGACTGCTCTTTATTAAGATGGACACATGGGTGTCAATAGACTACAATATATTAAGATGGTCAAATGGGTATGTTAAGATGGACACATGGGTGTCAATATACTGCTATATATTAAAATGGCCAAATAAATGTTGATAAACTACTGTATATTAAGATGGCCACATGGGTGTCCATAGACTACTATTTAATGGAAATTGACCCCAGAGCATCAGGTTTATGAAATACTAAACAAAACCAGGAAAAGAGCCATATTCCTTTGCTTACATGTGCAATAGAGCTTTATATGTTTGTAGGCATGTATGTATTTTTTAGGTTTAATGGCATATCAGCACAATCATGACTATAGCAGCAATCAACTTAAAATAAATTATTTCACTGGCCAGCATTAACAACTCACATGGAAATTAACTGGCCTGTAGAAAATCAACTGGTTCTCCAATCCAAAAATAAGCAAAAAACAAAACATACCTTGTAAATTTTAATTACATGTCTGTGTCTTCTGGTATTAACTTACCCTCCTCAAAATCTACAAGCTGCGGGTCAGTGACTGAATCAACCCCTACTATATAATGTCCATTAAAAGTTAAGTTTTCAAACATAAATGCAAAAATGTATATTAAAAATAACCTTTAGAAACAAATTTTCTCTCATGGTATGTTGTCCAACATTATTTTAATTGAGTTTACATAACAAATTTTGTCCGAGATTTTAAGTTGATACAACCTATAATACCATACTCTGCTGTCAGTAAACACCAGGAAGGCATACTCTTCAGGATATATGAATGGGTTAGCAATATGCATCCAATATGTGGGAAACTGGTTAATGTTACTCTACAGTAAAAGAGATCAAGTCTTCAAAACAAAAAATATAAGTCACAGTGACCTACTTTTCTTAAAAGAGTGTTGTTCTGATACAAAAATGCATAAAATTACCAATTATCACAATATTTTAATGAAATGTGCCAGAAATGATATAACATAGCTACCCACTATTTGTGTTAAGTAGCTTGTGTGTTGTATCATCATTTCATTTTTGTACTTGTACTTGTACAATACTGTATTGTTACCATGCTCCTTTTCTATAATATAGGAGTCATAAAAAGTGATATGTTAAAGTAAGAAATCCCTATACTGTGTAATTTTCCATTAGGAAAGAGGATATATCCTGGTAGTGAATTAAAACATTAAAATACTAAGATATTCTATGACTATGGATTTTACCATTTTAATTGTAACATGGCTTTTGATTTTACCTGATTACTTGTAACATGGCTATTGATTTTGCCATATTGCTTGTAACATGGCTATTGATTTTTGCCATATTACTTGTAACATGGCTATGGATTTTACCATATTACTTGTAATATGGCTATGGATTTTGCCATATTACTTGTAACATGGCTATTGATTTTGCCATATTGCTTGTAACATGGCCATTGATTTTGCCATATTGCTTGTAACATGACTATGGATTTTGCCAGATTGCTTATAACATGACTGCTTGTAACATGGCTATGGGTTTTGTCATATTGCTTGCAACATGACTTCTACCATATTGTCTGTAATATGGTTATGGATTTAGTCTTATTGCTTGTAAAATGGTTATGGATTTAGTCATATTGCTTGTAACATGGCTCTGAATTTTGCCATATTACCTGTAACTTTGCTATGGATTTTGCCATATTACCTGTAACATTGCTATGGGTTTTGTCATATTGTTTGTAACATGGCTATGGATTTTGCCAAATTGCTTTTAACAGGACTATGGATTTTGCCAGATTGCTTATAACATGACTGCTTGTAACATGGCTATGGGTTTTGTCATATTGCTTGTAACATGGCTATGGATTTTGCCAGATTGCTTATAACATGACTGCTTGTAACATGGCTATGGGTTTTGTCATATTGCTTGCAACATGACTTATACCATATTGTCTGTAATATGGTTATGGATTTAGTCTTATTGCTTGTAAAATGGTTATGGATTTAGTCATATTGCCTGTATCATGACTATGGAGTTTGCCACATTACCTGTAACATGGCTATGGATTTTGCCATATTGCCTATAACATGACAATGGATTTGCCATTGCCTGTAACATGACAATGGATTTGCCATTGCCTGTAACATGGCTATGTGTAGATACAGTTAGCTATGTGGAGCTCAAACTGCAGTTGTAAATATTATCAATAATACAAGCATTTGAAAGTGAAAGTTTCATAATTGTTCTGGTTCTAAAGTACCTTGTTTACAAAATGACTGGAATTTATCTCAAAAGAAATAGGTCAAGAAATATTAAGGTCAATTTATTGACTGATAAGAGATTTGGTCAAGCAAAACATTACTCACCAGAGCAATTATCACTACATATCTAATCATCATTCTGATGTTTTCTTTCTGTAATAAAAAAAAGAAAATAGGTATCAGAAAACATGTGTTTTGACAATTTTGTGTATGCATTTTACACTACCAAAACTTGGTTGATCAACATTGCCAACAGCATGCCACCAAACTTTGTCCATCAACATTGCCACCAGCATGCCACTAAACTCATTCCATCAACATTGCCAACAATATGCCACCAAACTCATTCCATCAACATTGCCAACAGCATGCCAATAAACTCAGTGCTTTATGCTTGGTAGGCATATTTATTGTACACAAAATAAGTTATTGCAGAAATGTGTCTTTAAAATAGATAGGAAACTTCAATTTGAGTGACATGAGCCCAAATCTTTGTTTCAACTTTTCACACATTTTAATAACATTATATTGTGCAAAAATACTTTATGGCACAAACCTGCTTCATCAAAGATAATCTTACAAAATCCATATATGGTCACAAAAGATAAAATTAACATCATAAAAGAACATTTAATTAAACAAAATGACAGTTTCCTTTTTTTGCCAATAAGGATGCAGTTTCTGATTGAGTTATGGATAATATAGTAACAATGAGAAAAACATGTGTATTAAATTTTCATAAATTTTACTTGGGCATAGAATGGAAACATCACAATTCAATTCAATATGATGACATAAGACTTCTTTTACAATGTTGAAAATGGAAGCTTGTTCATTGAATAGACAATTACCATTAGAGTCATAAGACATGTACCAGCAATACTCAAGTCAAAAACATTCATGGATCACTGCCATCTCACCTCTGTCTGCATGGGTTTGAGTCTAGGATATGTGAGAAAGCTTGCCAGTAGCTTCTCGTGGGTGGGAAATGTGGGTGTGATTTCCCGGTTTCTTCCTCCACCATTAATACTGGCAAACCATGAATAGCCTATCATGTGCTGAAAAATGGTGTTACGCCCAACAACAACAACAGCAACATCAAAAAACATTCAGCCTATGATCTATTGCTAAAAACAGGAACAATTCTAAATTTAAGTAAAACTAAAGCTGTTTTAGCATCTCATTGGAAAGCATTTAGTTTCTTTAAAAAAAAACAAACTTAAGGAGTCTTAGGTAACATTATTCTCTAAACTTTACAGCCATTCACAATTTATGTGAATTTATTTTCCAATTCAAATTGAAAATTTCTGAATACCTCTGATGAAACATGACTTTAGTTTTCCCTGTATTTACTTTCAATTTCTATTGATTACAATAATCAGAGAATTCATATATTTTTCTTTGCATTTCAATTTTAAAATTTTGTAAAATTATTTCATCAGCAGCAAAACAAGAGATCCCATCAATTGATCCTTTTTAAATGATATAAATCAGTAACTCTTCCTGACATTATACAATGTTAAAAGAGGAATGCTCTATCTGTATTTGGCATAAGTCATGTATAAAGCACTTAAAAAAAACCCAACAATACAGTGAATGGCATGAGCCCAGTATTTGATAGAACCAAATACCAGAAAAGCTTAAAAGATGGCCCATTACACATTGTCTCTGTTGTAAAGCAGCTGTTGACATAAGCTTGTTATCCTTAAAGCTCCTAAACTACTTGGAGGATTATCATGAAACTTTACCAAGACATTCATCCCAAGGTTTATGTAGTCAAAATTATATATATATATATATATGCATACAAGATGAAAAGAAAAACAAACCCACATTAAATGGCCTTAAATGCTTCTTAAAAGAATAGTATGTATTAGAATAAATATGTAACCAGCAGTTCAAGTGTACTGAAAAATTGTTTTATGAAAAGTTGGGATAAGTGGGAACCATTACTTTTTTTCCAAGCAGAGCTAATATTTGTATTATACTCTATATACACTAGAGGTGCATTATATTACTGGGATACCGGTTTACCATGGTATGTTGTTATTTTCCATCAGTAAGATATAGAGAGAAATTTCTGAGGAATCTTGTTAAGGCACACTTAAATGAGATTAACAGTGTTTTCAATATTCATGACAAAATAGTTCAAAATTATGGTCTTTTAAGTAATGGTTGTCTCTATTACAATTTAATGGTGAATATTACAAATATAATTATATTTATGATCCATTAATAACATCATTGATACATGTCACATTTGCCAACATGGTTGGTAATGGAATATTAAGAAGAATATTCTGACCAAATCCAATTTTTGAAAAATATTTGCTTAAAAAGAAGCACATTTCCTGTTTTAGTTATTTACTAACATATGTGAATGTATTAAGTATATTTATTCCTTTGTAGGATTGCAAATCATCTTACAACAACAATGATGATGATGATGATGATGATGATGATGATGATGATGATGATGATGATGATGATGATGATGACATTTTTACCCGATATCTTGTCTAATGAGTGGAAAATGATAGTATTTGTATGCAGTCACCAGGAGAGCTCTAGTTTCTATTCTATCCTCTTCACCTTGTTGCAACTTCATGGATACATACTAATAAAAAATAGACAATTCAACAAATGTGGATGTAAACCATTCAATGAAATGGATAAATCATGTGCCCAGTATCAAAGACTGTACACCTATTTCATTTTCACAATAATCTGTGTGCCTATCAGTAAAAAATATACCGATTTCTTTCTAAATTTAGTATAACTTTTTGTTGTTTTTTCAACAGACTGTCATCAACAATGAAAAATTAATATTGCATAGACCAAATAGCCATTAGAAAACAGACATGTACAAAACTTCCAATACTGTACATGATATGGTGAAAAAAGAAACCATTTACATACCAGCATGAATGTTAATGGCAGAACACAAAATAGACCAAAAATTTTATTGAGTCATGTTTTTTAATGAAAACCCCAGGAATTGATCTTTTATTAGCAAAGAAATTTAGCTAGAATCAGGAAAATACCAAATCTATCAAAACATTAGACTGGAATTAATACATACAAAGAAGTTTGTAAGGTGAAATATGTTTAATCCATGCTGAACATGAATAGATTTCACTTGTATATCATATCAACAATGACATAATTAATCATTCAGCTTAGCATTATGGATGTAAGAAATTGCCATTACATAAGTTACATTTATGATGAATTTACCAGCATATGATTAGGACTATCATGAATAAGAGACACCCAAGCCCTTCCTAGTTTGTTTTTTTTGGGGGGGCAAGTTCAAAATTTTATTATCCCCATAATAGGTTGTAATAGGTTGACCATTAGGTTGGGGAACCATCCCAAGGTTACCTTACAATCAAAATTTATAAACTAGGGATAGTAAATATAATAGATATAATTTATATTAAAAGAAAGAAAAAAATAAAAGACAACACAAACATGCACACACTCATGCACACATGCATATAGTACAATGTAGGTGACATAAGCTTTAGAAAATACTATTTTGTTCCTGTTTACCATCCGATCAGTTACAAGATTCCTATTGCTCTATTGAGGTCCATTTCTTAAGAAATTGGTCCTCTTTTTGTTTATCTTAGCAGCATATTTTTCAACGTTCTTATACATTACAACTCTGCTTAAAAGCATAGATGGTAGGATTTTGCATATTGAATCTGCAAGTATAAATGTAATATTTTCCCAAATTGAGCAAGAAATTACACAAACTGTCCAGTTGTTCACTTCCTAAAAGTATTTCTTTTTTTGACAAATGTACAATATTTGGGCAAGATGGTGTGAAATGATCAATAAAACTGTACCAGAACTGTGAAGTAATATTGCAATCATAGAAGAGATGTTCAATACTTTCATTCTCTCTCTTGCAAAACGTACATTTGTTGCCATCCAATGTTTATTCTTTTCAAAAAATCATTAGTAGCGATTATTATGTGGATTAATCTAAAGTTAAAAGAGATCAATTTGGTATCCTTGGTGCAAACTTTCACCCTGCTATAAATCTCAGACCACTTCTCTCTACTTATATTTGTATTTAATAATTGCATCCAAGATTCTTGCTTAGCAGTATGTTGCCTTTTAGCCCTTTTTAAAGGATTTTTGTAAACAAACTTGAGTGAATTATATTTTTTCAGATTCATTATTTTATCCTCCTGCCTTTCAAAATTATTATATACTAAATGGTTTTTTTATGGCATCTTTCCATGCTTTTGGAATTTTGGATATTAAGGAGAAGTATTTCAAGAAGTCACCTCTTCTAGTTTTTTGTTTCATCATTTCAAAAGGTAATAAATTGCCATGATCATCTACAAGATCATTCAAAATTTCATAACCAGCTTTTTTCCAGGATTTGTATTGATAGAACATTCAAGGGGAGATAAAATTAAAAATGCTTATGGATAAGAACTCGTTTGCACTTTGCGGTTCCTCTTTCCAATAAGATACTGCCAAAATGACATCTTTCCAAAAACTGTTTTTAATAAGCTTACTAAATTCTTCTAATTTCCTTCTCCCCAGGTTCCAAATATCCTTTTCATTTCTGAGTATAATTGTATAATTGTAGCTCCATTTTCATTTTCCAACAATCTTTTTACCCATCTTATCTTAATAAACCTAATAAATGAGAATATATGTATCATATTGAGTCCTCCCTCATTCTCTGGGGCTACTAATATATCTATTGTGTTCTCTGGGGCTACTAATATATCTATTGCATTTAATTCTCTCTACCTTTCCACTCCATACAAATTTAAATAATGTACAATTTAGTTCTGCTTCAACTTTGGCTGATGGATTTGGAAGTGCTGAGAAAAGATGTATAAATATGGGCAGAACAAGGTTTTTACAACAATTACCTTACCAACAACTGACAGATGTCTTTGACTCCAACTTGCCAATATTTGTTTTGCCTTTGCTAGTTTCATATACATGTAATTAATTTCCACCATTTGTTGTAGATCTGGTGAAAAATCTATGCCAAGGAGTGTAAAGTTTGAGGAGGACCAAATTAGGCCCATATTGGGACATATTCTTTCATTAGAAAATTTCTTGTTTCCAATCCAAATGGCTTTTGTTTTTGTTTTGATACATTTAAGTCCAGTCAATAGAAAAAAACTTTGCAAGATATTCATAGCTGCTTTAAGAGAAAGTTGAGATCCATCAAGAAGAATAAAAGCTCGGCATACTGACCCAATTTATATTCATTGACATCAAAGATCAGTCCCCATGCATCCACATATAGCTAAAATCTCAACCCCAATAATAAACAAGGTGCAAGGGCATCTCCTTGACAACATCCTCTTTCTAGTCTAAAAAAGATGATATATGCCCATTATTTATAACACAACTTTTAGATTCATTACAAAACAGCCTAAACCACTTACAAATAGAATCACAAAAATTGAAAGATTGTAAAGCATCTTCTACAAAGGTCCATTCAATTGAATCAAAAGCTTTTTCAAAGTCTATTAGTAATAATAAACCATATCTATTTTCATTTTCAAGTTGATTCATGATATCGTATAGTAGCCTTGTATTTTCTCCAATATATCGTCCCTTCATAAATCCATTTTGGGTATCACTGATTACTGAGTGAAGAACCTTTTTGATCCTGGCTGCAATGGCTTCCGAAGCGATCTTATAGTCAATATTTAAAAGTGATATAGGTCTTCAATTTTGGAAGAATCTTCTATCTTTTTCTTCCTTTGGTAGACATGTTATGACTTCTTGAGTCTGAAAATCTGAGTTTTCCTACAGAGTATCCATAATTTATTGATCTACAAAGGAATCCCCCAAGAAACTGCCAAAAGAATTTATAGAACTCTACAGTGAATCCATCTGAGCCAGGACTTTTTCCTTTCCCATATTTTTTTAGAGACAAACCACATTCATTTAATGTAAGCACACCCTGCATGAATCTCTTTCCTCTTGACTGAGTTTAATATTATGATTAAAAAATCTACTTTGGTTAGATAATCTATTTTGAGTTTCTTGACTCCCCTCATCATCAAGCTGAACAAATCTACTTTTGTACAATTCCATATAAAACTGTTTTTGGGCTTCTAAAATATCTATTTGATCAGATAATTTTGTCACATTGTCTAAAATAATTTCCTTTATTGTCTTATTGACGTAATTTCTTTTTTCAAGATTTAAAAAGTACCTTGTGCTTTTTTCTCCAAATTCATACCATCTCGCTTTAGATCTTAAGATAATGCCCTCTATGTACTTTTTCTAGATTCCTCTAATACTGCTTTCTTTTCCTCTAACTTTTCCAAAGTTTCCCCATCTGTGTTATTTAACAGTTCCCCATAAATTTCTATTATTTCTTGTTCAATTTTTTTTAATTTTTCCCCGTTTCTCTTTCATTTTCTTAATAGAGAAGCATATAGTTTCAGATCTTATTTTCAATTTCAATATTTCAAAGAACATTTGGTCATTACAGGAAAGAGAAACATGGAGGGAGTCATCTTTATTTCCCCCTACATAATATTTATTTACAGTGTCAGATATACACTTTTTGACTAAATCAGTATACTCAATGTTCATCAACAGTTGGGCATTAAAATTTCCAATATCCTTTTCCCCTTGAATAGTTGAAAAAGCCACACTCAGAGCAATAGCTGAATGATCAGACTTATATCCAGGGATATCCATAATCATATGAATGTCTTCAGACAGTAATCTAATCCACTTTGTTTCCAGGGAGATTTTTGCCTCTAGGTATACATCCTTAAGTCTTGATTCAAATTTTGCCAGGGATCAATTAGTTCCAATTCATTTTTTAGGTCTTGGATCACTGCTATAGACTGTTGGTGTTTGTCATATAAAATATTATAAGGATCCAAGTCTAAATCCTGAACAGTATTCCAGTCTCCACACATTATAATTGATGAGTTCTCAAGAAATAAAATCTCCTTTAACTTTCTAAAGCTATCTCCTTTCTCAGATCTTCCTTCACATTCTCTAACAATTTCCTCACAATGGTACTGACAAATTCTGTAAGATCATCTTTTTTTCACCAAATCAGCAGATATAAAATCTGCTAAATACTCCCTTTGAGGCTTTGCTTTATTTCATCTAAGTCCAGCTGAATTGTACTCAAAACTTGATTCACTCAAACTTGTGTCAGAATTTCCATTAGGGACCCACTCTGTAATCTGGTTTTCATTTGTTGCTTGTCTTGGTCTTTCTTTCCACTCATGCTTGTAGCTAATCTTGTTTGGACTAATTTTTTCTCACTACTCATTTGTGACACTGATTATTACTCACCATGTACCAAATAATTCTTAAAATGAAAGCAAAAATAGTCAGGTAATAACACTGAAATAAGTAAATGAGTCAAGCAGATCAGGTAGGGAAAGGCTCAAAACTGCACCCAGTAAGCTCCCTTTTCTAATCCATGTATGAATTTGAGTGGAAAAACACTTTTTTTTGTGTGTGATCCACCAAAAATATTATATACCCTGCATTCTTGAATATAGTACATAAATACAAATTATTGGAAATGTGAATCATTAAAACTCCATCATAGTCTGGCATACATATCCCACATCCATTATCTTCAAAATAACACGGACAACATTGTTACTGTTGACCCTTTGACCAAAAATTTGCTTTGTGTCCTCAACAACACTTCTTATAAATTTATGCATGTTTGCTACATTGTCTGAAAATAAAAATGCTGAAAAAAAACATTGTGACCAATGGCAAATGCAAGACAGAATATTTTATACTTCAAAAAGTTATCTCTTGCAGCAAGACAAAAATCATTAAAGGACATGACTTTATTTACAGGGATATTTTCACTTTGTTAACATTTGTGATTTTCACTTTCAAACATTGTACATATTTAATTTGTGCTATTTTGTTGTTTAGTTTTCCAATTAATATTTTTTTTTCACAAATTTTTTTACTAAATTTATGTGAGATGAGATAATCACAATTTGTGACTAGGCATATAAAATAAGTCAATCAAGTGTCGATTTCTTAATTTATGGTACAATTTTTCCAAACTGTCCTTGGTATTGTTCGAGAAGATGTTAAAGGTTTTCCTACTTTCAGTATTAGTGGCCATATTCGATAGCAGATTGGCATCATTCATAAAAAATTGTAATAAAGACCTTAAATTTAGAATGTGCCATGTCAAATTTGGTAAAAGCTGGTGATCCAGTGTGAATAAATTCTTATTTAATGATCTCTATCAAATTTGTTCAGTAGTTTGCAGGTTTACTAATACTTTAACAATCAACACTTTGTTAAAAAAAAATTAAATCATGGTTGAAAAATGGAATAGTACTAAGGAATGGATTCATCAGCAAACTTGTCCGCAAACATATTGGTAGATATGAACATAGGCTAAATATACATTTATTCTGTTCAATATATTTTTAAAAACATTGCTTTAAGCTTTTCCAGTTTTAATAATAGCAGTCATGGAATGGCATTACCTGTACATATTGTGTACATTGCTGTTTGTTTGCTGATCTTTTCCATGCTCTACTCTAAATTCTGTAAACCAGAGAGAGAGAGAGAGAGAGAGAGAGAGAGAGAGAGAGAGAGAGAGAGAGAGAGAGAGAGAGAGAGAGAGAGAGAGAGAGAGAGAGAGAGAGAGAGAGAGAGAGAGAGAGAGAGAGAGAGAGAGAGAGAGAGAGAGAGAGAGAGAGAGAGAGAGAGAGAGAGAGAGAGAGAGAGAGAGAGAGAGAGAGAGAGAGAGAGAGAGAGAGAGAGAGAGAGAGAGAGAGAGAGAGAGAGAGAGAGAGAGAGAGAGAGAGAGAGAGAGAGAGAGAGAGAGAGAGAGAATTTTGAAATCTAATAAATTTAGCAAGAAACAACATGGTAGGAATCAAACAAATATTGCTGGAATTTGTCATGACATCCTATACATAAACATTGAGAGGAAACATTATATTGCAAAAAAGGAAAAATTAAACCAATGCAAGGAAAATCTACAATTTGCATTTAGGGAGAGAATAGGATTTTCAAAATCAGTTCAGAGGATAAAGTGAAATGGATACATTAGTGTGGACACACAATATAACAAAAAAAGAAAAAGGAATGTGGAGAGTATAGGAAATATATGACACAGTTGAAAGAAATAAAGAGTTGATCATAAAAAAATGGGAAACAAAACAGTGGTTCTACAATAAATCAGACACTATTCTCTGATGTGATACTAGTGACATCCTAAGCAGGGAGGTTGAAGAAGAATGTGTTACTAGTGATATCCTAGGTTGGGAGCACAGGCAGAAAAAAACTTGGGTTCTATGTACAGTACTTTCCAATTCTCCAGAAATACACTTTTTACCACCTATCCCTAAAACATTTATGTTATCTATCTAGTACACATCATTCAACCAATATAAATTTTCATGCCACATGCATTTAGTCACATCTGTTCATAAGTTTGTGAAATGAAGTTGTTTTAATGGTCTCTCTATTTTAAGTAACAGTGGCCATTTTTGAAGGCAGATGAGCACCATTTCCAAAACTTGAAAGGCTTATGCTAGAATAATCTCTGCCAAGTCAACTGAAATTGGTTAAATGATTTTTCAGAAGTTGGAGAGAGCCATTATGGACAGATGCCAGATAACAAAACACAAGCTGTTAATTGCATATGTTGCAAAAAATTGTTTTTCTTTCAAAAAGAAAAACTATATTTCAGTATCATTTTTCCAAAATAAAAAGGTCTTTGTTACGGATGCCTTATGTCAAAAGTTCTATTTTTAGTAACTGTGTCCATATTGGATGATAGATTGCTTTTATTTCTAAAAATGTTATAGCCCTTTATTATGTTGATTCAAATTATTATTTATTCCACACACTAAATATTTTATCAATTTCAATGGATGTCATACAAACAAAATATAAGACATCTTTAAAACTTGATTAGTTTATACTTTCATTCTTTGCAAGGTTTGTTATATAATTTATGAGATTTCTATTTTATATACACTTTTATAAACAATTTCAGATATCTTTTAAGATTATATGATGACTTAATAAGTAAGATAGCTTATAAACTATACCTTAATTTAATTTCATTTTAAACATAAAATTGTAACTGATGATCAAGGTTGAAAGATATCAGATACAACTTTTATACAAAATTTTAAGATAGCTCTTTAAGTTTACAAGGGAGATTATAATTACCTTCATATCATAAATTGTGTACAATATATCACATAATAACAACTGCAAGTTCCTAATGAGAAGAATGGCAAATATTATTGGCAAATATTATTATTATTATTATTATTATTATTATTATTATTATTATTATTATTATTATTATCTGTATAAATCACATGGCATAAAAATCATACATAGAAATGTTATAAAAAATATATTTGAAGTAAAGCTGCATAATAAATGGTAATAATGGTATTAAACTAATAGAAAAGAGTGAAAACAAGTTTTGAAAAAATTCAACAAATAGTTTATTTTATGGAATACAAACTGAAAATTTAAAAAACTTACAATAAACGTAAATTAAATCCCAAATAGTCCTAAAAAATTTATTCAATAGTCAAAAGTTTGTCCTGTATTCCAATGTTATTCCAAAAGGTTCCAATATTAAATGTGTTGATGTGCCTGAAGTCTTGAATATGCTAATGTGCCAGTGACCTTTAGTGTGGTGATGTACTAACAGTCTTTTGATGTATCACAATAATAAAATCAAAAAATGTTCTTGTTGGAAATCACTATAATTTTCAAATTAATGTTCCAGTCCAAGAATATTACAGATGAGCACTTTGATTTCCAGTGAATAATAATCTAAAATAATTCCACCCAAAGAAATACTGAACACAACAGTAAGACTGATTCTACCTCAGGTGTTAAATGCAAGAATCCAAAGTCCATTTCTAAAATATTTTAAGTTGTCAACAAGATAAACTGTCACTAAATTTAAATAAAGAAGATGGGAAATATCAGGTACAACAGATTTATCCATGGCAAATACAAGTGTCCTTGATCCAGACTTAAACATATTTACCACCATTGATAAAGATCCAAATAAAAATTAAAGCTGTCTAACAAAGTTTATTAGCTATCTGGAGTAGCCTGTTATAAGATATAGTAAATAAGATAACTTGTACATTTTTGCAAGATATATTTTTGAACAATGTTCAGATGTCTGTTAAAATAAATAATATTGCTTATTAATCTTTATAATATCTTGATATGGTTGTTGTAGACTTACAAAACCTCTTAATTACATAAAATTATTATAATGTTTAACAAACATCTTATAAAGTTTATAAAATGATTTTAAAAATTTACTAATAGCTTACAAAAATGTACACGTCTGATCAAGATTACAAATTATCTTCTAAAATATCAAATTTCTTGTATAGATAACTTTTGAAGATGCATGTCATATTTTTATTATTTGTTTTTAAAAAAAAAACTAGTTTTTTGAATTAACATCAATTTGACTTGCCATACATTATGTCAGAGTCCAGTCTGTAAAAATTTGGTCAAATTCTGTTCTGAGATTTTTCTAATTTAGTAACATCAGCCTTGTTTATGGCAGGATCAACACATTTTGTACAGAATTTGAAGATCTTCAGGTAATAATGCTTATTATCAAATTTAATCAATTTTGTTTAGTGGATTCTTCAAAGAGTCAATTATATTTTAAATAATATTGCAGAAATAGCTGAATGATGCTGGTAGCTACTTAGCATAGTTTCCAACCCCTTATGAACTGGTCACAATAATTAATTCATGTTCAGTACTCAAGAATATAAAGTAATCAAAGTCTATTTTTAGTGCATTTCTTTCTTTCTTACTTGGGTGCAGATATAAGTGTTAGACTTAGCCATTCTTGGTGCTGACTTAAAGGTAACTGTTTTATTCTGAGCATTATGTCTGTATTTAGGCAACAGTGCACAATGAGTTATGGAGTCATGGTACTAATTCAACTCCCTCCTTAGTAAATATATGGAAACACCATCATATTTAAGATTCAATAACTTAAAATTTCTGGGTTCTGATGATCTCCATGAACAACTATCCTTGGTGGAAGCTTCTGTGTGGAGAAGACCATATGAGCTGCTGCATTTTTTTTACCTACATGTGCATTAAGCACATGTTATTGATTCTGCAGCAAGCAATAAAGTGCTACTTTCATTATTGAGCAATCCTAAGTCCTTAAAAATACCAAAATTGCATCACAAGAAAAATTTGTAATTTTTTTTAAATTACACATAGGATAAGCTTTCAAAAGATATTTTTACTAAAATTTTACTTTTCATTATTAACCAATTATGGACAACTAAACCTGTATATACTCTATTATTTCTTCAACCATTTCTAGACTGGTTCACAGTTCTTCCATATAATTAGTACTGTGTGTCCTTATGAGGCATTGATGATGATCCAGAAGTAAAACCTGTGACAAATTATGTGGTGCTTTGTTTACAGTCCAGCCTCTCCAAAAAAGTGCAGGATAACCTATGACAATAACTACATCATGAGTTCATTGTTGACTGTATTTTGGACTTATTTGGATTTGGAAATGGTGCCAAGTTCAGTACTAAGAAACCATTGTAGATACCATATAGAAAAATAATTGTGATTGGAGTCCAGATGTGAAAATATGACAGGGGACCAGTCTAAGCTCATTTCTGATAAAACAGACAATACAACATGTTTCTGGAGTTACTTGAGCACAAGATAAAACTTTTGTTGCAAAAATCAAAGTGTCCAAGGAAAACATGTCAGTATACTACAGAGTACAAAGTATTGGTAACAAAACTGTTGAAGCAAAGGTAGTTATCTCCTTTTAAAATCACTATTAGTATATTGTTTCCCTTTGTTCCTCTAAAATGTTGGGTTTCCCCCAATTTTGGTAGTTGGGGACAGTGTTCCCTGCCATTGAGATCTTTTTGTATGTATGTATATATATATATATATATATATATATATATATATATATATATATATATATATATATATAAGAAGTTATAAGTTTTATTTTCTCACTCCAGGCATTATATTTATTACATCCAATTTATACTGTGGCAGATTGTAATACCCAGAAAACATGCAAATAAAGTTGTTATTTGCCATATATAATATGTGGTATAACTTTTTTCATACCTGGGGTTGTTAATTATAGGATCTCTATTTTTATGTGATTCCCCCACCCCAGTTTCCTATAGACTTTAAAGAATAATAGCAATATAGTCTCAAGGAAAACCAAAAATTAAAATGGGAGCAAGTGCAGGAATGGACAATGTAGAGACGTTATTTGTACAGGTTCCACAAATCTCCAAAAAATTCAAATTTGCAAAGACTTCAATTTTTTGTTTTGATATTCACTATAATATATATGAAAAATTATTTTCTTTCAAAAATGATATACTTACCAATGGTGAACATAAAAAAGATGACATTCACATTAAACCAAGTTTTTGTTTAATAAAATGTCTCTGAACAATTTTTATTTTTTTAGGAAACATCAATGAAAATAATCAGTAAAAAAAAGAAAATAGGACAATACTTATGTTGTGAATTGGTGTGATACTAATTTGTGATAATACTTCACCATGATATAATGACTAAATAGAGCATAAACCTAAATCACACTGGATAGTTTCTATTTTGAAACTGTCATCCTTTTAATTTTCACAGGAGATGCATTTGTAATTTGGCATTTACTTTTGGTTAGGCTTTAAAATGGGTTTATTTGGTGATTGACGGTCACTGTATTTGTACGCCCTGCCCTTACTTTTTCATCACCCCCACCACCTCGAATTTACAAACGAAAAACAAAGGATATAAGAAATGCAAGGAACTTAACTTCATCAATTTATAAAACTCTCACTGTAAACAAGCAGGTAGACTGCTAATTGTTCTTTTCTGGTTTCAATCTAGGCCTATAATTAAGCACCACACCTATAATATCGAAGTGCGGTTTAGTGTTGTCAAGGTCTTTATCGTTCTTAGTCTTATCTATTTTCCGAAATCTAGGTTACACCAACCTGCCCTTATAGACTTAACAAGAGTACTCGTTACATGACTGATTATTTTAAAAATGGTTTCTTGTATCCTAGACCAACAAGTATGTCTCAGATATAAAAAAAAAAGCAGAGACCTACTTGTTGGTCTACTTGTATCCATAATTAAAAATGAATGAATGTAATATAACATCTGGTGAATAATAAAAGCAATTATTTATTCTCTCTCTCTCGTTCTCTTAATAAGCAAGACGAACTTACCTATTGATAACTGGGCGAACTATACTGTAGTCTGATACCCCCAACAAATTTCAATAACTAAAATGTTTAACTTGATAAAATTGCTCAAAACTAAGTCAACTGGATCATTAATTTATAATTTCTAACATGACTGTGACCAGAATGGCACCAATACTGGTATCCCCTTGCGCCTTTCATGCTTAATGGACTTTTATACTCGCATGACGCCATATTCCGTACACTATGGGGTAGTTTATTTCCATCCGATAACATAATGACGTAATTCATCCTATTCGGTAACTGCCGAATAATTTCGTAAATTACCATAACGTTGAGTTTGGAATTATATTCCTTTGCACACATGAAACATTAATGAAACATGTTAAATTCACGTGAAAGGCAATTTTTTTCCCCCATTCTTTTCCTTTGTTTGATTCAACACTGTAAATATCGGAAGCAGACGACATAGCTAGGTATATCCTTAATGGCCATACACCCCATTGCTTAAAATGGACTTGTCCAGGAACTGAAAATGGGTCTTACGCATGTCCGTCTATAATATTGAAAACTTCCGTTAAGCATGAAACCCGCAGAAAATGACGGTGTTAACGCCATTCTACTCACAGTCTGGTTAGAAAATATAAATCAATGAATGAATTGACTAAGTTCTTTGCACTTTTTATTAAATTTAAGGTTTCCGTTATTGAAATCGGCAGGGTGGTACAAACCAACGGGTTAGTAGGCTCGGATTATAGAAGTCTTGTACAGGTATTGATAGTCCGAGTTTCCTCTGACCCTTGGCACTCCATTTTTGATATCGGGTTTTTTATGTTGGGATGTAGGGTCAGAGTCTATTCCCTATCAAAAACTTGGAATTTGCCGACACCATTTGGTCGACGAGACGTAACTACAGCGTTGTTGAATTTTGACCTCGTTCGCACCATTTTCATTGCTAGTCACATGACTAAATCTCGCAGCCGATGTGCATAAACGTCATAGGTCAAATAGTCACGTGATAACAACAAAGTGCGTTGACATGTAGTTTCTGCGTGATCAGTCAGCCTCTTTCCAGGAAGATGCGACAGCGACATGTTTCGGGCTGCTGTTATCCCAATTAATATGTTGAATAATACGTGTTTTTTTCTTGTTATTGTATACATTGCGTGACTTTCAATATTCTCGAGTTTATGTCTTCTTTTTGCAATACTGGAATGGAAGGTTTTATGCATAAACCTATATTGCAACATGGCAGGTAAAGACGAATACACGGAAGCTCTTGCCAATGAGAACTACAGTACGATGTAATAAAATCAGTTATCAATGAAGGTGACACATTTGCCGTCTTCCACAAGGGGTATGGGAAAACGCTTTTTTTTTTTGTTGTTGTTATCACGTAACTATTTGACCTATGACGTTTATGCATATCGGCTGCGAGATTTGGTTAGTCATGTGACTAGCAATGAAAATGGTGCGAACGAGGTCAAAATTCATCAACGATGTAGTTACGTCTCGTCTGACAACGGATTAAAGACAAAATCGTGTTATGCTTGTAATTTCTGATAAGATAAATGATTTCCCTATCGATTTAATGTAATTTGGGTCAATGTAAGGTTATTTAAGTTTGCTAGGCCTGATAGTTGGCGAGAACCCTATGCCGACACCAAATGGTGTCAGCAAATTTCAAGTTTTTGATAGGGAATAGACTGACCCTACACCCCAACATAAAAAACCAAATATCAAAAATGGGGTGTCAAGGGTCTGAGGAAACTCGGACTAAGGTATTGAATGCAGTTATCCCAAACCGCAAGAAATTATAAATTCACTGTGACGATTAACCGATATTGTGGTATTTTCTCTAAGAAATTAAAATGGTAAAGCGTTAGTGTACGTAAAAGATACGAATAGCAACATAGCAATTCTCATATGTCATAATATGATTACAGCGGTAAACAACAGCGTCATAAAATGACAGAAGCAATGTATATAAGCTGTCCTTAGCGCACGTTTTGGGGTTTTCCCCATGGAATTCTGTGCTATAAATAATATTACCCGACGTAGAATCTGTATCGCTTTCCTAGCCTGAAACTACTTGTACAACTTGAAATATTAAACAAGAGTCAACTTCTAAGATATCAGGAATGGTACGTTTTTTTTAAAAAAAAAAAAAATTATTAAAAAAAAAATCTTAAAACACGGGTAACCGGAGATTCCCTGTATGACGTCACAACTAAACTGGCCGAGTTCTGTTTGGCAGAACCACAATGGCGACGAAGGAAGATGATATGTATAATACATGTATATACATGTATTATCTTAGGCCATCGAATCGACAGTACTAATTGTATACATGGTATTATTGTTTTGATGATGGGTATATAATTTAAGTCATATATTGATGTTCCGTTACACTAATTTTATATATATCATGGCTTTTACAATTTTGGTATCAATTCGGTATACCATTGCTATAATGTTGATATATCAAATTATGATCCGTCAATGTGCAATAATACGTATATATAAACATTGGAATTGCATGCTGTTAATTCTAAGCCTATACATTAATGATGCATTTCCACTCATTAGAATCAATTGTCTCCCTTTTCTAAATGAATTTAACAGGAAAAACAATTTCATTGCAATCTTTTTTTGCTTTTCGTTCAAAGGGCAAATATGTGTATTAGCATGTGGTATAAATAAAATATTTGTACATTGTGAATGCCATATCAATGGTATGCTACTCACATACATTTTCATCAAACAAAATTGACTAACCTCGTTTCCTTAGTATGCAATATCACAGGAGTCTGCAGTTTTATCAATAAAGCACGACAATTTTTGACTACATGAAATTACCTTAACGGTATAATACCGTTAAGGTAATTTCATGTAGTCAAATTTCGTCGTGCTTTACCGTTAAGGTAATTTCATGTAGTCAAAAATTTCGTCGTGCTTTATTGATAAAACTGCAGACTCCTGTGGTAATATCTATGGACAATTATTATCCGTTTCTCGTCATCAGCATCATAAACCCGTGATGCAGAAAAAGGAGGAGATGCACGTTGTTGTCAGGTTTATCAATGAACTTTACATTTCCTTTCTTGATAAAAGATTATATGCATTAACAGCCGAAGAGAGAATTGTTTAATGTTGTTTTACTCATTATCAATGTCAGAACGATACAGCTTTTCGTGGTTCCATCGTGGAAACTTATTTAATGTGGTTTGATGTATTGGCTTTGAAGTGCTTTAATTACATGTCTTGGTATAAATATCTGTCGGGCCCCGAGTGGCCAAGTGGTCTAAAGAGCTCTCGCTCTCTGCCATCTCATCTCTGTCTGCGCGAGATTCGGGGAATGTGGATATGTGAGAAAGCTTGCCAGTAGCTTATCGTGGGTCGGTGGTTCATTCCGTGGATTTCCCGGTTTCTTCCTCCATCATTAATACTGGCCGCCATGTATAGAACTATCGTGTGCTAAACCCAAAAATTCAGCGTGATACTGATGGACGATATGTGGACGAAAATCAATATCACAGCTGAAGGGCTGATGTATGGGGGCCTACATAAGTAACGACGATCAATGAATGTGCATTTTGCAATATCTACCGCCAAGAAATTCGATAAAGTTGACAATAATATGTTGGACACATGTTTGACTATGTTTTTCAGATGAAGCTTGTGTGACACCAGACGTCAGTATCTGTGTCTGAACAATGAATTTGCTACCATACACAGCACGTGCTAACACGAGTCACATCTACGACTAAAACACTTTTTATAAAAAAAAACGTGTTAGAACGACATTAATATAATGAAATAAAAAAAACGATTTATACAAAATTGATTTCTTAACACATACTTTAACTCCAGGGTCGTATCACCTTCCTCTATAAATAAAAAAGAGGTATATTTAATAAAACTTTTTTTATAGCAGATATTGTACACATGGTAAAAATTTACATAATAACTCTTTAAGAATTTATTTAAAAAAAAACAACAAACATTTCTACATACGGGAAAGTATCTGCAATTAAATTATCCTTTCCTTTTATATGTCTGATATCAAGATTGTATTCTTGTAAAAACAAACTCCATCTCAACAGCCTCTGATTTTTATTTTGCATTCTGTCGATGAAAGCGAGGGGATTGTGGTCACTAAACAACAACCGGAGAAGGGGTCGAGCTAATATAGACTTCGAAATGCTGCAATGCCAATATTAAAGTCAAGCACTCCTTCTCGATTGTTGAGTAGTTTCTCTGGTGTTTATTCAGTTTCTTAGAGAAATAACACACTGGATGTTCAACACCATTTTAGTCGTCTTGAAGCAAAACTGCTCCAATCCCAACATCACTCGCATCTACAGATAGTTTGAAAAACTTACTGAAATCTGGAGCTGTCAAAACTGGTGTACTTTTAAAGTATGGCCTTTAGTCTATCGAAAGCCTCTTGACATTTTTCAGTCCAAATAAACTTGTTTTTCTTTCTTCACAAGTTCGTCAGAGGCTCTACTACATCAGAAAAATTAGAACAAAATTTACGATAGTAAACAGCCATACCTAAAAACCGCATCAGTTTTTTTCTATTGATATGCACTTAAATTCTGAAATAGCCTTGACCTTAGCATCTATAGTTTTAATCTGTCCATGTCCCACAATATGTCCTAGAAAGGTAACACATGCATGGCAGATCTCACTTTTAGATAAATTAACAGTCAGATTTGAATCCGTGAATCTGTCGAAGAATTTTCGAATCTTAGTTAAATGTTCTTTCCAGGTGTTGTTGTAAATGATGACATCAATATATGCATCGCAGTTGTTTAGACCAAAAATTATCATTTATAAGGCGTTGAAATGTGCTTGGAGAACCCTTCATCCCAAAAGGCGTAACTTTGTACTGGTCGAGTCCATCTGGGGTCACGAAAGCCGAAATTTCTTTTGCTCTTTCCGTTAGAGGAATTTGCCAAAAGCCCTTCAAAAGGTCAAATTTAGTGACGTATTTGGCATTTCCAATTTTGTCGATACAATCATCGATTCTTGGTAATGGAAACGAGTCTTTTTTTGTGACACTATTTACTTTCCTTTAATCCGTACACATTCGGAAGGTTTTATCCTGTTTTGGAACAAGAATGCACGGTGAACTCCAGTCACTCTTACTGGGCTCTAAAATCATTGTCCAGTAAATACTGAATCTCTTTTTTATATATTGCTGTTTAAAAGGATTCATCCTGTAAGGGTGTTTCATTGGTTTCGAATTCACTATTTCAACGTCGTAAAGCATTTTGTTTGTCCTTGTAGGCACCTCTGGAAACAAGTGATTATATTCAGACAACAATTGTTTAAGTTCACTTTTCTCTTGATCTTGCAAATGGGACAGTTTCTGATCTAGATTTTGCATAACTGCCGAATACTCAACATACTCTTTTAACATATTGATATGGCACAATTGTTTTGGTTTACGCCTATCAGGAGTATTTATAATGTAATTTAAGTCACTTAGTTTCTTTTCAACCGTGTATGGACCAAAATATTTTGCCTGAAGAGGATTTTGTGGAATGGGCAAGAGAGCTAGGACAATATCACCAGACTTGAAACTCCTATCTCTTTGAGTTTTTATCATATCTTAGCTTCATGTTTGAGTAGAGTGCAAATTGGCTCTTGCAACTTCACAGGCCTTTGACAATTTATATTTGAAATCAGAAACATATTTAAGAAGATTAAGTTCTGATTCTTCATTTGAAAGAAGTTTCTCTTTCAACAATTTTAAGGGTCCACACACTGTGTCCAAAAACCAATTCGAAAGGACTGAAACCAAGAGACTCCTGAACGGATTCTCTAACAGCAAACAAAAGTAAATGTATGCCTTCATCCCAGTCTTTATCTGTGTCATAATACGATTTCATATTTTTCAAGGTTTGATGAAATCGTTCTAAAGCACCTTGGCTTTCAGGATGATAGGCAGAAGATTTCAACTGTTGAATGCCCAATTCATGCAATGCTTGCTGGAAAATTCCAGACATAAAATTTGACCCTTTATTTGATTGGACAAATTTGGGTAGGCGAAATTGAGTAAAGAACTTTACTAAAGCCTTTACCATATTTTTGGTTTTAATATTCCTCAGAGGAATTGACTCTGGGAATCTTGTTGACGCACACATTGTCAACAAATATTGATTACCTGATCTGGTCTTTGGTAAGGGACCGACACAATCTACCATAATTCTACTAAATGGTTCATCAAATGCAAGAATTGGTTGAGCTTTAGGTATCTTGATTTGGTTTTCCTACATTTTGACATGTATGACAAGATCTACAAAAATACTTTTAATTTTCGGCCAATAGAAATGAGTCAAGATCTTGTGATACGTTTTATTTATCCCTAAATGACCAGCCAAAGGAGTTTCATGGGCCAAACAAAGTATTTCCTGTCTGTAAGGTTTTGGAACCACAATTTGATATTTCACTGACCATTCGTCAGTAGCAGGTACCTCGGGAGGTCTCCATTTTCTCATAAGAACTCCATTTTTAATAAAGTAATAGACAGGTAATTCAGTTGCTTCAGTTTCCCTAACGGCCCGCTGAAACAAACAGGAGATCTCAGGATCCTTCTCCTGTTCAACGACAAGTGACTGTCGTTTATCACCCTGATCAGATAAAAGAGAATGAGTATTCAAAAGAGGATCACTATGATCAATACCTATCGACTGATCCAAATTTGAAGTGAAAGTGACCTCGTCAAAAGCCTGACCAATACATGTGTCAGCTAAAGGAACAGAGTCCTAATCAAAATCATTCTCAAGAGAATTCTTTGCCATAGCTCTGGTAACTGCGCAAGCTGGGAATAAATCAGGGATTTCTTTTTCAATAGGATCAACTTTCTGATCCAAATTAGTCTTGTCAGTTGCAAGTGGATTAACCACAACCTAACCAGCTAAGTCGTAGCCTAGCAACAAATGAACGCCCTCAAAGGGTAAGGTAATACTACACCTACGGTCACAGGTCCAGAAACTAAGTCTGATGTCAAATTAACAGAATGGAGAGGAACAATAAAAAGCCGCACTCTACTCCCTGAATGAGAACACTCATTAGAAAAGGTCTTCTCAGAAGAAGGCAAAACACCTGAAATTAAAAGACTCAGAAGCTCCTGTATCCCTTAAAATTTATTTTAATAGGGATAGGATTGGCCAAATCACCCAAGAGTGATATAGAACCCTTCGACATGAATGGTTCAAAATTCTCCAAAATACAATCAGACTGAGGTTTATCAAACCCAACAAATGTATTGTTTTCAATACATGACCATGACCGCCTAGAAATAAGAGCATTTGGGATAGGTCTATCTTGATTCTGGTGCCTATATTTCAATTTGAAGCCTCAGAAATGAGGTGTCCTTTTTTCTTACAATAGGTACACGTAGGTAGAGACAAGGATTTAGAATCAAGTCTCTCAGAGGCTTGATTTTTAGAATTTGTGCCCGATTGATTTTTACTGAGAGTCGTATTTGTTTAAAACACCTTTCTTTCAGTAGATTGCTGAGTAAAAGATTTGTTTACAGCAACTTTATGAGTTAAGGAATACCTATCTGCAGCCAGAGCAGCATTTTCCAATGTCTTAACCTCATGATCTTCAAGGTGATTTTTGATATCAGTGGGAATACAGTTTTTGAACTCTTCGAGTAATACCAGTTGTTCAAGTCTTTCATAATCATGTTCAATTTTCTCAGATAGACACCATCTCTTAAACAAGTGTTCTTTTTCCCTAGCAAATTCAACATAAGTTTGTATATTGTCCTTTTTGTAACCTCTGACGTTTTGTCGGTATGCCTCATGAACTAACTCGTAACCTTTCAAGATGCATTCCTTAACCAAATCGTAATCAGAACTTTGTTGTACTGATAGAGATATATAGATATTTCTGGCCTTGCCATGAAGTACACTCTGCAATAATTGAGTCCAATACTCTCTTGGCCATTTTAAATTCTCAGCTACTTTTTCAAACATAAAATATTTGTCTACTTCCTTTTCACTAAAAGGGGGAACGAATTTGATATTTCCTATAATGTTAACCTTTGCATGAGATGTGGAATCATGCCTGTCACTTGCCAGATCTAATTCGTTTATTTTAATTTGAAATTCTTTCTCATCCCTTTCTTTTTGCATCTGTCTATCAGTTTCCTTTTCTTCAATTTACCTTTTTTTCCCTTTCTTCAAATTGCAATCTCATTTCTTCTTAAGTTCAAGTTGTTCTTTTTGTAATTGTATTTGTATTTGCCTATCCTTTTCTCTCTTTTTCTAATTGTGCCCTCTGAAACTCAAATTTATATTTATACTTTAGTTCTGCAATTTTAACGTCGGCATCGGTTAAAATCTTACTGACAGATGCCAAAACACTTTTGTCCAAGATATTCTTCTCAATCAAATGTTGAACTATAATTGTCTTGATTTCTTGTTTAGTTAAGGAAGTTTTTTCTTCAGACTTTCTGGCAAGTTCAAGCAATTCATCCTTCCTAAAACTGTTCTTTGGATGGAGTAGAAAGAAAGCTCTCCACTCTCGACATTTTTAAGAAAAAAGCTTGTTGTTTTCACAAAAATGTCAAATAAAATGAACTAGGGGAATTTAACTTTCGAATTTAAGCCAATTTAAATACCAAGAAGGACGAGCGCCCAATTCCTTTCATGTTACGTGACGGCTCGTTCTATGTAACATAAAAAGAAAAAAGTGCATATAACAAGCTTTATAAATATTAACAATGATACAATTTATTTTACTAGAACACAAAATAATGTAAATTATTTAAAACAAGACTTACGGTTTACAGGAATGATCCAAATTTTGTTCAAAAATAATATAAAAAATATAAGTCCTGAAAAGAGTTCTAAACACAGTCTGAAAGTATGATGTTCCGGTCCAAAATGGCGGTTGACCACGTCAGACGAAGGCTAACAGCAAATTCCAGAATTTTCACAATAATGTATTTGTTTCCCGTTCCAAAATTAGGGAGAAAATGTCCAAAAAATAAAATGTTGTTCTCAAAGAAAATTACAAAGACGAATTACAAATTACGTAGACATAATAACAACTTCTTCTTCTGGCACAACAAATTAGAAGTTGTATAACTCGACTCGACTACAACAGTCTGTCCGTGATTATTGACTCTTGAACAGGACAGTCTGTACGTGACTGAGTATGAATCACAAAATCTCCAAAGCATATATGGGAAGGCTAATGCGTAGCCTGAACTGCACGCGCACGAGGAAGCATGAAATTTCCCAATACTTCTGAACAATGAATTTGCTACCATACACAGCACGTGCTAACACGAGTCACATGTACGACTCAAACAAACACTTTTTATAAAACCGTGTTAGAACGACATTAATATAATGATATAAAATGAATTAAAAAGAGATTTATACAAAATTGATTTCTCAACACATACCTTAACTCCAGGATCGTAACAAGAGACATAGACATATAAACATGGTTAGAGTTATAGACATATACAACACAACCATAAATCGATGAACATAAATCTATCATAACTAAATTATACAACAGACTAAAAATATTTAGGCAAGAAAAGAGTAAATCTTTTCGGGGCATATCAATGGCCTTGAAAATGGCCTTTGGCTTTCTTCTTTGTCCTTTTCTAATTTCTTCTTTTTCTTCACCACTTCTTATTTTTATGTCTTACACTTTTTGTCTTCTCATTCTTTTCCTCGTTTTTACCTTCTCATTCTCCTCTTTTTTCGTTCCTCTTTTCATTCTCCTCTTTGTTTTCCACCATTTCTTTCCAAGTTCTCATTTGAATTCTATCTTCTGCATTTTTGTTTCTCCTCCTGTTCCTGTTTTAACTTTTCATCCACTATGCCTTTCTCTTTCTTAAAATTGTCAATCTCCATACATAGTCGATGAGGATTATAAGCCTCAAACTGCATTCTAGCTAGCACCTCCTCCACCATACCTCCTGTAGCTTCGTTATTTTCTGCAAATGAGTGTTTAACGTTGCCGTTGTGGAGAGAGAGAGAGAGAGAGAGAGAGAGAGAGAGAGAGAGAGAGAGAGAGAGAGAGAGAGAGAGAGAGAGAGAGAGAGAGAGAGAGAGAGAGAGAGAGAGATATTAAAGTGGCTTTCGACTGGTTAGCAGACAGACTGTTAAATTATCACGAGGGAAGGGAATCAAAGTCTCATCCCCCAGACTTTAATGCTCTCAAAGAGAGCTGAAAAATTAGTCTTCAGGTCGTGGGTTAATTAGGTCCCAAACTGCTCGCTTGAATACACCAGCTGGTGAATTGACTTGAATACTGAAGGGAAAAGTCTTTAACTTTTAACCTCAACAATACACTGCTCAGTAAAAGTAAAAGAGAAGACTCGTTGGCATGCAGAAACTACCGAACATGTTTTCTTTATCCCGTAGGGTCTCCAGTCAGCCGCCAATGCAGCGTGATGTACCATGCACCCACATGCCACTCACCCACAACACCAGCTAGCGCTCTGAGGTCATCTTGATTGGGAATAGACCCACGCACTCAAGAAAATTTCAAATGCAGTCCAAACAAAAGCATTACCAGGGGACAACCGAGGCGGTATGAAGCGTCAATCGCGATTGGTAGGCGACTATGACGTCTCATCGGTGCACCTGGTGTTTAGATGGGTGAAAATCGTTCCACACCTTCGTCCATGTACGAGCGTCCGAGTGATGAAAAGGAGGAAACGTGTCACGCGCGCGCGCCTGTGTGTGTGTTGGATTTTTAATGTAGCTTCAACAATTTTTCAGTCGTATCACTACCATGTCTGCAGCGTGGCAGTTTATACTGATGTCTAACACTGGGGCATCATGCCGCAGACATCTTTTTCACATCGTCTTATTTTTTTCTTTTTCTCTTCTTCAAGTCTGGCACATTCCGTTATGGCCTGCATAGCCAACTCATCCAAAATACGTCTGGAATATTCAGTGTGCATTTGGAGCTCCAGTAACTTTGTTATTTTGTTACTCATTTTAACTGGTCAATGTTGGGTAGCCAGACTGACGATCGCATCGATTTATACCCTTTGAGCACGTACGTGAATGAAAACATCCCCTAATACCAAAACTTACCATACCACTCTTACCATGGAACACGCTGTCTTAAAAGAAAGACTCACGTTGTCCTTTTTTTTTACTTACAGACATACACTATCGGACAAGAAAGAGAAACGATGTGTGGATTTTTATTGACATAAGAAACAAGGTGCTTATAGACACACTTCTGTTTTTTATCATAAAAAAATGCAAAATATTTGGAAATTCGATTAATGCGTCTTTTGTAGAGTGTTGGGATAGCCCGGAAAAGGGCTGTTTTTGTTAACAGGGAGTGATGGCAATCTTTTATTGTCTAAGATTGCGTCCCTGTCTATCGGCAGGCTGTCCTACAGGATACGGTCTGCTTCAGCGGAAAGTGAAGGAGAACTCTTTCGTCTCTAATCGGCAGTTGACAAATCCTCTATCTGGTTCATGCTGATGTTGTTGCTGTTCTCTTTGCTGCTTCTGAAGTCTATGCTTCTCTCTCCACTCTTCTTTCTTGATTTCGTCTCTGAAGAGTTCTTCTATGAGTGACTTTTTCCGGTTTCTCCAAGTCTTTGCCATGCACGATATTGAATTTCTTAGCAGTCGTTTTCATAAAATGTTGAACGCTAAAGTAATAGCATGCAGAAATGGCCAACAGATAGAGAAACCGTTTACTTCTAATGTCATTGTGTTTTCATAGTCACCTGAAGTGCTTTCATCAAAGTTTTGATGCTTTTGCTTGTCATGAACTTCCACCTTATAAGTGTCTTTTTTGGAAGGATTTTAGGATTTTTGTAGAGGGAATTAATTCAACTAAAGCCACTTCCTAATGGGCTTCGTAATCCAAATGGGTGACCAGAGTTAATTTGGCATGGAACAGCATAAGGTGTCTTTGGGAAGCACCTCCATGGAACTGTCACTGGTTATTCATAATTCCAGAGTTATAATATCCGATTGGCCATTGGAAGTCAGAACCTTGTCTAAAAGAAGATTGTTATGGTGACTGTTTGAAGGGAAAATTGACGTTGGACGCAAGGTTCCCGTTAGAGGAGAGCTTCCAGGATGGTATTGGAAGAAAGTAATCGATGCAAATGCTCAGTAAAATAGTCCACAATTGTTTGTCTCCTTGTTGCAAACTTAACTTGGCAATGGCTGCACCGATTACAACACACCACAAAGATTTGGCATAAAAAGACGATTTGAGCTTTAGGCACACGTTCTCCACACGGCGAATATCCTTTGTAATGTACTATGACTTCTTTGACGAGACATTTTCCTACTTCACGAGTTCGACAAAGAATGTTTCTGATTTCGTACACGTCGTCTTCTTTTTTGGTACACGTTATAACTGGGGCAACTAAAACGTTCCTTTTAACACTTCCCCGTTCATGTCTTCCATTTTATAGACATGAGGATAAAGTCCACGCACTTGTTCAGTGACACGAAACAATTCGGTGGTCCTGTTGGGTACATAACCTTTGTCCAAAGTGCGTTTGGCATTTGCCAATGAGGATCCAATCTCCTTCTGACAACAGTCCACATTTCTTGGGGACAGTCACCCTCGGGGACGTAGCAAACAGGCACTCGACGACGGTTACTTCATTGTCGGTAGTCGCTTCTTGGGGTGGGGGGACATGCGATGCTTCGATTTTAAGATTGGGTTTGTGTATAATGTATGTGCCTAATTCTTGTAGCACGATACAATTGTTAAACTCCTCTGTAACCCCGCAAGATGGGAAGAATCATAGTAAATGCAAGGTAACAAGTTTTCCTTTTTTAAAATACGTTATCCTCTCTTCGCTGATGATACTCTAGAGGGGACGCGAGAGTAGTTTAGAAACGGCTTTACGTGTCCAATGTGCCACAGGATTAGAAGTCGAGGGTAGTCGTGGTGGCGGTAATGGTATGAATTTGGTCTTTTCTTTTTTCACTTCTTGTTTCCTTCCTTTTTTCACTTTTTGTTTTCTTTCTTTCTTTTCACTTCTGTCGAATGAGGAGGGGACATCATCCTTTTAAAACAATCTCTATGTTCTTCTTAATAGGGTATAAGGAAAGGGGTCATCATGGACGCCTCAATCATCAGAGTCTAAAAATCTTTCGGAGTTGGTAGAGCTGTTTCATTTAAAACTTTCTGGTAAAAGAGTTGCAGTCGTTGCAACAGCTGAGTCCTACCTTTGCGATTTTTTCTTTTCTGACATATCGCTGTTATCCATCAACGATTGGAATTCGTGCTGTAATTGGGACATCACAGTCAAATGAATTTTTAGAGGTAAATGAGGTTCCCGTTGTTATTACCAACAATGGTATTCCATCCATCCTTTGTAAGGTACTAAAGCCAGTTTTCGCCCTTGCATCGGATTTCAATGATTACGTCTGAGATATTCTGATTCCAGACAAGTCTTCTATCTTTTTGACCTTTTTAGCTTCATGCCAGGATTAATTCCATCTTTCCCAATACTCTTTTCAGCAAGGGTCCTCCTATTGTCCCCATTACTCCTTTCAGAAAGGGTCCTAACAGGGATAAAATTATTCCGCTGTACATCAACATCTTTTTCTTCTGACGAATGAGGTTTTATTTTGGACCATTTGGCGAAGAACGTGTCGATGTTTGACTAAGCATTTTTGTTCTGGTGTTTAGTCAAAGGTGTGCCTTTCAAGACATTTAAGCAACATTCGCACAGGGTATCGATGACATCTATAAAGGCTGTTTGAATGAGTTGTTTTCGCATGGGTGGATAATTGATTTATACAGGACGGACAACATATCTCAATGTTTGGCTATAGGAAGAGGCAGTCCTTTTCTTTTTCCTTTTCCTTATTGGACAGAAGAATGTCGATAGTGATGATGTCCACGTCTTTGAGCGGACATTTTTAGGCGTTCAGGAGCACAAAACACAGAACCCTATCGTTTATCTCAGATATTTTTTAATACTGGAAGGTCTCGACACTTGTCGTCCGCAGTTCGTACCAGTTGCATGCAGGAATTTGCAACGGATTCATTCGGTATAATTCTTGCCAGGACAAATCCAGTAAACTCTTTAACACGCCCAATCTCTCTTGGACTTTGATTTTGGTGGCATGTAGTCTGTGAGCAGCGGCCTCTGCCGATAAAGAGGAAGATGGTGTCACCACTGGAGGAGACGATTTTGGATAAGCGGGTTTGCAATTTTTCAATAAAATTAGGAAAGACACGTGTCAAGTCGGGTTTGGCAGGCATCACCAGCAACGGAGAAGTGGAAGAACCTGAGGCTACTGGAGACGCAGTCACTGTTGCGCCAGATCCTGGCAGATGTAAGGTTGCGTTCTGGCGGCAGTGCCTTCCTTGCTGGTAGAAGTTGTTTTCTGTGGGCTTTTCTTGTTAAGTTTCTGAGGCCGTGATGTGGGATCGATACTGCTACTCTTTTGCTTCTGGGTACGTCAGGGAGTGGTTTCTTTTCCTTCGTGGCAACGACTTTGGGAGCATTGTGATCCCATTTTAAGAGAAAACGAATGATGACATCTCCTAGAAAACCGCTACCTCCAGGTTTCAAAATGATTGCTTTTTGGTTTGAGTGTCGATGCGAGGATTCGGCAAGTTGCTTTAAGGCTATTTTGTTTCTCTCAGCAAAAAAAAAAAACAAAACAACAAAACATTTGGTTTTGATGTGGAATTTGAATGATGTCTTGCAGTAATTGACGTGTTGTCATCGTAAACCATCTTAAAACTTCTATGAGACTGGTTCTAAGATACGAACACGTATTTTTGGATTTTTATTCGCTACTGATGCTGTACACGTCACAACTCATTTGACTGAAGGATGAGACTGAATGAAATTTATGTTGACGATTTGTGAGACAGACCCAAAGTGACCAAGGCTTTTATAGACCATTTTAGGTTGTTGTTATTAAGTCAATGATGGGGACATGTACTCGACAGTCCCTCCGTCTTGACAAAGTGGTGAAACAGATGGGCACGAAATCGCAAGTAATCGAGGGTGGTGAGTTTTAAATCCACAAGTAAATAAGCGTATGGGGTTAGAGTGGTATTGTCATACGCATGAGACAGCCAAGGCATTTCTGTTTGGCTAATGCTTGCACTTGCGATTTACCTAGGACTTTTAAACACGACCACATAATTAACAATTTTGACTGATGGTGTGATGATCTTTACTTTGTTGAGACAAATTTTGGGTGATGTAAATGTCAAACTACGATGATGTCCATTGTGCGTAAACCGCGGTTTAATTTCTTCGCTTTCTCCTAACATGTCCTCGAAGATGACCAGATGGGTTTTACTAGGGTCAGACACGATCTTCGGCATGAATGACTTCCGAAAAAAAAAATGGAATCACCTTATCTTTCTCGTAGACGGCTGTACACCAACTGTTAGTCTTTGTAACACAACACGATTTGTTTAGGTGGATGATCAATCAAATGATGTCTATGTTCAATCAATCGTTTGATCAATTAGGTTTTGTCCGAACAGCTAGGTCCGGCAATGAGCAACATAAAGATATAGCAACTTCCCAATTGGCACATTCTATGCTTTCGAGATAGATAGATAGATAGATAGATAGATAGATAGATAGATAGATAGATATAGATAGATAGAGAGAGAGAGAGAGAGAGAGAGAGAGAGAGAGAGAGAGAGAGAGAGAGAGAGAGAGAGAGAGAGAGAGAGAGAGAGAGAGACAGTGGTCCCCAACCTTTTTGTCTCCGCGGACCGGTCAACGTTTGATAATTTTACCGCGGCCTGCTGAGACGGGGGGGGGAGTTGATTGTTTATATTTAGATTGTTCGGATTTCATAACTTTAATTTAATTGTATTGTAATACCAAATTCAACAAAAATAAAGTACTGAGCACTATTAAGAACTACATTCCTTTTTATAACAATGATAATAATGCTAAAGTACAAACATGAAATAATACCTGAAAAGCATGATGCAGTTCAGTATGTTATAATGCCTTAATGGTATTGTGAAATGAGTTCTTCATGCATAAACAATTTCCAGTTAATGTGTGAAAGATTATATGATGTTAATCGTTGAGAGGTGAGATGATGTTTGACCTACAAGACTATAGCATATTTGATAATGTCGATTTTATCTCTCACTGAAAACGTCTACCATATGTGTCCTTCCTGAACGTGTGCCACCCACCCACCATTGTTTAGATTGCCGTCTGCATCTCTTATAAATGTGTACTGTGAGTTTTATACTAAATATGAGTATAAAACCTTGCTCTGGTCATCGTAATGTCACGCTTTCATTACGAGTATTAATGAATGCGTCAAGGAATTCATCTAGAAGACAAAAATAGTGCTAAAAGCCATGGGACATCAACATTAAGTGGGAAGAAGTTCACGTGTTAATAGTCATTGTGCCCAAATCATTTCCATGTTGGACTGTGCGTGTGTCGTGTTGGAATTTCACATGAATTGTTTAGAAAATTAATTATCTTACTTTCCATGGTTTTGGAATATCAAAGCCAGAAATATGATGCTAGTCCATAAAGGTGTGACTTCAACCACCCGGTGAGTTTTGTTACTCGAACTGCTGAGATACAAGATAGGGGTGGAATCAATGTGCTAGTCGAAGAATCACATTTCACTTGTCAGACTTTTGTTGAACAATAAGTTAGAACTGATGTTGTTGTTATTACTGTAAGTTCCTGATCGTGTAGAACTTGTTATTTTACTTTAATGTGCAGAAATTGAATCCACTTATCAGGGACTATTTCTAACCGTATTACAACTAAATGCATCACCAGTACGTTGTACTCTCGCTCGATTCACATCGAAATTCACTTGTCCGTTTCGTTCAGTTCAAAGTAGTTGCAGGTATGAATACACAAATAGGGTTAAAAGTAAAAACGCAGACAACGGACATTGAGAGGACAACTTAACTCAATCTAGATTTCATGTTCAGAGGAAGTTTTCCATGCAGTTTGAACAGTTGACTTGGTTACCGCCATAGCTAGCCCTGAGAAGGACAAACAATGATTGGCTAGCTAAGGTCATGTGACGTAAATAGGCGGCTATAAATATGAGTGCACAACAGTGCACTGGCAGATAGCTGTCAGAGCGGCAAAGTATGAACATCTAGATAGAAAAGGATTTCGGCCACATATTCTAAAACCATAATTTATATAATTTTTACATAACCCCAAAACTTAATAGTATTGTTAGGAGAAATGTTAAGTAGATTTATTATTGAATTTAAATGCCTTAGAATTATCATATAATTCTTTATAAAGCCAATGCTATCTCCCACCACACTGCTCTGTACTAAAATTTTTTATTTTCATTTAATTCACGCTACCATGCCAGAGTGTGTTACATCCATTATAATAACATAATTTATTTCATCATGATATAGTGTATTATAACGCTGTCTTTTGGCATTTAGACAAACAAGTCTGCTCTATATTATCTAAAATTAATAGTGTTGTGACAGACACTATATTAGCTAAGTCACTATGCGAGATTGAATAGCACGTTCTCTCTCACTTATATTTTTATGTATAAAAATCATTTTTAAGTCCCGAACTCTGGTCTTTTCGATATTTAACACACGGGGTGTTACAGTATTTAAACATGCCTTCAAAATCAAATACAATTACACCAACAAATGAATATAAAGTGATTTAACATTTTAACTAGAATGCTAAATTAATGAGAATCCTGAACTTGTTTCTTTGCAACGAGACGGTTTCATCTGGGGGTAATAGGATACAATGTGTGTTGCTTATGTCCAGTTTATTCTGTTGTTTTATTTTGGATGCTGTCACTGCAGAAAACCCGCTTCACACAGATAGGCTATCGGAAATGGCAATAGGGATTTAAGTGCGGTGGTGGCAATCTCAGGGTATTCCGCCATGACTTTAATCGAAAACACCGGCAGAGTTTTAAGGCCACCGTCATTTGCAATCTGCAGCAGTTGACCTTTTTCTTGTACAGACATGCTAGATTCGCCTGGTTTGTTGACAATTGGGTCGCGGCTCGTTTCCTTACCAGTTCGTAGGTCTGTTGTGGTTGGGAAATAGCGTTCGAGCTCTTTTAAAAGCTAACACAGGCGATCGTGAAACAACTGAGAGAATTAATGCTCAGGCTCAGTCTCGCCTAAAATCCTCGCTAAAGTCTCAAACATGTCCAAAGTGCCCCTGTTAACGCGCCGTCCCCACAACTCCAGTTTGGCTTTAAATGCATCTACTTTGTCTGCCAACTGAAAAAAGATTGTCAATTTCCCCTAAAAGGACAGATTGAGTTCATTGAGCAGGCTGAATATGTCACACAGGTAAGCTAGTTTTGCGACCCACACCTTGTCACTGAAATGTGCTGCCAGAGTTGACTTCTTTTCTGAGAGAAATCTTTGCAATGGCTCTCTTAATTCAAATACTTTGCTTAGCGATTTTCCTCTGCATAACCATCTTATTTCTGTGTATAAGAGTAGGCATTTTATACTCTGCGTCCATCTCATCACGAAGCTGATAAAACAGGTGCAAGTTAAAGAAGTGTGCTTAGATGTGGTTAATAACTTTAACGACTCGATCAATACGCTGCTCAATTCCGGTGATATTTTTTCGGCTTACCAGCATTTCACTGTGAATGATACAATGCGTAGATTAAATCTTATGTGCAACTTCCTTAGTCCAAGCAGTTAAACCAGTCTTCCAGTCATGGCAGCGGCTCTCTATGTGCATATGCCGACACAAAAGGACCATTTTAGTTGTCCTGATATAACCATCCAGTGACATGTACAGTTCTGCTCATGTGGTGTTGGTTGGCAAAAATAGAACACATAATAAATCCTCATGCATATCTTCCTGATATAGATATCGCATATAAACAAGCGGTATTGCCTTGTTGTCGATATCTATAGATTCGTCAACCTGGAGTGCGTACCACGGTGATGTATTAATCCTTTCCAACAATTGTGTCTCAATGTCTTCGGCTATTTCCTCAATGCGCCTAGTCGCAGTGCTAGCCAACAAAGGCACATGTGCTATCTTTTCCACAGCAGCCTCTCCTAGAAGTTTACGGCAAATCTCTGTAGTGGAGGGCAGGATCAATTCTTTTTAGCCTTAGCAATACGGTTAGTCACCAAATACGAAGCTCTCAGTTCATTCTCCTTTATTTCTTCTGTTCTTCGTGTTCCCGTTTTTTTTAAAAAAATAAGCCAGGGGCTTGTCTTTTAATCCAGGGTGTTTGACGTTCAAGTGGCAAAGCAGTTTTGAATGTTTCATTGCTTCATTAGAGAGCTGGTCGCCGCAAACTATGCAGAGCGGGGTTTGGTGTGTGGGAATCACCTGTCCCGATAAATCCATATTTCAAGTAGGACTCATGGTATTGTCTGTTAAAAGTTTTATGTTTCTTTGATGTTTAAGGCACTTTTTCTGTCTCTTCACTGGGCCTTTTATTTTTCCCAAGGAAACGTTCTAACGACATCTGTTTCGTACTCATTTTTGCTAATTTGTGTGTTAAATTTGAGCAAACACAATATACACGTACACCAAGCACTCTTAAATAAGTACCGGTGAACAGAGAGAAGAGTGATACACACCTTCTCTCCACCAAAGCCGCTCATCTCCAGACGTGACCTAAAACCACCCCGATATCACGATATTTTGCGCATGCACGGTATTAGTGCGGCTTTAGGTGACGTCTCTCAGCTCCTGGTTAACCTCTCGTCCATGGCAAGTCGCACAAGCCCGAGAGAAATAAACCGCAATAAATAAAATGGAAATAATGTAATGTTCCTTTGGGCGGCCCAGTACCATTTGATCCACGGCCCGGTACCAGTCCGCGGCCCGGGAGTTGGGGACCACTTGTATAGGGAATGTCACTTTTGACACGAAGACAGACAAGACATGAGTTTTTAAACTTTTTTTTCAGGAAAATTTTATTGCAAGCTTTAATACTGTCAACAACACGAAAGACAAAAATACATAAAAGTCAAATGGGTAAGTACATTAATAAAAGACTCATCAAAACGATCATAGTGGAATATAAACTCGCACTTGTTAAACGTTTTTGGTGACGAAGGTCTGGTGTTCTAGGGGCAGTGTGGAATATTCGTAGAGTCTCTGCACTCCTTGGCACAGTTACACAGAGGTTCTCCCGGAATGGTCTTTAGGGAATGTTGATGACGGTCCTGTTCTGAAGGGAGTGATTTTCCTCGACGACGGATTTTCTTCTGGCTTTTTCACTAACACAGGTTTGAAAGTTACTTTTTCACTCAACGTTCGAAGTCAGAATTATAAAGCTTGGGTGTATTTTGCCACTTCTATTGTCCAAGCCTAGAATTCCCAACTTTTCCAAGGAATCATCAGGTAAACGAAATCCCTAAAGCAAGTCACTAAGCCAAACGCCACACGTCGACCCCAATTCAATGGACACAATTCTCGTAAAATGCGATGATAATCCTCCACTATCTGAATACCGTGATTGGTTTCCTTCCACGGAATCTGTTGTATCACGAATGATAAAGGTTGTGGCCTGGAAGTCCGTTTTTATACCTCCTTTTCTCAGAGGCAATAAGTGAACTTTCTGCACAGATATTATTGCACTCTAATGGCGAATCTAAATAGTTTAGTCACTAACTTGCATATCACACACCGTTCAGAAGTGTCTTCTTGAAGTAATTTTACATTGTGAAAACAATTTTGGTAACCCTCTAACTCTTCTTCTGGAATCTGTTGCAGTAAATCTACATTGTAGTAAAAAGAATCAGTAACAAGCCAATCTTTCTTGCACTTGAGTAGTTAAACAATGACGATTTGAACACTTTCATCAGAATCGGTACTCTTATAGTATTTAGGTAACCGTGGTTTTAACATTAGTGACGTAACTGATGCAATTGTTCTTTGCAGTTCTCTTGTATTTTGACGAAATCTCGGGAAATGTGTTCTATCAACAGCACAGGAGAATTAATTACTGGGCCGTGATGTGAGTGTGTCTGCTATGTACGATTTTATATAATACCTATTCAGTGCCATCATTTTTTGGTGATGTGTGCCTTGGTCGTGACGTGATATGGGCCGGTATGTGCAGCAAGGCGACGGGTGCCGTTTACACGCAGACCTGGCTTCACAATTCCGCACCAATTAAAATTCTCTAACCTATATATATATATATATATATATATATATATATATATATATATATATATATATATATATATATATATATATACTGTCATACAGGTTAGAGAAATTTAATTCGTACTCTACTGGGTTTCTAACCCAGGTCCGCTAGTATATGGTACCCAACGTCTTGCCTGCACGTACCAACCCATATACCGTCACGACTAAGCTCACATCACCACACCAAAAACTAATGGCACTGAATCGGTGTTATATAAGTTCGTGTGTACACACTCGCATGACACCTAGTTATTAATTCTCATATATATATATATATATATATATATATATATATATATATATATATATATATATATATATATATATATATATATATATATATATATATATACACACAGTCGTTCCAGATTCCTATGACAGAAATCAAGGTATATAGGATTTTTGTATTACAAATAATTTTAATTATTTTTATCAGACAGAACAGACTGTGCTATCCCTGGATTCTTAGTACTCTACCGAGTTTCGAACCCAGGTCTGCGCGTAAATGGCACCCATCCCCTTGCCTGCACGCACCAACGGATATACTGTCACGACTAAGCAAGCATCACCAAAAACTGATGGCACTGAATCGGTGTTATATAAGCTTGTGGGTAGCAAGCAGACACTCGCATGACGACCTAGTAATTAATTCTCATATATATATATATATATATATATATATATATATATATATATATATATATATATATATATATATATATATATATATATATATATATATACACACACACAGTTGTTCCAGATTCCTATGACAGAAATCAAGGTATATAGGATTTTTGTATTACAAATAATTATAAATATATACCAACCTAACAGACTGTGCTATCCCTGGATTCTGTAGTAGAATCTTGATAATAGTGGGCAGAAATAATAGTTTAATACAAACAATAATATCATACAGGTTAGAGAAATTAAATTCATACTCTACCGAGTTTTGAACCCAGGTCCGCGAGTAAATGGCACCCATTGCCTTGCCTGCACGCACCAACCCATATACCGTCACGACTAAGCATGCATCACCAAAAACTGATGGTACTGAATCGGTGTTATATAAGCTCATGCGTAGCAGACACACTCGCATGACGTCCTAGTATTTTATGGCACAGCAGCATTTGTCCAATACTGAGAGGCCTCTATGCCTGGATGCTTTATCAAGGTCAAATTCTGTTGAGCACCGTCTGTTAGTTTACATTTTGGTTTCTGTTTTTCACACAGCTGTGTGAATGTTTCCCATATTTTATAACAGTGGCCATATTTGAGGGCAGATTGGTATTATTTGTAAATTTTTGAAAGGCCTTCAGGCTCTGACACCTGACGAATTTATTCAATTCTGTTTGGCTTTTTTCTAAGAAGTTATGCATTTTTTCTTCCTATTTATAGTAACAGCAAATGCCGATTTGTATGATTTTAATCAAATTTTAAATTCGTTCATAACAGAATTCTGGGGCCCCAAGTGGCCTAAAACACTCTCTGTTAAAGATCACTGCCATCTCACCCGTCTGAGTGGGTTCGAGTCTCGGATTTGGCCAATGTGGATATGTGAGAAAGCTTACCAGTAGCTTCTCATGGGTCAGTTGTTCTTTCCGAGGTTTTCCCAGGTTCTTCCTCCACCATTAATACTGGCCACCCTGTATAGCCTATCATGTTTTGAAAAATGGCGTTAAACACCACAAAAAAAACCCAGAATTTTTTTCCGACACATTTAATTGTTCTTTGGGGGAAAGTTATTTAAGGATTTCTATTTTTAGCAACAGCAGCCATGTATGACACAAATTGTAATCATTTACACAAATTTAGAAGCCCTATCTGTTTAAAAAACTTATCAACATTTAGACAAATTATGTTTTGCAATGTTTGAAAAGTTATTTAAAATATGTATTAAGGATTAACTGTCATATCTGATGCTTGGATGGCATTATTTTCATAAAAATTTGTGTAAAATTCTGCTGAGCAGTTTTTGAGTCAAAGTAGTTTAAATGTTTTTCTATTATTAGTAATGATGGCAGATTGTGATTGTCAAAATTTGATATTTTCTGGTGGTTTTTGAGAAGGCATTTACATGTTTATCTGTTAGAAAAATGTCAGATTTGTTGGCAGGTAGGCATCATTTGTCTAAAGCCTTATAGCCATCTATGCAAGTATGCATTCTAATTTGGTAACATTTTGTTTAGATATGTTTGGGAGGTCACTGAAGGTTTTTCTATTAGTAACAGTGGAAGTATTTGAAACCAGACTCATCATTTGAAAAAATCTGAGTGTCCTTTATGCAAGGCAGCCAAGATCCTTTCTATCAAATTAGGTAAAATTCTGTTGAGCAATGTATGTGGTAGTTTAAAGTTTTGATTTTATTTTTAGTAAGAATTAGCTTATTTTATAGCTAATGGTTTCTTTAACAAGCTTTCAATTTCAGGATGCTCTCTGTCAAATTCTGTCACCCAGTTTACAATAAGGCATTTGAAAATGGTCACTGCCATACTACACTCAGAATCGTGTAAGAAATACCTTAACTATGTTCCTTATATACGCTATGTCTAAGGCTGCAGATTTGCCAATTGGAAAAAAGCGTAACACCAATTTTAAGCTCTAAAAATAGTAATGCTTGACATTTATAGAAGGAATAAACTTTCCTTCAAAGATGGAACTCTCACACCTGTAGTGAGGTAGACAACTTCCAATACTTTTTGAAGGCCTCATGTATGTAAGCTTTTCAGCTAAAATGTTTTAACCTAGAAGGACTGGATTTGTGAGGTAGTAGTAGTTCCCCTAAGGTATTATGATTGGGTAATATATGCAATGAAAGTTCTCACATCAAGTTTGCTTACCAAAACGAAAATCAGACATTTACGATCTCACCTCAGATTGAATTACTGGTGCTAAATCCCATCATTAATCAATTACTGTTGGAGGAGAGGTACATGTTCCTCCAGATGTTTTATCGGCAAGGGCTCTGGATGGCTTAGGTGGCACTCAACAGTTTCAGCTTTTGCATAAGGTTAGATTTGTAAAGAAAAAGAATTGTCCTGGTTTTCCTCACTGGTTATATTGGCTATTTTAAAACAGACCTTGTAAAACTTCTGTAATTTTAAAAGAAATTTTAATTCCCTTTTTGGGGGGTTATGGAGTATACAGCTTGAATTTACATTAGATGTGCAACTCTGAAAATTTTATTTTAGAAAGATGGTCAATAACTTTAATTTTACTTTTTAAAAAAAGATATTTTGTAATTCATTCATTAGACTCTCAGAAGCTGGTATTGTCTAGTCTTGCAAAATTGTTTTTCCCAACTTAAGTAACTGAAAAAAAAATTGTACTTGAGAATAATTTAGGAAGATGGCTGATATTTATGGGAAAAGCTAATGGATTTTGGCAGGTACACTAGTATGTTGTCTGTACTAAATGACACTTTACATAGGCACATCCAATGTACTAATAGCCATCTAGCAGTGGCAAGGGAGATAATTAAAATGGTATCTTGAAAGTGATGTGATTATGATTTTTAACGTAGCTTTAACAATTTTTCAGTCATATCGCTACGATGTCTGCAGTGTGGCAGTTTATAATGATGTCTAGCACTGGAGTATCTTGAAAGAGTTTCTTCACACACATTATTTTTAGTCTATACAGAATATAGATGGAAATGAAAAATTGTTTCATTTTCCTGGGTGGGCTGGATTTGGGAGGTTGCATAAGTTAATTCCTGATTTTAATGTGATTGGATAATGTATTCAGTTTGTGAATGCACTTGGATAATGTATTCAATTTGTTAATGTGATTGGATAATATATTCAGTTTGTGAATGTGATTGAATAATGTATTCAGTTTGTGAATGTGATTGGATAATGTAATCAATTTGTTAATGTGATTGGATAATGTATTCAGTTTGTGAATGTGATTGAATAATGTATTCAGTTTGTGAATGTGATTGGATAATGTATTCAGTTTGTGAATGTGATTGAATAATGTATTCAGTTTGTGAATGTGATTGGATAATGTATTCAGTTTGTGAATGTGATTGGATAATGTATTCAGTTTGTTAATGTGATTGGATAATATATTCAGTTTGTTAATGTGATTGATAATGTATTCAGTTGAAAAACTTCCTCATCCAGTTCCATGAGCATACCATGCTTATAGCTGGAGATTTAGCAAAAAGATACATTTACCCAGGAGTGAGCCCTTAATTTCAAACAAGAGACCCATGATGGGACATAAATTTTACTGGCCAAAAAGAATTTCCAGTTATTCAAGATATGACAATTTCTTCTTTTAAACTGCTGAAAGTTGAAACCATCTTTATAATTTTGTGCAATACAATTTTTAAAATTAGCCACTGTGGTGGCCATACTGGCTGTATAAATTGGCATCATTATAATTTAGGACCAATTAGTCATCAGAAGACATCTTTTAGTGAAATGACCATCCATTCAGGAGGGGCATCAATAAGATCTTCAAGGCGGCCTCCATTTTGGCCATGCTGAATGTCAGATTTAGGTCCAGTAACTAAAACAAGATTTGAATGATGGCAGCCATGGTGACAATATTGGATGTCAGATTTAGGTCCAGTAACTAGAACAATATTTTAATGATGGCAGCCATGGTGACAATATTGGATGTCTGATTTAGGTCCAGTAACTAGAACAATATTTTAATGATGGGAGCCATGGTGACAATATTGGATGTCTGATTTAGGTTCAGTAACTAGAACAAGATTTTAATGATGGGAGCCATGGTGACAATATTGGATGTCAGATTTAGGTCCAGTAACTAGAACAAGATTTTAATGATGGCAGCCATGGTGACAATATTGGATATCAGATCACCACCATTTTCATTAAGGACAAACTAGATATCACTAGAGGTTTTTTGGTGAAAACCCAATGATGAGCATGGTCTTGTAATGGGAATACTTACTGATTCTACAGTTCACTTATCATAGCTATCCCTCTTGGTTTGACACTTGTGACTGTACAGAAAAACTCTAACTTAAACACTTAACCAGAGAGGCATAACCTGGTTTTGGGGTGAAAGGGAGGATGGGAGTACATGGAGATGCAAGGCAATACTTATTATTTCTATTGCACAAGCATTCTTTTATTGGTTTGTGACTTATGACCATACATAAAAGCTTGAAATAAAAACTTAACAAAACTTAACCTTGCCTGGGAGAGGTACTTCAAGGGTGGGATGTAGTAAGGAAAGACTAATTCTTACTGATTATATGTATGAAGGCAAATGCCTCAAAGTAGGACCATACAGAAAACTTCAGCCAAACCTTAATGTTACTGCTGTCAGAATGAGTGACCCATATGTATCCCCCAATCTAAAGCAGTTCAGATAACACAACTAAAAAAATGAAAATCAAGCCAGAATGTGTAAAATATATTTAATTCTTTCAGCTCCTTAACAGAGAAACTTGCAATTTTGAATTATTTTTTTTTGGTGAATTTCTTTTTATGAATAACAAGGTATCAAAATGAATGAAAGATGTGATTCTTACAGGCTTCAATTTGTACACATAATTATCATGGACAGTTTGTTTTTGGCTCAGCATCAAGCAGCAAAAACAGATGACCTTATTTGAGTACTCAGTTTAGATTAAATCTATCAAACAAATCAAATAACTTCCAAGATTAATCAAGAATTATTCAAAGAGTTTTAAAATAAGATAACATAACATGGTGCTAATGTGAAATTCTATGTATCACATGGCAAAATAATTTAATACTTAAAAAAACTGTTGCTAAAAGAAAATGCACAGTGGTGTTAGATCAAATTACATTCCAATACATAAGACATTTTGCTTTTACCTTAGATAACACAGACCTGTTTACCCATAAATTTTCCTGTCAGTATTTTAAGCAATGCCTGTCAGTATTTTTAGACCGCAGTCAGTATTTTCAGCACACAAATAGTAGATACTATCAATATACTATAATTATCATTATGTAGTATTACATGACATAATGACTATACAATATTGTGTAAATAACTCTTAGTTTGCAAAGACGCTGGTATTCAGTTAATTCTGTGTTTCAAGGCACAAATATGCAGAAATTGAACACCACTGACTTAAACATCCTGTTCATATTATAGTGATAAAAACCACAAAAAAATACCACAACATAACCAAATTTATTGTTGTTTACCTCCGTTACTTTCTCTAGTAATTATGTTTTCTCAGCTTCACACATATCCATAACATTTTAATTAAAGCCAATTCTCTATTTTACATGGTTATGGACGACTTGATATAAAACATTATGAAAGACATTGTTACCACCCATCCACTTAGAAAATAATAAGTTTATCTAGATAGGTGAAGGCAATCTTATTTATCTGATAAAATCTAGTATCATCTTTGTCAATATTTACTAGAATGGAAAAAAGGTTAATAAATTATTTTTCATTGCTTCCGTTAACTTGTCAGCTGTACTCAATGACAAATTCATATTTGCGATCAATTCACATAGAATCGCCTCAGCACGTGTTATTTGTTTTTGAAGTATGTTTTGATCACTGACTTCCTTTCCTTTCATCATTGACAAAATGTTTCTATTTCCATTCACTAATGATTTCAATTTTGTATGATTTTCCGATTCCACATGCCGTGAACAGTCATTCCTTCCACCATGTGCACAGGAAAGTCTAAGTTGCAAACAGTGCAATGCACAAAATGTTCTCCTTTTGACGATGGTTTAAGGCATAGCCACAGAGTAGAATAAACTGGTAGAAAATGCTGCTTTCTGTGTTAGACTTTCCATTTTCATCATCAGTTTCGTGCTGAAACTTTCTTGTCGGCGGCATTTTCCTTTGTTTAAACAACCGGATGTTGAAAATGTCAAAATAAGTGACGTGGCACAAAATGTGGACGCGGATGCAAACCGAAGAGACAATACAACGAAACGAAACAAAAACGGCTTAAAAAATTAATTTTTAAAAGTAATAAATAAATGCAACCTCAAATCGTATTTTCAGTTCAATGACCGTATGGATGGGCTTTATTCCGTACAAATACGGTTGGATAAACAGGTCTGATAACATCAGGATATTATATTGCACATCATATATTAAAATTACAGATGAAACATCACAATCCAAGATAAAATCAATCATGCCATGTGATATCAGTATGTGTGAAAAAAGATCATCTTGCTTTGTTACATTAAACTATCTGAGAAAACCACAAATATACATGAAAATTATCTCTGTTGATTCTCTGTATATATCAAAGTCTGAATTTTTAAACAAATAGCTCCTTTTCCTTGGTAGGCTGCATGGACAAAATTATGCATGCATGACTACACATACCAAAACATTACAACTCCATTCCATGTGTAGTTTCGTGAAGATGCTCTCCAGAGACAAGAAATATTGCAATACATTTTCCTTTTACCCAGTCTCATGTTATCTCAGATCACCAGTAGTCATTATTTGGTTACATTATTTGTAATGCCAGATAACATTTAACCATTCTCTCCTGTGACAAACATGTGGATGCCTTTGTCTGAATTTAACATATGTGCAGCTCTGTCTGTGCCAATGATATCTGACAGACGCTGTGCTTCGTACCTGGAATACAAGACAGTACAGGTCTGGTGGTTCACTCCAGCATTAGTCCTTTTTTTCTTCTCTTGCAGCATGTTGCACATTTCACTATAAAAATGGCCATATGATGGCAAACCATAGAAGATAATGTGGTTAATACCTCGAATACGAAACCTGTGGAATAAAGAAGTCAAATTAATGGCAAGAAACCCTCAAAGAGACTGATGCTTCATTGGCTGAAAAAGATTTCAGGGGAATACAGGAATACATTATTTCTTCTTTTAACTGCTAAGTGTTTAAGCCTTCTTTGATATTTCTGAATGTTAACATCTTTTTCAGTTAGGACCTTAGGACCAACTTGATATCATAAAAAGTCTTCTTGTGCAAATGCAATGTCTATATGACTCAGTTTAAAAGTAGTAATAACAAAATTTTTTAAATGGCTGCCATGGTAACCATATTTGAAGTCAGATCAGCAAAATTTTCATTTTGGCTCAACAAGACTTCACAAGTCTCCTGGTGAAAACTCAATATCATGACTTTCTGTTCAGAAGACAGGATACTTAGGTTTTCAAGATGGCTGATGTGGTAGCCATATTGAATGTTAGATTGGTACTGTTTTTATTTAGGACAAACAACATATAATATGAAGTGATTTATTGAAAACCCAAGATTGATATGCTATCCATTTTATCCATTCAGGATGAGCAGTGATATCTAAACTATTTGTATGCTGGCCACCACAACAGCCATGAAAAATACGTCATCAGAATCATTTTGCTTATTACCAGTTAGATCATGGGATAAATGTGTGTGCAAAGTTTCATGGCAATTTTCAAAGGCATTAAGGAAGAGTAGAAGTAACAAAATTGTGCTAATGAATGGATGGACAAGGTACAACAGGACATCCCGTAAGTTCTATGAACAGTCACGCTAAAAAGACAAGGCTTCTGTACATGGTGTCTAACCTGTGCAATTATGTACTAACCCTGCATTTGATATGCACAAATTCTAATTTGAAACTTTATCATTTACTATGTTTTCAATTCAATAGGGTTCTTTCTTACCCCAAGTGGTAACTGTAGATGGTGGAGAACTCAAGCCATTGTGCAGAAACTTTCTGCTTTCAGCTGCAGTGTTGATAATGACCTTTGAAATTACTGAAAGACTTCTTCCTTACCTTAAGTGCAAGTTATCTACAGTTTGAAGTTGTAGATGGTGGACCACTTGATTTACTGTGTAAACCAGTTTTCTTTATTCAGTCACAATGGTCTTGATGTGTTTGAGATTTTACCCAAAGATCAAGATGGCTTTTTTAACCCAAGAACATGTCACCCAATCATTTTGCTAGAAAACTGTATTTATTGTGCAGAAACAAAATTGGTAAGGTAACAGAGATATGAAAAGAGAACATCTAGCTTATATCAGGCAAGTCAAATTCAAAATTTACATACATTTTAATAGCCTATACTTACCTTCTGTAAAAGTGACATCGTTCAGTGTAAAGCATCAAGGCAACTTTGCCATGAAAGAAAAGGTTTCTGGCACGGGATATGTTCTTGTCTTTCGAGTACCTGTCAATCATAATCGCAGCATAAATATTTGTTGTAGCAAATATTTTCACATTTGCCATGAAAGATAATTTATTAGTAATGGTTTAGTTTGGTTTGGTTTAATGCTTTATGACTCAAAACACATCTATTTAATTCTGATGCAAATAGAGTAAAGTGCCTTGACCAGGAGACACCATGGTAGATAACCCTAGCTGGTTCAATGGCAGGATTCGAAATCACACCATTTGGGCTGGAGTCCAACAGAGTAATCCCAGATTATAGAGCTCCTCTTTAATAATAAATTTGAGGATTGGTGAGCAATTCGCCCATATAAATATACCCTTGACTATCTATCCTAATTAGATACAGTTTTTAGTTGATTGCATCAGAATACTTGCACATTGTATAATCATTATACTTGCAAAAGTTTCAAAAGAGCTATGTCCCATTTCCTTTACCAAAGACTCCAGACAACAGACTTCCTGTACTGCACATCGGCAAAGAACTTTGATTTCATCAGCCTGTATACAGTGAATGTACAATTCACTCTGTAGCTTCAGCATGGATTGCCAATGAATATGAATGCAGGAATCATATCTTTGCTACAACAGCTCTATGCTATTATTGAATAAAATATAGTACACACTAACTCTATCTTGGCACTATGTTTTCCTCACCTTATTATCCTGACCATTGCTTTCGTCAGCACTGAAGGCTGAACAGTACTTTTATGTTCTAAGACGAACTGGTTTCCATTCTATTTTGACTTTTGGTATTATCAGCACTGGAAGGTGAACTGGACTTTGCACTATTAGATAAGTTGGCTGCCCTCATACATTTACTTTATTGATCTCTAGGAGTTGAACTGGTATTTGCACTTAGGCTACTCTGATTAAAAGACTTGCTATAAACTTTGCTACTTGAACAGCTATTATTTTTGTCCTCAATGATGTGACTCATCTCTGATTTTTAATTCTGCAATGTTCCCTCATGATTTTCTTCTTTTTACAACTGTCACATCTGATTCTACAAAGACTAAGGGCATTTAATTGCCTAGAGAGAGTTACTTTGTTGCTGGCGCTTGAGAATGTTAACACGGATTATTTTGCATGTTGTTATGCAATAGGCTCGTATAAATGTAAGAAAAGAAAAGAGTGAATCCAACAATCTTTGTAATTTTTAACAAAATAATTTATTTCCCTAGAAAACAACGTAAAAATAGAAAATATGATGTATGGTTTGTGAAAATAACCCAAAAATTAATCCTAGAATTGAAAAATATAAGTCCTATCACTGAACAGTTTTAATTGAATCTGGGTTCGAATCTCCAATATGGAGGCGATGTCAAATGAAGTCATTGTACTAATGGCAACAGTTCCTCGTTGAATTTTGTGAACCAAGAATAATTTTCCAACCTTAGAATTTCCTAATAATTTCCACTTAATGACTTTGTCCAAGACTTTGATGAATTTAACAAATCTTCAAATTCGGAAATTATGAAATATCTAGACCAGAAACTTTTACATTTGCAGCAAGATGAAAGAAATCAACTTAAATAGTTATTATTCAAATATGAACACTTGTTTCCGGATATTCCTACAAGGATAAGCAAAATTTTTCATGATGTTGAAATTGTTGATTCAAAACCTGTAAAACAACAACCATACAGGATGAACCCTCTCAAACAGGAATACTTGAAAAAGGAAATTCAGTATTTGGTGGAGAACTATTTCATTGAGCCCAGTAAAAGTGATTGGAGTTCTCCATGCATACTTTTTCTGAAACCAGATAAAACTTTCCTTATGTGCACTGATTATAGGAAGGTAAACAGCGTGACAAAAACAGATTAATTTCCTTTACTAATGATCGATGATTGCATTGATAAAATAGGAAATGCCAAGTATGTCACCAAATTTGACCTTCTTAAAGGATTTTGGCAAATTCCACTTACGGAAAGAGTGAAAGAAATTTTGGCCTTTGTGAATCCAGATGGACTCTACCAGTACAAAGTAGTACCGCTTGGGATGAAGGATTCTCCAAGTACGTTTCAATGTTTGATGAATATGATTACTTCCAGTCAAGATAATTGTGATGCTTATATTGATGACATCATTATCTACGATGACACCTGGACATCTAGCCACGAATTGAAATTCATTGAAAGACTTACTGATGCTAATTTGACAATCAATTTATTTAAAAGTGAGTCATGCCGTGCTTGTGTGACTTTCGTAGGACATATTGTGGAACATGGTAAAGTAAAACCTATTGATGCAAAGGTGAGGGCTATCTATGATTTTCCTGTGCCTGTCAGTAAAAAGCAATTAATTCGAATTTTGGGTATGGCCGGATACTATCAAAAGTTTTGTTCAGCTCCTTCTCCGGTTGTTGTGTATAGTGATCACAACCCCCTTACTTTCATCGACAAGATGAAAAATAAAAATCAAAGATTACTAAGGTGGAGTTTGTTTTTGCAAAAGTATAATCTCAACATCAGACACATCAAAGGAAAAGACAATTTGATTGCAGATGCCCTTTCCCATGTATAGAAATATTATTTCATACATACATTACATAATTCATAAAAATTTCTTTTGTAATATTCTTTACTGCATGTATAATTTACAGATGGTACAAAGAAAGCTTTATTATATAAATCTTCCTTTTTTCTTTATGGGGGGAAGTGTTATGTATATGTGATTAAATTGCTTGTGTGTAAAGTTTAAAATTCTTTATTTCAATTTTGTTTCATTGTATTTAATTAAAATGAATATTTTTCTCAGATTTGGGATTCTATTTTTAGTAGTGAGATATATTTTTAGCACAAAGCTGTTTACTTAAACGAAATAGCAATACGTGCAAATTATCGAGTCCGTCTTACCTTGGTAACAAATCAACAGGAAGTTAAAATGATGGTGAGCATCATGGACATACTTTATTCACATGATCACTGTTTGTAAACAATTTTTTGATTGTTTTTTTTAAGTCGGTTTATATTGGACAACATAAAAAAACTAGTGACCAATCTCGCAAGACTTGAAATATGGTTTTGGAGAATAAAATATGCATTTTAATATTTTTTCGGGCAGAGTCATTCAAAACCTTGAAGGAACAAGGTGTATTAATTTTAATTTGTTGCCAGAATATTTTATTCATCTGATTTTTGGATTCAATAATTTATTCTCCTGGACACTCAACAAGTTGACTTTCTTAGTTTGATGGCTTTCACTCTTTTCTTTGTTACTAAATATGAGCCCTTGTCACATAACAATGGTGTTTCATGTGACAAACTACATGATTTCCAACTTGAACATCACAATAAAAAATGAAATATGTCACATAGCAAAAACAGCTCTAAGAAAGCAGATTCTCATGCTAGAAATGAATAATTTTAAAAACCTGTTTACACATGGGCAACACTTGGGCTGAAAAATGACCCTGGAAACAGTCAATCATTTCCACTTAGTGTTTACAATTTTGCGAACCAAGGTCGGCTAGAAATAATGCTAATGTAATACCTTTCACGTACTATACAAATGGAATTTACTGGAAAAATATTGAATCCCGTGAAAATAATTATTACTATAAAATGGAAGAAAACAAAAATAAAACAAAAAAGAATATAAAATTTACACACAAGCATTTTAATGACATTCGTAACAATGTTTATACTCTACTTGACCTACATTTCCAACAAAAAATCACAAGTTGATTTGATTTATCTGATCATAAAATACTTGAACATCCTGTGATTCAAATATAGCTTGAATATACTTTAGTCAAACCCATTTTAAAATATCTTCTTTGGAAAGAAGAAAAATTGATCTTTAAAACATATGGCTGTTTAATACTGGTTCATTTCTTGAGAATATTTGTTGCGAAAACCTTGAGATTATGCCTGTTTAGGCCAGGTGATTGATTATTGAAGTGGACTTAAAGGTAGGTCTGACTGCATCTGAAATCAGTCTGCCCTTCTGCTCAAAATTACATCTCTTTTCTTGTGTAGAAGACATGCTACATACCGAAAATAATTATATATTGTAAGTACTGTTATACTCATTTTCTCTTTTCACTAGTAAAAGTCTTCGAGATCACTATATTATTAAAATGGAATGGAATGCTCTGCAATTTACAAGTTCATCAAATGACATAATTTTGTACAAACTCATAAAGGTATTTTTACTCAGTCTTTTATAGTAATAAAACATAATGGTTATATTTTTTAAAAAAAGTCTTACTCATTGATCTGAACAAAGTCCATCTCCTCCCTGGTAAAGTAGTTTCGGAGTCGCACAAAGTCAAAGTATGATGGTACAAAGATAAGTGTTTGTGCCATAAGAGGATCCTTGTAGGTTGGAAGAATCTGAAAATATATTTGTATTCATGAAAATCCAGTGCTGAAGTAAAATAGCTTTTCTTGTTAATAATACTTGCCCAAATGTAATACATTAGGATTATGGCCACTACACTGAAAATCCAGCCAATTCAAGCTTGCTTTTATCAACAAAAAGGACTAAAAGGTCTCTGAAAACAAAGCTTCAAATCTTGTGAAGGATATGGGTTCTAAATATGCAGCTCATAGGAAAATCCCCTACCTCATCATCACACATCCTGTCAGAGCATCAAGGACTAAATCTTTTGTCATAGCGAGTGAATAGTTAAGAAGTAATAATAGTCGATGCTATGTCTGTTTGGAATGGCAGCTGACTTTGTAATGGCAATGGCCTGACAAAGATCCACAATGGCACATGGCCATCATGGATCCACAATGGCAGCAAAACCAAAAAGGATCCCCAATGGTACTGACAGAAATGGTACAGATCCAACATGACTAAATAATGGCAATTGGCCAACATTGCTACCGGAATTGACCTTAACCAGATGATAGATCACTCCATATGCTAAATCATCTGACAAACATGCAGTATTTAGCAAAAAAATATATTCCAGTTGATGTGGTATGTTCATTTAACATGATTTGTATTATTTGTAAAATATAAAATTACAAAAGTTACATTAACTGCACTGCAGTAGACAATCATATATATATATATATATATATATATATATATATATATATATAACTGCATATATATATGCAGTAGACAATAATATATATATATATATATATATATATATATATATATATATATATATATATATAGTTCAAATTCATACATTAATAAACTGTTTTATTTCAGTAAATAATAACAATTAACTATAAAATTTGTTAAGAATTTATTCTTATGAATGGGAACTTGCTCCAAAAGATGCTGGTGTATTTAGCTTATAATGTTATCCATGTTAATTTTTATTTGACTTAAATTTATGCTGTCTTGGAAGTATATAAATTAAAATTAATAACACAATCATAAATAATTACTGTTTAGAAGTATACTGTTGTACATAATAATCTATCGATCTGCTATGTTAGTCATATGGAATTTTGATCAATGATGACTGTTGATGGAAACATGTAATTGCATGCTTAATATATGCTCAAGATAATTTTTTGAAACCTTTATTTTGTGACTGATTATTACTAATTACAAATTTGTATCCCCATCACTCCTTCAGCCCAATGAGAAAGTAAATGGTCACCATAATACATGAAAGATTGAGACAATAAATTATTAATTTTGGAACAAGCCAATATTAAAGTGTAAATTTTAAAACTTTAAAATACAGCCTTGTGTTCAGTGCTTTCCTTACATAAAAAAATAATGTATATTAAAGCCTGAAAAATAGGGGTTTTTCCACCAATATTCTTGAAACGTTAAGTTTTACATATATATTTTCAATTTTATTTTTTTATGCTATCAACGGGACATACTGTTAAACAAACAAACACGCTGCAATTGCCCATCAATTGCGTCTTTATTCAGCTGATCGTACATGTGACAAGTTGTTATTTATCAAAGCTTCACTTATGATTCAGGAAAGGAATACATCTAATTCCTCCATTTAGATGATTTGGATATTATGTCAGAAGTACAAGACTTCTGTTAACTGTTATCTATCGAGAAATCAACAAATCATTACAAACTTTGAAATACTTATCACAATCAATTCATTGTTGCTACAAGAAGCTTGTCGGAGGAAAATGGTGGACTTAAGCAATGCCTGTCTAATTTACGCTTGCTGATTGGTAAACTGATTCAGTGTGATAGGTCAATTACTTAGTACTTAGGTGGTGGGAGCAAAAAAGTTTTGCACAGAAGCAAACCATAGCATATCTAGGCATTCAAGACAGAATTTGAACTCGAAACTAACTGAATGAGAGTCTGACTCAACTGGGACAAGATATAAATGGCTGAACACATCTCATCTTGAAAGAGTCTTAGTGGCTATATGTACAATATGCCAGACTTGTGACAAAAGTTGCAAGTTTAAATCCTACCATTAAATAAGCACAGGTCTGCTACCATGGCATGTCCTTGGATACGGCAATTTACTTCAACTGCCTTGGCATTAATAATCTATTTGTTTTGCTGCGCTGAACAACCAGAAACCAAACCAAATCATGTTAAAACTGATGATATATGATTTTTCAGAGAACAAGATAAGCCACATAGTTTATTCAATAAGCCACACTTTTTCAAAAATGCAGTCTAAGAACACATGATTTAATGAAAAGCCTATGATCCAATGATGTAAGTGTATTTCTCCTTCTGTAAACACAGTCAGAATTTTATTATGGAGTATAATATAAACTATACAATCAAGAGAAATTACGGAAAATTTGTAAAGGCAGTACTCTATAAGAACACAAATGAAACAGGGCTACTGATCAAGTATATCCACACCTCAGAGTAAAATACCCAAATGATCAAAATCTTCCACTTCCTCTTTAAAAAAAATTTTCAACATAAGATCTTGATTATCATTCCACTACAAGTGGTGACATTATGCCAATATCTGTTAATGCAGGCAAGACAAAAATATCCCTTTCCTACATTTGATAATGTACATTACCAAGCATAAACTAAATATTCATAATTTGACCTTTTTCACAAAGAATTTGAAGCGGTCCTCAGGCATCTGTACATAATTGCTGCTCTCAATTCTGTGGAAAACCTGAAAAATTCAAATAATATTGTTATTTTAATGTGGGTCACATTATTAATTTATTTCAAGCGGGGTGGACATTAGGAGTTCAAGTTTAGTCTAGGGCAACATATCAATACAATTATAAATTAAGTTAATTACTAATTTCTTTCACTGTAAATTAAAAGAAAATCTAAGAAATATTTTAAATGCTGCAATAAATATTTCTTATGTGTAAACAAGGATGTATGGACTAGCAAGGCTGGTTGAGAAACAAAACTACAACACCAAAACAAATCTACAACATCATGCAAGATTCTTGGAAAATGTAAAATTTATAGGCATATTGTAGTATCTTAAAACCCCTAAAATGAATACAATGGGGTTTAGTAAGATAAAATATTCATGAATACAATGGGTGTTGCTAGACATTAAGATTCATTAATAACATGTTTTTTTTTTTAAAAAAAGATTCATGAATACAATGGATCTGTTGCTAGACATTAAGATTCATTAATAACATGGAGAGTAGTAAAAGATTCATGAATACAATGGGTGTTGTTAGACAAAAGATTTATGAATACAACTGAGTGTAGTGAGTGAGACAAATATATTCATGAGTACAATGTGTATAATTAGACAAAAATATTCATGAGTACAATGCGTGTAATTAGACAAAAATATGAGTACAATGTATGTAATTAGACAAAAATAATCATGAGTACAATGCGTGTAATTAGACAAAAATATGAGTACAATGTATGTAATTAGACAAAAATAATCATGAGTACAATGTGTGTAATTAGACAAAAATATTCATGAGTACAATGCATGTAATTAGACAAAAATATTCAGGAGTACAACGTGTGTAATTAGACAAAAATATTCATGAATACAATAAAGTTAAGTTAAATAAGATTCATTAATATAATGGGGTGATGTTAAAGAAAAAAAAAAGATAAATACACATATGGACTGATTATTAAGAACTGAAAGACAGAGCAAGCAGAATGTCAAGGGACATATCTACAACTATTTAAACCACAACTCCAAAAACAGCTAGCACCTAACATTTCATATCGATTAGCTTCCAAGGAAAAATATTTATTAGCAATAAAATATTTAGTAGTAATTTTAAAATACGAAATTGTAGAGACTTACCTGTGGGAGTTGTGTCACAATCTGACAGATGCTGCCATCTGTAACTGGCTTTGAGAAATGCAATTTGCCAGCATAATCTAGACATGTTATGGAAGATAATGACTTTATAAAGTAAGATATGTGACAATGATTCTTTAATACATATCTATGAATGCATATCTCAAACCTTTAATAAGTTGACAAAATGAATTACTAATGATATCTAATATATCTAACTACTGCCTTTAGTATTTGGTTGAATGTTGATAATCAGCATGCAAGTATATAATGGACTCTAACAGCTATACACTGAGTTGGTTGCCTAATTAATATTCATGATAAATAACAAAGGCTTGGATAAAAGCAAGTGGCAAACTTGTGTCTCCATAGCCAGTAATACTGTCCTAAATGAACCTATTCACATCAATCAACACATCTGACTGAGACCCCAGACAAATCATACCCCTGGGTCTTTCCCCTATCCACAGGGGCATAGCCCATACTCTCATCTCACATGAAAAGACAAATTTATATGTATGATACTGATCCATTCCCACCCTAAAACCATGTGCATACACTTACCAGGCATAAATCAAATTTATGCAAGCAACATACATTGGCACTGGGGTCTATTCTTACCCTTAAGAAACTCAGCCCCCCCCCCATCCCAAGTCTTAGCTCAGAAAATAATAATATTCGCACCCTATAACTATATTCATGCTTAGTGGGTATGATAAGGCAAATGATGTCTTCTCAACATTCAGGAACTTAACCAAGAGGCTCAAGCTTTGGCATAGACGTCAAATCAGTAAAGGCCACTTTTTCACTACAAGAGTAAAAAACCATTAGTATACCTTCTTTCATTGATGGAATTCTAACAAAATAAATCAACTGAAAAAGAAAAAAAAAGAACAAATCTTTTCAAAATACTTCCAACATAATAATTTTTAAAGGATCAGAAATAGCATTGATTGTAGTTATAATGAAGGATACTGTGGCAGTGTTTGTTGAAGAGAGAAGTTATTTCTGGAGTCTGTATCGAACTAAAGATTAAATTCTGGCGATAGAATTTGGACCTGAAAGAAAGGAAAAACAAAAGAAAATTAAAGTGGACTCAATATTGGTCCCAAGGAACTCCATCCTGCCAAAACAATTCTAAAACTTACCAAAAGTCTACATGGGCATATTGATAGGAACCTAAGACCTTTAAATCAACAAAAAATAAAAAAAAATAAAAAAAAGACAAAGAGAAGAGAGAGAAAAAGGAGAAGAAAAATAAAGAAAATAAGCAGAAAAAGAATAAGAGAAATAATAATAATAATAATAATACAATAATGAGGTTATCATTATCAAAATTTGTCAAGTTTCCCTAATGATCTCTAACTTCTTTCTGCTTTGAATGTCTACACTAGTGTCTGACAATATGATTGGTTTTATTTCTAGTTGTACACCACTCCCTCGATAACTCGCGCCCGGATAACTCGCGAATCTGCTTATAACGCGGTGTCCGGCATGGCTCCTGATTTTTTTCCAAAGGCAATATATTTTAAAATGTGTTAAATGGGAAAAAAATTTGCGATAAGAATTAGTATATTGAACCTTGTTACATACTGTATATTATGCAAATTTTTGTACACAAAAATAATTATAAATCATTAATTTTTTTAAAAACAAAATGGGAATACGGTATTTTCGCTCTTTTTTGCAAACGTAAATCTTCTTAGTGGAAATTTTATGTCCGATAACTTAACCAATTTTTCAAATACAAAGATATCTATATGAATAATTATGATACATTTAAATAATTATTATTTTGATAACTGAATTGTGTACGAAAAATTAAAAGGTACGAAAAAATACATGAAATACGGTAGCTTATTATATCATCGGAATTGGTGATGATTGCCGTAAAGATAAAATATATATTATGAAATTTTCAAGTTCTAATTAGATGTCTCAAATTATGTTCGGGGATTTTTGGGAGAAAAAGTTGTTAATACTCTGTAAATAATCAGTCTGGCGAAACAGGATCAACGAAATATTATGCTAAGAGGTGGCAACAAATAAAATAAACACCACTTAAATGTCTTGCTAGGTGAAATTCACATTCTAATCCTTAATTTTGCTTCAGTGTAAAGACTAGAATTGCAACAAATTCTCTTCTATGAAAACATGAAAATAGTCAATCGTCCATCACATCGAAACCCGTGAGTACTTCTGTGAGAACCTAAATAAATGCCGGCTTTGTTTTGATCAACAACTCTGGGAAGTGTTTGTTGCATTAAAAAAAATCAATTAAAAGACACCCGTGTTGTTTTATCACTTTGAATATGTCTTTTGTATCAAATCAAGCAAGGGAAGTACAATAAAAAAAAATCCAAGGCAGCATGCCGATAGCAGCATAAGTTCTTGAGGTCATTACCGTTTAAAAAATTCATTTTATTTGACCAGTCGAAAATGGTTTCACATTTTTATGTGATATATTTAAAATATTTTTATCACTTTTGGAGATTCCAGCGTCCACATAGAATTAAACAAAATTCATTGTTGGGAGAAATACGCTCAGCGAATCAGGAAGCCGCATGTAATTATCTAAACCAGCTCAGAAAGAAAATCACCCGTGTACAAATACACAGAGGCGGCAGAGAAATCAAAGAGTAAAAAAAAATGAGCAGATGTTTTGAAAATGTGAAGTGATATTTGTCAAACGTGTCACAAACTGCAAGTATTATCGTGTTCTAATTTACATTATTTTAAATTTGTAGACCCATTAAATTGATGTCGGTAATGGCAAACCCTTGTAAAAATAAAAATCATTTTACTTCAACGCAATAAAATCAACCTGACGTTAGATCGACATTGTGTTTTTTTTTTAAATGGGTGTCGATCTAAAAATCTACTTTGGATCAAACAAGAATTTATCCAATTTAATACAAACATTTGTGACGTAGTACACAACGTGCGAAATCATACATGTGTTAAGCCAATGGAAAACGTGAGGATTATTGTTTTGATGATCTCAATATCCTGTAAGTTATCCTGAAATTAATGTTACTCTGTGATGACAAAAGTAAACAAAGTACACCGCTATGAAGAAATATTTAATCATAGTTAATCATAGCATGATTATTGAGTATTCAACATTAACATGCCAAACCAACACACATACACCCCTTTTGCCTGTGTACTTCTATCCGTTTGTTTTTTTTGTTGTTTGTCATAGGTCCCTCGATAACTCACGCCATTGCTTATAACGCGGTCGATGTTTTTGGACCCCTGTTGTGTGCGAGTTATCGAGGGAGTGGTGTATTAGTTATTGATTTTTACTACAGTAGCTTTTTCTCACCATCCATTCAGGATCCACATTCGCACTCTAGAAAAATCGACACCATGGGATTCACTTGGTTGCAGATGGAGGTGATTCATGATGTGCTACAAAAGAGAATAGATGCTCTCAAAGTTTCTGAAAATTTACAGACCAAAATATCAGCTTATTATCATGTACTGACTATGTCTTACTCTTTAAAATACAAAGGAATGTAAGTTTCAACAGCTGATAATAAGAAAGACTAGAGCTGGGTATATAATAAAGAAAGGGCAGCACTTGCCACAATTTGCTCACTGTCTTAAACAGATGAAATTTGTGAAAACAAAATTTGTATATCAAACGAAAAATGGGCTTTTACATATAATGATGACATTAAAATACTGTTGTTGAAACTCATGCAAGAGTTTAACAATGTAAAACTGCACATGAAATCTGCCTGAAAGTCTGGACAATCTTCATTCAAAAAGCTCCCCAACTGGAAAATAATGACTCAGATAATGAATAATGACACCGTAATCCATAACTCTACTACATGACATCAAGGTGACAACAGTACATGACATCAAGATCTCATCAATGTAAAGCCAAATTTGGATAAATCCAGCAAAAGAATCTTTTGTAACACTATGCTGTGGAAAACAATGTTAGTAGGATGTGCAGGCAAGGTACATAACACCTGCAAATGAAGTCAAGGGGCACAACACCAGTAAATAATGTCAAGTAACACGAGAAATTAAATTAATTTTACAGTGTTAACAAAATAAAGATGCAAACCAAATTCGGTTGAAATCCAACAATTGTAGGAAAAGTGCACAAATTAAAGTTAGGAGTACTGGCTATCAGCAGTAATAACTCTATGGAATGATGACACTTGTGGAAACCAAACTGGTGACAGATGGGCAGACTCTTATACAATGAATAAATAGGTTATGGATGGATTAACAAAAAGGCTTTACCAACTTTACTAAGAAAAGCCCTATTAAGTTTGTTGATTTAACCAAGTACTGATTCATACAAGTCTGAATATCAAGGGACCACTTGGACTGGGGTTTCTAAGCAGATTGCCATTACATATCACTGGTATTTAACCCGTCTGCACGAGTTTGAGTCTTGGCTCAGCCAAAGTGGGTATGTCAAAAAGCTTGCAAGTAGCTTACTGTGTGTTGGTGAAACTTCCTGGGGTGTTTCTGTGTTATTCCTCACCAAATTACTGGCAAATATGTATAACCTATCAAGTGCTTAAAAATCATATTAAACCCACACAAACCAAACAAAAACTGAATATCAATTATCTTCGTACCTTTTCCAATTTCTTCCTGAATCTGTTTTAAAATATCAATGTAACTCTTTTAATGTATAAGTTTAAGTGTTTTAATGTATTGAAGTAACTGTTTTAAAAAAATATTATACCCATGTCACATATTGGGTGACCTATTTATAAATTTGGCAAATCAAAACTGGGTGGTTTAAGAGATTTTATTATAGACAGACATACTGATGAACAGACATTATCACAATATACCCCCATGGTGTATGCTAGTTTGGTTTAACAGACTGTATACTCTATAATGATTATATCTGAAACAGGTGAGGTATTCTGCTTTATGACTCCTGGATCACAACAATAAAAACCATGCACAATTCTCTTAGTCCTGCATTTCAGCATGTAAAATCAAAATAGACACCTCCATTTTCTGAGTTTTAGTTTAAATTAACTGAATAACTTATTTTAACAATGAAGTTAATTTGAGGTGTTGATGGACATTGGGATGGACATTTGGACATGAACATTGCCACCATAGTGGTCATTGTGTCAATCTTCTGCCAAGATAGACTTGATTAAAACCTCTTAAATATGTCATCAGTTGTACATAAATTTTTTTGATGCTTGATTATTCAGACCCATCTGGATATAAAGACTCGTCTCCATAACTGATTGTCCAGAATTTTATGCACAGTAAATTGTGGACAATACATTAGTCTAAATGAATGGCAAGTCTATATAACCAGTGCCTGGACAATGGATAGTTTACTGTTGTAAAAAAAATTTTTTTAAACAAAAATGGGCCCCAATAGCTGCCCGCATACCAGCACATGGTCCCAGTTCTGCATCAGGAAGATATCAGCCTGGTCTAATATCAAAATCTCAATGGAATTCAGGAAATCATGGTCCCTCTCCTTCTCCCTAATAAAAAGAGAAAACAATGAATACTTCTTTAATTCTTTATTAACCATAGTTTAATCAACAATGGCATAACTTATCTTGACTTTTAAGAGTTTCCTGTAGCCACTGTAACCATTATCATGCAGAAAACACAGTAAGACTAAAGTGCCACTTTTGTACTTAATCAATTTTGTTCCAATCTTTTATCTTGATAATCTTTTCAAAATGTGAAATTTTACCTTGGAATTTACACTCATGATTTCAGGATGGACACAGGGTTCCTGCAGACTTAACAAAAACAAATTCCATGACTTTTCGAAAACTTTTCCAGGGCCATTTCATAAAACTCAAGGAGAGTGCTATCTTGCATTGTCAAGTAAATGAACATAAAGAATGACATCTTTCAATCTAAAATAACAAAAAAAGTTAAAAACAAATATTTTTAATATGTACATTTTAAATTTACCTGGGCTAGCACACTTTGACTTTATGTAGTAATTCATCTCATAATCCAATGTTCAATGTAATTTGTATTCAAAAGAAAAAAGGGAACAATCCTATGTAGTCTTTGTATGTGTTCCTATTTACAATATTAACAAAACACATTACTTTCCAGTTGCTTTATTTTATTTAGTGATCCACACTGGAAATCATGTGATACTTCCATTAGGGGAACTTACCCTTGTTTTATGAATTGAAACATTTCTTGAATGTAATTTTACCATTTTATTTAATCAGTTCTCTGTGCACTATGAAATTTGATGTAATCAATTTCTTTAACTCGATTGTCACAAATTCCATGACTTTTCCAAAACTTTGCAAGGTTTTGACAAAATCCATAACTTTTCAAGGCCCTTGAAATTTATTTTTTTAATTCCAAAACATTTCCAGGATTCCATGACTCGCAAGAACCCTGTTGACAGTATGTTTATAATAACCTAAACACTTATCAAGTCAAAAACTTGAGCAAAGCCAGTAAAAGATAAAATATAGGTCACAATATCTATCATTAATTTAGGTCACAATATATATCTGTTGTGGTAGTAATAGAGATGCATGTCTCTTTCACATTTCTAGTATCAACCATGCATGAAAAATGAACATTAACACAATATTTAACTAAAGTCAGTGAAGCATAAAATATGGACCATAATGACCTACAAATCAAATGTGTGCTCATCAATATGCATCTCTAATGTGCAGATAGGATAGTATATACAAAGCATACCAAAAAAAAAATCGAGTTAAATACAAAAACTTATCCTAAGCCAATAAATGGATGTCTGGGGTGGGTGGGTGTAAAACTAATTTTGATGATGTATTATATTACCTGTTGCTATTGCATAGCTGATAACTTTTCGGGAGAAAATACCCCAATCATATTATGAAAATTCCTCCTTCCATTTGGGTGAACCAGAAGATTCCAAAAAAACTGGACTGCCTCTGAGACACCCAATAAATTGTGGCTTTCATCACATCCTCCAAAGATAAATGAGTCAGATAGGTCCACGAGACAGCAATCTCTCGAACATCATGGACCTTATTTTTCATGAAGGACAGGTCAATAACATCATGGACCGTATTTTTCATGAAAGACAGATCATATACATCATGGACCATAGTTTTCATGAAAAACAGGTCAATAACATCATAGACCTTATTTTTCATGAAGGACAGGTCAATAACATCATGGACCTTAACAATAGTGGAAGCTGAAATATCAGTTGACTCTTTAATGAGGAGGACAAGATCCTTTCTTTCTTCCTTTACAGGCTGTCAAAAGAAAATGTAAAGCCATAATTAGACATAAAAGTCTTTCTTGCTCAACCCTGGGGCCCCGAATTGGCCGAGTGGTCTAAAGCGCTGTCCGTTACGGATCACTGCCATTTCACCTCTGTCTGCTTGGGTTCGAGTCTAGGATTCGGCGAATGTAGATATGTGAGAAAGCTTGCCAGTAGCTTCTCGTGGGTCAGTGGTTCTTTCCGGTGATTTCCTGGTTTCTTCCTTCACCATTAATACTGGCCGCCATGAATAGCCTATCGTGTGCTGAAAAATGGCGTTAAGCCCAACAACAACAACAACTTGCTCAACCCATGCGCAGATACAGCAGAGACTGGGTATCTTAATCAGAAGAGGAGCATCCAATAGAAACAGGTCTTTTGCTAAAAAAAAAAGCCTGGCTGGCAAAGGAGAGAAACAGTCTCATAATTCTGACAGCTGGTACTGACACATTATTTACTATATCAACGACAAAAGATTCTCTGTTTGGCATCATATGCCTAGGACACAGATCTTATCCTGGGTTAATACGTATCTGGCAACTGTTATTGAACATTTTTCTTTGCTGAGTGATTATGATGAACCAAGGATGAAGGTGGAGAATCTATGAGCTGTTGCTTAGGATGTCCCTGAGATCTCTCCTCTGAGGTAAGCATCTGGGATGGTCCATTAACAGATCAAGAAGATCGTTGAACTATAATTGCTGAGGCCAAACAGGGGTAATTAAGACGAGTTCAGCAGTGTTGAATCTGACTTTGTGCTTTATGTAGAAGCTGTGGATCATCTTGAAAAGGTAGGAATCTGTAAGTGAACAGAAGATCTCACCATAGGCTGAAAGCGTCCACTACCCAGTCCTTCTGGTTAGGGACTGGAGTAACAAAAAAAGAAAATTGTTTAGCTTGGTGGCAAACAAACCCACCAAACGAGTCCATCAAAGATGGAACAGTGAGTCATTTAGCCAGCCATCATGGATCAACCAACTGTTGAAATATTGGAGAATTAGGACACAGTTACCTTAAATGGGCTGCATGACGCTTGTAGATTCTCTGGGTACAAAGACTAATATGAATTGCAGAACTCAAAAAGTTGGAAAATCTCCCCTTCCAAGCAAAACTGGAGGTAATTTCTGTGTAGTGGAAAGATGGACATGTGAAGGTACACTCCTGAATATCAATGGAGATTGCCCAACTGCCAGGTCTTGTGGAATTCCTAACTGAGGCTGCAATCTCCATCATGAATAGCTCATCCAGCAGAAATATGTCAATCTGTGACCTTTCTCCTTTCTTGGGAACCAGGAAAATCCAGGAGTAGTAGCTGGCTTGAAATTGGTCATTTCACTCCAGCTCAACAGCACCCTTTTAAAGAAGGAGTGAACCTCATCCTCTTCAGCACCCAAGGTGGGTGACTTAGTGGGCCAAGAAGGAGTATGGACCTTATAGCCAGAAGAAACTAACAAGGCTTGCAATAAAGAGGGAGAATAGACCATGCTCTATGTTGCCCAGCAAAGTCTCTTGACCCTTGCTAAACCTTTGACAGAGTTCCTTAATCATAACCAAAGCACGAAACAACAAAGGATCCGGTGGAGAATTCGCCCCATAGAGTTTATTCAAACTGGAAAGAATTTTTAAGTCACCAGAATATGAAAGTGTGGGTCGTGTTTACCACATTATTGAAAGATCAGCTCTCTTCATCTTCTTCCACATTAACCTAAGGGTAAGAGAAGGCAGAAGAGCAAAGGGAGGGGGATGGGAAGACCACTTCACCTTGATCAAACTTGTGCATATTATCAAAGAGGATAGAAAGGCCATATTCATCCCACTCTCTCCTGAGAGGTATTACTACAGGACACAGCTTCTCTCTCTGTTGATCTCCTTTGACTTATTGAGGTAAGAGAAACAGGAGATGGTAATTCCTCACACTGAGTTAACAAATTTTCTTTAGGAGTGGATTTAACTGCTGGATGAAGGTGACTGTCCACCCTATAAAGTGTCTGGGGAAGAAGGTCAATCCTTATCTCTCTTCAATGATCCTACTTCGTAAGATGATGTAGGACCATGGTCAGCAGCAATGAAGTCATTACCACCTTGCTAAGGACCAGATTATGGCTACATGTAGCAGAAGGGCAAATCACTTCCCTGTGTTTGACATGCAACTGGCACAAAGCCGCCTTGTTTGTGATTTTTCTATATGAAAGATGCTACTCTTCAATGGTGGGTTTGATGACCTGAACCTGGTTTGTGGTGATTTCATTTTACATATTTTGCTAAGTATGAAGAACATGCTGATTTATATACTATTTTAAGTCAGTACATGTAATCTTCCGTTCAGAAACAGGTATGCATGGTAGCTTTGGCTGCTTTAGCTGACGTTTCACTGTCCAATATGCTGATTAGATAAACAGCCAACAGTACTGAATAATTTTTTCTTGATCGTATAGAAAATTATGTTTTTAAAACACCTATCTATTTGGTATGCCCTTATTTAACCTAATGGTTCATTACTGGCCTCTAATACCAAGAATTTTACCATAAACTTCTATACAGGTCTTTGATTAGCAAGTCTTTATATTAAGAGATAAGTGTGTGTGGGGGGGATAAATAAAGATTTATTTTCCACATACCCTTCTGCTCCTATAAGAGTCCTGAGCCCAAGAGGGGAAGCCAGGATGATGTCAGAAGAATAGAATTTAGTATATAGCTTGAGAGTTTTTTTGGCCACTCCAATTCCAATACGAAAATGTTCATCATTATTTCCAGCAAATGTCGCTTCATAATCCTCTGTAGATAAAAAGAGAAGAAAAACAAAAATGTCTTAATATCAATATAAAAGGATTACAATATTTCATTGGAATATTTCTGGATTTGTGTGTTGTTAAAAACTGATATATTTAGCTGACTTTAAATCACAAAATTGGTCATGGAATAAAAGTTTCCTTTGATGCAGCGAGTCAAATCAATTCACAAAAACATTTATTTTAAGATCTGAACCACTGCAATCAGCCAAATGTGATCATTTTAAGCAACAGTAATCAAGCAAAAAGGTGCGTGATTTGGATTTTTAACATAGTTTTAACAATGCCTCAATCATATTGCTATGATGTCTTCAGTGTGACAGTTTATAGTGATGGGGCATCATGCTGCAGACATGTAGCATGATGTCCTACTCAGGTCAAACAGTCCTAACACTAACCTCTTAATGCTGAGCACCTTGCGAGGCAATTGTTAGTACCATTTTTATCAGTCTCTGGTATGATTTGGCCAATGCCCAAATATGATGAAAATTAATGCCAAATATGATGAAAATCAATGCCAAGTATGATGAAAATCAATGCCAAGTATGATGAAAATTAATGCCAAATATGATGAAAATTAATGCCAAATATGATGAAAATCAATGCCAAGTATGATGAAAATTAATGCCAAGTATGATGAAAATTAATGCCAAGTATGATGAAAATTAATGCCAAATATGATGAAAATCAATGCCAAATATGATGATAATTAATGCCAAGTATGATGAAAATTAATGCCAAATATGATGAAAATCAATGCCTAGTATGATGAAAATTAATGCCAAATATGATGAAAATCAATGCCAAATATGATGAAAATCAATGCCAAGTATGATGAAAATTAATGCCAAGTATGATGAAAATTAATGCCAAGTATGATAATTAATGCCAAGTACGATGAAAATTAATGCCAAGTATGATGAAAATTAATGCCAAATATGATGAAAATCAATGCCAAGTATGATGAAAATTAGTGCCAAGTATGATGAAAATTAATGCCAAGTATGATGAAAATTAATGCCAAATATGATGAAAATCAATGCCAATTATGATGAAAATTAATGCCAAATATGAAGAAAATTAATGCAAAATATGATGAAAATTAATGCCAAGTATGATGAAAATTAATGCCAAATATGATGAAAATCAATGCCAAGTATGATGAAAATTAATGCCAAATATGATGAAAATCAATGCCAAGTATGATGAAAATTAATGTCTTATTGTTATGCATATGTAATTTAATTACTTGAGTGTTAGTTTTAAATTCTTTTTTATTTTATTTTTATTTCATTACATGTTATTTTAATGACAACTTTATTCACTGGAACTGATCTTTTTCCAGAAAATTCAGTTCAGTTCTAGTGAACAACAGTGTTGCTACATTGCATTTTCATCTGACCTTGATTTAAAATTGGTAAACACAGAGTGAAAATTTAATTTAGGTCCTATTTTATCTTATGTGTCAGCTCCATTGTAAACAATTTGTTTTTATTTTTTATTATTGAATCTTACAGTAAGATTTGTTAGGTAGAATCACTTACATGCCATTTGTCTTATGGGCTTTCTGCACCATTTGAATTAAGTGACCACCTGACCCCATCACATGATCTAAAACTGTGTTTAAACTAACGCTTTTAGTGACTGAATTTAGTCATAAATTGATATCTCTAGAGCTCAAAGATATTTTGTGTTGTGACCAGTTGAGTTCAAATTGTTATTTAAAATAATTTATATTTCCTGGAAATATAAGTGCTCATCATCAAATTTTTTGGACAAAGACATTTATTGGAATTTATTCGGAATTTTAAAGCCAGAATATTCAACAAGGAACTACTGACACAACAGCACAAAACAGGTTTAAAATAGACAATATCGCCATCCATTTTGGAACTTCATCAGGATTCAAACTTTGATTCATTTAGAACGTTTTAGTGATAGGACTTATATTATTCATTCTAAAATTAATATTTAGATTAGATTCACAAATCTTAAGTCCATTTTTATAATTTTACCTTGTTTTCTAGGGAAATAAATTATTTTGTTAAATTTTGCAAAGCTTGTTTGCTTCACTCTTTTATTTGTTACTTTGTATGAGCCTAGACATGTAAAACTATTATATAATGAGATTTATATGGGCTTTAATGCCATTTTCCACCACAAGATAGGCTATACATCTAAGCCAGTGTATCTGCTGGAGGAAGAACCCAGGAAAACACTGGAATGCCAACCCAAGTGAAGATACTAGCAAGTTTTCTCACATCCCACATTTAAGGTGATGAAAAATAATGCATAGTATGATGAAAATGCCTTGTATGGTAAATATTAATATGATAAATAGTAATATGATAAATATTAATATGATAAATAGTAATGCTATGATAAAAATTAATGTCTAGTATAGTATGATAAAAACCAATCCCATCTAAGAAAATTAATGCCTACTATGATGAAATTAATGCATAGAATGATGAAAATAATGCCTAGCATGATAAATGCCTAATATATAAAAATTAAAGCCACCTATAAAACTGAATGAGTAGCATGATAAAAATTAATGCCTAGCATTATAGAAATTAACATCTTGTATGAGGAAATTTAATGGCCAGCATTATGAAAATCAATGTCTAATATATGATGAAACTTAATGTCTAGTATGAAAATCAACTAATAAATGATGAAAATTAATGCCTAGAATGATGAAAATTAATGTCTAATAGATGATGAAACATAATGTCTAATACATGATGAAAGTCAATGTCTAGTACAATGAAAATTAATGTTTAATAGATGATGAAAAAAAATGTCTAATGGATGATAAAAATGAATGCCTGGTATGATGAAAATTAATGCCAAATATGATGAAAATTAATGCCAAGTATGATGAAAATTATTGCCTAGTATAATGAAAATTAATGCCAAATAGGATGAAAATCAATGCCAAGTATGATGAAAATTAATGCCAAATATGAAGAAAATTAATGCCAAATATGATGAAAATCAATGCCAAGTATGATGAAAATCAATGCCAAGTATGATGAAAATTAATGCCAAATATGATGAAAATCAATGCCAAGTATGATGAAAATTAATGCCAAGTATGATGAAAATTAATGCCAAATATGATGAAAATTAATGCCAAATATGATGAAAATCAATGCCAATTATGATGAAAATTAATGCCAAATATGAAGAAAATTAATGCAAAATATGATGAAAATTAATGCCAAGTATGATGAAAATTAAAGCCTAGTATCAGGAAAAATAATGCCTAGTAACATTAATACCTAGTAACATGAAAATTAATACCTTGTTTGATGAAAATTAATGCATAGTTTGATGAAAATTAAAGCCTAGTATCATGAAAATTAATGCCTAGTAACATGAAAATTAATGCCTTGTATGATGAAAATTAAAGCCTTGCATGATGAAGATTTTGTTGCCTAGTATCATGAAAATTAATGCCTAGTAACATGAAAATAATGCCTAGTATCATGAAAATTAATGCCTAGTATCATGAAAGTTAATGCCTAGTAACATGAACATTAAAGCCTAGTATCATGAAAATTAATGCCTAGTAACATGAAATTTAATGCCTAGTATCATGAAAATTAATGCCTTGCATGATGAAAATTTTATTGCCTAGTATCATGAAAATTAATGCCTAGTAACATGAAAATTAATGCCTTGCATCATGAAAAATAATGCCTAGTATGAAAAATAATGCCTAGTATGAAAAATAATGCCTAGAAAGATGAAATTTAATGCCTTGTATCATGAAAATTAATGCCTTGTATGATGAAAATTAAAGCCTAGGATCATGAAAAATAATGCCTAGTAACATTAATACCTAGTAACATGAAAATAAATGCCTAGTAACATGAAAATTAATGCCTTATATGATGAAAATTAAAGCCTAGTATCATGAAAAGTAATGCCTAGTAACATGAAAATTAATGCATAGTATCATGATAAGTAATGCCTAGTAACATGAAAATTAAAGCCTAGTATCATGAAAATTAATGCCTAGTAACATGAAAATTAATGCCTTTAATGATGAAAATTAATGCCTAGTTTGATGAAAATTAATGCCCAGTATCATGAAAATTAATGCCTAGTATCATGAAAATTAATGCCTTACATGATGAAAATTAATGCCTAGTAACATGAAAATTAATGCCTAGTAACATGAAAATTAATGCCTTGTATGATGAAAATTAAAGCCTAGTATCATGAAAATTAATGCATAGTATCATGAAAATTACTGCCTAGTAACATGAAAATTAATGCCTAGTAACATGAAAATTAAAGCCTTGTATGATGAAAATTAAAGCCTAGTATCATGAAAATTAATGCCTTGTATGATGAAAATAATGCCTTGTATGATGAAAATTAATGCCTTACATTATAAAGATTAATCTAGGAAAGAAGAAAATATATGCCAATGAAACACTTCAATCAAAACCTTAAACTCTTACACTGTCACTGACATTAGAGAGACTGCAATGTTTTGCTTGTCACTAACAATGGTTTAACAACAATTTTATAATTCTGTTATGACCTGAAAATATAATTAGGTCACTCTATACATCAATACAAATATGCACTGTTTCGTATACCATGAAACTTATGAATGGACAATAGTAAAACAATATGCCCTTTTCAAGTATCCAAGTGGATCATAAAGCTGACTCCAATATACTTCTCCCCCTCCGTTGTTTGTGTGCAAGGTGGAGTGGGCTATGTATAAATACTTGCAATGAAAACCAAGTAGAATAGTTAGGAACAAAGTTAATCAAACAAATTTTCAAATCTCTATGAGTTGGTATTATATCTACCAATACATCTTGAGACATCTGAGGGTATCTTAGTAGACTTGTAGTACAATACCTGGTTTAAATCCTTTTGTCACTTCGTCATCTTTGGAAAGTCCAAATTCTTCCTGAAATCGTTTCTTATTGCTCACAAATTTCTGAAACAAATACCAATATAACTGAACACTGATATTCTTCAGATGTGAAATTATTTCATTGTATTTTACTTGTCTAATATAATTTCAAACTGTACAAATGCAGGATAACAACTCAAAATTAACATGAATTTCTGTTCTATTTTGCATAACAGGATTAAACAAACTGAAGACAGTAAAAGCCCTTCAAACACTGACATATTCATACTCTACATATGTTTTAATAAATAAGGCATGTGGCCTTAAATTTTGATGAGAAATAATTAGGTGGGGAAAAATAATTGAGAAGAAAGAAATATGGACATGTCTTGGCTGACAATGATAACATACTAATACTTATGCAAGAATGACTAAAATGGTTTCATTCTCAATATGATGATGTCTGTACTTCAGTGACAAATCAGATGATTTTCTTTACTCAACATTTAATGTGTTCATAGGATATGGATCCCCAGCCCTTGCCTAAAACAGCAGTGCAAGCAGAAGAGAGACAACACTGGATGAATATATACATGCATGAACACATAAAATTTATTTTAAAAAGAAAAGAACATACCAAGCAAAAGGCCCAAGTTGGGCTCACCTGTTTTGAATCTGCCTAATGGCCAAATGAAAGTCACAAAATAAATCTGTCTGGATATTTAATTATTTCAGATACTTAGTGCAGAAATGTCTTCAAAGCTCTTTGAGCCAAGTTGCTTTCCGTCAAATTTAGTAAAATCATGTTAAGGGAATTTTGAAAAGAAGTCATTTAAAGGTTTTAGTAATTGTGTCCATAACTTATGGTGCATTAGCATCAGTTTATAAAAAAACAGCTTTTCATGCTCTCCAAGTTTTGCTAAAATTGATCCAGTGCTTTTCAGAAGCTGAAAATTTCAGCTGTCAATAGGTGATCGATGATGAACAATGGGTGCAGGAGCATCACAAGCTTGCTTGGTCTTTTGGCCAGGTGAAATAAAATCTTCTGATAATTACGAAAGCACACATTCATCTGATGTATACAGAGACCACCAAGTTTCAGGACAGTTCATAAAAATGTGGGATTAATTGCCAAAAAAATAATTTTCATAGATACAGTGAAGATTTGCATGTATACAGCAAAGATCATTTATACAAATCTCAGATTCAAGACCTACACTGATCTCAGGTTATTTGACATTATTTATTCCTAACCTGAAAATCAAGCCAGTAAAACCTTAAGGAAGCTTACGGACAGCAAACATGAAGGTTATAAAATTCAATAGCTAAAATTTGTTTCATCTTGTTATAGTTTCACTAACAATGATATAGTTTTGTGAAAAATGTTAATATTAACACAAAATTACACTGTAATTACATGATATTTTAAATAACTTTTACTTTATGGAAAAACATCTAATGAGTGGACATATGTATTCTGACTGCTCAGTTTTGCTCTTTACCTCATCTGTGGGCAGGACCAGACTGACCATTGTGTTCACTATGCGTAGAGCGGATTCCCTGAAAGGCACCAGAATGAGGACTTTTGGCCTGGTAAGCCCATGGTCCCTATAGTCCCTTTGACAAAATAAAGAAATATATAAGTTACAAAACCAAAGACAAACAGAAAACTATTCCATCTAAATTAACCTAGGAGAAGTGAAAGACCTTGAACAATCACAATCACATAAATATTTTACCTGAACAAACTACCAATATGAGTTTTTGTCAGTAACATACTTACATTTAAAATAAAAAGTAAAATAAAAAGCAATGTATCTCATTTTGTGGCATATCATGAAGTGCAATGAACCTACCAAGAAACTGATGTTTTGCATCCACCTCAAATAAAACCACCATGTTCAATCATTTACATAACTTACCTCAGATGCATACATATCTTTACACAGGGACACTGATTTATATCCACCTCAACAAAAACCAGAGTGTGATCACTGATTAGGTGTATACATATCTTTGCACAGGGACACTGACCTATATCCACCTCAACAAAAACCAGAGTGTGATCACTGATTAGGTGTATACATATCTTTCTAAAGTGATATTGATTTATATCCACCTCAACAAAAACCAGAGTGTGATCACTGATTAGGTGTATACATATCTTTCTAAAGTGATATTGATTTATATCCACCTCAACAAAAACCAGAGTGTGATCACTGATTAGGTGCATACATATCTTTCTAAAATGATATTGATTTATATCAACCTCAACCAAAACCAGAGTGTGATCACTGATTACACAACTCACCTCAGGTGTATACATATCTTTCTAAAGTGATATTGATTTATATCCACCTCAACAAAAACCAGAGTGTGATCACTGATTAGGTGTATACATATCTTTGCACAGGGACACTGACCTATATCCACCTCAACAAAAACCAGAGTGTGATCACTGATTAGGTGTATACATATCTTTGCACAGTAACACTGACCTATATCCACCTCAACAAAAACCAGAGTGTGATCACTGATTAGGTGTATACATATCTTTCTAAAGTGATATTGATTTATATCCACCTCAACAAAAACCAGAGTGTGATCACTGATTAGGTGTATACATATCTTTCTAAAGTGATATTGATTTATATCAACCTCAACCAAAACCAGAGTGTGATCACTGATTACACAACTCACCTCAGGTGTATACATATCTTTCTAAAGTGATATTGATTTATATCCACCTCAACAAAAACCAGAGTGTGATCACTGATTAGGTGTATACATATCTTTCTAAAGTGATATTGATTTATATCAACCTCAACCAAAACCAGAGTGTGATCACTGATTACACAACTCACCTCAGATGTATACATATCTTTCTAAAGTGATATTGATTTATATCAACCTCAACCAAAACCAGAGTGTGATCACTGATTACACAACTCACCTCAGATGTATACATATCTTTACAGTGTCCTTTATTTATATTCACCTCAAACAAAACCAGAATGTGAGTAATGATCATTTAGCTCTCCTCTAGACATTAAGGCTGTGGTTAGTACTAAATGTGGAGACAAACTAAAAATCGCTCAAAGGCACCCTCTCCCTAGTAATTTTAAGTGACTAGCCTTGGTTTGTGACCCCTCCCAGATAATTTGAACTGCCCAACCCTGACTTCGGCATTTATGGTTGGAATAAAAGAAAAATTTACTCTATTCTAGTCAAGTCCTTATTGAAAAAAAATAAAAACTTATAATTACTGTAAACCAAAACAATCAGGCATTATTAAATTTTCTGAGGTAAATTCTTATTTTGAATATTGTATTAATGTAAAGTATTAATATATTATTTTAAGTATATTATCTGCAAACAAAATATGACAGATAGCAAGAAAGGGAGAAAATCTTATATGTACTTACTCATCTGCTGTTAAATCTTTCTTTTGCTTCATCTTTGTATTATGAGCAATTATTCGACTTCTTGTTCTGTCAAAATAATGCATATACTGGGTTTAAGGGCATGTCAGTACAATCCTGGCCATGTAGCACCATTTAAACATTAAACTCTAACAATGCAAGGCACAACTTGCCAACAACTGTAGCAACAAACTTTTCCAAATAAAACAGCCTCCCTAAGGACAAAATAATTTTTAAAAAAAATATATAAATAAAATAGATAAAAATGTACAATGTTTAAAGTACTGGGTCAAACTTCTATTTTGTAAACCTTAAACTTCCATAAAAAAAATCATGTTTTTTTTCTTGCTGCACATCATCAAAAAGCTACTTAACTGAGTTCTCATGCAATGTTTAAATCTTTGGATCTAATAAATTAGTGGACTGGTAGAGGAACTTTCATAACAGTAAAGATCAAATTGGGTTTTCAGGGGTTTTAATAGCCAAGGTCTTAATTGTTCAAGGAGAATGTTATATTAAAAGAACAAGTGATTTTGCTGCTTCTCAATGACGACGAATTCATATGCCAACAGGTGTAATGGAATTTGGTTTGTGATCATAAAAGGTTTAGTAGCTTGGTCCAAAATCATGCCAACAGGTGTAATTGAATTTGGTTTGTGATCATACAAGGTTTAGGAGTTTGGTCCAAAATCATGCCAACAGGTGTAATGGAATTTGGTTTGTGATCATACAAGGTTTAGTAGCTTGGTCCAAAATCATGCCAACAGGTGTAATGGAATTTGGTTTGTGATCATAAAAGGTTTAGTAGCTTGGTCCAAAATCATGCCAACAGGTGTAATGGAATTGTGTTTGTGATCATACAAGGTTTAGAAGCTTGGTCCAAAATCATGCCAACAGGTGTAATGGAATTTGGTTTGTGATCATAAAAGGTTTAGTAGCTTGGTCCAAAATCATGCCAACAGGTGTAATGGAATTTGGTTTGTGATCATACAAGGTTTAGGAGTTTGGTCCAAAATCATGCCAACAGGTGTAATGGAATTTGGTTTGTGATCATACAAGGTTTAGTAGCTTGGTCCAAAATCATGCCAACAGATGTAATGGAATTTGGTTTGTGATCATACAAGGTTTAGTAGCTTGGTCCAAAATCATGTCAACAGGTGTAATGGAATTTGGTTTGTGATCATTTAAGATTTAGTAGCTTGGCCCAAAATCATGCCAACAGGTGTAATGGAATTTGGATTGTGATCATACAAGGTTTAGTAGCTTGGTCCAAAATCATGCCAACAGGTGTAATGGAATTGTGTTTGTGATCATACAAGGTTTAGAAGCTTGGTCCAAAATCATGCCAACAGGTGTAATGGAATTTGGTTTGTGATCATACAAGGTGTAGTAGCTTGGTCCAAAATCAAGCCAACAGGTGTAATGGAATTCGGTTTGTGATCATACAAGGTTTAGTAGCTTGGTCCAAAATCATGCCAACAGGTGTAATAGAATTTGGTTTGTGATCATACAAGGTTTAGTAGCTTAGCCCAAAATCATGCCAACAGGTGTAATATAATTTGGTTTGTGATCATACAAGGTTTAGTAGCTTGGTCCAAAATCATGCCAACAGGTGTAATGGAATTGTGTTTGTGATCATACAAGGTTTAGAAGCTTGGTCCAAAATCATGTCAACAGGTGTAATGGAATTTGGTTTGTGATCATACAAGGTTTAGTAGCTTGGTCCAAAATCAAGCCAACAGGTGTAATGGAATTTGGTTTGTGATCATACAAGGTTTAGTAGCTTGGTCCAAAATCATGCCAACAGGTGTAATGGAATTTGGTTTGTGATCATACAAGGTTTAGTAGCTTGGTCCCAAATCAAGCCAACAGGTGTAATGGAATTTGGTTTGTGATCATACAAGGTTTAGTAGCTTGGTCCAAAATCATGCCAACAGGTGTAATGGAATTTGGTTTGTGATCATACAAGGTTTAGGAGCTTGGCCCAAAATCATGCCAAAAAGGTGTAATGGAATTTGGTTTGTGATCATACAAGGTTTAGTAGCTTGGTCTAAAATCAACAATATAGACAGAATTTGATAGATTTGGGAACAGTTTGGTAGTATTCTGAAAAGTCAATTTATTTTTCAGAGATGCAATGATGGTTCATTTGCCACTGCATAGATGTTTCTGAAGTAGATGTTTTAAATGATCCTCGACTGTCTCAAATCAAGCATATGAAGAATAAATTTGTGAGTTGGTGTCTACATAAATAAGCAACAGTCAAGTTGGGCTCTTAGCAAACTCTAATATATGATGTTATGTAAATGCATTTTTAAATTACTTCTATGTTAGTTTTACATTTTTGTATTTTATTTTATTTCATTTCATTATATTTTATTGTAATGATAATTTTGTTTATTGGATAAACAGCCAGTAGTTTGAAGCATTGGATCTTTTGCTGACCTGGATTCAAAACCAGTGTCAGCTTTGGTGTAAACAACATTTTTTATTATTCATTTCTAGAGTAAAAAGCATTGATTTTAGATCAGGCTATACTAGAGTGTGTGATTTTAGGCATGTAACATTTCTACATTGTTCTGTAGAGAGGTGATCATGTGACATTCATCCAGGAATCTGTTTTTCATCTTAATTTACTATATAGTCGCATTCTTGAGAAGAAATAGCTAGTTGAGCTTAAAACCTTAGAAGCTCAAAGTTGTTTTGTTGTGAACAATCTGTGTTGAAATGTTCTTTTTTGGAAATAGTAATTAATTTACCCTGGAAAATAATAGAGCTCATCAGAATTCTTGGACAAATACATTTATTTAAAACTTTTCAGAATTTCAAACTGGAATATTATTAGTAGCACTGATGGCCCCATGGTAGACCCAAATACTGAAGACAGTTTCATAAAGGGCAGCATCTACTTTAACCTGATAAGACTAAAATATTAAAAATGGCAAAGGTTTTATGCAGCAAACTGATTTAATGTCACAAATTAAGCAATTTAAAAACATCAAGTTGACTTGTTCTCAAAACAACATAACATAAAACTTACTTCAGGACATGATTCAATGCATGCAAGCAATACACCATCCTAATTTCTTCAGCATTTTCAAAAGTTCTGTTTGGGTAATAAATATCCTGTGGAAAAAATAAAACAAAACTGAAATATATTGAAAATAATGTGGCAGACTAGTAAACTAAAACTATTGTCAAACTATCCAGTTTGCTCTCATGTCTAAAAATATATAGGAATACTCTCATCAGCCAATTCCATATTGAATGGGTAACCATACTATCAATTAAATTGTATCAAGAAATTGACAAATGCAAAAAGTCCTACTTGACTCAATATAAATAAAAATAAAATTTTAAGTGGCAAAATATTATAGAAAGCTCTTGCCATAAAATGTTTTGTATGATATGTTTTTTTTTTACCATGAGTATAAATTAATTGTAGTAGTTATAGGGTTTCACAGAATGTCAGAATAAAAGCTGGAAGCCTAGTGCTGATTAAAAGTGAAGCTCTAAACATCAGGGTTTGTATGCTTCCACTCAGATTCAGGGACTTTTAGGCTATTGCATAGGAGGTTAATTGCATCCAGTTTCCCCAAATCAACTGACCAACCACGTGACCCAATAATGATTTAAGAAGCAATACATTCAAGAAATATAAAACTTTATTATAATGATTTTAAATTACTGTTGAACCCATCATGCAGATATTCAGGGAACAATATGGCAAAAAAAGTTCAAAAATACTTTTAGAGGGAACAGAATTGATCATCAAGAACATTTCAAGGATTTTAAAAGTAAATTTTAAAATTTCAACATTGAATATTAACATATATCATAGAAGGTCTACAAAGTGTAAATAACCTAAGGTATCAAGCTATAAAAAGAATCTGAAGATACAAACCTTTTTATTTTACTTTGAGACACACACACACACACACACATATATATATATATATAAGGTATGTGGACTGTACCTTTAATGTAGCATGAGATGCACAAAGTTTTCATCATAAGGAAATAAATGGCTTATCAAAGATAACAGTACACATACCAAACATATTTTATTATACACTTACAAATAGATTTCATAACATTTCCAACATAGTTAAGAGTAACTACAAGAAAATCTACTGATGTCATGGGTGACCTTTTCAAATCCCTTTCCAGTTTGTCTGCTACAAAATGTGATTCTGCAGCTATGTAGCCATTCACAATCCTTGTAGAAACTGTGTAATTTGTTGGACTTGTTTTAGATTTTATTTTCTTTCATACTGATTCAATAAACAAAAGTGATGTTTAAAACTGAGGTTGATTTAAATAAAGTAGATCACTAAAAACACTGTATGGCCAGTATCCCAAATCATGGAAGAGCAGCCAATCAATCACCAGCAAGTTCATCAAAACAAGTGGGAAATAGCCCAAGTGAAATGATGAACAAACAAGAAACAATTCACATTTTGAAAGTCGATTACAGTTTAAGTCATAATCATGGTACTGACTATAAGACTGTTTTATCCCCCATGTTTCTATTTGTTCAATGGGGCATTATGTGCAGGAAATTGACCATGGGATTATTTTTATTGTCGTCCATCTCTGTTCATCAATTATTCAGTCAGTTTTACAATCATAAAAGAGAGAGATGTAGACTGGTTTAAAACTGACATGATGACTGACCAGCCAACACAGTAAGAGAGTTTTAAGACATTTCAATATTTAAAAATGATCCGATTTTGATTATGCATTTCAAAAAGCAAAACCAGAAAAAAAAGCATTCAACAGATTACAGTCTATTGTGTGCCCACTAGCCAATCAATTTACTGTATGGTCTTTTTATCCTGCTGGACAATGAAACTTTATATCATTACAATTGTGAAAAAATCAAATTGCCTGTGAACACATAATATTATGACAATCAAGGTTCCTGTTGGCTGCTTGGTGTAAATTCAAGTTCAAGGATTTTATCCAGCCCTAATTCTTCTTTTCTCTCTCATCCCACAAATTTCCACTCAGATTTTGTCCCTCTTGCCATGAAATTGATATAGAAAACAGACAATAGGAAATGCAGAGATTTTGAGGACATCGTTACCAACATGTTCCAGCCATTTAAAAAATGGGGATTATTAATATTTTTCCTAATTATTTTTTCTTATTTCATTAAAGATTAATAAGTGGAAATTCATTACTGATGATAAGAGTAGAGAAGCAATAGGCTACTGCTGAAACTGTAATTAACTGCAAATTCATACACCATGGGTACATCACACTTTCATATACCAATAGTACTGTTTTACAAAATTACTTTATACCATCACTTTAAAGTCATGTTATTTTTAATGCATGCTAGGCTTACTTAAACTCTGAATTTGCTAGACATGACCACCAGATCAAAGGTTTGACTGGCACATATGTTGAATGAAAGATACCCCAAATATCATTACTTCAAACCTTGTTTGATCTTTTGTCCATTAGACTGTCAAACACTTCAGGGAAGTGTAAGTTAAAGGTTACCATGTCTAGTTTACACACTGTTTCATTATTATGCAATCAAAAATGATGTCACTAACTAAGCTTCATTCAAAGGTGACTGAGTGTTGTTTAACTTTCTTTGTAAAACAATCAAAAGTGGTGTCCCTGATTAAGCATCATAAAAGGCAAGCTTATAGTGAGGTGCTTTAAAGTGAGGGACACCTGTGTGACCATGTTTACACACTATGTATGTGCGTGTGTGTGTTATGTGTGAGAGTGACACACGGACACACAGAGGAACAGACTGACAAAAAGTCACAGACAAGAAAAGGAGAAAATCAGAATTACCTGGTAGTTGTTCATACAGCTGAAAAGCCCTTGCTGGAACCCTGTTAAGCAGCCTAAAAAAGGTGAGAGAATTTTACCTGGCTTCTGATGTGTGATCAAAGTACAACTCCACAAACATTTGATTACAGGCACAATATATATGAATAAAAGAGCACAAATAATTTTTACATTAAGGGTCAGTCCATTGATTCGACAGGGAGGAGTTAAACACCAGGGGAATATATTTGCTTTTGTTAGGATGAATGAAAGATCCAGCAAAGATTACATCAAAAATACAGGCTTTCATTTTTAAAATGGGGGTAGGTGGGCTGGTATGAATAAACATTATTAGAAAAAAACATAGGCAGTATTCCACCATTTCTAGGTAAATGTAGGTGGCGCTAAGGTAAAGATGAGTGGAATAGCTCTAAGCACTGGATGTACAAATAGAGTTCATAAAGGCAGTAAGCTGGTGGACAAAGCTTAATTCTATATCCTAACAAATTTCAGATGATCCAATATTTGTATGGTAAAATTTAATATTAATAAATTATAAAAAGAAAAATGGCAATGTGCTTGTAAAAAGGCAAATATTACTGCATAAAAGATATCTATACCATACAAATTTTTAAAAGTAAAATACTTATACAGTCTTGAAAGACCACACCTTCTGCCAGAAAATTATGGTCTATCAAGACAGGTGGTCTCTCATAACAGGTTATAACACTATATAACTAATAAATCTGTGCATTCAGAATAAGGTCTCTCAAGACAGGTGGTCTCACATGACAGTGGTCTTTCAAGACATGTTTTACTGTATTAGTAAAAATACAATCTTATAAATAATTTTTTTCATTGCTGCATACCTTCACCTTTTTCTCCACCTTTATTGCACAACTGTAACATTGTTTCTTCCACTTGAGCACACAACCTCTGTTTAACCTAAACAGGTGAGAAATAGGGTTTAATTAGTTAAAATATATCAAGAATAGACCTTTACTATAGTGAAGTGCATAAAAAATGAAATATTTTTAATATTTCATTTTACTGATGCAAAGTATATAAAACTAGATTAGTAAATGCAAAAGTATGAAAAAATGATTAGTTCACCTATAATATGCCTGACACACTTTACTTACCTGTCTCATGCCTGACAGATTTTAATTGTCTCATGCCTGACAGATTTGACTTGTCTGTCTTGTGCCTGACAGATTTCACTTGTCCTGCCTTTTACTTAATCATGCTAACAAGGTATTCAGAAAAAACCTGTCACAAAAGTTTTAAAATGTGTACAAAATTGAAACCAAATTTATATAATGGTGTTGAAATCTAATAATGTAATGTAAATAGGAATACATGTAAGCTTACAAAATTTCATTTGTCTACCTCAAATGGTTTCTGCTCAATCAAATAAAGTGTTTTTTTTCCCAAATAAATGTCAAAGTTCAGTTAGTAAAACATGGAAACAGAGCTGTATTATTCTGAAAGTGTAATCACATCATCTACAAATTGAAAGAAATATGCTAGCAATGATTTCATTTAGTTGAGTGCTGTTTTTGCACAGAGAGTGATGTATGGATGAACATGATTTTATACCATTTTGCCTTCAGCATTGTTTTGTATAGCTTCTGTTAATATCGTATCTATCATATACAAGCCCAAGTATAAACAACACTAACCCTGATCTGTAGTCACCTAATGTTGTTTGTTCTACTAAATTCATAGACCCAGATTTGCTAGAATATGCAACTGTGAATCTGGTTTTGTGCTGACAGCAGTTGGATTCAAGTTTTAAGTATGTGTATACAGTATCTACATTGACTCAGCACTATAGAGCTGAACTGTCCTGATAAGCCATTAAATCACATACATATATACACATACATAGAAATTGGGGCCCCAAGTGGCCTAAAGTGCTTTCTGTTAATGATCACCGACATTTTACCTCTGTCTACGTGGGTTCGAGCCTAAGATTCAGCAAATGTGGATATGTGAGAAAGCTTGCCAGTAGCTTCTTGTGGGTCGGTGGTTCTTTCCGTGGATTTCCCGGTTCCTTCCTCCACCATTAATACTGGCCGCCATGTATAGCCTATCATGTGCTGAAAAATGGCATTTAGCCCCAGAACAACAACAACATACCTAAAATTCAAGAAGGGTGCAGAAATTGTTTAAATCGGTTATAATATTAAAACAAATCAAGTAATATTTAAATTCTTAATTTTGTCCACATCACAAATGAGAAAATAAATAATGGAATTTCTGAGATGAAGGAATCATATGTATTTTTGTGAAAACTTTGTTGATCTTACAGCCTCTGAACATTTTGGAGTCACCAATTGGTAATGAATAAATTCCTTGTTTGACAGTGTGAGCATTTGGGGAATATTTTGCTACACAACTTTTGTAAACATTTGAGGAAATAGAGATATTATGGTGTGCATTACAATGGGCTTTCTTATTAGAATTTGCTTGACTAGGTCTTGGACAGAGTAACTTGTGGTGGCAAATCAAAGTCAGGTAATGAGTATTCAGGTGCTACAACTCCTGTAGAATGCTGGCAATCCAATTCATTCAAGGTATCATTACCACAAAGATGCATGATAAATTTGGTTGAAAATCAACATTTTATGGGTCTTGAAAGTCTACTTCACAGAAACACAAAAAATGCCATCCTCATTTTCTTTAAGCAAAACTGACAGAAATGTTAATTGCTGTTTGTATGGAAGATTGTTATTTTTTTGGTTCCTGATAATGTTTACGCCATTCAGTAGCACAAATCATAATTAATCAGAATAATGGAATGAATGTAATTAAATACAGAAGTAGCTAATGAAGGAAGGTGATCCACATCAACAAGCAGCCAAATGTATTGATTTTTACTAAAAGAGCTTGATTAAATTATATAACAACAAATAATAAATGCAGTATAATTATTGTTACTTTTGTCATGTTTATTTACATTTTATTTACTTTTATTTTTTTTACTCTTCCATAAACTTCTATACTGTTTTTTTTTTCCACGTTAGAGATTTTTTAAGAATAACTGAAACTGTTATCTACCCTAAGGTTTGAAGGAACTTATAAAAAAAAGTCTAAAAGCATATGGTGTTACAATACTGCAATTTCAACTTGCTGTACCACAAAAAATTAAATGCAAAGGCTCTTTTGGAGCTTATCCTTTATGTCTTGCCAATGTTCAGTTGTCGAATGTCATATACATATTTTCCTCAACCATTAAACTCAAAATCTACATGCATTGCATACATCAATTGAAACAAAAAATCAGAACCATGTGATATGGTTGATTATATTAACTCCATTTATTCAGATCAAATTATAAATAAAATATTTAATTGCCAGACTCATCTCTGGTACAAAATTATCCTTATTCCTGAAAAAGCTGTTTCTTTAAATAAAATACAATGGTTTGTCAACATAAGCTACATGTAACAAACAGAAGTTGCTAGTATATATCAAACTATTAAAAATGGAATATCCTTCCATGTCATTTAATATAAAATTTACAAAAATCATGGAAATAAATGGATTTACATGGCATGAATTTCTTCCAAAACAAAATCTTGCACTTCATGATTATACTGACTCACAAAATCAAACAGGCTTTATGTTTAAATACACCATACTGGTTGTAATGAAATCGTGTTGATTTCTAACTGGTTATGACAATGAAGAAATTGATGAATAAATCATTGCTATGGGGTTTGTGTGTTCATTTGTCATATTGTTTCAATGATTTTGTTATTATGGAACCTAATTTGAAACAAAATAAGAAACCAGTCATGTCTGCTCATCATTCTGACATGAATATATAAAAACTGACATCTTCCATTGGTGGAGTAACAAAAGTGTTATAGATATCATGCAATTGCCTCACATGCCACATACTTCTCTCTGTCTCAACTTGTAGAAATTTATCTCATTTTAGGAACAATTTTATGCATATAATTTATATATTTTATTTAATTTTTAATAAATTATAGTTAACCTTTTCCATCCAAACAAGAAAGGTCTGCATCCATTTACCAACCCAAATACATTACAGTATATGCATCAATTCCATTACCAACATAAATACATTACAGTATATGCATCATGACCTTTACCAACCCAAATACATTACAGTATATGCATCATAACCTTTACCAACCCAAATACATTACAGCAGATGCAATATGACCATTACCAACCCAAATTACAGTATATGCATCATGACCTTTACCAACCCAAATTTATTACAGTATATGCATCATGACCTTTACCAACCCAAATAAAGTATATGCATCATGACCTTTACCAACCCAAATACATTACAGTATATGCATCATGACCATTACCAACCCAAATACATTACAGTAGATGCAATATGACCATTACCAACCCAAATAAATTACTGTATATGCATCATGACCTTTACCAACCCAAATACATTACAGTATATGCATCATGACCTTTACCAACCCAAATAAAGTATATGCATCATGACCTTTACCAACCCAAATACATTACAGTAGATGCATCATGACCTTTACCAACCCAAATAAAGTATATGCATCATGACCTTTACCAACCCAAATAAAGTATATGCATCATGACCTTTACCAACCCAAATACATTACAGTATATGCATCATGACCATTACCAACCCAAATACATTACAGTATATGCATCATGACCTTTGCCAACCCTAATACATTATATGAGTGCACACTACATTCCAAAAGAAGTTCAATACCTACATGTAGAATTTTTAGGTCTTTTTCTCTCTTATACTTGGATGGTGTATGTTTCAAATCTGACATACTCTTTATGCCACTGCCTACCCCTGGAATCTGAAATTAAATCCAAGAACAAAATCTATGAGAATTGGACTCAAGGACTGGCCTTATTTCCAAATGTACACCTACACAAGTGCCAAGGTCATAAACAAATGCAGCACTTTATACATGCCAGAATGGCCTAAAGCAATCACTGCTATCTCACCTCTGTCCATATGGCGAGTTCTGGAGCATAGCCAATATGGGTATGTCAGAAAGCTTGCCAATAACTTTCTGTGGGGTAATGGGTCTTACTGCTGGGGTTTTCCCCCATTTTTCCATTATAACTGGCCTATATGTATAGCTAGCTTATCATGCACTAAAAAATAGTGTAACTCTAAAACAACAACCACCAACTCATTATTAAAAAATCATTTCTTGTATGACAGTCTTCATATGAAATATAAAAATGTTGTATCTGGATAAATACTAGCATCATCTACAGTTTTGTATTTTGCATACGGTTAAAATTTTAAAGAAAAAGAATTTCTCCTGGGTTTCCATGCTTTTTACACTGGCTATTTAAAAAGGCCCTTATATATCTTACGCATTGTTCAAAGAACTTTTAATTCCCTTTATTTTGGTGCATGATTGATGAGTGCAATATGGGTTATAGAGTATACAGTTGGCCTTACTTCAGATGTGCGCCTTTCAAGCTCCACTTGGCCATTTTTATTTCCTGATCTTCAGAGGTAAATTGTGAAAAAAAAGAGCTGACATCTTTTTTTTTTACTTTTTATATATTTGGTCATTTATTAATTATACCTTCAGAAGCTGGTATTGTCTAATTTGGCAAAATTCATTTTCCCTACTTTAATAGCTGCCAAGAATAGTGTACTTTAGACTAATTCAGACTGATTTTGGAGCAAAAGGGAGCAGTCATTTTAGTTAGCAGTGTGCTAAGATCATTTTTAATTTTCAAAAGTACAATATCCAAAGAAATGTCAGCCACATGACATCAAAGAAGCATAGAGGTATGCCAACATTCTCTCAAATGTGCATTGTTTTAAATGCAAACAACTTACCTTACATATGTCACTCTTCCAAAAGTACATAATAACTGGTGAGAGCCCCTAAAGATATTTTTATACCAATGCACCTGTACAAAGGGAGTTACCTGCTCTTACAAGATCTCTAATGTCCAATTGTAACAATGGATGGTCATCTGAGTAACAAATGTTGGCTGTATAATTTTATAAGTGGTTTAACTCAGAGAAAACTAGCAAACATTTATTGTCACAGCTTACAATTAAATTTGAACCAGAATAAAATATGGAAAACAGCAGTTAGGGTGGACAGAGAAGGCTCAGTTATGAAAGTGGAGATTGTCAAATTTTCAAAAGTGGTGAACCAAACTAATCAACTGCATTTATGAGAGATTGTGGATAATTACATCAAATTTGCACCTAAAAAAGAATCCATGAAGACAGTTCAGCATGATTATGGTTGTATGAAATACCCAGTTGGAGGACATTGATTTTATCTGCTACCAAAGTCCCATGGATGAAGCATACAGAAAAAAAAATGCAATATTTTCTGAAGAAACACAGGATGTCATCATTGGTGAAAACCAATTTTACATGTGGAGAACAGCCAAAAAAGTATACCAATTCCAGTACCAACAACTACATAGAAATAACATCATGCCAGTTACCATGATTTGGGGTTGCATTATGCATCACACTTTTATCAAAACTGAAGGAAATATTAATAGTAATAGGTACATAGTACTCTGAACTCATTTTTTAGCACTGCCAAAAATTGTGGAAATTCACAACTTATAAGATGACTGAGCATCTTGCCACAATTCTGTATGGTCAAGTGCCTACAAAGTAAATCCTTTTCTAAACTTATGTTTCTCTGAGAATATTTAACCATATCGTATTAATATTAGGAAAATAAACTCTGATACCTCTTGAATGTAGCCCTATCTGAAAGACGAAAATCCCTTTTCTGAATACTTGTTCATTTCATACAAAGGGATTACCTCCATTACCTCCCCTTACCACCACTCTGTGGATACACATCAATCACCTGCTTAAATTGAGCAAAACATCCATGTAAATACTCAAATTTGTGGTGAAGGTGTGGGGGAAGTGCAACAGTACTATGATAATATGATTGAGTAAATATTCTTGAAGAAAATAATGCCACAATTTTTTTTCTTCTATCTAATACATTTACCTATACCATCAACGTTAGAGAATAGTAACAGAAAGAGAAAATGCAAGAGCATCAAACCTCTGCCACAGACCTCTTTTGATGGAAGAATGGCTGGATTCACATTCAAAGAATAAACTGCTCTCATAATGTGAAAGCACAAATGATAGTCATATAACATAATGACAATGCAAAGATAACAGTATTTATTTTCTCATGAAAAAATAATCTGGGAAAATATAGTGAAGGTGCTAAAATCATGCCTATGAGGAGGTTGTTTGAATCAGGTGGTCAGCAGAATAGCAAACACTTGGCCCAATGAACTCAATTATCATCTCTCTTATGCGAAATCTTGGAGATAAAATCACGTAAATGTTGACTGTGGATGCCAGTCAACAGCTTCCATCGAAATATTGCCTGCAAACATAAGGTTCACCACGACTGCTCTAATGCAGAACATAGTATGTAATCAGCCACCAGGGCTTGAATCTTTTCCGAGCTGCATCAGAACATGTTGTTAAGCTCCATGATTCTTCACCATACACTTCAAGTAATGCCACAAAGCATGGACCGAGTCAAAAATTTCTGCCTCTCTCCACATATCAGTCAAGGACAGAGATTGAATGACAACCCTTGGGTTGCCTGCTGACAGCATCCTATGCTAAACCATGAAGCCAGGTTGCATGGTTAGGACCACAGAATAATCTAATAGGACTTGGAGATACATTTTGTGAATCAAAAGGTCATACTACTGACTTGCCATATAGGACAAAGTGGAGGTTATGAAAAGAAAACGTTTTTTAGGATAACAATATCAGTGATAAAACATGTTTTATAGAATAACAATTTCAGTGATGATCTGGTTAATGGCTTGAAATGAACTGAGTTGAGCCATGCCAAAACCCATGAAAGATTCCATTTTGGAAACAGGACAAGAGATACGGGATTGATCAGCAGGTCCTTACTCTACCATCATACCTAAAAGGGTCAGAAATCATGGAGTCATGGCCTTTAACAGTAATAGGGGTTAATTTTTTCTCCATTAATTGCCCAAATCTAAGTCAGCCACATGTGTGACCAAGTCACTCAATGGGATAATGTTGATTCCCCTACACCAGTTCCTGAAACCCCACAACTTTGCCAAATAACCCTTTACAGGTGGAGGGACTTCTAGCATGAGAGATTATCTCCATAACTGAAGGTTCTTTTCTACACAATATTTTCTTGACCAGAAGCAAGCATGAAGTGAGCCTAAGAAAACATGGATGAAACACCTGTGACTGTGGCTGTTTGATAAGGTTGGGCCTCATTAAGTTATTCCTAACGGTTGTCTTGCATAAATCATTCACCAAGAACTTTTCCCCACCTAAATGAGTCTATAAAAGTCACCATGCAATTGTGGTTTTTCACTTTTTATATTGTTTTCAGTACAGAACAAAAAGATGGTAAATACCAAAACACCTCCTAACAGACTGACAGAGCAAACATGACTTAGGTTTCCAAGCCCAGGACTTGAGCAATAAAGATGGACAGTTTGTAGGTTTAAACTCAATGCAAAGAGGTCTATCATTGGACACTCCCAAAGTACAAGAATTCATTAAAAGAATGATGGATGAATGGACCACTGAGTAAAAGGACTAACCGTTCTAAAAAGCAAACTGACTGACATTGAAAATGACTGCATAATGGATGATCTTGTTTCTTTGTGGGTTTATTGCTGTTGTCCAGCACATGGTAAGCAATTTATGAGAAAACCCAATCTTGCATCCTTAGGGGCTACACTGATGAATATCCATCAGTACATACTCAATCAAACTATATTCCATGATGAATCAAAAAAGACCATGGACAATATTATAAAATGCTACACCATGTAAGGCTACAATTTGTTTCTGATTTTAGAAACTGCATATTAAACGTTCATTACATCCATTTCACTAACTGTGAGTTGCATCATTGTCAGCATGTCACTTAATCTTGATGGGAAAACTATGCATATTCTGTAAAAAAAGTTCTTTGCAAATTGAAGAAAATTGATCTTGTGAGAATAAATTGTAAAAACAGAATGGGAAAGAACTCCAGTGGCCATCACTATCTATTTCAAAATCTCAAATTAATTAAAGTCTGCCTCAAGTACAGACTTTATATAACATATTGAAGACTATTCAATAATTTTGGGGTGAGAGTGACAAAGGCATTGAAAGTTTTATGTGCCCTTTTGGATATGACACCATATATTTTTGTCATATGACTTCAAATGAGCACAGCAGAAAACATTACATTGCAATTAATTCTTACTGATAGGGCTACCTAGATTACAGTATTTATTATTACAAACAGATTAACATATATGTCAACAAGTTCCAGAAAAAGCAATTTTTAAATTTTTTAAAATTTTTTTAAAAAAATGTCACCAAACAATGACCAGGTCCAATAAATATTCATGCTTAGTTTTGAATTAAGCCATTAAAATTTCCCATAATATCTGGGATCACTTTGGTTTGAATCAACAATCACAACAGTTTGAAGACATGTGCATGTGGTCTCATGTACATTTATAAGGGTATTTTAAAAGTATAATTTCTTCTATTACTTGCAGAGTAGTAGTAAATCCATTTGAAGAGAGATGAGTATGATCTAGTGGCAGCTGATTATTTAGTTGTGCCTATGTGTAGTGACTATAGTGTAATCTACAAACATCTATCAGTTAGATAAATCATACTTTCTGGTTTCCGCCATGCTTGTTTAAGTGGTAATATTGCCCAAATACAAAACCTGTCATATAATTTTTACTAAATATGAATACTGACTTGTTAAAATATAATTTTATGGTTAGAAATGTTTGACAAAAAATGTTCCAGTCCCCTCTCTTCCTGAACTCTGCATTTAACTCGAGGAAAGCCCAAACAAAAATTATAAGAGAATTACAAGCTACAAGATATTCTGATGCTTAACTGTATATATTCACTTATAAGTCAAATAAAACTGAAAACAACAAAGATCTTGATCTGCCATAGCATAATGTGCATTTAGATCAGAGTCTATGTTACTTGTTCTACTGATTAATCCTAACAAACTGCATAGACACAGATCTGCCAACGCATTATGAGTATCCAGGTCTGTGCAGGTTGCAGTTGGACTCGACTTATGAGCATTTATGTTTCAAAAACCTTTATTTCTTTCTTTGTCCAAAGTTTTCCTGTTCCAAGTTCTTCAGCAAACTTTTCAGTCAAATCTTTTTCAAAATGGATGCTAAATGGATCTGAAAAATAAAACAAATGACATGAACATATTGTAATAAAACAGCTGTTTCAGCTGTGAAAAAATTGTGAGATCATGAATCAAATTTAAGTAAGTTAAGCATGTTTGGGAATTTTGGTATTCTAAGTAAAAATTATAAAATGAGCTCAGTCATTTTTATGATCTGTCACTATTATACTAAAACTCTAAACTCAGATTTTACTGCTCATCTGAGATGGGTGTCATGTACCTTCCGACTTGCAGGGGGGGAGGAGGGGAAACAGTCTCCACACTAAAACATTGTTTTCTATACTCGCCCCATATGGTTAAGTTTTTCCTCATGCTTATGAAAGTGATGGCCCTCCCCCACCCCAACCCTAGTGGGGGCAGATGGGTGTTTTTTTAAACTCCAATCCAGCTCTCTGGCTATGCCCCAAAAGAGCATTGCTGCCTTTTTATGAAAGATGCACTCTCTTTATTAGGAAAGGCACTGATGTTTTTGGTTTATACTGGGAAACGTTCCAACTCCATGGTGGTAACAACTACTCCCACTGATAAGGTGCTGTCCCCACTTTTATTTCGGGGATACACTTATTCCAGCATTTGACAGTGCACTCAGAGATCATCTGGATACAAAGATGAAAAAGAATGTTTTTCTTTCCTCCTTTACATGTATGCCTGGTTGTGTACATTTTGTGCATGAAAACATTTGGTGTGGGTGTCCCAGGTGGTGTTTTTTGCCCACACACTTAACCACACATAGTGACATCTTAAATAATTTCTAAAAAACAATTTTTAATGACACAAAAAGATGATGCTTAATAACATCAAAGGTGTGTAAACTGTATTATATGTACCTCTTATCTCTATGACTTCAAAGTCATATACTAACAGAGGAGTAAACAGTAATAAAGAAACATCAAAATATGAATTAAATTATTACAACAAACAAAAACAATGAGTGGGGAACATGTAATCTTTACAAAGAAGAGAAATTTTGTGTTAATACTACCCATTACATTAAACAAATGTAATGAAACTGACACATGAACTCCTTGCATCTTTTTTTTTAAATTTAGGATGAACCAGATTATCATAAAAAGTTCCTCAGTTAAACAGTGTATACACTACCATCTCTTCAGAACTAGCTATAACAAATATTTTTGTATGATTACCATGGTGTTGATATTATTGGTCTCATTAATACCATTCATATTTGGAACAAAATATATATTAAAATAAGTCTTTTAGTAAATCCCCCACCCTTCTTGCTGAGATGATCAGTATTGGACAAATAATAATAACATTTATATTCTTGAAATTTACCACGGTTTTTCTGAAGGACCAAATAGACATGAAATATTTTTATTTTTCTTCTTCTTCAGTTTAATGTCATTTTTCAGCATGAGACCCCCACCCAGAAAGAACAACCAATCCATGGGAAGCTCCTAGCAAATTTTCTCACATTGTTTGAACCAAATACATATTAAAACAAGTCTTACTGGATGTCCCTCTCATGGTTAATTTATACATTTATTATGTTAACTAAATACCTATTAACATCCTGTATTTGACAAGGTACAATGAATACCCATTACATAAACTTATGGCTGTTATTTTACACATCAAGAAGGTGATCATTTTCAAAACAGCCCTTCCTTGTGCACATGAAACTAGCATGGCATACTAGCCCCAAAAACTGATTTTAATATGTATGACAACAGATTCAGGGACTGGAACTAGAATTGGAAACATTTACATTAATGCATGGAACTGCCAATGAAATGTCAGAAATTCGATGGTGACAAGACAGAACATGATTTCAAATATGATCAAATGAACAAGAAATGCTCGAAAAATGCATATGGATGGCTGAAGCATGATCCAGGAAAGGTGATGATCTTGTGCATTTTCTGCACAGAGTATTTTGAGAAATATAAAAATGCATGGGTACTTCATCTCTTGATGGGTGTCACCTGTTCTCCTAAGATTGTAACATAGAGATTCCATCAAGCTGTGGCCTCATATGAACCTTGACTAAATCAGACTAAAAAAAAATGAACAGAAACTTAACTTTTCAGTAAAGCTTTTTTCAGAAATAATCATTTCTGTTTCAGATTCATGTTAAGGAATAATAAATGTTGAATTATAAACTGAACTTCTGTTTGATATTCAAAGGATGAGTAAAAATTATGTGATATCAGTAAAAATCTGATTGTGGCGATCTTAAAAAACATCATTAAAGCAGTAGAGATAACGATAAAAAGAATTCCTTGATGGCAACCAATGGGAATATGATACATTTCCATAGGGAATCATTTTCATTTAGATAAGACAAAACTATACAAAATTCATGAAGTGAACAAGATGACTGCCCTGGTGGGCCTTCTTCGAATGCTCACACTAATGTTGATAGTAAGGGGTAGGACAATATTTCCCTCCAAAATATATATGATAGCTATAAAGATAATATTTTAAATGGTTATACAAAATATCAGAAAATATAAGAGAAAAAAATAATGACCATTTTCCTTAATGAGAAAGTCATCAGGATTATCTCCATCCTCCAAGATCTCCACATCTGATGAAATGTCCTCTTCTCCCGACACCTCTTCAGGGTAATCCCCCGTTTGTTTGGTCTCCCCTTGTAACATAAAATCTTCATTTCCATCTTTCTCTTCTTCTTCATCTTCTTCTTCCTGCTGTTCCTCTTCATCAGCTAGATCCTCTGGTTCATCTGCCTCTTCTTTGCTATCCCTCTTTACAAATTCCTCCTCCTCCTCCTCCGAATCAGACAGTGATTCTTCTTCAGACTCTGTCAAAGTATCACAAATTATCAAGCATTATCAATTCATTCACAAAAACATTTGGTGTAGATTTCTTTTAAAAAGGCATGCACTTTTCTAGAGTTTTCAATAATCCTGTAATCTTACTTAAAATAGGTAATGTGATGCCATAATTTTGTGTTTAATGATTGGATTCGTTTAACAAGAACCAAACAACTAATAAACATCATTTAATATGATCTTAAAGCATAAAATTTTTAATGCAGCTACTTTGTGGTAAATAGTATCACAATATTTTCTTTTATGTAAAGTCCTCTTTAACTGATTAGATACTCTTGTACCAAAACATGTATAACAGGCCTCACTTGAGTTTGATGTCATTCTGATTAGGTGTTGTTGCCTAATAATGCTAAATGATATTTTCAACTTGAATAACAACTGTTTTTTTCTGTCTCAAAGGCAAGTCATTCACAAAATTAGGTCATGGTAAATGATGCAGAACCCAATGGTTTTTGTTTGGAGAAACTAGCTTTCTTCTTGCAGTCTTGAATGACCTTGACTTTGAGATAGTGACACCAAAATCAAAAGCTGCCTTTTCTGTCTCAAATGCAAGCCTTCCAAAATGTTTGTTCATGATCTATGGTATTAGGTTTGGGCATTTGTATTTGATCATCTTTTCTGACTTAAATGCTTTGGAGAGTCTGTAAAGGGAAACATGTTTAGATTTAGAAAAGGAATATTTTATGATCTGGACAATGAAACATTTCAATTTCAATTTTCATTCCTTAAGTTCTATTGCCTTTCACTGTTTAGCACCAAAAGATGTCTTTCTTTTCTCATATACAAGCTTTATAGAAAGTTCACTCAAGGCATCTGGTTCAGAAGATTTGTAGAAACTACTTTTATGGGTATGACTGGTCTAAAAAAAAATTATTGCTATAGAGGCTCAGAAGTAAAGGTATAAAACTGAACCTGTCTTACCCACAATACTTTACAAAAATGGACAATTTGTACAGGAATTGCTATAAAGCAAATTTTTAAGTCAATTATTTTTCCCAATCACAGAATATTAGCTTGATACTTCATGAATACAAGCCCTACTAAAAGATAAAAATTGTCATGACCTGCTTTTTGGGAACTACTGGGCTAGATGTACAGATCAGTCACAAAGATTCAGAAATTGGTACACCTGTGTACAAATGCCACCTGTGTACACTGGACAGTTTTGCTTTTTCACCATTAATGGCTGCTTTTCCTAGGTGAAATTGTCCCCATGCTGGAATGGCTGATGATAGTGTGGTTGTATTATGCTCTGTATCCTATGGATCCGGTACAAAGACCATGCATCCCAACTTGCAGGCCCAAAGACCATGCTTGTTCATGCAGGTTGAAGGGCAATTATGCCCACTAGGCTGCTTAAACTTTGGGAACTCCTTTACTAATGTAGCAAGAGAAAAAGTCATAGTCATGCTAACATGTAAATGATAGCATTAAGTCAGTGATTCATGTTGACATATGGTTTTAAATAAATGAAGTCCATAAAATCACTTAAATTTGGCAGAAAGTGAAAAAATAATGTATAGAACCTACAGGAGAACAATTATCCCACACAATAAATCCAAGATGAATATCAGATCGCCCAATCTGAACACTAAAATGGCTTATATTATCGCAAGTAAAATACACGATATTATCTGTAAAGCAGTGAAGCTAAAATCTAGCAAAAAACCTGGCATATACAAGAAAAAAATTATATCTGTCCACTAGTGGGGCTGGATTAATGAGGAAGCAGGCAAATATTCTTTATGTAATGTGACTGCAGAACATATTTGATGAAAAAATTATATTTTTAACAGAAAACTGTCATTCCATTTACCTAATCCAAATAAACGAGTTGTAATATTGTCATTTTTAATCTAGTAGAGTATTTTTTCAGAAAACTGACCATGTTGGAATGCCCGTTACAGGATGCAAAAAAACATGGTTCACTCACTTTTTTAAAGATAAATTTCCAGGTTTCTCCAGAAGGAAATGAATTTTTTCAAGGTAGATATATGACCATTACTGAATGGAATTAAAATACTGAACGGAATTAAAATACATTTCAGATCATAAAATATTCCTTTTCTAAATTTTAACATGTTTCCCTTTACAGACTCTCCAAAGCATTTAAGTCAGAAAAGATGATCAAATACAAAACCAAAAACATATGAAATAAGTTTGACTATAGTTCTATAATTTGACCTGTAGTCATTTTAATGTACAGAACACAATTAAGTGAATTTCTGACTTTCCTTTGCTGACCTGCATTATGTTGCCATGTGGAAACAACATAATGAACATAAATTAGTTTTGTTTCCTTTTGAACCTTTAATTCTAAAGAACTCTATAGCAATATATAGGCATGTTATATGAACTAAACATTTCCTATCACCTCCATTAAAAGCAGAGTATTAGAATCTAATCTTATAACAAAAAAAGTTTAACCCCGAATTTATGTGTGCCAATAAAATCCCAAACAAGATTTTTCAAACCTACACTGCTTAAGACAATCTGATTAAAAATCCATCATTACAAAATTTTTACAAAAGGGCTGATTTAAATTTTTTTCAAAAGACCTACAAAACTATACACTACTGTATAAACAAGGACCGAACTTTCTGTAAAATCAACTTGTCTTATTTTGATTCAAGAAACCAGTCTCCAAACCTTTATTGATACAAGGGTTCCTATCGTTTTTTAAAATATAAAAAAGGGACTACAATTTCTCATTTCTCCAGCATTCTATTCAAGATCTGCAACCAATGTTTCGAGCTATATCTCACTGTAAATAGTTTTGCACCAAAGTTCAGTTCTGAGATTCAACATTTTTGGACAATAAATTTGGCTTAAAAGGAATGAGTCCATTTTCTAATAGAGGTTTCCTCCGAATATTCCACCCATTTTTCACATTTGGACATTTAGATTTGGGTGTGGGATCAGAGAAATTGCATATCAAAAATGTATAATTTGCCACCACTGTGCAGTCACAGGATATGGTAGTCGCTTACCAGTGGGCCTAGCAACTTTAAACAATGTTAGAATGACTTATACCTGCATAAAATGGATAGAAAAATGATTCATTTTCTCAGAAATGGCTATGACTATATTCTTTATATCTTTAATCCACTGACAGACCAAACTGAATTGCAGTATAGATGAAACCTGACCCTGTGCTTGCCATTTGCATTACCAGTCACATGACTTCACAAATTTCAAAACACTGCATGGGAAGTCCAATAGTCATGTGATATCAACTACAAACTCCATTTTAATGCTGTTGTACAAAAATTAAATTAAATGAAAGTCAGATAACTTTTGTAAAAACTAGAAAAAAATATATATTCTCAATGTATTTATTTAGAGAACAAGAAAACTGTCAATATCACAGCAATCTGGCTGGTCAGATTCATCAGTCATGTGATACAACAAAACCCCAGTTTTGTTCATGGAAAATTTTTTAAAGAATTTTGTGTTCTTTCATTTTTGTGTTTTTATTACAACCACTATACAACTTTTATTTACTGTTTTATTTTTTTCTATAACGTTTAAAAATGGGTTGTGAGATTTGTGTACTCATGCGACTAGCAATGCAAATCTGAGTACCTGGTCAAATTTTATGAATGACATAGTTTTGTCTCGTCTCTCAGCAGATTAAAGATATAAGGATTTTAATACTTTTAATTTCTGTGAAAATAAATAATTTATTTTTATCAATTCCATGCAGGTATGATTCATTTTAATAAAGAATTCAACAAAGGCCATCTGGTAACTAAGATTTACTGTCACCATGTTGGCCTCTTGTGTTGCTAGACTGGTTTTCATACCTTCCAAGTAAGAAAAATACAGATATCATGCAGTCTGTGTAAAAAAATCTACTAGACGAATTTAATGCACTGTTGTTTGGATTGACTCAATACATGCGTACAATAAAAGATCCATGCTGCAACCTCTGAATATTCTGGTCAGAACGCAATAAATTTAAGTCAGGATTAGTTCAGTTACAACTCAAACATCTGTTTCAGGCATCAAGTGGTGGTGGAAAATTCCTGGGTTTTTCCCCAACTTTCATCAATATCTTAAAACTTTAAGGACTTTTCACAGTCGGGGAAAAAAAAAATCATCATTTTCCCAGACTTTTTCCTGATAGTGTGGGAACACTGAAAAAAAAAGGTCAAATAGATATTTGTGGCAGAGTTTAATGCCATTTTTTTCATCACAACAAGGCTATATATGGAGGACAGTATAACTGGTGGAGGACAAACCCTCAAAAACTCCGGGAAGAACCACCGACCCAAGAGAAGCTACTGGCAAGCTTACTTATGTACTCATGTTAGCCAAGCCTGAGACTCGAACCCACAGTCGTAGATGAGATGGCACTGATCTGGAACAGTGAGTGCTTTAGACCCCACTGCCACTTGGAACAACTTTAATAGATGAATTAAATTACAAACATATATATAAAGAATACATTTGGTTTATATAAACAATAAATAAATGTGCTGATATACACACAGTGACAAATAAACAAAATATAAAACTAACTTACAGAGCATCTGTAAGTCTCAATATTTTAACTTTCCTTCTGGCATGTAGGGGCCCCCGAGTGGCAGAGTGGTCTAAAGCGCTGTCCATTATAGACCACTGCCATCTCACCTCTATCTGCATGGGTTTGAGTCTAAGATTTGCCAATTGTGGATATGTGAAAAAGCTTGCCAATAGCTTCTCGTGGGTCGTGGTTCTTTCCGGCAATTTCCCGGTTTCTTCCTCCATCATTAATACTGGCAGCCATGTATAGCCTATCGTGTGCTGAAAAATGGTGTTAAACCCCACAACAACCTTCTGGCAAGCACCTTGCAAACTTGAGCTTTCACCAATCTGAATTTGAGCTTAAATAAGGTACTGAGCAAATGGATTTCTCCATCCTGCATGTGTGGAACCAATTCCAGTTACTCTCAGATGACCTGTGCTGGACCTTGATCTCAAAATGGTTTTAGACTAAACTAAAAATCAAGACAATTATCTTTATACTCTCTATATATAATAATTTCAATCTCAGTGTTATTTTGTAACAGCCACACCACTCACTGTAATTAATACCAGTCTATGAGACAGCAGAATGGTGTTCAAATGTCTGAATAACGGACTGTACATGCTATTGAATCACTATGTAAATGGTTTTAATCCATGCTTGTACAACTGATTATTTAGCTTACTTTATCTGATTGTTAGATCCTATTTATTACTCACAAATGTTCTGAACACAAATTCACTGCCGAGAAATGCCAGCAATAGCTCATTTTGCATATACTAAAGGCTTCTTAAATTTAAATTATCTTTTTTGAAAAATGATTCTTTATTCTTACCGGCATAATGCTGTATGGGTCTAGCGCTACCCGAGACAGAGGACAGGAGCTGACTGTATGCATCATCTTCGTCATCGGATGAAGATGCCAATCCAGGGAGCTGAAAAGATAAATGGAAAAATTTAATAATTACCACTTGTCTACATATGTAATGCACACTGAACATAGATCCAGGTCAACCAGCCACTAATAGCTGGCAAATCTGGATTGAGTCTGTTGTAGATGCAGATCAGATCTTGCTTATCAAATCTAAGTGTGCATTTTATACCAATAAAAAGAACAGCAATAAGCAAATTGTTACATTGAATTTTTTAAGTTGCCGTCAATTGCATTTATTATGAAAATGCAATAAATTCTAAACAAAATTTAAAAATACCTTGAATACACTAAAAATTATGTTGGGACAAACAACTCTTCTGAAGCCACCCATCTATGTGAATCCTGGATATATTTGCTATGAACTAAAAGGTTTTGAATACACATGTACACAAACAGTTACACCTGGGAAAAGCAGCCACCAATGGTGAAAAGGCAAAACTGTCCAGTGTACACAGGTGGCTTCTGTACACAAGTCTGCCTTACAAAATTTATTTTTGAACAAGTACCATGCACCAAATATGTTGTTGTTGTTTGGGATTAATGCCATTTTTCAGCACACGATAGGCTATTCATGGCAGCCAGTATTAATAGTGGAGGAAGAAACTGGGAAATCACTGGAAAGAACCACTGACATTCGAGAAGCTACTGGCAAGCTTTCTCACATATCCACATTCGCCGAATCCTAGACTCGAACCCACGCAGAGGTGAGATGGCAGTGATCCGTAATGGACAGCGCTTTAGACCACTCGGGGCCCAAATATAATAATAATAATAATAATAATAATTGTTTTATATGCACTAATAAACAAAATATGTATATATACTGTTCTCTCTCAAATTTATGTTCCACACAAGATTACTGTATCCTGCTTACTTTAATGGATCCTATAAATGAAATTAATAAAATTTGTCAAACAATAACTTTATTACGGACTTGTAACACTTATTGACTTACAGCTTACATATGACCACAAAACAGAATAATGACTCTTGTTAATCAAATTGTGTAAATTTTACTTGGAAACACATGTTTATACTTAAAAAATAATATCAAGAGAAACCAGTAACTTAACTAACCATGATAAAAAGATAGTTGGCTAAAGCAATAAGTCTATAATGAATAGGAAATTCAAAGACGTCATATGTGGCTACTCTCTGTTACCATGAACCAAAGCTTTGTCTGACTTTACAGACAAGTTTAAATTATTAAGCGACCTCTGGCTCTAATGAAAACAAATCTAACTCGAATTTCTTTCCAAAGCTGACCTATTTTCATAATAAGTTTATTCCTGGTAGTGCCATATATTTACAGATGATGTCACCTAGCTTTGTACCAGGAAAAAATGTAACTCCATCTGTATGCAGATACCATAAAAGTACAGATTAGGACAATGACACACACACAAAAGTCAAATCTCTGCCAATTATGTGTTGATATCAGTGAAATAGCATGATGTGTAGGTCAATAGATGACTTTTGCATCAGTGTAACAGTACCTCAGTGAAACAAACATACAACAGGCCAGGAATGTGCTGTCAATAGTGGATGCTGATGTAAACTCAGGTACATGCAAGCTATGGCCCACAGGTCAGAACCAGCCTGTAACCTGGTTTATCTGCTTATATATACATCCTAGAGTGTGACTTTAAAATTTATTATCTGACCAAAGCCCTCAAGGAAGTTGCACAAGTATGATGTAAACAATATGGTGGCTGTTAATTAGTTGCAGTCCCAAAGAAGGTTGATACTGGTTACCATATGCATGAATGGGATAAAGGTATCAATAGCAACATGCTCAATTTGCTGAATTTGATAAATTAATTCTCTGCAGGAGTATATTACATGATGATATGCAATTGATCAGAATTTATCACATGTTGATGGGTAAGTGTTCTCACATGGCCATCCCATTCAGTAACAAATTCAAGTAAAAAGCAACTGATGCGATATTTGGCTAAAGAAGGATATTGTCAGAAATTTTGCTCCAAAATTTATCAAAATTGCTGAACACCTGAAAATTTTTTGAAAGCAAGAAAACCAAGCTTCATTATTCTGAAAAATGTCTGAGGATTGTGACAAGTTAAAGACCATACTTCAGTGTGCACCAGTTCGTTCAGCTCCAAATTTCAGTCAATCATTTAAAATGTCTGCTCATTAAGAATGGCAATGGGTACCTGGGTACTGGCCTGTTGAAAATAACCCAAGGTAATAAAATGGGTAACTGGGTACCAGTTAAACATTATTTAAAAAAACAAACAAAAAACATATTTCCAAGTTCGCTTCAACAGATTCATTTTATTTTAATACACACCTACATAACACATCAGTCTAAACTGAAATAAATGGTGTTATCTATATTTAATTAACCTGGTTATGTTGCCGGCCTAGGGGTTTGCCAAAAAGCATCGAGATAACCGATGATTGAGATAAACGAAAACCAATATGGCGTCAATATAATAACATGCTTGAAATTTCATTATGTACATGATGTGCATTAATAAATGAGAATGTACATGCACTTGTTTTTTGATGTTTTTTTTAAACAACAGCTTTGCCGCGATCTGTTTAATGAAGCAATCGGCATGCTAAAAAAATATACATACAAGTTTGTTAACAACAAAAGGCATATGTGCACCAACTAACAGCAGAGATTTACCAGTATAAAATACAAACCACCGCTGATTCTCGATACAAACCTTTATTTTATTCTCCAACATTGCAAACACAAAGATCGCTCAAAACAAATGTGCAGGGTATAGTTCGTTTTTACAAAAAGCTAACCAGTGTCAAAATTAAATTCACAAGTCATTTCACTCTGAAAGCTCTGAAAAGCATCATAAACAGAATAGCTACATCATGTTATCCTTCAGACAAGATCAACAAAAGTGAGTGAACTGTCATTGGAGTGAACGACCATACAGAGAGTCATCAGCTACGTGAACTCAGCACATGCGCAGTTAACCAAGTATGATAATTTTATTGGCAAGTCATAAGCTAGCATAAATGTAACCAATCGTAAGTACATGTAAATTAAAAAAATCAAAAGACCATATTCTTGCAAAATAGTATCTCCATTCCCACGATTGAAACTTACAGGAGTGAACACCTGGCAATATTGGGCCGTATATATTACTGTAGCATAAGTTAACACCCAATATAGGATTCTATCACTCCTGTATTTTGAGAAATAAATAATTTTTTTTAATTATGCAAAAGTTATTTGTTTGATGTTTGCTATTTTTTCTTGCTGAGTTTAAGTGTTTGTAACAACCAACAAAAAGAAGGATTAGCCATTTCATTCATTTTATCTGTTCTATTAGAGTCTTCAGAAGTCGATCAATTGTAGGTATAGTATTGTAGCATAATTGACTGTCAAAACATACAGATTATGATGTAACAATGAACAGCTAAGTTGGGGTTGTTGATACAAACAAAGGATTATTTGTGTACTGATTGATTCCAATTCATTACTTAGTAAAGTTTGTAGCTTTCTTCCATTCTCCCTTTTATTTATCCAGTTGAAAGCCACAATTGTTTGTACAAATTAAATAACCAAAAAGTCTGTCACCAGATGAAACATTTTTGTCACCAATAAGGGGAAAAAATTGCTGGTGATTAGTCATGGGGATCCAGATAGCCTACGTTAATTGGCAAATTTAGCCCTCTTTTGTGCTGGAGATATTAAGAAAATGCTAAGATAAAGAGAGAATTTGGCGGTTCCACTTCAAAAACGTGGACTTAATAGGGTTGGCGAGGTAACCGAAGTCCAAATAAGTGGGTTCCACTGTATGTTATGAGTTTGTATCTTAATAATAGGGTCATTTTCAAGAGAAAAGTAAACAAATGAGTCGAGTATATTGTGATAACCATTTTTATAATAATGTTAATAACAGATCTAATTAGAAGGGATTTTTATTGACATAAACTTTGGGCTCTCATCCTTGTTATTCTTTCTTGTTTCTTAATTTTTTTTATATAATCTTGTTTACTGGAAAAATTATATATGCCTGTGGTAACAACTGGCAGAAATAATTTATATTGTTGTATCCAGATTTTGATTTGGCTGAAAATATTTATCATTCTCTGGAAATAAGAAGTGCTCTATAATATTTTTGGAAAGAGACATTAATTGACAATTAAAGTGAAGTCTAACAAGAAAACCCAGGAATATCTTACTGTGATTCAGCAAAACAATGTTGGCACATCAGTACTATTCAGGTCATTGCTAGATTAGTACTACAGGCACATCAACACCTTCACCACTGGAAATTATTTGGAAGACCCAAAAGATTATATAGAACTATATTCATTAGGACTTGCATTAAAAGTTCTGTTGATTTACAATTTAATTCACAATACCATAAATTATATTTTAAATTTTCACTTAGTATTCAAGGAAAATACAATATTTTTTATTTGAGTTTTACAGAGCTTGTTGCTTCTCACTCTTTTATTATGTATTTTAAGACCATATAGTTTTAATATCATCTAAGTATGTGAAGATAACACTGAAAAGTTGGAAACTGTTATCAAAAGAAAAAACAGAAAAGTTGGAAATTTATAAGTGGAGTATACTTCCCTTTCGAAGATGTAACTTCTTCAGTTTGTTTAATATAAGAAAACTTCCAAAAACTGCATGTATGGATTTTGTCAATAGAGGGCACCAAAATTAATTGAAATGCAAAGACAGAAAGGCAATGCATATGGACAAGACAAGTGAGCCTAAGACTTTTATGCGTAAATGTATTCTTTAAGGAAAATGAACATCTCCACTCCTGGTACCTGGTTTACACCATCAGTTTCTTCTGTATCTGCATGCAAGTCTGGCATCGCCCTGAAAAGTATAAACAGTGGTAAATTTTGTAAGCAAATGTTTCCACATGTCTAAGGAAAAAGAGGATATGATCTACCAGAGAGTTATTGCTTAGTACTGTGTCCACAAAAGGACTAAGGTACTACTGTATTTTCCGCCGTATAAGTCGCTCCTGCTTATAAGTCGCGGGAGGAGGAAATCCAGAAAATTTTTGAAAATTCAACAGATAAGTCGCTCTTGCATATAAATCGCTCCTCTGCACTTACCATAATCACGTCTTTGATACCGCCAGCCATTGCATGCGACTTGGTAATTTCCAAATTCGTGTAAGAAATATTATACAATTTTTTAAGAGTTATATAAAAGTCAGTATTACAATAGAAATAGAAAATAAAAGCAAATAAGATTTATAATATTTTTTAAGTAAATAATAGCGCCACAGTTATTTTTTTACGTTGTCGCTAATCTGCCTCAGAAAAACCGTCAAAATCTTCGTCTTCCGTATCACTGTTGAATATCTGATAAATGTGTTCAGGAATTTCACTGCTGGTGTCTTTATTTTCGTAGCTGTCTTCTTCGATTTCACTGTCGTCTTCTTCACCAATTTTCTGAATGATTTTGGCTTTTTCAAAACCGGCCACAATCGTTTTTTTTTTTATAACAAGCCATTGCGAAACCAACCGTAAAAATGATTGTGATTTTATAAACTACTATTGAAGTAAATTATGAAGCGCTACCAGGTCTCAGAAACACTTTACAGGGACATAATTCGTTGTTTAAAATAACAAAATAATCCCAGTTCTGCATGCTGTATTTGATAACATAAAAGAACATGACACAATAGCTGGGCGGCAAGTTCAAAGGACTATGACTAGCAGCTTGGATGGGAAAATGTGCTGAAATTTAAAACGATTGAATTTGGAGACAGAAAGATTCTAAGATGTACATGCCAAATAATAAAGGAAATACAATGGCAATCATTATTTCAATATTTTTTTAAACACATATATAACTAGATATTATTTGATTATAAAAATTGATAATCTTATAGTCTAATACTTACCTGTACCATATGTAAGTTTCCAGCAATTGGCTTGCCGGTATACCGGCAGATGTATTTTGCTAAAGCACAGCATCACTACAGTCGTTAAAAAAAATTTATTTATCATATAAGTCGCTCCTGCATATAAGTCGCACACGTCATTTGTAAGAAACAAATGAAAAAAAGTAGCGACTTATACTCAGGAAAATACGGTAATATTAGTAGCAACCCCAGTCAGTGCCTATTCTGTACCGGTAAACTGGGTGAAAATCGGCTTTTTCTTATACTGTGTGTGCTAAATTTGTATTAAAATCAATATTGATAAAAACATTTTTATGAAATAAACTTTATTTAAAAGGCCTTTGAATTATCTACAAAGGCATATAAAATTCATTAACCCTTTCATCACTAAGTAACTTTGTGGGCATAGAGTCCTCAACACTAAGTAACTTTGTGGGCATAGAGTCCTCAACACTAAGTAACTTTGTGGGCATAGAGTCCTCAACACTAAGTAACTTTGTGGGCATAGAGTCCTCAACACTAAGTAACTTTGTGGGCATAGAGTCCTCAACACTAAGTAACTTTGTGGGCATAGAGTCCTCAACACTAAGTAACTTTGTGGGCATAGAGTCCTCAACACTAAGTAACTTTGGAGTTGTAAAGCAAAATGACTTATGGACTTTGAAACAACCTAACTTTGTCAATGTTAAAGATATCTGGCTGGATTAGGTGTCAAAGTCAAGGTTAAAAAAATTTTATGACTAATTCATTAAAATGTGCACATCTATTACAACTGTTAAAATGCAGGTGCAAACAGGTAACACAACAGGTAAAATACAAGTAATTATTTTATTACCTCTTAGAAAACTTAGAAAGTTCTCAAAACATGTTCAATTGACCCTAGATGTATTAGTGAATAATCACAGTAACAATACAAGTCTTTCTTTCATGGTGTCCATAATATATAAGATTCTATAAAATGAACCAAAATGATCTCCAAGGTGAGATCTGTCCACACACCTATTATCGTTTCTGCCACGTTTGATCGTCGCATTGAAGTTCGTTAAACGGACAATTTTTTCAAAAACTTCATCTGAATAGAATATTTGAAAATATTCCAAAAGCTTTTCTGGAACCATCTAACACTCGGGTGTGCCCAATTCTGTCAGAAAACTGAAACAAATCTCTTTGGTTTTTGGGCTTCGTCCAAACAAAACCATGTGGTGCGCACAATTCCTCTGGTTCAAAACCTTCAAAGTTTTTTTCATCGTAATCACTGTCACCCACAAGTGCATTCCATTGTCTCTCCAGACATCTCTCATTTTCATCCAAATTTACCAGGTCGAAATTATTCAAATCCTCCGATAACCTCATCTGAAATTTGTTCAAACTCCACCATTTTGGATACAAATTTCAGCATTCGGAAAACACGTTGAAAGTTCGTACTTAGTTCGATATTTCTAATTGTATACAAGCTTAACTCATGAGATAATCCAAATATAACATCTACATTACAAGAAGAAAGTTATTAGAGGTATCCCGAAAGTTATTTAGTCGGGTACTATATCGTTAAGGAAGAACACTGCCATAGACCGAGTACTCGGTCCATAGTGTTTATGGACTTACTTCCCCTGGACCGATTTTTTCGGTCTGTAGTGATGAAAGGGTTAATATATACATTTTGTTATTTAACCATATGGTCATGTAATCGTCAATCAGGTATCAAAATTGTCGGCTTTCAGTTAATTGCCATTTTCTGTGTGCGTGAGTTGATACCAGTGTTTGTTTTGCAAATGCGGGTCATTAGAACCTCATGAATATTAATGAGGATTTGAATATTGAATGGCGAATATGACATTTCCAATGGTGTTTTGAAAATTTGCATATGATGACCCTGTGCTGAGAAAATAGTCCCTGAAGTTTCGCTAATTTTTTTCAACTCACAAACATTATATTTACATTTTCAATATACCATTAGAAAATACACATTCTAAACTTTCTTTTGATTCCAAATTTGCTTTTCGGAATGTATATTTAAGATTCCGCATTTAATTTTGAAAGTACGCAATTTACAAGTTGATCACTATAAGACACATATGCATAGTCACCATATTGGATCCACAAGGATAAACATAACTTAAATGTGAATAATCGGCGATCAAAAGACAAATGCTGTGATTTATGTACACTGTTCGAATGTTCTGTATCGGTAAGTAATTATTTTGTATTTATTAAATATTTTTTTGAAACATTAAATAAATTGTATCATCATAAAAATGATATAAAATGATCATCCTGATGTTGACGTATATGTAGATTTAACAAATTTACTCTTGAATTATTTTACGTTATTTTTTCTTAAAATATTTTATCTAAATACAAATCAATATCAAATTGTATGCAAATGATGTTTTAACATTTGATAGCAAAAAGACATATCTGCAAATGAAATTTAAGCAAATTACCCGCAAATATTCATAGATCCGAACATCAAGGTAATTAACAAGGGTGCTCTCTCTTGCATAGATACGCCTGCTTCTGCCTCCCTGTAGGTGAAACATTAACGTCTCGACCATTATTCAAAGGCAGTTAGTTAGACTAACGGGCATGCTATCAATATTGTTAAATTAAAAAATGTCTAAAACGTGGAAAATAAATAAGTAATGGTGTGTAAGTTCCAAATGATTTATTGTGCTAAATTTATGATTTAAATAGAAGAACTCTTTGATATAAAAATGAGAATCTGCTACACACTACCTAACTCTTTACACTATCCCCGAAAATAAATTGTTAGAAAACTGGAAAGGGCTTTTGTTTCTTAGACTTTATTATTATGGTCAACATTTTTTTTATCTAATGTTCAATATTGTTGCTTCATAGACTTTAATGTTAAGGACAAAGAATTATATTAATATAAGAATCTCCTGAAATGAACTTTATAAGTTTCTATGTTCATAACCTGACGTGCAGTCTCGGTCAGCAACAGAAAGAGCCACCCTATTATGATTTAGTTCATCATTTACTAGCTGTGAAGGCATCTGCACATAGAATGTAAGCATTATATGGTGGCTTACAGCTCATTACTGTGTGTATCCATCCAAAATGAAAGTAGTTTTAAGCTTCAAGACTTTTGTCAAATTTCATAGTCACATGTATAAAAAATGACTAGAGACAGGAAAAGTTTATTATTAAATTAATAAATGTTATTGACAGTTATATGGATTAGGTACATAGACACAATCAGATGTGATCAAGGAATTAGAAGAAAGGAACTAGGTAATAAAGCAACAAAAGAACATTCAGTAAAAAAAAAGCAGTTTGCTTTTTAGTTTTGAAAATGATTATCCATTTTTAAATTAAACATTTTTCAAAATAAATTTACGTTTCATATGTAATATATTTATAGGTCACTGCATTTGTATGGGAAAATATGAATAAGTTTTTCGGATGGCTATACTGCACGACCTTGGGAGTGCAGTATATCCATTCAAAAAAACGAGTTCATATTTTTTCCATTCAAATGCAGTAACCTTTTTATTATATGCTCATTCCTGTTTCATTACCTAATATTTAATAATAAAATTCACAACCAATTATATTTAATAACAAAATTTATTATTTTATTATTAAAATAATAAAGTTCATAATCATAGAGTGCTTCAATGCACAAATAATAGCATTCATGCACATATAGCTCCTCCCACCGACTTCATAGCGTACCTCACGCTCACGTGCATCAAGCACGTGGAGTGCATTACGAAGGTGTAAAGTACATTTTTGGCTATTATTATTAACAGCTAAAAAAAACCTGTTTATGGGTATAACTTACGTTTAATTGTGATGACCCTCTATAGCATTTATATCTAGCTAAATCTGAAACATTTATCAGAAAAGTAAAAGCAGAATGTGCCAAAGCAGTTTGTATGTGTCAGTCTATGAAACATTTTCTGGTGGAAATATCTGCTTTCATAAAAAATTGTTTACATTAGAAAATAGTTCCTTTGCACGTGGGGCGCAGTATGAAGGTGTTCAATATAGTGGAATATTGCACAATTCTGACAATGTAAAGTTAACGGTGATATTTTATATATATATATATATGTGTGTGTGTGTGTGTGGTTGATAATATGACAAAAATATATAATAGTATGTTGTTAACTAACTAAAGATGGATGCAATCTGTGAAAATATATATCATTATGACTCTATATTTTAATTTATATTTAATGTTAAAACAAATTACTTCACTATACAAAATGTATTTTTTTCTCTCATACAACGCAACAACATTTATCTGGAGAGGCGATTAGACAGAAATACAGATCACCGTACTACCTACTGGAGTGATGACAATTTACATGGTCATTTTCCCAAACAGCCGTTAGAAAATTGCAAGGACAATCATCAGTGTCTATAAAGTCTAATTTAACCTTATATCGGTTTTTTGCTGAATTATCAAGCTAATGAAAATAATTCGACACCATTTACACAACTGGTATTGATATTTGAAAAGTTCATTGGCACAGGGTGTAAACTGCTCAACTGGCACTGCGTGTAATATTTTCAATGGATGTTCGGCGTTGAGAAGAGAGGCTTCACCTACGCAAGAATGTTGTATCTAAGACTCTTGTATGTCATGCCGGATCCATGAATAGGTAATATGAATAAAGAATGAAAACGTGATTGACATATCTACATTTCGTACCATGAAAAATTACTGCTCAGCAATTTTATATCATGAACTATATATCTTTTTAAATATATATCATATATCTTTTTTTTAACTGTTCCTAACACATTTTGTTTGTTCATTTTCAGTGCGGAAATAGGAGAGTATGGATTATCCTGGACCTTACTGCCAAAATGCAGGCATATTTGTTGAAACAATATCATCAAAATCAGATAGTCGAATGGAATTGTGATAGAAATTTTCAACTTTTGTAAGAAAAATAATCTTACATTTGCTGAATTTTGCTGATTCTTGACATCAGTGGGCATTCTCAGAGCAAAGAAAATTTGATGAACTGTTTACAATGTATGCCAATGTTTTTTTCTGAATTAAATGATGTGTTAACAAATATCTTGTCCAGTATCTCAATTGTCTGATAGAAGAATTTTTTTTAAAAACACCTTATATTCTTCCCTATACTGAAATCATGTGGACATTATTTAATTTACTGCAGATATTTGAATTCTACAGGCAAAATTCTATAAGACTGCCAAGTTTCATGGAGATATCTTGCTTAGATTAGATCTTATGATGGAAATACTTATTTTTTTAAATGTGTCAGGTCCGTGACTCGGAAGAATTAAACATACATTTATATAAGGCAAAAATTCACCGAAAAGCCAGTTTTCTTAAGTATTCAAATAGTCATAACTTTTTAACTGATCATCATATTTAAAAAAAATTAAAACTGTTCTGAAAAGGTCTGAATGAGCTCTATAAAAATCAACCATTAAAATGCAAATATGTTGTTTTTGTAATTTTGACTGGGGTTGCTAATATTAGAACTACTGTCTCGAATGCAGGTGGTAGCCAGTTCAACGGTTTCTTCGCAGTGCTCATTTGTATCTGCCACATTGCAAACTATGCTGTTTTATCTATGTGAATTTTATAAGTATTGTTCAAATTATATGTCTGAAATAGAATGATTTAAACAGATAAACAGATATTTAATTACAAAATACTTTATTTTGTATTATTTATGGCAGTATATACGTTAAACACTGCGGAAAAAATAGGGATGACGCTAATTTTCGGAATTTTGGCCGTTATATTGGCGAATCATGGTAAACCCGCAAGACTAAAAATAATCCGAATACCAAATCAGAAGGAAACAGTGGAACGAGGGAACCAATTGTTACCTTTGAGGCTATCAAAGGGTAAGTACATTAAAACTATACTCTTAAATCTTATTTTATATAATTTTAATGAATGTGAATAAGAGCAAACTTTAATACTTTCATACCCCATTTCTACACAATAGAACTTAAAAGAACATAGTTTTTAAGTAAATTCAAACATTTGCCTGCATGTGTAACATATTTTAGTTTGATCAAATAGTGCTTTTTAGCGCACCATGGTCCAAAATTTCCCCTATCCTTACCTCTCGAAAAGTTATCACCAAATTACCTCCCTTCCTAACTTCCGGTGCTGTGGACATTAATTCCCACGCGAAAATGATTGAGTTAACAGGTAGTTGCAATCTGTCAATATTGAAGCTGAAAGTTGCATTGTAAGTTTTTGTGGTGTTATATAGTAACTGAAATATCACAAACAATAATCTGTGTTCTCTTTCCAAAAGCAAAACTACTTTAAGTTAAATGAATTATGTCCATGACAAACTTAACTTTTGAAAGTTTCTAATGTTTCAATTAACATAATCAATTAACATAAGTTTCAATTAACATAATCTTAATTAACTTAAGGTGACATATTTAGAAGATATTTTCAATATTTTGTTATGTCCACTATAAACTGCCACACTGCAGACATCGTAGTGATATGACTGAAATTTTTTTAACACTATGTTAAAATTCCAAACCACACACAAATCACACAATAATTTTTGATGCAAAGATTCAACCTACAACCATGAATTGCAAAATTACAACCAATGCCAATGGTGAGCTTCACAACTACTATGCCACATTGCTCCCTTATAATTATGAATTCATTTTTTGCTTTAAAGAGACCACAATTTTAGTAGACTTGCTTGTAAGTTTGAGTAACAGTGCAGATTATATATATATATATATATATAGAGCTTTATAAGTTTCAGTGGAATTGGTTTTGGCTTCATTTCAATATTTAATATCTGCTATACTTTAGCTCTGAATGTATTGATATTCTATTCCTTTTTAACTTTATATCAGTGGTGTTGGTTTTGGTTTAATTCGAATATGTAATATATGCTATAGCACTGCTATATAATATAATATATGCTATAGCACTGCTATATAATATAATATATGCTATAGCACTGCTATATAATATAATATATGCTATAGCACTGCTATATAATATAATATATGCTATAGCACTGCTATATAATATAATATATGCTATAGCACTGCTATATAATATAATATATGCTATAGCACTGTTTTGAAAGTACTGATATCATATTTCTTTATAACTTCTGTCTGTGGTGTTCGTTTAATTCTAATATTTAATATGTGCTAAACTTAAAGTTCTGATTTCAATATACTCATCCTATTAATTTTCTTCCTATTATCACACTACTACTACAAATGAAGATACAATTTATGTGGTATACTATATATTATCCGCATTACCATGAACTCATTTATTTTCTGGGAACCTTGTTCTTTCTTGCTCTACAGCCAAACTCATATAACCTTCCTTGTAGATGACACTAGCAAGAAATTCAACACACTGGTGAAAATAGACTGATTAATAGTATGTCATTCATTTTTTTGGGAAAAAACCATGAAAGATGATAACACACCTGTTTATGTTGACAAAAAGTGTACAAACACAGGAAAGTGGAGGCCTGTTGACATCAAGTTCTACACAGTGTTTGATGATATATACACAAGACAATACACTATCAGAATCAACAGCCTCCGAGACTGAGTCCAAATCAGACAGCATATGTCAAACGCTTGTATTGTAAGAAAGTGTTCACTCAAAATGGCTATACATTCAGTCACAAACAAGTTTTTAATAAACAAGATAAAAGAAGATGGTATAAAAAAAGCTGTTTTGTGGGCAACTGAAAATCTTAAAGCCATCATTTCTGACTGTGAAAATCCTTCAGATAAATCTATTGAAATGTTTGTGAAAAGAACTCTCACTACATATAAAAAATTAAACAAAACAAAACGCTCTAGTGGTTTACAGTTACTAAATTCATTTTTGAAAGAGCAAATAATCATACCTAAACAAAGGCCACAAAAGAAATGTATCAAACAATCAAGTAATTTAGTGTCCTTGCAACAAGAATCTATTACCTTTAAAAATGTTGCAACATCACTGGCAGGTGAACTGAATGCTATTAACAATGAGAACAGTTAACTGAAAAATAGATTAAGACAGAAGCTGTGTAGAAATGGAGGGGTGATCAAACTGCAAAATGATCTAAGATTAGTGATGAGAGAAAGTAAGAATTTACAGAAATTAAATGGTCACCTTCATCAAAGGATTAGAAGAAAAAAACCAAGAATTGAAAAGACTGAGATTAAATTTATCTTATACCAAAATGTGTTTAAATCATCAAAAAGTGAAAGTTGACAAAATGAAACAAAAAGAGTGTCATTAGAAAATCTCATTGAAACTTACCACTGTGAAAAAGAAGAGTTATTATTACGGGAAGAACAATTAGATCAACAACTTAAGGACCTAACAGCAGAAAATTACTGGCTGAGAGAACTTGTAAATGACACTGTGATTACATATAATGAGCACTCCCATTGCTTTACGACACAGATGCAAGAGTGTGTGTATGAACTTCTACAGTGTAATGCTTCACAGAATAAAATTGGAAAAAGAATACAAGCAGTTTTAAAATTAGTAAATTTGAGAGCAAACAAATTACCATGTACTTCAACAATAAACAATATGAATATTCAAAGGTTAGTAGCTGCGCAAAAAGCACATTGCCGAAGAAATCTCTAATAATGCCAACACTTGCTTATTAAGTGATGAGACCAGTAAATTTGGGAACGAATTTGAAGGCATGCATGCCTCTGACGAAGATGGCCGATTGTGAGTGCTGGGTGTACGTCAGATTACCACAAAAGCGGGAAAAGATATCCTGACATCGTTGCAAGAAATTCTTCGTGACATAGATGTTGCAAGCCAGTTAACAGACAATTCTACATCAAGTAAAAGACTAAGTAACATATCTTCTACTATGTCAGATAGGGCATCTACACAAAAAAAGTTTAATGAACTCCTTGAAGATTTTAGGTCAGACATTCTTAAAGATCTTGGAGAGGCTTGGAATGACACGGCAGAAGAAGAGCAACTGTCTGTTAGCAAACTTTGCAATTTCTTATGTTCATTACATGCCCTAGTGCACATAGCAGAGACAGCTTCCAAATCACTGATTGAGATTGAAAATGGGTTTTTTGAGACTTCCCCAATACTTGATCCAACTTTCCAAAAATGTTCTGAACCTGGGACAGTGAGACTTATTAGAACCGCATGTAAAGCCTTTGCCAGAGGTGGGGATGAGAAAAATGGACACTACCAAGAGTTTAAAACATTTGTTAAACCATTTCTTGAACAGAAGAAAATGAAATATGTACCACTTGAAAGGTTTAGATGAAATAGGTTTAATATTTTGTTTGATAATGCAGCCAATGTATTCTTTCTTAAAGACCAGATGATCAGTTTCTTGGAAATTGAATGTATCAACTGGTTACTTTCATCTGTGAAGTTTGACTTAAGTGTGTCCGAATTCTTGGCAGGTTGTAAGGCTCTTGGTCTCGTATGTGAACTGATTACCTCCCCTTTGTTCGGTTTAGTTGAAGATGAAGATGTTCACATTATTGAAGCAAAAGACAAGTACCAAGAACTGGTCACCTATTTACACAATTTTGAAAACAGCAGCCAGGAGTTCATAGATGGAAAATATCTTCTTTCATTTGCGAATCAGGAGAAACTGGTGAAATCAGAAATTTACAAGGTTTTAATCTCAAGTTGGGAACATGACGGGAAAGTTCTTACTATATTAAATATCATGATGCCTGCTTTGTGTGAACTTGCTAAACAACTATTCAGAGACTAATTACATGATGGAATTTGGGACAAATCATCAGAACAAATCAAGACCAAAACTAAAGGAGTTCCAAAGCACAATAAATTTTCTAAATCCATCTTTAGACATTTGGATAGACTACTAAATGAGAAGCCACATATAAGTCTCATTGCATCTGAAGCCTACATAATGTTTGTGCATAACAAGACATTGGATTGGATTCAAGGAAAAACTACAAAAGAACGTGACATGTTGATGTCATCAGTCCAAGGAGAGGCTCGAAAACTGAGAGACAAGCTTAAACAAAGACAGAAATTGAATTAAGAAGAAGAATGATTGCTGAAAAAAATAGACAATGCAGAGAGAAAAAAAACAATCAAATTTAGAAAAACTTGAAAATTTGACTAACAGGATACAATTGTGGGGACTTTGGCAAAGCGAAGAAGTTGTTGACTCAGTCATTGAAAGACTGTGGACAAAAGCTGACAAAAAGACAGCTTTGAAAACTCAACTGGCATTTAGAAAACAAGTATTGAAGCAAAGACTAGTACAGGACAAAGATGTGTATAGAATAAGTAAAACTGAAAATGGACGCAAATGTGTAAAGCTTATTATAGAGGAACTTACTGTGAATGTTAAAAAACTTGTGTGTCATGCATACTCAATGACTGAGAAAGAATATGAAGATAACCCAATTATTGTTGGACATAAAGTGAAACACGCTTTCCAAGAAGGAAATGCTGTAAAATGGTATATTGGCCAAGTAATATCTCAGGTAAAACAATATTGAGGAATGATGCTTTAAACTCTTTCTTTTGTTGTTATCATCTAATTATAACACTTTTCACACTCAGTAACTCTTGTCAATTTCAGTCAATTATAATATGTTAACATTTTTAAAAAACTTGCTTTAAATGCCTATTAATGTGCTTGTGTGTGTGTGAGATTTAGATTTTTACCATAGCTTTAACAATTTTTCAGTCATATCGCTAAGATGTCTGCAGTAAGACAGATTATAGTGATGTCTAGTGCTAGTATCATTTTTTAAAGTCTTTAGTATGACTCGGCTGGGTTCGAACCCACGACTTCCCGCATCTGAGACAGATGCTCTAAACACTAGGCCATCGGAGTGGTAAATGCCTATCAAAACCCAAAAATTATCAAAATAATGTCATTAATAATATAAATTTTTCAAAAATAATATTTTTGGTAAATTACAAAGAAATATTATTAAAAAAATTAAGTAACAATACTGTGCATACTATGTGCAAGAACTAATTTATTTTGTTTTAAAATATTTGTACACATAAATTTAAAAATGTAAAATGAGTTTAAAGACAATATTGTTTATATCCAATTCATTATTTTCTGGTATTGTCAGTTTAATGGAAATGTTTGAATTTAAGGTACTGACAGTGAACGGTTTTTCTTGAAATTAAGTTTTCCTCAGCTATAAAGTATTAAACCGTGCTAAAAGAAATTTAAGGTGAAAAAAGCACATTTTATGATAATCCCGAGCAGCAGGGAGGGTGAACCCTACAAATTTTTGCGACGAAATCGATTAAAGCCTCAGAATGCCCAATAGAGCCTTCCTACGAAATCTCATATTACATCGTGATCAGGCAATTGTAGAACGATTTAATCGAACTCTTGCAGAACGGTTATTTGGATATCAATATGCAAAAGAATTTATCCAAGAAAAACGATCTCGTGAATGGGTCCAAAGGTTACCGAGTGTAGTTGCAGCGTTAAATAACGAGATTACTCGAACTATTAATATGAAACCAAATATTGCAATAAAAAAAAATATATACCCGAACAACCACAGCGGGTTAGCACTCAGCCACTTCTCGGTGATGTTACTGTGAGATATTTCTACGAACCAGGAGAACCTGAAGGTGGTAAAAGAAGAGCTACTGATCGTATATTGAGTGTTACTAAGCATAAAATTTCAACCATAACGCGATCAACTGGTAGACCTCCAATCTACAGATTGGATTCAACTGCACCTCAGCGTGGTTTTACACGCAAACAACTACAAGTCATTCCGGACGATACTCAATTACCGCCACATGGTCTTAACTAGCACCGTTACGTCTATTACACTCAAGACAGGTCAACATCACATTGTTTCTGACATGACCAAGACTGTTATTTTTTCTGTCTACGGTGAATTGTCGAGGGTCTTTATCCGAATACTGCCAGTGCATTATACAATTGCAACTGGCGCAGTGATTATTCTGTTGTTCTTTTAATGCGATTATTACTTTAGCATCAATATCAAATTCTCGTTGTTTTTTTTTGTCCTGCTGTTTGTAACCAGAGAGTTTTTTATTAATGATGCTAATATCAGTGCTATCATCGTTTGCATTAAAATCATCATCGAAAACAACCCTTCGTAGTTGATTTATTCGTCGTACTCTGGACACTGCGAGATAGACTAAATTTGACCATTCAATGCGATTATCAACTATCCAAACAATTGTATCCGTGATGGTCAATCCTTGTGACGAGTGTATTGTTGTTACATAACCAAGCGTCCATGGTGATTTATTAGCGCATAATGCACCTTCTACAGCATTGATATCAACTAGCACAATATCATTTAACACTAGAATCTGTTTCTCCGTCTGGCCTGGAATTTCAACTTCAATATTTTGCTTTCATGTATCCGATGGTCTATAACACAACGGTACTGGAAACGTTGGGAATTTTTTCTTGTGTAGCTCAAACAACTTTTTCTGAAGTGCGTCTCTGACTATCTTTCTACTTGCTACTACAAAATCATTTGGTCTCCATGTTTCCCAAAAATCATTCATAGGTGTTTCAGAAATTATTTCACGCGCTACTTCACATTGAATTCTATCGGGTTGTAATCTAATTAGTTTTTTAAACTCACGTAACTGCTCATCGAGTGCTCTATAGTCAGTATCAATTTCTTCGTAATAATCAACAAATCCTTTTAACCAATTATGTGGACTTCTACCAACAAATGGTGGTGGTTGACCATGATCGCCGCACAATATAACTTTTGTATTATTTTGCAATAACCAATCAAGAAACATTTTTAATACATCTTCTGAAACAGTACATGCTTCATCCCAAATAATAACCGCAGGAATATATTTCTCACGCATTCGCTCAGGAGTCCAAGCATCGCCCTTGTATCGAAAAAAACTGATACGTGCAAGCTTCAACATTTCGTTGTTTTATCTCTCTCGCTAGTCTATGGGTTGGTGTGAGTACAATCATGGACGTTCTCTCTCGATATAATTCTATCACACGTGTGGTCTTTCCAGACCTACCACAACTGTTTAAATAAACTGTTTTATATCTACAAATTGAATCTGATATTGATGGTGCTTTAAACATAGAAAATCCTTCGGATTTTTCATTGATAGAATTATCGTTTTTCAGGAAACTGCTTTTAATCTCATCGTCTGCTGATTTAGAATAATCGCATTGTATTTCACGTTTAATTCTCCATGTTCCCCAAGTCTCTTTGCTCTTAGTAAATTTAGTTACCTCTTTGATATATTTTTTATCGACATACATTGAATCAATTGCAACTCTAACTGCTATACTAGGAAATCTATTTATCATTGCAAATAAATTGATAGATGCATAACCCAGCATAGAAACTCTCAAATGTAGATATGCAGAGCATTCTCCATCACTGTAAGTAACAATTCTACCTAACTTTGTTCTATTGGACCAGAAGGCTATTTTACAATTTGCGTATCTATTTTTCTCTACTGCATCTTTAATAACGAAGTCGTATTCGGCACCATCTATAATCAATCGTGAGGATTGTCTTTTAAAGTTGAATTTTTTTCCACCTTGTGTAAATTTACCGATTATTCTTCGGCCGAGATCCTTTGCTTCACTATTTCGTTGATTAAATATCTTTGTTGACCATTCAATGATGTACTCCTCGTCAGCATCAATATGTTTTCTAGACTTATCGATTATACTATCAAGACATTCTGGTTCTGGTAACCAGACATTGGTTTGTTTTTGATATGAGATAATCGCTTCGCTGACAATCAACGAAACTAACATTTTACAATCAATCACATATCGCAATAACACTATTGGTAACCACATCCTTTCAGCCATGTGTCTACCAATCCAAACATAACAACACGGATGAAGTCCTTCAGCGAATTCAAATGATACTACGCGAGCAAAACCGGTCAAATCAAAATCAGGCAGTGGTCCATTAATAGCAATGCGAGTCATTTCATGTGTGGGATGTCCAAACTGTTTAAAATACTCACCAGCGAATCCATATCCTAGAAAACTTCCTGGATAACAGGCAACGAACGATATCAACTGATATCATACTTTCACGATTGTACTTAACGTTCCATAGACCGCCATGATAATATTCCAGACAGCTGGATTGAACATTCTGTAAAAACTCTTTTCGTGTTGGTTTCCAATTATTTTTCTTTCTTGCAAAATGAGCTGCAACCGATGGAATTGTAAAACAATTTGTAAGTAACTGTTCGTAATCGTCGGATTTTCCATTAAAAAAAGCTAGCGTTTTCACTGAGACTTATTGCTAGATTTTTCATCCTATTATGTAGACTTTCACTACGATATAATTCACCGTTAGGTCTCACAAATTGATTGAATTGACATTCTTCATCTTCAAAACTATGAAGTAGCCATACTGATACAGGGTCGTTTTTACACAAAATAGCAATAGCATCGAATAATCTTTTTTCAGTGAGAATACCATCCTTGGTGAATTCTTCTGGGATATACTTCACTGTTCTGTCTCGCGGGAATATTGTAACCGCGGATGTCCATGCGTGTTTGTTATGATCAATAATTTTGATTGGAGCTCCGTTTTTATTGTATTTTGATTCATATAATACTTCGCCGGTTATCGTTGAAACGGTTATCAGAAATCTCAGCGACTTTTCCAATCTAGCTATATTGGAAATAGTTGCTCCGTTCTCTTTCACTGTTAGCTCCCATTGATCTATTTTTTTACGTCTTAGATCGGTTAATTTATTCCCACGGAGTGCATTTGTAAAGTGTTCTATGACACTTTGTGCTACACAATTGAGTGGTTTTTCCACTGACGTTGACTGTTTCATTGGTGCTAGTTTTCCAATGTCAGGTTTCTTATTTAACGGATACATCCCATAAACAATTGCTGTTTCAGAATATGCTTTTTCATAGTATGGTTTATCAATTCCAGTTAACAGCCCTGGTCTGGAATCACGGCTAACAATGACTGTTGTCCTATCTTTGAGAATTGGATCAAATTTGTCCAGTATGATCCAATCACCCGATTCTAAATTGATAATGAAATTCACTCTGAGAAAATACCTTTTATTGTCAAGTTGCTGCTGTTTCATCATTCATTCTAGCATCAACAACACCATCAATTTTAAATGTTGACCAGGTGTGTGATGCGCCGTCCTGTTTAAACTCATTAACACAATCTCGTATTTTTCTAATCAGACTTCTATTATTTATTCTCTCTTTTGGTACGTCTTTGAGGGTTCTATCGAGATTGAATTTAATATTTTTATAAGGCTTAATTGTCAATAATCTCTTGAATTCTTCATTCATATAAATAAAGCAAACATTTAAATAGAAAATTTTGTTTATAAATAATGAATCACTGCAAATGGCTTATGATTGGATCAGTAACCCCATGCAATAAATCGTGTAGAGGTGAATTCTGTGGACATCACTTACAGAGCATCAGAAATAATTCGACAGGCCCGTCCCCATGCATAAATTGTGGGGTGGGTGTGAGAGGAAAATCACAATTATGTATCAGTTGTGGAGGTAAGCGGTTTAGAGAATTGAAACGTTATTATGATAAACGAATAAAAAACGCTATCATTGACCCTAACAATGACTCTGTCAAAGACAAAATCATAAAAACCCCTCAAGACTACATTAATAGATTTATAAAAAAAGCAAATGATGAATTAGACAAATAGTATTATTGTATATAAATGGAGCAAGAATTCAGACTTCACCCAGAACTTGTTAATTATGAAATATCTCGTAAAGGTGTTGTTAGACACTGTAGACTAAAGAAACCTGTGGAATATGTTAATAATCAGGGATATTTGTGTTTTACTGCTGGAGAAAAGGTATATCTCTGTCATAGGGCAGTCTTTGAGTGTTATATGGGACCGATTAAAGATGGCTGTGTTATTGATCACATTGATTCTAATATTCAAAATAATTCTCTTCAAAATTTGCAATGCATTTCTCAAAGTGATAATACAAAAAAGGGAAAGACAGGGACTTGTAAGTCAGTTGGAAAGAAACCAGTACAGTCATATAATACAGCGACGAATGAAAAAAGAATTTTTCTATCAATGAATGCTGCAGGGAAATATTTTGGAATATGTATGCCTTCAGTACGAAAAGTTGCTGAAGGGATTTATCAAACAGCTATTTCAAAGAAAAATGGACATAGAATAAAGTTTTCCTATTTACAAGATAACTCTCAATAGTGAGTTTTAATTATAAATAAAAATTTTTTTATGCTATTTGATGCTATTTTGTCATTTTTGCATGATTTTACAATTCAGACCAATTACCATAGGGTAAAGTAGTCGATTTTCTGTGTTATTTTCCATAGGAAAAAACGCTAAAAGCGTTTCGCGTTAATATCATTTTATAAGCTATTATGTACATATATTTTTTTCCCAATACTTATGCGCAATGTCCACACATACATGTATTAAAAAAGTAAATGACAGTAGCTGGAACAGCCAAGGTCAGTAGCTGGAACAGCCACACAAACAGGTAGTAAATATGGTTGTTGTACCGGAACGCGCGTAACACAAGACACTATGTCAAGGTTCTATAATAGATTTTTTAAAAATCCCAATTACGCACGTTAACAGCTGTGTAGATTTTGGATGAAAATGAAATTATTTTGTAATTACAAATTAAAATAGATTGTATGTGAGGTCAAAATAGTAAAGCACATTACATGTAATTCAGTTTTTTAGTGTGGTAGCTATATGTAATAAAATTATCGATGACGCAGAAAAATATCATTCTCGAACCATTCAAGAAATAGCAGGTAATCCTGAATTGACAGGTCCCATGACAGAGTTATCTCGTCATGTAAATCCATTATTATTACGATTAAATAAACAGGTAATATTATAGAAATTAATAAAAATTTTGCTATTATTTAACAGTTGTATTCCTTTTTTTAATGTTTTATTTAAATATTTAGTTTCCATTGAAATTACTACACAATTTTCACTATGAAATGCTAGGGAAATAAATACACACTCATTTATTGACACTGGTCTTATTATCACCTTATATATAATATGAGCTGTATACCCGTTTGGGGCTTTAGGGCTTTAAGGGAAGCCCAAATTTGCCAATCAAAACTACCCATGTCATGGTGTGGTGGAATTTTTTCAACTGCAACCATGGTTAATTTCATGGGTTGCTTTTGATTGGTAGATTGGGTGTAGTAAGTCCGCCCCTCCTGTACTGTCCCTATCATCTCATTGTATATATACCATCCTATCATCTCATTGTATATATACCATCCTATATGTAATCCTTGGGCTTATTTGAAAAAGTTCCAAGAATGTGCTATCCCTAGTATATATACCATCCTATATAATCACATTGTATATATACCATCCTATCATCTCATTGTATATATATCATCCTATATAATCCCATTGTATATATACCATTCTAAATGAGTTCCAAGTTATATATGTTACATGTTGTGTGAAACCACTTATGGTTTCTGAGTCTAATACCCATATAGCCCTTGAACTTGATTGGGGGGTTAGGGTATTGTATAAGTCTTTAATGTATGCTTAACTATCTGCCTATTAACTCGAAGGAGATGACCAATCATTGTATATGTCCCTTTTTTTTGTATATTAAGGGTTTAAATAATATTTTAAAGATAAAGAAAATACATTATTAATAATATTCAATAAATGGAATTTCAAGATATTATATCTATCATCACAGAAATATCAAATTTAAGAAATCAAGGAATCGTACTTTCTGAATTTTTGAATGAAGACAGACTTTTGAATGAATTTGAACAAATTGATATACAATTGAAACATGGAAGATATGTCCTACCTAAAATGTATTCACTGATCAAAAGAATCCAAAAAGCGGTTAATGTTTCTTTGTATAACAATGATATTAATTTATTCATTCGGCTATTTAGTATAGTTGAAGCAATTAGAAAGAAACTAGGGGAACAGTACCAAGTTCGGTCAGAGATTGCTTTGAAAGTGAAATCTATAAGACGTTTGATTGATGAGTCTGGAAATGCAAGCATTGAAAACCACAATTGAAAAAACGTTAGCATTTCCAATAATGACATCAGAATCATTAACTACCAGACTAGCCCGTGAGAGGTTAGCATTACTGAAAAAGTTTATACCGATTCGAGATGACGTGCGAGATAAACTACAACTTAGACAGCAAGCGCAGACTGACTTTTCTATTGGGAGTGAACAGCTTCTTGCCCCTGTAACTAAAGCTACTAAAGATATGAAACTTGCAACAGAACGTGCTATATACGGCGACATCCCTAAAGAGGGAGCAGTACCTATTATTGATGTGCTGGGAAAGATTACTACAGAGACTGAAAAAACTCAGGAGGGGATAAAACAGCTTTCAGGTGAGTTACAAACTCAGCGAGAAATAAAACAAATGGGTGATATTAATATTGATGATAACCCCGTTGAAGCTGCTAGTGATTCTATTGAAAAAGTTTCCATTAAAAAAAGTGTTCCTTTTAACGAGAAATTCACTGATGAAGCTATAGCAGAAATCAGACGAATTCAATAGCTGAAAAATGAAGACTATGCGTCATTTGGTGACTTCGCTATCAAAAGTTATTAAAACAAGGGGGGGAATTTTTAAAAAACGAGTATAAAAAAAACCACAATAAAACGAGATGACTGGGTGGATTGGATATATAAAATTAATAAAGAAATCTCCAGCAATTTAAAAAAGGATACATTGGAGTACAGAGCTTTTAAAATGGGAGTTGATAGGTATGGTATACAACAACAACGAAAAGAACAACAACAACGAAAAGAACAACAACAAGGTCGAGGTCGAGGTCAACAATCTCCAGAAATTCAACCAGCAAGTGTTTTAGGAGAGGGTTATGGAAGTTCTCATCATGATTCTCATATATGTCCTAGTAATATCATTAATGATATATCACGACTTGAGGTTCTTATGGGAGGTAAGCGAGCTGGGAATAACTCAGTCGAAATAACTAATGAGGCATTTGATATTTGCAGACGATTATTCCAAGGTGGGATAATTGATGTTCATACGTATCGAGAACTCTTAGATGAGTTAATGGACGGAATTCCAGGGGAATTTAGTGGTTATTATAGCGATTGAAATTTCTGAAATGCTTGCATTTAGAAATTACAAAGTCATTTCAAATAAGATGATAGTACACTATAATCACGATAAACCAACAAACGTGTATGTGGTAAACTCAAGATTGCCCGTTTATAGGGCATACTATGGAGACGGCCTTGGAAATACCATAGCGGGTTTATTCACAAGAATAGCCCCAAAAGTAGCACCAGTTGCTAAACAATTAGCGATGAAAGCCATTGATGTTATTTGTAATAAGGGAATTAACGCTGTTGGAGATCTTGCCGGAATGGCCTTTTCTACCGCAAAGAATAGAATAACGTCATTGGTGAAATCTAGATTCGGACAAAAACCAGCACAAATGGTTTCAACACCGCTACCTTCAACAACAATGATGCCTGCAACTGTCAGTAAAGTGATAAATAACGCAGTGGAACAAAAACTAGCATCATTAGCAATGACTTCACCAGATAGTAGTAATATTGCAAGTATGATAGCGGGAAGCGGTCTTGGAGGAAATCTTAAAAATTTCAGACAAAAAAGAAAATGATAGCATTACTACATTTAGAAAAACGATAGTGTTTTAGTATAAATGGCATTTAAAAAAATTGCTGATCCGACGTTTGATATGGCAACACCGGTGAATAAAGATGATTCTAAAATTAACTATCAGTATTATGCCTATCCTGCAAGAGAGCCTAATTAACGGGGGAGAGTTGAACTTCAAGTTCAAGATACAAGTAGATACTTTTTGCCGTGTGAGGCGTTTATTGAAGTAGAAGGAGAGCTTGTAACAAATTTTGCAGCTGATACACCATATGAGGATGACCTAAATATCCGAGTTGGTTTTGTAAATAATGGCATTATGGTGCTATTTAACAGTGCAAGAGATATCATTGATGGAAAAGAAATTGAATCAATAGAACAAGATGTTGATATTGCAACAACAATAATCGGACTTGCAAGATATTCTGATGATTATGCAAGGTCGGCTGGTCCGTCTATGATGTTTGCTAAGGATAGTTCTAATCATGCTGACCATTTTCAGTTTATAAAAGTACGAACTGCGAGAACTACTGCAGAAGCTGATCAACAACTCGCAGATAATCCAGACCGTGAAGATAGACCAGCCGCTGAATTCAACATTTTAAAAAGGGTCAATGATGATTTCAATCTAGGATTTGCAACACGAAAGGGAGCATTGAAAGGACAGCATCAACGGTTTTCATGTGCAATTCCGTTACATCACATATTTGGATTCTGTAGAAATGTCAGAAAAGTCATCTATGGAGCAAAGCATACAGTCGTGTTAGTGCGAAAGGAGAATGACAATGATGCAATCTGGCGTGCTAATGGTGTTGATGATGGTAAAGTCATTTTAAATAAATTGGTTTTATGGATGCCCGTCTTAACTCCATCAGTCGCAATAGAGCAACAATTACTATCGTTTATGGACACAGGTGGAAAATCATTGCTAAGTTGGCTAACAATAACGACTGATACGAAGCAGGATAATGTAAATGGCAAATTTACATGGCACTTAGCATCAAAACAAGGTGTTTCAGCTCCACGTCATATCTTTATAGCATTACAGGATGCAAATCGAGTGAGTCGTCAATTATCTAGTCATATGATATTTGATAAATTAGGAGTAAGTGAAGTTTCGTTGAGAATAAACGGACAACAAGAGCCAGCAGAGATTGTACAGCTTGATTATGAAAACAACAACGTAGCACGTGTATATCATAGAATATTGTCGTTTATGGGTCATGATCAAAATGTTGATACTGGTTTGCAAATATCACAAATTGATTTTGAAAAACACTATCCAATTTATTACTTTTCATTGGAACATCTTGACATGATGAGACAATCTGTTGTTAATATATACTTCCAAGCTCGGGTACAACGCCCTGCTGGCATAGCTGATTATAGAGCAGTTGCTGTCATTCTCAGTGATAAATCAATGTTGTTAGAAGGAATTGGCGGACGAATGAGACTTATTGATGCACCAGTGGAAAACATGTAGTTAGGAATTTTCACAATAAGATCAATTAAAAGTGTAAATTACGTTTTAGAATAGAATGACATATAGTGTTGTTAATGTCCAGTTGAATGATGGTCAGGTCAAGAAATTGAAATCAAAGTCGGCTAAAGAATGTGGAACCACAATAACGCTGAAACCCACTCAAATATCCGGTGGTGCGCATAAATTATCATTGACAGATCGTCAAATAAAACATTTCAATGATGCGCTAAAGAACAAACGAGGAGTTCAAATTGATTTTTCGAAAGCAGCAATCGCCAGTATGATAAAATCAGGTGGTATATTCCTGCTGTTAGCTGCTATTCCAGCATTGATTGCAGCGGTTGCGAAGGCGGCAGCGTTAGGAGCCGTTGGTACTGCTGCAGGAATGGCCCTGAAAAAAGCTACTGGAAATGGCTATAAAAAAAAGGGAAAGGGTCTAAGACTACCAGGAACCACACACAATTGGTACAAGGGCACGGGCCTAAGAATACCAGGAACGGCTTTTTAGTGGAAAAATCCCTTGGATTTTCACCAATGTCCAATTTTGATTTAATTGATTCTGTAAAATCGTTATCAATAACAAACTTTCGAGGAGTTTTCATGAGAGATCAATTACCGTCAAAACCAATGAAAAATGAAACGGGTATTATCAATCTTGATAACAGCAGCGGAGAAGGAACTCATTGGGTCGCATATGCAATTGATCCACGTGGAATTGTCTTTTTTGATTCATATGGATTAGCTCCACCAAAAGAATTTATGCAATATGTATCTACAATAACAAAATCATCGTTGGCTCCAATTTTTTATTCCACGCTACCAACACAACAGTTAAATGATCCACCGATATGCGGTCGTGAAGTATTAAACGTCCTTGCAGAGATATCTAGATTTCTAAGGAAACCACCACAAGTTGTTGTTAATGAATATACCAGCGGGCAATGGCAAAAACGATAGTGTTTTCACCATTTAGAAATTATTTAGAAAAACGTTATCGTTTTCATATAATGATTGATATTTGGGGACGACCTCTATTAGAGTAAAAAAAAAGAAACCGATAGTAAATTTGCTGTCGAAGATGTAAAAAAAATAATCGAAGATGAAATCGCCAAGACATTAAACTTGTCAAGTGTAGATCCTGGGGAAATAGTTGTATTTCAAGATCGCCAGGGCAAATTGAAATCTAGTAATGTGTCATTGGATGATATCTTAATACGAAGACGTGACGTCGTTGAAGATACAATAGCGTTATATTCAAACGATGGAAAACTCAAACCCGGGGTATTTGTTTCGACGATCACAGATAAACTAACAACAGTAGATAGCACAGCAAACGCGTTAAAATCACTCAATGATGAATATAACAATCAAAAAACTGAATTCAATAAATTGTATGAATTACAAAAGTCAATCGTAGACAAAATCGACAAACTGCTGCTAGAATTCCTTGGAAATCCACCAGTAACCACACCGAATATTGCAGAGATAAAAGCATCTATGTTGGAAATTGCAACATTTAAATTAAGATATGAAGAACAGGTAAAACAGTTTTCAACATTTCGTAAAAACATTGTTGATAAATTTTTGGGAGGTCCACTTGATAAACTAGATAACAAACTTCCGGATATTAAAAAATCCATCGAAGAAATACCAGCGATTAATCGGCAATTGGAAGCAATCAACACGGATATTACAATGTTCAAAAACAATCTTCCGCTACTTGAAAAAAATAAAGATTCCTCATGAGAGGAATATCATAAATATGGTATACACAGTTTTCTCTGGATCATTAGATTGGGAACCTAATAAGAATACAATAACTCTCACTGTGTCAAACAAGGGTATTTATCGATTAACAATAGTGTCACTGAATCAGTTTAATATATCATCATCGACTTCATATGGATACATGATTTCAACAACTATTGACATGGGTGAATACAAACGGTTTACAATAACAAGCACTGATCCTAATTTAAATAAGACATCATTTGTATGGTACATGGAGTTTGTAGCTGATCTGAATTAGAATTTTTAACAATTAGAAACCACTTGAGGTTTTAAAATAATATGACTCCGTCATCGCAATATCGTTAAGATTAAAATATCTTCAGAATCATTTTTACAACAAGTTTTGTTCTTTTTGTTTTTTATTGACATTTGAAAAGTGAATTACTTGACCAGATTTTGTGTCAAGTACAGGTTATAATTGCCTAAGGTGGTAACACCAAAAAAAGAGGAAAGAAAACTCAGTTTCTGATTGATGTTGCGTACAAATGTGCTTATGTACCTAGGCATCCAGTTGACACATTTAGATATTTAAATGTGTTTTGGACTTTATTTACAATGTCATTGCTTTCCTTAAAATTTTCATGCATACAAATGGAGTTTTTACTCAATGCACCAGTGAGTCTACATTTTGGCAGACACTTTGTTTTCATGATCAAACTTTAAACATTCGTTAAAAATTTAAACAAGTATATATTTAAAAAAGGATTTCAGATTTTGATTTCTCAAAACATGAACTTTCGAAAAATATATGATTTATACGTGCTTTTTAACAGTTTGAAAATTGTGTTGAACTGGCTACAGGTGGTCGTTGGTTTGAACCCCTATCGATTCATACCAAATACATATAGCAACGGACTCAAATCTTTGACGTTTGTTATGTTCAAGAAAAACTAATTTTATTCACTGTACACATTTGAAGATATATTTATTTGATTGCATTAGATATGAATAATATAAAACTTTTTTCATATCTCCAGTACGGCTTTCAATGTACGATACATTCCAAGCGTTTACATGATCGTGATCATCATCAAATTAAATATCCCCGCATGGGTTATTTATCAATAGTGCCAACTTTCAGTGCTTCGAAAAACTATGGGATCTCTTTATACCTTTTATCAATTGAAGCCCCCTGATTTGTTTGTCGGTATTCTTTCCTTTGTTTCTTCGTTAAAGCCTTTAAATCAATAACTCTCCGTTTTCGTTTCATTCTTTGATGACCGTTTCTTCGTCCCATGCTTTCATACTGTTTCCTATGTTAACTACAATCCGATTGGCTAATAGTGCCTATTGTCCAATGAAATTTCGTTTGATAGATTTCAATTCTGTGTCATTTCCTTTCTTCTTTGCCGCCATTTTGAAGCACGCTGATATTTTGCCGAGAATTTGGGACTGATTTGCCATTCCATAAAAAGGAATTTTAGTGGTAAAAAGTGTTGGAATTAAAATGATTTTTTATCTGATGAATAGAGTTTAAAATATAGCACAAGTATCCACTAAAGTGGTAAAAATCATATTTAACTACATCGGTTGACAATGGACCTCTTGCACGAAATTGTGTTCCATGAGGCATGCCGCAAGAATCCAAGTAGAAACATATTCTTTACAGCGACAACATATATTCTAAACTTAAAATATATGATATATTTATATTATGTTTCATAAGATAATTAATATTTGATGAAGTATGTCTCCGTTATACGTAAGTTTGAAGGATCACTGATGCACGAAATCAAGGGCTGTTGGTAATAAACAGTTAGGTACGTATGGGTGGGGATATGGTACTCTGATCATGAAGAAATGGTCATTAATATGGTAATAGTGATTCATTTTTCCTTTTAGTTAAGTATCTTGCAACATTTAGAAGTGAGTGAATGAATGACATTGTAATTAAAAGAAATGACATACATTTTGTCATAATTTGTAGTGTACAGCAATATGTAGTCATTGTGTAGTGAAAAAGAAATGTCACTGACACTTATGAATATGGAATTAAATGAATATTTGCTACTTCTAAACATTAACAATAGCTTCTAAAAATGTAGGGAGAGATGGCAACCAATTGATTTTGTTGTAAGTCTTTAAAAAAATTGCCCTTAAAACACGAACTTAGAGCATAAAAACAAAACACACTGAAAATGATAAGTCAAAAAAAAAAAAAAAAAAAAACTGAAAAATTGTTCATCCGTGTTTGAAATCCAATTTTCATGTTAGAATCAGTGAAGTTAGTCTGGTTCCCTGACAGTAGTCAGGGAACAAGACTAATTTTGCAACAGCATCTGAGATGCTTCCAACTGCGCATGTTAATGTGAAGCATCTGCATGATCAAACTGTTGATTTTAGAATTTTTTAAAATTTCGTCCAGCAAGAGATGCACAAAATGAAAAAAAAACTTGAAATGTGTTAATAATCAACACCGAAGAATGCAAAAAGAATATTCAGATTCTTGTGAATGAAAGCTGGAAGGGATACAATTACGTTTAAGTATGACTTGTGGTGAGAGGTATGATTGCTGTTGTCATTTGAAATGGAGAAAGATAAGGATTACATAAGGTTGAGAGATAGCAACAAGCTCATGAGCTGCATAGGGTTTGGAACTTAAGTTTGTAAATAAAGTGAATGCGTACTTGACAAACTTTTCAGTTTAATGTGATGTTCATTTTTGCTGCATGTTTTAAATACCAAAATTGTAATGATGTTTTTGAGCTTTTCCATAGCAGCTTATGATATTTCTTTTTTACCTTACTGAAATCTGCTTAAACTTGCACAAGCAAAATCAAATTGCCTTACAGAGATAAAAACTTATCAGGGTTGACAAGTCTCTACTTGACATAAGTAGCATTTTATGATAAAGACAAGAACATATATAAATACTGATTTTTGGAAAAAATAATTATGCCAGTTTTATCCTAGATATAATGATATCCATATTCTCTTTGGACAGTTCTTTTTTTACATGCTGTATATCAATCTGTTCTACCACATTAGGCTTTGGTGTCCTAGTGGTTAGAGTGTCAGCCTCTGATGAGGAAGAGTGTTCAAACCATGGCAGAGTCATATCAGAGACTTATAAAAATGGTACTAGCAGCTTACTTTGCTTAGTGCTCTGCATTAAGAGTTTTAGAACAGGTCAACCTAGTGTCACGATAATGTGATTAGGTGTGACATTTTGCTACATGTCTGCAGTGTGATGCTTCATTGCTAGACATCACTGTAAAGTTCTTCACTGCAGACATTCTAGTGATATGACTGGAAAAAAGTTAAAGCTGTTAAAAATCAAAATCAGACACAGACAAACACACACTCTCTCTCTCTCTCTCTCTCTCTCTCTCTCTCTCTCTCTCTCTCTCTCTCTCTCTCTCTCTCTCTTCCATAGTTGGTAATTCTGTTTTCTATACTTTATTAATTAATGAGTCTTGACATTAAACCTGTAGCTTCTACTAGGGTAATTTCTTAAATGGGTTCAAAGCAAAATGTAAGACTTTCATCTAACATGTCTCCCTTGTGTAGACCATCAGCACTCTTATGCTGCCTACTTTTATCCTGCTTTCTAAAGAAACTCATCTGTGCAATTGACTATTATACAATGACAAAAACCAATTTTCACAATATAAATAGCAATTGATCACAAATACAGAAAACATCACTGAATCACCACTAACATATAAATAACTAATTGTACAAATAATTGTCAACTCTTTCGCTATACATTGCCTGTTTGACACTTTAAAATCCACTGCAGTAAATCTCAAGGGTATATGCATAAATATATTTTATTTGCTATCACTAGTGCATGTTGGACAATACTTGGTTTAAAATTCATGATTAGTGACAATAGTAATATCTAACAGAACTGAACAATGAACCATCTGAAGTATGCTACTGCTTAAGTATCATACCTGATCATTTTGTAATTTTGTTATAATTTGGGATTGGTTTTTTTTTTGTTAATTTGAATGACACTTGCATTGTGGGCAGTGCATTCCTGTTATACAAGAGATACACATACAATCATATAGTATCTGTTATGGTTGATGGATAATATCAAGTACTTTTAATTATATTTATATTGGTAAAAGCAATAAGAACAGGATTTATATATATATATATATATATATATATATATATATATATATATATATATATGCTTTGTATTGATATTTACAGAACTAAGTGCAGTACTTTCCATCTGGGTTATGAGTGTGCGTGTAATATGATTGTCATACAGCAGGGTTTGCAGCCCCCATTACATGGTATTGTGCTGTTTGCCATGTGCATTGTATGCGAAGCTCTGCCAGTGTATATGGAAAATGTAATGCTTGTTTCATCTTTCTTATACTTAATGCAGTTATAAATGTACAAATTTTAGGAAAAGTTGCAAAGGGACCTGTTGATCCTAATGATCAGTTACACATTTACCCATCAAAGAGTAGTTATGTGTGAAACTAAACTGCTTTGTTGTAAAGTCACACAAGTCAACCACCCCACCCTGAGAGGTATAAACTTGGTAATTAATAATGAGTGGCAATGAATCACATTCTGAGTATAAAAAGAATGTACATTATGTGCCATAATTTCAGAAAATTTGCTGCTATTTACCTGAATCTGCAGTTAAAATTCTTGTCACAAGTCAGTTAAATCCATATGGATTAGTACAAGAATGCAAACATAAAATAAGATAAATTATTTAAACATAACATTCATTTGATCTAGTCTTTATCACATTTTCTTTCATTGAAAAGTGCACAAATTTTAGTTTGTAAGTGCTGTTGATTTAAACTTTTCCTGATGAAACATATTCCCATTTTAACATTTTTTGGTCATCTGACAACCACAAGTCAAATTGATTAAGTCCATTTCATTTAATATTTGGCACCGTTTTTTTCTATATGGACTGGTCTGATATGCAGTTGTATATTGAACTATCATGAATCTGTGACACATGCTTTAAAATTTAAGTAACCTGTTTTCATGGAAATGTTTTGTGTAGTTACTGTAAAAGTACATAGCCAAATGGTTCTCACACATCATAAATAAAAGATCAGTAGATGGAGATACACTCTTTAATCTGAACTTGGAAGGATGTTTTTTTTTTGTTTATATTTTTATTGGTGTATTTTCATGGACTATACTGGTACCCTATTGTATTATCCTGGTAATTATGAATTATAATTGACATCTTTACATGCAATTTGTTAACTAGAGTGCAGTAGTTCAGTGCTGTCTCAATGATGTGATATATTGTCAGTAAAACGATTATTTTATGTGATAAACATACCTTTTTCTGCAAAACAGATTTGACCAGAAGAATACACAAGATTTTTAAAGTTAGTAAATTGTTTTTAAGTTAATTTGGGTAAATCATACACACACCTAGATGATTTTTTTTTGCATTACCAAGTCATTAAGACTATCAGTCACTGGATGGGGTAGGTAGTAGACAAGTTGTTCTTCACCATATATTTCTGACATGACTTGTGCCAGAGAAAAACTATATGGGACAATTCCGGTTGAAGCATCAGCTTTGTTATTGGGGCATATTAGATTTATTTTGTGCAACTTTTTCATGTAGATGGTAAGTATAATCTCTCATCTTTTGATACATGGCATTAAATCTTTTAGCAGACTCAGATATTTAGTATTATTCTGTTTGAACTGAAAATGTCTGGCACAAAATGTGTCTCAAACAGTTCTTTGCAAACATTCAGGAAAAAAATGGTAGAGAACTACTTTATTGTTTGGAGGTAGTGTCCAGATATGTACAGTTAGAATGCTAAGAACTACTAAGAAGCACAAAGTGACACCAAGTTATAAAATATTTTAGAAAATGTGAAAATTCTTATTTATAGATAAGAAAATCATGCTTATCATGTCATTAACTCAATCAATTAATCCTTATCGTCATTATTTGTGAGAACCGCTCTAGTGGCCTAGTGGTTAGAATGCCTGCCTTGGATGCAGGAGGTCGTTGGTACTATCCCGGGTTGAATAATTCCAAAAAATTACAAAAATGGTGCTAACAGCTGCCTCATTTGGCGCTCAGCATTAGGAGGTTAGTTAGGACTGGTCAGCCTGGTGTCGAAAAAATGTGACTGGGTGGGACAAGTTTTCTACATGTTTGCAGCATGATGCCCCAGTACTAGACATCACTATAAACTGACACACTGCAGATATCAGAGTGAAATGACTTAACATTTTTTTAAAGCTACATTAAAATCATAATCACATCAAATCATTAACTGTGAGAATTCTAATGATTTTTGATAGATTGATAGAAAAGCTGTGTGCTCTTGGATTAATAAACAATCATTTGAATCAATTAGTACAAAGTTATCATTTTTGGAAACAACTTTGCTAAAGTATCAAAAGATTCAGATGTGATCAGTTATAATGTTGAAATCATTTTAAATTAAATACTTTTTCTTTTAAAAATACAGTATGTACTGGGGAAAATAAATTGAGAATAGCTGTTTCTTCATTTTAATAAATTTATTGCAATTTTGACATACTAATTTCTTATTTGCTATAACATTTTCCAAAAATATTGCCTTAATTTAAAAAAAATGATCTTGTTTATTTGTAAAGATTGAGCTAACAGAAACTGGTTTTCTTTTTTTAAGTAACATGCATCAAAATCCAATGTTAATAATGTAAGATTAACTGTAATATAACATTTTTATGTCACTCTTATTACTGATATTACTATGGTTTGTGAAAATTAACAGTGATTAACAGGAATTTTTGACACATTTTCTTTAATAAGTGCTTTTTTGACTACTAGTACTTTTTGCCTGTAGTGCTCATATTAGTACATTGGCAGTATATAAGAAGGCTGGGTTTAAACCTATAACAATTGAAAATACAATTCCTCTCCATTCTGAAGACCAACCTTGCTAGCTTGTCCTATTTTCATCTTAAAATGAAAAATTAGCACTAAATACACAATTTGTCAATTTACAATTTGAAGGGAAAAAATGAGTAAGAAAACTTGGTTATTTATTATAATACATGCAAGTAGTAATGATCAGAGCAAGATGTAGAAGGAAAATTCTAGTTCTTTTGCAGGTCATTTTAGGTTAGGCATGTCTTCATACATTAGACATGTATTCATATCATGTTTTTACTTGAAAAATTATGAAATGTTTATTGCAAAAAATGTAGTTGTCAATGAAATTAGTGTATTTAGCATAGTAAAGATGGTAAAACTGTTGAAGCAAACAAGATTATCTCTTCTTTTTTCTTATTGCACAACTAGTGCATTGTGCACTACAATTTTATGTTGTCCCTTTAAAAAGTTGTCTTTTCCTGAGGTGCCGTGGGTGCAACAGTGGTTTTGCCTGAAGTTTTTCCCTTTGGATGCATACTTTCAGAGCACTGAATTTCCTGAAATCCCATTGTTTAGGTCCTGTTTAATGATCAGTTAATATGGCATTGCTATTATTTCTGTTTCAGATATTTGATGGAAGCTTAACAAAATGGTGAAGATATTTATAGGAAACCTCAGTTCCGATACTGATGCATCTGATATTCGTCCGCTGTTTGAGCAATATGGTGAAGTTGCAGAGTGTGATGTCCTTAAGAATTATGGCTTTGTTGTAAGTTCTTACTGCTGCTTCCTGTACTAACCATTTTTGCTGTCATATTGCAAATAAAAAATTAAAACATTCCAGCTACACATGGAGAGCAAAGTAAAAATGTAATTTTGTCTACTGTGAAGCATAGTACAGCACAACTTTCACTTTTCCAATGGTATTGTCATTGTTGGAAAATGTATCTGTGTAAATATTTTGCATCTGAATGTTTCGTGTATGGTTATGAAACTTTGTGCATGTTCATTGTTGAGGGTACTGGACATCATAGGCAAAAGGATAACACAAGTGAACATATTTTTGCAATTCATTGACTTCATCTCAGTAATGGAATATGTCTGGTTAGAGTAGGCAGGATAAAGCCTATAGCAGATTTTGTTGTTTGCCAAGGTGAACATTTATACCTGCTCACCAAATCAAAAGCACCGACCAGTCCTGCAGTGACAATTGAAATAGTGACCTACACCAGGGGTCGGCAACCTATATGACTTTGAGTGACACTTTTTTCTGGATTAATTACAAAATGAATGATCGCATGCCACAAGTAAGAGGGTAACACTGTTGAAATCAAGATATTTGGCTTTCCTTTACATGCCACACATAATCTATTAACTTGCCACCTTGTGGCATGCGTTGCCTAGGTTCCCTACCCCTGACCTACACTCATGGCACAGAGGATGCTTGAAAAGTGGTAAAATTGTTACCAAACTTTTATTTATTTTTTACAGTACTGAAATTTGGCGTTAACAGTGATGATTTTTAATTACCTTGGCTAGATAGGCACAGGAATTGTTATTCCTTTGACAGTGAAAGTTGTTTTGGTGTTATGATATTATGATATGGTGTTTCTGTTCACAGCACATGACAAATGATGAAGAAGCCAATCAGGCTATCAGTGAACTGACGGGGACACTACTGAAAGGAAGTAGGATGCGAGTGGAGGTAATTTTTGTCTTTCCTGCAAGGCATGAGTGAGAGGAGAGTATCTGTTTTAATGTTTTGCATTTATCTTAGTTTCTGTGACTCTTGTATGTCTTGAGGTATGTTTATCTTTGAGAGCACTTAACCACCTTGGGAATAAAGTAGGTAAGTGACCTACATTGTGTACATGTTTACACTGAGTTTATGCAATTAGCTTAGTTTTGCATTTGTGATGCATGATCATACTAAAATGGAAAATTACATACTGTCTTTTAATTGTGGACAAGAATTAGGTGAAAATTTTCATGAATCATACGCACTTGTTTCCAGGTATAAAATTCTTGTTTTGTCCCAGTACATGGTTAATATTGCAGAAATGTGAATTATTTTTGTCTCATTTGGGATTTTGATTGCGTGTTGCATATATTATTGTTATAATTTCTTCTTTTTTTTTCACTGCTTACTCAGATGCCTTTTTCCACCATTTCACTTGGTTGATTGAGCGCTGGTAGCCATTGGACACTAAATTTGATTGAATAAATTGTGGAATATCTGAATATAATTAGACATCATTTTGTTAGAGAAAATGACTTTGTCCTTTTTCAGCTTACATCACTCATCAACCCTCTGAAATTTCAGTCAACAGAGTTTGAAAAATGCAATCACTTCACTGCAGTTGGATGAATATTGATGAGGATGTAAAGCATCAGAGCTAGTATAGCATGAATGTAGCTGTTAGACATTAAGCTGTTTTATAGCTGTTCCGGTTCCTGATGAAACAGGGTTCACAGTGAACCTTGTCTTGTGTGTGCAATTGGTACATATCTGTTTATCAATAAGAGTTCTTAAAGCTTTATTTATCCTCATAAATTGAGAAGAAAGTTACAGTTTTGTCAAAGATGGTTTAGTATGTTGGCATTATGGTTCATTTTATGGTTCAGAAACCCTTATTTTTTTTATCTTTGGTACAGAAAAGTTGCATCCTTGGCACCCATACGAATATGCACAAAAATAGATCATTACAGTTGACTGGGCACATCGTAAGCTTACTGAATGCAGTTCACTAAAATGATGCACATGGTGATTACTTTCACAAGCTGACAAATAGGTCTTGCTGATTGGATTATCCTGATCAACAATTGAGTGGACGTGACCATGATTGTTGATTAAATCTTCACTACAAAAAATAGCTGCATTTATTGCCAAAGTAGTGAAGAGGAAGAAATAAATATAGATTCAAATATCCCAAATAAATTATTTATAGAGGAAATGTTTATTTGAGCGTCATGGAATACAAATCACTGCATGGAAGGCTCGTAATCTTAACAGGAGAAACTGAAAATGATCACTGGCAATCATATGGATTTATTAATTTTTAGAATAAATATTCACAGTTATTTGCTTTGAATCGGTTGGTGTTGTGTTTAACTACAGCAGTATACTACGATTTCCTTTTAATCTAGGATAACTGATGTGTACAATGGAGATTATTTCCCAATGAAATTGTAGAAAACCTTGTAGTTGTCAGATTCCCCAGCAACTGAGTCGGAAGCATATGATGCTGTCAAATTTACCAGACATTAATGAATTGATCCATGATGCAAGTGCATGTGATAATACTGTGCTTTAATTTCTTTGAATAAATGTGAAAAGCTATGGAAAATTATTGTTGCTGAAAAATCTGGATAATAGGTTCATCCACATTTGATTTAGATCAGGTTTCATAGTATAATTAGTGGGTTTAGTCTGGGAACCAGACTAACTATACAGCAGTAGTGCAGATACTTTAAACTGCACATATTTTTTAATGCAAAGCATCTGCATGCTCAAATTGTTGATTATAAAAATTTTTTAATGTGTCATCCAGCAAGTGATGCTATGTTTTCCAGAGTCTGAAAAGTTTATATTAAGTAAGATTTAATAGGATAAATATTCATCACATGATTTGATCATTTGTTCTTCAGAAATCGACAGGTTCTTCGAAACAAGGAGGCAGTAGAGGTGGAGGAGGAGGAGGAGGAATCGGCAAAATGTAATCTATAATTCATATGCTATTGTATTTTAAAAAATTGTTTGGCATGTTTACAGGATAAACATTTTCCAAAAGAATGCAAGTTAAGAGAAAACGTGGGCATTTAATTGTGATTTCTCTTAGGAGACTTGTAAAGTAATAACTGAAAATTAGAGGTTTTTTTTAATGTCATAAATAAACATCATTTACATTGTGTGTCAAATATAGGTGACTTTTAAAGCAAAGAGTCAGTTTTTAACCTTACTGGTTATAGGCCAGAAAAGAGTATGGGATGGTCCTTGTTGTCCATCCATTATGACAATTTCGTTATTGCTACTCTTCCTTATTTTCTTAGAGGATTGCAATGAAACTTTACACATACATGCTTATGTCAGGAGTCTCAAACATGTGACTGCTGGAAATTTTCTCTATAGTGATGTGACCTTAAGGTAAAGCCCTCAATTGTCTGTCGTACTGATTTGAGTCTTGAGACGCCTGGTCTAGTTGGTCCAAAATAAAAATGGTGCTGGTCCAAACACTATGGCTGTCTTGACAATCAAGTTATTGCTATTTGTTCTGAATGAATGGTCATACTAACATCAGGATTTGTGTTTCGTAAAATGCAGAGCTGGAATCTGCTCTTTTAGTAGTGTTTAGGGGATCTACATCATTTATGACATGTGGCCTCGTATGTCAAAATGGTGGAACCTGTAATTATATCAGTATCTTGAAAGGTAACTGCAATGAAATCTGGGACAAAAATTTAGAAGTTCACTTAGAACACATCTGGAGACATTTGCTGGAACAATAAGATTGTGAAGAGTGATGGATTGTTTTTCAGAAAGCATTAATCATGCCATTATGCTTGAATGATCATGCTTCATAAAACCCAAGTCCTGTAACATGGTGTTGAAGCAAAATAACTTCTGATCTGACATCCAATATGGCAGCCATCCAGAAAATATTATCACCACCCTTCTTAATGGAAAGTCCTATTGACATGGGGTTTTCATCAGAAGACTTTAAAGATCTTGTTGGTCCTGAATTAAAATGGTGTTGAAAAGACATCTTGTAAAGTTTTTTTTATAACTACTACTTTCAGAAGGATGTTATTTGACACACTAGTTTCATCAGCTGAGTTTTTATGATACATAGTTGGTCCTAAAGGAAAATTGTACCAATTGGCCTTCAGTATGGTTATCATGGTGGCCAGTTGGACAATATGTTTTCCACCCAAATGGATTGTAATGTATTCTCTTTTTTTACCAGTAGAATTCTTATGACACCTGGTTGATTCTAGATGAAAATTATGTATCTTGTACATCTAATTTGGCTGTCATGAAAATCTTGCTGATGCTGCACTGAATGGCTGGCCATATTGACATGAAGTTTACATAAAAAAGACATGCAATGATAATTTTCTTGGCCCAGAGTTAAAATGGCACCAATCCAGTATGTCTTACTATAGTAGCTAATTTGAGTATCTTATTATCACTGAAGAATATCAGATTGTTTGATATGTCAATTCCAAAACTCCAAAATTCAAGCTACCAAAATATCTTGAGATTCAGTGATGGTTGGGATTTCAGTGGCTGCCATCAAGTTCAAATGGACATGATTATGCATTCTCTTGCTCAAAATCTTATTTTAAAGTCTGTCATTGTGGAAAGAACATACATCCTGTAGAAAAACAACCACAACAAATATGCCATCACTAAAATCCATGTTTGTGGAATGTGCATCAAGTATGGATAAAGTTACAAGTGGTATGAAACAATTTTGTCAGCTTTATAGCAAAATATTTCTGGTAGCAGATCATTATTCACATCTAGTCAAAGTAATGTTCCTATCTTATAAATAGGACAAGTTCTCTTGCAAATGATACAAATATTTATGGTGACTATTTAGTTCATAATAAATCATAATCTTAATTCTGTGATAAAATAGTGAATTATGTAGACTGACAGTTGTGAGGGACCATTTGCTACAACTGCTATAAGGGGGCATATTATGAATTCCACACTACTATGAACAACCATATCTATAAAATTATAAAAATACTACTGACCTGGATGATTAATATTGGATAAAAAGTTTGAATTTGTGACTATTTTGAACATGTATGTATTATATAGAGCCAGTCATGAAAGTGTCAAGATGCTCCGACAAGCCACACAAGTTTTCAACCAGGCTATGATTATTTAACACTGCAATAGTACTATTTAGCTGGCAAGTCAGAGCCAGTGTGTTTGTGTTATAAAACTGTACAGGTGGGACGCTGCATTCTGCAGAACCTTTGTATGGAGTTTGTTTCTTTTTTTTTTCTTTCTATCATATAACTTTAATGAAAAGAGAGTTATAAACATTTTTTAATTTGCAGGAGAGGCAGTGGTCGGGGAAGGGGACGTGATTCTGGTGGGCATGGTAGAGGGGGCAGTTCTAACCAAAGAGATAGATACCCACCACCTCCTGCCTACCACCCCTATTACAGATCCCCTTACGATTACTATGACAGATATTACCCACCATCAAGGGTAGGGGAAAGGCTACCTCTTCCTGATGATCGTTATCCCTCACTCTATGCTGAAGACAGACGCCTACCACTCCATCCTGATGACAGATTACGAGAACGTTATCCCCTACCACGTTATCCTCCACTCCCAATAGATCGTTATGATGACTGTAGAGATTATTATGATCGCTATGAACGTAGCAGGTTACTTCCCCCTCCTGAAGATCCTTACTATATTGAGCGGAGTTTACACAGACCGCCCCCTGATTATTATAGGAGGTAAGTCTTATTTTAACCCTATTTTAAGAATGGGTAGGATATTGATTCACTTAGTGTCTGTCTGCTCCAGAAAATCTGAGATTGAATATGCATTGTGCAATTTTTGTTTGCCTTTTGGACTTTATCAACCATTATGGTGCTTTATCTACAGGTCATTTGATTTATGATTGAACCCAGTTACATTGATAGAATTTGTATTGTTTTTTTTTCCCATGAAAACCTTTAAGTATTGTCAGGTCCGTTGAAGAATGAGATAATAATTCCACCACTAATATTGCAGGAAGCATGTTCCTTTATCCTTAGTAAATGGAATATTTCAGTGTAAAATTGATGAAGATTGGCAAAAACAATGTCACTTTACAGGTAAGCATTGTGTAACACCCCGTGTGCTAAATATAAAATAGACCAGAGTTCGGGGCTTAAAGTGATTTTAATAAATAAAAAATATAAGTGAAATACAACATGCTTTTCAATCCAGCATAGTGACTTTACATAAAAAAAGTGTCTATCACAACACTATCAGTTTCAGATAATATAGAGCAGACTTGTTTGCCTAAATGCAAAAAGACAGTGTTATAATACACTATATCATTGTGAAATTCCTTCTCTTGACTGTAACACATGGTAGCGTAAATTAAAAGAAATAATAATTTTAGTACAAGTGTACTTAAGCAGTGTGGTGGTAGATAGCGCATTTATAAAGAATTATAAGGCATTTAAATTCAATAGCAGTCATGTAATAAATCTGCGTAAAATGTTTCCTAACAATATGAATCATTGTTGGGATTTTAAAGTGCCAAAGCTAATAAGTGCCAAAGCTAATATTGGTTATGTAAAAATAAATTATGGGTTGCAATTAGATTTGGAATATATGGCTGAAACCCTTTTCTACTTAGTTGTTCATATTTTGCCACTTTGACAGCTATCATCCAGTGCAATATTTGCACTCTTATTTATAGACTCCTATTCCTGTCACATGACCTTAGATAATCCGTGTTTGTCCTTCTCATGGCTAGCCTTGGCAGTATCCAAGTCAACTATTCAGATTGCATGGAAAAAAATCCCTCTGAACACAAAATTTAGACAGTTGTCCTCTCAATGTCCATGTTGTGTGTTTTTGCTTTTAACCTTATTTGTATATTCATACCTATAATTACGAATGAAAACTTTGATGGGAATCGAGCGAAAGTACAACATACTAGTGATACAATGAGTCGTAATACAGTTAGAAACAGTCCCTATGAAATGCATAATATTTTGCACATTAAAGTAAAATAACAAGTTCTACATAACCAAGAACTTAACAATAACATTAGTTCTAATTTATTGTCCAACAAAAGTCTGCAAAGAAAAATGTGATCCTTTGGCTGGGCACATTGATTCCATCACTATGCTGCATCTCCGCTTTTCCAGTAACAAAACTCACTGGATGGTTGAAGTCATTAATTTATTGACTAACATGTTTCTGGCATTGATATTCCGAAACCATGGTAGGTAAGATAATTCATTTCCTAAATGAAATTCCAGCACGATACATAGTGTTCTTCCTATAATCAATTATAATCGATAGTCATTTGGTTGGGTGAACCAATTCGCTAAGCGATTATGAAACTCCATAATCCTTTGCATGGTAAGGGAGATAACTGTTCAGTGCTTGACACAGACTAGTTCCCCCTCCCCTTCATTCTTGGGAAGAAAACCAAGGATTCTGAACATGTTTAAAATGCTGCGAAATATACATGAACCATAGATGAAAAGATCCCAAAACAATATATCCAAATCCTGGAGGAAAAGCTCATTCTCGTGTTTGGACATACTTCGGATTTTACAAAGCACATGCAGGTCTGCCGACAAAGGAGAATTTAGATATGACAAAGGTCATATGCAAACTCTGCAGAAAGAATATGCAAAAAAAAGGTAGGTCCATCTATTTTCATTAGAATCTACTAGGGGATACATTTGGTTCTTTATATATTTGGCAAACGCGTACTAAAATACATCTGTAAAAAAACGACAGTATTTTAATTTTGTTGTGCTACATCAAAACAAAATTATCATGTGATCCGTCTTAGATTGTTGGGCTAGCTAAACAGTATGTTATAAGCCTTCTGATCCACTACAGTAGAGCTGAATTATTTATTCCCTTTATAACTTTCAAATATAAAACCATACTCCATACTTGGGAACTTTTAGGATAATTTAGTAAATAGATATCATCAATAACAAATGAAATTATTAGGAGAATGAGCGTCCTAATATAAAATGAGCTGCAACTGTGAAGATACCATATTTTCCACATATATATGCTGTCTACATCTGATGACTTATTTCGGAGAATCAAAACGTTTCATGGAATTCCAGTATCCAAAATTTTAAATCTAGTTTTATTTTCAAATCGTTTGTGTACTTTGTGCTCTTTTCTTATATAGCATGTGTTGTTGTCTGTTAAAATACTTTAAATTTCTTTTCATAATAAAGCTCCATATCATGTGAATGCCTGAAATAAAGAAATGATCAGAAGACTATCATGCTAATAGGCATATATGATGGAAAAGTCATCTCTGAGGTTTGTTACAAATGTTCCCTAAAATGATATGTGACTATTTAAAAACATGAAAAAGCACATTTAAAAAGTTGCAAATTAAATTAAAAATATATTTGCAAATTTAATATTAATTTCAATCCTCCATTTCTTGACACATTTTTTATTAACAATTTGATTCAATTGATTTAATATACTTGTGCATAAATTATTTGTTTGCTTTTATTTCACTGTAAAACAATTATTTTAGAAAAACATTCCAGGCAATGCTGCAAATATGGCATATCATCTTGATAAAGACCACAAGGAAACTGGATCAACAATAGGTCCTGAGCCTTGTTGACCATAAATATTTTAGAAATGTTGTGATGATTCTTAATCCAAAGTAAGTTTTGAATGAAAGCACTATAAATTATTAATATTTATTTAAGTTGACAGTGAGAAAACAAAGTGTTAATCCATTTGATTCTAGACGTCAACACTGTAAGGTGTCGAGGTTAGAATTTTCATACCTAAATTAAACATTGTTCATTAAATATAATGCTGTCCTGTCAACTTTAACATTGCATAAATTCATTGTTTTCACTATATTTAGACACAAGGAGTATTCCAAATGTATGCCCTGCATTGTTTGACTACCATAACTAAATGTTTCAAACTTTACATTTTCATGTATGAAATTCCAGGTCGTAAATCGGTCATCCAAACTAGCTGAAAAGAAGGACACGGCTGAGAAAAAGTAAAAGAGGAACTACATGATGTTCTTGATATAGCTGTTATTCATGATACATGGACTTCATTAAACACAGAAAATTATAGTACAGTGACTGCACATTTTATTTCCAAATATTGCGAACTGAAAAGTGTTGTGTTAGAAACACGAAAAGATGAAGGTAGTCACACTGGGGAAAACATAAAAGAAAGCCTGTAGGCCACCTAGAGGTGATGGAGTCTTCCAACACCAACTGGAATAACTGATAATGCAGCCAATGAGATAGAGGCTTTTGTTTTTTTGTTTTACTTCAATGGACTTGATTTGGTTGTTATGGTCACAGAATCAATCTTTTTGTGGAAAAATCTTTAGCAATACCAGAACTGTCACGAATCATAAGAAAGGGCCGCAGACTTATGACCTTTTTCCATCAAAGCACAAGCATAAAATAAATGATTTGCTAATGAGTAAGCAGCAGTTACTACTTGACATAGGTGCCAGATTACACAAGCTCATGATGGATGTTCCGACTAGATGGAATAGCACTTATGACATGTTTGAACGACTGCTTGAGCAAACACCTGCTATTATGGTTATTATCAGTGATACAAACATAAGCATGTCAGCAGCTGCAACATTGAAAAATTATGTCTATACATTTGACGAACAAGCATTGGTTGAAAAACTTGTCGGAGTTCTCTCACCGTTTCTGAATGCAGCAGGATTTGTGGAGACAAATCACCAACCATTCATAAAGTTATCCCAATACTTCTCAAAGTTGCCAAATGTGTAGAAACGAATGTTAATGATTCACCTCCAATTGTCAGACTTAAAGATGTAATGAGACAAGAACTTGACAATAGAACACGGGACAAACATTTAGCTCTGTTGGGCTGTTTATTGAATCATACTATGATGGATCTTGAGTTTCTACCTAACAGTGAAGGATCAGATGGACATGCCCTGCTTTTGATGGTTGCTCGTGATATGACCGATGTCAAAGTGAATGCTAACATGGAGCCAGGGACTAATGAAGTACAGCCTTCAGACATATTACCATCTCTACCAATAGTACCAGCACTACCAAAATAAATATCAGAGATGACAATCATACAACTAAGGTTCCCCCTATTCCACCAAACAAGAAAACAAAAGTCAATACAGACGAGTATGATTGGTTGCAGGATGTTGTTTGCATTGGTGAAAGTCTACAGTCAATAACAGATGTCATCCAACAGGAGGTTTCTAGATAATCTAGCTGCTGCTCCATCTGATACCAATTTCACAATGTTGCAGTGGTGGAAATAAAACTGCCAGTTCTACTCCCATCTTAGCTTTCTAGCTTAAAAGTACCCAAGTATTCCAGCATCATCGGTATCCAGTGAGAGGGTATTTAGTCTAGCAGGACAGGACATCTTGTCAGCAAGAAACAGTTCGTTTAACATGTAACAATGTGGACTTGATGATATTCTTATACAAAAACATTGAATACTGATAGTGTCGGTGTAACACAAAAGAATAGGTAGTATTCTGAAAAATGATTTAAGTGTTTTGTAATACTCAAACATTTGATTTGTATTTCATTGTACCCTGTTTCACTTGAAATATGGATAACATTTTAATCTAGTCTTAAGAATTCTTGTGTTAAATTTTTTAAATCATTATATGATTTTGCTGCTAAACTGTCAAGTTAATACATGTAAGCATTTGTTTGGTGTTTTGTTTAAGTTTAAATGTAAAATGTGAATTATTGGTTCATTGTTAGTGCAATAATCAGTATTCTGAAAAATGACATGTTCTGTACTTGTCAAACCTTTGATTTTGCTTAATGTGGATAACAGTTTAGTCAAACTTTAAGAATATTAGCTTCAGAATGTCTATCTCTACATAATTACATGATTTTGCTGAAAAATTGTTCAGTTAATAAATTTTAAAGTTTTAGTTGGTGTTTTTGTTTTGTTTAAATCTAAACTGCTTTGATCGTAGTATTAGTAAATAATGACAAGCAATAATATACAAATCACATCTGAATAAAAATGTTCTGAGGGATTGCAACAGTCTTTCAGTTGCATAAAACTGACAAGCAGAAGAAAGTTGCCTTTGTTGAACAAAAAAAATCACAAAAGAATAAAAAATGTAATATTTTATGAGGTTAAAGTAGGAATATATATATATATATATATATATATATATATATATATATATATATATATATATATATATATATATATATAATAAGAGAATACTCCTGTACATTTATTAACATTTTAAACTCTTGAACAAAGAATTAACTCAATAACAAATAGAAACTAAAATTTACTTGTAATAAATTATATTTGATTATCGGTAAGTTGCGTGGAACAGATGATCGATTATGAGCTTCTAACTTGAAAGCATATGAACTTTTCACCTAATGCTGATGTCCTGGGGGGCTCATAGCGCTGATTTTGTCTCTTTGATGAATTCCTTGATGCCTTCATTAATACTCATGACAAAAGTGTGACATTACGAGGACCAAAACAAGTTTTTATACTCACTTTTGGTATAAAAAACCGAGTACATACACAATTATAAGAGATGCAGAAGGCAATCTAAACAATGGTGGGTGGGTGACATGTTCAGGAAAGTCACACATGGTAGACGTTTTTGGTGACAGACAAAAATGACATGATCAAATATGCCAAAGTCCTGTAGGTCAAACATCATCTCACATTACAATGTTTAACATCAGATAATCTTCACATTAATTGAACAGTGTTTATACATGCAAAATATCATTCACAATAAGGTATTACAACATAGTGACATGCATCAAGTTTTTCGATGTTTCATGTTTTTACATTATCATTGGAATGATTATGGGTGAATTGTCATTTCATTATTATTGGAAAAGGAATGTAGTTCTTAATAGTGCCTAGTATTTTGGTTTGTCAAATTAGGTATAATGATGTGTAAATAGAGTTTAATATGTATTGTCAGTATATATCAAGTATTTATTTACATTATCATTATTACCTATTATTAGGTATTACAATATGTAAATAATGTTTAATATGTATTGTCAGCATATATCGAGTACCAAAATTTGTTTTTTTTTTATCCAGAGCTAACTTGCTCATTTGCTTACACTTCTAAGAGGCAAGGAAGTGCAGGTGGCATTTTCAAGACACTTGCAGAACAGACTTTCAGTTTTAAGTAAATCAGTGAATACAAATAGACAAAAAGTTTTTCCTTTAGGCACTTTGATTCATCCATTATTCAGAAAGTTGCATTAGCCAACATAACATAAAGGATATTCATGTTTAGTGAATTTTAATTGAAAACATTTATTAAGGTAATATAAAAATGTACCAATTTTGTCATTTAACAACGATTTACATAAGGGCTCTTCCTTATGTATATAGTCCTGTACTATATATACACCACTCCTTTGATAACTTGCGTACAACGGGGTCCAAAAACATCAATCGCGTTATAAGCGGGGGCGCAAGTTATCGAGAGACCTTTAAAAAATAAAATTAACAAAGGGATCGACGTAGAGGCAAAATAATTTGACATGTTAGTCTTGAATACTCAATCGTGCTAAGATTAACTTAATAAATATCTCTACATAGCTGTGTATTTTTTTTCCTTTTTTATTCACAGAGCAACGTTAATTTCAGGATAACTTACAGTATATTGAGATCACCAAAACATTCTACATGGTTTCCTTTCACCTATTACATTGTATACTATTTCACAATTTTTGTGTTGATAAATTCTAGTTTTATTGTTTGATCCAAAGTAGACTTTTTTATACAAAAGATCGACACTCATTTTCGAAGAAACGATGTCGATCGATCGATATGTAGATTTAATTGCGGTGGAAGTAAAAGGAAGATTTTTTTTACAAAGGTTAACCGTTACCAACATCAATTTAATGGGTATACAAATTTAAAATAACATAATTTAGAACTCAATAATACTTGCAGTTTGTGACAATTTGACAAATATCACTTCCCATTTTGAAAACGTGTTTATTTATGTTAATCTTTGATTTTTCTGCCGCCTCTGTATTCATGGGTGATTATCTCTCATAGCTGGTTTGGATAATTATATGTGGCTTCCTAATTTGCTAAGTGTATTTCTCCTGACAATGAATTTTGTTTATTTTTTTTGTCGTCACTGGAATCTCCAAAGCCATTCATGGCTTGTCCTAAAACGAGATTCATTCTCCATACTTTTTGCTATTTTTTTTCTGCTTGGGCTTTGAGAATTGTTCTAGACATGGAAACACCTTGTTCACGTTGCCATGTGAACCATATCCGTACACAGCATCATTTAATTCAGTATGCAATCCGTTGCTCGTTTCCATTTGATCCCTTTATCTTAACATAATGTAAATAATCCCGAAGTTTCTGCTTATCCTTAATGCAACCTCTAAATGTTGTCTCTGCAATTGTTTAGTTCATTGCAAATGTTAGATCTCGCATTGCCATTATGAATCCTATGTATGATACACAGCTTTTCAGTCACTGAGTACACCTTTGGCTTAATTCCTTTGCTCTCCATGGTCACATTTACAAATGATTATAATACATTACTAATATTATATACTTTAGTGATATTAAGTACATAAAAATGTGAAACCATTTTCAATTGGTCAAATAAAATGAATTTTGAGAACAATAATGACCACAAGAATTTATGCTCCTATTGACATGCCTTTAATTTTTTTAATTGTACTTCTCTTGCTTGATCTGATGCAAAATACATATTCAAAGTGATAAAACAACACCTGTTTCTTTTAATTGATTTTTTCAATGCAATAAACACTTCTCCAAGTTGTTGATCAAACAAAGCTGTTCATGTAATTAGGTTCTCACAGAAGTACTCAAGGGTTTCTATATGACGGTCCATTGATTCTTCTCATGTTTTCATAGAAGAGAATATGTTGTGATTATAATGTTTATATTGAAGTGAAATTAAAGGATTAGATAGTGAATATTCACATAGCAAGACATTTTATTGGTGTTTATTTCATTCTTTTTTGCCACCTGTAGCATTTATCAGAATTTTTCATTGATCACTGTTTCACCAGATTGTTTATTTACAGTTTATTGATAACTATTTCTGTCAAAAAAACGAAACATAATTGCTGATATTTTATTAGAACTTGCAAATTTCAAAATATCAATTCTATCCTTACAGTCAATAATCACCATTTTCAATGATAAAATGAGATACCGCATTTCATGTATTTTTTCCTACAGAATCTAGTTATCCAAATAATTATTATTCAGCTGTATCATAATTTTTTGTACATATCACTTATTATTTGAAAAATTTGTTAAATTATCGGACATAAAATTTCCACTAAGAAGATTTACTTTTGCATAAAAGATCGAAAATACCATATTCCCATTTTGTTTTTGATTTGGTACCAGTCTTAACAGGCACTCTACTGTCTACAGTTATTGTATTCATTCATCTTTATTTCTTACAGATCACCACCACCGATAGACAGAACCCCTTCAGCTGGACCTCTTGGTCATGGCAGGGAAACTTCCAATGGATATGATTATGATGTGACTGACTATAGAGACAGAATGCTGTCGTCATCCCAAGGCATTGCAGCTCAAAAATCCAGCTACAGTAGTATGTATTCAAGCTACTATGATAGGTTTTACAACAAGCCAAGCAGTACATCATCCCAGGATGGCTCTGCTATTGGCATGGCAGCTGGAATCAGCAGGAGTCTTGGTGGAGCTGTTGGAAATCCTCAGCTTGGAACACCAAGGCCAGGTGGTCTTAGTATAGGAAACATGTCATCTCAAATGAAACAAATGAAAGTTGATCAAGGATTTTCTAATCAAGGACCAATATTTTTCTAGCTCATAGAATCCTGCATCATGTTTTTTTTGTGTGTTCTCATTCAAGATATTTTAAAACATTTCAATGAAAGTATCAGTGGCTGATCTCCATTGTTGTAAATCTTTGATACAATGAAGGAAAGGAGTTCTTTTTTCTTCATTTCTCAATCTCAGTCAAGAATTTTGTTTCCTTCCACTTAGGAAATTGATCTAGTGAGATTGATTTGCAACAACTGATATTTGTTTTAAAATTCTATTGTTTTTAAATGAAAATTATGTTGCAGCAATTACTTTTGAGAGAGATTGTAAAAGATTTGTAATTGCTGTCTTGAAAACTTTTATACTCTTTTTTTTTTTTTTCAGTTGCATTACATCTGATCCAGTGAGTTCTGGATCTTCACATGTCCAATTGGTATGTTGCAGGACTAATGTGCATAAGAAGGAATGTATATTGAACAGAATTTTTACATTTTACCTAGAATAAACATGTTGGTCCAAGTTATTTTTTGAAGGACATGTACAATTTGAATAGTTCATGTATATGCTTTAAAGAGTTGATAATAGAGTATTAATGAATGAGAGATGGTGGCATAGATTCATCTGCATGTAAGGGTTAGTAAAAGATATCCGATCAACTATGGCGATTGTGATAATTGTCAGTGTTGACATGAATTTGCTCATTACGTGATACTCTAGGGGGAGTAAGAGGTAATGAAAAGATACTAGTCCCATGAATTAACAACAGGAGAACACCATTAAATATGGTTTTATCCAAGTCCAGTGATTTTACATATTTTCAGCTATTTATTGCTGAACAGTCATATTCAGTTAAAGGCTGAAAAGAAAATATTTTGTTGGGCATTTTCAATTCTTGAAATTTTCTTAGAGCCAAGTGTATCCTTGTGTTTTATTAAAATTTTTTATTGGAATTGTTGAACTGATAGTATATGAAGACAAGGCTGCAACATTTATATGTGCCAACAGCTTAGTTTAGCTTACTGCCTGTTAACATTATTGTGATGTTTTACATAAAATTAACAGACAGCTTGCATAATGTATTCTGTAGAAATAAGCAGTAAATGATGTACAGCACATGAAACAAGTTGAGTGAGGTATGAGCAATTATATTCTTATAACAACAGCCAGAAGTTTATTAAGTAAGCCTAATGGTCAAAAGCAGGAAAGTGAATGACATCACTTAAATGACTAAAGTATGTGTTCCTGTTTAGAACTGAACACATTTAGAAATTTGGATAAATGTTTCAGTCTTGCTTGCATATAAGTATGTTTCCAGTCTATGATTTATAAATAAGAGCCTTTAGTGGTTTTTTATGAATCTTATTGTTTACTGTTTTATTTTTGTTAAATGTAATTATTCATTAGCAAGTGCTATGGCATGAAGTTGGAAGGATATTTTCCTGTTTCAAAATATTAATGCCATAGGTTGGAAAACTTGGGGAAGAACAAGTGGCTGAAAGCAGCTGGATTGAACACTGTCACTCATGTACATATCAGTGAATAGTAAAATATTTTTTTTTTAAATGATGGATAGTTGTGTTAATATTCGTGAGCCTGCTCCTTCATTTTAACAATCAGAAGCATCGATTTGCTTCATCATCTGTATTTGTCTCAATGGCCCATAACAGGAAAAGCTGTTAAATGAGATAATTTTACAAGACTACGAATCTCATATTGATTGTGTTATATTTGCAGTATTTCTTGATGAAACTTGATGAAAACCTGATAACCATGCTTTTTGTTAAGCATCAGTTAATAAAAAAATATTGCGCTATTGATTGCTTAGATCTAGACCAAGAGGCTGCAGTGGTCCAAGGCACCCACCTTTTCAGATTCCTCACACATCTAACATCTGTGTGAGTTTGAGTCTTAGTTGGTATATGAGAAAGGTTGCTAGTAGCTTCCTTTTGGTATGTTGGTTCTTCATGTACCAAATATACAGACTACTAATTATATTATATAATTAGGGCTGAAAAAAGCCACAAAAAATTCACCTAGGTACCTGTTCCAACATTTAACAGGTAACCGGGTACTCATTTGAACATGATAGACTTGTACAAAACTAATTACCCCGTTGTCAAATTTTCACAAACCTTGATGGTTGTAGGGTAACAAAATGAATGGCTTATTTTTCCCTTTCATTTTAAACATGCATTTCTTGCAGGACGCCATCTGTAATAAATTATATAATCAACAATTTGATCATGTAGAAGCTTCACATGAACAAATTAGAGCAGTTTTAAGCGTCTGAGGTGTTTTGTATAGTTAGTCTGGTTCCCTTACTAATTTCACTAGTGTCAGTGAGTCAGACCAGTGTCCTGCTGATAAAATATGATATTTTGATAGTCTTGTCAACAAATTATTTTTGTGAACAGGTACTCATTAATTTTCGATGCCCAGGTTTTTCACTAACCGGGTACCCGTTGACAGCCCTACATATAATGTGGAGAAAAATGGCATTAAACCTCATAGGACCAGAACCCAGTTTCCTATAACATAGACATTAACTACAATTTGTTGTCTCCATCACTTTGCCAGCATTTACTTTGGGGCTGATGACTGAGTTTGCAAGGAGTGCCTCTTTTTTCAAGAGACTCTGGTTTGTCTGGGTATTTCTTGTCATTCTCATGCATCTGTGATTTGAATCACTGGTGAATGTTTCATTCTCCTTGTTTCCTATTTTCACAGGCAATCCATCTTTTTTCCAAGAATTTATCATTTTTAAATGATAAGTGTCTTATGATAACTTAGTGTATCAGTACGTTCTCTGTTACCAGAGAAATTGACACTTTAAAGATGCTATAGATAAAATGTCAGCACATCAGTATCAGTCAAATTCATCAGGAACCCTAGAAAATGAACATTAAAACATTGCTTCAGTGGGATTATTCAAGTAGGTCAACAGTATTGACAAAAAAGAATGAAAGAGATTTCAGTTACGCAGCTAATGGGTTAAAATTCAATGCCATTGTAATTTTTTTAATTACTTGTATACATTTTGCTATTGATTGTTGTCAGTGTGTACCAAAAACTATTGATGTTGAATATTGTAATTGTATCATATAAGTACAAAATCAAGGCCAAAAAAGTTTTCATGACACATGATGGTAAGTTCTCAATGTCTGTGTTGTCAAAATCATTGTGTATTTTATTGTGAATGACTTGAAATGTGAGTGTTGAGAGAGAGAGACAGAGAGAGAGAGTTACCAGAAACTATGTTTTGCTAGTTATTTAAAAAGAGACCTGGTTGGAGAGTTTCCATAACCATTACACTGCAGCAGGAATTTTAATGAATTCACTGTGTTCATCCTCTTTTCTCATTATCATCTCTAGGTTGTAATAATTGGATACCTCATATGTCAGTTTAACTTGTCCCTGATAGGCATCATATCCAACTAGAGCAGTCAATTTACTTACATTGCTGCAAGTTTTGTGTAGTTGAATGTTGTATTTGACATGTCGTGTTTCAGAAGATTGACAAGAAGTGAAAGAGAGCTTATGTTTTACATGTATTTCATAGTCAGAGCCATATTATGCATTGTATATTCTTCACAGAAAACAGCTGTCCATTACAGGCAAAACAAACTACCCACTTTGCCAAATCAAAGACTTGTAGGAAAATTCCTTGAAGCACCCTTGGTGGTCAAATTTTGCACAAAGAATCTGCTGATCATATGTTAGGATAGAGAGATCATGAAAGGACTTTTTATCCATCCATCCACTTGCACAACTTTGTTGTTGCTACTTCTAAGATTTTCCTGGAAGATTGCCATAAAACTTAGTGCAGGTGCTTGCATTCATCCCAAGCTCTGTAGGTTCTAAATCAAAACAGCACCAATCTGTTGCGCAATATAGTTACCATGGCAGCCATCGTGAAAATCTTGTTGATATTCTTTCAGAGAAGCTCATATTGCCATGGGGTTTTCACAAGAATTTTTATCTTGTTGAGCCTAAATAAAAAGGGTGATTGCTAGACATTCATCATGGACATCACAACAGCCATCTTGAAAATGTCCCTACTACTTCACCTGAAAAGAAGGTGGTATTAACATGGGATTTTCACTGAAAGACTTCTCAAGAAGTCTACTTTAGTCCCAGATAAAAATGGCACTGATCTGACATCCTGTATGACCAACATGGCAGCTAATATGAAAATCTTAATATTGCTTCTCCTAAATAGAAAGTCATTTAGAAAATAGGGTTTTCACCAGAATAATTCTGAGACCTAATTGGTCCTGAATGGAAAGTTTTGACCTTCCCTCAAGATATTGTTGCCACAATGAACATATTGTCACCAATCCTGAATGGATGGTTATATCAGCATGGGGTTCTCATCGAAAGTGTCCAGTTTACCGTAAATGAAAGAGCTGCCGATCCAAGCTACATTTGATTAAACAGATTAATGCATCAAATATGCTGAAGTAACAGTTGTTTATCACATTCTGGTGCAGGCGCAAGTTGTCTAAAGCACTCACTGTTGTATACCACTGCCATCTCACCTCTGTCTGTGTTAGTTCAAGTCTTGGGTTTGGCCAGTGTGGGTATGAGAGAAAGCTTGCCAGTAGATTCTCGTGGGTTGGTGGTTCTTTCCAGGGTCTTCCTGGGTACTTCCTCAACCATTTATACTGGCCACCATGTATAGCCTATCTTGTGCTGAAAATGGCGTTAAACCCTACAACGACAACATCACGGTCTTTCTGATGTATGCTAACCCTTCAACCCAATGTTTTGATTGGATAACCCCTAAAACTGCTGCCGAAAATCAAGCATTTCATATGTGCATAACAATGGATGGTGAGATTTATACCTTCATAAGGGGACAGATGTACTGACTGACACCTTAGAGTATATTTTTACATGTATTGTTGTAGGATTTACAATAGTTATTATATATAAGGCAATTTATTAGCTTAAGTTGCATGTATGTTTTATTTAAAGCATTTTGCTTGGTTGTTAAAGTTTCATAATATCCCAGTTAATTCATTCTTCGTGCATAGAGATTACATTTTTCCAATTTATGGGTAGGTTCCAAAACTAACAGCATGAAATTCTACTGTTGTACAGTACATGCTGTTAATTATGTTGTAGTATTGCAGCATTTGAGTGCTGCAATGAAATGGAACGAAACTGTACACTTATGAGGGCCCTTCTCCCCCAATTCGTTATTCCTTTAAAAATAGAATTTGCTCCTTGTTTTGTTGCCATATTGTGATCTTGCTCTCACAAACAATTGAGGACATATCAGCACCAAGTTGTGTATAAATGTGCGCAAGTCTTAAAGTCTGTTTGAGTGGGATGAGGTGAATTTTGGTCCCATCATCGGGAAAGAGGTCAGAGTTATGTAATCAAACGATGGAAAAATGACTGCCACAAAAATACTAAAGATCTGTACCACATGCTTGGATAAAACTGTTTAAGTGGCTTGCATTTGAGACCTGGAATACATCTGTTTATTTTGTGGTTCATATATCCAAGGTCAGGGTCAGATGAACTCCAAGAAGAAAAATAATTTTCACAAGATATCCAAGGTCCCATGACATGCAACTTAAACTTTGTAGATGGCTCGCTTTTGAGATCAGAAATAACCTATAGAGTTTGCTGTCAAAGGTCAGGGTCTCAGAAGCTGAAAAAAGAACTGTTTCTAAAAAAAATAATGGCTTTAAATCAAAGGAATTAAATCATATCAGCAGTTAGAAATGCAAGCCTTTCTGCTAATATTATGATGCCCATTACTAACATACTATAACACGACTGTCAAAACGCATGCTGTTGTCATTGACCAAAAACATAGCTTCTTTTATTTAATATTGCTAGGGAATCTTGCTCAGCAGTAGCATTGACTAATTGTTCACCCTGTCCGGAATCATTTAGTACCTTTGCATCTAAACAGTATTATAGGGGTTTACATATATATATATAATAGCTTATCACATGGCAGGCTTATAATTACTGGGTTTGGTACTTTTGTTGCAGAGGGACTAACAATTCAAGTTATTTCATGACGGTGCAAATTATGTGCCTTGATATAGTGATTTGAACATGCGATTTAAATACCAAAAATTAGATCCTATGTCATATGTAATTAGCTGCATCACGTAAGTGATGTTCCTGCTAAGGATTTTCATTTCTCAGTTACATTTAAATTATTGTGACAAAGTATATCTCAATTTCATTATTTGCCCATTTCATTGGTTGCAGTTACTGTTCCCAATGAAAATATGATGTAAGTTTGTGAAAATCTTTTGTTTGTGTGTGTGTGTTATATTTCATTGATGTTTGCATAGAATTACAAGTGATATATCTTTGTTCTACTAATCTAAACTTGAACTTTGTTGAAGCCGGCATCAAATAGTCAATCAATTCACTGACAAAAAATTTGGTATAGTCAGTGTATGCTACGATGGTGGCATGTTTACTTTCAGGGAGCAGTCTGTTGTATGTAAATATAGGTGTTCATCAATCCAAAACAGGAGTGTTGTGAAAACAAATGCACATTTTAAAAGACTTTTCTTTTCCTATTTTGTTCAGCATATGAGTAGATAAAAGGTAGAGCAGTTTTGGTCTCATTAATCACTTTCCTTTGATAAAAGCAGTAATTATCAATATTTTATGGGCAGTAAATATTTGTCTAGTTGAGCAGCAAACCCTCTAAATATTTACAATTGCACAATAAAAAATTTTTTGTATTTGCTGTCTCAGTATCAGGAAATAAGTTAGAAATTGTCAGTTTAGAAAAGAGAATAGAATGATTTCTCATTGTAAAATGAATATTGTAGGTGCTGTAATATTTCAGTTTTCTTAAGACAGGTTGCTGCCGATTTATATTACTTATTGTTGAAGGAGCAACCTTTGTTGGATAAAAACTGATTATTTGTCATAGGTAAGAAATTTAGAATAACTGCTTATAGAAATATATGTTAACCATCAAGAGTTCTGTCTCTTGTCATTTTTTATTCTATATTCATTTAGCGCAAAATGTTAAAACGGGGCTGAATTATAAGTTCTAGTTTGGCGTGGACCTCTTTGTTCAGAGGTGGGAAATTGACACAATGATGTGTCTGAATGTGCTTCCCATTTTGAGGTTTCATTTAATTATCATATCTGTACATATTTCAAAATCAATAGTATGTCATCAGTTTAACTTTGTACCTGTGTGACGTTGTAGTTCATTAGTCCAGCCACATTAAACGATTCATAATTTTATCCCATTCTTTGTTTTTGTTGGATTGAGTAATTCTTTTAGGGCCCTGCTTTGCTGGTTTGAAGAAGTAAAAGCCCTATATTAAGGTCTATCCATCCAGCTATCTATTAAAATAATTTTTTTGTTTTGCATCTCTCTCTCTCTCTCTCTCTCTCTCTCTCTCTCTCTCTCTCTCTCTCTCTCTCTCTCTCTCTCTCTCTCTCTCTCTATATATATATATATATATATATATATATATATATATGATTGTTTTTTTTTAAATGGTGGTGTCCTTATCATAATACCTTGGCATACTCACACCACATGTTTATGCACCTTTTAATTGCTGTAGTATATTACCTATATTTCCAACATTATTACTGCTTTCAGTGCTAATCACTATCAATGGTGATTATTCACTCCAGTTTGTAATTAGAGTTCTAGAATTTTAAAAAAAAAAACAGTTTATGACCATCAGACTATCATCCATTTTCTTGGATTCACTTCTACGTGTATCACTTGAGTTTTAAATCTTTCTTCATTTTAGTCTTTCTGTTACTTGTATAACCTTTCTTTGATAGTTTTAAGTATTGTGATAACAAAGGAGTATCTTGTTTTCTTCTCTCAAGTAATAATTGGGTGTTATGGTAAGTATTTTCTACCAAATGATTGTTCGGTTTATGTTTTGTATTTTCTCTGCATTGCTCTGAGACTAACAATGCATGATGAACTGTTGTTCCTAATTTGTCCTTGATCTTTGTTCTTCCTGTTGATTGCTTTGGTTGTTTTTATCGATGCTATTACTACTATTGTTACTATTTTAGTTTACGCTATAACCATCATTGCCATCACGATTATTGCTCTTGTTCTTACTGCTGTCCTATTGCCTAGATAATTATTGTTGCCATCACTGTTATTCTTTTGTGATGTTTGGTCTCTCTCTCTCTCTCTCTCTCTCTCTCTCTCTCTCTCTCTCTCTCTCTCTCTCTCTCTCTCTCTCTCTCTCTCTCTCTCTCTCTCTCTCTCTCTCCCCCCTTGTCTTTATTGTTTTTATTGGCTGGAACTGGATCATCTATTGACATTGTTGTTTATGGTGTTGGTACCTTTCTCTTAGGGATTGGACTTTTCTGTTTTCTTGGCTATGTTGTTTGTTAGATGGTGTTTAGTCATGATATCAACTATCTCAAGTTTTCTTATGACCTAGGGGGAATCCCGTGACCAAAGCTGGTGAGGGCCTAATCAGTTGGCATATTTTTGCCAGTTATAATTGCATATCCCTGTAGAATTATCTCCACATTTTCCATATCTGGGTCGTTAGCTACACATAATTGTAATGTCCCTACCCCTTGCACCTACTGCAGAATCGTTATTTGTTTTTGTATTACTCCGGTTGGTATGATTTACCATGTTGGCTCAGCCTTACAAATAGGGGCGGGTGATTTGAATTTCAATATTGCTATATTAGATTTGCATCCGTTCTTACTGATTAAGCGGAAAGCATTGGAGACACTGATTCCATGGTATTGGAGTTTTTCTATTAGCTTTATATTGTCTCTATTCACATATACTCCTTTTAGTTGGATAATCTTTTCTGATTTAAGTGTGTCTGGTTGAGGATTGGATTTGTTCTTTTCAGTGTTTGTATTTCCCATGTTAACAGCAGAAGAATGCCTGCTGACTGTTGCTTCTATTGGTCCTGTTTGTCTAATTTCCATTAGTTGTGTCAATTGTTAGCTCGTGTTACACCAGAGGATGGTATAGTTGTCTTTTGTCTCATTCTTAGCTCACCTTTATGAATAGAGAACCTTTATGAACCCATGTTAACGCAGACATGATACTTTCATTTCAGATATCGGCGAGTTGTGGGTTTCTACTTGTGATGAAAATGGTTAACTCCTGTTGGTGAAATTGATGTTTAGATTTAATTACTGATTGGGTGGGGCTATCATTCATATTGTGTGTATTGAATCTGATTTTGGGTCAGCAGTTTCGATGGTTCTGGTTTTGGCTGTAATTGTTCAGGATTCTTTCCTTTTGCTGGTCGTTATCCATGAGTATTTAAGAACCTTTTCTCTCTTGGTTATATCAGCATGCGATGGTGTAGCTAATGAGGCGTTATGGGAACTGGCTTTTTTTTCTATTGTAGTCATTGGTGGATTCTTCTGTGAGGTGTGGTTTCTTTGAGATTGGGGGTTTGTAACGTCTATATTTCCCTTTGTTTGATTTGATCGTCCTTTGCCTTTACTGCTAGTGCTTTCCCAGTTGTCGAGTTTGTTGGAGTTGTCTCTGTTGAAGTCCTATGTTGGTTATTATAGTTGTAACAAAGTTCTTAGTTACATTTTCTTCATCATTGTGGGTTTTTTTTTTTACTGCCAAGGTTCTTTGAATGTGATGTCATCTATGAACCTAGATCTTTTGCAGCCGTGATTGTAGTAGGTGTAACCGTGTTATTAGTTTATTTGCCAGTTTTATGCAGATTTATATCACTGGTCATCTTTTGCAAGGTGTTGTATCCATTTCTGGGATTTTTAAATAACTTTCAATTTTGTACACTTCCTGCCCTGTTAATGAAAATCTTGGGCTTAATGACGTCGGAATTTTTATATCTAGTGTCTGAAAGCTGATCTACAATCACGGGGTATGGTGTTGAGCCTCTTGAATTCGTAATCGTAGGTGATTGCGAGGAGGGGGTGGGAATAATTCGTGCTCACTTAAAAGGGTCTTAACAGGAGTTGCCACATCGGTAAGGCTTGCACTGAATTGTCCAATGGATGTGGGTGGTAGGGGAGTGTTTGGTTCTGGTGCGTGGGATGAGAGTGTTGGATTGATGTTGTTATTTTGAATTCCTTGCATTTTCCTAAGCTTGTTAGATTGCCTTATTACCCAACTGTTCAGAAGCATTGCTGTTTCCTTAGTTGATGTTGCTGGGGCAGGTTGTGACATAGCGTTACTGGTTACAAGATGAAAATTTTTATATTCTTAATTGATTTATCTAATTCCAAGATAAAATATACCCGTACTCTTGGTTGAGTGAAACGCTTTACACAGCAGGTGGAAGGTCATGAGATAGCAGCGCGGAAAAAAGAAACTGTCTTCCTTTTTTTTACATACAAACTCACTGTTTCAAACAAAACACTATATACTCTCTACCAACTCGTATTGAAGAAGTGATAACTGTTTTAAAGACACCCAAGCAATTAAATTCACTCACCAAACCCACCAATCACACTTGTAAAGTTAATACGTCTTTATATACACACGTCTAAATCTTTACATCCAAACACATTAAAGATATTTTTTGTTAGGGAAAAATTACAGACAAAATAACATCCATTCGCAATGATTTTTGTGGCAAAATGATCACTCCTTTTTTAGAGATCTGTTGGCTCTGAAAAGGCCACACACACACACACACACCCTTTTTTTTTTTTTGTTTCTTTTTACGTCAGTGCACTTGGTTAATGCCCGTACCTCCACACCAGGAAACTAGACACAGCGATGGTTACAATTATCTTCCCAAGAAATACAGATGGGGAATGATGAAGCGGGCTGATAACCTTTAATCACCCAATACTTTTTTGTTTGAGGGATTGTAAATATTAGCTATCTCGTCTTTTGGTTTATGAATGCTGCTGTGTGCGCTGGGGCTCCACTCGTATTGCTGTAGCTCCAGCTCCAAGTCCCAATCCTCGGTCTGAGGCACCGTGAACGCTTGCGATAGTTTTTGTGATGGTGTCACACCACAGGTTTCACATGGAAAATGGGACGCATTGGAAGGATTATGCTCATTTTCATCTTTTCTTCCTCTAGGGAAATTTCTGCCCATGTCCATGGCTAGTTCTTCTCGGAGGCGATGAGCATTTCCAGGTGCATCTGGAATTCCAGTATCTTCTGTTCTCTGTTAATTTTGGATATCCATTGCTAGGTTTAAATATAGTCTATTTCACCAATAGGGCATATGCGACTAGTTTATGCTCGCATGGCTGGCTACTTTGGGCGGAAATAATTGCCACACCTCACACGCGTTTATCCATGCTAAATATTCTTTTTAATTGCATCCGGTTCTGGAACAATTAAGTCTCAAGAGACTTATGATGAGTGGGAATTACGCCAAACATACTTATATCATGATGCAGTCTGTATCACTTAAAACGCTTGATGAAGATTTATACTCCTCAAAGTGCCACCTCAGTTCCGTGTGTACACACTCTTCGGGGCATTTTATTAATAGAGAAATGGGAATCTGCCCACTCACTTATCCTTCGGTGTCCGAGCAAGAAGTGTAGGAAGAAGTGTAAGTCTGGACTTAATCTGAACGCCATGGTGTACACAGGTTAAATTCTTCCCAGTAGTGTTAATGGGATTCACTAATGTCAATTGTGTGTGAGCCACACTTGTACTTAGAACCTCGCTTGGCAGTTGTAAAGTTTACATATTCTTATAACCAGTATTTGTTGTACGGAGTGTACCTCCAAGTTACAAGTGTCAATGGAACCATTCGAGTTTGTATGCAAAGTTATGTAATATAATAAAATTAATTTAGAACAGTGTATAAAGGATCGTGTTAGCTCTGACAGTTTTATCGAGTCGATATTTTGTGTCAAATTAAAACCCTTTAACATAGGGCAACTAGTTGAGACGTAGAAGGACCGAGGTTACACCGGAGAAAGCGGGAACAAAAACTGGTACATACATTCTGGAGCTCGAAACCCTTCCCTTGTTCGTCATTTGTATTCTTGTACAGCTGCTACCAACAAGCGGTCCCAATGATTATGTAATTCCATTGGTTTGGTCTGCATATCATGAATCTTGTAGAGGTAATTGATTATTAAGGCTAGAACTGCATTGGGGTAATCCAAAACTCGCCTTATGGGCCTGATATCAACAATGAGTTCTTTGGCTTCTGCACATTTCTTTTCAAGTTTGTTTTTTTTTTTTTAATTCAAGCCACTGCCGCAGTATAATTTCAAATATAATTCAAGGATTGTTCTTATCACATTGATATGTTCGGTCATTTCATTGTTTTCAAATAGATGAGTTGGGCCATAATTTTCTATTTGATCAAAGATGTAATTGACTATGTCTATCCACTGTCGTATATCTGGTTTTGGGTCTATCCTTTTTAGTCAAGCTGTTATTAAGCCATTGTTTAATCGAGGCTGTTGGTGGTTCTGTTGTAGTAGCTATCGATGCTGTCGCTGCAGATGTTTCTGCTGCTGCAATCTATTTCATTCGTGCAGTAACTTTTGTGCGTATTTCCTCCTTTGGCACCTTCGATGTTTTATGTCCATGTTGCTGTTGCTACTGTTATTGTTTCTTTTATGGGGACTACTATGACTATAATGCTTCCTGGTGTTGTATCAGTAGTTCTATTACATGCCATTGTTGTTTTTGTTGCGAGTGGTGTTCCTTTGCTCCTGTGGACTATTGGCTAGAGTGTCATCCTCGGATGCGAGAGGTCGCGTGTTCGAACTCCGGCCAAGTTTTACCAAAGACTTATAAACATGGTTCTAACAGCTGCCCTGCTAGGCGTTTAGCACTAAGAGATTATTTGTTAGGACTGTTCGACGTGGTGTCAGGATAATGTAACTGAGTGGGAGATGATGCTACATTACTACGACATGATGCCCCAGTGCTAGACTTTACTATAAACTGCCACTGCTGACGTCATAGCGATATGACTGAAGCATTGTTAAAGCCATGTTAAAATCCAAAATTACACACATACACTCACATACCTGTTTCTGTTGATGTAACATTCTCCTTAATATTTCCCTTTTTCTGGGTGTCCTTGATTGCCTCAATCCCCTTGTGTTCCTGTTGTTTATTAATAGTCTCCACAATAATATGTTATCTTCCGAGTAATGCTCACCGGCTTTGTTGAAGTCTAGAAGAAGACAGGGGAGATCTGTTTCCGACACAGGAAATCGATTGGAAACTCAAATTTATATCTTGTTCCCCCAGTGCCTTGTATGATCTTTGTGCTGATCTTCTCTTTTGGAGTCCACTTCTCCAATAACTTAGGTCTCACTGGACAGGGTTTTTTTGGCAAATTTTCATCCAATGATGACCTATTGCAGAAAAATGATCATGATATTACATTACAGATAGAAATAAAAACTAATGATTTTTGTTGAAAGAATGCTTGTAAGATTCCGACTGAGGTATTATGGTATTCCTTATGCAACTGGTGGCTTTTATGCTGAACCGAAAATACCACCAACCCCTCTTTTACATTCATTTTTGACAAAAGAGCTCTAAAGCGCTCTCGGTTACGGATCACTGCCATCTCACCTCTGCGTGGGTTCGAGTCTAAGATTCGGCGAATGCAGATATGTGAGAAAGCTTGCAATTAGTTTCTCGTGGGTCAGTGGTTCTTACCGTGGTTTTTCTGGTTTCTTCCGCCACCATTAATCTTGGCCACCATGTATAGCATATCATGTGCTGAAAAATTGCGTTAAGCCTCACAACAACAACAGAAAAGAGCTATTTTGAATATTTTCCTGAGACAAGGCGGCCCAAAGAATCATTATGTACATTATTCTTTAAATTTCACTAGTACTATAACAAAATAAACATACCTTTCATCACCCCTCATCCACGTAGATTTATAGAAATTTACCTCTGTAGCAGACATATGTAAATTCGTAAGCCAAGTCGGCTGCTCATTTGCAACCAGATCTCCAATGTTAATCTGTGACAGGAAGACACCAACAAGCCAACCCATTTTCAAGCTTGACTCACTATGAATGTAAACCACGTTACAGATTTGAGTGTTAATTTATAAATACTAGGGTTGTGATAAATAGGCTCATGCCTTTTTACCTTAATAATATGGGGAGTGTCAAAATACGAAACTATCCAGTGAGACCTTAAGAATTTAAACATCAGTCTGATTAAGAGAAAATCTTAGTTTCAGAATTTTGGGCAATTCTAAACAAAACACAACCTTAACGTGTAAAATTGAAGTTTGTTTCCTTTTGCTTATTGCTTTTATCGATGAGCAAGAGCCATGAAACAGAGTAACTGCTATGAAACAGCTTCAAATTTCATTTATTACTTTCCCCACTGATACATACCATTTCCTTACAACCTGTCAGTTTCATCATTTTTCATAACCAATACACCCAATATTGTTAGAGCCAGGTGATATATTTGTAAAATAGCTGCAGAATGTACATACTAAGTAGGGGCCCCGAGTGGTTTAAAGCGCTGTCCGTTACGGATCACTGCCATCTCACCTCTGTCTGCGTGTGTTGAGTCTAGGATTCGGCAAATGTGGATATGTGGGAAAGCGTGCCAGTAGCTTCTCGTGGGTCGGTGGTTCTTTCCGGTGATTTCCCGGTTTCTTCCTCCACCATTAATACTGGCCGCCATGAATAGCCTATCGTGTGCTAAAAAAATGGCGTTAAGCCCAACAACGTGCTAAGTACTTGAAAGAATAATAATGATGCACAGCAGATATAAACTGACCAGTATTCTCTCATTCATTTAATAAAGGTCATATCTGTGTTACAAAAGAGAAATCGGATGGAAAAGTAAAAAGGTGGGGAAACTCCTCAGGTAACCCAAAATTGACTGACCAAAGTCTTTAAACACAACTAATTAATTTAGGAAACTTCAACAGTGAAAATCTTTACCCAGACTCAGCACATTTGCTGAGTAAACATTATGTATGGAAAATGTAGTTTCGCACCTCTAAGGTCACCTTTGGGTCATTTTCATACTGGCCAGCTTATATTGTTGCTGAAGTTTGTTTTCCAAGTGATTGTAACATGCCTACACTCAACTCTAAAGTAAAAAGAAAATCATGCAACAGAAATTGGGAGAGGAGAAAAACACAGTTCAAAAAGGGACATCCATTTCTTACAAGTTACCAAAACTCCAGTGAAGTTGATTCCGATGCACCTGTTCCTGTGAAAGCATTACAACATCTGTCGTGGCTGACTCCTAATGAAACCTTTGATATCATCCAGGCTTGCAATGTCTCTTCGCCAAGTGTGCTACCAAACATCTTGAGGCCTAGAAGAAATGAAAACAAACTAAAATAGAAAAACTGCAAATAATTTGCAATTATTATCTTACAATATGTACTTTGTAAAGCCATAATGTCCTGTACACTCACCCTTGTTCTAACAAATTTGTCGTTTATTATTAATGGAGAAAGTGTCCAAAGATACATGCAAAATTTCTATGCATACTTTATTGCGACATGTGTATTTTTTTTCACATGGTCACATTAGGATGGGCAAGAAAAACAGTAAACAATGTGCTAGACGTTTTATTCACTTCTCTCTGAAATGTGTATGGATCATCACATATTCAGCTGATGTTTTTGGACTTAGCCAAATTGTACATGTGTCCAATTTTACAGTTTTCTTACTTAAAATCTCATGAATTTGCGGCTTTTCGGCAGGTGTTAACTGGATAGTGTATATTTAGGTCATTATATATGAAAATGTCTGTATATAAGATGAAATCTATGCATTGAACATTACATCATAATGATATCGGAATGTTAATGCATAAGATTAAAGCAAGTACATTTAGCAGTAAATAAATAAAAATATAGAAAATATGTATTGTAAATATTGATAAAATGAATAAGTGAAATACTTCTATTAAACTACCTTGTATGAAACTTATGAGGTTTTTGTTGTTCATTAGAAGAATGGATCAGAAACAATTCCTGTTAACTCTGACAGTGATGAGTTAGCTCCCTTCTGCAATTTCCTACTATCAAATCTATAGGAAGCGTATGTTTAGAATACCTTACAATGTCAAGATCAAAACATGGAGGTAATAAGGAAATGATTTATGACATAGCTATTCACATTCGACAAGATTAAAAAAATGGCATGGGTTCTTAAGGTCTCACTAAACAGTTTTTTGGGCAAATTTTCGTCCAAGGATGAACTATTACAGAAAAATGATTATAATATTACATTAAAGATACAAATAAAAACTATTGATTTTTGTTGAAAGCATGCTTGTAAGATTCCAACGGTTAATTCCTTTTGCAACTGGTGGCTTTTATGCTGATACTGCCAACCCTTCTTTTTTACATTAATTTTTGACACAAAAGAGCTATTTTGATCATTTTCCTGAGACAAGGTGGCTCAATGTATCATTATGTACATTATTAATCTTTAATGTTAAATAGTACTATAACAATTAACATACATTTCATCAACCCTCAACAATGTAGATTTTTAGATATTTACCTCTAGCAGACACATGTAAATACGTAAGCTAAGTTGGCTGCACATTTGCAGCCCAAGTTGACGCATTGATCTCCAATACTAATCTGTGACAGGTAGACACCAACAAGCCAACCCATTTTCAAGCCTAACTCAATATAAATGTAAACCACATTACAGATTAGATTGTGTGAATTTATAAATGCTAGGGTTGTGATAATTAGACTCATGCCTTCTACCTTAAAAAATAGGGTGTGTCAAAATACGAAACTATCCAGTGAGACCTTATATCTTCCTTACCTAACCATATTAACAGGAGCGTTTTGCGCTTATACTGGACACAAAGACTCTTAGCTTTAGCTTCTCAGAGGTCGAGTCCTTAATATTATTTGGGGCCTGGTGAGGGTTTAAACTCTCCATCTCTGAGTTTGATAATAGTGATATTAAGAAATGCTCTGTTAGTTGAGACTCTTAGGCAGACTGGCGAACGCTCCATTTTATATGCCCGAATCACGGACGTTAAGAAAAACACCTCCTGACACAAACTGCAATACACGCCAGATGCAAGACCCTAGCACTCAAACAACTTATAGTTTGGACCTAAAAGAAACGCTCTCACCACCATTTACATACAGACACTATACTATAACAAACACACAAAACCATACACAAAGCATATCAAACACTATCACAGAAGTGAATAGTAAGTGCTTATAGACACCTCTAAACCCTTATATAAAAACAATAGTACAGAGAGATCGGAAATTTTATAAGGAAAAAATACACACAAACAGCGACAAAAATATTTTGGCAATTGATTAGTCTTTTTTAGCAATTCAGGCAGCCCCGATAAAGTGTTATGACAATTATGGGAGGACAACTCTGTCTGCTGCAGGCATTTCGACAGGATAAGGTCTGTTTCTACGGAAGGAGGAGAAAAACACCTTGTTATCCAATCAACAATCCACAAATCCTCTTCTTGCTGTTGCTGTTTTCAAACAGGAACATATTTGCAAGGTTAACAACGTTGTCGAATCAAACTCGACTTTTACTGATTGAGGTCAATTTGCCAACAATGCACACTACGTTTCTTAGCTAAAGATCAAAATTATTATGTTCACAAAACCATCTTTCTAATTAAGCATTGTTTTGAGCATATTCTTTATCAGAATAAGACACAAATTCTTCTAAGGGATATCCAAGACTGCGTTAATGAAGGAAATACATACAATATTCTCCACGTATCATGTAGTGTCTGCCTTGTAATCTCACATTATTGAATAGAGACGCCTATGCGTTTCTTCTCATAAAATTGTTGATGTCTTCTTCCAAAGGCGGATCCATAAGAGTTGAAATAGTCCACACTGTGATCGTTGGGAAAGTAGACGGCCACACAATGGGTTTCTGGTTGATGACTGTCGTCTGTGTTGATGTGGTGGTATAAATATCTTTAAATTTACGATGAGGATGTTCATCTTTAGCACACATAATAAGAGTCCATGAAGCAGTGTACAAAATGTGAGCCAGAAGGATATGACCTGGTCGTATTACTTTTTTTTTTTCTTCTTATAACATCTTTGGGGCTTTGATATTTGGGGGTGGGGTGGTTGCTGAGACATGTTATTCTTGTTTTAAGAGGGAACGAACGATGACACCTCCAAGAGAACTGCTACCTCCAGATTTCAGAATGATTTGCGTTTTGGTTTGACTTTCGATTCTCGGATCTGCCACTTGTGACAAGGCTACTTTAAGTTTGTCAGAAAAGTGTTGGGTTTGCTATGGGATGTGAATGATGTCTTGAAAAAATTGATGCGCTGTCGCCGTAAATCATCTTAAGACTTCTTTTAGACTGGTATATACGACATGGCATGCACTTGTGGATATTTTCCCCGACTGATGCTGTAAAGGGTATGACACGATTTGACTGGAAAATGATATTGAAAGGAAGTCATGTTGACGATTTGTAAGACAAACAAGAAATGTCAGAGGTTTTATACTTTTTTTTTAAACCGACAAGGACGTTTTAAACAGCCTTGGCACCAGCCTTAAACAGAAAGGTACAAAATTGCAAATGGGTGTGGTGGGTTGAAATCGTCTAGTAAATAGGCGTGAGGTGTATGAGTAGCATCATCGTACGCGTAAGTCAGCCAAGGAGTTCATAACTCTTTAGCTTAAACTTGCACTTGAGATTTATATCTGGGGCTTTCAAACAAAACATCATGAGCATTGAAACCGATGGCACAATGGGCTTTACTTTGCTCAAACAAACTTTGGTTAATGTAAATGATAATGGCATTACAATGATGACTATTGCGTGTAAACCAACGTTTAAATTCTTATTCGTCTTCTCCGAACGTGTCTCCGAAAATGAGCAGATGTGTTTGACTCCTTGTCATACATGATTTAATGGTTTTCACCAAGAATGACTTCCAGAAATATGATTGATTTTCCTTGACTTTCTTGAAGGAGGTTGTAAGTCCGATTGCCACTCTTCGTAACACCACACGATGCGTTGGGGTGGACGATCTGTCAAATTGGTTTTGTGCTCAATAAAATTCTCTTGTACAGTATTTATAAAGATATTACTTGGGTTCTACTAAAGGAAGATAGTGAATGTGCAGAGACCATCTATGATGTTCCCGGTAAACCGTGTCAATCTGTTCCCACTTGTGAAATGAGACACCTTAACAGAAGCACTTTACTTACCTTCTTCTCCCAAGTAGATAAATCCAGCTCTGGTTATATCTTCGGGTGTAGGTCATTGAAGATATTAGGCCACTTTCCTTTGAACGTTCGGAATCAACCTTCAGAGTCGCAGTAGTCATGCAAAGCCAACGTCAACTTGTGTTCTTCCAGAGGGTGACGGATGAATTGGCGAGTGGGTAACCGTACAATTTTGTGCAGATCTTAGGTGGTCACGCATGTGCTTAGTGAGTAATCCATCACTGTAGACATGTGTAATTAACAAGTGTGGTGCACACAAAAATGAGCAGCAACCAATCAGCGAGCATCATTTTAGAGTCGAAGTCTCCATTTGCAAATCAACTGAATACACTGATAAAATCTTTCACTGTTGTCGAGCTTGGCCCTGTAGATCGTGTTTTGGATATCGATAAACGTCAACGATGCAGGAAAGACCTAGCCGCTCTTTTCAGATTCTGATCAGGGAGAGTTTGATTTTGTCAAATTTACTAAAACAAGTACTTGCAAGTTCGTAGTTAAATGCAAATGCCAATTAATGGTTATTAACTTATTTTTTATTTTGCTATTAACTCCATCGACTAATGTTAAATTTTCAAACATTATTTCTAATATTTAGACAAAATTACTTGCATAATTTTCAAGTGCGAGTGTAGCAATTACGTCACAGCAATACTGTTTATCATTTAAATTGGTTAGTCCACGTGTTATAATAGTATTCGTTTCCAGTTTATGATAATTTGTTCTGATGACATCTTTTTGGATAAAACTGACGATATTATTTAGCATAGTTTAAAATCACCAGATTTCATCATATTTTTCAAATATTCTCGAGGAATATCTTTAGCTTTTTTGTATGTTTATTGTCATCTAATATGACAGCATTTCTTTTTACTTCTTAATCCATCAAACTATCTTACCGGCACAAACAGAAACTCATTTTTCTTTTTTCCAATATCTTTCTTGTTTGAATTATCTTGAAATCTAATACATGCTGGATAAATCAAATATATTTTCATTATTGTAAATTTTCTGATAGACATTTTCATATTTTATATTAAAAACTAACCAGTCTGTACCAGTATACAACAACTCTGAATCTAGACACTGTTTTTAGTAAAATCACAGTGAAAATCGTACATCAGCCACTTTTATATATCAAGTACAGCTGCACCAACAAAATAGGTATAATTAACTTTAAATTTGTTTTTCAACGTTTTATTGCAACAATATTTTCATTAAATATTTTCATACTAACAATCCCATTATCATCAACTAATTTATTTTTGCAATATATGTCATTAACAATTTCTATCGAAACTCTTCAAATATTTTCCATCGTCTTACCGAACACTGAATTATTCATTAATTTGAAAAAGGTTTTGTCAAATCTGTGTTAGCCACAGCACGACGTTTCGTATTTAGAAAAAAACTAATTTCTATAACGTGATTTCTTTTATTTGACAAATTTGAAACTAATTTATTAACAATCCAATTCTTTGCTCCTGTTGCTGCTCGTTGTTCAGGCGAAAAGAAGCTATAATTAATCATCATTGACTGCGCAAAACGGATAATCGTTATATAGATCGTGTAACAAACTATGATAATCTAGGTCAAGTTAAACAAATATGAAATATCGGAAAAATTATTATTCATTTTTCTTGGTAAATCTTTTTCAGTTTCTCGAAGAAATTGATCTGGGATTGTCCAATGAATCCATCCACAAGGCATTGGGTTTGACATTGCATGTCATACAAAATCAAACAACCTAGATAAATAATATGAATGGACGGGAGATTTTTATCATTATTTTTCTGATATGTGTTATTATCTACTGCATATTTATTCTTATAACGCTAATTCCGCCTCTGATACCTTTTTCAAAAACGTTGAACATATTCATATCTGTTAAGAGGCCTAGTTATATCTTACTCGTTTTTAGTAGAGCGTCCAAAGACAATCCTGGAGCAGAATAAGGATCTAATCCATAATTTGTATGGCAAACTTAACGAAAACTCTCAAAAACATCTGCTAGCAACAATACATCTGTTTTCCAATACAGATCATGATAATAACCAAATGTTTTACAACTAAATTTATTCCAAATAATTTATAGCATATTTGCATTGGTCATCTGTGATATTTTCATTTTTGAATTTTGAGAAAAAAATATCTTTGTCAGGCAGAGAAGTTTCATTAAATCTGCTCCAATCGTCGAGATACTCGTATAGAAAGATACCTTTTCTGGCCTCATCGATATAGTTTTCACCGAAGAACCGTCGCAGATTATTAAAATTTCTACCGGCTCTTCTAGCACTGTTAGCAAGCTCGTCTAATGATACTGGCATAAATTGCAGACTGTTAATAAAACATAATTTTCCGAGCGTCACTGACGTATACTTTTCAAAATAATTTGGAAATCATTTTGATACATTATTTAATTTTAGTTTAGCTTTAGTTTAGCTTCTATAATAATATGACTCTCACAGCCACAAAAGTTATGAAAAACTACATAAATAAAATCTGTTATGAGCTGCTCCAATATATTCGCCTGTCAAGAGAAAATGATATTGTACCTATCACGGACTCCGTTGGAGTCTATAAGCAACTTTTCTCAAATATGACAATTAACTGCCATCATCGAAATCGAGTTGTTGTTAATACGTTATTCTCATCGGACCTGTTTTTAGTAATCTGTAAAAATTTTATTAACTTCGTCTACTAAATTTTCTAATAACCACGCTTCAGGAATTTCACTTATGTATATATTTTATCGGAGATGAAAATTTATCGCTAGGGCAACAAAGTACTTTCTAAGCTAATTTGCAAGGAATTTGCTGTTGGATTTGTTTAGTAATGGATTGATTCGGATTATTTTTTTTCTCCAGTCACAACAATGAGTAAACACTCGACATCAGTGTAAATAACAAAATGAATATTTAGTTTATAATCATAATTTATAAAAATGTGAATAGTTTTTCTTTTTCGCTAAGAATAATTATGTTTTGAAAGTTGACAATGTTTAAGATGATCTTGAAAACTTTCAACGCTAGAAAAACCGTGAAGACATCTATAACAAAAAAATCTTTATTGTTTTTACTATACTGACTGCCAACTAAGCCCTTAAAACTTTTAACCCAACAATAATGTCCCTGATAAAATATTAAATTTATTGTCAACTGCAAAGCATTTTCTGAGATATATCTGGGGTAAAATATTTCTCGCTCGTCTAGACGGATAACAATTATTGAGATGCTGTTTTCTATTTCAAACTTTGCTATATGATTTTCTGCTACTGGAAAAGTTATTCCTAAAATATTTAGTTCGTCTTTCTGAGGAAAATACTTGCTAACGCGATCACCATTTTGTCTTTTTGTAAACATCACAGAAAGAATGGACGATGGAAAACATGTGTTATCTTTGTTTTAAACGTTTATTCAACATTTTTGTATTTAATTTTTGAGGGAGATCGACGTGCAAACTAACGCGAAGAACGTTTTATTTTGCTGTATGAAATTAAACTTCTTTTACCATTTAAAATTTCCAACCTTTCCCAAATGAAGTTAATTCTTCTAAATTTTATTATTTGTTTATAATTATATGTTAGTATATATATATATATATATATATATATATATATATATATATATATATATATATATATATATATATATATATATATATATATATATATATATATATATATTGTAATTAATGAAAGTTTTTACACTTTTAATTAGAGATATAATAAAAACATTATAGTATAATGACCGAGATTTTGAGATATCTGCGACTGACAGTGTAAGAGCTTTACATGGTCACTCAATGTACAACTTATATGCTGAAAATGCACATGATTCGGTTATCAATTAAAAGTCTTAAAAATTATTGCCATACCAACACCAGCTGTAATGTTAATTTCAGTTAAAGGCGTTGATATAAAAAGAATTGAAATGTTTAGAATAGTTTTTTTAATACTTTGTTTTGCGGCGATATTCCAGAAGAAGAACGATTGTACAGAGGGAATGGCGCAGTTGCAGATGATAATACTGAAAATTTAGGATTAGAGACTGAAAGTCAACCTCACTCACCATTTGACTTATATGAAGCAAATAAGGGAATTGTTCGACGCATAAGAACAAAAATAAGTTGTTGCAAATTTGCCGAACAGTAGATATCTTAGTGTGATGGTACGTTGAACGAAAACTTACCAAGTTTATTATCAATCGCAAAGGCTTGTGTTTGAAACTTTTAAACGACTATTACCTAATAGGTTAGTTATCGACCATATAAACAAAATTAAAAGATACTCGTCTAAAAAATTTAGAATTTGTTACGCGGAAAGAAAATTTTCGACGTAGAGCTTGTTCTGGTGATCCTAGTTTTAAAAATCCAAAATCAGTTGTTTCAGTAAAGATTGAGACAGGAGAAGAAGTAAGATTGAAGTCAATAATATTTGTTTAAAAAATATCTTAAACATTTGTTGCGATTAGTAAAGATGCAGCCGATAATATAACTAGATCGACAGCGTCAATTTTAACATTTGATCGATTTATATTTAGATACAATAACTGATCATATTTTCCAGAGCATTTCGAGAAAAACAATTGTGACTAAATTCTATGATATCGTCGCGATTAAATCGTAACGTCATCTTTTTGTTTGTATCAAGTTTTATTTTCTGCTCCTCTTAATAACAATTTGTCAGATTCGCATGATGTTATCATAACATGAACAAATTAAAAATTATGTTTCAACAAACAATTTCGAATTGCCTCAATGAATTCTTTGTGATTTAATACATTTATTCGCTATTAATATTGTATTTCTCAGAACATTCTTATTATTTATCAATAAGATCAAAGATTATTATAATATTGAACTTAATTGAGAGACTGACTGAAATATATTCGGAGATTTTGTTTCAATTTCAAATTTTACATTAGAAATATTACTGACGACAGATTTGCTGGTTATACTGAAAATGATATTTTGCATAATTATGACGACGACGACGAAGATGATGATGATGTTTTAGTAAAAAAAGATGAAGCAGACAATGATTTGACAATTTGATGTTAAGTTCCATATTGCTAAATAATACTAATATTTAATTTTACTGTTACCGAGCATCAAATATTTTTGGCAACTTATAAAACCCTTTTTAGACAACAAAGAAATATAAAATACGATCTTTGTTACAATCTTTAATTGATATCCAGTTGATGAGGCACGATAATTGCATTCAACTTCTTTATGTAAACGAGTAAAATGCAAATCAGTGCTAAAAAAATACGAACAAATTTATGATAATATTATTCTATCGAAATCGACCAAGTTGGTAGCCATATATTAAATATATGCACGCCATTGGACTAAACTTTTGTTGCCGCAACTTTATATAACTTTTTCAATAATAAATATATCTTGTTCTGTTTTCTGAAGTTCTTCCTCGTAGAAACTGTCAGTTATATGCTCACATAATAAATCATTCAACAAGTATGTAACTGGTATTGTTAAAAGTACTTTATCAACAACATTTACTTCTTCGCTCCAGTTATCAGTATATCTTTTTCAAATGTTTCTTTTCGTAAAACAAAAATCTACATTTATCACCAACTTTAAATTTATGTCTCCGGTATCTGTTTTCGATTGTATATATTGGATTTGCAATCGATTTGTTTGGTGCCATTTTAACGGTTTGGTGTTTCGTGTTATTATATTCGACAACAATTTTATGTAGATTGTCAATATATTTTCTTGCAGTTTTAGATGTCAAATGTTTTTGGAATTTTTCGTTGATTGTGCGATTACATCTTTGAATATTGACACTTTTTCCCTCATTTCCTGTAACATATTTTTAATGTTATTTTGCTCTAAAAAATCACTTTTCAAACTTTTTATTAAAATAAACTCTGCTTCATCATCAGTCCGGATTCTGTTTGGTTGTCTTCTTGTAGTTGTTATTATTAGTTTTAGCTCATCAGTCATCGATATCTGTTTTATCCGACATAGGTATACTAAACGAGTATTTATTAAAACATTTACAACATAAAAAGGTATGTTTTGGGAATGCCATCAGAGCCAACGTTTAACTGAGCAAGATTTGATGTATCAAATCTAGTGCCGAGATTCATCAACGGCATACTCGACAACTTTACATCAAGGAAATATTTTTTTAGGTTGAAGATATTTCACTTCACGAAGTTTGTCTAACATTATTTTATCGCAGCTGTGTTTATTTTGTTCGCTGTCAGGACATTCAATAACTCTTTAGCAGATATCGTTGCGCATTGCTTTTGCATCAACTTGATTGTAATGCACTTTTTTCTTTCAGCGGATTATGATTTTCGTCAAGTTCATTATCAAGAGGATTATTAGATTCAGTATATTTATGGCCTGGCAATGGACCAATTGCCTTATAGTTTCGGCAATTTGCCAATTAGTTTATGTATATCTACACCTTTTCCAATTATTTCACTTTTATTGTAGTTTTGACAATGTGTATCAACTTTATTTTCCTCAAGACATAAATCTTTATCGCAATCGCACTTGCATATCATCATTTATTAAGTCGTCTAATAAAAGAATCTCCCTGACAATGTGAGGACAGCCCGCTCCGGAAAATTTTACTGCTGGCAAAATCACCCTTTTTTCCTTTCCATCGATTGTACAAATACTTTTCATCATTATTCTATTTTTTCTGTTTCATTTTTACACTTAAGACAATATGTTGACATTGTATATAAGCAATTTTAGATAAATTAATTGCAATATTGTCATTAACCTTAGAAGGTTGTTTGTCAAATTGTAAAAATAAACATTAAAAATCTGTATTTGTTGCCATCTGCCTGATAAACAATACGTATTAATATCCACAATCGAAAGTCCCAACTAGTTGAATTTGATTAGAATATTAATTTTTAATTTTGTTTTAACTAATATATTTTACTGTGTCACTTGGTGGAATTCCGAACGAGTCAAATAAATTGTTATCAATTTTTTAATAAAATAAATTGTTATAAATTGTTTTCAATAAATTGTTATCAGCTACACAATATCTGCCAGGTCCGTCATTAATATCTTGTATAATCATCACACATGAACCCAGCGCCTCTGTAATCGCCTTAAGTTCATCTTTGGAATAAGCTCCGTGGATTTTTTTACTTTTTAAGGTTAACAATTATATCAAAGTTACTTAACGCAGGCAACTTTTTCGGCCGTGACTTCATGTCCTTGTTTCTGGCAGAATTAGTTCTCGACCTCGTCCTAATGGACCTGGTAATGGACTTCCCAACAATGCTGATATTAAAGGGGCTATTTGAATAATTCCACATGTCCCATTCGTGTTTTTTTTGTTCTTGTTGTCTTTCATTGTAATGTCTATATATTATATTTAATCTTTAGAAAAAAAAATTACAATCGACGTACATAAGAAAATTTTCTTTGTACCATGCCCTTCAACAGCCTTTTACATTGCGCCAGATACTGCTCCAGACGCTCATGCTAATCCTAATGTACAAAGTACTAGAAAGAGTTTAGATATAAATGTTCTGGCTATTAGAGATAGTGCCAGACCGTAGAAACCGTCATGTTCTGACATTGCAGTTATTTGTGCAGCACTTAAGTTCAAAACAAAAGGTTAACAACAATTTTATTAAATCACCTTTGTTGTTAGGGTTGATTTTTAATAAAACTTTCTGTTTTGCAACATCAGTTGCTAATTTTTTTAACTTAGCCATCTGTTACATATATATCTTTTACAATATATTTTGTCATTATATTAAAGTTGCAGATTAAACTTAAAAGTAAAGTGCAAAAGCACTCTAAACTTGGACTGACATTATACCTACGACAGAGTCAATTGTAACAAATCTATCGCTTATCACTAACGCATATACATAAAATGGTAAAGCTGGATCTGCTCCTAGTATCCAAGTAATTTCAATATTACCTGCGCTGTCTATAGCTCGTTGTCTGCGTTTAGTAACATCGAAATAAAATATTGAATAAAGTGTACGAAATTCCTCAAATGATATCTGAGATCTATCTCCAAGATCTTGATATCTTTGCATTCAGTAGAGTAATACATGTACTGTCTAAAAAAATCTTTCTATTTTCATCATGTGCAAAATTACGTTCTGTCGCTCGCTCCGGATATTGATTTGAATTTATTCTAGCATATATACGTCGAACATTAGCGCTTTCAAATATTCCATTAATTTGTTCCTAATTGCCATATCGCGCTTGTCTCTAGAATACAACAGATAACTGATGCGGTAGTTGTTTACTTGATGTTGTAACTCGCCATGTGTAGTCGGTGGTAGTTGGAACTGCTGTTTGATATATTTTATGTTGTTGAAAAAAAATTATATTCGTAGATCTTGTAAGCATATCATTTAATTCCGCCATTTTAGTGATTGATGGAGTTATTCATAGTATCGACAGCGAAAGTTTGTTGATGACAAATTGTACATCAGCCACACCAGTTCCAAAAAAACAATCATTTTGTTCTGCTCGATCTAAGATAGGTGTATGTTTAACTCCATGAAATACTTTATTTTAATCGCGACAAAACCCATATTATGGACTTATTAGCGGCATCATTGTAATGCTGCTGAAAGTTTTTTTCTCTTAAAATAAACTTTATTGTAACGCTCATTTCTTCTGATGTTATTAATCGAATTGTTAACAAGATTTAACATTGCAGTTCCATCAGCACCTCCTACTGTTGGTGTTATACCAAGATAATTACAAGCTGAAATAAATTAGGCGCTTACTGCGTCTCTTTCAGCAGCTACAGCTGGTGGTGATATGCCTAAACAATTAGCACTAGCAATAGGAAAAGTTCTGAATTACAACATATGCAGCAGTAGCAGCCCCGGCAACTACAATTGCTGCTCCTGCTGAAAAAAAAATTCACGTGATGTAATAATATCCGACAAATCAGTTCCAGTATCTTTAAACCACATCATATTATTTCCAGTTGATCTGGAATAATCTTCGGGAAACAAAATAGTATTAAAGATTTTACTTGCAACTTGTACGTGATTTGAAAAATATCTTCAACAGTTTGATTGTCAGTCTGATATCGAGCACTTCTGAATAATTACCAACCATTATTTATAAGAACTACTTGTGCATCAGCTACTATTACGTCAGGTGCAGCAGGTGCTGTCATAATTCGACCACGTACTTATAACATTGTTTTATGAGACAGTAGAAACACGTCTTCGTCTCTAGTATTAGATGTTCTTTAACCAGCCTTATTAGGCTCGTTAGAATTTTCATCGAGATATTCAACATATTCAAATTCTATTATTGTGTGGTCTGTGTGCTTAAGGTTCTTCTAAATCGAGATAATTTTACAGACTTTTGTATTCATTATGTTACACAAAATTATTGCGGCGCTGTTACTTTAGATATTAATGTTTGTGTAATTTATTCTCCTCGTGGTGATAAAACCTTTTCTTTGTTGCTGTTATCATTGATCTTTGAGTTCTTTTATTGGTACGATTTCCGAAATAGCTTGCTTTATCGTATGTGAGGAATTCGCTTTAGATGTGCATTTTGTTTTATCAGATATTTTTGTCCCATAGAAGTTATATCAGCAGATGCAGCTCCATTCGCAAAAGCTTTTGATGCGCCAAGTGCAATTGACTGAACATTATGAGCTATTTCTGGAACATTTTCAATAAGTTTAGTAAATATATTTCCCAAAATTCCTCCTACTATTTTTCTTATGTAAACTTTGTTTCATTATACCTGAGGTTGTATAACTGTTGTCAAATCTTTGGAAAAATTAAAATTCTTTTAGCTTTTCTTAGAAAATATGTTTGCTATTGTTCGCGCAAGTGCATGTAATAAGTAACATCTACATTATTTAAATGTAACTGTCTTATAGACTGATCAGTTAATTGCATATTTACTTCTGTTATTATATTTTTAACGGATAACAAATAACATAACGTGGATTAATTTGCATAAGAGAACTTGGTGTAACTTCTGGTGAAAAACTATATCGTTTGTCCTTTACTTCCTTTAGCTGATAAGATCCAGATGCAATAGAGCAATTTACCAAAAGAGTGATAACGTCAGTTATATCTACTGGATATTGACTGTAAAAGGTTATGGGATTATGACCAGGATCAACAGCATAACTTTTATTAAGAAATCCAATCAGTGACGCGATACTTCTTGGACTAGTAAAATAAACTGTTGTAAAAGGTTTAAATGTCACCCGGGCGCGTAACGTGTTATAATTTGGTGTAAGATCAAATGTATCAGCTGTACCTACACTTTATGCTATTAGTTATTTTATTGCTTTATTTAGATCGTCAATGTTATAAGCTGCTTGTGAAATGTCTAAATAAATAAATGCGTAATATGAAGTTGATGGAGGACCTATAATATTAGTTTGAAATTCTAATTCATCGATAATTCCAGTTTGGACATTATTCATAGCATTGCAACAAGTGCATAAAATTGATCCAATTTCACATTGCTTTTCAAAATCTAGTTCTATTGACGGAATATACTTTACTGACAGATTTGTGTAATTTTTATCAGATTGGCTAGAGTCTAGAAATAATGTTAGTAAATTTGTATACTTTTATAAAAATTAAGTCGCCGCGAGTAAGTCTCGATATAAAGTTTCGTATTCGTCATATGATAATAAATGTTTCGATCTTAAATTTTAAGGTATGTCAATAATTTCATTGCCAATTTCAGCACCAACATTTCCATATTCTTTTGATGATGTCAGTAACATTAATCTGCCAATCATAACAGGAACATAAAAATAATATTCTAACACCATTTCTTGTTTTTTTTAAATATTATTTTACGCGATTTGTATTGAATAAATTAAACTTTCTTTTGAAATTCCACCCCTTACCGTAACCATTTTCTCTACCATCAATCACTGTTTCGTTAAAGGTATAAGCTATAACACCATTCCTGATTCTATCAACGACTGGCAGCATACCGTCTTTTTTCATGGCTTTATCTAACTCATCGATAGCAGCATTAATGTCTGTTATTATTTTATTTAATATAACAATAAGTTCCTCTTATCTATCCTGTGGTCAGGTTTTTATATTATTGGTATAATTTATATAATTTTTCTTAAAATTTCACGATATTAATCATGTGATATCATATGATTTGCATTTTTCTAAAAAAAAAAAGTATTTGCTCTCCAACTTCCATAAACTTTACCGTCAACTCTTAGACTCTTTCCTGACCCTTTTCAATATCTTCTAATTTTTCTGATAAATTTTGTAGAATATTTTTTTATTTTTATTATGGATAAACCTGTTTGTCTTTGTTAAAATTCTAGTAGATTATTCAGCATCCTTCTTAGCTCAGCTTGTCTTGCAACTGAATCAGCGATATTTTGTACAAGTGATTCAGCTAATCTTTTTTCACCGCATAAGATCTAGCAATAATTCTTCCAGCAGCTGATCTGTTTGCTCCTTAACTAGTCCGAGTAAACCTTTTACTTGTAACTTTTTAAGTTCTTTTGATAATGGTAAGTTTCAGGTCGTTTTCCAAGTATTGCTTCAGTAACTGAATTGAGAACGGCGGCTGTTGTTTCTGCTGCAACGACAAGACCACTTCGTGCTTGCTGTACTTGCTGCTTAAACCTTGCTTGAGATTGTGCAAGTTTTTTATAGATTTTTTATGTTTTCTTTTTTCTTCTTGTCTTTCCATTAATTATATACTATTTAATATAAAAATTACTGTAAGTAATTTTCAATGCAACATGGAAACTCGTATGGTTTGTTAATTTATCAAGTAAAAAGGTCATATTTATTTGCTGTTGCTTGATGATATAGTTCAATAAATTTATATTTTGTTGCATCTGTTCGTTCTAACGTCAACTTTATCAGGTCCTAGCAAATATATAAAACAACAAGTATTTCGCCTAATAAATATGTGAACATTATTAAAACCCTGAGCGAGATAAATAGAATTACATTTTTATTACGTGATAATGAAAAATTTGATCTGATTTTATTCATTTCCTCGTTGTTTACAGGAATATCATCAAAAATAACTATATTGTGTTCGGACGAATCAAGTTGATTAATAGGAACAAGCTCTTCTGGTTGTTTGATAATTAAAAAAGATCCTCACCAGCCTCAAGATCATCACGAAGTTTGTCGTTATAATTGTCAAGTAGCTCTTACTTATCCTGTTGTGGATTAATTGTGTAACTATAAATATAAACGCTACAGTAGTTTGAATTGTCTTCAAAAAGTACATTCATAAGCAAGTTTGTTTTTCCCGATCTAGTTCTTCCAAAAATAAGATAATAACAATCTGGAAGTTCATTGTTATGTTTATCTTTCACCAACCGCTCTGTATGAAAATTTAATAGAGACGTTTTTGCCATTATTGTTTAGCAATTTTATGTTATATAAAAATTGTCAAAAATAAATAAATAATGAGATATTATTCAAAATCTGGAACAATAGAGATTCAACGCCAAAATCACAACAAGGAGATTTATCTAAATATGCAACTCTTGATAAGCTCAAAATTAATATTAATAATTTATTAAATATCGCAAGTGTTGATCAAATTAAAATTGTTTTTCAAGATAAATTAGGATGATTAAAGACAATATACAACTGTCAGATGTACGAATTTCGACTGAGGTTGTTAATAATATAGGTACTTTTGCTGACAAAGGTAAAATACAAGATTCGGGTAAGTCAAGTAACGATGAAGAGATGTTAAAATAACCCAATGTTGTAAATGTACTGATCTTAGAACACTTGCTTTTACATCTTAATATCAAACAAACCTTATACTATATCGAAATTGTACGCAGACGGTAGCTTTCCTATAATGATACAAGCTTTTTTGAGTTCTAACGAAACGGACTAATTTTTTTTTTCCGAGTACTCTTCTGGCTTCTTACACACAGTCTCTCAAGACGCTGCCAAAAATGGTTATAAGTTTTTCTAAGTGCTTGGGTTTCGCCAGAAACTGAAAAATACGTCGGCGATAGCAACATTTCAACAGTGACAGCAATAACAACAATCAAAAATGAAACTACCGCGTTTAGAATTGATTATAGTAATCACATATAAACGTTCCTAAATTTTCTTCGAAATATAAACAGATCTATTAATGCATTTTTGGGAAGTCCTGAGGTTGCAGATATTAAATTCGTTGACATTAACACAAAAATAAACGATATTGTCAGTGGCATTCCTAATATCTTTCCAAAAGCTAATCTTGTTAAAATTCTTCACGCTCGAGCTAACAATATCGTATACACAGTATCGTCAGCTTCAACAACATGGACAACGCAAAATAGCACTATCAAACATATCGCGAAAGTTACTGGTTTATATAGACTGTCCGTATTTAGCACTGCAAAATTGAGTGTATTTACAACATTTCCATGGCGTCATTCAACTGATAATTTTTCTGGAGGTGTATCTGCAGTGTTAAATAACGATGCTGAGGAAACATTCTAAATGGAATCCGCTGATAAAAATTTATCGCACAATCTTATTGATGGTGTCTGGAATTTGTAGCTGAAATTCTCCAATTAATTATTTAGATGACAGTATAAAATATGTAAACAAATATTATATAATAAAAAATGTAGTTGATTTTAATCATATTTCGTAAAAAATCCTAAACAATCAGTGGGCGCTCTAATGCAATATTACAGATATTATTAAAGAAAAAACAAACTTTGGTGCGTAAACATAAAACAAATACTATACCAAACTACTTCGAGTCATATCATATTTACCACTTCTAATGACTAGCTCTGATGTAATTTCAAGTGGAGCATCATTTAATCCGTTTTTGTTAATCATATCCGGCGTTGATGTTTTTTTTGTACAGCGTGTAAAAAATGAAACATCTACTCGCGACTAAAAAAATGCATGCAAAAAAGCCAGTATCACCTATATAAAAAAAAACTTGATCTGATAGATTGTATTTGCGTGGTATGAAATATTAAATGGACAATTTAATACGGGAGTTCCATATCATTGACAGTATTTTAACAGGTATTCTGCCAATGAGAGTCAGCAGGTAAGAAAAAAATTACAATAAAATACATCAGTAGTAGATGTTTAATTTTTTGCAGCTTTAAAAATACTGTTATCAAATAAAATATCAAAACATATTATCAATAAATGTTATTAAATCATCTGCTATTCGCTCATTGTTTTCGCTAGCAAACCACCATACTGACGCATATTTTGGTGATATATGGCAGCCAAAGTTTTCTAATTCAATCGCATATTATTTTAGTTTTTTTTTATACCAGTATAACTTGAAATTGATTTGATGAAATTAAATCTTTAACAAAATCTGTTTGTCAAATCAAATTCATAATGTTGGATTGAATGAAAGAAAGACTTTATATAAAATTTCATTTCTTTAATATGAAAAAAAAATCTATTTAGCTTGAATTTCCTTTGGGCTGCAAAAAGATTCTTTCATTTTCTGAAATAAGAGTATCGTTTTTTTTTTAGGGAAAAGAGGTATCTAAGGTGATACAAATTTCATAAAATATTTATTTTTGAAGGGTGATTGCTTTCTGACCATAAACTCTCCTTAGAGAGAATCATTACCCTTAAATACTACTAATGCCCCTCCCCCAATTTGCATATATTGTAAAATAGTTGTAGCATATATAAGAAATCTGTAATATTGTTAGTTTGTAAGGAGGGGTAAACAATTTGACATAATTTTATTGAAAGTTTGACAGTAGACAAAATTAAATAAAAATTGTTGACATAATTAATGGACGTCCCCATATTGCCTGTCGTGCTATCCAATCTGCGGCAACAAAACGTTCCACACCTACGGCATCAGCATGTTTATTGATCGCTGCTCTACCCATCCATTATCATCTTTCGCTATAATAAATCGACTCCATTATTATAATAATAATCGACTGACTAATTACCAGCCCCTAGCACTTATTTCCTTCTCAGATTTTGTTAGGGTGCTAGCAAAATTTTCACTGATAGTTTTTTTTTAATTTAACGAGTGAATGCAATATGTCGTTGTTGTAAATCTTTATCTTTTATACGCAACACCATGAACGTAGCACGCTTGATCTATCGCATTTATTGGATATTTTATAAGATTTGTTTCCTAATAAATTATCGCTTAAGTGCTTGCTTAAGTATGATTTATATACGGCAATATGTAACCGATTTGCTACCATTCCTGCAAATAGTCCGCATTATTATGTATGAGATTAATACATCTGTTGCTATCCAATCAAAATAGTCCCAGCTGTCACGTGCAGCGTCTTTCTTCAGTTATTCTTAGTTTGATGCTGAGAGCAACAGCAAGCATAATTCTGTCGAAAGACAATTCTGTCGAAAAGAACTCTACAACATTTTCTTATTCATATGTGCACATTTTCCTGACGTTCACACAAAGTACTTTACATACCGGAGCTGTCATTTCCCGTTTGTCTTTTTCTATTCTGTAATTCATCAGGACATTAATTTCCATTCCTTGCGCCCGCCTGGAGTTTCTTTGTATACCAACAATGGCGTCACGCTCTTCCAGGAAACAGAGGTCAGTCCCATACGACTTGGATAATCCTTTTAACTGGACTACCCTTCATTTAAAGAGGAAACTTGAATCTATAGGCATTAAAATGTCTGCAGCTATCCCGAAGCACGCCTTGAGACAGCTATATTTTGATAATGCACCTTCTACGGTTTCACGGCCTGCTGATCGACTACAAGAAAGGAACAACTCAACTCCAGCGCAACCCGGTGTAAGGCAGTCTGAAGATGAAGTATCCGTCCACATCCAAATCCACCTTCATGTCGCCGTCGGGCAACCATTGTTCGTGCGGATAATGGACATTGGATCCAGCGGAAGTCATTGCAGCGGAAACGGTGGTACAAAGTAATATACCGGAAGTAGAAACTACGTTCAACATGGCCACCTCTGACATGAACACCTTGTCTCCGGCAAATATAATGACATCAATTAATTCCATTCAGCGATCCATCGTCGAACTGAATAATTCCATCACTGACACCAGGGCACGACAACAGGCTTTTTCTCCGACGTTTCCGTTAGCCGACTTGACACCTCTCGCAACATTGCCGGTAGTACAGCTATCGATGTCGCTCAATGATCTGATGCAAACCACAGGAGTTTCGCCGGAAATCCTACCAGCAATCGACGTGATATCCGAAAGCCAGAGGAGGCAGATACTCGAGGGTAAGCACATCAATCTTGCCAAACTTTTGCTTCCTCACATAGAATCAGATATGTCAAATCTAGATGACAAGGTTGGAAAGAACGATCCCCGATTGCTAAAACGTCTGACCCTCAGTGAATTCATAACGGCCTTCGGTAAATTTAAACGGATCATCTGCTCAGTTTACCCCAACAGACGCCATGAATTGGACATGTACGAGGCTGACATAAAAATCGCCAATGCTTATGGAGAAATTTTCTATGACTATCATAATGTCTTCTCCACTCAGGCTGCTATTGCCCTGCATGATTACAAAATCAAAGTAAACTGGGCTCTGATGGATCAAGCTGTTCTTCAGCTATTAATTGGAGGACGGAAAACGACGACATGCCACATCTGCTGTTCGGTTACTCACCCAACTGACTTCTGCGCACAAACAATAAGTACTACTGTACCCTTTGTAAACATAGCCAACAAAAAAAAAATTCGGATAGTGACAAATATGGCCGACCAAGACAGATGATGGATGGAAGAGAACTGTGCAATATTTTTAACTCTACACGTGGTTGTCGCCGCACTGGTTGCCAATTCTTACATATTTGCAATCAGTGCCGGGCCAAAACACATGGAGCAGCTGCCTGCCCAAACAACGCAGTACACTCAATTTCCAGCACTCTTGCACACAATAACCTTCGAAAATCAGTTCCTGATAAGACACAACAAATCTGACAAAATTTCTTGCCACATGCTACCACACCCATTGACATTGACAGATTGCAGCTTGAACTTATTCATCATCCAGATCAGAACTTTGTTCAGTACTTGTCTTCTGGACTCAGACATGGTTTTGATACCATGGTGCAAAAAACTCAATTTCCTACAAAAGAGTGTAAAAGCTTGCTTTCTGCTTCAAACAACCAAATATTGTGGATCAATTATTGGCAAAGGAATGTGCAAAGAGTTTCATGCTTGGTCCTTTTCCATCACCACAATTTCCTAATTATAGTGTCAGTCCTATCGGCATAGCACAAGGTAAATATTGGAAAAAAAAGAGACTTATCATTGACTTGTCCTACCCCCATGACGATCACACTCATGCAAATATAAATGACCTTATTGACAAAGATCAATGCTCCCTAAGCTATGTCAAAATTGATGATGCCATTCGAATCATCCAGAGTTATGGAAATGGAGCTATTATGTGCAAAGCCGACATATCAGATGCTTTCAAACAGATTCCCATCACTCCTTCACAATGGCACCTATTCTGCGTAAAATGGAGAGGATCTTACTACGTTTGTGTTCGCCTACCATTTGGGTCACGTTCAAGTCCAAAAATATTTGATACTTTATCTCTGGCAATTTGTTGGATAGCCAGACATAATTATAGTATTGGTGTTATTTTGCACCTCCTTGATGACTTTCTTACAATCGATTCTCCATCAGCGTGTGGTGAGAGAACCATGGCTTTGTTGACTTTAATTTTCAACAGATTGAAGATTCCCACAGCTCCAAATAAGGCCATTGGCCCATGTACAGTTATTGAATATTTGGGAATCATCCTGGACTCAGAACAAATGCAAGCATGATTACCACCGGATAAAGTAGTGCGTATTGTAAACTACATTGAACTCTTTCTTGACAGGCGAAGTGTCCGCAAGCGAGAACTGCTACAGTTACTGGGCCACTTAAATTGTGTTATCTTGCCAGGACGTGCGTTTGTCTCATACCTGATACGACTATCTACCACAGTCAGGGAGATAGACCATTACATACACTTGGATACAAATTGCAGAGAAGAACTATACATGTGGCATGAATTCTTGACTAAATGGAATGGGGTCTCCATGTTTCTTGACAATCAGTCCACATCATCAGATGATCTTGAGTTATACACAGATGCGTCTTCCACAGTAGGATGGGGGGGGTACTACAAAACTAGCTGGTTTGCAGCTGCATGGTCTGACGATCTTAAAATGCTTTTTTCTGTGGAGAATGAGTTCTCTATGGCATTCTGGGAGTTGTATCCTATCGTCGTGGCTGCTATTATTTGGGGGACTGAATGGGCAGGCAAACGCATAATATTTATATGTGATAATATGGACATAGTGAATATACTTTAAAATGGGAAATCGAAATGTATGCATATAATGAAATTGATGCGTAAACTTACATGGTGTGCAGCTTCTTCTAACTTTTATTTTTCTGCCAAACACATTCCCGGATTTGTTAATAATAAAGCTGATGCTTTGTCCCGACTTAAATTTCAGAAATTTCACACACTAGCTCCAGATGCAGATCTACAACCCTGCAAATGCCCAACACCCTCAGAAGTCTTGTGGACCTAGATAAAGAGGTAGATATTTTATGGAACCAGGCTTTAAGCCCTGCCACACAGATTGCTTATAACACTTCATTCAATGCATTTAGGACCTTCATGCTGATGTGCGGCTTTTCCTCGAACATGCAAGTTCTGCCATATATTACAGAAGACACTTTGATCTACTTTGTGACACTGCGCAAGAGTCCTCAACTTGAAGCATTCTACTATAAAATTGTACCTAATGTGGCATTAGATTCAAGTACATGCAGACCGGTATACAATCTCCGTTCACAGACAGAAACAATCTGCCTCGTCTTGCCACCATCCTCCAGGCCATAAAAAAAACAAAAACACATGGTTCATCTGCAAAACTGCGCCAGCCTATTACATACAATATCCTGACAAGTATTTGTACAACTCTGCGAGGCGGAGTATTGGACACGCACACAGATTTGCTATTGTTGACCGCCTGTGTGGTTGTTTTTTTTTTCTCGGATTTTTGAGATGTTGGGAATTCACTGTTCGGGATTACTTCGATCCAACTATCAATCTATGTGTTGGCGATGTCCACTTCCACATGGAGACTGCTTTTCTGAAGTTGAAATCATCAAAAAGTGACCCTTTCCGTAAGGGAGTGACTGTTCAGTTGCATGCCATAGGTCGTGCTATGAAGACTTTCATGCAATTCATGAGACTTTCATTACCCCAGCCATATGACCCACTATTCATTACGGTTACAGGTCAAGCCTTATCAAGAGTTGTGTTCCTTAATCACATGCGATGTGTCTACTACAAGATGGGAATAGACACTTCCAGGTACAGTGTCCATTCATTTCGTATAGGGGCAGCTACTTCAGCAACGGAAGCCCGTCTGGAAGACCATATAATCAAAGATCTAGGCCGGTGGTCTTCCGATTGCTACACAAGATACATTCGCACACCTCACAGGCTGCTCAGAGGGCCATGGCCATGGATGCAGATAGCAGTACACAGCGACCATGATCATCCTACATTCAACATACAAGGACAATCCTGCCATCCTGTGTGCATTTTTCTTGTTCCGGTTCTACATATTCTGTTTTATGGGCTGTAAGTGTTGTGCTTCCAGTTTCAATAGCTATTCATAGTGGTCTATATTCATTACATGTGCATGTACCAGCGTTCATTGTGTGGCTGTTTGTGCTAAATATTCATTATGTGTGGAGTTCTGCATGCGTGTGATACCAATGTGCTTAATATGGCAGTTGTGCATTTATTGTTTTCACTGCCATATGTGCTTGTGGTTTAATTCATGGAAGTGTTTGTGCATTCTCATGGTATTCTTCTACTCATTTCATGGATGTGATCTTCTAGATTCTCATCAAAGTTGCAGGTGGTAGTTATACATGGGCATCCCAGACATTCGCACCAGACTTGAGCTGTCATCCCAACCTTCGTTGGACAACCCAGTCATCGCTGGGCCCCTTCAGTTTCTGCTGAAGAAACTTTACTCAAAGGTTATCCATAACATTCTGTCAGGGAGTTTCACAGACCATCTGTGACCTCTGTACAACCATGTTGTGCCATTCAGTAGCCACTGAATCATTCACTGACAGAATGAAGCAAAACAGTTTCATCAGTAGCAGCAGACAGTCCCCCAAGGCAAACTGATAATTTTAAATAAAAACTTAACTGGATCTGTGTTTTTGTTGTGTATAAACTCTTAGCAATGCACAATCATAGTCAGAAGGAAATATAAAGAAAAGAAATATTTCAGAATCTCTTAAAAAGATGGTGTCACTCAGAATAGTGTAGATACGACTACATATGGGAAAGCTTTTGCAGTGCCAAGAGATACACGGGATCCTGCAGTGATGCGAGCCGGCTTGAGTTCTAAGAAAACGGACTTTATTAAAACACTCCACATACAAAATTACATTTCAATATAAATCTGCATAAGCCGAAATTACGGATATGAGATACATACAAAACTACAATAGTCTTTCGCTTAGCAACATCATACATTTATATAATTTTCGCCTTTTTGAACATCATGCAGATATTTATATATCGAATATATTATAGCCCAATAATCTAAAATTAAATATTTCAGACTAATACACAATCGTTTAGTAGAAATATATTTTACTGAATTTAATGTAAAATACCCATATATTAAACCCTATTATTTATAGAGTATTTTATTTTTGAAATAATTACTGCTGAGTATGAAGTTGGTAGCGGACGTCACCATTTACAATAATTAGTTATAAAAATTACAAGTAATTATAAGTTCTTTAAAAAATTATATTAAAGATGAAAAGATATTAAAATAATCCAATGTTGAAAATGTACTGATCTTAGACAGAACACTTGCTTTAATATCTTAACATCAAACAAACCTTATACTATATCGAAATTGTACGCAGACGGTAGCTTACCCATAATGATACAAGCCTTTTTGAGTTCTGACGAAACGGACTAATTTTGCCAAGCACTCTTCTGGCTTCTTATACACAGTCTCTCAAGACGCGGCCAAAAATGGTTATAAGTTTTTCTAAGTGCTTGGGTTTCGCCAGAATCTCAAAGTAAGGCTTCATCGTTTCTTACCACTACCGTCTGGGCCTATACGTCATCAGACCTTTTTCCATGAACACGTGAAAAGTTAGTGCTATACTTGGCATAAAGAAATTTGCTTATTTAGAAGTGCTGCTGCAGAGTTGTAAATTTGCCAACTTAGGTATTATACTAAATACAGGATTTCATATCAAAAACACTCTTTATTGAAATTATACACAATTATATTATACACAATTATACTACACAATTATATTATACACAATTATACTATAATAATTAAAGAATTGTTTTAATACAATTTGCTAAAAACGTTCCATCCTAACAAATACTCTCCAAGCCTTGATTGTTCTTTTTCGTCAAGTAAAATATTAAGTCGGGTTCCAGGACCGTGCTAATTATATCTGTAAAGATGATTTTCACCAATATAATCAGCCATTTTAGCTGATTATAATTTTCCCCAGTGAAGCATCGATATCTACACTTATTTTATTTAGAGATAAATTTTATCTTGTTGTAAAACATTTGATACACTTACCTGTAAATGCACGCTTTTTTTTGGTAATTTCTAATTTTGCAGTTAATTCACTGGTCGAGGTGGGATCTCTGCATTGAACATATTGTAAATTCATATTATTTATTATATTTGTACAATATATCATTGATATCTCAGCGACACGAAAGCAAGAGGCAGTAAAGCATCATCCAGCGCTACCCAATTCTATCAGAGCAGTTATCATAGATCCTTCTGTATCTGGCAAGAGGTAATTGTTGCTAATCTGATAATGAGATCAAATGGGATAAGTTGTATTTAGTAGCACCATCTGTAGATGATCAGCGATACTACATCGTGCTTAAAGAATTTAATGAAAATGGAAAATTGTTGGTCAAGGACGGAAATTAGTTTATTGACTTTATCACCCATATTGATTAAGCTCCCTCTGTGGATGATCTCGAAGGATGTATTAATAATCTTGTAGTATACGATCATGTGCTGCTGGACATACAATCAAATCCATCTTTTGTCAACACGTCTTAGACGTCGTGCACTTCGTGAAGAGATGGACCTAACAGATTTTCTTACACTTGCCCGTGCCATGGAACTCTCTGACAGACAAGCAACAGAAATAGAAAAATCAGAAAGAGAGAATGCCAATGCCATAGCAAAGCAAATGACACCGAGTCGTCGCAGAAACAAGACGCATTTCATGGAGAAAGCTAAAGGCAGCAATAAACAACAATACAGAAACCAAACATGCCGAAATTGTGGAGGCGAATATCCACACAAAGATAGGCAGTGCCCTGCAAATGGTAGACAAAGTAATTTCTGCAAGAATAAAAGCCATTTTGCCAAAGTCTGTAGATCAAGACTCAAGGCAGAAAGCAAAGTTAATCAAGTAGAAGGCCAGCAACAAAGAGATAGTCAAGAGAGAGGTAGTACATCTGATATCTCAGATGAAGAATACACTTTTGGACTGCGAACTCAGTACTCTAAATAGTCTGAAACCAAACCAACCTCACACAATGGTAGAAGTAGATGGAACAAAAATAGAGGTACTGATTGACACAGGATCAAGCATTAATGTCATGGACGAACATACATTTGCAAAACTTAAACCTAAGCCTACAAAAACAGACACAAATGTATTTGCCTATGGATCAGAAGAAAAAAAATTACTTATAGTTGGAAAATTTCAGGCCAAGATTGAAACAAAACATAGAATCACTACAGCTCCATTCTTTGTAACCAAAGGAAATTTTGGAAACCTACTGAGTTATGAAACAAGCATACAGCTGCAAATAATTCCAAGAATCTGTGTTACAGCAAAGAGCAAGTCTGAAAAACTGTGTAAAAAATACCCAGATATCTTCAAAGGAATTAGAAAACTGAAAGACGTACAGATACACTTCACACTGATGATACTATAATCCCTATAGCTCAACCCCATCGACGTATTCCATTTCATATTCAGAAGAAAGTTGAAAAAGAGTTGGCAAGACTTGAAGAATTAGACATTATTGAAAAGGTAGACTGATCAACTCCATGGGTGTCTCCAATTGTGGTTGCTCCCAAACCCAGGACCCCCGACGAAATCAAAATCTGCGTTGATATGCGTTTGCCCAACGAAGCAGTACTTCGCGAGAGACACATCACACCAACAATAGACGACCTTATAGTAGATCTCAACGGTGCAACCATATTTTCGAAACTTGACTTAAATTCTGGCTACCATCAACTGGAATTGGACGAAAAATCAAGAAATATTACAACATTATCAACTCATATTGGACTACGAAGATATAAACATCTCATTTTCGGAATATCATCTGCAGCGAAAATATTTCAAAACACACTCTGTGCAGCACTTGAGGGATTAAAAGGTACAAGGAATATTAGCGATGACATTCTAGTATTTGGTCGCACTCAGGAAGAACATGACAAAAATCTAGAGTCTACATTTGCTCGCATAAAACAAAAGGGTTTGACACTAAATAAACATAAGTGTGAGTTCAACAAAGACAAAATAGAGTTCTTTGGATACATTTTCAGCAAAGATGGAATTTCTCCAGATCCGAAGAAAGTGGAAGCAATTAAAAATGCCAGTACTCCATCAAACATTTCACAAGTATGCAGTTTTCTAGGCATGACAAACTACGTGGGACGATTTATCCCAAATTATGCAACAATCAAGGAGCCTCTTCGAGCCTTAACCAAGCAAAATAAACCTTGAGAATGGACTTAAAAAACACAAAATAGCATTTGAAAAACTCAAAGAAAATCTAGCTAGTGACACTGTAATAGCGTATTTCGATCCTAATAAGGAAACGCAATTAATTGTGGATGCAAGCTCTGTCGGTCTAGGCGCGTTATTAACTCAGAATGGAAAACTTATTGCCTACGCTAGTAGAGCATTTTCAGATGTGGAAAGACGGTATTCACAGACGGAACGTGAAGCACTAGCAATAGTCTTGAGTTGTTAGCACTTCCATCTGTACCTGTTCGGTCATACCTTTAAGCTAATTAGTGATCACAAACCCCTAGAAGTAATTTTCAACAATCCAAAATCACGACCTCCTGCAAGAATCGAGAGATGGAGATTGAGACTGCAAGCATATAATTTTAAAGTAGTATACAAGCCAGGTAAAACAAATGCAGCAGATTATATTTCACGACATCCCAAGACCGGAACGGAATGCTGTAAACATTATGAAGTTGCAGAAGCTTATGTTCAATTCATATTCACCAATGCAGTACCCAAAGCCATGACTGTTGAAGAAATTCGGATGGCTACTTTAATGGACCAGGACCTTCAGCATGTTATCAAATCGATAGAAACTGGAAATTGGAAACATTCTTACAAACAAAACAAAACCTTGGAAACATTTTCAAGACTCAGACATGAACTGATGATCGTTCCAGTTACAAATGGTTTTGTCCTTCTGTGTGACAGGAAACTAATAATACCAAAAGGGCTACAAACGAGAGTGATAGAGTTAGCACATGAAGGCCATCAAGGCATAGTCAAGACAAAACAACTTCGTGAGAAAGTATGGTTTACTGGTATTGACAAACAAACTAAGGATTTCTGTCAAAGTTGTATACCAAATCTTGCATCAACGCCAAAGCAAATGACAGAGCCGCTAAAAATGACAGTTCTACCGGACAGCCCTTGGAGTCAAATTAGCATGGACTTCAGTGGCCCTTTTCCGTCAGGAGTCTACTTAATGGTACTTGTTGATGATTACTCAAGGTATCCAGTAGTTGATATTATTAAGTCAACATCTGCAAAAATAGTCACTCCGCAACTTGACAAAATATTTTTAATGTTCGGAATACCAGAAGTTGTAAATGGACAAGAATTTACAAAATTTGCAAAATATATGGGATTCAAACATAGGAAAATTACACCATTATGGCCTCGAGCCAATGGCGAAGCAGAAAGGTTTATGAGGACAATTGGAAAAACAATCAAAGAAGCTAATGCAGAACATAAAAGCTGGAAACAAGAAATGTACAACATTTTAAGCAATTACAGAGCCACTCCTCATGCAAAATCTCCCGCCGAAATGCTGTTTAGACGAGAAATGAAAACTAAACTCCCAAGTATACAAATCAAATCAGACGACAACTAAACTAGAAAAGCCGACACTGAGAAAAAGAAAAAGATGAAGAGCTATGCAGATCAAACTAGAAACGCTAAGAAGTCAAATTTCAAAGTTGGAGACAGTGTTCTAGTAAAGCAAGAAAAGCAAGACAAGTTGTCAGCTCCATTTTACCCCAACCCATATGAAGTTATCAACAAAAAGGGATCAATAATAACAGTCAGAAGAGAAGACCATCAGATAACAAGAAATTCCTCATTCTTCAAAACAGTGAAGAATTCACCCCATATTCCATCGTCCGATGACCAAACATATGATACGATAAATTTAAAGAAAGATGAAGATAGATGTGATACGTATCCAACATCCGACCTAGCATTAAGAAGATCATACAGAATCAGAAAACCACCCGACTACCTAAAGGACGATGTTTGCGCAAAATAACATAAGACTTTTTAGAAGCTTTACTACATACATTGTGTTTTCGTTTATAAATAGTGTAGTGTGTTATAACTATATACTGTTCTGTAGGTCTAGATAATTATATACATCTCATCAAAGGACAATTTAAATTAACCTAGTGAATTGCATAAATTTTTAAATCTGAAAGAAAAGGAGGGATGTGGTATTCTAGAAGCAGTACTATACAGTATTATATAATTCCCCACTAGCATGATAAAGGTCAGAGATAAAGTTTATCCCTGTTGGCCAAGGGACCCATCATCTTGGCAACAAAAAAAAAAAATTACGATGAATTTTTTCAAAAGTCTGTGGCTGCTTTAAATACTCCTAAATTTCCTGAGTATAAATGCCTGACTACCTGTGTAGGCCTACCGGGTCCAGTACCGGATTTCGTCATAAGCTAAGCAAGCTACAGCTTAGGGCCTCAAAGTCTGAACTCAGTCTGAAGCCCTCCTCCCCAAATTTATTTTATACCAAATATGGCCTCTATAGTTTTCCTTAGCTTAATGTTTTGCATTGTCTAAATCCGGCACTGATCGGGCCTACCTCCTTCAGGGCCCAAGTAAGGGGCCTCATAACTTAACCAGCACAGGGTCTCATTTGTCATAAATCCGGCACTGACTACAGCTATAATTTTCTAACATTATCACTCCAGTTTGAGGTCAAATATTCTAAGGTCAATAGGTTTACAGGCGTTGTGTTAATTTCTTTTTGGAGTCTTTAATCATTTTCCATGTTAAATTCATGCTTGAGTCTATAAACGTTCAATCCTTTGAGGATGATAACTGACGATTTTTTTTTGGTTGAGGCGATGATTTTACAGTGTATGTCAACCACTTCTAGCAATGTCATTATCCCCCCCTCCAATGTTAAATTCCGGCTTGAGTCTATAGATAGGATTCCAATTTGAGACAAAAATGACGTACAACTACCAAATTACGTGTCTTTTGTCATATATACCACAGGAGTCTGCAGTTTTATCAATAAAGCACGACGAAATTTCTGACTACATGAAATCAGAAATTTCGATGTGCTTTTTTGATAAAACTGCAGATTCCTGTGTATGTACGAACTAGATGTTCAAAAGTGGGACACTGTAATTCGCAATCGCATATGAGTACGGGTCGACATGCAACTATTTTACAGACAAATTTAGGAGGCTATACTTTCTTAATTAAGACCTTTGCATGTGATTCAACTTGGACACACTGCTTTCAAACGGCGAGTAGGAGACAAGGCAGTGTATGGAATCACACAAGTTCGCTATGACATCGTCTATTAAGAAAGCTGGAAAGGTCATGTGCACTATGTTCTTCAACCCACAAGGAAAATATTTGAACCAATGGTATCAGATGATAGTGATTGGAAAGGAATAGGCAACAGTAATCAGATGTAATTTACTTAAGACAAAAAGTGACCTGACCAACTGAGGGCTGTTGTCTTCTGCACCAGGATAATGCCCACCCCCAATCCACATGCACGCGCATAATACAAAATTAAATATAAAAACCTTGGTGTTGAAACCCTAAATCATCCATAATACATTCCAGAGTTAACTTTTCTCTCTTTTGGTTCCTTCCAAAATGTAACGATTTAGTACGGGGAAACTATTACAAAAATAGAGATGAGTTTAGGGATGCTATCACTGAATCGCTACGAATATTGTCACGTGATGGTCCGGCATTTGTATGTTTTCGTTGCATGGGTCACACTCACTGTAGGAGTAGTGCATGAGGTCGAAAGGAAGATACTTTAAGCAATACCGTTAAGATGATTTCATGTTGTCAGAAATTTTATCGTGCTTTATTAATAAAACTGCAGACTCCTGTGCTTTGAGAAGGACTACTAATGTTACTGTCGATAATTAAGTAACGTTTTCTTTACAGCGTTTGCTACATAACTTTTTATTAATCAACCCTTGTATGTGTGTTTGATTGTGAACTTCTTCCTCATGCCACATGTTTTATAATCCCTTATTTTGTTCTTTCAGCAATTGCATTTGTTTTTGCATTTATTTGTCAACTTTGCCCCATTTTATCCCATCACTGGAAATAAATCTACTATTATTATTATTATCATCAGAGTAGGAAAGTCATAGCTATATTAAGAATCGGTACCAGGGCCTATATCAAAACTGTTTTTCAGTATATTTGTTTTACTCTGTAAAATGCAGATTTCGGAAGAAAATGTGTATGACAGTAAAATTAAATATCATTTACCTATATACTTGTAAGATCTTTATGTACATTTATTTAATATTCTAGCAACACTTTCATCAGTTTATTTTTCGTTTTTGAGTTCTTACAGGCTTTATGAAACCGAAACGTTGTACGAAGATTGCCGACCGTTAAAGATGAAACGCGTGGGCCAATGAAATACGTTCGTTTTTCTTCCAGGGGCTTTGCTGGTGCTTCCCAGAATTCTATTTATAACATATGACGTACCAAAATAGTTCCCGTGGTGTAGGAGGGTGAATTTCCGACAATACCGCAGAGAAAAACATTGGATATTTCTGATATTTTTCAGTCCATTTTAGAGGTTTCTTATATGGCAACCAATTCAGGTAAGTTCGAAAGTCTTTGAAAAGCGAAACAATGGCACATCGTCAAACAGTAGGCACAATCGGAGTGGTGAAAATATACGAATCGAAACAAGAATTATTAGCGTGTCGGCCATGTTTTTATGCTTGTACAAGTTTCAGTTAAAGGCCGAAACTTAAATATTGATGAGCGTCTATATTCTGTAAGGAATTGCACTTTTAACGTTTCTTTTGAATCCCATTGATTGGTTTAAGTCTGTTTTCTTGAACGTAGTTAGTTGTCATCTGGCTTGATTTGTAGACAACAACAGAGTTACAGAAAGGAAATTAATATGTTGCACGCGGACTCCGCATAACCTTCAGACGCATTATATTGCGCTTACTTCCTCAACTAAAAGTCCAAAGGTTGCATATTAAAAGATTATTGGTTGTAGGTTTATGATGTACGGGGTTTGCTTAGACGGGACAAATGGCCAAACCTAAGGATTTTCCCAGTCTGACCTGTCAGATGAAAACTACCAACAAGCAGTCGAAACTTTGTGTTGTGTAATCTGTCAGCGCATTTTGTGATGGCAGAGCTGGGTAAATTGAAACCATAATCTCAAGAGGCTACATGAACATCTGGAGACAAAACTTAAATCTTAGTTAAAAGCTGGTATAATCATTATTCATGGAGTCAACTAATTTTTAAGATTTATTTGTCTTGTTGAATAAAGAAATGATTTCTGGACTACTCAGGCCATAGCAAAAAATGGTCCACTAGCGTTTTCAGTCAGTAATGAAATCAGACTTCTTGCATACTCAGCCTATGGCTAGGTCAGTCCATGATTTACATGAATAATGTGGATGTAATACCTTGTCAATGGTCATTTCATATTTTTAAAGGATCTCTGTACAGCCTAGCGGCCCTGAGTGGCATAGTGGTCTAAAGCGCTCACATGTATGGATCACTGCCATCTCACCTCTGTCTGTATGGGTTCGAGTCTAAGATTCAGTCAATGTGGATATGTGAGAAAGCTTGCCAGTAGCTTCTTGTGGGTTGGTGGTTCTTTCCTGTGATTTCCCGGTTTCTTCCTCCACCATTAATACTGGCCGCCATGTATAGCCTATTGTGTGAAAAAATAGCGTTAAGCCCCAAAAGAACAAGAAGTACTCTGTACAGCCATACTTTTTGTGAACACCTTACATAGTTAGATCAATGCAAAAGTATGTCAGCATTTCTGGACGAGATAAATGTACATTTTGATAAACAAATTCATACAACCCTATGTTGTGATGATTTGATTCATTACCCTATTTTCATGACCCAGTTAAAATGCAGAGCATTTATTAATCATGATTGAATAGACTTTGGATAAAGAAAGTTATCATAAAATTTTATATTGAATGTGAATAAATGCACATACATGACCTGTATGACATTTACTACAGTGCATGGTAATCATAGAATAAACTATAGTGGTTAATAATTTTCATCTGTAATGTTTGCCTACCTGTCATGGTTAATCAACTCACTAAGGTTGCATAAAAATTAATGTTTGACTAATTAGTTAGTAAATATGTTATTTTTTATTCAGTCAATTGGGATAATATGAAGAAGCATGAGCATTCATATAGATGTTATATGGGTTGTTTCAAACTTTACTAAAATTAAGTGTTGTTGATTAGTCATTTTTATCAATTTGTAGTGGTAATACTGTAGTCATATTACTCCTACCAGTTAAAATGATAGTCACATGACCAAAATACACAGCAGGCATCTCTCAGTCCAAACATATTTTTTCAATGTCTGTCTGTCTGTCTGCCTGTCTCATATATATATATATATATATATATATATATATATATATATATATATATATATATATATATATATATATATATATATATATATAATATGAACTATGATCACATCTCTCTATTTCTCAATTATCATATCTGCATTTAACTCTGTTGTAAGTATTATTTTATAAGTATAAAACCACATTTAAATCCTGAATTTGCATATTGAAAAATGGAGACATAGTTCATATTAGTGAACCAAAGCACACATATGCATTCTTGCATTTTTTGCTTTGCTTCTTCTCCTTAAAATAAAGTTTAGCTTGACTCCATATCAATGCATACAATAAAAGTGCACAGATTAGAATTTCCTTGTATTAGAAATCAGTTACATTTAAATTTCAAGCATCAAAATCCAAGGGTATGCATCTAATGAGAATCCTGTATACAGAACATTAGATGGCGATTATTCATTTTATTAAACTGCTCATTGATCAGCTTGCCTTGCCAGTCATTCTATAATTGCAAACTATATTACTATTTTAAGAACAAGAATTCATACTTTAACCCATTAAGCCCAGGAGGTTTTTGTCATTTTCGCCTGAAATGCGAGTAGGAAATCGATTTTGGGAGATATTTCTGAATACATTATAATACATCGACTTGGAATACATTTTCGGTTTAACTTAATGCCTATTTGTGTTAGAAATGTCGATTTTCATTGGCTCTTTTTTCCTGAGTGTGAGCAGAAGGGTAAAAATTTGACTTTTTTTTTTGCTTAATGGATCCATCATTTTCGTGCTGAGACCACTCTTCAGTCTAAATGCCTATCTTATCCTACTTTTTGCAAAGGTTCACATGTCTGTGTGCAATTCAGACTGGTCTGTTTTGGATCTGAGGTCAAAAAGTCTAAAATCCGGACACAAAACTGGATCATCTACTTTGGGCAAATTTCGGCTGGAAAAAAAATCTGGTCCTAAAAGTTGTTTTTTCCTCAGTATTTTGTACAACTAGAACATCCATATTACTTGGTATCATCGTAAAGCTACATCTATCTTTCTAATACCACCCACTTTATTGAGTCGCATATGACCATAACACTACAGAGCTCAGAAGTAGGCTACCATCTCTTGCCCCGTAAACGCAGCGCTAGAGGTTAATGAGTTAAATAAGATAATGAAAGGTCACATGATCACATTGGTGTAAGCTTTAATATTGTCACTCACTTCTCATTGAACAATAAAGGAATAATCACAAGCTTTAAATATTAAGGTAATTCTGATTTTATAATTTAGTTAATTTAATGCCCTAGTACCATAATTTACTAGGCATACCACCTTGAAGTGGTAATTTCTAGGACATGCTCAGTTTTCTAATGTTGAGCCCAGAAATAAGCTGAACAATTGAAAATAATATTTTCGAGCCAGACTTTTGAATTAAATTCCTCATATGCATAGAAAATACCCCTCATGCTTTGGTTTTGAAAAAATGGACAGGGAATAATCTCCAGCACATACACAATTTGTGTTTGTAGAATAGGCCCTCATCAAGTGGCAAACTTGCTATTAGTTTGAAAAATAATGGCAATTCTGGTATTTTACATGCCACATTATTTCCTATTTTCACATATCTTAATTTGAAAGTCTGCTGTAACAGTAATGCTTTCAGAATCTTTGTATTGCTCAGTAACTTATTTTGGAGGATCGTTTCAGAAGAATGGCATTCTTAATCCCTTAAAGAAACTTATTTTTTATTTTAGTATTATTTATTCACCCATTGTCACATGTCTAAATCACTTTGCAAGTTCCAAAAGAAGGTATTCTGAGGTATTGTGCCTGTATGACTAATTTTACATTTACACTTGATTCAGTGTTTATTCAAACACTGTTATCTTACAGAAATGAAATTTTTATTGGTGAGTATTAAAAGTATTGTTCCTCTAAACTCGGTGATAATTCTTAATGTACTGCAGCATTAAACTTAAGCACCAATTGCAAAAAAAGATTTATTTTTTAGATATGCAGGCAGGTGATATTCAACAGTTTTTACAGAGTGGGAGTGGAGGATTGGATTTACTTAATCTTGACGCCAATGTACTCAGTCTCATCCAACAGGACCCTTCTATTCTAATAAGTCAGGACCCCAGTCTGCAGGCAGCTTTACGAGATGTACAACAGCAGCAGCAGCAACAAGGTAACTAGAAGCTGGTTGTAAACATCATGTTGTAAACAGTTGTATTTATAAATCAAATCATTTCTATACCATTACATTGCAACATGTACATGTGTATATGGCATAGGTTAATTACTGTCTGTAAATGTTACACAATTCTTAACACTTTGTAAATGAGCTCGAATGTAATACATCTGGTGTTATTCGATATATATGTCTAGGTGGTTGCAGCATATGCATAATATGTAAGAGTATAGACGGTTGTTGTCTATGAAATTGTCTTATTCTTACAAACCAAATGCTGTCATAGCACACCACTTCCTCATTTTAGAATGAGATTATTTGCAAACCTGCTTAACATTTAAAAAGTTGCAAAAGAGTTGAATCTTTCCGAATAAGCTGAGCAAAGGGCTTTCTACACACATATAATTGGTGAATATTTCTTTACTGGTGCTTGTTTATTTCTTTTTCATTATTAGATGCCTCAGTAACGCAAAGATATCAGATAATTGGGTTTGTGTTTCATTGAGGAAAAAATATTTTTATTCTCTTGTGGGATTATAACAGATATACTCGGTAAAAAATAAATTGGTTGTTTTGCACATCGTAGTTATTGTTTTATGTAAGAAAAATAACAGGTTGACCAAAAAATGTGAAGTTTTGTGCATGAAATTTTTTTTTAACTTTAATTAATTATTTTTTTTTATGGCTTGATGGTGTACAAAAAAAAATTAAAGGATATGAAAAATAACATTAAATACGGTAGGATGGAAAATGTAAAAGCACATACAGATTGTTTTAATAATACCAGAAGTCATAGCAGTTACTAAAAAATATTTGGCAGTAAATAGAATGTTATATTTAGACATATATCTAAATTTATCCATTTTTAAACCCCTACAACAATACAGATACTAATAAAGTAAACCACAACACTAAAATCATAATCAGTTAGTTTCAATCCAAAAAATGATCACTGTCATTGCTTTGTAAACTAAGTAAGTAGCATGTACATTTGCATGAAAGAAACTAACAGGAGTTAAGATCTGGCATTAGTGTGCATGTGTGTATTTATATACATTACCATTATCAGGTGAAATAAAAAAGGTATAAAAAAAATCATATGAAGCATTATGTGTGCAAAACCATGAATTCAAAATAAATATGTTAATTAGTAAATGCATGTAGTTTCAAATGCCGGAATTTGGTATATAGCATGAAATCTACAGAAAAGACAAGTTAATCTTGAGGAAAAGTATGGTACCTAAATACATGTAGCTTGAAACTTAGGTACTAATACTCATATCACTAATCAAATGGAACTTTTGCCTACTGTTTCTTCTTGTCTGTTCATTTTGTTGGGATTAGTATAATTTTCATCACAGGTGCATTTCAGGAAAAATGAAAACAGATTTTGCCATATTAATTTGATGAGTCAGCCTACTCTTTAAAGGAGTCTACTAATACTGTAGTGCCCTACAGAATTCACACATACTTAAGTGTAATTTATTATTATTATGGCATACTGATGACATGACAGTAATGTCCAAATTGGACTGAGAAAGCTTTGATTACTTTCATGCTTTATATTTGCATCATTACCAGTTTAATTTAACATCATTACAACAAAATAGGATAAGTTTATTTGCAAATAAATCACAGGTGTTTACATGAACACTCAAAAGAACACGTTTTTTTTTTCAAAATAGTTAAAGTAGCCTTCAGAGGAATAGTCCTTTTCAAAAGATAATTTCAATGATAAGGAGTAACTTTTAATTAATCATAATTGGCTTCTTACCTGCTTATGTAAAGTCTCTCCTTTTGGCTATTCTGGAAATTTGCCATATCTGACCAGAATATCGAAAGGTGGTGGGTGTCCTGGGGAAAATTATGTATATCACCTGGACTTGTTATGAGGAGAAATGTTTCATCCTTTAAGAATTTCGTGTATATTGTTATCAGAAAGCTTTGGTTCCCTGAGTGCCATTCAGTATATGAAATAAACACCTTTTACAGAAGTCTTGTTAAGCAAAATTTAATTGAGTTTTAATTTGGTCATAAATGTGATATGCCATTGTATGTTGAAATGTGAAAAGAGTCAGTTGAATGTCATGTTGATTCTGGGTAATGATTCTGTGAAATCTCAATTATATAGTCAGTGGCTAAGCTTGCATTGGACAGTCCTGGCTAAGCTTGCATTGGACAGTCCTGACTAAGCTTGCATTGGACAGTCCTGGCTAAGTTTGCATAGTACAGTACTGGCTAAGCTTTGTTGGGCAGTCCAGTCTGTGTTTTGAACTGTTCTGGCTAAGCTTATAATTAGACAGGCCTGGCTAAGTTTGCATAGGACATTACTTGCTCAGCTTGCATTGGACAGTCCTGGCTAAGCATGCTTTGGATAGTACTGGCTCATCTTGCATTGGACAGTCCTGGCTAAGTTTGCATAGGACAGTACTGGCTAAGCTTGCATTGGACAGTCCTGGCTAAGTTTGCATCGGACAGTCCTGGCTAAGCTTTGTTGGGCAGTCCAGTCTGTGTTTTGAACTGTTCTGGCTAAGCTTATAATTAGACAGGCCTGGCTAAGTTTGCATAGGACAATACTTGCTCAGCTTGCATTGGACAGTCCTGGCTAAGCATGCTTTGGATAGTACTGGCTCATCTTGCATTGGACAGTCCTGGCTAAGTTTGCATAGGATAGTACTGGCTCAGCTTGCATTGGACAGTCCTGACTAAGTTTGCATAGTATAGTACTGGCTAAGCTTGCATTGGACAGTCCTGGCTAAGTTTGCATAGGATAGTACTGGCTCAGCTTGCATTGGACAGTCCTGGCTAAGCATGCTTTGGATAGTACTGGCTCATCTTGCATTGGACAGTCCTGGCTAAGTTTGCATAGGATAGTACTGGCTCAGCTTGCATTGGACAGTCCTGGCTAAGCATGCTTTGGATAGTACTGGCTCATCTTGCATTGGACAGTCCTGGCTAAGTTTGCATAGGATAGTACTGGCTCATCTTGCATTGGACAGTCCTGGCTAAGCATGCTTTGGATAGTCCTGTCTGTGCTTGCTTGGCCAGTCTTGAGTAATCTTGTTTTGGACAATCCTGGCTAAGCTTGCTTTGGACAGTCCTTTTTAATGCTTTTGAATGCTGTCTTCTGATGTGTTTCTGGTTCAGCATTCTCTGTATGGCAACAATGTCATCATCAAACCAATCTTAATATTTTTGTATAACAGGAGGATTCTGGATGTGGCTGAGTTCAATACATATCCAATGGATGCCCAGTTTTTCTCAGTGTTCTTGGAGTTTGCATCAATTATTTTCAGTTTACTGCATAGTTCTTTAAACGATGAATGTTTCACATTCTCTTGTCACAGTCTGAAGATGTTGTGCTTTTGTTGGTGCTCAGTTTGCTTTGTGGTCATCTTCTAGATTAAATCCAGTTACTGAACTTGGAGATCATAAGCCTGATGGTAGTCCAGCATTCTCCACTTCTCAAAGCCTTCATCGTTTAGACATCCTGCCTGTCTCATCCGATGATAAATGTAGTCAGTGCAGTACAGGAGCATGAATTCATCGAAACATCTTTTTGTGGATTAGCAGGCAGAAGACTGTTGATAATTATGGTGTCATTTTCAGGCAATTGTTTTCACTAGGAAGATTGGACTGGTTTTTTTTTTTGCAATTGCACAGGCTTTTTGCCTGGCCATGTCTGATCATCTGTGTGCCAACTCTTGCACTGAAGTCACCAGTAATGATGAGTTTGTCCGCTTTTGGCATTTCTGCATTAAGAAACTCCAGGTCTTCATAAAATTTGTTCTTGATCACATTTTCATTTGTTATGATGGGTGCATAGGTGATGATAGTTGCATGTCTTTTTCCAGACAGTGGGAGTCTCATTTGTATTAGTCTGTCATTCATGCCATTTGGGAATTTATGATCTTGCTGCAGTGTGATGGCAAACTGAATACCAGCTTCATGTCTTTCGTCTTTACTTTGGCCTCTCCAGAAGATGGTGTAGCCCACTCCTACTTACAGGAGTAGTCCTGCTCAGCTTGGCAAGTTTCATTCATGGCTGCTATTTGATGTTGAATCTGGCCAGTTCTCTACAAAACTGTAGCTGTTCTTCCCCATGGTCATTTTGCTGCTGTACAGATCTTTCAAGGTACATAAGGTGAGTGACATTACATTTGTCATTTTATTAGAAATCTGACTGCTAATGTGTGATTTGTTATAAAGAATTCCTGTAGATAATGTTTGATTTCTAAAATTGAAAGAGAACAAAAACCACTGCTAATATGCTGTCCAAAGCTAGCTTTACTAAACATAGTGTTGTTTTATTGAAATTCAGTTTTAGGAGCACCAAGGACAGCTGTTACAAAGCCAAAAGTTGCGCAAAGTACAAATTCACCTTCCGTCTCCCGATCAGCAGTCAGGCCTTTACAGGGTGCAGGTCAACCATTTGTGGAAATATTTGAGCAGCCAAAGTCAAGGGGTTTGCGGTTTCGTTATGAATGTGAGGGACGATCAGCTGGGAGCATCCCAGGGGAGAAAAGTACAACAGAAAAGAAAACCTACCCCACCATAAAGGTATTAATTAGAGATTATATAATCATTTCTTCAGCCAAAAGGGGAAATAACTTTTGGGAAAAGTCAGATCTATATATAATTACCTGCCTTATAAAAGTAATAAGGTCACTAAGAAAAATGACAGAATGTATCATCAGTAATTGGTGATATTTTTATTCAGTCTTTATATGTCAAACAATATTTATGTGTACTTGGTTGTTGTTTTATATTACTGAGTGCTTGGTTTTTATGGCTATTAAATGTTTTCACTCTGACATGCAGGGTATGCCCATATAATATATAACACTTTTGAGTAATTGATAAGTCTGAACAATCTGAAGTTGCTTGCAAAGAAGAGACTTCATTTCAGCTGTATAGATAATTTCCTTTGGATCTAAAGTCTGTTCTTACTGTACTGAAATTAATGTTACTCTCACATCATTTGATTCCCCGAATAATGCAGATTTTTATGAGCGGGGAAGGGGGTGTAATCTTGCAATTACAAGGTCTAGTATTCTTGTAGCATTATCTCCCCTAGTGTATTATTCTTTTGGGCTTATCTCCCCTAGAAAAGGTTGCCTGTTATCACATTGGACAACCTTCCAAAGCATTGCTTTTGATATTAAATTTTTGGTATTAATATCAGGGCAGTACAAATATGATATATTCATTTATTTTCATGAGTATTTGTTGTGCAAAAAAAGCAATTGGGTAGGGGGGCTTGAGTGTGCATTCTAGGTGTGCACTTACACCAGTGGCTCATATGTTTCATCTTTGACAAATGAAAATAACCTGTGGCATCCTTAAAGTGCATAATAAAGATAATACACAGAAGAATTTCTATGGTTGATTTAAAATGAAATTGAGTGCAGCCTAAACTTACTGAAAAGGGTGTACTCATTGCCAAAGAACCATAAGACGACTAGTTTTATTGGCTGACACAAACATCTTGATTGATTTTGATAAGCATTAACTAGTAAGAGCACAGGCTGGATCATTGATAGAAAATTAATGCAAGAGAAAATGAAATCTTTATTGAAAATGGTGCTTAACTGGTGTTTCTTAAGTAGTGTACAGGGAAAAGAAAAATGTACATCTTAAATGTCCAGAATATATTCGGCAGAAAAATGGTTACTAGAGCAATTTATAGAATACGTTTGAAAGTGGAGGCTGATACTGATTACAGGTACTAAGTCATGGATTTATTAATATCTGCAATAAATAATAACTTTGCCAACATTTTATACTTTGAATTAGACATTGTTTAGTCTAACTTTAGTACAGTGTGCTGTAGTTACTTTGTCATCTAAATTCCTGGAGAGTAGTTTATGTGATTTTACCAACAGCAGAACACAGTATTGCAAACTGATTCAAGTCATATAATACTGGAAAATTCAATATTTACTGCAGAAATGATTAAACCCACAATGTGTCTATGATTATGAGATGCTTGAAATTCTATAATAAAAAAATTGTAACCTAAGGGTGCCTGTGACACGTTTTGTTTTGTTCTGTTTTGTTTTTGTTTTTATAAATGACACTACTTTTCATACTATTATGGCCATTTGGGATATTCTTTTTTGGTTTCTTGAATGAACTCTGGAAGTTTAGAGTCTAAGATTGTGGATTATTGTTTATATAATCTCTAGCAACCACAAAATTTACGTAAATTGACTTCCTAAAAAAAATGGTGTCTGTACCATAATATCTGATAGGTATTACTGGTCATATATATTTTTTTTCAATAATTTGGGCCACTTGATATCCATTAATTTACATAGACTCAATTTCTTACATATACTATGAAGTGTCTTTTATTGAACTAAAACATTTAGGGGAGAAATGTATGCCTTTATTGTAAAATATGGGTTGAATTTTCTGAAAATAACAGGGATTTAACAAGAAATTGTACTCGAAAACGTAATGCTTGATTTGATGTATTCAGTCAATTTTTAACGCATTTGGTTGATTATTATTTTTAGAAATTAGTGCAGGGTTGGCAGTCACAAGTCCTAGAATAGATACTGGCTATGTGAAATTGACATTGTTACAAAAGTTATTTCAAGGAAAATAATTTTGACTACCTAAATCATTATTTCAACAATGACTACATTAATTTCTTTCCTATAGATCCATAATTATAATGGGCCAGCTGTGATAGTTGTATCCTGCGTGACCAAAGACGAACCCTATCGACCACATCCCCACAATCTTGTTGGCAAGGACTGTAAGAAAGGCGTTTGCACTCTACGGATCAGAGATACAAATACTGTAACTTTTCCACATTTGGGTATTCAGTGTGCTAAAAAAAAAGATGTGGAAGACAACCTTAAGCTGAGACAGGAGATTAATGTTGACCCATATCAGAGTAAGTGTGCTTAGAAAAGAAAAACGACCTATGTACACAGGGTCAAATCATTATTTCTAATCTAGAATCCATTGTAGCCATCCTTTATTAGTTCAACTTCAGATTTGTCCCACCACTCTTTTGTTAAAAGGGGGTACATCGAGGTGTGGAAGTCCCAACATTATGTTCATTGGTAATAATTTGTTTTTGCTGAAGTGATGGTTTGTATTTAATATAGAACACTTGTGCTGTTGCTTATAGCCAGTCTTTGAAAGTTACATCTGTGAAGCAAGCATAATCTCTGCCTCCTAAAGTCTCTCAGTATCATTTTTATGTTTAGAAGATTCATGGCATTTAGAATAATTCAGACTGTTTTTAATTAGTGTATTGTACAGTGCACATGAATATTACGGATGCATACATATGGCAGTGTTTTACAGCCCTTCATTGAAAGTTACCTCCATGAAACATAACCTCCACATCATATAATCTGACAGTATTCTTTTAAATGGTTGGATGATAGTGAAAAAAATTGCACTTGACAGTACAGTAAAATTTTTATTATTCAGCACCTGATTAAACGTCAGTCTCTCTTAACCATCAGTGCATTTTAGGTCAAAATACTAAAAACAGGTACATGTACATATTTAGATATTATGAGTTTTTGATGACCCGGTCAGTTGCATATTTTTAATTTATATATTCTGTTACCTGTCTAGTCTCATACCTGTCATGGTCTTAGTCCCATACCCTAATGGATAAACAAAGTTCTGTTGTAATTGTGTTTTTAAAAATATAAAATGTATGATACACACCTAAGATTTATTATTCATATTGCATTTATAATGGTGTAGGGTGCAGTTTAGTGTAATTAATTTATGTATGCTAACATGATATTCTGTGTACTGCTTGTTCCAAGTTAGGTTACACTCCACTGCATAGACACAAGTGGAGCCTGTCCAGTATATCCAATACCTTGTATGTTCGAAATTTTCCCTTAAGGGCTTAAAGCAGGTGGTACCTTTATTGGTCAAAAATAAAAAAAGTGTTACAGCTCGGAGGTCACTGTTGCTTGGGCCCAACTGCACCTGGATATTACATCGTGTAGTGTGGTGTGAATTGAAAATGGTTCATAATGCTTATATGTCCCAGCTTTGTTGTACTATGTTGTATGTGGGCACTATTCCTCAGTGCACAATTTCTATTTTAGTCCATTCTCTTTCATCTTGTTAATAAATGAAGAGGTACTGCATAAATTGTACAGTTTTGGCAAACATTTGTAAGAATTTTGGCCAGAAATGTGTGCTAAACTGTTGTTTTTTTTTTTCTCACTTATATTATAGTACTATGGATTAATTATAGGCTAGATATTTTATGTTGTAAACATGCTGTGTTCACTGTTCAGGTAAATTATTGACACTAAAACGTGTTTAACAGCATTTGGATGATTTGTTGCTATAAGTGTTGGATTTTTTTTATTGGTAGTAATCAATCTAAATTCCAATTGTTAATTGATCCTTAGAACCAAAAACAAATTAACTGTCCCATAACCAGGATAAAGTTGCAAATTTTGCTTGAAAAGTAAGGCTTTTTGTTGCTTGTACAGAATTTTCAGTTGAATGAAAAGGGGAAAATTGGCATTTTTACACAGGCTTACATAAATGTAGATTCAGTGCGAGCAGAAAGATTTCAGATTTTTGTTCCCCATCTGATCATTAAACAACACTTGCCGGATGACCCAATTTTTACTAAATTTTCTGATTTCAGCTGGATTTAAACACAAGAGCACGAATTTGGATCTGAATGTGGTACGACTGTGCTTTCAAGTGTTTCTTCCAGATGATACGGGGAAGATTACTCGAATTGTCCCGCCTGTTGTTTCCCAATGTATACATGATAAAAGTAAGTAGTCTGCCATTTCCAGATAATTTTCTTCTTTTCTGTGAGCCCAGCAAGGTATTTAAATCAGAGGGAATATGATACACACTTTGAAAATGATCAAGCTTTATTCAAACATGTTTGAACATGTAATAGTTCTTCTTATATCATGTTTCTTTCTTTTTTCCTCTTGTAATTTTATGAATATTATTAGACTAACTTAAAATAAATTTCGGAAATAGAATCTAACTTTGTAAACAGTAACTTTGCATTAGTATTTTGTTTATATTTTATACACCAAGATAAATTCTGGATACTTTGTAACAAGACAGCTGGCACTGAAGTTTCAGTGCAAGTTTGAATTTGTAACTTTTGCGTAGGGAAATGCAGTTGTGCATTTGCATAAAGGAAATGCAGTTGTGCATTTGCATAAAGGAAATGCAATTGTGCATTGCATAAAGGAAATGCAGATGTGCATTGCATAAAGGAACTGCAATTGTGCATTTGCATAAAGAAAATGCAGTTGTGCATTTGCATAAAGGAAATGCAATTGTGCATTTGCATAAAGGAAATGCAGATGTGATTTGCATAAAGGAAATGCAAACGTGCATTTGCATAATGGAAATGCAGATGTGCATTGCATAAAGGAAATGCAGATGATTCAGCACATATAGGGAAATATACACAAAAAAATGCACAAGACTTTTCATTGAAAAATTTCTCAAAATTGACACAAAATATATTTCACTTACAGACAGTGTTGATGTTCAGTTCTTGTATTTATGTCTTAATTTATTTTGCTGATGTTGCATGTATATATTAATTTATTTTCAGAAGCCTTAAATGATCTAGTAATCTGTCGTGTGGATAGAACTTCAGGGAAGTCAAAAGGAGGGGATGAAGTATTCTTACTATGTGAAAAAATTAATAGAGGTAAATGATTTAGCAATGCCAGACCTGTAACATGTATTAAAAAGATGTCACAGTAGTCACAATATCAGTCCAATTGTACATCCATTTGTCAACTTGAGGTCTGTCACCTGTTTTAACAAACCAAGCTCAAAGGTTATTCTGCTTATAATGAAGGTCCTTATAATGTACATGTCGAAAGGTACAAGATGCAAGCAAATATACATGTTGTAAGGTACATAATTTAAGTCAAATGTTTATCCTGTGCATGTTTCCCATAGTTTACTAAATTTAAGACATGTCAAACAGTATAAAATTTCTACAATAGTGTGTGACTTGTTTAGTGATTTTTTTTTCTAAATTTTATTTCCTTATCATCTCATTTATTTTACATGTTGATCATGTTGGTGTGTTTGTCTTTGTCCATCCGTCCATCTACACCCAAGATTAAGGCCATTGTTCACTAATTTAATATTAGACACAATGCTGAAGTAATATACATTCTACTAGAATAAAATATGGGCTTGACAAAACAATGGTCTCATGTTTAAAAAAATTGAAATTTTCAGCTTAGTAATAATTGTCAGTCTTAGTAAAAATTGTGCAAATCTAACAAGGAGAACGTTACATATGTGAAATGCACAATTTTTTTTTAAAGACAATACATAGAAATGCTTCATCATTGCTCTTTCATATTTTAAATTCTTGAACAGCGTAGAGGATATAGTCCATCCTTTCGCACCTCATGGCTAGCATTACCTTCTCTTTTCATTGTTTGTTTATTACCTCCATTTCCAAGTCTCTTTCAGCAGATTCAAATTGTATCACCCCTTCTTTGGCAGCTGTCTTTAAACTGACTGACATATTCATATTGAGTTCCATGAATTATACTTTTCACAGTTTCAGTAATTTTTGTTTTCAAATAAAATTAGATTCTGGTCACTTAATTTAGGATTTCTTAATTACTTCAGTATATTTGGAGATTTCCAATTAAATGACATGTGGCAGAAAAACAACAGTGTAACTATATTGGCAATAGCAATACCAATAAAGAAATGAGACAGTGTATTAACCAGAAATAAAAAGAATGCAGATTTACACTAAAGTTGACTACATTGTATTTGGAATAAAAATTATGGCTTTTGACTATTTAATACTGTAAAATTGAGCAAACCTTGTCATGACCAGAAATAAGTCTGTCAATGATGAAATTTATCAAACAAAAAAGAAAATGTGAATTTTTGAAATCTAAGCTCAACTTGCTGAGCCAACGTTGGTGGGAAGCAAAACATATCCCTTTTTTTTATCACTTTCACGTTGTTGTCAACAGTTTGCTAAGGTTTTGTTTTTTTTAAAAATTATTAATTTACTTATATTCCCTAAATCACTTGATAGATTTTCTTCATACAGGAGATAAATAATTGCAATGTTAAGAGAATTGATTCAGAAAAAAAGCTCAACTATTTTTACCTTGATGTCAAGGTCATACTTTATATAGTAGTGCTCACATTATAGGATTGACATGCAAGACCCGACTTTCACATTAAATATACAGCGATATAATAAAAAGTAGATACAATTACACCTTTTGTTTCTGATCAACTTGTCAAACTTCACTCACTTTTAGCTCATGGGATATCAAATGGGTAAGGTTCAAAGTTTGTCAGTTGTGTATCAGGTGACATGGAAATGTTATTTTGGAAATTTATTTTGAATACAAAATATGAGAAATACTTTGATTAAGAAGGTAAGCAAATTCTTGTTTATTGTAGATGACATAAGAATTCGCTTCTTTGAAGAGAGGGATGAAGAAACAGTTTGGGAAAGCTTTGGAGACTTTTCCCAGAATGATGTGCACAGACAGGTTTGTTTCAAAATTGTATTAAAAAATTATGTGTAATTGCCAGAACACATTTCAGAGAAAATGTATTTATGAATTTATAAAAATGCTTGAACCAATAGAGTGGCACAGATGCAGACTTACAGCTATCTTATTCTGCACTTAATGTCATAGGGTCCTTTCCGTATTGGACAAATGATGCTGATCTACCGTCAAGTATGTATGTCAAGAAATTTCAACAGTACAACAGTAAGCATCCTTCTGATGCAGATTTCTTGCAATTGCCTATTATTATCGTTTGCCAGAATACTGCAGCAAACATTTGTATTCAGAATACAATAAGCAAAATGATGCCAGTGAAAGGAACCAATTCAGAATTAAATCTTTCCCCCCATTTTCATGCTAGGCTTACATCTGGCGATATTGATATCAGACATTGGCAGTGTTCTTGACATACCTTGCACAACTTGCAATTATTCTCAACTCTTTATTAAAGAATGAATCAATTTATAAAATAAATTTTGTTGAATGTCTGTTAATGAAATTGTTTACAAAAGTAAATCTAGTTAAAGGAATTTTTATTCACCATTATCAATTCAACAGGACGTGTAATTTATGGCTGAACTGGTTCTCATAAACCCGAGTTTTTTTATTTAGAGACCTTTCAGATTTGCTTAAACAATACCAATTCACCAACAAATATTTCTGTCATTAAAAAAAAAATTAGTAAAATCTTCTCAAAAATGGCATAACAGACCTTGAAGAATTTTGACAAAAAGCACTAGAGCCTAAAGGCCTTAAGTTTGTACAAATCAATCCAATCTGTCTAAACCTATACTACATACCAATTGAAATAAACTTCAAATGGCTTTGTTTACAAAATAAAAATGCTTAATTTAATTGGATACGATTTGGTGAAGGTATTCGGGAATGAAGGCCTTTCAGTTTTATAAAAATGATGGTTATTCATCATCATACATGGCTACTAAAAATAGAAAGCCTTCAAATGACTTAAGAAAAACTGCAGACGGAATTTGATACAAAGCATCTTGGTATGAAGATCTCTCAGCTATGTACATACACAAATCTGCTATACATTTGGCCACTAGAATAATCAGGAAGACCCATACAAAATTTTCTGAAAAATTGGTTAACATTAGTGGAGCCAGTTTCAGACAAAGCTTGGCATAAAGTCTTTTAATATGTACAGATGATGCCAATCTGTTATTCTTAACCTTCCATGATAGAAAGCATAAATCCAGCCTCAATTTTTCAGCCAGCTTCCATCATTTATTTTTTAGATACTAATCCTCATGGGCTTCTTGGTTTATATTTATTTTTTTTTTATTTTGGGCAGTTCGCTATTGTATTCAGAACCCCAGCCTACAAAGATCAGTACATCAGTAAACCTGTGGAGGTGAAGATGCAGTTACAGAGAATATCAGACCTAGATGGGAGTGACCCCATTCCCTTTACATACATGCCAGAGGATCCAGGTAAAAGCACTTGTGTTGGCACAATTTGTACTGTATTAGGTGTGGAGACCTTAATATAAGAACTGAACTTTAACTTTCATATATTAATAGCATGTTGGCATGCATGTATGACCAATTTAATGATTTTCTTACAGAGCTATTTTCTTTTTTCTAGATCCAGACAGAATTCTTGAAAAGAGAAAAAGGAAAGCAAATTCAAGCTTCTTTGGAGACGGTATTTATTTATAAACTATTTTGTGATTTAAATGATTTAAAGTTTGATTGTGTCTTTATCTTAATGCTTTAGTTTATTAATGTAGAAAACTTCTTGAGGCCAGCAAATCACGTGTTTTGCGAGTACACTTTAGACCCTTTATTTTCAGACATGTAGTATTTAATATTACTCTGTATATGAATTACAAATTTCTTTAGAGTTGCTTGGAAGAAAACTTTTTTCTTTGGAGTTGCTGTGAAGAGAACATTTTTCTTTAGAGTTGCTTCTTGAAGGATGTTTTTTTTAAAATAAAAATATATTTTAAGTAGTTTGCAACTTTTTTACGTTTCCATTTTGAAAAACGTTTTGTTATTCACCTTTAACCTTTTGCATGTACATTATTCATACAGATTATATTAGCAACTACTTAGACCTTTCGGGGTCCCGAGTGGTCTAAAGCGCTGTCCGCTATGGATAACTGCCATCTCACCTGTCTGCATGGGTTCGAGTCTAGGATTCGGCGAATGTGGATATGTGAGAAAGCTTGCCAGTAGCATCTCATGGGTTGGTGGTTCTTTCCGGTGATTTCCCGGTTTCTTCCTCCACCATTAATACTGGCCGCCATGTGCTGAAAAATGGCGTTAAGCCCAACAACTACAACAACAACAACTTAGACCTTTCAGTTGATTCATCCTGTGTCCATGATATTGCTGTCACATGACATGCTTAATTTTTGTTAGTTACTGCACTCTTTTAAATAGGATGCAGTAGTGAACTTGAGTTAGGTAAACATCACATGTGTCAGGTGATCAAAACATGATGAAATGACATTTACTATACAGTAGCCCCTCTCTTGAACAGCCCCCCCCTCACCAATGGCCCCCCGCTCCTTATGGCCAGAATCTGAAGGCACCAGCGAATTTGTGTTCAAAATCACTTCTTTACGAAGAAAGCATTTTGTCCGCTCAACAAATGTGTCGTCTGCATAATTAAATCGCCTACAGTCAGCAACATCGGAATAACTCATTACCAAACATTAACATGTCATCACGTACACGAAGATGATTATTTCAGAAAACGTCGGTTATTATAGTCTATGATATCAGGTGAGGTGGGGAGGGGGACTGGTCAAACAAATTTAGGTAGAAAAGACTCAAATAAAACAATTTTATGTTGAAAAGACTCTAATAAATAACATAACCGATAAGTTATTTAGCAGCAATGGGAAAATGGAGCAAATGGAAAGAGAATTGCGTATCTACCAAGATTCAAATGACGTTTTTGAATGGTTCTGCAATGTGCATGACAACACCAAATCGCATATCATGCTTACGCCAAGAATAAGAACTATTAATGCATATTCAGTTGAAATAAGTCAACTATTATAGCACAAGAACCGTTCAATATTTAATGTTGCTTTTAAACGAAGATATTAAATGCTTTACAAAATGAAGCTTTCTTACTACATACATATACTTCTCACAAAAAATTTAGTCCCCCTCTGAAAAGGCCACCCGCCTTATAAGGCCACTTTCCCGGTGCAGAAGGGGTGGCCGTATAAGAGGGGGACTACTGTACTAAATATGCCAGTGTCATGACCTTGAAGATTGGCAAAGTGGCATAGGTATGATCCTGTGATTCAAGTTAGGCAGAATCATGTATTATATTGAATTTAATTTAAAACACTTAGAGCCACTATCAGTTACAACTAAATTAATTCAATGCTGTTTAATCACCCTGACAAACTAAATATACTTTATAGGAGTGAAAAGAAATAAATTTGATTCAAAAGTAAATAGTATTGAACCATCTACATGAATTTCAAAGTAAAAATGTGGAATGAACAAAGTTGTTATATTTTAATTTAATTATAACTTTTATATTTAAATCAGGGACAATCATTTTAGTATGTTAACTGGAGTGTTTGTGCAGAGTATTGATTAACAACCAACAAATTTCTCTCGCTCTGTAAATGTCCACCACAAGCAGAACATATTATGATGTCTGTCTGTCCATGCATGTATGCAGTTCATTGATAAAAAATAGAGGCCACCTGTATTGTTTGCCATGGTTTTATGCTTTCCATCATAAGGTGTTTCCTTTTTACATCTGTCCCATCACTATAAATCTTGGCCTTTCCACTAGTGTCAAATTTCATTTATGTTCATTAAATTTTGCAGGCTTTCACAGATCAAAATAAAATTTGGTGTGAATCTTTACTTTAAGAAGTCAGAGAACAATTTTCACCCATTACTGACAGAATTTAATGGAGTTATTGCTTTTTTTTGCAACATGAATAGAAATATTTAGTATGATGCTTTGAATCCAGTATAAATACATTTCTGGCTTATTACACACCCATATATATGACAACATGCCCAGCTGTTATGAATATGTATCAAGTTTGACATTAAAAAAATATTTTAAAAGTGTTACTATTATCCCATACAAGCTGGCTCAAAATGCAAACACCCTGATTTGTGGACAAAGACCAAGATCTTCTATTGCATTGTATGATGGCAGATAAAGATCTGGGCATTTTGCAATTGGACCAGAGTTATCTGACCTTGATCCCTGCAAGAGACACTAGAAAATGAGACAAAAATGATAGTGGAGATAAGAGTTATAAATAGATCAACATAGAGAAAGACAAAAGATATCACAATATCCCAGACTCTAAAGCATGGGGATAAAATTATGTACCTTATATATTTGGTTTTAAGGTTCTTGTTTTTCCTTTTTACATTTAGGTGCACCAATATCACAAGAAGATCTCAAACAAAGGCTGAAACTTAAAGCAAGTAGGTCATCTACCCAGAGCAAACCAGAAATCAAAGTCAAGCAGGAATGTAAGTCAATATTTATTGGAATAAGCTTATATCATCATTATTTACAACAAACCCATTAGATGATGTAGACCAGTCCAATATTTATGTTAAATCAAGATAGTTAACCACAATATGGTAAGAATATCAAATAAATATATGGAATTATTTGTCTGAAAAAAAAAAAAGATTACAGAAGGCAGCAAAGTTATTTCATTATATAGAGCAACCCTGCTTCCAGACTTTTCCATTTTTAAAATGTGGCCTGGAAGTCTAGAACATAGAACTTTTTTACTTGGATTTAAGTGGCTTAGTTAGTAGTGCATTAGACTCTTAATCCATGTATCCTGGGTTCATTACCCTCTAATACCCTCATAGGTTGTCTGCTTGGGAGAGTTCTTGGGAAAAACACATAGCTTCTATTTCCTTGGTATGATATAGCCAGTGTGTTTAATGTGCCATTAAAATACGACCAACATAATTTTCAAGATCTTCAAGAGAATTGTGATAATTAAATTTAATTAAAAATAATCTACTCGATTCAGATAAAGGAAGCAAATCACTCATTTAGACTTTATTTCTTATGTTGATCAGAAGTTAAAGTATTCCAATTGTGTTTTTCTCTTGCAGTGATGACTCCAGAAGTTCCCAAATATTCCTTTGACAATTTTGGTATACAAGATCAGGGAAATATGTTTGGATCTGAATTTGGCAATACAGCAGGGGCAGGGGCATCAGCATTCTCAGCAGTGGCAAATTCTCAGATGGACAACACAGTCTTCTCCCAGACTAGTATGTCGGGTGGAAAAGTACAGTACTCAGCTAGAAGTCCTGCAACATCACAAATGTCAGTTTCACAAATGGACAGTGGCAACACCTTGATGCCAAATGCTGGTGTGGGACAGCAAAGTACACAAAACAATCCCAATCAGATTGTAATTGACATTAACAATCCCAATGTTATCGCCCAGCTACAGTTATTAATGTTAGTGAGCCAGCAGCAAAAAAATATCAGTAATGAGAACATTATTAACGATCCCAATCTGCAGGCAGCAGTGGCTAGTAATCAAGGAGACTACAGTTCACTCGACTCAATGCTGGCAAACTATTTAGAACAGCAGCCGAGTGGTGATGTGTCAATGCCTTCCCTGGGAAGTATGGGGGACATAAATCTGGATAATCTTGGAGCATTTGAAAATGTTTCTGCCGAAGGAGTTCCAAATTTTGATGAAACTAAAGAAGCAATAAATTCACTCAACCAAGCTAACTAATGCATTTGTGTCCTGAAGACATCATGCTCATTATTTACATTTCACTTCATCCTAAAACTGTTGAGCCTTGTTTTTTCTTCAAATTTTATATACGTGTAGGATTTTTGTTAGATATGGTTGAAATGTCAGATGTTTTACATTATTGTAATTATAATTTGAGTGTTGCCAAGATCTCATGGCTGAATGAATTTTTTTTTACTTTAGTGTCTTGGTTTTATTGTTTCATGCTTTTATACTTGTATATTTTAAATGCAAAAATGGATGTTGTTGAAATGGACATTGGACACATGATATCCATGGTTTAATGAAGTTGGCTAATTATAAATAGATTTTCATATATTTTGTTTCATTCATTTCTTTAGAGCATGTGGAATACTTATGTACAGTGATGTAAAAGTATCGATGATAATTACTCCTTTCATTCTCCATCTGTACTTGTACATAGTGAAACATGCTTATCTCTTACCAGCAGCAAAACTAGTGTTAAGATCTAGGATTATATTTTGGGGCCAGAGGCTTGGAGGGTCACTTTATAGCATATTGTTTGTTGTCTATTACTGAATTTATTTTGTATTAATAGTAACAAAGTTTATGGTCTTACATTTGTAAGTAACAAATTATGGCATGCCATTATGATAAGCCGATCACCTCGGATATGGTTCTCCTTGAAAATCATGGTAGTAGGTGGCACTTCTGGTATCCACAAATGTTCTTCAGCCCTAGAGGTCTGCTGCTTGGCAGCAGGCTGTTCATGTCAGATTGGTCCATTGGAGTTTCTTTTCCATGAAGCTTCTCCAGATCTCTTTTGGGTGTCCTCTTTCCCACTTCCCCAGTGGTGTCAATTTCAGTACAGTCTTCAAACAGTAGTAGAAAGTAATTGCTGTAGGTTTTCCTGTAGTATTGTTTTGGATGTTAGTATAAATTCTCTCAAGACATCTAAGGAAAATAATTTAGAAATAAAATTAAAATTAAAATTAAAATAAATAACACAATCTTGTGATATTTACTTCTAATTGATCTTCTGCAAATTTAAAAAAACTTTAAAAATTTAAAAACTTTAAAAATTTAAAAACTTTACATGCTTTAAGCCTTTTGTTGTAAAGTTTCAAAGTCAATTAAAAGACAGTTAATCATAATGTATTTCAGAGACTCCTGGTTTTCAGTGGAATCTTACTTGACTTCATTACTTGATGTTTTTAGCTCATAAAATTAAGTGATTTTGTGGTATGGTCTTGTATTATTTCTGAAAAAAAAACATTTGGCCATTTTTGACCAAATTATCAGGTCACATACAAGAATGAAAGGTTTTCAGATTTGTACAGATGATGTTAATCTACAATCAAATATGGCTACTGTTTACTAAAATCAAGAAAAACTGGACTCCTGCCCATCAACAATCGTGCTATTTTTAAGTTTTCCCAAAAATTTCCCTTGACCATTTTCAATCAAGCTTGCCAGAGAATATTTTGGCATATATGCCTTTTAAGTTTTGATGCCAATTCATTATAAGAAATGCCTGTCTTGAAAAAATATAACAACAAAAATCCCTCAAAAAATGATTTCTTTTCAATAATTGCACAACTGAATTTAATAAAATGCATTCAGGCATAGAGAGCTTTCTAATTTGAGTAAATGATGCTAATCCACCATCAAATAGGCTGTCTTTACTAAAATTATATAAGCAATTAAATGACTTCTCAAAAACTGCTCAGAAGTTGTCCAAATTTGGCAAAGAGCTTCTTGATTTCGATGGATTTCAAATGCATACAAATGATGCTGACTTGCTGTCAAATGTGGTCACCAATGCAATAATAAAAAACACATTCAAATGACTTTCGATAAACAGAATTTGACATACCTTGCAAAAAGCATTTTGGCATAAATAACTTTTATCAAATGCCAATTTCAGTACTAAAATTGTAAAAAAAAAATCTTTAAATAAGTAAGAAACTATTTAGCAGACTTTACAGCATTATGATGTGGAGGGCATTCTGATTTATAATGTTGATTTGACATCAAATATGGCTGGCATTACTAAAAATAGAAATTCTGTTATTCTACTTCTAAAAATCTAACCAAGAGATTTCAACCAAAATTTGCAAAACAAAACATTATGGCATAATTGATTGGCACAAATATGCAAATCTGCCCTCAAATATAGATGTGGTTGCTAAAAATAAAACTTTTAACAAAGTGTGACCAAATTGACAAAGTGTTTTAGCTCGAATGTGTTTCAGCTGCAGGAAGGATTCTGTTCCAACATCAAATACAGCTGCCATTACTAAAAGCAGAACATTCAGTTTTCTCTCAGCTGAAAAGAATTTGACCAGCTTTACCCACAAAGCATTTTGACATTGCAGCCTTTAAATATAGTTTGTGTGATTGGAGTTTTTAATGAGGCTTTAACAATTTTCCAGTCATAACACTATTATGTTTGCAGTGTGGCAGTTTATGCTGATGCCTAGCACTGGGGTATCATGCAACAGACATGTAGCATTATGCCCTATCCAGTCGTACTATCCTGATACCAGGCTGACAAATCCTAACAATAACCTTTTAATGTGAGTGCCATGTGAGGCAGCTGTTTGTACCATTTTTGTAAGTCTGGTATGACTCAAGGATTTAAACCTGCAATCTCTGACATCTGAGGCAGACTGTCTTACCACTTAGGCCACTGGGGCGGTGTCTTTCAAAATAGGATAAAAAATATGCTGCTGAAAATAATATTTTTAAAAAATGAGAACCTCTGATTCAATTGTTTTCATGATACTGTTAACAGTATTGGAAGAAACTTTAACAGAAAGGTTCTTGCTGGCTCAGATTTTTCAGCTACTTTAAGCTGATATCAGCCAGATGAGCACTCTAAATCCCTCATGGGCTTCTTGTTAATGCTATTTATGTATTTGTTATAGCTGTTGTAATTGAATTAAATTCGATGTCATTATATCCATCGCCCAGGCCCTCAAAAAAATCTCAGAAATTATTGTATGTCACATTGGTGATAATGAACAGTTATACGTGAAATGGGTATACATGAAATGAGTCCAACAAATTGCCAGAGTGATTCAGGCCATCATTTCTGACAATAAAATGCGGGACAAAACATGTCTACTTATTAGTCAAACCTCAACAGCAGAAGTATACTGGTATAAAATATTTGCTTACATTAGGTATAGATGAGCGGAAAAAAAGTGTAGATAGCCCAGTTAAGGCATTCCTTGAATGTATGCTTTTGATATGTACATCTGGTAGCTGTACTTTTTTTAAAAATAAAGTATATACTATTTTCAGTATGATTAATAATCATGTATAACAACTTTTGGATTTAGTGCCATTGATATTTCTTTAATGTTCTTATACTTTTTGGAGGAGCATTACAGTTTACCGTTTACTGGGCATTGTCCTTTTGCCTGATAGCTGAAATAAAATCTTTTCTGGATGTTTGATGTTTGTGTCTTTTAAAGAAGGTTAAGACACAATACCACCATCATGTGCCATACATATTCAGAGTATGTTAGGCTTTTCTGTGTTAGCTTTAAATCTTGGCTAATTGAAGCAGTTGGTTGAAATGCTTGAAATAATTCAAGTCATTCTGACAAGAAAACCAGCTTAAATATTTTATTGATTTTTCATATGATATATTAAAAGGATAGAAAAACTTTCCTTCAGTCTAATTTGTTTTTAATGATGGTAGTGAAGCTGAAGCTAGTTTTTGCACATATTGTCATTATGGGCATTCTTCCCCCCCCCAACCCCTCTAAAATCTCAGCATTAAGAGTTAGTGTTAGGACTGGTTAACCTGGTGTTGGAATAATGAGATTTTCAAGATGGCCACTGTAGTAGAGGTCAAATCAGCACCATGTCCATTTGGGACAAAACTAGATCTTCCTTTGAAATCCCTAGTTTTAAATGGCTGATAATGAAGGGTAGCAATAAAAAACTTTTCAAGATGGCTGCCATGGTAACTATGTTGGCAGTCCAAGTAGCATATTTATATTTAAGACCAACTAGATATGTCTTCTGGTTAGACCTCATATTCATATGATTTCTCATTCTTGAATAATAATGACAGCATAGTGTTTAAGGTGGCTGCCATGGTGGCACTATTTTCATTTAGGACCAACTTTCCATCATATGAAGTCTTTATAGTGATAAACACATGTTATGACATCTATTCAGGAGGAGTAGTGCAGTAAGTTTCAAGATGGCCACCTCATGTCCATATAGGATTTCTGAGAACCACCATATTTTATTTAGGACCAAATAGACCACAAGATGGATGCTTGAATAATTTCATAGCAATCCTCTAAATAGGTTAAATGAAGCAGTGGTAACATGCTTGTGCTAACAGATGTAATGACATTACATTCCATTAGCTCTTCTGTTCGGTGACCAGTAGAGTTAACTAGAGACATGTTCAAACAATTATTTTCATAACTTACGGAATCAACGGTCCTGGAAGAAACTTAAACTGAAAACATCCAACTCACTGAGCCAATGACCCAGGCTAATGATGAAACCTAGAAATGCTCTCCCACAGATGGACATCATCAGTATTACAACTTTGTGATGACCAAATTTGCTGTTTAAAAAAGGCTTGGCAATCTTTACTATAATAGATTTCACCCACAGTTACAGCTCTGCCACAATCATTCAAATATGGCACTGACTGCTGGGCTGGTACTGACATGGTGTAGTGGTTCACTTGGACCAGTTCTGGACATGCAATCCCAACTTGCAGATCCAAATTTTGGTAATGGTAATCATTCCCTCTGCAACCACTACTGGACATGTGTGTCAGCTGGCACCTAGAACTAGAACCAAGTTTGGTGAGCTCTCTTTCTGGTATACACAGTCTTGGCTTCTAGAAGCAGACAGGGTGTGGTCTTGTTAATTTCTGTCTTGGTTGTCTTCAGTGACCATTGTAACTGGCACCAGATTTGGTGAACCAGTCTCCATAAAGGTCCATCAAAGTTCCTGGCTCCATTACAGTCCAGTTCCCCAAACTCTAAGTCTTGGACAACCTGGTACCCATCTTGGACCTTCAACAATATTCAAATTGAATGTGTGATCACTTTGTCCTGACATGGATGGACTCCCTGCTTCGTTCATCATCCTCCACTACTCACTTCACAGGCTCTGACTTTGCTACCTTCAAAGTAAGCTTTCTTGTCACCCATTCCAATACGTTTGAAGGCACATGCTCACAACAACCCTGTGTCTTCCTTAATCTGATGATGTCCATAGAAAGACCTATATTCTCCAGATATCTATTGAAGTCTGTGTTCTTCCTGCCTCTTCTATTCCATGGTATCATTTTGGAAACAAGTTAATCAAATTTAACCTGACTTTTACAAGATACATATAAATTTTCTACACTTAAGTCCCACTTGTTGACAGCCAATGCAGACCTGAAAATATCAAATTAAAATGATAATGTGCACCTGTTATTAAGCTAGGTTCAGCTGCACTGATATGCGATTGTACTGATACTGTTGTGGCATATAAAAACATGGAAAAGGCAAATGCTACATGAGGAGGAGGTTGAAGATGGTAACGTGTTCCTATGAACTATCTGGTGTATATGTAATGTAGACATTTCTTTAATGGTATCATTAGACTCTAAAGCCCACAGTAAATTCCTGTTTCCCTGTAGCAATGTAACATCAACAAAGATGTAGGAGTATATCAGTCTATACATGTCCAAATTTAAAGCAATCAATACTCAAAGCTAATATGAATGATAGCAGTCCTTAGAATTAATTCTTGCATGACTTTTCCATTTCCTTGGTTTCGATTAACATACTGAAAAGTCACAAGCACCTGGTGATTATTTTATGTGAAAGTCACAAATTTTGTATTTCATACACTTGTGAAGGCATAGCCAATTCTTGTGGTCACTCTGAATGCTGTATGCTCATTCTGTATACATATTGACATATTTAAAATGTAAATTACCTATTTTAAACACAGCTGTGCTTACTTACCTTTTTGATTGAAATGGTTTCTGAAAGATATTTGAGATAATTCACAGCCAACACCAGAACAAATTTCCAGACAACCAACACAATTTTTATTGCTATTTGGAGTCCCCATAAGACATCTTTATTAGTGGCATGCTTTCATAACAAAATTTCAACCAGACTTACAATGCTTCCCGCTTCTATGTCATATACATAGTCCAAAACCCATCTGTAGCTGCTTGTATTTTTGGCAACCATTTTAGCGGACTTGCATACAAAGCAAGGGAAAAATCCCAAACATCTGACTATTGACAGAGGGTTTACATACAAATACAATATTATTCATAACGTGCTGGGCATATAATGCATTGTTTATGGTGTCTCTTGTTTGTTTATGCTAAAAGGTGTCTCTTGTTTGTTTATGCTAAAAGGATATAGTTTTTCCATGGCCAGAATATGGGACACACTTTTGTTTATTCAGAAATAACTTGTTTTTTTTTTAGCAAATATCTGAATTTCAGATGAGTCTGAGCAAATGGCACAGTATCTACACTTGGCCTATTCTGTGCATTATCCTAAATGACTTGTATAAAAAACTAAGTTACAGTTACTTGTAATGTACTGATGAGTTTAACTAATGGCAGACTCTCAAGAAGGCGTGGTTATCACCTCTGATATTTCAAATGTATCTAGTTTGTTTTGTTAAAAGTTTTATAGCTGGAATGTTTTGACTACTTTACATATTTTCATGTCCTCTACTAAGGCTGTATTCTTTTTTATACTGCATCAGAATGTTTTTTCTTCAATAAATGAAAGTATAGAGCCACTTAAAACACAATATTGAAAGGATGGCCTATTATTTTTGAATGACATTTCTCTACCATTCAATTTATCAACTAATCAGTCAGGTTTTAATAAACTTAAGCCATATTTGGGCCAGTTTACCATATATCTAAAAGTATCACCTGCTTATAGTGTTAATTAAGTTTAAACCCATATATTTGTTTCTATATTAAACACAATAAAACCTAAGGACATCACAGATGCCATGGTGATATTCAAAGCAGAGATATAATGTCCGAAAGTAATATCACTATGGGACTATTCTGTGTTTTACTGAATCAATGGTACATTTTTTTCATCATTTAATAAATACAATGTACAGATTATACTGTACCATCTGTGTACAGATTATACTGTACCATCTGTGCACAGCTCAATGAAATCTATACAACTTTAAAAATATCATTAATAACATCTGCAGTGAGCAGTCTGACATCCAAAATCCTATATTTTTATTGATTACTTACCAAATCCACCCAAGTATTATCGCTGGATGAATGGCTAGAGGCACATTATCCTCTTTGCTCTAAATAACTAGCACTCATCAATAAGGAAAGATAATATAGTTTTTCAGGTCAACGATGTTTATTTCTCAGTTGCTATAGTGCATATTTTTCAGAAAATAAAAGAATGTTTATGACAATTTTACAATAAAATATTGCAAACTATCACAGTAATGATTAAACTCTCTTCTCTGAAAGTGCAGTGGTCTCTTCCCCTTCCTCCAACTTCTTGGGCCAGTCCAATTCAACTGACTGAAACAAATATTCACATCATTTATTGACAACTTTTCCTTTGGAATGAGCTGTAACAAAATCACATTTACAGTTATGGGCAAGTATTTGAGAAGGCATGAGCTATGTAATAATATAACTAATTCAAAATACAGTCTACCCTTGTTTTAAAGTGACATAAAACTGACATAATGGACAATGATGGTAGATAAATTGCTTCTGATGAGATTGATGGTAATAATCAAGGATAGACAAATAGAAAGAAAGTTAAATATGATAAGTAATCAATATAGAATTCTGAGAAGACAAAAAAAACTTTAATAAAGTAAAATCAGTTACAATTAATCATTAACAATTACAAAATGTAAAAATCTGTATCTTATATCCTGTGCAATTCAACTGGTTTTAAAAGGGATTATGAAAGGTGAAATTTAAGCTAACATCATTTGATCATAAATTAAAAAAGGAAATTTTCTTTTACTCCAGATTTTATTATGAATGAAGCAATTTTCTCTTTTATGCCTGAAATCTAAATCTCAAACATCAGAGCTCTGAATCATTGGAAATACTGCAAGAAAATGGTCAAATTGACACAAGTATTCTTATCATGGAATCTCAAGTTCAACAGGAAATATGAGGCAATTTAAACGGTTCATTGAAAACAAGCAATTCCAGAAAGTGTGGTTATAAAGGTTTTCCCATTATTACAGCCGATCAGCAAAAAGAATACTGCACAATAATTTCATTGGCTCTTTTGGACCAATCAGAATCACATAAATTTATATGTAACATATATCAAAATATGAAACTGCACATACTATAGGAAAATAGTACACACTATGTGATAAATGACGATAAGAAAATTTACAGTAATCAGATAAATGACACTTTTATTTATAATTTCTAAACATCAAAGTAAATTTAACAATTTATGTTGGATACTGAACTTGTTCTAAATTTGATTTATACAAAACTACTCTAAGAATAAAAGGTCTGCCACTGAAGATTCCTTTCTGCAAGACAACGTATTCTAAACTTCATTTCTTCTTACCTCAACATCAAGTTCTAGGATATCACAGTCCATATCCAGTAATGTTGTCATGTTAGGTACTGTCCTTCCAAAGTCCCCATGTACAAACTCCTTAATATAACTGTATTTAGTTCAGGATATTACAAGTTAATAAACTTTGTTCTTAACAGTTATAACCTTCAGTAAGTATAGTGGCCCCTTCACTATTAAACCCCTTCAGTAACTATAATGGCCCCTCACTTTTAAATGCCTTCAGTAACTATAGTGGCCCCATCACTTTTAAATGCCTTCAGTAACTATAGTGGCCCCTCACTTTTAAATGCCTTCAGTAACTATAGTGGCCCCTCACTTTTAAATGCCTTCAGTAACTATAGTGGCCCCTCACTATTAAATACCTTCAGTAACTATAGTGGCCCCTCACTTTTAAACCTCTTCAGTAACTATAGTGGCCCCTCACTTTTAAATGCCTTCAGTAACTATAATGGCCCCTCACTTTTAAATGCCTTCAGTAACTATAGTGGCCCCTCACTTTTAAATGCCTTCAGTAACTATAATGGCCCCTCACTATTAAATGCCTTCAGTAACTATAGTGGCCCCTCACTATTAAACCTCTTCAGTAACTATAGTGGCCCCTCACTTTTAAATGCCTTCAGTAACTATAGTGGCCCCTCAATTTTAAATGCCTTCAGTAACTATAGTGGCCCCTCACTTTTAAATGCCTTCAGTAACTATAGTGGCCCCTCACTATTAAATACCTTCAGTAAGTATAGTGGCTCCCTCACTATTAAACCTCTTCAGTAGCTATAGTGGCCCCTCACTATTAAATGCCTTCAGTAACTATAGTGCTCTTCTCTATTAAGCCCTTCAGAATAATACTGTTCCTCTTAACAATGCATGCTTGATAATAGATCCCAAAAAATCGGTAAAATTGTTTTATCATTTCTATTTAATCTGACTTTTTTTTAACTCTTTGACCAAGAAAACTAATTACAGTGGTGCCCCTCATGAATGCATCCCCTAACCAGCGACTGTCCACTCTTTACAGCCAGAATCCCTTCACACCCACGAGTTGTGTTCAAAAGTACCCCTCAAGAAAGGCCACCCCTCTATTATAACCAGTGTACAACATATAAGTGCAAAAATGCAAAATGTTCCTTCTCAAGCAGACATATTTTAATATGTGTCCAGAACCAATATTTAATTATGGTAAGGTAAGTAATCAGATTATCTTTGACAATGTCTGTTCTGGAGGCCAGGTTTTCATTACTGAAAGAAGTGTTGGCTAAAGTATATGTACCACTATTGATGTGAACAGGAAATGGGATCAGCAATGTTTTGATAGAGCTTTGTTTTGAAAATTGACAATTATGACTGGATGTAATTATCAAGATCATAACATGGCCAGATAAAAAATGGGGTCAGCAATGTTTTGATAGAGCTTTGGGCTTAACTACAGCATCAGGTTTAACACACACACACACACACACACACACACACACACACACACACACACACACACACACATTCAGAAATTAACCTTGAACAGGGTACCAGACAAAGACCAAAAAATCAGGTGACAGTAAATTTATCACTTCCTTTAGAACAAGGCATTTCATTTCAAAAAGTTTTGTCTGCAAAATTAAGTTGCAGTACTGTACAACAAAGGAATAAATGATTACAAAACTTTAACATACTATCACACAAATGAAGAAAATAATACTTTAGAACAAAAGTAACAGCTATTTGACTTGACAATGGGGAGAGTTCACTTGCTGAAAAATTTTGTTGGGAGACTCAAATAAACAATATCGTAAAAGATAAGAATATTCTGTTTGCAGTGGGAAAATGGAAAGAGATTTATTTTAAATATGAAACAACATGTGTGCCAGGTTTAAATAATATTTGTTCAAGGTTTTGAAATATGCATGCCAACAATACTCCACTCTCATTTCACACCTAAGAATAAGAACTATTATTTATGTTACTTGAAATAACTCTGGTTTTTAAGATGAGAACATTGTAATAAGTAATGCTACTTTTAAATAAAGATATTAACTGCCTTAGGTTATAAGTAGCTTTCCTATTATACACACATACACATCTCACAAATATAGTCCTCTTCAGGAAAGGCCATCCACCTTACAAGGCCACTTTACTGAGGCAGGTGTGTGTGATTTAGATTTTTAACATAGCTTTAAAAAAATTTCAGTCATATTGCTACGATGTCTGCAGTGTGACAGTTTATAGTGATGTCTAGCTCTGGGCCATCTTGCCACAGATATGTGGCATGATGTACCACACAGTCACATAATCCTAACACTAACCTCTTATTGTAGAGCGCCAAGTAAGGCAGCTGCTAGTACCATTTTTTAAAAGTCCTTTGATATGACTCTGCCATGGTTCGAACCTGTGATGTTCTTACCATTAGGCCACTGGAGCAGTTTGATGCAGATGGAGTGGTCATATAGGATGGAAACCACTGTATAATGTGCTTTCTCATCAGTAAATACTGCATTTTTGAGGTTTTTTGCTCTTTTACAACAAATCATTGTTGTAACATACCTCACTACAATTCTCCCTCACTAATAATGCTAATCATTTCTATCACTCCCATGAAAAACAACTAAAATGAGGAAGCAGGCAATAGTGTGAAGCTACAAATCTTTGGTCTGTGGTTACCTCAATCTCCTCAAGCCTTCCCCACCTCAAACGCCATTCAATTCACATGCCAACATATGAGCAAAATGGAATGAATTGTAATATCCAATCTGCATTGAATACACTTTGTCATTTTTGTTTTTCATTAACCTGCAGCAAGACAATTCTATGAAAACCTAGGGATGTTTTTTTTTTAACTTTTATTGTGGATCATTGAGCTTAACACACCATTACTGTGGTGCAGCTTGAACCTACAGCTGCTGGATTAGAGATTTTCAATCCAGACTAACCATCAAACCTACCTGGCTAGTGGCACTCACAACATTTAAAAATTGCTTACCTTTTCCTGTTACCTCAAATACTATAAAGAAAAAAAGTGATGAAGACCATGCATGGTATATGTAATTCATCGTAAATAAATTGTGTATGTTTGACCCATGAGACACCCATCAAACTGAGACACCCATCATACTGTGACACCCATCAAACTGAGACACCCATCAAACTGAAACACCCATCATACTGAGACACCCATCAAACTGAGACACCCATCATACTGAGACACCCATCAAACTGAGACACCCATCAAACTGAGACACCCATCATACTGTCTTCAGTTTCAAAGTCTAAAAGTAATACCATTCTCTACTATCCTCCTCAATACCAGCCACAGTCATTTACCATGGTCACAACCAACATTATTCATCATGTAACATTTCCCCTTATGACCATAAGATTGGAAGCTTAACCTATGCTCTCCCCTTTGTTTAAATATTTGGGTGGAAAGAGGATACGTTCCAGCTTGGGTAGAAAGGTGCAGCTTGAAGTGTTGATCATCTATTCTGGTTGCTGACATTGTGTGAATCACTCTTTCTCTAGTAGCCAAAGGCCGCCTGGAATGATTGCATTTGGAACATTAGACTAAAAGAATCCAATTTGTTGCAGACAAAATTTTTGCATTATTTCATTCAATGAAAGTCTGAATCCACAAAAAAATTATAATTTAAAAAAATGATTTTCCAAAGATGGCCTAATTAATCAAATAAGCTTAAAAAAGACAGTGTACTACTGCTTAAAATACAAAACCTGTAATGTCTCTGTAATATTTTCAAAGTTTGGCAGTATAAAAATAAATGAATTTCTGAAATACTTCTGGCAGAACTGGCATTTATGACTTATTTCATTTAACAGGAAGATATCTGGGTAATTAAATCAAACATGTTAAGATAAGTTCGTAATATGCAGGAATATGTGACCATTCTTACCTGTGAAGAACTCTTATTGGAGTATTCTGCTGAATTTTGAGATCCTGCAATAGATGAAAATATGAAACTCTTACAATAGATGAAAATATGAAACCCTTGCAATAGATGAAAATGTGAAACTCTTGCAATGAAAATTTGAAACTCTTGGAATAGATGAAAATGTGAAACTCTTGCAATAGATGAAAATGTGAAACTCTTGCAATAGATGAAAGTGAAACTCTTGCAATAGATGAAAATTTGAAACTCTTGGAATAGATGAAAATGTGAAACTCTTGGAATAGATGAAAATGTGAAACTCTTGCAATAGATGAAAATGTGAAACTCTTGCAATAGATGAAAATGTGAAACTCTTGCAATAGATGAAAATGTGAAACTCTTGCAATAAATGAAAATGTGAAATTCTTGCAATAGATGAAAATTTGAAACTCTTGGAATAGATGAAAATGTGAAACTCTTGGAATAGATGAAAATGTGAAACTCTTGCAATAGATGAAAATGTGAAACTCTTGCAATAAATGAAAATGTGAAATTCTTGCAATAGATGAAAATTTGAAACTCTTGGAATAGATGAAAATGTGAAACTCTTGGAATAGATGAAAATGTGAAACTCTTGCAATAGATGAAAATGTGAAATTCTTGCAATAGATGAAAATGTCAAACTCTTGTGATAGATGAAAATGTGAAACTGTACATAAATATATAGAGCAAAGATCATTGATAATGCTTCCCCTAGGACTGGTATTTTCATAATGTCATATACAAATTCATAGTTAATTGATCAAAATGATTATGTACTTGTCCAATTTATACTGATATGGTTAATGACAGAGCTCATATGCAGTACAAATTATATTGGCACCGATTACTGTCTGAACTTATATATAATCCATTTTATACTACATAACTCATGTAGTCCAATTTATACATGTATGATTACTGTCAGAACTCATATGTAGTCCAATTAATAGTGGTATGACTACTGTCAGAACTCAGATGTAGTCCATTCTGTGTGGCATGAAAACTGTTTGAATTCATACAGAATGGTAATTAAATTGTAAAACAAAAATACATGCTATAATGAATTTTAAAAAAATAGCAATTTTTACCATCCAATCTACATTATCAACATACACATACATGCATCAGCCAGCAAATCATAAAAATCACTTTTATGTGAAAACTTCTTGTGTAATATTTTAATGATTTGTAAATTAGTAGTTTATTTATTTTTTGGATGGAAAGTTATTGTAAATAGTCATGTGCAGTATTTTAAGCAGTACTCAATTAGTCAGCATACAGGTGAAGAATGATAGCTAAAAAATACTTCTAAATTAGTAAAGAAAATAATACAAAATAAAAACTTCTTTTCATTTTTTAATTGCAGTGAACCAACAAGCCAAGATTTTAAGTACCTATCATAGATGATGTGAGATTAACATGCCTTTGCTATGTGATGCATTTGTAAGGCCTTTGTTATTTAACAATTTATGAATGATGTGTGGATATCACACTTATGTTACCCAATTATTCTTCTGTTATGCCTTTGCAATTTAAATCGACACCATTCTGTTTCTGTCTTCAGTAAAGTTAAGTAATAATACTGCATGTTAAGTAATAATAGTGGTGTATCTGAGCTAATTTTCTCAGGTACACCACACTCATCAAAATATTGTAACCAATTAGAAGACTTTTGAATAAAATAGTAATTAGTAATTAGTCTGTGGAAAATACATTATAAAATTCTAACCAAAAAAACATTGAATCCAGAGATATAATAACAATCTTTACTGTATTTCTAAGGCCTGAAAAGATATAGGCATGAAAAATGTAAATACTGAATGACTGACGTGGCTTTCAAAAGATTAGTTATATCTATTTCTAGTAACGGTGGCTATATTATATAGCATATAGGCATCATTACAAGAGACAAACTAAATACTGCCACAAAATAAATTTTTAAATAAAAGTCATACATAGGTTTGTAAATAATATCTTTGGTTTCAGCAAAAAAAAAAAAATCAAATAGTGGTTTAAATTACACAATGTCCAAAGTGCAAAATTATAAGGAGAGTGTTAAAATAGATACCTCTAAATGACAGAGAGAAAATAATTTTGGGGAATTTAAAAATAAGGCCAATGTAAAAAGATTGTTGCAAGTTAATTAGCAAGATCAATATAAAGACCATTATTTATTCCTAATTTTCAGATTCATACAGCTCAACACAGACCTGCCAACCTTGACGAGTCCTTCTTAGTAAGGCAGTTTATTTTTTTCTGTAGTTTGACCTGTTTTCAGTAAGGTGTAAAAAAATATCATAAACTGCAAGTGTTAAGCTAGAAACGTAATTAAAAGTTCGGTATTATATACATGCAGCGAAAATAAACATGTTTAACTGAAGATATTGCAAAGTAAGTATACATTATTTACCACTAGTACAGTTGCAAAAACTTAAGTTCTAACCTCTGCGCAGCAAATGGCTTGTTGCTGTCTCTCAACAAAACATAATTCTTATATTTTACCATTGCACATGACGAAATCATATCTCCCACCACGACTCATACTTAAATTGGCACGTGATGTCCAAAAATGTAATAGTGTCTGTTTCATCTTTTATTCACAAGAATCTGAATATTCCTCTTTATTCTTCGATGTTGATTATTAACACTTTTTAAGAGGCTTATTTTCTCTTTCATCTTAAACATGCACTGCTTTCTGGACACCATTTTTAAACAAATTCTATATTCAACAGTTGGATCATGCAGGCACTTCTCATGAACAAATAGTGGCAGTTTAAAGCGTCTGAGGTGCTGCTGTAAAGTTAGTCTGGTTCTCTGACGAATTTAAAAAATTCTAATATGACAACCGGATCCAAATCAAACACAGATTTTTCAGCAATGATCATTTTTCCGTAATTTTTGCTTTTATGCCCTAAGTCTGTATTTTAACCCTTTCATCACGGCAAACCGCATATGCGGTCCAGGGGAAGTAGTCCATCAACACTATGGACCGAGTTTTCGGTCTGGGGCAGTGTTCTTTGTTAACGTTATAGTACCCGACTAAATATCTTTTGGAATACCTCTAATAACTTCCATCTGGTAATGTAGATGTTATATTTGGATTATCTCGTGAGTTTAGCTTGTATACAACTAGAAATAACAAAGTAGGAACTTTTAACATGTTTTCCGAATGCTGAAATTTGTATCCAAAATGGCGGCGTTTGAAGGATTTTTTTTTAGAGGAGAGTTTTCGGAGGATTTAAATAATTTTGACCTGATAAATTTGTTTGACAATGAGGGAAGACATATGGAGAGACAATGGAATGCACTTGTGGGTGACAGTGATGACGATGAAGATGACTTTGAAGGTTTTGAACCAGAGGAATTGTACGCTCCACGTGGTTTTTTTTTGGATGAAGCCCGAAAACCAAAGAGATTTGTTTCAGTTTTCTGAAAAGAGTTGGGCACACCCGTGTGTTAGATGGCTCCAGCTAAGTTTCGGATTAATTAAAAATATTCTATTCAGATGAAGTTTTTGGAAAAATTGTCTGTTTAACGAACTTAAATGTGACGATCAAACGTGGCAGAGACGATATAGGTGTGTGGACAGATCTCACCTTGGAGATCATTTTGGTTCATTTTATAGAATTTTATATATTATGGACACCATTAAAGAAAGACTTGTGTTGTTACTGTGATTATTCACTAGTACATCTAGGGTCAATTGAACAAGTTTTGAGAACATTCTAAGTTTTCTAAGAGGTAATAAAATAATTGTATTTTACCTGTTGTTACCTGTTTGTACCTGCATTTTAACAGTTGTAATAGATATGCACATTTTATTGAATTAGTCATAAAATTTGATTTTTAACCTTGATTTTGACACCTAATCTAGCCAGATATCTTTAACATTGGCAAAGTTATGTTGTTTCAAAGTCCACAAGTCATTTTGCTTTACAACTCCAAAGTTACTTAGTATGCCTACATAGTCACTTAGTGATGAAAGGGTTAAGGGCAATTTTCGTAAGACTTACGGCAAAATCATAAGAGTTGGCAGGTCTGCTCAACAATATACACATTTAAAAAAACAAAGGATCAAACACAATACAGTCACTGGTAGAAGTTTGATAATTTTGTAAGTAAACCGTTTCCTAGGAATCAGCTTCATATATATATATATATATATATATATATATATATATATATATATATATATATATATATATATATATATATATATATATATATATATGTGAGAGAAAGAGAGATGCCTAATTATAAAATAAAAGTTAGTCAAGCAAATGTCCCCAATCCACTGGTTTTGCTGCTTTGGTTGAATCTCATAAGCCTAATTCTAGCATAAAAGTCCAGCAAATGCCCCCAATCCACTGGTTTTGCTGCTTTGGTTGAATCTCATAAGCCTAATTCTAGCATAAAAGTAAGTCAAGCAAATGCCCCCAAATCCATTATTTTTGCTTCTTTAATCACATCTTATGATGAAATTCATGAAGCAGGTCCACATGTTACTTCAGACAGAAACTTATGCCCGACATAACGGGGTTATCGACTAACAGGGTTCAAGATAAGCAGGGAAAAATTAGCATAACAAAATAGGATTTTTCAGGATTGGACCAAAATGCTCGACATACATGGGTTCTTGAGATAACCGAGATCAAGATATCAGGGTTCATACAGAATTTTGAATGATAAATTCAAAGACTTTTCCCAAAATTTCAAAAACCAAAACAGATTTCCAAGACCTATTTTACGAACATTTTGTATAAAAAATTTTTTATATGAGAAAACAATGAATGCAAAATACTACAATACTGTTTAATTATGAAATGAAACTGAACGGGTCATCAAAAGAAACAGGAAAACTCGACTACATCCAAATCTAACAACTTTAGACAATTTTATTTGTGATTATGGAAAGAAATTAAAATGTTTGGGTTTATTTCACTTTTCAAAGATTTTTAAAGACTTCAGGGTAATCTGCTTGATTTTCCCAAACTTTGAATGCCTTGAAAATGCCACCTCATTTTTTCCAAAACTTCAAAGACTTTATAAACCCTGTGTGTGTGTGTGTGTATGTATGTATGTATATATACACACACACACACACCTGTATTTTAGTTAGATCTAAACATTTATATTTACTTGTATTTTATTTATTTGCAACACACACACACACACACACACACACACACACACACACACACACACACACACACACACACACACACACACCTGTAGCTGTAAACATTTATATTACCTGTATCTGACTTAGTTGTTCAAGCTTTTCATCAGGTACTGGATCCTCTGTCCAACATACGGCCAAGTAGGATTTAATTTTCTCTGTTTCACCTTCCTTCAGCACCAAGGTGTCTTCTCTGTATGTTAGTTTACAGATTTTTGAGTTAATCAATGCAACTTTTATTTATTAACTAATGTACCACTTATTATTTACTGTAATTAATATATGAACCGGTAATCAAGCATTGTTTACAACAAAATATGACACAATAGAACTCAATATGAAGATGAATTTAGATAAAATCAATAACAACATATTAAGGTGTATGTTTAGAAGATCATTCAGTGCAGTAAGTCCTTTTTGAGAATATCATACTTAAACCAATATTAAAGTCACATTATGATAGATCTGTAAACAATTCCTTACTAATTAGACTGAATTCAAGTACTTAGGAGTATTCATGGAGACAGTCATGTCAGAAATATCTAATCAAAAAGCAGAGTTTAAAATTTTTGTTCTTTTCAAAAAACGCTATCTAGGATCAAAAGAAAAGAATAATTATTACTCACTTGCTAACTATTTGTAGATCACGAACTTTAATATCCTCTGTAGATTCATTGATTTTCTGAAAGATAAATATTACCTGATCACCGGCTGATACAATTCTGAAAGACAGCAACAGAGTGACAACTGAGTTATCAATAAATTCTATAAATATGCAGTGTAGGAGTAGTGTGGAAATAGAGTAACCAGTGATAGATTGGCTTAGTTATATATTTTCCCTTCCCATCACGAGCAGCGAATATCTCTAAAAAATATTCTAGACTGAAATAGGTCATGAAATGAATATATTTGTTTGGAGGTGAGGAAAAATGTTAATTTTAAACCAGTCTTACTTTGTTGTTGTTATAGGGTTTAACACCATTTTCAGCACAAGATAGGCTATACATGGCGGCCAGTATTTATGGTGGAAGAAGAACCCTGGGAAGGACCACCAACCCATGAAAAGCTACTGACAGGCTTTCTCACTTACCCACGTTAGCCAAGTCTGGACTTGAACTCACGAAGACAGAGGTAAGATGGTAGTGATCTGTAATGGTCAGCACTTTAGACCACTCAGCCACTTGGGGTCCCCCAATCTTACTAATACTGATATTACAAAGAAGCTATCACTAACTAAGCTGTGAATTTCTTGCCCTTTTTTTTGTAACAAATTTTTTAAAATTTATGTCTGATATACTATGTCAGAACCAGGATAACTGCCACAAAATTTCAGGGTATGGTTTTGTTTCAGGTTTCCTTATTTTCTACTTATTCTGAATAGGACTGACTAAAATATTTGGCAAATTGCAAGGAATCTGCATGTTTAATTGTTATTACCAAAGACTGACTTGTTTATTCAAACATTCCGGCACAGTGACAACTTCAGTAGCCTGCAAAGGAGACAGACAACTACCTGGCAGAACTGCTAAATGATGGAATAGTGGCAACTGAAGTTGAACTTTTCAATAAATAGTACAAACTGACATGCTGACACCAAAGGCAAGCCCTCTACTGGTTTTGGGACACTATTCTAGAACTGGAAAGAGCTCTTGAACAACTTCAACAAGCACAATGATGATATACTTATGCAGATCTTCCCACTGCATCTTCACCTTTACATCTCAAAGCGATATTCTGAGGAAGCATACACCAGAAAGGAGGCTTTTTGGAATGAACTTTTGACATGCTGAGATGACAAAGTCTTAGAGTCAGTCACGTGCCATGGATTGAAGACAATGCCATGACTCAAGTTGCAGTAGTTGGAAGGTGAAACCTTTGTTCCCCACATAGTGTTTACTAAAAACATCATGCATCATGTAAATTCATGGTCACCAAATATTCAGCAGCAGGGACTCCAAACAGATTAATCCCAAAAACATATCTACACTCAGTACAATGGAATTACACAAGAAGCACACATAGTGCAATGGATAGATAATGATATTAGGTAGAATAAATAACTAAATACAGAGCTGCTAAAGGACCTGACCTTGTTGAGAAGTAGAATAATCTGGAAAAGATTATTCAGCTCTGCAATGAAGAGGGGTGAACATAAATTCAAAACCAGATTAATCAATATAACCAAGCCCAGCAAACTTTTCTTCTTTTATAAAAATAAATTTGTGCGTGATAAAAGCAACACAGTACTACATCAAAGGCAGTATCTCTAGTTTATGCTTGCAAACAAAATACAAAAAAAAATGTTGTTATGCAGGTTTTCTCTGAAAAATCAAACTTTATGAACTTCATATTCAGAATCTTGTTACTTTTTGAAATGCACAGCTTAATGGCACCATTGAAAGAAGAAAATTTGTATGTACCTTAAATGCATACCTAAAAAGACTATCCAGTCACTGTTGGAGCAAATGTTTAATGACTCAATCTATATGCAAAATTTAAAAGGCACATTTTGTGTCAGTCTCATCTGCAGGTTGGGATGGGAAAGTGTCTCAGCCTGCCTGGCAATGTGTGTCTTTCCCTTTTGTCCATTGCTATATAGATTTTTGGCTACCCTTACCTTCATCATAAAACTGGTACCATTGTGGTTTCCAGGTGCAACCTGTAAACACTTGGATCTAGCATGCTTAAACAAACAGGATCTGAATGGTGTAAATGTTTGACACCATGTATCTATGGATGGATGGATGGATGGATGCATACATGCATGTTTGTATTTATGTATGTATATATATAAGTATAAGATTAAACAGTATGTCAACACAATGCAAATGTAAAGATAAATAGCTGCACAAAAAACTTCAGAAAGATAAACCATTACAAATAAATGTAAGCATATCTAGCACAACATGACAATTTATAAAAGGTAAACTGGATCAATATATGTATAAAATGGTAAATAAAAACAAAAGCTAATGATAAAATATATGAACTCTAATCACATTCAAAAAATCTAACTTGCAAACAAAATGGCCATTTTGGTTGTAATATACCATTAACCCTAAGGTATTCAGACTTACTCTTTGTAGATTAGTTAGATCCTGCTGACTAAACTTTACTTTGTGTGGATTTATCAGCTCTACAACGAAAGGTCGACCTGCAAAATGATATATACATACATGGACAGGCAAAAAAACATATAAGCTAACTATTAAATTAAGCATAATTTTTCTATCATAAAGTAAATCAGAATCCAGATCTTTTCATGGTCAGTGTTCACACAAGCAGAGATATTCAGACAAAAGTGTTTGCTTTTAACTGTTTGTATGGGATGACTATTAGGTTGCCTTGATTTTGCTGACTATCTAACCTGTGAAAGATGAGAACAGTTTTCCAGCAGTCAACAATATTAGAAGTTATATATCTTCTACATCAATAGCAGCATTCAACTGAAACTTTGGTATAACATTACAATATGTGCAAATTATATACCCAGATTTGCTAATATTATGATATGTGTAAATTATGTACCCCGATTTGCTAATATTATGATATGTGTAAATTATATACCCCGATTTGCTAATATTATGATATGTGTAAATTATATACCTCGATTTGCTAATATTATGATATGTGTAAATTATGTACCCCAATTTGCTAATATTAAAATGCGTAATTTATGTACCCAGATTTGCTAATATTACGACATGTATAATTTATGTACTCTGATTTGCTAACATTATAATATGCATAAATTATGTACCCCGATTTGTTATTACAATATACGTAAATTATGTACCCCTTATTTGCTAATATCACAATGTATAATTTATGTACCCCAATTGGCTAACTTTACAATATGTGTAAATTATGTACCCTGATTTGCTAACATTACAATCTGTGTAGTTTATGTACCCTGATTTGTTAATTTTATGTGTAATTTATGTACACTGGTTTGCTAATATTATATGTGTAATTTATGTACCCTGATTTACTAATACTTTGATATGTGTATATTATGTACCCTGATATGCTAATATTACTATGTATGTAAATTATGTACAATAATATCCAAAGATTACATCATGTCCAAATTATGTACCATGAATTTTTAATATAATCATGTACCATGATTTGCTAGTTGTTCTTGTCTTGCCTGCACATAAATATTTTCAAACCTTAATATTTACAATTCCACATGGAATATATGATACAGACTTACCATCCATGCTAGGGCATGGACAAGTAAAAAAGAGGCAAGACTATAAAAGTTATTTTAGGCCTTTACTCAGATCCTGATAAAACTCATGTCCCTCTCTCTGCCTTAAATATGTATTTAATTTTTATCCAGGACTGCCTTTAAAAAAGGAAATTAACGATTAAATTGTCAATAGTTTTCTTCTCTGGTGTGAAAAATATATTCATGAAGCATAGATAAGTAGTTTAAAATGTGAATATCATGCATAACAGTAAACAAAAAGACATGATTTTTATTTTGAGACAATATATAAATGATGTATATATTTCCATTTGGTTTGGCTGATCACCTCTGACATATTTTTATCTTTATTTAACACTTTGAACATGTATATGTTTAGCAATGACTTTTGTCATTTTCTTGCCAGAACCACCCCAGAAAAGACAACAATATATGTATTTGTTAATCAATGTTTTCACAAAATATGCTGTGAATACACTTATATGAAGACTTTGCACACAATAATAATAATAATCTAACATCAATACCGTTATAAAAAAGAATTTAAAAAGTACAAAATATCAACAAAGTTGTTTTGACTATGCCTCATTCAGGGGAAAATTTTATTTTTTTAAAATTAAAATTCAAATGCAAATATTCCTTATGATGATGACTGATCCCAAATTTTGAAATATTTCTCTAAATTATATATATATATATATATATATACACACACACACACACATATATATATATATATATATATATATATATATATATATATATATATATATATATATATATATACACACACACACAGAGATTGAGAGAGAGAGAGAGAGAGAGAGAGAGAGAGAGAGAGAGAGAGAGAGAGAGAGAGAGGATGAGTGCGCTGGTTTTTTTTTATATATCAAATGGGTTTCTGGAATAGACAGATTGAGAAAAGAAAAATTACAGCAGGACTGATTAATCCAAATGTATTTGTTCCAGTGCACAATGCTCTCAATATCCCTGATCTTATCATCAACTTCTTTACTGCAGCTTACCTATTTAGACTTCAACATTATCTCATCATTTGTTTTAATACACGATATTTATACCTTACATGAGTGTTATCTTCAGTGGTCAATATAAAAATAAAAAAAATCAAGATTTTCAAAATGGACACTGGCTGCCATACTGGATGTCCAAGTGGCATGATTTTCATTTAGGACCAAATAAACATTATAAAATGTCTTCTGGTGAGAAACCCAAGTCATTACCATGTTTGGCTCAAAAAAAGGAGCAATAACAAAATTTCCAAGTCTTCTAGTGTAAATCCCATGTTCATCTGACCGTCCATTCTGGAGAAGTAGCAATAACATGATTTTCAAGATGCCACTGTGGTGGCAATATTGGATGTTTTATACAGTACCATTTGCAAATAAGACCAATTAGACCTAGCAATGAGTGTGTTTTGAGTTTCATAGCAATCTCCCAAGCAATTTATGAGTAGTATTGATAATAAAACTTGTTTTAATGGCTGGACAGTTGACTGTAGACCCTCCAATAAACTCTTCTGGTCTATGACCAGCAGAACTATAACAGTGGTGGGGCACCAAGTGAGTCATTGATAAGTACATCTACAGGTGATCATGGTTAGTTTTTTTTATCAATCCAGCAAACATTAAAGGACTAGTTATGTTCACAATATTGATGGATGAAGGATGGATGAATGAATGAACATGAGGATTGTTATAGACTGCCTCTATTGGAGGTATATCACCAGTAAACAACTTACCTGATCCCAACATCCTGACATCTACATCTTCCCTGCCTGATGAGGAAAATCTGTGCTCTGTAAGGTAGTACAGAAATGTTGTGCTTTATCGGAAAAAACATCTTGAGGAGTAATATTGTGTTTGAACTGGTCTTATAACTTATATAATTCTCATTATTGTGTTTGATCTGGTCTTATAACTTATATAATTCTCATTATTGTGTTTGATCTGGTCTTATAACTTATATAGTTCTTGTTATTGTGTTTGAACTGGTTTTATAACTTATATAATTCTCATTATTGTGTTTGATCTGGTCTTATAACTTATATAATTCTCATTATTGTGTTTGAACTGGTCTTATAACTTATATAATTCTCATTATTGTGTTTGAACTGGTCTTATAACTTATATAATTCTCATTATTGTGTTTGATCTGGTCTTATAACTTATATAATTCTCATTATTGTGTTTGATCTGGTCTTATAACTTATATAATTCTCATTATTGTGTTTGAACTGGTCTTATAACTTATATAGTTCTTGTTATTGTGTTTGATCTGGTCTTATAACTTATATAGTTCTCATTATTGTGTTTGATCTGGTCTTATAACTTATATAATTCTCATTATTGTGTTTGATCTGGTCTTATAACTTATATAATTCTCATTATTGTGTTTGATCTGGTCTTATAACTTATATAATTCTTGTTATTGTGCACACTATACAGGGTCCTAAAGTTCAAGGCAAAATCACATTGTTTATTGCATCATGTCACATATTCTCCATTCAGGATATCCTAGTGTAATTAAAAAATATTCCATTCAGTCCATACCAGTGTAATTTAAGTACACTTCATTCTGCCCATCTTAATGTAATGCAGCCCATTCTAGTGTAATTATAATATGCTTCATTCAGCCCATCCTAGTGTAATTATAAGATGCTTCATTCAGCCCATTCTAGTGTAATTATAATATGCTTCAGTCAGCCCATTTTAGTGTAATTATAATATGCTTCATTCAGCCCATTCTAGTGCAATTATAATATGCTTCACTCAGCAAATTCTAGTGTAATTATAATATGCTTCATTCAGCCCATCCTAGTGTAATTCAAATATACCCATTCAGCCCATCCAACATCTTCACTAGCCAAGGTTCTGATATGATAACCCTATCTATACATGATCAAGACAAGGGGACACAACTTGAATGCACTGATCAATAAGCAATTTTCATCTACCAGTCTGTGTTTGCACAAATATCTTTCACTCAAATACACCTGTAATGGCTTCCCTCTGGTACGTAGACATACTTTCAATATTAAGCTTACAAGATATCCTTTTCAAGTCAATAGCTTCCACCATATCCAACCAATGTAAAATGCATTATCTATTAAGGGAGGCAACTCCTGAAATCCAATAGATGTCACTTGGACAAAAGAAATAAAATATGTTTGATCTGCTAGTATATAGATAGGGTTATCATACTGGAACCTTAGCTAGCAAAGATAGATTACCCAAACATAATTCAGATAGATTCTGTTCAGTTTATCCTAGTTAGCCAATCTAAGTGTAATTCAGCCCATCCTAGCTAAATTCAAATATACTCCACTTAGCCCATCCTGGTGTTAATTCAAATATACTAAATTCAGTGCATACTTCTGCAATTCAAATATACTCCATTCAGACCAAACTAGTGTAATTCAAATACATTCCATTCTGCCCATCCAAGTATAATCCAAGTGTACTCCATTCAGCCCATCCTAGTAAAATTCAGATATACCCCATCAATGTGTAAATCAACATTTATGTACACAGCCTATATATTTTAGGTCTCATCATGAAAAGTATGGTACCATGAATTACACAATCATCACCATCATCCCCTAGAATGAGACAGGTAATGGAAAAGTTTAATCACAGACTTCAGAGTTAATATGAAGTGCTCTGTCATATGTTTTTCCATTCCCTTAAAAAGAAAAAAGAAAGGATCATTATTGTCTAGTTTTGTTTTAAAAAAAACCTGATTGTGTTTACTGACATAAAATCTACAAATACTTACAAGTTTTGTCAAAGAAGTCAAGCTCAGCACTGTAACACTGACTTTTGTCTGCCACATTAGGATTCCTCCATGATACAAACCCCAACATGCAACACTGACCCCTGTTAGATATAAATAAGGCTAAGAACCACAAGAAAAACAACAAAATTAACGACAGGCCAAATAAAACTCTAACATACAAAAATGTCTTTCTTGCCAGAACTGTCTACATCCTATGATGCTTCAATAAAACAGGCAGGGAAATTTTTTTTTCTGACATGTCTGGTTTCGAGTGCATTTGCTTACCATCTGGTTTAAATAGCTGGTCAATCGGTGTACAGATCAGCTCCTCCACTGATGTCTCTCCCTTCCTTCCTCCATCTATGACCCAAGGTGTCTGGCTGAGTAGCCGGCTGTATTTGTTGTAACGTCCTGAAATGTGAGAGGAGGAATCTAAAAAAGTTCACACAATAAACAGATTAAAATATGTTTTCAATTTCCAAATTTAAAACATCGCAAAGTATAAATTTTCCCTGAAAAAAAGGGCAAAGATGAAGTGTGTGTGTGTGTTTGACAGCTTTCTATGCATGTACTCCAACATTTACCAACAACTGCAATATATAAAAAAAAATATATAAAAGAATACAATAAATACCCAGTTAAGGTCTTCAGCTGGATTCTTAATGTTATTCAATACCAATGAGATCTTGGAACAGATTTTACAATGATGGAGAGCTTTATTTGTAAGGTCTGATTAATGCATGTGTACAACTTAGGAAATGTTGGATGGAAGGAGTAAAGTCTCACCTGCAACATATAACGCATCATGACATATACTGATATTGCAGGAGCAGAGTTTGGCTGGCACTGGAGGTGGACACTGAAACTTGCTGAAAGTAATTAATATTAATAAGACTTGCAATCTTTCGTACTATCAACTTTATCAGATTAATAATGATATTTGTGTGTATTTCTCTGATTTTGTTTTTTTCTGTATGCATTATTATCACGAAAATCATCATCATCATAATCATTATCATGAACACCATTATCATCATAATCATTATCATGAACACCATTATCATCATAATCATTATCATGAACACCATTATCATCATCAGGAAAAACTAAATGTGCAATCCATTTCTTTATACTATTTCAAATAACAATGAATAAACCTTCAAATATAAACTGGTGAAAAAAATAAAATTAGGTCACAATGATCTAGTTTTATATGGTTGAGTTACTCTTCTTGAGATCCATAAACCAGTGTATTATGGGCATAACTAATGAACAGCTTGAATTACACGTTAAGTGAGAGTTAAAATTAGATCACTGACCTTATTTGGGTATGATGGAGTTACTCATGTTGAAATGCATTTATGTACCAATTTTCATGAGTGTTAGTGAAACAGATTCAAAGATATTAAAGGCATAAATTGATAATGAATTAGAAGCTGAAAATAAAACATGAGCATGAAAATTGGGACAAAATGGTTTCTGCACGAGTTATTATATTTGAGATGCATCCATATATCAATTTTCTTAAATGTTGCTTAGAGTCAGAAATAATGTGGATGTAATAAATAAATGGCTGTAAATATGAAAATAATTTTATGTATTAAAATTGGGTTGCAGCGACTTAGTTTTGATATGGCCGAGTAACTTTCTGAGATGCATTCACATAAAAATGTTTATAAAAGGGGTGAAACAATGATAATGATGCTAAAGGAGGAGCAAATAAATGTGCATACAATTGAAAGAGTGTGTGTGTTTTGGGATTTTTAATGTAGTTTAACAATCAGAGCCATATTGTTAATATGTCTGTATCATGGCAGTATATAATAAGGTCTAGGACCGGGACATCATGTGGAAGACATGTAGCATCCTGTCCCAGCCTGTTACATTATCCAGACACCAGTCCGACCAGTCCCAACACTAACCTCTTAATGCTGAGTGTCAAGCACAGCAAGTACCATTTTTTTTAAGTCTTTGGTATGACTTGGTCAGGGTTCAAACCAGCAACCTCTCACATCTGAGGTGGATGCTCAAACCATTTAGGCCACTGAAAGTGATTGTACAAATGAAAGAAAATACATATCAACAAAAACACAAACAAAAAGACAAAGAACTATGTTACCTTGGAACTCTGTTGGTAAGAGGATAAATCTCATGAAAATCTTCATATAAACATTCTCCTGTATTAACAGCAACATTTTAATTTATTCTACTGCAAAATGACAAAAGAATATAGTCATCTATGCAGCCACCTGTCTTAAGAGGACACATCTTTAAGACTGCTATAATTCAATTTTTAAATTATACTCAACAATACAAATCTAACTATATTTTATTCCATTTTGAAAGAATAAGTCTATAATCCATGTCTGCAATAGTAAGTTTGTATTTTTTGACTCAACATGCACAGAAGAGTGGTTTGATGCAAATACTGTAACATTCATCACCTATATTCTGTATGCATGACACTTTCTAAAACAGAGTCACTCAAACAAGTCTCACCTTCGAAACACATTATCAGGTATTGTAGTTAATACTTTATTAACATTGGCTCTTGTGAAGGTTTCCCAGCCAAACTGAAAAAAAAAGAAAAGCAATCAAACAATGGAAATGTTTAATATTAGGTGTTTTAGATAAAATTTTGTCTTTGGCATTTATATTTTCAGCTTAAGATTATCGCCTCTTTAATGTCATTATTTATATTATAAAATGATAAATTACCTTTTCCAACACTCTCATTTTATATTAAACTACATGTGGTTATATTACCAAGTTCTTCATGACATCTTGCTTGAACAAAATAAGTGCTTCATTGATTCAAATGTCTTGATGACATAATATTTGTCTCACCTGCAAAGCGCACACTGATGACCAAGTGAGAATTAGTTTCTATGTTTTCTTTACTATCAGCATCCTACCAATGAAGAACTTCCCTATCAAAATATTTTTAACTCATCGTGACCTAGTTTAATGCTATGGTGTCATGGTAATTAGCTCTATTGAATGGACACTCATAAATTGGGACATCTACATCCACCTAGTATAAAAACTATACAATATATGCACATTACAGATTAGTGTGAATAATGTTTTGTTTTACCCCTGACTTCAGTATTAGTGATGTATCTTTGCAAGGTTTAAGCATGTTATCATGACTATAGATGCATTATGAGGTTTAAAACATGCTATCATAAGAAAGTAGTGATTATAATGCATATTTCTTAAGTTTTTGCCATTGTATCCTAAGTAGGTAGTGACTATATATATATATATATATATATATATATATATATATATATATATATATATATATATATATATATATATATATTTATGAAGTTTTTGTCATTGCTATCCTAAGTAGGTAAACCACAGATATATCTTTATGAAGTTTGTGTCATGCTATCCTAAGCAGGTAGTGACAACAGATATATTTTCATGAGGTCATGCCATGTTATCCTAAGTAGGTAGTGACTATAGATATGTCTTCATGAGTGCTAACTTAAGTAGATGGTCTTTATAAGGTTGAAGTCAAGCTAGTTTAAATATATGGTAACAACAGATGTAACTTTATGAGGTTTAATCCATGCTATGCTAACTACAGAGGCATCTTTATGTTTAAGTCATGTTAGCCTCAGTTGGTAGTGACTAAAGATGCATTTTTTTGTTTAAGCTATGCTATACTAAGTAAGTAGTGACTATAGATGCATCTTTATGTTTAAGCTTTGCTATACTAAGTAGTGACTATAGATGCATCTTTATGTTTAAGCCATGCTATCCTAAGTAAGCAGTGAGTAAAGATGCATCTTATGTTTAAGCCATGCTATACTAAGTAAATGGTGACTATATATGTAACTTTATCTTTATGTTTAAGTCATGTTATCTGAAGTACATAGTGACTAGTCTTTGTGTTTAAGCCATATTCGCCTAAGTAGTGACAACATATGCATCTTTATGTTTAAAGCCAAGTTGTCCTAACTAGGTTGTGACTACAGAAGCATATTGATGTAACTTTATGTTTAAGCAGTGCTGTCCTAAGCAGGTAGTGGCTACGAAAGCATCTATATTTAGTACACAATGGTCCATTGGACTGAAAAATACTTGTTGCCTATAATGCTGAGCAAGCCAATGGTCACTATCTGAGCAAGCCAATGATTACTATATACAGGTAAATGATAATGGAATTTGTGCAGGGATATAAAAATGGGGGACTGTGTGAGTAGGTGTAGGTGGTTGCTGTATAAAGGTGGTTGTCAGACCAGGTTGGAATGCATTTTGTTTACAAATTTTCTTTTACTTTACTATATGTATAAAAGTAATGATGGTAATGCAGTAAGTTGATTAAAAACCCCACTTTCTGGTGGGCATATTAAAAGACAAGTTCCAGGATATGCCAAAGTAATGATTCCTAAATTCTACATGTAATTAAAATAGTGATATTTACATAAGAATTCTTTGTATCATGAATGCAATCCATAATAAGAATTAAGGAACACATTTTGGGTTAATAAGTAAATCAAAGTAAGAAAGAAAAATCTTTTCATAAATTAAATGATGGAGAATGCAGGTTATTGTGAGGAAACCATTTTTTTCTCTTTCAGTCAGTGACCTTTGACAATTAACCCCAAAATCTATAGGCTTTGTTTATTTATATAACAGACCTGCCAACCCTTACGAGTCTGTGTCAGTAAGGCAGTTGATTTTTTTTTGTAAATTTGACCAGTTTTCAGTAATGTGCAAAAAAAAATATCATAAACTTCTAGTTTAAAGCTCGAAAACGTAATTAAAAGTTCAGTATTCAATACATACGGCGAAAATAAACCTTATGTTCAACTGAGAGATTGTAAAGTACACGTAGATGTTATTTACCACTAGTACAGTTGCTCAAACTCAAGTTCCATTCCCTAAACAGCTCAATGGCTTGTTGCTGTCTTTCAATGAGACATAATTATCTTTTTCAATTGCACATGACGAAATCATATCTCCCAATATGACTCATACTCAAATTGGCACGTGATATTCAAAAAACACAATTGTGTCCGTTCCATCTTTTATTCTTTGGTGTTGATTTTTAACACTTTTCAAGAGGCTTATTTTCCCTTTCATGTTAAACATTGTACATTGCTTGCTGGACGCTATTTTTAAACAAATTCTATAATCAACAGTTGGATCATGCAGACACTTCACATGAACAAATAGGCAATTTAAAGCATCTGAGGTGCTGCTGTAAAGTTAGTCTGATTCCCTGACAAATTTCACCAATTCTAATATGAAACCCAGAATCAAATCAAACACGGATGAACAAATTTTCCGGCAATGATATTTTTTCCGTAGTTTTTGCTTTTATGGTTAAGTCCATATTTTAAGCATAATTTTTGTAAGACTTACGGCAAAATCATAAGAGTTGGCAGGTCTGATATAAGTGCATGTCATCCATGGAAACTGTAGATGGTGGAGAATTTGAGTAATTGTGCCATAACAATTTTTCCACTTTTAGTCAGTGACCTTGATCTTTGAGCTTTTGACCTGAACACTAACACAATTCTTCTTTACTCTCAAGTGCAAGTAATCCACAAAGTTCTGTACTGTACATATTTGAGAACTGAAGTTATTGTAGAGGAAAAAAATTGGTAACAGATGAACAGTAGAACACATTGTCTTACAGCAGCTGACTATTGATCTTTTCATCCCAATATCAATGCTTTATTTTCTCACCTCTTGTGTAGGCCATCTACAAAGTTTTGTGCAGTTATATGGTCTTAAACCACAATTATTTTGCAGTTTAATTATAATTAATTTTCTTCTCTGAGTCAGTTATGTTGACCTTTAACCTTCTGACTTCAAAACTGAAATGTCTCTAAAAATTTGGTGAAAGTACATGGTCTACAACTATAGCTATTGCATGAAAACTTTCTTGAGTAAGTGATCTTGGCAGTTGAACTTTTAAATCCAAAATCAGCAGCTTTTTTTCCCTCAAAAGTACATGAAATCCACAACATTTGGTGAAAGTATGTGATCTAAAACTGGAGTCTAATACACATTAATTAGTAAAAATTAAGTGAACAGGTATGAAACTGATGATTCTGACATAGTTTAATTAGTTGTACAATATTATATTTTTTAAAAGTTACAAGCTAGTTGTATCAATTTACCTTTTTAGATTTCTTGCTAATTTTCCTCTTCTTAAATATGTCTGGTTTTAAATCTAACCTGAAAGAAGAGACAAACTGGTGAGTGATCTGGTCATATCTAAATTTAAAGTAAATTTTTTTATGGAATTTTCAAAATTTCCAATATAATAATGTATTTGAATGCATTTAGTTATAAGAACGAGATTCTCCCATCTTTCCTCAATTAACAGTTGGGGTTAGAAACAATGCACTGAATGTGAGATCACATAAGAAACCTAATTTTCACCCCTTTGGAATAAATGCAAATAATACACTTCACTAAAAATATAGCTAGAAATAGAAGCCATCACATAGATCAATATTTTTTTTTCCCTCCCACCACAAGCATTCGAAACTTTCCCTGTTGACTGTTCATGTCTGAAATATTAAATCAGCTAAATATAATAAAAAATTGTGACCTTTGATCCCAAACCTTTTGCTGGCAACTGCATCAAGACCCTTCATCTTCATGCTGCTAAAACATCATCCCAAATATCATTACTCAATGCTGGTGACAAACAGGTTGCAAGGAAAAGTAGCGATGTATCCATGGACTCACTAATGTCTTATCAAACTATATCTGCACGAGTGCAGATTTAATTAACTGCGATAAAATAAATCCTTGGAGGAAGGGCTTAATTTAATCTTGATCTTTCAACAGTAAGAAATGTCAGTACATAGATTTTACACCCAAAACGAAGATTCAGATATTTTTAAAAAAAATCATGTGCACAATATATTCTGATAAATAGACAGAAATATAAATACTGGCAGAAAGAAGAATACAACCTAAACAGAAAATTCTTTGTGTCAGACCAAAGAATACTTACAGGAATCCACACTCTCTGTCTGATTCTGGATACAAAAAATTCAGCAAAATATCAAACTGGCTCTGTGAATAACAAAACTTAAAGTCAAAAAATGAACAATCTTTCCTTTGTGATTTTTCTTCTTGTTAAATCTGTTAAACAGGTACAAGTTGTCAGAACGGAAATTGGTAAAAACTGTAATAATGATCATTGTTTTTCCCATTACCATCTACTGATCAATCATTAGTTGAATTAGTGAAGTACTTTTTAGTACCATAAAAAAAACTGCTATATAAAGAGTAATTGATGTTTCTTCTACAATACTTACCTGACCATAAAACATTAATAGAACATCCATTACTTCACTTATCCAGACATACTGTACTACAAACATAGCAGCCACATATTTTGTTGTTTTAGCAAAAGAAGTGCTATTAAATTCCTTGTTTAATAAGAGTATTCTCCCCTTGGAATGAGAACCTGACAACCAAATACTGTTATTTGTCAGTTCTTACTGGAATGGATGTGCATACTCTTCTAGGAATCTAACTGCAAGAAGAGCCTTGAGAGGGCTTGCACATATTATGATTGGATAGATATTACTGAAGAAAGGTATTTTACTTTAAGAACTGGTTTTTCTTATTCAAATATCCTACCTGAGAAGAACACTCAAGAGGACTGATTTATATCCCCTTATCCCCTAGCTGGCTCTGTATATAGTCTTATAATATTTGTAAAGTAGTAATGTGTTGTGACAGATACAGACTGTAGTTAGCACATGGTGGTTTATGCATGGAATGAGAAAACATTTTCAAACATGCAAATACAGTGGAGGTAAAGTAAACTGCCCTATTATAAAGCTGCTAAATGACATGGACAGGTAACCTGTTGTACAAATATATTCCCACTATAATATCATCTCTTATTTCCATTCCATGATTTTGATGATGTCAGTTAGGAAGTAACTTTGCCCACATGCTGTACTAATAGTGACTGCCCTAATCTCAATGGCCGATATTTGTAAGAATTTAATTGGGTCTTGTTTTAGTTCTCTTCATACTGACCCATCATATTCAGGACACTAGAGACTAAGCACAAATATTATCTATTCCTTATTTGAATGGTTCACTTAAGGTATCACTACACAACCCTTGTTGGAGTCCTATAAATGCCCTTAAAAAGATGGTTCCAAAGATGACAGTCATTTAAGACAAAGAAACGGTATTTATTAATTGTGATGGGAGCTAGCATTTTATCCTTGAAGATTGACTGAAAAAAGTTAGTTCCCCATGTTACTGACACTTTTAAGGAAGAGAGGTTTCCAGCTGCAACACTCAGAGGAACGTCCATTTTGCCTTACATGATTTCAAATTGGTGGGCATTCTTGACAAAACAATACTGTATATCACTTATTCTGAGAAGTATTATACTTAGGGCCTGCTTAGCATGAGTCAGGCTTAAGGTTGAACATCTCTGCATTGTGATTAAAATCATGTCTTCATGGTTGTTTGAATAAGTGGAGAGAAGGCAAGATTATCCTGGGAATTGCTGCTGTAGCATTTAGTATGTTGTTGATCCTTGATTTTTCACCCCCGATTCCCTTGCTTCTCGAGACTTCTTATGGATGAGAGTTTATTCTTGGCAAGTAAACAAGGGGTTGTCATTTGCACAAATACCTGTCTGTGGAGATACCACTTATATTAATTTTAAAAGAAACAAAAAAAGGCTGACAGCTTATTTCATTTGTAAAGTGGTAGCTGAACTCCTAATAAATCATAATTGGGTATGTTTTTACAGAAGAAATAAAGCTGATTGACAAGGGACATAACTCTATCTAAAATGGAAAAAGGCACATCTAGGTCTAAGAAACAGTGTCAAAATCAAATTGCATCAGAATATGTTGAAAAATTTCTGACCTAAGATGTTAATAGCAATATTTCCATGTAACAAGAAAACTTTTAAGTGGAAATGTCAAATTAATGAAAAAGATCAATGAATCAGTCAATAGTGGATCTGAGAGCCAAACCTTCAAATGCAAATCTCTGTATATATCAGGCAATGCACCTGCCAAATGGCATCCAATTATTTGTAAGGATTGCAGAGCCATGTTTGTTACAAGGAAGGATGGATGGATGGATGGATGGATGGATGGATGGATGGATGGATGGATGGATGGATGTGTAGACACATGGAAAAGCTGATAATCAATAATAAGAAATAAAACAGTCACTGATCAATGATAAACATAAACTGTATCACTGATATATCACTACAAGCTACACATCTTGAATTATTTTGACAATATAATGGCCATCAAAAGGAGCTGATAATCACATTGAAATAAATGTAGCTGTTACTGATACCATATTATTTTTAACCACATGAATCACACTTACCAACAAAAAAAGCAATCAAATTGGTACAGAAAATTTGATTTAACATGCAGAATCATAATGCATAACAATCTGAACTCCAATGACCTTGAACTCTGACCTTCTGATCTTAATAGCATTACTGATTTGACTCTAGCAAAGTGTAGTCTGTATGTAAAGTCTGATGATCACTTGGTGCAGAAACCAATGAAGAAAATAAAATTACAATTTTAGCTTAAGGTAGATTGACTTTTGACTCTGACGATGAAAAAAATTACAATTTTAGCTTAAGTGAGCTTGACTTTTGATTCTTAGGGGCCCCCGAGTGGCCGAGTAGTCTAAAGCGCTCTCCGTTAGAGATCACTGCCATCTCACCTCTGTCTGCATGGGTTCGAGTCTAAGATTCGGTGAATGTGGATATATGAGAAAGCTTGCCAGTAACTTCTTGTGGGTCTGTGGTTCTTTCTGCGGATTTCTTGGTTTCTTCCTTCACTATTAATACTGGCTGCCATGTATAGCCTATTATATGCTGAAAAATGACATTAAGCCCCACAACAAAAACAACAACAACATGATTCTTACGATAAAATGAAGATGACTATTATGGTGCAGTCTTTCTATATAAAATTTGCATTATCACATGGAAACCATACACTGGCAGCTGAAGTGAACTTGTATTTTAACATTGCAATTTATGACCAATTTATCCAATGGTGCAATTATTTTATGAAGCTTGATGAAAATTTGAAACTGACTAATTACAGGGACAAAAAAAAATTAAAATTTGGGCTCCAGACACCACTTTGCCTTCACCTAAGTGTAACTGTGACTAATTACATGGACAACAGAATGGCTCTAGACACCATTTGGCCTTCACCTAAGTGTAACTGTGACTAATTACAACAGAATGACTTCAGACACCACTTTGCCTCCATTTAAGTGTAACTGCTGTGTAAAGCCTGAAGAAAATTACTTGCAGGAAACTTCATTTATTATGAAGAAACCAAAACAAGAAGATGGGTTCCTGGTTACCATAACATATGACCCTAAATTGATAGAGTTCTTCTTTTTCTCAAAGGACTGTTTAAATATTAGGTTTGAGCCAAAAATATCAGAGCAAGTTAAGTTTTTGCATAGAAATTATCAACACTCAACTTTCATCATGGGGGAAAAAAATATGTATACATGCTACAACTTTGCCGAAGGCTTGAATTATTTTGTCACTTGAATGGGATGTTTTCAACTCAAATATGAAGAAATATACATTTAAGATCATAAAAACACACCTTTTGATCAAAGCTGGCCCCCAGAACTTGCCCAAGTACTGGACCATTCCTCCACTTCCAAACGTCTTTTATTGATGGTATATCCGTGTCTTCTTTATCCTCATACACTGACCTGTAAATTAAAATGTTTCATACACTGACCTGTACACTATCTGTAATGAAAATAATGACCCATACACTGACCTGTAAATTCTAATAATGGCAATAATTCTTAATTATGAACAAGGTATGAACTCTTCTAGTATGAAAATATTGATTGGGACTTACTTATTTAAAATCATGCAGCAATGAGAATCCCTTGACTTATCTAAATTTTTAGTTAGTACCATTTTATAAGTCTTTTACATTATTCAGCCAGGGTTTGAACCCTCAACCTCAGATATCCAAGGTGGATGTTCTAATCCCTAGTTCACCAGAGCAGTCATAAATCAAGAATGAATTACCCACTGTGTTAACAAGGCAGTTTATTCATATTTGGCCTTGACTCAGAATTTTACTTGTAATTAAAAACATTTAAAATCATAGTTCCACCTGGCAGAAAGTGGTCAACATCTGTAGGACAATTTTTATGTGAGCAAACTTGCACAAACTTACAGTATCTAACTGACTCTGATGTCTTCTGAGATATTTAATACAGAAAAATTATAAAGACCTTTTTGTTGTCAGAAATCCGAGGTCCAATTTAATGTAATAATGGTTAAGGCAATAAATAAGGATGCTTACTTATGTGTATCCTTCAGAAATAAAAGCATGGAATGCTGAAAAAAAAATCACATAATGCATTTGTACACACACAATATTTGATCTAAAATATTCAAAGGTACTTTGAAGTTGACTATATAGGTGCCCTGCTAAAAACCCTTGCATACACATATATTATATATCATTTGACTTATTGACTTTTATATCAAGACTGTAAAGCAGGGCTTTAAAAAAAATTTTTCCTCTCACATCTTGTTCTGGAAAAGTGACTTGTCCAGACCAATTTGTTTACCTGCCCCATATGTTTTATTTTCATAATTTGATTAATGTTCCACTGTCTGATCTAGAATCTAATAAGGATTCTAATTATATGTACATTAAATAATGTACTCTAAATTGTTTATATACTGTAAAATATGCTTTTGTTCTCACATATATTTATGATGTGTGGCATATAGTAAATGCAATTTTTATTGATTTTTATGCATGTTTTTGTACATTGTTAGTTGTCTCCTTTTACCTTAACTTCTACAAGGACACTTAGTCGTATCTCAATAAACATATCCAGGGATAAATAACCAATTTATAAATTATAATACAATTTATAAACTGTAATACAATGGTAGTTTTCTTTACTTCTGAAAAATGTGCCTAAATTAACTTTCAGAATACATCAAAGTCTATACACTAGCTGCTGCTCTCAATAAAACATTCTGTGCAATTTCTGGATGAACAGGATCATGGCGAAGCAACAGTTTATGCTACAATAGGACTGTTAAGCATATTTAATGTATTTTGTATGCTTAACCTTTGTCTGTGATGGCCTACCTGACTTTAGTCATTTTAAAAATGTTGCTTACACTGATCTATACCTGTTAATCTCTGAGACAAAAGCCCACAGGTCCGACTCAAAATACCTTATAAAGATAAAATTAAATGTACACAAAAGACCTTATGTTTCTTACTAGATCATGTACATATGCATCTATTTACACCTAACTACACCACATACGTTACTTTTTACATCTCAGTAACTTTTTCTCACCAATGAAGTGAGTTAATTTTAATTTGTAAGCTACACTTTTACCTTTTGCCATTTATAGTAGTAAATTTGTTATTTTAAAGTCCATGCAACATGAATCTCTTTATTTTCTTACTGCAAAAACACTATTTGCATTGATGGATTTCCTATAGTCAGTGTGGATCTTTTTTAGTCAAATCATTTCTCCTTTAAAATTCCTTCATAAAAAATATCTTATGCAACCCACAGAAGCCATGTTCTTTTTTATCACCCATGAATGATAAAATAATTAATTTTTTTATAATTGTGATGAAATAATTATTATCAAACTACAAAGGATTTTTTCTTCAGTGAATAGAATGTCATATTCATGTCAATTTATGAATTTATTTAAACCTACAACAATATTAAAATCAGAAAATAAACCTCAATATAAAATAAACCACAGCAATGAAATTGTCTGCAAAAAGTTTCAATCTCATGATGGATCATAGTGAATGCTCTAGTAACTCAATTCACACCATATAAGCCTACAGGAGTAAACACCTGGCATTACTATACCTTATATACAAATGCTGAACTGCTATCATTAAATTGAAAAGAACAAAGAAACATACCACACAGCTTAAGTGCTCTAAAATAAATTAATTCAGAATAAATTTGTTATTTAGTAAACAATGTTATATGCCTTTCTAGCTGAGAATATAAAAATAAGGTAGGTGGGAAAAACAATTGTCAGATGTATGGTACCTTGAGAATGCAAATTTAGGCAATAAAGATAGGACATTTAACATTGGTTTATTTGTGGATCAATTGCTGATGCTTACATAATGCACACTGAAGAACATAGTTTTACTGAATTCTCTCGGAAGGCCAGTTCTTCTCACAAGACAAATGCAATAATAAGGATTAACTAATAATTGGTTATACTGGCTTTCTAGCTTATTTATTTAAGACTAACCTTTAGCTATTGTGCATTTTGGCCACAGCTAACCAGAATATGAAAACAGTGTGTCCTTTAAGAATTCAATGTATATTTAACCTGGAAGATCAGTCATTATTTAATGAAAATGTGGCTTTAACCCTTTCATCACTAAGTAACTTTGTAGGCATAGAGTCCTCAACACTAAGTAACTTTGGAGTTGTAAAGCAAAATGACTTGTGGACTTTGAAACAACATAACTTTGCTAATGCTAAAGATATCTGGCTGGATTAGGTGTCAAAATCAAGGTTAAAAATCAAATTTTATAACTAATTCAATAAAATGTGCATATCTATTACAACTGTTAAAATGCAGGTACAAACAGGTAACAGGTAAAATACAATTATTTTATTACCTCTTAGAAAACTTAGAATGTTCTCAAAACTTGTTCAATTGACCCTAGATGTACTAGTGAATAATCACAGTAACAACACAAGTCTTTCTTTCATGGTGTCCATAATATATAAAATTCTATAAAATGAACCAAAATGATCTCCAACGTGAGATCTGTCCACAAACCTAAGTGACCTATATCGCCTCTGCCACGTTTGATCGTCGCATTGAAGTTCTTTAAACGGACAATTTTTCCAAACACTTCATCTGAATAGAATATTTGAAAATAATCGGAAGCTTTCCTGGAGCCATATAACTATCGGGTGTGCCCAACTCTGTTAGAAAAATGAAATAAATCTCTTTGGTTTTTGGGCTTCGTCCAAAAAAAACAACCACGTGGAGCGTACAATTCCTCTGGTTCAAACCTTCAAAGTCATCTTCATCATCATCACTGTCACCCACAAGTGCATTCCATTGTCTTTCCATACATCTTCTCTCATTGTCAAACAAATTTATCAGGTCAGAATTATTTAAATCCTCCGAAAACTCTCCTCTAAAAATCCTTCAAACGCCGCCATTTTGAATACAAATTTCAGCATTCGGAAAACACGTTAAAAGTTCCTACTTTGTTCGTTATTTCTAGTTGTATACAAGCTAAACTCATGAGATAATCCAAATATAACATCTACATTACCAGATAGAAGTTATTAGAGGTACCCCGAAAGATATTTAGTCGGGTACTATAATGTTAAAAAGGAACACTGCCCTAGACCGAAAACTCGGTCCATAGTGTTGACGGAGTAAATTCCCCTGACCGCATATGCGGTCTGCCGTGATGAAAGGGTTAAATAATGCAGTTAAAAACAACCCAATTTTTGGTAACAATCTCCCTATTATTTTATTCCATCTCGCTACTTGACTTCTGAAAAGTTGACGAGTATGCCATACTAATTTTCTTACCTGTCTCAGAATGGCACACACAGGAACTGTCAGGGAGGCAATGAAAGAAGAATACTGGAAATCCTCTTTATCCCCTTGTTCTTTAATCTGTAATAGCAACATCGGTCTTGAGTCGAACAATTAACTAGCAAAAAATGAATGCACCATTCCAACTCTAAAAATGAATCATTTTGTTCTCATTCATGTGACAAAGAGATGTTCAAATCTATTTTGTATTTTTTGTTTTTCATTATACTGTGTATATCTGTATGCACCGAAAAAATCACCGAATTTGAACTGTGCAAAGGTTTATGCAATAAAACAGACTTTTGGGATTATTACTAAATTTCAACAATACTTATATGTCTTCTGTTCTTGCTCCAGAATGGTAAATAATTTTAAATACATTAAATCCATAGAGAGGGAGCAATCATTGCTCAGTTGATATCCGATTCATTATCAATTGGTTACAAGTTCATTAAATGCCCACATCACCTTTATGAATTTTTGGGAAAGACACTTTGCTCCCATTTCCATGGCATTATATAGCCAATAATGTGCTAACAGTAGCAACAAAAGAAACATATTGAAGATCTTTAGATTGTCATACTAGATTCATACCCTATAACATACTAGATTCATACCTTATAACATACTAGAATGTTTTCCATGAAAGTTCATCCACCTGGATTTCAAATGTTTTGGCTTTTATGTCTAATGGTCAAATTCTTTTCACTTGTATATGACTTTAGTATTATTACCGATAGCATTTATACTCACAGGTCAAATCCAACTGCAAATAATATAGATTCTGATCTGCTATCACATAATGTGCCAGCAGATCAGGGTCAATGTTTTTTTTTCTACTGATTACTCCTCACAAGCTGCATAGATCCATATCAGCCAGGTCAGTAGTGTTTGCAGTTGGACACAACCAGATTAAATAGTTTAATCATAAGTACAGGTGCCAATCACTTTAAAACTTACTAGATTCATAAATTATAACATACTAGATTCATACCTTATAACATACTAGATTCATGCCATATAACATACTAGATTCATATCTTATAACATACTAGATTCATACCTATCACTTGGGACAAGTATCAATTGAGAGGTGTTTTTACAACTGAACAAAAGCAAATTTATGTCTTGTAGTATCAGCAGTCCTACTGATCTCAGACTTTCTGAGAAAATCCCTCACATCAAAATAAGTGATGTTATGGGTAAAATAGGGAACCATTTGTTAGGTCAGAGTTTTGTAATGGCTAAACAAGTTTATCATCACATTGTTTTACCAGATCCTTAATTCAAACAGAAATAAAATCCCAAAAGCGCCAAAAATTTGTAATACAAAAGTAAAATTATTTCCTATCCAGTATCATAAAACAGCAATATAACTATGTGAAACATCATTAGATGGCAAACTCAAAAATAGGTAACTGTTCCCAAAAACAGATGGCAACCTCAATAATAAGTAACTATTCCCAAACACAGATATAAACCTTGAAGACAGATATCTGCTCTGAAAACAAAGGGGACCAATAGAGCTCTACTTGTCAAAGGCATATTCTCATATTCCACTAATGTATTATTTTCAGTTATAACATTAGATACAATGTAATGGCCAAGTTTGGTCCAGATATTACTACATTAGTGTACAACACATGGGATGGTATTTACAAATGACTATGGTGAGGAGAATGCAGGAAATGTTTACTCATGGTTTCTTTTCAACCATAACACAAGAAGGTTTATTAAGAAAATATATTAATAAAGTTGCAGATCATAACTTTAAAAATCTTCTTGTTTCATACAATGCCAGAATAGAATACTATCCCTGTTTTAGGTCTGTATATATTTTCATACAAGGTCATGGCAAATATTAACATCATAATTAATTCTTTAAATTAACATCACTTTTGATGATTAAAAGTTGAACAAAGTTGAACAAAATTTTCTGTTTGCAATCAATTACAAAAAGTTTATTACTGAAGAAAATTATGACTAGATCGTAATTTATTAAATGTATAATCTGCAAGAACACTTGCTTCATTTTATACTTCAACTATAGCATAATACTTATTTGAATTTTACTGGTATAAGTCACTCTAAATTGACTGTTAAATCAGTGAAGATAACGCTAACAACGATTTAAACATGTTAGATAACTAATGAATTATGAAAAATTCCTTTATTGTTAGGAGTGTTAGGTTATTCAGGGATTGAGTTAAAATTAAGATTGTTAAGTCATTGGGGACAACATTGATAATAACATGGACATTTGAGCTTCATATGAAAATTCTGTCAGATTAGATAACTAATGATTTGAAATGAGAATGTCAAATCAGTGAGGAGGATGCTCACAATGATTTAGACATTTTAGGTTCTTGTGTACATTTTGGATTCATAATTTAAGCAAAATTACACATCTGTAGCATAACAAAAATTCTTAGGTATGGAATTAAAACAAAAACAGAACAATTTCAGTATACAAGAACATCATATAGAAGCATTTAAATTCATAAAATAAAGACAGAAATTAATACTATACATAAATAATTTTACTGACCAGTGAAGACAATAATCAGACCATATACTTGCAACCGAGTTCAAATAAATGATATTACAAACTAGTTTGACTCTATAAATAAGTCATAAATTAATAGAAATCATATCGTTTGAAACAGAGAAATGAATGGAAAATTCCTTAAATAAGTATTACTTTATGCTTAAAAAAACTTTAAAACAAAAATTTGCTTTCCACAAAATATTGGTTAAAGTTCTAAACCTTTATGCAGAAAAGTATTAAACTACCACAAAAATAATTATATAAAAACATAAGGAACCTTCACAAGCATATTTTGATTTGACTACTTTAAAAGCTCCTGACTCTGACCATGCCTTATATACTTTGATGAACCCACAAAACCCATAAAACCATGAAACCCACAAAGCCCATAAAACCCACAAACCCATAAAACCCACAAAGCCCATAAAACCCACAAACCCATAAAACCCACAAAGTTTGCTAGAATTGTATGTGGGGATATATATGAATGGGGTTGGGTGCTCCCAATGTTTTATTTAAACTATTAGAAGTCCAACCCAAGTTCGATTTTGTTGGAAGTTAAATTTATCAAAAGATAGATGAAAAGCTCTGTGCCCTCAATCAGTAATGCGAATGGTTAGATAGTTAATTATACAAAAAGGTTGAAATTCAATTAATAACAATTTAATAACAATTTAATAATCAAGTGACTCAAATTTTCAATTATGCTTCTTCCACTCAACCCTTTAATAAGCCTACTGCATCACTTGATCAGCAGTGTGAGATTGATTTCCACCTGTCCTTGTCAGTGTGAGATTGATTTCCACCTGTTCTTGTACTTCTTCTATATCTGGTGTATCTTTTTTCTCTTCTATTTCTCCAAATTCCTTCTCCTCTTCCTCAACTTTTCTCTAAATTCCTTTTCCTCCTCTCCGACTTTCTCTAGACTCCTCCTCCACTTTCTCTCCCATGACTACCCTTCTGTCAACTTCGACTGTCTTGACTACAGACTTAATTCCGTTTCCAACTCTTGAAGACTTGGGACCCAATGGAACCCAAAGCTCTCTGTCCACTAAAAAGTTTCCTTTCTGAAGCTTTGTCTTTCCTTTGTCATTACCACCAAATTATGAGTGGCTTCTTCTTGGAGTAAACCCTATTGATCTGCAATCCTTCATGGTGAATACTAAATTTTCTCTTACAAGTCCGGAAAGTTATCATTCACGTCTAAATTGTAATCACACCCCTATCTCACTTCCGATTGGATATCAGTGAACTTATTCAATCAAACTTAGCAGACAATGTCCCTCTAGCAGTCTGTCAATGAGGGGACATATAAAAATATTCCCCATTCACCACGTGGACTTACTTTTGATCTTTGGACTAATCTTTAACACATAGGTGTGATAACTGCAAGCTTTGTTAAGATGGTGCGATCTATTGCTTTAGCCAATTCAAGATTCCAGTCTCTGGCTGTTCATGTAACCTTGCATAAAAGTTTAACACCAGCATGTAGCAATCTTTAGACATCAAACACATGGCTGCAGTAATATTCCCAAGACAGGTAGACTATAACTTATACATGACTTTATAGCTGGGGGATTAGCAAACATGACATTTTAAAACAAGCATGAGCCACCATGGCAACAGAACTTTCAGTAAGTTTCCACAAAGATTCTATAAAATAAGTACTAACCTGACATTTCACAATTCTTTGTCTTCAAATTATTTCTCAGGCAAAGCAGAATCAGTCCACCATTCACTCACTGATAGTGCTTATAGCAAGAATTAAAAACCTGCTTTATGCCATGCATCCTTTCAACACAACCTTCTTAGACTTACCTCCAAATACATATTAAGGGCGAAAAATCAATACAAAAAAATACTCACCATATGCAAGTTATTTTAGTTTTCAGCTGTCATGAACAATTATTAGTCATTTGCCTTGCTTTTTTTAAAAAAATTGACAGCTGTTGCAGGCTGGGCACTTATTTTTGTCTATGAAAATGAAGAATATCTGCACATATATAAAAGATGATGTATTTCATAAAATCCACACACCCCCTGCCATTGCATGCTTTCTTATCCCAAAAGCATGTTCAGCATGAAGTACTTAACTCATCATTTAATAACAACTTTTACACAAAGTTTTCATGTTGATTGTCATCTTGCCCACTGAACTACCAGTATGTCATGCAGTGAAATATGTTATGCTGAATTCTCACTGGTTTTATTGTTTATTTTTCCTGTCCAGGGTAAACAATAACCAACAATCAGAACTTAAGGTAACTTATTCTGTGTATGACAAACAGGAATTACTGGCAAAGTAACAGAGAAACTTTGTGCAAAAGAGGTCATTAATTGATCTGAAAATTACTTAGAGATGCTGCCATGTGCACAGTTGCATGAATCTGCACAATTTGTACAAATTCGCACTCTTGGACAGTAGCAATGAGCAAGATCTCCTGCAAATTAATTTAAAATTGCACATATGAAAATGTACTTGGTAAATTACATGACTTTTGTTTAACCATCCACCCTTAAAGTGCTTGTTGTAACATACATTATACCAGCAGAGATATTGCGCATGTCACAATATCTGTGTTTCAGGTAGGCAACTGCTTATATGTCTGGGTTCTTCAGAGAGCCATGAATGGTTGTTAAACTAAGTTTTAGTGGCACATTGCACTTTGGAACAAGCATTATGTTATAGTTCAATCATGTAAAACTATTTTGGGCAATGTGTTTGACTGAGATAGTGGGCATGGAGTACATATACCAATTTGTAGCAAAAGAAGTCACCTTCAGTTTCCTGGTACATTCAAGTTAAATTACATGGCTGATTGATTGTATTTTTACGGCGCATCAACACTGTTAGTCATTTTAGCACCTTAGAAAAGGTTATATGTAGGATTAATTAAAAGGGATAAAATGTTTATTATCAACCAGCGATAAAAAATTTAAACAGTTAAAAAAGCAAAATGATAAAATGTTGAAGGTAATATATAAAACTTCCTAATCAACAGGGAATGTAAATTGTGTATGTTAATAAATTTCTAGATAAAAAGGAATTGAATATAAAGCACAGTATATACTTTACATACAAATGTTCCAGGTGATTGCATAAGAATTATAGTTTAGAATAAATGTTTACTTCTTTCAGAAATGCTATAACACAAGAGCCATTTATTGTATTGAAAAGTTCCTTCATCTCATGCATATTGTAGTAGGTTGGAAGTCAAAATACTCATAATGTATTTATTTAACAGTGAATGTTAATTGCAAGAAATACACTCTGGTTGGTCTTTACCTTTCAGCATGTGTAAGTGGGTTATATAAGTATGACCAATTTAAATTCTTGCAATGACTACCTTTTCCCTATGGATGGTTCTGTAGGAAGGAGTCCATTCTCCTAGGGTTGGCTTGACTGCATTGAGTTTATTGTTCACCGCATCATTCCATGATGCCTGCCACTTCTGATGTAAAGACTCTTTGATACTAGGTTTAAAGTCAGTATATGGCATTTTAAAATCAGATGGTTCAAGCGATAGGGCCATTTCAGCAGCATGATCTGCTTTTTCATTACCTTTAATGCCAATATGGCTGGGTAACTAACAGTATACTATATTGTGGGAGGTTCTCAGCCCAGTATATCTAATGAGAATATTGGTTAATAATGGGTTTTCCAGTTTTCTACTATGTAGTGACTTAAAAACTGATAGTAAGTCGGAGAAGATAAAGCTGTTTAAAATATGTTTGTTTTCGATGTATATTGCAGAGTAAGGTCTATTGCTATGACTTTGGCTAAAAAAATTAATGTACTGTTTGACAAGTGAACTTTTGTTGTGTTTTCCACTAACAAAGGCTGCAGCAACCTTTTCTTCATCCTTTGATCCATTAGTATAACTTTTTATTTCGTTTTGAAATTCAGTGAGGAAAACATGGTAAGAGTTGTGGAAGATGGAAGGGTTTGTCTCAGATTTTTTTCCATTGTGTAGCGTAAAAAGTGCTATTGGTTGTTTAAATAGCCAGAGAAGGACGTTTTCTGAATTTTTGAAAGATCAAGTTTTATACTGTCAAGGCTGGATGATATTCTAATGCCAAAGGAAGCTATGGCCTTTGGTTTATTTTTATGTAAGGTTTTGTATTTGGTTTGAAAAACAGCTGAAAAAGCAGGGTTCAAAGGGTCTGGTCTTAATCTGAGAGCATACTGTATTGAAAGCATTTCTCTACGATGTGATAAAAGTGGCTCGCTCACTTCAGCGAGAAGGTTTTCACATGTGGATGTCTTAAATGCTCTCAAAGTGAGTCTTATTCCTTGATCATAAACTGTGTCAAGCATCTTCAGGTGTGACTTTCTAGCTGAATCATAAACAATGCAACTATAGTCCAGTTTGGAGTGAATAAACATTCTTATATAAACAAAGGATGACATTTTTATCAGCACCCCATTAAGTGTGTGCTAGTACTTTATGCAGATCTAGAGATTTCAAGCATTTAGCATTTAAGTTCTTTAGGTGTGGAATAAAAGTTAGTTTTCTGTCGAAGATATTACCTAAAGACTTTATTTCCTCAACAAATGGAATAGATGTTCCATCCAGCATGAGTTTAGGTTTATCTTGATGTCTTCATAACTGACAGATATGTATACATACCATTTTTGATTTTGAGACTTTGAAACCAATTTTGAATCTTGTTTATAGTGTTTTGCCGTAGGTGTCTTTCAATTGTATGCATGTGCTTGATTGATAACATATTAGAAAATCATCAACATATAAGAAGCAATCCATACCAGCAGCCAAACACTTAATGATGCTACTGATTTTGATGCTGAAAAGTGTCACAGATAAAATACTGCCCTAGGGCACACCTATCTCTTGCTCATGCATATCAGAGATGGTTGAGCCCACTGGTACCTTGAATTCTCTATCTGTGAGAACATTCAATATGAAAGAGGGCAGACAGCCTTTTAAACCCAGATTGAGCAGGTCATTCTGTATCCCATACTTCCATGTCGTGCCACAGGCCTAATCTAAATCAAAGAAAACTGCTTCTAAATGTTCTATGGTTTTTGGGTTCTTTTACAGTTTGAAAAGGAGACCTGGGAATGGATTCTTCTGCAATCTTGATTAAGACAGAAGTAAAATACTGAACAGGGTCATTGTCATTTAAAACGGCATCCCTGTTAAGCCTAGCTGTACAAAGTGTTTCAAACTTGGCTCAGTCGACCTTCTTTAAATTCCATTGTGGAATTGTTTCATCAATTGTAACATTGGTGTTCTTAAGAGAAATTGGAAAGGGGTCACTGCTATGATGGTCATCAGCGACCTTCCAATTATAATCCAAAAGTAGCAAAGGAGACCAGTTTGTCAAATTGATACACATGTATGTACCTGTTTTTTGGTGTAAATATGTCGGTGATTTGGTGTTATACAGACACAAGTTATGTCTAGATATGATGCCCCTGTCGCTTATGTAGTTTGTTCCCCATAAAATGTTATGGGTATTAAAATCTCCAAGGAGAACAAATGGGATGGGCGGCTGTTGAATAAGATTGTTTAAATCATTTGGTAGTAGGTTGGTGTTTGGTGGTATATAAATAGAACAAAAGGAAATCACTTGATGTACTGTGATGCTTACATCAATGGCTTGTAAATATGTATTTAAGGGAATGGTGCTATGAAGAGCCCTATTGTTTACAACAACAGAAACTCCTCCTGAGGCCCTGTCACCAGTTCTGGAGTAGGTGTAAAAAAAGGAGTAGTTTTTAATTGTGATATTGTCCATTTCTTTCAAAAATGTTTCCTGCAGGCATAGTAATGCAGAATTGTGTTCATTTAAAAGCAGAAGAATGTCATTGTAGTTGGTTTTAAATCCTTGGCAATTCCATTGTATGGTGGTATTCTTCATTATAAACCTTTTAAATCAGAATGGATGTAACTAGGTTAGACATTTCGCAGTCAAATATATGTGTTTATTTCTCTGGAGGAAGAATGGAATTCAATTTTTTGGTTCTAGGTCTGGAGCCACCTTGAGTACATAGAGCATTTTCTTCTACATCCATCAGTCTCTAAACCTTTTGTGCAACTTAATGGGGTCTGATGCTACTGATTTGTTTGTCATCTCTTTTTTACTGTTTGGTGATTTTGGTGATGGAGTGTTGTTGAAGGTTGCTTGAATCGATATTGAGCTTTTCAGAGGTTTATAGTGTCGGGTGTTTTAACTAGATGGTGATTGAAGTGGGCTTGTTTGGGTTTGGATATCTTTTTTCCATGTTTATGGACTATTCTTCACTATAGTTGAGAAGGCTGGTTCAGGGAGAGAAGTTCTAGCTTGTACAAGCTTTCTGGAAAGGGAATGTTGGTGGTGTACTTAACCCTCAGTATTTCTTTCTCCTGCTACCATGCATCACAATCCTTTGAATTGGCATGGTGCTCCTTTCCACGATTGACATGATGTGGAGTGGTTCTGTACTCAGTTTCCTGATGAGAAGGGTCTCTGCATCGGCCACATTCTTAGTTTTTCAAGCATCGGTCTTCATGATGGCTGTATTTTTTACATTTGAAGCATCAAAGGGGATTTGGTATATACATATCAACCTTGTCTTGTAAAAATCCCGCTTTGACCACTTTAGGTACTGTTGATTTCTTGAAGGTAAGTATAATGATGTTGGTGTCCTGAAAATTGTTGTAACATTTGATATGAAGTCTATGGGCTGCATTGACAGCTTCATTTTTCATTCCTTCAATGATTTCTGTGTTGCTGACTCCAGAAAAGTCACTGTAACGAATGACACCTTTTGATATAATAAGTGTTGTGTATGAAACAGGTCACTGGAATGTCATGAAAAAATCTTAATTTTTTTTAATGTTCTCAGGATGTGCTTATACATTCACACTCTACAAGCAGACCACCTGATTTCAGTTTTTAACACTTTTAGGTGTGCTGACTAATCTAGGTATAGTCTTTTCAACTATATATGGAGATAGTGTGGCAAGTGGTTTAGCTTCATTTTTAGACTGGATGACCATGAATGAAGGCTTGTTCTCCTTTGTTGACTTTTTTGGTTTGGATTTCCTTTTTTTTTCTTTTCATTACCTGTGCTCACCCACCCACAAAGAAGTCCAATGAGGAGACACTTTTCAAGTGCCAGGGTTACACAGGTGGTATACTCAGTAGGTAAGTTTACCTTCTGATTGACCCATTAAGCCACTGCCTTCTAAGTCTTCTGTGAGTAGGATAAAGGAAAAATAAGACAGTATGGACAATGGCTGTATCAAGAGAGATACAAGAAGAGAGACAGACCTCCTAGAGTTTGGCATGACCAGCCAATTCCTTGAAAAGAGGCCCTCCTGACCACCCCTCAAGAAGAAGAGGCTAATGTAATGTATTTCATTGGAAAGCCTTTGTTCGACTACCCAGATCCTTATCTTTCCTGATACAGGACACAACAGGTTACCTCTACTTAGTCACCTCTTATGGCATATAGTGAGGACACATCAGGCCAATTCTACAACCCTGGACCAACAGGGGGTAAATTACAAGGATATGAGTGACTATTTCCACTAAATAAACCCCATGCATGACCAATGAGTATTGATTCAATTCAGAATTTTTAATCTACATTCACCATGTTTTTCCACATTTGTTTGATAGATTTTGAAGGCACAATAAAGAATAATACAATCCAGAAATGGCTAGAAATATAAATCATTACCTTTTCAAAGAATTCCTTTGTTGAATGCTCTTGTAGAATACCAAGACACAATGTACAAGGCTTATTAACTATAGCAAATGGGTGAGTGTTTGATTCAGTGCTTTCCTTCTCTTTCACTGTGCTAGGAAGCAGGCTTAGAACATAAGCCTCAATGTCCTTCAAAAGAAAAAAAGAAACGATAACAAGAAAGTCAATTCTACAGTGGCAATGTGATAATAGCCAAGAATTTATAATCCCTTACTAATTCTAGACCTAGCTACATGTACAGATTTTGTGTGGAATTACTAGGGAAAAAATGCATGGTTCTTCATCCTCACAAGTTAGTATGGCAGGATTGCAAACCAAGATTGCCATAAAATCATTTCTAATCATTGCGTACCAGTCTACATTGATTTTTTGGGCTCCTCTGAACTGCAGATTAATACATTTAAAACCCAATGTTTGCAATAATGTAAACAACTGTGTCAGAAAATGCAAATCATATCTAAGAGAAAATGAACTTAGACAAAGGTAAACAGTTGTATGGGTCAGTGCAAGCTTTCACTGATGGTTTTATTACGTCCAAAGACAAAATGAGATACCAAGTAATTTGATCCCATGTACATATTGCAAATATTAACCAAAAATTAAGAGAATATGTCTGACACATGGTTTTTAATGAAAGGTAAAGCACTCCTCATGACGCATCTAATACCAATATCTGTGACTAAGAGTAATATATTTCAAGTTGTACTAATTCAAGTGGCAGATGGACAGTCAGATAATAAACCCATAATGCTATGCAATCTTACCTATATTAATTAGATTAATATATTTCTGACAAGTGCAAATATGGTGCAAATGTATATACAGATGTCTCCAATTTGTAACTACATATTTTGCATGAAAATGTCATAGCATTGTAAAATTTCAGAAACCACCCTGTTCTTAATATATTTTAAATGTCTGACTTATTAGAATAAAAAAATAAACTGCTTTTTTTAATTAATTGTAATTTTCTGGAGCTAAAAATTGTACCTTCCAAGGCCTACAATAGAAGTGTGGGCTCCGTACACCAAGATGCCTCAGGATACACAAGAGACAACTACCAGCTCTCACTAAGGTTGTGGTAATTTCTCCTAGTGTGGTTTCATTGTGACAAAAAACATGCATCTGGAAATAAAGTGTTATAGTTTTACGTTGACATATGAAAAACAAATGCTTTAAAAACAATAAAACCCCACCAGATTACTGTATAACAAAAGAATGATTTTATTTTCTTTTTATAAGCTTGGCATATAAAAAAATGTCCCTACTACCAGTGAATAGTATATATTCGCTCAAAGGATGAATTGCTTCGTTTGTTGCAAGTGCATTTATAATAATAATAATAAAAATAATAATAATAATAATAATAATAATAATAATAATTATTATAACAAAATATGAAAAAAACACATGAATAATAATAATAAAAATAACATGAATAAAAATAATAACAATAATAATAATAATAATAATAATAATAATAATAATGATGATGATGATTTTAATTATAATAATAATCATCATCATTATCATCACCACAACCATTGCCAACCTCATCATCATCACTAGCATATTTCTATAACTGTATCTCATTACCATATCAGAATAAATCAACTAGCTGCAGAATAAAAACCAAATGCATTTATCCACAAATAAATCATTCTCTCCCCTAATTATGATACAGTTGCTGAAAGATCATGGATCCATTTAATTAAGTGCTAGTAACATTATCTGTAAAATGCACTTCATTATAAAGGAGTCTCACTATAAGAAGGTACTCTATGGCTCCTGTGGACAACAATATAAACTGGGCAAACTGTAATGACGAAATGAAAAGGACCATTCATGACAGAACACCTTTTTACAAAATGTTGATGTTATAACTGTTGACATCCATTTGTACCCGTCTATCCATACCCCAAAATCAGGCTCAATACTAACAGTTGTTGGATTGTGTAACTTTAGCAGTTTAACACTAATCAAAATGGTTAATTACCTATTTTGTTTTCATTACATGATAGGCATAAATTTATTTAGATTTTTTCAAGTCACAGGTTAGTAGGTAACGGTTTGCATGATCCCAACTTGTCAAACTCTTAGTATAAATGTATAAAATGTGTTTGTCAAATTTTACATTAACAGTTTAACAGTTCAAATTTGATTTCGGCAAACCAAGCTATATTTTAAACCATTAAAAATAAAAACATTTAGCCTAATGTTTTTTTTACTTCCTTTCATGAAGTAGCTAAATAAAAGATGGGCTCGTAAAAAAGGGGATCTCTTATTTTTGACAAACTGGGGTTTTTACAGAATATATTTTGACATAAAGACACAAAATAAGGACAGGTCACATATGATCGATAATGTCATTAAGGCATTTCCTCCTTGCACATCTGCTATAGGCATTAAAAATGTGAAATAATTTATGTACAACACCTGTATATTCATAGTATTATGTTACATATATAGAGAAATAATGTATAATTTAATATTATAAATATACCATCATATTTGATCTCTTGTTAATTCAAATTGTTATAGGTACCTGTGCAATCCATGGCTGTAAGCAATTTTGGTGGTTGGGTAATATTTTTCTCCACACCACCATGTATACAATCTCTCGATGATATCTCAGAATATTATATTATGTATAGTGAAGATGTGTGAAATACTAAATGTGAACTCAAGACAATTTTGTGGTTTAATTGAATGACTGTTCTTTTAACTTTATTGTGTCATCTGATCAGTGGCATAACAAGAAATTCAGACTCCACCCAATTTAAATTTGGGGCCCGCCAGTTGGCATGGCTCCCCTCACCCCACACAGCTGCCACACCACTGCATTTGATCAAGAAAATCTTACACTTTTGCTAATTTCAGCATTTCAAATGAAATTTATTAAAGTCATCAAAAAATTTGAATCTTTCCTTGCTGACAAAGGAAATTATCTAGCTCTTTTCATAAATAATTTCTGAAATCCTGTCAGGTCCTCTACATATGAACATCCCACTAAATGAAACAACTTTCCAATAAAACAAAGTTGGTCTACCTCTACTGACAACTGGCTTCACAAGCCGACATAATGATACACTCCAGTTCTGACCAGCTGATTAAAATTTGATGTCCAAACAAACCAATGCTGATATTTGATCAAAAGGCAGTCCATTCATGTCATAATTTTTTCTTCTTCCTCGATCGATCGATCGTAAACTTCAAACATAATCTCAAAACAATCCTACCCAAGTCAGTTGAATCCTGAATTCAATGAACTGTTAGCTCCACCCACCCAGTTCAGGTATATCTTCCATTGGTGAGATATTGGCCATCAAGGTCAAGACTATTGTTTACAGATGTTAATTAGTGCTGCCTATAGTAAATGCTATGGATAACATACTCTTATTAAGAAACTAAACTGGAAGGAGTCAAGGGTAATTAAGACTGACAGTCCAGCCAAAATCTCTGTGCATCAAAAAGATGCACAGGTCAAAAAATTGGTAATTTAAAAATTTTTAAATTCAATGTGTCAAAACCCAAGGGTACGCATCGACTGAAAACCCTGTAGTAAGAAATAAAGGATGACTGGGGGATATACTCTATTTTTGGACAGGTTGGCAAAAAGATTCAGTATCATTTGCACGTGTTGTGAAATTTATGTTTGCAAACTATGAGTTCGAGATGCACTTGGGACTGTTTAGTGTTTTAGTATTTATTTACTTAGACAAGATGTTTTTATTGTCTGAAATTTAACCGAGTAACACAGGATAATGCAACAAGGATGGCAATTGTCGACTGTAGAGGGCCTAAATTGCTTATGTCATTGAAAAATTTAAAATTTACTTCATAAAAGAAGCACAAAGAATATGGCTTATCTAACTCTGAAAAACATTATAATCAGCTGTGTCTTAGGCAGCTACCAGGTTACTTGTTGCCCCTATTTCTACTGCAGACTATGAGGGGGGAGGTCATTTGCCAAAATCTGTCATCAAAACAAACTTACAAAATTCTATGGGATATCTACTCTAAACAATTTATTGACAATTTCTATTAATGGGCCCAGTGTTGAGAAATTCGATTTCAGTAAGGCATTTAAGAAATGGTCGGATTTAAAAAATGAGGTGGATATTGATTAAGTGTCAATGATATTGTTCGTAAAGACTAAGCAGTATTTTGTATTATCAATTACAAATAAAGAAACATTCTTATTCATTCCTACTTTTTATATGCGATATAATGAACTTCACATGTATATAATGGTATTGATATATTTATTAATAATTATTATTGTGCTTTGAAATGTAATAAAAACATGTAAAAAATGTTTTATTGTCATTTTTATATAGAGAAAAAAATAGAGCCAATATAATATTACACATTCAATTCCCTGTATTCTGGCATAAAATGACTTTTATGGCTGAAAAGTGGCTCCAATTTTTAAATTTGGCAAATTTCATGATGCAAAGAAAGACATTACCAAGGTAAGCCCAGCTATGTCATCATACTCATAGAAGCTAACTTTGCAAACAATGCAGATATACATTTATAATGTATAATAACATTTAATTTCAGGAATGTTATACAAAGTACATACTTTCAACATTTTACTCATGCTCAGCTAAAGCATGTGCTTATATCACAAAATCCATACTTAGAAATTTTTTTTAATGCAGATCGTGAAATTTCATTAATGCTGAACAAGTGAAAACCTGTCATGTCAATATATTTGTGTGGATTTGAGTATATTGTATCTGCCATGTATTATTCAACCTCAAAAACAAATATCTATGCTTGCACACCAAAAATGACAAAGTCAGCAAAAATTCAAACAACAGAAATTATTTTAACAGTTGCTATATTTATTGAAATTCTAATAAAGTTATTTATTTATGCATTACAAGCATACCAAGCTTTATTTGTTTACCTACAAGTTTTGCTCAATTTTGCAACAGGAGTCCGACATTTTATCAATAAAGTACTATGAAATCTCTGACAACATGAAAGACTTTGTGTAACTGTAATGGTGAATATAAAGGTGAATTCACTGGATTAAATTCATGCAATGGTTGTCCAAGAGTTATGTGTTGGTACATTACCATCTTTTGAATGGCTATGTGCATCTTTTTAAGAATTTTGGCAATTCTGAAGTGATAAAAAACACGTGACAAAAGTCGACTAGAGCAGAAGGCTGGAGTCACGTTTGCACTCCTTGTGTTAGTTTAGAGTACTGATAAGTTGATTTCATGTTGTCAGAGATTTCTTTGTACTTAATTGATAAAATGTCTGACTCCTGTGACTGAGCGAAGTTTTTGATTTGTTTGATTTTGTGTCTGGAGGCACATTAGATCAAACGTTATGTATATCCACGGGTTCTACTAAATACTGCTAAGCCTGACAAAGACCAACAAAGCCTGACAAAGCCACACAAAATTAGATTAAAAAAAGCGTTTTATACTGTTATGATATTGATGAATCAATTAACAAAGCCAAAAGACATATTTATGCAGATTTAACTGACCGTTAATTGGGCGACAAAGTTCAAATTTCGAATAATCATAAAGCATTGATAAAGTGTGACACAATCATGTTGGAAATGTTTGTTATTAGTTTTACAAATTGTTTTTTCAACTGATTATCAAAAGAAAATTCAATTTTCCAATATACGTTATGAGTTGTAATTTGTATTTACTTTAGTCTATACTTCTATATTCAACACCACATAACAAAGGTACACAAAGCCAGAAAAAGTCATATTAGAAAGGTGTATTTATATTGCAATATAAGATTGATGAATAAATCAACACTTTTACAACAGTATTCCAACTTTCAACAGTTTTCTAATAAATTTCCAACTATATGGTATTTAAGACCCAGGAAAATTTTAATCGAAAGCCAGAACACCAGAATGCTGGTGTGCAAGCAAGGACACAAGAGACCATCCAAAGCCCAAATTTGTTGGCTATGTACAGCAATATTTAACAGCTAGAGTCAATACAGCAAGACATGGGTGTCTACTGTAATTTATTTTAGTTACATATATAATTTATTTAATATTTATTTTGCTATTACTTTTAATGCATTAACAATTTCGTTAAAGAATTTTAAGATATACATAGTTAATGCTGTAATTACAGTAATTAACATAGAATTTAAATTTCTCTTATTTTTCTAATATAACAATTTCTTCACTTTTAATATTTCATCTAGGATCCATTTTCATGAGTTTGAGATGTTTATTTATGAGACAGTTAGTTCCTGTTCTTTGAGAAGATTTGTATGCAACTCCCATTTATATAGAAGGAAAGAGTTTGCCATGACGTCAGGTTGCATTGCTGATGTTTTCTCACCACATATCGCCCAGTTATAATTAATTGTGTGTGGTCATTGAATGAGTCTAAATTTCTCTTCACATATCACACTTTTGCTAATAGCAATTGAATGAGCTTACCTTCTCTATCACATACCATGCTTTTACAAGTATATGTTGTGTGATTATTGGATGAAAATAATTATCTCCTCATATCACACCTATTCAATTCTATAAATGTATGTGTGATCATTGAATGTATATATTTATCTTCAAATATCACACTTTATTAGACTGAAACTCTCGATATGATGAACTTATATGTGTTTGTTGGGCAAACATCCCCCATCCAACTTCAAACAGTCATCAGTTCGGATCCCGCCAGAAGGAAACCAATTTTTTTTTTGTTGAAAGTCACAGGAAAATTGTCTTTCTTGATCTACTGCAGTCCAATTAATTCAAGTCAATATTATCTACTAGAATCCTTAGTGATAAAAGTAGTTTTCTGCCTAAGATTGTGCATTATATAAATAAAGACAACCTTCTCAATAGTATCCCCCCCATTCACAGCCAGTTAGTGATAATAAGCTGAGTAGGGGTCAAGTCACACATATACTGAAAGTTAGCAATATTTTTCCTTGTATATCAGTGATTGTAAGTAAAGATAAAAGTCAACTGTGTGAAAAGGATACCCAAATACCAGACATGATGCCAGAGTTTGCATCTTCACCATTGTGAGGAGTTTTCATGAATCTAGGTGATTGCTGAATATTCAGTTTATTGCTGTGTAATGTTTCTCAATCTTGCATCTTAAATAAATATGTTTAGTATGTATATGAGTGTCTGACTCCTGTCATGCTTTTAATCAAGTTTATTGCATAAGGTGTCTAGGGTTGGTGTATTGAAAAAAAGATACAGAAATAAAGTACACAACTACAAACACCTGTTGCATTACAATATATATATATATATATATATATATATATATATATATATATATATATATATATATATATATATATACACATACACATATACATACACACACACACACATACATTAATAGACCACTTATTTGGAGACAAATTAATTTCAATAATAAGTCAATTAAGTAATAAGTCAAATAAATCATATTTGAAATAGATCTTTTTATTTGTCAATTGGAGGGCCACACAATTCACCCAAATTCTGCCCAAAACCACCCTAAATTGCCCATAACCTGTAAAGAAAGTGTGCAAAGGTGGAACCAACATCACAAATAAAATGGCAATAATTATTGCTAAGTGAACATTGACCTAGGCTGTGCAAAGTGAACTAGAAATACACTTGTCTAATGTTGATAAATGACTAATTATTTCCATTGTTCCAGTTTTCGACCTGGTTTTATTTAAAATTCTAGTCAATGTATATATGTAAAAATCTTTGTAGAAATGTGGGACTTTTTAGTTCAATGTGACATAGGTTACAAGCATTATTTGTATTATGTTGATTGTATTATTGCTTTGCTTTAAAAAAATTGCAAATTTCAACTGAGTTTACTGTTGATCCACTTCATGTTTTAAAACTGTGCTTGACAAGACATTGAACAATAATCTTTGTACATATTTATAAATGTTTAGTTAGAGGCGAGACACAAAATATTTGATATAAATCTGAAATAGATCATAAAGAAATTGTGGTACTTTCCTTTTTCCTTATTTTGTAATGTTGTGATAATACATTATATATATATATATATATATATATATATATATATATATATATATATATATATATAGATATACTGAGAATTATTATATACCAGTATATTCTGTGAAGACTGAATACATTTGTGCTTTTAATAATAATTGATAATTGGCTTTAGTGATCTGTTTATTAATAAAAACCAAAATGGCTGTTACGTTTTTGTTTTTTTGGTTAAGACAGGTTCATAGTTTTGTTGATGTAAATCTTCAAACAGCAGTCAGTCAGTTATTGTGAAATGATCACTTGATCAACAGATTGTTGAGAAAGAAAGAAAAAAGTATTTGTTACAATAAAAGAGAACAACCACAAAACATTTAATTGGTCAATACAACAGTTTGCATGTTGCATAAAGTGCTGTGGTAGAGAACAGGTGATGCACCAATTTTGTTGGGACCATTGATGCTCCATTAGGATGGTCGTCAACAGAAAAATTTATGGTTTTTTTCCCATCTCAGAGGTGTGCTAGGCATTGAACTTAGAAAATGTGGAGATACTTATGGGGACTGATGATGAGAAGGCAATGGTCAATGCTATTGATCTGGCTTTCCCTACTTGCAAGAGAAAGCTGTGCACGAAACATATCAATCTTGTATATCTATGTCAAATGAGAGAAAAGATTCCAGAAAACACTAAGGAGCGGACATGTATCATTGACATTATCTTTAGAAATAATGCTGTTGCCATAGCTAATCATTCAGCAACTTTTGATGAACATAACCAAATTTTGATAATTAAACTGAATCAAAATAAACACAAATTTTTTTGTTTATTATTAAAGTTATATTGAAGAGAACATTGCAAAACATGTTGTATCTGGTGACAACCAGCTGTGGACTAACAATAATACAGAAAACATGAACTACCAGTTAAAGGTCTTGCTAAACTGGCAACCAAAGAAAATAAATGAACTCAGAAAAAATATATGAACTGATCAAGGTCCAGCTCGTCAACGTTCGCAGATCTATGTATGGGACAGGCAACTATATCCTCAACACAAAATTCTTGTTATGTAAAATGAATAAATTATCATGGAATTAATAATCTCAGAAAAAAAAAGACAATATATTCACAATATTTTTGCAGAAATCCCACATTAAATTAACAACTGTGGTGACATCCTCAGACGGTATGTACAGTGTTTTGAAAAACCCAAAATTGGCAAAGAAACCAAACCAAAGAACAAGGTGCCAGGCAACAAGGACTCAGAGAAAATGGGACACAAATTTGATGTAATGATCAACAACCTTTTTAAACTCTGAAAAACACATTTTATTATGCAATTTTATGACACTTTGTGTGTCAGTGGAAAAAAATAACCATTTATGACAACATTTCATAATATGAGAACAATTTTAAAGAAATATTGAAATCAGATTGTTAAATTTACACAGAGTCCGATTTACAGCTGTGATGTGTTATAACAATATGTAAATTTCTTATTTTCATAATCATTAAAAAAATCCATTATGGTCATTATATAATTTAAATAAGTAACTTGATCTAACTTTATTTATGTGCACTTTAGCCTATTTCATTGGATTTTTGTCACTATCTCTGATGTCAAGGTACTAATCTTAGTATGAATATGTAACTAGATGTAGATTTCAATTTCATTACTTTAATTTTTGGATTTCCTTAGTATGAATATGTAACTAGATGTAGATTTCAATTTCATTACTTTAATTTTTGGATTTCAACCAAAATTTATGTTGAAGATTACTAAATTGTTCTTGAAAAAAATATGTTTATTTGATTTATCTGCCTTATTCTTATATATTAAATTAAGTGTCAACAATTTTTCTTATCAATTCCATACCTTGCTAGCATGTAGGAAGAAGGGGTTATTTAAACAGTATTTCATAATATATAGTATTTGCTCTTTCTTAACAGATGTAATGACAATTTTAAGTTTTCAAAACAAAGAGCTTGCCTCCATTACTTAAAATTTAGTAATGAAATTTGAATCTTGTGGACAAATTCATTCTACATAACACTTTTGATACTGGGGTATGGATTACAATTCATCATATGAAAAACTTTCGAAAATTACAAAATATTAAAATAGCAGTTAGAAACAATTTTCATTTTTAAATCTATGTCTAATTCAAATAGTTTTTAGTTTCAAGTTTGTAAAATGTTTATTATACCAAAACCCACATATGCAAATGTTAATTATTATCGCGTTGTTTCTTTGACTGGGGGCAGTTCTAATTAAGTTTCGTCCACAAGACATATCTGTCCTACTAAACACTGCAAAGACTGGCAAAGACATATACAACTATTGTGAATTATATTAAATATAAAATCATGTACTTTCTAAAACATTTTCTTCTTATTATTTGTACATTATTGTAACATACTAAAATTATTTAATTACGGTTAGTCTAATGTAAGTTTATACAAATATCTTCCAAAATGGAGGTTAAATTTTCTTATTTAGACATTTTATAATAATAAACATACCAGTTAAGATGGTCATGCTCTGCATGCCTTTTTTGAAATGCAGGGAATTTTATATTTGTCTCCCAATTTACATCCATTCATTATGGTGTGCATAGTAAATCCAACATTTTTCTTCTGCAATTTATGTGGCTAAAATGCCATACAGCAATAGTAAATATTTTTATTATCACTTGGTATGACTTTTTCAGGCTTTGTTTGAAATTCTTATTATACTAAAGTTTATTCAGTTTCTCAACCTGTGTTTCAATAATCAGTCAAATAAACAGTTGATAAAATAACAAATATTTTAAATATTGTTTTGCTCAGACTTTATCAATATTTATAATTATATTGAAGCAAGTCCTTCTGTTTGGTTAATTTATTCATCAATATAATTTACAAAATACATTTGTCTAATATGACTTTGCACAACTCTGTCAGGCTTTGTGTGGCTTTAAATATATAGGACACGATGATTTATTGTATTTTCTTTCGATAGTCATGCAGCTGAACACTTTATCAAATAATAAACATTTTACATATGATTTTGTTAATTATTCAAATTTTAATTTGAACTTTGATGTCAAATTTTATTTGGTTTTTTTAATTCAGCATGATGTTGAAAACTAATCTTTCAGTTTGGTTACTTTATTTTCAATATAACTTACAATACACTTGATTAATATGACTTGGTCAGGCTTTGTGAGGATTTGTCAGGCTTTGTCTTGCTTTGATTGATTAAGATATAAGGAACTTTGGAGATTCCCTGTATGACATCACAAGTAAGCGTTGGAAGAGTTCTGGTTGGCAGAAACACCACTGTGACGAAGGATGATGATCTATATATCAGCTTAGGCCATTTCATAAGCAGTGCAAATTGTATAAAAATAACATGGCTTTACAGTTTTGGTATCAAGCAATTTTATATACCATTGGTATACTATTGACATATCATATTATGATCCATCCACATGCAATAATAGGCATATATAAACATTGGAACTGCATGCTGTTAATTCTAAGCCTATAAATTAATGATGCATTCCATTAATCATTTGTATCAATTAGCCCCATTTTCTAAATGAATTTAACAGGAAAAACTATTTCATTACAATTCTTTCTGCTTTATGTTCAAAGGGCAAATATGTGTATTAGCATGTGATATAAATACAATATTTGTACAGTATGAATGGTGTAGCAATGATATGCTACTCACATAAATTTTCACCAAACGGAAACTTGGCTAACCTTGTTTCCTTAATATGTAATAGCTATGGACAATTATCTGTTTCTTGTTGTCAGTATCATCATAAACCATGATGCAGGAAAAAGAGGAGATGCATGTTGTTGTTAGGTTTATCATTTAACTTTACATTTTCTGTTGATAAAAGATTGTGTGCATAAACAGTTGGAGAGATTTTTTAATGTTGTTCTAGTCATTATCAATGACAAAACGATACAACTTAATGTGGTTCCATCATGGAAAGTTTTATTTAATATGGGTTGGTGTATTGGCTTTTAAGTGCTTTAACTGTAGAAAAACCAATCCTGATCAATGATTACTCCAATAAACTTTACTGTCTGTCTGTCTGTCTATCTATCTATCTTCAGGTAAACAAGCGTATTCTAGATAGCAAGTCTATGGTCTTTCTGCCAACCAGACTAGGGTACCCCCAAGGTGATCATGCCCTATGACGTCACGGCGATGTTCCCTATACTGAAAAATTGCATTTTCTTTCGATAATAAATAAAAAGAACAACTTATTAAGTATAAAATTTTACGTATGATTTTGTGAAACTTTGTTATTACTTTATCAATATTCAATTTCGAACTTTGTCGCCCAATTTTCAGTCATTAAAATCTGCAGAACTAAGTCTTTCGAATTTTGTCGCCCAATTTTCAGTCATTTAAATCTGCATAACTAGGTCTTTCGGCCAAGTTAATTGTTTCATCAATATAACTAACAATATAAATACACTTCATAAATCTGGCTTTGTGGGGCTTTGTGTGGCTTTGTCAGGCTTAGCGGTATTTAGTAAGACCGTGTCCACGTGTATTCTATAAAAATTGCTTTAAAATTTATTTTTGTTTGCTCTCAATACCTGGAATACATGATATAAATAAAAATAACAGTGACATACCTCGAATCCCACATCCATGCTTGTTTAGCAAATAAGAGTTACCACCCCTGCGGTAATGGGTTGGTTCCCTACTTCCCTAATTTAAACAAAACTAGCAAAATTTAACTTTAAACATCGTATCAGTCTATAAGAGTGTAGGGTTGCAGAATCATTCTTAGACATGTATTAATTTTTTTGGCATTAAAACTTCTAAAAAATAATTAAATATATAATAATTACAGTTGTATAATAATTATAAACGATAGTGTTATTTTAATCATACTGCGATGGTTTATGTATTTATAATACAAACTTGGCGCTCACCAGTTATTATGTACTTTTGAGAGAGTGATGTATGTAAGGTGAAGTTGCTTGCATTTTAAAATGCATAGTGGAGAGAAAGTTGATATACTTATATGCTGCTTTCATGTAATGTGGCTGAAATTTCTTTGGATATTGTACTTTTGGAAATTTTAAATGATCTTAGGACTATGCTAACTAAAATGACTGCTCCTTTGTGCGCAAAAATTCAATCTGAATTTGTCTAAAGTACACTATTCTGGCAGCTTTTAAAATATGGAAAATGAATTTTGACAAACTAGACAATACTAGCTTCTAAAAGTGCAATGAATGAATTACATAAATACATAAAATGTAAAAAAAAAAATACGGCTCTATTTTTTACAATTTACCTCTGAATTTCAAGAAGTGAAAATGATCAAGTAGAGATAGCACTTTTTTGAAAGATGCACATCTTGAGTAAGGCCAAGCTTTATACTCTCTAACCCATATTACACCCATCAATCATAAATCAAAATAAAAGGAATTAAAGGTTCTTTGAATAATACCTAAGATCTACAAGATCTATTTTAAATAGCCAGTATAACTGATGAGGAAACCTAGGAAAACTCTTTTTGTTTAAAATTATAAACCTATGCTTAATATGAAACTGTAGAGCGCCACCAAACAAGAATCTACCATAAAATTTGCAATGGTAGTCATTGTCAAGGGACGCTTAATTCATCGTCTTATCTCTATAATAAGCGTTTTAGTCATAAGATTGTAAAGCATGATGGGCAACAAGGAGGCATAAAATTTGTGTCAATTTTTTCAAGAAAGCTGGTGCCAAAGATTTAGAAGACAAATATGGCGTCTGACAGTCGGCTGTCAACAGCCGCACAGTTTTATATGGAGGAAGAGGACAAAACGGCCAATGAGCCGAGCAGTAGTACATCCACATACGATAAGGTCACACATCATTTTTACAAGATTTAAACACGTTACTATTATTTGACTGTACGTCCCCGTTTGTTTGTAACCCACCCACCCCCGCCAAATTCAATAACAAAAACGGTTAATGTGATGAAGAGTGCACAAAACAAAGTCATTTGAATCATTGATTTATAATTTCTGACCAGCATGGCATTAATATTGGCATGTCCTTGCACCTTTCATGCTAATCCGAGTTTTCTCTGACCCTTGACACCCCGTATTTGATATTTGGTTTTTTATGTTGGGGTGTAGAGTCGGATAGCAAGATACCTCGTTCGTACCATTTTCATTGCTAGTCACATGACTAACCAAATCTTGCTGCCGATAGGCACAAGCGTCACAGGTCAAATAATCACGTGATAACAACAAACTGCAGTGACATGTAGTTTCAGCGTGATCAGTCAGTATCTTTCCAGGAAGATGCGACAGCAACATATTTTGGGCTGCTGTTATCTCAATATGTCGAATACTACGTGGTTTTTTTTGATATTGTAAACTTTGCGTGACTTTCATTCAATATTTTCAAGTTTTTTCTTCTTTCTGCAATACTGGAATGGATGGTTTGGTTCATAAACCTATATTGCAACATGGCAGGTAAAGACGAATACATGGAAGCTCTTGCCAATGAGATACGTTAAGAAAAGGGATATTATTTTAACATTAAAGAACTAAAGTATGAGGTAATTAATGGAAGTGACACTTTTGCCGTCCTCCACACTGGATATGGGTAAAATGTGGTTTTTGTTGTTATCACGTGACTATTTAAACTTGATGTTTATGCATATCGGCCGCAAGATTTGGTTAGTCATGTGACTAGTAATGTAAATGGTACGAACGGGGTCAAAATTCATCAACGCTATAGTTTCATCTCGTCTGACAATGGATTAAAGACAAAATTGGTGTTATGCTTGTAATTTCTGAGAAGATAAATGATTTCCCTATTGATTTAATGTAAGTATGGGTCAATGTAAGGTCATTTAAGTTTGCTAGGCCTGATAGTTGGTGAATACCCTATGCTGACACCAAATGGTGTCAGCAAATTCCAAGTTTTTGATAGGGAATAGACTCTGACCCTACAACCCAACATAAAAAAACCAAATATCAAATACGGGGTGTCAAGGGTTAGAGGAAACTCAGACTACTTTCATGCTTAACGGACTTTACATACTAACACAACGCCATATTCGGTACACTATGGTCTGGTTTATTTCCATCAGACATAATAATGACGTAGCTCATCTTAACTGCTGGATAATTCAGTAAATTGTCATAATGTTGAGTTTGGAATTATATCCTTTTGCACACATTAACATATTAATTAGACCGCTTTTTAAATCCATGTGAAAGGCAAATTTGTTGTTGTCAGTCTTTTCCTTTGCTTGATTCGACATTGTAAATATCAGAAGCAGACAACATATGTATGAACATCTATAGACATACATACAACCCATTGCTGAAAATGGACTTGACCAGGAAATGGAAATGGGTCTCAAGCATGTCTGCCTGTTATATTGAAAACCTCCGTTAAACATGAAACACAGATGATGACAGTGTTAGGGTCACTCTACTCAGGTTAGAAAATATAAATCAGTGAATGAATCGACTAATTTTCTTACACTTTTTATCACATTAAAGATTTCCATTATTGAAATTGGTAGGGGGTTACAAACAAATGGGTTGATATACTCAGACTATAGATGCATACATGCCAACCATTGTGCTTTTGGCGTAAATGTACTCGGATTACGTTTTTTCACTATATTTCCCTCCCCAAAATATTAACAATTTGTTTTCTCATTTTTATTAAGATCCAACTAATCGCACAAAACATATTCTAGAAAAGACAGTTTCTGAGTAACTATGACATAAAAGTATAAGTCTGTAGACACTGTGAATTTCTTTAGTGTTATGTTCTATTTATAGCATCTGTCTGGCATAGGACATAACAGACTGGTTTTCTAAAATTTTTAATCTTTGTTCACATATTCTTTGTTTATAATAATGTAAATTACAGAAACATTCTGTAGGATTTTGGTGGTAAATATCGTCCTATTTATTCTGGTCGATGCATATGTTACAGCAAAAATGTTTATCGAATGATTTCACAAATTGATTAGAACAAAGAAAAAAACATGAATACAGGAATAACACAATACAGTACCATTTTATGGTAGCTTCACGCCCATTGCAGGCTGTGGGGAAAGGATTTTAATATTGGTCATAGTGTAAAACAAAGATGCCTTGAATTAGCTCATTTTGCCTACTCCAATACTAAGGTAACTTCTTTTTTTAGAGCAGAACTAAATTGTGGAAACAAATTTTAAAAATGCAGGGGCATTATTTACTGAGCTCTTTATAGAATACTAACTACAACTATAAAAAAAATTCTTTTGTCCATTGTTCAAACGGATTCTTCCTTACACCAAAATTGCAGAAAATATGCGTGTGTCTTGTACATATGCGCATTGAATTTTATTATGTTATATGTGGATTACGCTTTTTCTGCTCAGATTACTCCTTTTGTCCACTTGGATTATGCTTTTTCCTTGCCAGGGGTTGGCATGTATGTAGATGGCCTGAGTACAATTTGATCAGTGTAATTGTTCAAAACAAGTTTCAAAAATATTTTTAAGAACTATAACAAATAAAAATGTGTGATAGTGTTAGAAACAATGCAAGACACCTTCCCTGAAGTTGACTAAAGTCAAAACGAGAAATCTAATTTTCAGTAATATCTTTGTCAAATTTTCAGTACTATCTCAAGCATGGCCAGCTAAAGTGTCGGTCAACTCAGTTTTAAAACATCCATTTGTTTGTGTGAGAAATTGAATTTATTAGAAAAAGGAGTAAATAAAGTCCAACTTAAGCAATATGACTTGAATTTGTAAAAAGCGTTGATATGGACTGACAAGTGTCATTATATAGGCAGTAAGGTGGCGACCTCATGAAGACAAATATCGAGATACATTTTTAGAAACCTTGCCGTTTAAAGATTACTTCAGAATTTTCAATAAGTTTTGATTTGTTGGAACTTGGCAGCAGGAATGTAATCTTGGTTATTTGATCGCTGATTAATGTTCAGTTATTGCATTAATAAAATTTGCCTTGTTTGCTCACAAGTATGCAATTTGCCATTTAAATAAAACTTGAGGCCTAGGAGAAATGTTAATCTATAGATGTCTGTGTGTGAAAGGAAATATTTTTGCATAATATAATGTGGGTATTCTTCACCAGTACATAAAGTTTTTCAACATTAATAATTTATCCAGTGACTGTTGAACATATATTTCAAATGATGAATATATACAAGCAAATTCAATGGATTCACAAATTTGATTAAAGTCAGCAACCACATATTTATTGTAACTTTTTGGGGGGGGCCATGCATTGAGGGGGGGTGGTCCAACTTATTTGGCAGTTGAGGGGTGTGGGTTTTGAAAAATGTGATGTCATGAAACAACACAGCACCATCTACCAGAGAAAATGTAGCTATGTAACATTGAAGTATAGGAGGAAGAGAACATTGAGAAATAAATTTATGAGACGAGATGTCTAAAACTTTATTATTTGAATTTTAAGTCTTTTTCCTATCCATAATATATCACTTTAGTATTGCTTCCATAGGACTAAACCTGGAATTATATCAATATTTTTTTTAAAGAATTCAGAATGCATTGTTGTATTGTGTATTTTCTTTACATAGTGATTTCAAACCTATCTTATTTGGAAAAATTTTATTGTTGGGGGCAAAGTTTTGTGAACACCTATGTGAGGGAAGTTTGAGTTTTTGTAATGAAAGTGATGGGTTTTTTTTACAAACCGGCCGAAATTTTGTCACATATATACAGCAAAAGTATACCGGTACATATAAATAGATAAGTGGATGTTAAGTAAGGGTTTGGAAATAGCTAGATTTTTAAGAGAAAGAGAGGTAGAGATAGATGTTTATGAAACTGCGGTTATTAATGATCATGGTTACTGTCTGTTCCTTATTTATTTTATAATATATATATTCATCTTGAAGGGCATTGCTTGCCACTCACAAAGGTATGTTGCCAAGAACTACTTTTTGCACTCCAGTGATTACTTTCAGTTCTGTATTTTAGCAGTGTCTCTGATACTATTTTATTATGGGTATATTCATGTTGGAGTTAATTATTTACCTCTTTTCATGCTTCAGTGGTTACATTTTTGCATTTAGCAAGCTTTACTAATATTGTTAAATGTACAGTCTTACACTTGATGAGTGTATTCATCTTAGAGTGTGCTACTCTGCATGAGCAAAGTGACCTACTTTTCATGTTCTGTGATTTTGTTAAATTTATTACATTTGTCTCCATTTATCTGACAATATTCTAGGGCCATGAAAATTTGTGTGTGTATATTCATCTTGTGTGCTGATTGAAACAAGCAATAGGTCAGAATGACCTAATTTTCTTGCTCTAGGAATTTTGCAACATCTTTCTAAATATACCGTGGCTATGTAGATGAGGCACAGCTTTATGCTGAATTCTTATTAATACACACTATGACCACTATTTTTTTCACTTGAAACAAATGCAACATTTTTTCTTATTCTAGAATGATGTCACACATAACACCAAATTTAAGACAAGTGAGGTTATCCAGTCCCTCACTAATCTCAATGCTAAATTTTGTGTAAAATTCATCAGCGCAGGAGATTAGTATTTATACATATTGTTATGTATGTCTATATTTTTGTAACCTTAAATACAAAATTGCCTCTGTTATAATTTTTGTTCATGACAGTAACTTGTAGCGATCCTCTATAAACAAAATGAAATGTTAATTTTTGTCATGTTTGTAGATTTTTTTTATAGATATTAAACTGTGAATAGGCGGTGATAAGATAAATTTAACCTATATATCAAACCTGTTGTCAATTTTGGGGTAATTTTTCATTGGCTGGTGGGATTTTTGGAAGAATTATTTCTCATTGAATGTCTTAGGCCACTTCAGTAGATATTGTGAAATGTTACATTGAATAGTGAGGTCAGTTATATAAGGTCTATTTTAACATATAGTTGTAATAGAAACTTGGAGATGTATGTAAGAAGAGAAATGAGCAATTAATTCATTCAGTGCATCCAATAATCAGAAATTTGTTCATAACATTTGATTTTTTTTGGCTTGTATTTAGTATTTTTGGGGATTATTTTTTATTTATCGGGTAGTATTTATCCTTCTCATAAGTTAACTTTTAGAAATGTTAACAGAACTGGAAAAATGGTCCTTGCTTGAAAAATAATGATTTCACTGTCAGCTGATTGAAAATATGGAACTTAATATCTGTGCAAATTCATTCAATATTGTTTCCTTAATTTCTTGAGAATAGTTGATCTGTAAAGGTATCAATTTCCTTCTTTTTTTAGGTTGTTGATCTGATAAATCAAGCATCCCTCCTTCAGAAGGACACCCAGAAGATCAATAACCTGAAACAAGTAAGTATTTTATTTCTATAATTGTCAGATATAGTATAAAAAAAACCACTTATTATATACACATTTTGGTGAATATATTGTGATAGGTCATGTGCATTCATTCATCCTCTTGTTCGTCACTGTTTTCCTTGTAACTTGACTTCCATCTATACCAAATGAGGGATAAGGGTTATATCTATTACAGTGTTTTAGAAGGATGACTAGAGAACAACAATGGTTTTTGATACAGGATGCATCATCCATGTGTGTGGGGATTTTGGGGTCAAAGGTCATATTCTGGTTGGTATGGACTATCTTTTTGTAAGCTAAACTCTCATGTTCACTGATTGAAAATGGGTAACCATTTTTGGCATGATCATTTTGCACCTTTTCACCTGATTATGTTGTGCACTTTCCAGTATATGGATAGTGCTAATTTTTATGTAATGTAAATGAATAAAGCAATAAAAAGTTGTCATTTTATTTGTTATTGTCTCTTTAAGCCCACACATATTTCAATTTGAGACTATTGTAAAAAAAAGACTGCTGCATAAGAATAGAATAAGTATACATTTGTTTATAGTAGACGTAAGTCAGTGTTTTATCAACCCATGCGACATGCATCAAAAACGCCGACTTTTATGATCTGATGTACAGAAATTATCACTGGTACATAAATCGATGCACCCCAATGTTATGTTTTGCTGATTAACAAAAAAAAAGTTTCAGACTAAAAATCACCAATGGTACTTAACCCTTTCATCACTGCGGACCGGAAAAACGGTCAGGGGGAAGTAAGTTCGTAAACACTATGGACCAATTTTTCGGTCTGGGGCAGTGTTTTTCTTTGATGTTATAGTATCCGACTAAATAACTTTCGGGGTACCTCAAATAACTTCCATCTTGTAATGTAATGTTATATTTGGATGATCTCGTGAGTTTAGCTTGTATAAAACTAGAAATATCTAACAAAGTAGGAACTTTTAACGTGTTTTCCGAATGCTGAAATTTGTATCCAAAATGGTGGCGTTCGAAGCAATTTCAGAAAGTTATCGAAGAATTTTAATAATTTTGACCTGGTAAATTTGGATGAAAATGAGAGAAGACGTCTGGAGAGAATGGAATGGACTTGTGGGTGACAGTGATTACGATGAAGAGGACTTTGAAGGTTTTGAACCAGAGGAATTGTACACTCCATGTGGTTTTGTTTGGACGAAGCCGGAAAACCAGAGATTTGTTTCAGTTTTCTGACAGAGTTGGGTACACCTGAGAGTTAGATGGCTCCAGGAAAGCTTCGGATTATTTTCAAATATTCTAGTCAGATGAAGTTTTTGGAAAAATTGTCCGTTTAACGAACTTCAATGCGACGATCAAACGTGGCAGAGCGATATAGGTGTGTGGACAGATCTCACCTTGGAGATCATTTTGGTTCATTTTATAGAATTTTATATATTATGGACACCATGAAAGAAAGACTTGTCCAGCTACTGTGATTATTCACTAGCATATCTAGGGTTCATTGAACAAGTTTTGAGAACTTTCTATGTTTTCTAAGAGGTAATAAAATAATTACTTGTATTTTACCTGTTGTCTTACCTGTTTGTACCTGCATTTTAACAGTTCTAATAGATATGCACATTTTATTGAATTAGTCATAAAATATGATTTTTAACCTTGATTTTGACACCTAATCCAGCCAGATATCAACATTGGCAAAGTTATGTTGTTTCAAAGTCCACAAGTCATTTTGCTTTACAACTCCAAAGTTACTTAGTGTTGAGGACTCGATGCCTACAAAGTTACTTAGTGATGAAAGGGATAAATGGATGCAGCACAATATTATGTGTTGCCGATTACCACAAAATTAATGGCTAAATTACAACTCTCCCAAACAGGGAAAACACACACACATCAGTTTCTTATGCTAATGTTATCATAATGCATTTGTAGCAACAGGATGTTAGAAGCATATAATCACCCCACCCAAGAAAGAGACAGAAAATACATGTGATTTTAAAGTGATTCTCACGAGAACATATTTTATGCACACCTTTGTTACACAACGAAGCAACAATTTCCAGTCACTCAATTGTATGCCTTGCATTGTTCCAAGATACTGACAGCGTTCGACTGAAAATGGCATCCAGGGTAAAAAATTAAAATAGATCTGAAAATAACAAAAATATCCTATGGACTGCATTTATGACCGACCAATGATAATATTGTTATCAAAAAAGTGGAGCAATCATCATGCAAAGATGAGATAACAGTTACTAGTAAGATAAAATGTAATTTGTGCAGCAGTGGTTAAACAGCTGGGTATGTTTTCAAAAAGAAGTTAAGTGAGTGAAGAATATGACAGATAAGATGCTTCTATGTTTTGCCATATATATATACAAAGGCTAAAAAACCCTCCACGACCAAATGTGCAAAAAACAACTTACAGAACAGTACACTGGCAAGGCATGCTGGGTTGCTAGAACACAAGCTGCTGATTGAAGGTCCACAACACCAGGCAGATTTAAATGCAGGTTTACAAATACATTCTTCCAAACAAGGCATAGCAGTGAAAGTGTTACTTTAAAGTGTGTGCATTGGCTGACTGTAGAAGACATCCCCTTTTTAAATACAAATCACATCTTGATTTAATAAACGACTTAGCTGCTGAAGAAATTGATTCAATTGGCATTTAGAATTCTGCTGATCAGTATGACTGTTACTACCTGTTCAGTTATTGGAAAGCCTATCAAACAGTTATTATGAAAATAGTGCCATGAAAGATAATTGCCTTTTTTGAGTGGGTTGACACATTTTAAAAGGCTCTGAGGTTATGCCATCACACATGCTTTAGTCCTGAAAATAGAAAATATTAATATTTTTTCAGGTCCAGGAACTGATTGTAAACAAAGAGTCTAACCTTCTTGACAACTTCCTGGATGTAAGTATGGATATTTTATTTGCATATACATTTTTTTTGTAGTTCACTAAAATAAGAACTGGTTTTATTGATTAGTATTTTTATTTCTGAGGATTTGTCTTTAAACTTCTATTATACAGTACCTTGCTTCTTCGTTCATGCGAGTCATAAAAATTATCTGCATCGTAAGTGATGTTGTTTTATATGGAGGTATAGTCCAACAAGGCTGCATCATAATAAACACAAACACAGAGGAAGGGAACTACATTATAATTGGTTCCCCAAAAGTCAAGAATGAAAAGAAAATAAATTTAAGTCAGTTGTAGGGGAATACTAGATGAAAATTTAACCAGTTTAATGGATGCAAGATCATACTAGTATTTTAAAAATGACAATAAATATCCTGGCAAACTTTATAATGAGTGTCAACTTTGCTGACTTTTCTCATTTAAATGTAACTGATGGACTATTTGGAGGTAATTTATTAACTTTGATCATATTTACTTCCCCAGGAAATGATTGCTTTTCAAACTGACCGATCAGTGGATGTACGGAAGTTTGTTGTTGGATTTATGGAAGATGCATGGTAGGTCCAAATATTAATTTTGTCCTGTTGCATATTGTTATATTTGGCATTAGTTGTTATACATGTGATCCACAATTAGCTATTTTTGGAGAAAGAGTAAATTGATACTTAAAAAATCATGGACTGTCCCAGTGCCATGTGTATGACCAGGAAATACATAAATCTATGTCATTCAGGCCTTTTATATAAAGAAAACTTTGCATTAGGGGCAGTAACATAACTATTGAGTGAAACATAGAAGTACTATCACTGTATCTCTTATTGCTGTTAGAGTTATTATGGAGATGGATCATTCCAGAAGTAATCAAAGATCAATTTTAAGGTACCATTTTGATATTCCAGCACTCATTCAGTTTTAATTAAGTATGTTACATATTCTAACTGGAAGAAACAAAATTTTAGTTAAACTGTCAACAGTGAAACAAAATTTAATCATTGTGCATTTTATCCTGTTACTCTGCAACATCTAGAATACATATAACTTTATCAGCATTGGTCATGTTTTTATATCCTAATGAGTTTACAATGTTCTGCTCATTTTAGTAAGAAAGATCCTGAAATTCTGCCAAAGGTCTTACCCTGCCTGCATCATCTTCTCCAGGATGAGAACATCAATGTGCAGAAGAAAGTCATCTTGACACTTTCAGGAATTTTTCGCTCAGTCCTCGTGGTAACTTCTCTAACCTTTTTGTTTTCTTTTTTGGATGCTTTTTGACTGTAAAATCAAAGTCAAATGTAAATAGTTTCTTAGATAAAAGAAAAAGAATTTCTTTAAAAGACTGTATTATGTCATTGGGCTTTGTGTCAAATGGTGTGCATATTTATAAATGAGATTTTATATTTGCCTGTTTTTAGGATGGTGCTGTAAGTGTGTAAATGAGCTTGAATGGCTGCAGGTATACAGGTTTTTAGTAATGAAAGGAATGAGATAATGGTGCCAACATATTTGTTTAGAACATATGTACATGTTATACAGCTTTATGTCCATCTCCTACAAGCTTTTAAAGCAACTTGGATAAATCTCTTTTTTTGGCTATTTAAGAGTAATTGAAAGTTATAGGTGAGCAAGGGAAATAACAAATAATACTTAACACTTAACTGCTTTGTTTCAAACGGAATTCATCATTTGTATATGTATTAATAGATCAAATTATGTCAAAGATTGTTATGTATTTGAATTATCCATTAGCCACTGGCTGACTACTAGAGCCTGTAACATCTAATCCCCACTGGCTGACTACTAGAGCCTGTAACATCTAATCCCCACTGGCTGACTACTAGAGCCTGTAACATCTAATCCCCACTGGCTGACTACTAGAGCCTGTAACATCTAATCCCCACTGGCTGACTACTAGAGCCTATAACATCTAATCCCCACTGGCTGACTACTAGAGCCTGTAACATCTAATCCCCACTGGCTGACTACTAGAGCCTTTAACATCTAATCCCCACTGGCTGACTACTAGAGCCTGTAACATCTAATCCCCACTGGCTGACTACTAGAGCCTGTAACATCTAATCCCCATTGGCTGACTACTAGAGCCTATAACATCTAATCCCCACTGGCTGACTACTAGAGCCTGTAACATCTAATCCCCACTGGCTGACTACTAGAGCCTGTAACATCTAATCCCCACTGGCTTACTACTAGAGCTGACTCAAATAACAAAGATCCTGATTGGCCTTAGCATAATACGCTTGCAGATCAGGGTCTCTCCTATTTATTTTACAGATTTGCTACTAACAAACTGCACAGTCCTAGATCTGCCAGTGCATTATGTGACAGTAGATCTGGGTCTGTGTAGTGTGCAGTTGGATTCATATTATAGGCAGGTATATATGGTAATGTGGGGCTAATAATTCTTGAATATCCCATGACACAAATATAAATATTAGGCATTTGTGTTGTCATATATATATATATATATATATATATATATATATATATATATATATATATATATATATATATATATATATATGACTGAAGGATCATAACTTATATTAAATGTTTGTTCCTGATTCAGAATAGTTCAAGAAAAGTGCTGGTAAGGGTATACATCCATTGTAAACAGATTTATAAACATTCTCAGCATTTAAACTTTAACCTCTGTGTATTTTTTTCAGAGTTAAATTAAGATTTGAAAAATTTCAACACTAATGCTGTCCTGCATTATAGTGACTTTCATCATAATGCAGTTCTGCATATACCATTGCAATGCCACTTAACCAATATTATAAAAATAAAAAAGTTAAGGTAACACACTTATTGACCCCACTGACTGACTTATAACTTGGAAGAATTTTATAAAACTTAGCATTATTCACATTTGTCTTTTGATGTTGACAATTGTATATTTTATCTGTTAAAAATTTATATCTCAAAGTCACATGTTTGATATATTATTATCTAAAATTACTGTATGTTGTTATGTAGGATGATTCCTATATCTTTCCATGCATATATTAAAGGTCCCTTAATCAAATATTAATTTTGCCACTGGATAGGTCAATCCATTTGTATTCAAAGTCTCAAAAGGTAAGATGGCATATGTGTGTATGTATGGCATATGTGTGTATGTATTTATGTATGTATGTATGTATGTATGTATGTATGTATGTATGTATGTATGTATGTATGTATGTATGTATGTATGTATGTATGAGCATATGTATGTATGTATGTATGTATGTATGTATGCAAGAATGCATGCATGTAAATAGACAATTCCATACATAGATTCCTTTGTGCAAAGTACGATTTGTGCAAAATATTGTGCATGCTGATTCGTATCAGTTGTTTTGTAGTCATCAAACTGCTGCTATTAATTATCATGGTTAGTTCATTATTTACCTTTTCTTGGCATCAATTTGTAAGTGATAGATTGATCAACTGATGGAATTGGTTGATCAGTTGATATAAGTTTAGAACTTTTTAAGCTTTCTCACCAACTTTGAATCCAGTTTTAGGAGAATTATTATTTAGCTCTGCTGAGAAAAGCATTGTGATTAAAATTCTCCGCCTCTTATGATAATTCTGTGACTAAAAAACATTTGATTGGACTGTATATGCAGACTTATAAGCATGCGTGTTGGTTTATATATATTACTGTGCCATGTGACTTGCTCATAGGAAACACTAAAAGCTTCTTTATATGAAGTCAAGTCTATTGACACCAGATTGGTCAGTCATTTATTAACCATTTAATATCTCTGCCCTTTAGTGAAAATATATGATACTTCTAGACATATCTGTGTGTAGGAGTTTCATTTGTCTGCATTATGCTATGTGTTAGTCAAGCTCTCATTGAAATGAAGAGGAAAAATTGAAAATTGAAGTGTTGTTTTCTTTTCTTTGCAGTTGTTAAGTACAACCAAATTTCCAACTCCTGAGATGTCACAGGTGTGGGACCTCATGAGTCAGATGAAGTTAAAAGTCTATGAAATGCTGGATTCAGACAATGATGGGTAGGTTTTTCAGGGGAAACTGCATCATAGTATAACGGACAGAATTTCAATGAAAATAACTAGAGCAAAAAATTTAATGGTTAATGATGCATATATATTTTCATCATTTATCTATGAGCAGTGTTGCCTATGTATATACATCTATATATGTTACCTATGTATATACATCTGTATATGTTACCTATGTATATACATCTATATATGTTGCCTATGTATATACATCTATATATGTTACCTATGTATATACATCTATATATGTTGCCTATGTATATACATCTATATATGTTGCCTATGTATATACATCTATATAAGTTGCCTATGTATATACAGCTATATATGTTGCCTATGTATATACATCTATATATGTTGCCTATGTATATACATCTATATGTGTTGCCTATGTATATACATCTATATATGTTGCCTATGTATATACATCTGTATATGTTGCCTATGTATATACATCTATATATGTTGCCTATGTATATACATCTATATGTGTTGCCTATGTATATACATCTATATGTGTTACCTATGTCTATACATCTATATGTGTTGCCTATGTATATACATCTATATATGTTGCCTATGTATATACATCTATATATGTTGCCTATGTATATACATCTATATATGTTGCCTATGTATATACATCTATATATGTTGCCTATGTATATACATCTATATATGTTGCCTATGTATATACATCTATATATGTTGCCTATGTATATACATCTATATATGTTGCCTATGTATATACATCTATATATGTTGCCTATGTATATACATCTATATATGTTGCCTATGTATATACATCTATATATGTTGCCTATGTCTATACATCTGTATATGTTGCCTATGTATATACATCTATATGTGTTGCCTATGTATATACATCTATATGTGTTGCCTATGTATATACATCTATATATGTTGCCTATGTATATACATCTATATATGTTGCCTATGTATATACATCTATATATGTTGCCAATGTATATACATCTATATATGTTGCCTATGTATATACATCTATATGTGTTGCCTATGTATATACATCTATATGTGTTACCTATGTCTATACATCTATATGTGTTGCCTATGTATATACATCTATATATGTTGCCTATGTATATACATCTATATATCCATACCCCTTGGTTAAGTTTTTCATTTATATTTGTTTTCAGTCGGTCAGGCTGTGTATCCATATTTTATGACCACATTTTTCAGTCAGATACAATACCCAATTACGTTAACATCGGGAAATTACTCTATGCTATCTCTGAATCCAGCCCTACCAAAAAAAAACGAGAAAACTTTTAACAGCTATATATCACAGAGACAGAGACTGTTTTCCCCCCTTTGGTTTCCACTCATATCAAGGATGATTATTTGTTTTAAACTTTTGTTTGCTACTGTTAACAGTCCCTTTGAAGACTCAATGCCCAATTTATAATTTTTTTTCACTGCAAAAATTTTATTTCCAGGGTATAGTAAGTCAGATCATTGATAGACCTGATGTACACATCATTTACATTTTTCCACTGAATTTATTTGACTTAATATATTTCCAGTTGTTATTCCTATGGCTCTGTTAAACTTTTTAGGTCATCTCTCTAACTTGAGAATGTCTGCTTTAACAAGACTGTTTATAGCCCACAGGATGGATCCATCACATGACTTGGTTATATACACTTATTTACATCATAAAAATTCCAATTTTTGTGAATTGAATGCATTTTCTATGTTTTGATTGGATGTAAACGGTAATGTGATACTGATCTGGAATTTTTATGCCGATAAATTCTTCAGACTACTTTTGGTTTACTGTTTCAAGATCATTTGATGTGAAGGTTTTTCTGCATCAATGCCTTACACCCTAATAACAACAAGCTCCCAACCACCCACTCCTGTTAGTTCTGATAAAAAATGACAAGTCGCTGATTAAAATTGACCATTAGAAGTTAAAAGGATATAATTGCATGGACCTTCCTGCACTTTTACACTCACCCCATTTGCCAAAGAAGTTACATGGCAGGCGTTAGAGGCCCGTCTTCAGAAATTATTGCATGTTACCTTGACAACATCTTTCAGCAGTGGTAGCAGTTTTTAAAGCTCAGGATTGCACCAAAAATTGATCCAAATTTGCTTTTGAAAGATCGAAATGAGTAGAAAGTAACAACGAAGTTGCTATAACAACACATGCCTTCCACAAGTGTAATTTTCAGGGAAAAAAGGAATTTTCCAGGTTTAATCGCAACAACCATTTATTATATTTTAAAATACTGACCATAACAATATATAACTGGCATGACCCACTATGACATTCTACCCCATATGACTATAAAGAATCTATCAAACTTGGCTAGCGAAGATAGGGCTATGTATTCTATCGCAGTTAAGAGGCTTATGAAAGAAAACTGATGTACATAAAAGTGAATGTTGTGTTGATCAAATCTGCTGATCTGATGTTAGAAAAGAAGTAAATTTGAATTGAATGGATTAAATGATCAAGATTGGGTATTTATCGATGTGTAAATTTTACTTAATCACTCAAAGTTGACATAAAGTCCTTCAGATTTTATTTACTTTGTGAGTGATTAGTTAAAATGTATACATCTTTAAATACCCAACAATGATCATTTAATCCTATAGAACATGGCATTAAACATTAAACACACCATGGATGAAGTTGCACATGCCTGGTTTATATATTTGTTGTATACACTTGTGTTAATTGTTCTTCTTTTTTTCATTACGGAGATGCCAATAAAGCTTACAAAGTTCAGATAATTTAAAGTTGTTCAGGTCTATCATCAGCATAGCTGCCAAGTGTTCCATATTTGTTGTGTAGTATTTTTGACCTGAATAAAATTTTTTTAAAAAACTCCTTGCAATTTTCAGTTTAGAACAGGCACTCGGTTCCATTTTGATAGAAATGTATCGCATGTATATAGGAATACAGTTCTACAATATGATTGGTTTATTCAAATCAAGGCTACCATGCCTGTCGTTATCTGCCATATTGGATTTTACAAACAGTTACTGCTATCACTGTATCTCATCTTCGTAATCAACTTCTAATCTCATTGAATGGGAAAACAGAATATTCAGAATTTTCTCCAGATAAAGACAAGAAAGCATAACTGGAAGGACAATTGTACCATCTTGTTTAGATTTGTGAAACCATCTAGTAATGGAGAAAACTTTACATATTGTGATTCGCTATTGGGCATGGAGCATGGAGGTGCCCATGAAATACAAGAGCATGAGTAAGCTAATAAACATCAGCATGCTATTTCACAACTAAGCCTAAACTTACAACATATAAAATCCCAGAGATAACCTTGATTTAATTTGATCAAAATTCGGTTTACTAAATTTCTTTTAGAATGAACCTTTATCTTACAGTTACTGGTATTGCTGTCACATTATTTCATGTGTCTTCTAGACAGTAAAATAGCAAAGGATTACTGATGTGAAAAAACGAAAACAGTTCAGTAAGAAAATCACACAGAATTTAGATCATCAATGAACCTTAGCTTTAACACATTTAGTCGGGAGAGTTGTGAGCCAAATATGGTTATGGGATAAGAGCTGAATGTTCTGGCACTATAATTTGAGTATCTACTGCAACTGATATTTTTTCTTTTCAGAATACGTACACATGCTGTAAAATTTATAGAAGGAGTGGTTCTAACATTGTCATGGAAGACATTAGTAAGTTTATGTTTTTGACAGTACATTTGATTTGTCATTATTATTGTTGTAAATATCTGTCAAAAATTAAATGATTTGCAAAAGTGTGTATTCATAGAAATGATAAAAGGATTAGGGGGTATATAATAAGGTTATCTTATTATAAGTCATTATAATTTATAACCTCACAATTTTCCCAGTGGAGTTATCATAGTTCCAAAAAATCCGCTTTGGTTTAACTGCTTTTTAATCAAGTTCCTTAGTTATAACTTTAAACCAGATTCAGAAATTTTAATTTTAGCTACCAGCCAAGCAAGTATAATACAAATCATTGAGAGGCTTTTTAGAGTTATTGATAGATGAGCTGTGAATGCTTTTATTAAGTTGTCTTTAATGGTTTAGAGATCACCGATTCATTTCAAATATTTTATACATCAAAATGCAATCAGCTAGTTTTTACTGCTTTAGGAAAGCGAGATTCCCAAGACTACAAAGCCTGAGTCTGATATCTGCCTTGATATAGTCCCAGAGTCCTCTAAGTATCTGAAAGTCAAAAAGTTGGAAGATGAGGGCAAGAAAATGTTTGCTGCTCTTCTGCAGTTCCAGGCTTCTCCACACATTTCTAGGTAAATGACTGGATTTCTTTGCATCATTTTGCATGAATCCCATGATGATATTTTTTTTTTAAGGGAGTGTGATTTATATTAAAATATTGACTCTATTTTAAGAATTTTGCCCTTTTCACCTTTTTTTTGGTTTTGGATGTGTTTTTTTTGGGGAGGATGACAAAGTTTACTGGGCACTTTGTAGACAGGATTGTGATAATGTGCAATTAAACTCTGTACTGAACAGGCACCTTTAAATGCATGTATTCCATATCCATATTGATCATTTATGGATGTTTTAAGAATGTAAATTTTTCATGCTATTTTTATAACATGTGGAATTAAAATCCTTTTTTTTCTGTACATATTTGCTCAACCAAATTATTAGGTAATTATTACCATTAGAGTTAAGAGTTAAATTTTCCAGATTTGCTGACCACATAGCTTCCCATGACTAAAGCTCAGTTGTTTGTTGTGTGTGACATCATCCTAGTACAGGACCACCAGTTGTTAATGAAGATATGTGTATTGGTTGTATGGTCCTCTGAACTAAAAATGATTTTGTTCAATAGATGGTTACAGTCATAAACAGAAAAAGGGCCATTGGTGTCCTTTTGTTGTTGTTATTGTTGTAGGGTTTAATGCCATTTTTCAGCACAAGATAGTCTATACATGGCGGCCAGTATTAATGGTGGAAGAAGAACCCTGGAAAACCATGGGAAGAACCACCGACCCACGAGAAGCTTTTTTTTAATTTCTAACTGAAGAAAGATGCCGAAAATATGTATCTATGAATGATACCTATGATGGCAAAGTATTGTTAAGAGTTTTTAAAGTAGGGCCCATTGCACACTTAGATTTTTCCCAATTTTTGAAATGTCATTTTAGTAATCTTAAGGAAAAATATAAAACGTGGGAATTGTGAGAGAGAAAGAAGAAGCAAAATATTGAAAAATAAGTGTTCTTTCATAGGCTACAGAAGTTTGGACTGCAAGCAAATATTTTTGTTAATCCTTTTTAAAGTTAAAAAGGGAAATTATACCATTAAATATCAATTAGAATAAGCAGAAATTGTGCTTATGCATTTAAATGAGCTGGTTTTATTGTTTCCAATGATTGTCATTGTGTTTTTTTTTAAAAAAACTTGATGGTAATAGAACAGAAGAGCATATGGGATGACCTTTTGTCTATATTCCACCAGTCCATTTGTAATTGTTACTCTTCCAAGACAATGTGGATAAAGTGGGTCAGCACATAAATGTTTAATTTTTATATAAAAACTCCAGATGTCTTATTGTTTGGGTTTTTTGTTGCTTTTATTAATAAAATAATTTCAGTTTCAAAAGTCTGCATTTAAGTGTGCATATCTTTATTCAGCTGTAGTGGAAGAAAAGAAAAATTTAAGTTTACCTTAAATATTTATTTCTGTTTCAGTATTAACCTTATGACAGTAATGGGCAGCATAACTAATATTGCAAAACAGAGGCCAGCCTTTTTTGGGAGAGTTGTACAGGCATTTGAAGGACTTCATGGTAGGCACATTTAAGTATTTTTATCTCTTAATTTGTGTATGTTTAAGGCATCATCTTTTTCTAGTACAGTTTGATTTGTTGAAGAAAAAACTTAATACTCATTCTCAGAGTTGTAGAAATTATATTCTTGGTTCCTACTGCAGTTTTTCATGGCAGAAAGGGTTTCTTAATATTGTGTCATAAACTCAATGTATGTGTGACAAATTCAGTTTGATATCTTTTGATTATGGGGGTTTATCTGTATGATTTTTATTTATACATATCCAAGTCCACAATATACTCTCTTAGACTTGCAATACAACTAAGTTATTGACAAACTAGATTAATGAAATGAAGTTTAATAAATATTTTCTTTTACGTATATTATGCTATTAGGTGTATACTATCATAATTTAGGCAGATAAGTGCCCTGTATTACACACACACTAAAACTGTTTGCGGTACTGGTTCAGTAAGTTTTTTTTCCCAACACTTCCGGATGATAACATAAGTTCTACATAACATAATTCAACAACATTTATTAACTTTGTGTCTTTTAACTCATGGAAGAATACTAGAAGCTAAAATATAGTTCTGTCTATGCATTTCATTTTGGAATAATACCCAAGTTCTAGAGAACAAATTTCAGCACCTCTTGTTTATGTGTGTCTCTTAGTATGAAAAAAGAACCATATTGATTTTAGGCTTAGAAGTCAGTGTTACTGTTGCTACATATATATTTTACCATTGCATTTTATTTGCAGATGTTAATTTAAGATTTAGATAACAAAATTTAGTTCAATTTGGTACTCATGTTTCCTTTACCTCATGAAAATCTTTGATTTTGGGGTCAATTATTGGTCAAGGTCATTGTTGCTAAAAAATAAAATCATGTCTGCAACAGATGTGGCTTCATACAGGAGAGCATCTTAGTTCTTGGTAAAGGTCAGGAAAGGAATAAATCCTGGTGGGCAAGACTGACTTAAGAATATTGTCAGACTAAATAAGGATTGGGAAATGATTGAAAAGGTGAATGGTTTTTCACTGAGAGTTGCACCAGAGTACAGCATGGAGGAAGCTAATGTTAGTGAGCAGGACATTTGGTGGCAGGGGGTTGAATAGGGCAGTCTCTTTAGGTGGATCAATCACTATGTGGCGCAAAGATGGCTAATATTTGCCCAAAGCCATATCAACAGTAGTACTACTAATTCCATTATATTCAGAGAGTCTGTATACAGACTATTATTAATATTTTTTATTCTTATGTTTTTAAAGCAAAGTTATGGACTTTGTTAGCAGTTGCATTGTTTGTGAGCAAAATGTTTTTTTATGATAGTAAACCTACCTCCCACTTTGGCCAAGTCACAAGTGAGCAGTGTGAGGAAGAACCTGAAAATGCAAATGCTAGCCCTGCTAAAGCACCAGTGTTCTTTTGACTATTTGTCAAATATCACCACATTATTGACTGACCTGGGAGCTACACAGAGTGAGGTAAGCACCAGGATTCTTTTCTAGAATATGTAGCATTGTGGAAATATTGGTATTGCTTTGTCTACATGATTCTTGTTAGCATATGTGTAGGCATCCAAATTAAGGTTTTTAGTACTTGGTTTTATTTCTTAAATCTACTGCATATATTAACAGATACAGAAATTTTACAAACATTTATCTCGAAGAGTACTAATAACAATATGAAAAGGAGGTCAGATTGATTGGTTTTTTTTTTCAGGAAAAGTTTCTGTACAGTTAGGGATCTTAAAATAGCAAAGTTGATAAGACAGTATTCAGGAATTTTTGGAGAAATCTTCATCCAATAATTGTAGCTTCTTTCATGTGTTTGATATGTAGGAAAATGTAACAGAAAAATAAGCTCATTAATTATTCATAAGTTACTTTGATAGTATTCAAAGTTTTTATACAGCAGCATTGTGATCATATGACTGCATTTTGACACTGACTCACAATATCTTATATTGTCTAAAGTATGACTTTATTTAGTATTTTGACATTGTCTTACCATCTTTTATATTGTCATATTATCCCCATAGGTGTAGGGAAAACAGAAATAGTGTCAAAGTATATTTGTAAAATGTTTACATGGCTGTTGATTGTGGTTTGATTTCTAAACTTACAAGGACTTGTTTTTCCAAGAAGTTGCTGTATGACATAATTTGGTGTTATTTCACTGCAACATAAGTTTTATGATATGTTAATATGAATATGTTAATATGATTTTAATAATTATTTCACATTTTTTATGTTGGATCTATGTATTGCCTTTGACAGGTGATGAAGGCCATGCCCAAGCTGGATGATAGCAAGAAGAGAAAAGCTGAAGAGACAGTACAGACTTCCAAAAAACAGAAAGTTGAAAAAGTATTCTTGTTTAATTGATTATGACTAATCAATATAGTTTTGAATTTCATGAGTAATCCATGGTTTTTATATCTTCTATAATGTGAATATACAGTGCAACTTAACCAGACAGTTAAGGAATAAGACAATCATAGATATTCAAAGGAGGTGTCTTTTTGTGCAGAAATTAAATGACAGAAGAAGAAAGCAGACATTGGCTAGATATATTGGATCAAGCTGTCAGAGGTTATTTAGAAGGAATAAAAAAAAAGAAATTTAGTTTTCACACAGCAGCTTTTATTTTTATTGACTACATTCCTGACCAAGTGTTTTGGATGACTTATACTTGTTGGTAGGAAAAACTTTTGATTTGAAGTGTTGGAGGTCAAGATCATAGCAGGTCAGATTGGTTGTACACAATAATGGAGTTATTGGACCACATATATTTACCAAATTTAGAGGCTTTCTTGCTCTTGGAGCAAAATAAATGCATATTGATTTTATGGTCAAAATGTTCAAGGTCAGAAACACCATCACAAATAACTTAATATTAAAGAAGGCTTAATGGAAAGGGATGAAAATCTCTTACAGATATTGGTTTACACAGCTTAAAGTTAAAGGTCACATTGAGAATCAAATGAAAGCTGTTTTTCCTGTTCTTTTTTCATAATTCACTAACAATTTGTTACTTTGGCAGGAAAGAAGCCCATTGCTTGTAGGATAAAGGTCATGGTCACTATATCATTAGTCATTATTGTACTGAGTGAACCATGCCCTACCAGTACATGTATACAAGAATATTAAGCATGTGATGGGAATAAAAGGATCTGCATTTGATTCTCATCAGATACAGGAATATTAAATATGCGATGAGAATAAAAGAAATAGTGCATAATTCTAATGTTGGATATAGGAATATTAAACATTGGAATAAAAGAAACTGGATACCAGAATGTTCAACATGGGATGGGAATAATAGTAATTGTGTATGATCCTCTTGTTGGATGATGCACTAGGTACCATGGCAAAACAAGAGGCAGGAATTTAGTTCTCAACTCAGATTGAAGCAAACTGAAGTGAGGCAAATTTGTGTTTATCTATGGTAATTTTTCATTTGACTGGAGATGCATCAATCTCCAAATGTTCTTTTAAATACATTTTATGCTACGAATTCACTTCTATTAGTGGATTACTCATTTTCATGTTTTTTTTGGTCAGGACAGACCATAGATTAAAGGACTCAACATGTTCAAATTTATCTGTGAAGAAAATTGTATAAAACAGTGCATATCAAAGTAGTATACATGGATTTATTCACAAAGAAACTAATTTCTTTTTTAAATATATAATCAGATCATAATATATTGAAGAACTGATACTTCCTCAAAAATGCAGCCCTCTCAGGTTAAAACAATGTAGCTAAGAAGCAAATGGCTGGCAGCTAGAGTGATTTTCTTTGATAGGAATGCGTCTCACACAATTGGGCACCCTTTTACATTCCTGCATAGGTCACTATTGTATTTCCTGCTGTAGCTGTATTTTATGTGCAGGTATTGTGTGTACTGTAGAAAATTGGAATAAAATTGCTGTATAAATTCTGCTGCATTCTGGTACATTCAGGTGTATTTCCTATACATAATCAAGTCATTGCATCAACTTTGTAGTTATTTTAAGAGACACCTTCTGATTTAATCTGTATATATAGCCAGTTGGCTTTTCTGACTGGCAGCTTCTGTTAGAACTAATACTATAGCATCATTTCATAGCTATTAATAATAACATTTCTGTACTTTATCAGCTGCCATGAGTGCTGCTCTCACATGTAAATTTTCACATTGGTAATGTAGCTCTGTACATTCACCCCAAGCTAAAAAAACAAACAATGCATGCCAGGCTACACTTTATAATAATTGTATGCTCTATTTATGGCTTACAGCTTACAGTTTTAGATCATGGGCTAGACAAAATGTAAGTAGTTTAAACATTAAAATCAGGAGTGTAGCTTGCTCATGTTGCCAGCCTACATATGTATATCATGGACAGAAAGTCAATGTAGAACAGTATTGGAGACACAAAAAGGGAAGGCACAAAAATGACCTGTGAGGGACAAAGATGCCATCAGTATACATGGCGATGTAATTTCAGTGAATGATTTACTTTGATAGTTATCAAAGTCCACAAGGTTCATCAACCACAAAGTGATCCGAGCTCTCATTGTTAGTGACAGCTACGTTTCCACTCTTACCACCTCATTGTAATAAACCTTTCTTGACAAAACTAAAATTGCTGATTACTGCAAAGGTTCACCATTATCACCTTCTATCAAATAAGATCAGGTTCAAGCTAACCACCTTATTTACCATCTTATACTGCAGAATTTTACCTGGATCAAATATCTTGTACACAGTCAGAACTTAACAAGCTGGACAACAACATGCCAACTAAGAAGTCCTGTTCCTTCACAACTAGACTTTGCAATATGTATCTGATTGCAAGAAGTCACCAGCACAGTTGCTACACCCACATGATATAGGCACTCTCATGGATCCACATAACATGCATACAGTTACAAGTCACTCAATGCACCAGCTACCCGGCTTAGTGCCTCACTGCACATGGGATGTTGAGTCACTTAATTCTCAAGCCTTTGATGCTCAAAAGAAATGTTTACTAAACAATAGCTTATGAATGAGTGCATCCCATTTGGGATATTGTTCGAGCTTGGTGAGCCACTACATTTGACATTCATCTCCAGCTAGATTGCAAATAGCACAGGGATGTCGTTATTTTTAGCTACAAAGTTTTAGTCTGGAAGGGCTGGATTTGTGAGATGGAGATAACTCTCCTATGATATTATGATTGTGTAAGTACTATCAAAGAAACACACTTTACTTGGAAACCAGGAAATTAATACCTATTAAAATCTGTCTTAACATTTAACATATCACATTCTGTTAACATTTTTAACTGGCTTAATTTTTATTTATCACTGTAACAGGACATCAAAGTAAAAACAATTTATTGAAAGTCATTTAAGCTTAACCCATCTATCCAGTACATGGGTTCATCCATTATTTTTAATGGACATAATATTCCTCAAATTAACACTATCAGAGTAAAACTTCTTCAGTATTTTCACAAAGTATGTTCTTACAGCATTACTCTGATAAATTGAACTGTTTTCAGGTGGAGTTGGATGATGATGATGATGTTGGGATGACACCTTGGGTCAGTCAGTCAGAGAAGAAACTTGCTAGTGCACAGCTGAGGCAAACTGCCATTGACATCACATCTGAGGATTTGATTCCCAGACTCACTTCACAGAATGTCTCAGATTTAGTCCTCATCAGCATGGTCAGTATTTTGTTAAAGTTAAGTTTCAGTAAGAAAGAAAGAGTTGTTAGAGAATTAAATATGGATAAGTGTTGGGCATCACCTGTTTTTTTTTTGCCCATCACCTATACAATAAAACTGTAGCCACCAACCCACATATTTTCAATAAAACTTCATTTACAGCCATCATAAAAAAATAGAATTGGAAAATAAATCCAAGCTTTCAATAGCCATATACTGAAATTAATGTTGCCATGTTTTGAAATTAACTGTTTTTCCATCACATTAATGACAAGCAGTGGAAATGATTTTCATTAGCCAAGTTTTGTCTGTCCTCTTCATTTCATATCAATCCATGGCATATGTAACTTTACAAAATATTCATTTGAACAAGTACCTTGTTATGGGTGAAGAGTTACAGGTTTAGCAAGCCAACTTAGTTACTAATAAGAAAGGTCATTACATGAACTTTGGGTTTTGCAGTATGGTTACCTTGTGACTTGGATTTGAGGAAAAATATGTGCCATGTGTCATTGTCAGTGGAGGCTGATGTAGTTTTATTCCCAGCTGCTTTTCAAAGATGGATGAATCCAGTCAATTAGGGAGCTGCATATACATGTTTGGCTATCTATTTATGTAAAGGGTAGGTGTGAAATGAAGTAGTTGAATGACTTTAATTTAGCAATGGAAATGTATATTGATGCTTTGGAATTCTTTTGTTCTTTCTGCTGTAGATTATGCACTTGGAGTTGCTGCTCATCATCAGCTGGAAGTTGTGAATGCCTGGTTATTTCAACTATTTTATGTTTAAAGAGTTGTTTCCCCTTGTTTTGTTTGGCTTAAATATAGTCTTACACCACCTGGTTTTATATCCATTGCAAGTGATGAATAGTATGTGATCCAGGCTGGTGAGATTACTGAACAGAAATAAATTATAACTGGTTTACATAGGAAACATTTTAATAGACTCATGTCTCAACTGTAATAATTTTGGATCTAATTAGAAGAAGAAAAAAAGAAAAACATGATCAAAAAGTTTTTGAAAAATTTCAAATCTTTCATCTGCATAAATAACTAGCACAAAAATATCACCCATCATTAAAGAACACCTTGGATGCCATTGAACTCCAGGGTGTTATTAAGTCTTGAATATCCCTAATCTTTGTAAATAAGTTGCATACATTTCTAGCATGACACTGTTAGCAATATAAAATAGCATTTAACTATTTCAAAATGTGTGATAATATTTAGCTCTAGTGATCATAGACTGGAATAGCTAATATGCTGGCTTCAAAACTTTAGGAATACAGTCATTTCAAGGTTTAGTTGGTCGTAAATGAAACTGATACCCATAGGCATCCAGCATCATATTAAAGATCACCACTAATCAGTAAATAATCATGCAGACATATGGCTTTCGCTGAAAGACTTCTTATGATGTCTAGTTGGTTCTCATTTGAAATGGTAATGTTCTAATAACCAGAATGGCTGCTTTGATTTCCATCTTGAAATTCATATCACAGATCTTTTGAACAAATCATTCTATTGATCAGGTGTCTTCGTTACAATTTTGTGATGTCCAGTTTGTCCTAAATGAAAATCTATTCAGTATCCTATATGTCTGCCATGGTATCCAGCTTGAAAATCTGGTTCTTGCACTTTCTCCTAATTGGAGGGTCATACTAACATTGGGTTTTTACCAGAAAACTTGGTGTAATGTCTGCTTGGTCCCAAATGAAAATGGTGCTGATCTGAAGTCTAACATGGCACTTATAAAATGTCACCCACAGGTCCATTTACTCATTTGTTTGAATGATGAGGCACTTATGAAATGATATCTACAGGTTCATTTACTCAGGTGTTTCAGTAATGTGGCAAGTGTAAAATAATGTACGCTGGTACATTTACTCAGTTGTTTGAAAACCACTCCAGTAGCCTATTGGTTAGAGCGTCCGCCTCAGATGTGGGAGGTCCTGGGTTCGATCCCTGTTCAAGTCATACCAAAGACTTACAAAAATGGTACTAACAGCTGCCTCACAATGCGCTTAGCATTAAGAGGTTAGTATTAGGACTGGTCAGCATGGTGTCAGGATAATGTGACTGGGTGGGACATCATGCTACATGTCTGCGGCATGATGCTCCAGTGCTAGACATCACTATAAACTGCCACACTGCAGACATTGTAGCACTATGACTGAAAAATTGTTTAAGCTACGTTAGAAATCCAAATCACACACATACACACAATTTTTTGAATAATGTGGCACAAATAAAATGTCACACACAGGTTCATTTACTCAATTGTTTGTATAATGTGGCACAAATAAAATGTCATACACAGGTTCATTTACTCAATTGTTGGAATAACATGGCACTAATGAAATGGTGGTTACAACTATTGGACAACAGTTCTGCCCATCTGGATAGTAGTTTGTCTTTATTGAACATACAATATGATTTGTTAATCACAATATTTGTTAAACAAAATTTTGTTGAAAATTGGTTAACTTGATAAATTGTATGAAATGGGGGATTTTTTGTGATAGTGTATTCTGTAAATTTCTATGGCTTTATGAAAAATGACAATTTGGTTTGTATCTAAACTCATGAATTGGGAAGTAATGTTTTTTTCTGCTGTAGAAATTAAGTTAATTGGATCTTTAAATTCATGTAGTTGGGAAGTTTTTCTTCACCATCAGAATTTATGTTCATTTTGAGTCTTTAATTACAGGGTCTTAGGAAGTATTGTTTTTTTTTTCACAGTAGAATTATTGTTCGTGTGAGCTTTAAATTTGTGCCTTTGGGAAGTTGTTGTTGTTGGGCTTAACGCCATTTTTCAGCACACGATAGGCTATTCATGGCGGCCAGTATTAATGGTGGAGGAAGAAACCGGGAAATCACCGGAAAGAACAACCGACCCACGAGAAGCTACTGGCAAGCTTTCTCACATATCTACATTAGCCGAATCCTAGACTCGAACACACCAAGACAGAGGTGAGATGGCAGTGATCCGTAACGGACAGTGCTTTAGTCCACTCGGCCACTCGGGGCCCCCCTTTGAAAAGTATTATTTTTTTCCACAGAAGAATTATTCATGGGATCTTTAAATTTGTGCTTTTGGGAAGTATTATTTTTTCTTCAGTAGAATTATTGTTCTTGGGATCTTTAAATTTGTGGCTCATAGTAGACACAAAGAAACAAATTAAATTAATGCTGAATATTAAACTAATTAAATTAATGCTCAGTGAAAAATAAAGAATTCAGAGTATTTACATTAACTTGCTTACATCTGATATTTTCTGTTTGAAAATCCCAATTTTACAAGATAGATTCAGATACAGCTTTAATGGCAACTCCATTGTTTTGAACAAAGTTAAAATTTTCTTTTAGATCTTTTGCATGCATCATACATCAAATCAGGGGTCATAGTGATTCACACAGTTATTGTAGATTCTGTTGTATTGATGTGTTTACAGGTGATGTTACCAGAGGCAATGCCAGCACACTTTCAGGCCACGTACACCCCGATTGCAGCTGCTGGGACAGAGGGTCAGATTAAACACATGGCTCGACTTTTGGCTACACAACTGACCATGGCTGGCATGGGCAAAGGCATTGCTGAAATCCAGAGACAGGTGATTTATATGTCTTTTTATCAATCTGTCTGTCAGTAGATGTATATATGCATGCACTAATATTTATATATATTTGTGCATAAGTATGTGTGCATTCATGTATGTATGTGTGTGAGTGTGTGTGTATGTGTGTGTGTATGTATGTATATATGTATGTCTATCATAAATATAATTGTCAATCCTAACTCCGTCAACATATGAACTACTTGTCCTTCCATTTGCTGATTTGTGGCTTTATTTGCTTTTGATTTTTCTAAGATTGTTTCTCTCTATTGATCATTGACCACAAGAGCTAAAGGGACGGTCTGTTTGCCATCATTTTACATCAATTTTTCATGTCTGTTAGCACAAGTTTGTTATGCTCCATTTAAAATACTTGCAGGATTGGCATGAAATTTTACAAACACATTCATACCATAGTCTGTTTGGTTCTTAAAAAAATGGTGTGGAAAGTCTTTTTGACATGAGATTCTCACTAAAAGGTTTATGTGGTGTATAGTTGGCCCTGAATAAAAATGGTGCCACTTGCACGTTCATTATTGAAAATCTTTTTATCGCTGCTCCTCCAAAAAGGTCATATCAACATGAATTGTTTGCTGAATGACTTCATTTGATGCCTAGTTCATCCAAAGGAATGTGGTACTGTTCATACATCCAACATAGTCACCAGGACACCTAAATTAATGGTCATATTTCAGACCTTATAATTTTGCTGCAAGTCTTACGAAATTACCCTTTAAAATGAACTTAGGGCATAAAAGCAAACTCTACGAAAAATGATCGTTGCAGAAAAATCCAGATAATTTGTTCATCTGTGTTCAATGTGGATCCGGGTTTGATATTTAGAATTAGAATTAGTGGAATTTATCAGGGAACCAGACTAACTTTACAGCAGCTCCTCAGATGCTTTAAACTGCACATATTTGTTCATGCAAAGCATCTGCTTGATCAAACTGTTGATTATATATATTTTTTTTTTTAAATGACATCCAGCAAGCAATGCATGTTTAAGATGAAAAAGAAAATAAGCCTTTTGAAAAGTGTTGATAATCAGCACAGAAGAATAAAAAGGAATATTCCAATTATTTTGGATTAAAGCAGGAAGGGACACATTTATGTTTATTGGACATCACCAGTCAATTGAGTATGTCTCATGGCGGGATATATGATTGCTGTCATCATATGATATGGAAAAAGAATTTTCAAGAATTACATGACGTTAAGAGATAGCAACAAGCCACTGAGCTGCATAGAGTTTGGAACTAAAGTTTGTACAACTGTACTAGTGCTAAATAAAATCAAAGCATACTTTACAAACATTTTAGTTGAACTTAACATTTATCGTCGCAGCATGTTTTGAATACCGAACTCTTAATTACATTTTCCTGCATAACAAAAGCATTTTATATTTTGTTACACCTTACTAAAAACTGGAATAACTTACAGTAAAAAAAAAATCAACTCCTTTACGGAGAAAGACTCATCAGGATTGGCAGGTCTGATATCAGCATGTGTTTTCACTGGAAGAATTCTTATGATATCAAATTTGTCCTTAAATGAAAACCACTCTGATGTCCTAGTGGTTAGAAAATCTGCTTTGGATGTGGGAGTTAAGGGTTTGAATTCGGCTGAGTCATATCAGACTTATAAAAAATGGTACTAATAGCTGCCTCACTAGGCACTTAGCATTAAAAAGTCAGTGTTAGGACTGGTCAGCCCGGTGTCAGGATAATGTAACTGGGTAGGACATCATGTTACATGTCAGCGGCAGGATGCCCTAGTGCTAGACATCACTGTAAACTGCCACTGCAGACATTGTAGCAATATGACTAAATAATTGTTAAAGCTCAAAATTACACACACAAAATGAAACACAACAGTCATCTTGAAAATCTTGTTATCACTACTTCTCCTTGATGGCCTGTCATATCAGTGTTGTTCTTTCACTTTTTTTATTTCTAGCTGGAAATTTTGCCAAAATCTGAAATCCAATATGGTCACCAAGGCAGCCATCATTAAAATCTTATCATTTCCTTCAGAACTTTTAATCATACCAACATTTGATTTTAATTGAATGACTTCTTACATGTGTTATTGATTCTAATTGAAAAGGTTATCAATTTTATATCTAATATGTTCAGCACAAAAACTAATTTGAAAATCTTGTTATTGTTGAACAGCATAAAAGAAAGAAATGTTATCTAAAATTCCTGAAAAATATTTTGGCCAGGAAAGTATCAGATTCTTACTTTATTTGTCAGTTGTATTGAATGTCAATCATAACAGAAGTTTGCTTTTTGTTCTAGGCTGCGGAGGAAGCAGATGAAAATGTGGATGCTACTCCTGCTTCTGAGGCTGGAACCTCCCCCAAACAGCTGATTCAGACACTAGTTGGTTAGTATGGGTAACTTTTGGTTTCCATTTGGTATCCACAGGAGCTAATGTCATTGTGTCCAGCAGCCCTACATTTTACTATTTTCCCAGAGAAAAGGTCCTACTATCCCTACTTTTTGTTTCAATTTTATGTTGAAGATCAATTACACATTTGAAGAGTCACAACAAAGCAAATTCAGGTACAATCTATTTAAAGCGGTTTGTTTAAGGTTTTATATGCATGTTTTAGGTCATTTTAACTTGCATTTGGGCCATATGACCACAGTTGAGCACATCAGTAACTATAAATGATAATGAATTAAAAGTGATAGAGGTGCCTAGATTACATTATTGTAATTATGAATAGGTACAAATATTTAATCAGTGTCACTGGAAAAAGCATTTAAAATTTTTGTTGTCAGATATCATAAAAAATGACCTAATACCTTCATACCTACCCACCCACCTACTTACCTACCAACAACCATGATAATGTAAGATAGGTACTGTAGTCAGTTGCAGTGTATTACAATGTATAGCTTTTGGTGTACTCACTTGACATCATGTGGCCAAAATACATGCTATCATGGCCAAAATAGCCACATAAAGCCTATGAACATAGAAGCAGTCTGGATTAAAGAGGCAGGTATTGTGAAAAAGCATGCTACTGGTCAAGTTTACAAAGATAATGTAATATACATAAATTTTATAATAGTTTTCTTCATAAAATGTCCATATTTTCCCCTATTTTTTCTCATACAGTTGCCAGAAATACGTTATTTTATTTCATACTGTATCTTTTATGTTAATGATCAACATCTTACCTCTATTCAGGAAAGTAACTGATTTCCACAAAGTAAGGGGGTTAGTAGAGTTTACTCACTGCATGGTTAAATTACAGCCTTCTAAAGTGGTTTTTGTTTTGTTTTGTTTAATTATTTTCTAATAAATGCAACATTAATAGCTTCTCCAAAATAGTTAAATCCTCTCATACAAGTTAAATCCAATATTATTCACAATACCCCCATTGGTGGTGGTGGTGGGGGGCAAGTGGTCTAAATCACTCACCATTAAAGATCATCTCACCTCACTAATGTGAGTATGTAAGAAAGCTTGCCAGTAGCTTCTCATATTTTGTTTGTTATTCCTGGGGTTCTTCCTCCACCATTTGTACTGTCTGCCATGTATAGCCTATCTTGTGCTGAAAAATTGTATTAAATCTTACAACAACAACAAGCCTGCATTTTTGTGAGTTCACTAAGAAATCAACATCATATTAAATAAGAATTTAACTTAATAATTTACCATTTTCATGCTGTCATGAAGATATCAATCAGTTGCTTGTTGTATGAATGGCTGTAGTGATGTGTTGGCTGTTGAGTCATTTACTTGTATGAATGGCTGTAGTGATGTGTTGGCTGTTGAGTCAGTTACTTGTATGAATGGCTGTAGTGATGTATTGGCTGTTGAGTCAGTTACTTGTGTGATTGGATGTAGTGACGTTTAGGCTGTTGAGTCAGTTACACACTGACTTGCTATAGTAATGTGCAGGCTGTTCAGTCACTGTATGGATGACTGTAGTGATGTGTAGGCTATTCAATGAATTACACACTATGAATGGCTGCAGTGACGTGTAGGTAATTCAATGAATTATACACTGCATGAATTGCTGTTGTGATGTGTGGGCTATTCAATCAATTACACACTGTATGAAAAGCTGTTGTGATGTGTAGGCTGTTCAATCAGTTACTGTATGAATGACTTTAGAGATGTTTAGGCTGTTCAGTCAGTTACAGACTGTATGAATGGGTGTAGTGATGTGTAGGCTGTTCAATCAATTACACTGTATGAACGACTGTAGTGATGTGTATGGCTGTTCAGTCAGTTACACATTGAATGGTTGTTGTGATGTGTAGACTATTCATTCTATTACTGCATGAATGGCTGTAGTGATGTGTAGGATATTGAATCAATTACACACTGAATGGCTGTAGTTATGTTTAGGCTGTTCAGTAAGTTACACTGTATGAATGGCTGTTGTGATGTGTAGGCTGTTCATGAATGGTAGGAAACTTATTTCCTGTATGAAATGAAATCAGTTATTATAATTACAAACAGTTGCAAAAAATTACAAAGCTCACTAAATAGATAACATAACTATATTTTAATCACTACTTGCTAATATTGTAAAGAGATCAATAAGAGTTTATGAGTACAGAAGTAAGTTCCTTTCATGTGTCATGAGCTAATAACTTTTCTACATTATAAATGCAGTTTTACCCAATCGAAATGCATGTTACAAAAGCTTAGCAAATGAATTCAATTATATTAAATTGATCTGGCTTCAGCATACAATTAAATGTTAACCTGTTAAATTTCAGGTGGCACTACTTTAAGTATGGATGCAGCCAGACTACTGAAAGTAGATCCTTTCAAGCCACCAATAGTAAGTCACAACTGAACATTATTGTTTAAATTTCAGTTTACAAATACTGAAATTGTATTTGTCTAAAGATTATTGGGTTATATAGGCTCACACAGAAGCACCTGTACACATATTTGCACATGTAAGTATATATGCACTCTAGTTCAGTATGACATGGTTATCATGGTTACAATTTGCTAAAGTGTTAATATGTTTATCATAATCATGTTCAATTTCTCAGATGAGTACTTTCTTTTGAACAACTGTTCCTTTTCTCTAGCAAATTCAACATAAGTGTGTATAATTTCCTTTTTATAGTTTCTGAATTTTTCCTGATAAGCCTCAGGGATTACCACATAACCCTTCAATATGTATTCCTTAAGCAAATCATAATTAGAATTTTGTTGTACTGACAGAGATATATAGATATCAGGCCTTGCCATGAAGTACACTTTGCAATAATTGAGTCCAATATTCTCAGCAACCTTTACAAAAAGGATAAAATATCTCCTTTTTCAACAAAAGGGGGTACTAACCTGATATTTCCTACAATGTCAGACCTTGAATTTGTACGAGAAGTGGAATCATGCCTTCCACTTTCCATCTTTATTTCTTTCATTTTAATTTGTGCTTGCATCTCTCCTCTCTCTCTCTCTCTCTCTCTCTCTCTCTCTCTCTCTCTCTCTCTCTCTCTCTCTCTCTCTCTCTCTCTCTCTCTCTCTCTCTCTCTCTCTCTCTCTCTCTCTCTCTCTCTCTCTCTCTCTCTCTTTTCCAATTCCAGTTGTATTTGTTCTTTTTGAAACTACAACAGTCTTTCTTTCTCTTCTGATTGGAACTGTTTATCTTTCTTCTCTTTCTGTCTCTCTTTCTATCTTCTGATTAGAATTTCATTTGTTCTCTCTGTAATTTTAATTGCATTTGTTTATCTTTATCTTTTTATAAATGCATTTGTTTTTTCTGAAACTCCAATTTATATTTCATTTTAATAGCAGCATCAGTTATAGGCCTATTGACAGAGCCAAAACACTTTTGTCAATTATATTCTTCCCTACCAAATATTGAATTAAAATGTTTTTAATTTCTTGCTTCGTCATGGTAGCTTTTACTTCCAAAAGATTGTAATTTTTTCAGGTTCAAGCAACTCATCTTTCTTCAGACTATTCAACTGCTCCTGAGTTGGGTTAGAAAGAAAACTCTCCACTTTTGATAATGACATTGTGAATGAAAAGCCTGCTCTTTTCACAAAAGGTTTAAAAAATCAGCTAAATTCAAATATCAGCTAAATGTTCTTATCCCAGACAAGCCCCCAATTTTCTCGTTACTTATCAGCTCATTCAAAGTAACAGAAGAAAATAGTGGAGACAACAAGCTTTGTAAGTTTTAACAAATATAAAGTCCATAAGGGTACTTCTTTTTGTGTATTTTATAGATTGGTTTCACTGTACAAAAATAATGAAACATTTATCATTTGCAGCTTGTTCTGACAACTAATATTTGTTGTTTCCATGGTCGGCACCTTATAGTCATTATCATGCTGATGTATTAGATCATAGTCCGTGTGACTGGCAGCCTGATGAGGTACTGATCCTTGCATTTGCAAAAGCTGAGGATCAGACCCATGTCAGTTAAGATGAAACTTGTTTGTCGGAACTCAGGGGAACATCCATTTATTTGCGGTATGCAGATGTTCAGATGTTATTGATTTTAGTGAAAAGAATTCAAGTAACATATGCTCAGTTATGATTAATGAGTGGTTAAGAAATTTGTGATTTGGATAAAGGAACAGTAAGTATATATCGATACCATACTATTCTACCATTTATATTACAGATGCCAGTTAGACGTGGTGTAAAACAGTTCAAACTGTCAGCGGTTACACAGCCTCTTTCCAATGACACCATGGATCTGTTAACAAGGCAGGCCCTACAGAGAATTCTGAAAGCTGAAAGTAAGTCAGCGCAGTACCTACAGCTCTTATATTGTAAACATGTAGACAGTTTGATGGTTGATTATTTTTAAGACCAGATTTCTGTAACAAAACTGCACCAGTCATCAATTAGAGACACTTTGAACATTATATGTGTGTATTGAATATCTTTATAAGATTTTTAGTACAAAATAAACATTCTTCTTTACAAGGAAAGAATCATGGGTATGCCAGGAGAAGAACTTGGGTATAATCAAACAGTTCTCACCTACAGTCGCAGTTAACAATGTACTTTCTCATACCACTATCATAATATAGCTCCATAACTATAAACATGCATACATTTTTAGATTTGTCAGAGAACGAATAAACTGACGCAAAAGAAAAATTGGCATGGCAAAGCAGAGTCTTCAAATTTACACTCAGTAACATGAGTCTCCCCTCTCTGCAACACATAATAATCTCTAAAACGCATGATTTTCATCATTAAAAATAACATATATATATAGAGTAAAACTGAAGATATTTCATAGAAGAGGTGGTGACTATAGTACCTTTACTTTTCTATGAACATTGATGGAATTACTATAATGGATATCAACTTATTCAATTAGTTAATACACAAAATCAGCTATTTATGTTTATGTTGCAGATTTCATATATATATATATATATATATATATATATATATATATATATATATATATATATATATATATATATATATATAAAGCTGCATCAATGGAATCAATGCTGCCAAATTCTGTCCCCTCCCTGCCTTTTTTGGTGGGATGTGTGAAACATTTTCTACAGATTACTCAGTTGTAACTCAATATGGTGTACATAACACATTATCATTTTGTGGACCTTGATCATCATGTTATATCATGATTCCAATGTTGGAAAGTGGCAGCAACATGGGATTTTTATGAAACATTTATTTTACCATATGCATTGGTTCTTAAATGAAAATGATTAATTGGTCTATTGGATGTTTTTGGCAGCACTTTTAACACATTCTTGACTATGTCATGCATATGAGATTGGAACTAATTGTATTTCCAAATGAAACACTAGGCAGCTGAATTGGACTGAAATTTGGGGTACGGCTACTTTTTCTAAAGAAATGGGCATATAGACATCGGGTTTTCACTAAAAGATTTTTAATGATATCTAAATCATCTTTGATGAATTTTTAGCTGCTTAGACCTTCAGCATAAAAGCCTGGTGGCAAGCTTGAAAGTCTTATAACTACTCTTGAAGGGATACTCACTTCAACATTTAAAACACTTCTGACTAATTGCACTAAATGAAAACTGTGTTTATGTGACATCCCAAAATGTGAAACCTTAATGCAGCTATTGCCATAACATGATATTCAATTTGTTATTTTCCAAAAGCATGATCATTCTTGCAATGTATATTTGCTCCATTATTATAGTGTTCATCCAAGCTTCTAAAAAGGATCTTTGAAGGCCATTCTGAAAATAGTGAAATAACGGTCACTCCTGGATGGTTGTATAAAGCATGAGGTTTTCACTGAAGCACATCTGTATCATGCAGCTTGTTTGATTCAAGAATTTGCTTATCTGATCTTCCAACATGGTGGAAGGGTGCCGAGTGGTCTGAAGCGCTGTCCGTTATGGATCACTGCCATCTCACCTCTGTCTGCGTGGGTTTGAGTCTAGGATTTGACGAATATGGATATGTGAGAAAGCTTGCCAGTAGCTTCTCGTGGATCGGTGGTTCTTTCCGGTGATTTCCTGGTTTCTTCCTCCACCATTAATACTGGCTGCCATGAATAGCCTATCGTGTGCTGAAAAATGGCATTAAGCTCAACAACAACAACAACCAACATGGTGGCCATCTCAGAGGAACCTATTTTTTCTAATCTCTTGTATGAATTATGACACTGAAATTGGATAGTTACTAAAATACCGATTGGAACATGTAATTGGTTCTTAATGAAAATGATGCAGATCAATTCATCAACATATCCACTTTTTAAACAAGGAATGTTCAAACCAAACCAAGTTAATTTTGGGATCATTACTGAGTATATTAACACACTGACTTGTATTAAGAATAAATTTTGACCAGACGTTTTATTTAATTGCATTCCAGTCAGCAAATAGTTAAGTGGCACTCTGATATAAATTTCAAAGTTTTTTTCTCCCATTTTTAGCTGTGCATATGAACATTATAACATGTATGAACGGATTTTGATCAAACTCAGTTTGTGGATATATCTGAAGAAAACCTTGAATGTTCAAAAGTTGAACTTTTTTCCCAAAAGATAATAATTGTAGATGTAACAAAATTAGTATCTAGATATATAATGATATTGTCTGAAACAAGTTCATTGGATATTTTTGGACAAGTTCATTCATCTTCAGTCCACGATTATCAGGTTACGGTCAAATGCAATGTCATAAAATGTATTGCATCTGCATGTATTTTTAAAAAAAAAAATGTTAGCTACAAAATATCATGAAATATTTTGTTGTTTCTATAGAATATTAGAGATGAATTCATTACTTTGCATTTGATAAGAATCAAAGGACAGAAGGAACACAAATTACTGTTTCAGGAACTCTTGTCATGATGAGTATGGTCTGATTTTAAATGGAAGATGATTTTTTTTGTAATGATTTTCTAACCTATATCAGCTTTTTTACCAGCAAGTATATATATATATATATATGGGTTATTTCCTTACAGGGGCAGCTGTGGTAGGGAATGCTCTCCCAGCTAGAACCAAATTGATTGCCTCACTTGTGTCACTCTGTGGAGGAGAATTGAAACATCGTAAGCATATCAACAGTGAAATAATGATTACAAGAAATTGTTAATTCATTTTAACATCTTTTCCACAACAGTCATCTTTGACTGTATATGTAATTTCTTTGGCACACTTGGATTAGAGCTGTTCACAAATACAGAAAGTGGAATAATAATAATAATAATAATAATAATAATAATAATAATAATAATAATAATAATGATATATGACCCTCACTATTTACTGCGCTTTTTCTAAGTACAAGAAGTAAAATTCCCATTTTAAATTTAAAAAACTGCATAGGGAATGATCTGTTAGAATAAAAACTCTGTCGGAATAATTGATGCTTATGGACCCCAAGGGTTTTGTTATATTGAGGGACTATAGTAATTTGATATATTCATTTTCAATAAATTACAGTGCTGCAGGACTTTATATTTGAGGACTTGAAAGGTCGAGCAGATCTGGCATTCTCATGGCTGTACCAAGAATATGCAAACTGTCAGGGCTTCAGTGCTGCCACTGTTGAGAAAACCACAATGGCAAGCTATGATGAGTGTCTGACACGTCTACTCAATGGATTGCTAGAGATTACAGATCAGAAGGAGAGGTTGGTTTTCAAATTTATTTTTTAGAGTTTTTTTAGCTAATCTGGCCATATGACTAAGTGATCCTATTGTATTACTCTTTATCCTGTGTGCATCTTTTATCATCCATATGTCCGATGTCCATTAGCAATTGCTAGTTTCACCTTTTTAAAAACGCAGACCAGTTTGATCCTAAGTTGGTACAGAACACCTGGCATAAATTTTTATATTGGTACAAAATGATTTGTCATCAGATATGGCTTCCTATTAATAAAAAAAAAAGGAAAGCCTCTTGTCAAAAACTGCTTAACATAATTTGATTAAATTTAACCAAAAGCATTTTGGCGTAAAGACCGTTCCACTTCTTGTTAATGATTCTGTTCTATTTTCAGATATGGCTACCTGTACTAAATAGAATTGTAGATACATCTTAACAAATGTTACTCACTCATACGAAAAGTAGGTCATTGTGACCTAATGTACACTTGAGTGACTAGTATTCTCAGCTGTTCGTTCATTACACCTGCAATTTGTTGGACCATATTTAGCCTACACTAATTGAAATTGGTATGTTGACAAATCTCAATAAATTATTCAACCATAGCTAAACTAGGTTCATTTGTGTCAAAGTTCATGCATAAGTGACATTTTCTCTTAATTTTTTATAATAAAATTCATCAACATCCATTGACAGTTACATTTGTTGGCTGAAAATAGTCTGACAAGGCGAAACCTTTTGGTATCCATTTCTGTATGATAAATATGTGTTATTGCAGGGTAGGTGGTGTTTAGAACACTAATATATATTTAGCAAGGTATTTGTGGCCTGAAGTAAACATTTTTTTTTTGCCATGTATGTACAGTGGATGGGATTCCTTAACAAATTCCCACAACTTATGTATTTGTCCTTTCCCAAGATATTTACTTACAATTTATAGTTATGAAGGACAGTATATGAATAGACATGTTATGGAACATAACATTTATTTATTATATTAAATGTTCATTATTATTTTTTAATAGTAGTGGTGTAGATTGTTGAAATTTTAAATGGGGATGAATTTTCCATAGGATAATTATCATAGCAGATGAATTCCATGGACACATACTTTCTGCTAAATTCCCTTTTAAAGCTGCAATAAAATGCTGTTATTGAACTCTTCTTTGTTGTGTAAATATTTATATAGCTGTTCATTTTTTTCCTTTAAAGTCTGTTCCACCGTTTGATTCTTGAGGCCCCTTCAGTTACTGAAAATGCCATGCAGATTCTGAAGAAGTATTGTTCAGATGAGGTAGGTTGGCTTACAGAACAAAGAATGAGAGACTTTTGGGGGAAGACCAGGGTTTATATATCAGTGATCAGTTAATTTAGTGAATAAGATGTAAAGAGATCAGTAGTTGTTATTTATTGTTCCAGTCATTCCAGAAGAATTGTTTCCTTTTGTCCACCATCCATTCATTGATTCATCCACATACGTGCCAACCATTACGCTTTTTTTTTCTACTAAATTATGCCTTATGCGTAAATGTACTTGGGTTACACTTTTTTGGTATATCCCCTCCCCAAAAAATTAGTAAATTGTTTTCTCATGTTTATTAACATCCCACTAATCGCAGAAAAAATATTCTAGAAAAGACTGTTTCTGAGTAACTATGACATAAAAGTACACTTGTCTGTAGACTAGCTGTGACTTCCTTAATAGCATTATGTTCTATTTATAGCAATTGCCCTATTTCCAAGAAGACTTCGGTTTCTATTTATAGCAGTTGTCTGGCTTAAGACATAACAGACTGGTTTCTAATTTCACATACTCTTCATTAAAAATAATGTGATGTACAGAACCATTCTGTAGAAATGTGGTGGTAAAATAGTCTGGTCCCCTGCTTAGTATGCTCCCTGCGATGCACTCCGCTATACTAAGTCAGGCGAACGCCGACGCCATATTGTCACGTGATCACAACAATCGGCCTTGTATGGAGAGATCCCGTTAATCTAACCCTGGCACATTTATTCCTGTTTATATTCTGTTTGTTAGGGACACAATGCGTTTTATTGTTTTGTTTTATATCGTGTACTTTTATGCTGATATATTAATAACTTATCAGCACACATTTCATTGGCTTATAGCTTGTAATCCAGTATTATTTTCATTATATACTCTATTTGGTTGTTATAATAGTTGTTAGCAGGTATTTTTTTTACATTATTATGCAACTAGCAGCCTTTTAACATTAAAGGGTAAGGGTGAAAATGTGGTCCTTTATTTTCAGAAGACAGCAGGTAAATACTGGCATTATTAAGTAGCAATAGCTATTTAACTAACAGCAATTGGTCTTTCCAGATTCTTGTTAAAAGTATTTGTTATTGTGTCCAAGATTTATATGATAAATACCAACTCATAATTAGTTAATTTTAAACATTACAACTCATAACTGTTTATTGATTGCAGTTCCTAGACCAAAATAGATTGTAGAACAATTGGAGCAAAGAAGAAAAGTTAGCAATGATGTAGTTTGTGGATTAACATGAAATACCATCAGCAAATGTTCACAAATTCTGGGAGAAGTGTGTACACTACATTTTCCAAAGTCCTGGCCTTGTGAAAGCAGGTTATATTTAGCAAAATATATACAGAATATGAATCTCTTTGGATCTTAACACTACTTACCTTTGAACTGTAATGTCACACACTCTGGAACAATATACTTGAATGCATTCCATTCTTCATTGAATAACCTTCATAGAATTAATTTGTCAGAAATTTGTACCCTCATTGTTGCATTGTACTGATTAATTTTACAATGTTACAATTGCCCAGAGTCTTATGCTTTGAGAGCAATAGAGATGTTGGTAAGGTTATCAGTCTGTAAAGATTTTGGAATGTAGGTGTAGAAAAACACAATTTATTTACAGCCTGTAAGGTAATTATGCTACATGTTGTGATTTGAAAATATGAATGGTCTTTGATTAGGAAATATTAATTTTTATTGTCAGCATGGTTTGGGTTTTGGTTGTAAACTTCACACTTAGTCCAGGTCTTTTCTTTTTAAAGCCTGATGAATTTCTAAATGCTAGGATGGGTAAATCACCATAGTTTAGAGTTTCATAATGGTTGAGGCTTCATTTTGGTTAGTTTTGTGGCAAATAGTCAATGATTTATTGCTAGATCATCAAGAATCCAAAGCTTGAAGGTTCAAAGAAATTTTTGTGGCAATACCCCATTTAATATATTTCATTGTCTTTGAATCGTGTCATGCATTATTAGCCACTTAGTTCTGGGATTATTAGCCACATGCCATAGGTCAGGCATTATTTACCACTTGCCATAGGTAGGCATTATTAGCCACTTGCTATGTCCGGCATTATTAGGCACATACCATAGGTCAGGCATTATAAGCCGCTTGCCATAGGTCAGGCATTAATAGCCTTGTTGTCACTGATGTTGAAGTGTATGTGCCATAATAAGGATTGACATTAAGAGCTAATTAATATTGTTGAGTAATTAAATTGTGTTAGTGTATGTGATATCATTAATGCCAAGGTCATACCATAAAAAAATAATGGAATGGATTTGAATCAAACAGGGTGATAGGTCATACATTTACTTGTGTGTGTGTGTGTGTGTGTGTGTGTGTGTGTGTGTGTGTGTGTGTGTGTGTGTGTGTGTGATCAGCATTTTTAACCTAGATTTAACAATTTTTCAGTTATACTGCTATGATGTCTGTGTGAGACATGTTATAGTGATATCTAGCACAGGGACACCATGCAACAGACATGTAGAATCATATCCCACCCAGTAGCATTACCCTGATACCAGGCCACCAGTACTAACACTTAACTTCCTAATGTTGAGTGCCCAGTGAGGCAGCTGTTAGTGCCATGTTTATATGTCTTTGGTATGACTCAGCCAGGGGTAATCCCTCGACCTACCACATACAAGGTAGATGCTCAAACTACTAGGGCACCAGAGTGGTCCACATTTACTTGCTTGGCCTGAATAACTTTTGATTTCCTAAAGGTAACAAGTACTGCACTCTGTGAATCAGAAGTGTATCTAGGAATGTTGTATAACTGAAAAATTTCATTTATGTCCATAGATATATCATATATTTCAGTTATGGGATGAAGTTCAAACACATGAATACGTAGTATTGGAGTCTAACTTGAAAGGCATGTAATTTCTCATATCGTAAAGACAAATTCATGATATGGTGGAAGTCACTATAACAATGTATTTTCCTGCTTCATTTTCCATATTAAAATTAATAAGGAAAATATGTCCATTTTCAGAAGAATTGATGAGAAGAGAAATGTTTATACATATATGTATTTGAATTAAATATTGCATTTCTTCCGAAACTCCTAAAATTAACTAACTGAACTTGTAAATTGATTGAGAACACATGAGAAGTTCTTTTTCTATCACTGTTTTATGCACAGACCATTTCTTAAAGGACCAGCAGACTGCATCTATTATATCTGAGGCAGTAGAAATATACAGGTATTAAATTGTGTGTATATATATATATATATATATATATATATATATATATATATATATATATATATATATATATATATATATATATATATATATATATATATATATTTAGACTTAAGATACATTTAGCAAAGACTGATTTTATGGTATACATGAGTATACCTTTCACTGAAGATGGGGATCCAGCATGATTCACTCTATGCACCTTTCTAAGGTCTGCCCTCACCCCCCAATTCCAAGTACAATTGTCACAAATATGATGTGTATGTGATTGATTTTACTTGAAAGACAGCTCAGAATATATTCATTTATTTTGGAATATTGTGGAGAGTGGTATTGTACAACAATGCACAATTCTTTTTTTTCTCAATTGTACAGTTGGTCACCTAGAAGTAGCTTAACTTATTTCTTATTAATGAACTCATTTGAGATTATATATTATATGTTAAGATGACTGTATAATAGTCAAGCTCTCAAGTTTCCTAGGTTCAGTTATCCATCTTTGGAGGGATCGTTCATGGACTTCAATATATATAGCATCTATACATATAACATAGATGCTATTTAATAGAAGTCCTTGGATAGCTATACTATTTAGATGCATATGGCTCAGTGCAGTCTTTGAATTTAGTAACAAACAGCTTCCCTTAAAAAATCCTGTCAGATGAATAACCACAATGGTACCAATCTTCAGATTAATATCATATGTGGTTAACCTAACTACAGTCTACAATTTACAATGATTAAAAACAAAATATGATGCAAGACTATTGACTTCCTTGACAAGAGCTTGACCAGTTTAGGATTAAACTGGTGGGCTGTTGATGGGTGAGTGAGTGTGTGCCATACCAAAGCACCAACTAATTTCCTATTTTTTTAATTTATTAAATTTATTGCAAAAAAACAAACAAACATTGTTTACGTCAATTTATCTTGTACTCCCTCTTCCCCAATGTCAACAATTGTCAAACTTCTTCAATCCCCCCATTTTGTTGTCATAATGGATGACCCCAGAGATGTTATGACAGTCATTGTTTTTTCCTTTTATATGTGTACACATGGGCGTAAATTGATAAGTATCACATTTGCATAAAAACTATATGTATTCAGTTATCAGAACATGACAATGACAGATGACAAAGAGAAACTAAGAAAGTCACAAACTCAAGTGTTAAATTTCAATACATTTTTATTTAAATCAAAGTAACTCATATTTACTGCTGTCCATATTTAATCATACAAAGCTCAATCTTTAATGTACATGTAAGTGTGTTTTATTTGTTTTTATATTTTAATTTAACACATTTAGTTAAATTGAGAAATCACTGTTTTGACATATTTGGATGAATGAGTGTGACAGTATAAGAAATGAAAATGCTGTTCAAATTCATGTCATATTTTAGTAATGATGAAAGTACAAAATAAATATGAAATATTTGTCTCAACATGTTTACATGTTAGCCTTAATAATGCATCTCTCAACAGTACATTGATAATGAAAAATTAAGTTTATACTAAGTTTTGAAATTTTATTAACTAAATATTGAAAACAGCATTCAATATGGAAGCAAATCAAATTAGTGACGAGAACATTAAAACTGTAGAACAGTTCTTACAATTAAATGTTCTGACATTGTCTTTCAGTTATGATGAAATAGTGAGTGAATTTTGAAGAAATTCTTAACAGGTGAAGCATGGGAATGAAGCCTGAATGTAATTAAAGGTTTCTTTTGGAAATCTTGCAACACAGAAGCACATCAAATTTGTCATGTGGAGGCAATTAATGGGCCTTGCCTAATGAATAGAATATACTTATAGTAAAGTATCAATATCAGTGTTAAATGGTTTAGCAAGTAATTTGGCTCCTACTCTCACAAAGACTTATTGATAGGCTCCACTCCCAATAAAGCTTGTCTGATAGTATTTAAGGCTCCTTCATCCCACTTCTGGTTGTAGGGATGCAATGCCACTTTCTTTCAAGAAATCAATTTAAAATGGAACTGATTAGGTGGCAGTAAGAAATGTCCAATGTTAGCCAAATTGTCAACCTAATTAAAAAAATGGCATTTTGGTCTTCATTTTTTGCAAAATGTGGGTTGTCATGTTGAACGATACATTAGTATCAATGGAAAATTGATCAAACAATTGATTTAAAATGGAACATTGAGATAATGCTATCTAAGCCATTCAGTTTTTGGCAACATTTACTTCCTGCCCCCTCCTTCATGGAAGTGATTTGGTATTAACCTTTGGCCTATTAAGGATGTTATCTGTCACCTTATACCAAAATCCGACGTAATAATTAACAAGTAATCGATAGCAAATGGAATATCGTACATGATGCAGTCAAAATGTGCAGTATTTGACAAAATATCGTCATTTTCGCCCCTTAGAAGAGGGTTGTTATATCGATCCAAATATTTCATAAAATTTAGGCTGTCATGGAAAACGATATATACCTATTTATTTAAAATTGATCAAGGAATTCATTGCAATTGGACTATTTTAGATGACGTAGTGTAAAATAGGCAATATTTGCAAAACAATCATTACACTCACCCCTGGTTAACTTGGGAAGTTATTTTTGTCTTAATCTTGGGCAAAATTAAAGCTACCGTGCATAACTTCATATCAATTTCTACGTAAAATTTATCAAGGAATTGATTGGAAAGAATTTTTCAGATGACGTGGTGGGAAAAGTGCAAAATTTACAAAATAATGTTGTGTTCATCCCTCTAGTTGGTCTTTGCTTAATTGTAGAAATATTTGTAAAAATACCTAATTCACCGATTTGCTGGTTAAGCTTGAATGTAAGATAACGACTGCTATATTTCATATAGAAAGTATAAGTAAAGTTCGCATTGTGTCCCTAACAAATAGAATATTAAAGGAATAAATGTGCCAGGGTTAGATTAACGGGATCTCTCACATACAGGCCGATTGTTGTGATCACGTGACAATATGGCGTCGGCGTTCGCCTGACTTAGTATAGCGGAGTGCATCGCAGGGAGCATACTAAGCAGGGGACCAGACTAGTGGTAAAAGTCGTCTTATTTATTCTAGTCTATGTGTATGTTGCAGCAAAAATGTTTCTCAAATGATTTCAAAAATGGATTTTAAAAAAAACCCAGACAAATTGATTCAGAGATGAATACATGAATAACACAATACAGTGCCCTTCTAGAGTAGTTTCATGCCCATTGCAGGCTGTGTGGAAAGGATTTTAATATTAGTCATAGTGTAAAACAAAGACACCTTGAATTAGCTCGTTTTGCTAACTCCACTACTAAGGTAACTTCTTTTTTACAGCAAAACTAAATTGTGGAAACAAATTTTATAAATGCAGGAATGTTATTTACCAAGCTCTCAATAGAATACAAACTACAACTAATGTTATAATACATTTTTGGTCCTTTGATCAAATGGACGTTACCTGATGCCAAAATTGTGGAAAATATAATTGTGTTTTGTACATATGCGCATTTAATTTTATTATGTTATATGTGGATTACACTTTTTCTGCTCAGATTACTACATTTGTCCACTTGGATTACACTTTTTCCTCATCAGGAGTTGGCATGTATGCATCCATCCAATAAGCAAGGGTTTCTTATTGCCATTCATCCAGAACAACTCAGACGATTACCATGAAACTTTACACTCATAATGATCCAAAAGTCTAGGTTGTCCTAAATGAAAATTGTGCCACTTGGACATCAAGTTTAGCAGCTATCCTATAAATCTTGCTATAACAACTATTCAGTAGATGGTTAACATTGGGTCTTTTCTGAAAGATTTCTTATGATATCTAGTTTGCACTAAATGAAAATCTTATTGTTATTCCACCTAATGGATAGCCATATCGACACAGGGTTTTCACCAAAAGATGATAATATCAGGGTTGTTCCTAAATAGAAATATTGCTCATCTGAAAAAATACATATAGCTGCCATGGCAACTTGAAAATCTTTTTATTGGTGCTGTTCCTAAATGTTGTTGTTGTTGTTGATTTGAGTTTAACGCCATTTTTCAGCACAAGATAGGCTATACATGGCGGCCAGTATTAATGGTGGAGGAAGAACCCTGGAAAACACAGGGAAGAACCACCGACCCACGAGAAGCTACTGGCAGGCTTTCTCACTTACCCACGTTAGCCGAGTCTGGACTTGAACTCACGCAGACAGAGGTGAGATGGCAGTGATCATAACGGTCAGCGCTTTAGACCACGCGGCCACTCGGGGCCCCGTTCCTAAATGTAACATCATATCGACTAAAAGACTTTTTATGAGGTCAGGTAGGTCCTTAATGGAAAGGATCTTCTATATATCCATCTCAGTGGATGTCTTGAAAATCTAGTTATTGCTCAAGAATATTACAGACAGTTGCAGTATTCAGTAGTTTAAATATTAAAAAGATGGCCTTTGATGAAGAAAATTCATTTCAGTCTTGAGTGTCAATCCCTTCAACTCTTATTGCTTTGTACATGAATAGATACAAATATATCTGTTAATAGATAAATAAATGGACTTTAGTTGATGATAAATAATTTTGTACTAATGTTTTTCCCAATAAAAATATTTATAAGCTACTTTTCTAGTACTAAACATAAGATATCTGATTACAATCACTTGCATAATCTATTTGCAAAGTAATAACTTGGAAAAGATAGGCATATTTGAGTCTATATTTCATTTGTATGGTGAGGATAACGATGATGGTTAACAGCCATGTTCAGGGCTTGAAAAAATTATTTTGACTGCTTGCCCTGTAGAGCAGATGACTGGGAAGTTTTTTTTTTCCTTGGTTTTATTCATCTTACACATTTTATAATAATGATACTGCTTGTCTTGTAGAGCAGGTGACAGGGAATTTTTTAAGTGTATTACATTGGTTTTATTCATCTTAAACTCTACATAATGCAGAAACTGTCCTGTAGGGCAAGTGAGTAGGATGTGTTAAAATTGTCGTACGTCAGTGTTTTGTCATCTTACATAGTACATAATGATGAATCTGCTTAAAATGTTACTCATCAAATTGTATGCGCATCTTGAAAAGGTGAATTGTCTTTTCTCAACAGTCACTTGTAAATGCTGCTGGTTATGTGGAATTTTCTAACCCAGGTCTTCAACGAGTCATTAAGCAATGGGAGTTCCAGTTGGTGCATGTAATATTATGTTATTGGTCTTGCTACTTATGGGGACAAACCCCATGCAGTTGTTTTACTGCCATCAATTTTTATGCTGGAATCCATGGAGAATCTTTGTACACTCCAGTCATTTTACAGAATGGAAGTAATGAAATTATGGATACAGTGACTTATATTAGCCGTTGTATTATAATTATAATTATTGCTATTGAAAGATCTGTACAATCCAGTTCCAAATTTGAGTTTGTGGTTTGAATTAAAAATAGAAGAAAAAAATGCCATAGTAAGCTTACATTGGGTACAATATGAGAGAAAGATGTACATTGACTATACGGTGAAAAGAAAACTAAGAACACATCTAGTGTATAAGAACCAAGAAAAAGTATAAACTTGGAGTGCAGGAGCACAAAGTACATGCAGTCACTTGATGTATGTGTAAACTCAGCAGACTATAGGAATTTTATTCAGATGTGGTTAGTGTTACAGGTTGTTTAATTCATGCCTGCATGCTGATTTTTTATTTTAGCTCACTTGGCCACAGCAGTCATCTTATTGCCTTACCCAGTTTGCATTATGCTTGGTCCATTGTATGCCATTAATCAACCATTGTGTGCTTTTTTATAATCCTTTTTAATGTTGCAGATACTTCCTTTCTAAATTGATTTGTATGAACACTAGTATGCTAGCTTGCATCTTGGCCTTGGAAGGTTTGATTAGTTTATGTTGCATTGAAATCAGGGAACCTTGGATCAGAAGGTATAGGTAACATAGAGCCTTCATTTCTGAAAGATTTTTGATGAAATTATTTTCTACAAAATAGATCTCAGGATCTCAGATATCATTGTTGAGTTGATGGAATGTGCTGATTGGGCAGATCTTAACAGTATTAGGGAGTTTTGATTATTACAGATTAATATAGGTAAGTTTTCACTTTATACCTAATATCAATTTGAGATGCCCACATCAGTTCCATGTGGCCTTTGAGGCATCTATTGCTAAAATGATTTTATTATATTCTTGCTTGTATGAAGTTCTAAACGTCTCACTTAATTTCAAATTGAAATTTATATTTCCAAGACATAATAAAAATGATTCATTGTCATTAACAGGAACGAGTAACATTAGGCTTGAACACTCTAAAAACACTGATCTTGACGAGGCCTTCACACAGACTCCGTTTCCTGGATGCTCTCCTTGAGTTCACTTCCCATGAAAGAGCAGAGGTAATGTCACACCCAGCTGTTTTGTTTGTTTGTGTCTTGAATCTCTTCATTATGTGTGTTTTCACAGTTTTGTTTCTATTTCTGTCTGTCTGTCAGTTTGTTTCTCAATCTCTCTGCCAATAGCCATGGGGGCTGAGTGTTTAGGATGTGGGACGTGTGATCAGAAAAGTACATGTTTAATCCTGCCATCTGATCAGCATAGGTTGGCTGCCATTGTATTGTCAGAGCAAGGCACTATATTTTACTTGCCTCTGCATGACACAACCTTGTGTTGACATGTATAAAACCACAAACTCAAACCGAGCCATATATCCAGCCTGTCTTTCACTCTCTTTCATTGATTTTCCATTCTTTATCTCCCCCTTTCAAATTTTTTTAAGTTGTAGTTTTATATCATTGATTTAAACATGTTGAGTCAGATATGTTTTCTGACACAGATGGTGTTGTTATATCACCTGACAGGGACATTGGTGTGATATGACCTGAAAAGAGCAGTGTTGTATTACCTTCAAAATGTATATGCATATTAAGAAATATATGCCAGTATTCTGACATGAATGGTGGTGTTATATCACTTGACAAATGGTGTTTCATTGCCTGACAGGGATGGTGGTGTTATATCACTTAACAGGGACAGTGTTGTGTTACTTTTTTAAAGTTTGAAAGGGACGGTGGTGTTATATCATCTGATGAGGTTGGTGGTGTTATATCACCTGACAGGAATAGTGTTGTATTACCTGTATAAGAATTCTCAGACATAGATACCAGTTTTCTGACAGGAACTTTGATATCACCATTAAGACTTTATATTACAGTTCTGACAGGGACTTTGCTGTCACTGCTAAGACTTTATATTACAGTTTTCTTACATGGATTTGACTTTCAACACTAAAACTTTATATTACAATTTTCTTAAAGGAATGCAACTTCTAAACACTAAGACTTTTATATTAGTTCTCTGACAGGAACTTTACTGTCAACATTGAGACTTTATAATACTGTTTTGTTTTAAAGTTCTTTTGCAAATCTGATACACTTGGTTTATCAAAGTACAGGATCTGGGTTTATCAAAGTACAGTTCACAGATAGGATGTAGAGTCCCTGTACAATTGTCCAGTATCTTGTTTTCTTTTAAATGTAGTTTATTTTACTTTTGTCTACCAAAATATTTGTTACAGTTTGCTACTCCTGTCACTCTTGGTAGACTCTTTCACTCCTCTTGGAAGGTTTTTTTCTCATTTTTGCATGAATTTTGATCTACGATACTGTCACATACCAGTTGTTAACCCTCTTTCATCTTTGTAGCTTCTTTTCATGGGCTGCTCAGATTAACAGGGAGATTTGACTTTTCAATGGAACATTCATAATGATTTTGCCTGTTTTTGAAATCAGTTAAATAGTTAATCTATCTCAAATTGGACTAGGCACAAATAACTTCATTTTTTGGTGAAAATCTAAACTCACATTTTGATAAAATTAGCCTTCACTAATTTTCAGCCTTTAGTTAAAAATTGTTCTTTATTTTTTTGCCATATTTCATAAGTGCATCATTATTAATATTACATTGAGTGTGTTGAGTTTATCATTTGCTTTAACACACATACTTGTTGCATTATTTTTCAATTGTAACTTTTTTCTAGATGCGCAGTGCGGCTATAAAAGTCATCAAGGAGCTTTATGAACATGAGGAAGCACATAATGCGATACAGGTAAGTACCTCAAGGAATTGATATTAAGTTTCTAAAATAAGGATGTGCTGTCACTTATTAATTTATAAATATTTTCAAGTTGTTACTCTTTAGAGGTTAACATGTCTTGCTCATTTTGTCTTTAGGCTTGATCTAGTTTGCTAAAATTTTATTAATTTCATTTTAAAATGTTTGCTATGTCTCTAAACCTATTGATAATACCTTTTATCTTCAGATCAGCTATGCATGTGTTTATGAGATACAAATGATTCTGTACTCTTTTTCTAGTATAAAGTTAATTTTATTTACAGCATTATGCATAACAATGTTGAACTGTAATTCTGGTTTTTAACTTTATTTTTATTTACAGCATTATGCACTCCAGATGTTGAAGAACTTAACAGCTCTGAAGCCTTCAGCAGAATTCTACACAAAGCTTCGAGGAAAACATGGTGAAACTATATCTTTATTGCCCCATTTTATAGAAATGAAAGTGGCAGATGCAGAATTTGTATTTCCATCCATGCTTTTGTCCATCTGTCTATCCATCCATAACACTTTCTTTTATGTGAGATGTCATCTAGGCCATTGGAGCCAAATTGATGAGATATAATATGCTTCTGTATAATCTCTTGATAGATACATGGATTTCACATTTGGATCTTATCTTCAAGATCAGAGAGCAGTATTTTCAGTTTTCCATTACTGCCCATTCACGAAGTTTTTTCAGATTGAGACAATGAAATCTGGTACATGGGTGTATTGCTAGAAGATGCACTAGATATTACAGTTTTGATCAAATTTTCAAGATAAAGTTTACAGATCAAGGAGTCAAGGTCGGAAACATACATTTTACCAGACATTATGCTTGCTATTTTAAGAATGTGTTATCAAGCAGTTTCATCAGATTATAAGGAAGTTGATATGAGAGCATTTCTTGTACACTTTAAATACAAAGGATATATACATAGCTAAATGGTTATTTTTCAGAGGGCATGTAGTGTTTTCATTTTCACCCCTTTCAGATGTTAACACATGATTTAGCATAAATTATACCAGAGGTTTCATGAATTGATAATACTCTGTTCTTGAATCAGATCATGAACAGTTATATCATAGTACTCACCATTTTGGTTATTTTTATTGTCATCATAACTTAGGGGTTGGGTTTGGTTCAGGATGATATGTTCTTCAGTTATCATGGTAAATTTATGGTCCTTACAATATTTTATTTGGTTCACTGGAAAATTATTGCCAGAATTGGTTTATATTTTCTAATTACAAATCATATTGCCTTTATTCAAAATGGTGTATTTTTGGAAATATTGATTTACACTTTGACAAATAGAAAAAAAATAAAGACAGTCAGACATATACAGAAACACATTTAATATCCTTAAGATCCCTTAGGATCACACAAATAGTTTGTCTCAATACATATAAAAAAAGTTTCCACAACAGCTGCAGATATTGGTATGAGCCTGGTAATTCTGAAGGATATTTCTTATATGTTTTATCAGTTTAAAAACAATTTTTCTTTATGTTGAGTTTGTCCATTATTATTTGCAGCTGAGGTACCACAGACATGGACAGAAGAAGGCATCAAAATGTGTCTTTATTTGTATCTGGGACTTCTCCCCACTCATCACAAAATGATTCATGAGTAAGTTACTCCAGGTTGAAATCATATCCTTAAAATAATCCCTATGGTCATCAATACATATGTAATACATGTAAAATATTAACGTCATAAATGAGTGTGATGTGATGTGATTGATTGTTAATGTAGCTTTAACAATTTTTCAGTCATATCTACAATGTCTGCAGTGTGGCAGTTTATAGTGATGTCTTGCATTGAAGCATCATGCTGCAGACATGTTGCATGATGCCTCACCCTATCACATTATCCTTGTACCAGGTCAACCAGTCCTAACATTAACTTCTTAATGCTGAGCGTCAAGCAAGGCAGCTGTTAGTAACATTTTTGTAAGTCTTTGGTGCATCCAAGGCGGAAGCTCTAACCACTAGGTCACTGGAGTGGTTATAAATGAGTGTAAGTGGTCACTGTGTTGGACTTGCAACTGAATGAGTACTTGTTCAAGTCTTGCCATCTTATCAGCCCAGGTTGTCTACAATAGTGTGTTCTTGGTAAGCCATTTGATTCCAATTGCTCACCACTAAATAATCAATAAATAAAATATCAATTCATTTAGAACCTCAATTATACTCTTGAATGGTAAAGACTGTAAATGTAATATGAACAAACAAGTATCCCACCCCACCACCACCAACTCTACTGCTGCGAAGATGACAATTATATCCATCACCATTTCTATTACTGTTTTATCTTCGTACTAATATATATTTTTTAAGTGATGCTTAACTTTTATTATGGTATACTTTAATCCCCAATAATGCTTCTTTTTAATATAAGATTCACCATTTATATATGTGATATATAAATAAACAGTCAACTGGATCCAGTTTTTGATGTGCATAAATTGTTGCTTATGCTTAAGCGTAGTTTATACACAGAAGTAGGTGATCTGCTCACACCATCATACACCAGTATGGTTGAGCTACATATTAGTACAGCACTTCTCAAATGATCAAAAGAATTTCAGCAGTCATCTGAAACATCTTTGTTCAACTTTTTTAGTTTAAAACAGTAAAACTGACATCATGTTATATTTCCATTTATAGCCTCAACACTTAGTGTTCAAATGACTTGGGATTGTTTAGCAGCAACATGTTAATTTCCCTAATAAGTGAATTTCCCAAAATCTAATGTTATCGCTATTTTGCATCTTTAAAGTAAAACCATTGAGTAAAGTCCAAATGGTTACCCATGAAAACCTAACTTAATTTAGACATTCCAGTCTTTGCTGGGCTCCTTCAGTTTCCACTGAAAAAACTTTATGGCAGAGTTATTCATAACATTTTTTCAGAAAGTTTCACAGCCCAGTTGTGACCTTCATTGAACCCTGTTGTTCACATTCAACTACCACTGAATCATTCAGACAATGACACTGGATGTATAATTGTGAGAACTGAATAATATCGCACTATGTGATATTAAACATTATCTGGATCAGGTTTTCATTGTTTATAAATTGTTCTTTTAAATGAAATTGTGAATCTAGATGGTGAAATAATTTGATGGGAAATGTGCATCACAGTGTCTGCTTTGATGTCTTTACTGTTCATTCATTTTATGGATCTTTACAAGATAGAGGAATTTTGTGACCTTTATCCCCAGCTTCTTAGCATATTCAGTTTTTTTTAAGTTGTCCATGAAATTTTCAAGTACAGTAGTGCTTATTGCTTGTGACAGGATTTATGTTTCCTAAAATTGTCTGTATCATTTCACGCACTGATATTCCAGGTAATGTACAATTAAAAAAAATTTGGTTGGCTTCTGTGTGTCTGCAGTTAAATAGGTCTAACAAGCAGTCGCTGAAGAAGAATATTTGTGAACATGTTCTGTTGATTTTAGTTTGTCACTTAGTTTGAAATTCAGTTTTCACAATTAAAATAAGTAATTTTTAATTAAGAGGATAAGTTTGTAGCCATCAATATACAAGGGAATTTATAACCATGTCTTTTTCCCACCTAATTTAGTAGATTGCAAGAAAAAGGCATTAATTATGTTGTTGATGGCAGCAGCAGCATTATTGTCTTCATATGTTACTGTGTTAAAGTGTTACAGTGTTTTTAAAGTTGTATAGCATTATGTACATCATGATGTTATTGGCAAGCATGATATAGTTAGTACTTCTTTAATTTTTCATTCCAGTTTTAGGTAGCTAAATGTTACAACTAATTTCATCAATCATTCCATTTTCAGATTGGCTGCTGTTTACACAGCTACAGCAGCTGACATAAAGAGGACAATTTTACGAATGTTGGAAACTCCTGTAAGTACATACAAATGAATCTTATCAATGTTACATAATTTTAAATCCTCAATTTTTCATCTTCATAGTTAATATGCAGTATCATTTACAAAAGTGCTAAGCTCAGAAATTTAAGAGGTCAGTAGTTGTTTGTAGAAGTTAGAGTGTGGGTGATGATTTTCCATGCCAGTTTTTAATTCAGAGTGTGGATGAAGATTTTTCATGTTTTTTAAGTCATAGTATAGGTGACAATTTTTCATAGGGTTTTTAATTCAGAGTGAAATTAAAAATTATTCATGGTATTTTTATTTTAGAGTGCAGGTGAAGATTTTGCATTTTTGCTGTTTTTTAATTTAGAGTGTGGGTGAAGATTTTCCATGCCATTTTTAATTTAGAGTCTAGTTAAAGAGCTTTAGAATGTAGGTGAAGTTTTTCAATGCTGTTTTTTAATTCATAGTTTGAGTGTCAATTTTCCATGTCACATTTTGATCTAAAGGGTAGGTAAAGATTTTCCATGTCATAATTTAATTTATAGTGCAGGTGAAGATTTTTCATTGTTTTTGATTTAGAGTGTAGGTGAAGATTTTCCTTGCTTTATTTTAATTTAGAGTGTAAGCAAAGATTTTCAATGCCTTTTTTAAATTAAGTGTGTAGGTGAAGATTTTTCATACTGTATTTTAATTTCAAGTGAAGGTGAAGAATTTCTGTTGTTAAGGGGAACATATGTAATAGATGATTGAACTACTGTCCATTGTTCTTTATTTGGTCATTACATCACTTCAGGTGGAGACTACAGATTTTCACTTGCTAACAAGAGCAATACTGTAATCATAAACGATCCTATCTAGTGTCAGTGAATATATTTTGGCCAGATTTTGTTTATTGATACAGTGTTACATATTGATTTAGTTAACAATTTTATACTTGTATATTAGTTTAAGGAGAAAAAAAAGTAAAAGAGAAGAGAAATTAAAATAGATGCAATGAGGCAAGGGAAATTAAAGTTCTAATTTATACAATATCAGGAAATGTTCTACAAATATATGACTCTAAATTATGTCTGTCATTGCAGGTGAAAGGTATGGGGATGCAATCCCCAGAGTTACTGACCTTTGTAGAGAACTGTCCTAAAGGAGCCGAGACATTGGTCACCAGGGTCATTCATATTCTCACTGATAAAAGTAAGTGGTCTTTCAAAGAATTCTTGTTTTGAGTGTGGTGTGATCTTTATCTCAAGTAACTGCTGCCAGAAGAAGAAAATTCATATGTGGCTATATCTGTAATTAAATAATACAGTTGCATTGATCATTGTACTATAGAACATCATAGGCAATCTTAAAATTATTTTTATTGACCTTGTAACCTTTAGTTACAACCTGTTTTTTATTGAACATTTCAGCTGCGCCATCTCCTGAACTGGTAGAGAGGGTAAGAGACCTCTATCATAAACGAGTTCCTGATGTTCGATTCCTTATTCCAGTTCTCACAGGACTGTCTAAGGTAAGCCAACTAGCCAATTAACTACCAACCTCCAAATCAAAAAATAAAACACTAAAAATAATGTTTCTCTCTCTCGCTTTCCATGTGTGTGTGTGTGTGGTGCAGATCCTTTACAAAGTTCTCAGATTCATATTATAAATTGTTAATTATGGCAAAGTTTGCAACATGAGAAATGTGGAAAATCATTGACTCCAGAAAGATCCAAAGCTAACCTTGTATACATTTCTTTAATAGTAAGATACTATAACTAAATTTATAATAGCAGCATTACTAAGCATTTTAGTGTACTGACCTAGTGGCTGACTACAGGCAGCTCCTCAGTTTTCACAGCAAAAATGTGTTTAGTAGAATGTTAACCGTCAATTTGTTTGCAGTAAATATGACTGAAAATTCATTGGTTTCCATCTAGCTACAGTAATTGTCAGTATTGTTTAAAACAATTATTCATGACAATGTAAAATTTGTTTTTCCTCCATTCTAGAAATTCAGTGAATTGTGAGGATGGTTTAGTGTCTTTCAGTCTATAATAATAGATGGTATATTAACAGTTATTCGAAGATTATCAATATTTCTGTTTTATAATTTTGACTAGAACTTTGCTACAGTTTTCTATCTCTTAGTTGGCTGTTTAAATGACCATAATCTTGACTAAATCAAAGGTGTCATGGAATTTGATATATTTGGACAAACCCTTATGACAAAATTAGTATTATATAAAACTTATTTTGTAAAATGCACCATTATAAGTATTGAGTAATTCTATGATGGCACTGAATGACCATTTGTATAAATATTTAGATTTACTTGGACTGACGTCATGTGGTGTAAAATTGTCAAACTTGTAAAATTGCCAAACTTGTAATGGCTGTTCTGAATCAAATTATTGAAGGCTCAATATTACACAATTATAGCACTCTGTTAAAGTGAATATGAAGTTTTGTGGACCAGTAAATGTTATATTGACCTCTGCTTCCATATTGGTCAGTATTGATATGCTTACTGGTTCATAAAACTTTGACCGCACTGATGGCTTAGTGTTTAGAGTGTCCACCATGGATGCGGGAGGTCGCAGGTTCGAACTCAGGCCGAGTTATACCAAAGACTTATAAAAATGGTACTAACAGCTACCTCACTTGGCACCCAGCATTAAGAGGCTAGTGTTAGGACTGGTTGTCTTTGTATCAGGATAATGTGACTGGGTGGGACATCATGCTACATGTCTATGGCATGATGTCCCAGTGCTAGACATCACTGAAAACTGCTACACTGCAGACATCATAGCAATATGACAAAAAAATTGTTAAAGCTTTGTTAAAAATAGACACACATCCACACACACAACTTCATATTTATTGAAAGAAAAATTTATTATTGCTATATTGCATTTTTTAAGGTGAAATTGAATTTCAGTGCATGTTGCTTAGAACTTATTGTTATGATATCACATAAAAGTTAATGCCATCTCTAAGAGGAATTGTGTAACAATTTAAATAATCAGTCATTATTGCTTTAATTACATACAATTCAAGTTCCAAAACACTCTCAGATCCAGACCAAACCCTTCTTGCCTAATGTCAGTAATATTCACAAATTTGAACACCTATATATTTATACCAAATGACTGTTCACCAGGCAATTTTGATACATAACTTGCACACATTTGCTATAGAACAAGATGATAACATTGATTTTTATATTAGGATATAGAATGGGGCAAATTTCACCTACGCCACATATTTTGAGATTCTCTAATTATTATATTTATCAAGGAATATTGTTATATTGGAAGGCAAAATGTTGAGTTAAATAGTTGATTTAATTATATCTGTGAAAATTAAAAATTTACTCAGAACACTCATGCTTTTTTAGACGCCGATCTTGATCCCTATTTTGTTATTTGAATTACCTCCACAAATTTGGATTAGTGTTTGCTATAGAGGGAAGTATGGAACAAACATCTGTCAGCTTGGAAACATTTGGAATATCAGCAAATATATGTAATTAAATTGTTCAGACCAAAACGTCATGGGTCATAATGGACCAGAGGTTTAAAAAAAAAATTGGTGTTCATTTGCTCTTTAGAGTCTTACAACAAAAAGGCTGTTGATCCTACTGAATTGTACTTTATGTAAGAGCAATTTAACCATGGGATGATAGTTGGTCAAATTAAGATCTAGACAAAATTATTTCTCCTTGCAGTCTTTAATATTGCCATTTCATCCAGTGAAAAATTATATAACCTAAATTGCTTCTGTATAGTGTAATCCGTCAGTCTTTGTCTAATAAAACACAGCTGTAAATGTCCATTCACTAGTCACATTCACTAGTTACATGCCATAAACCCTTATAAATATTTGCATCATGTACAGTTAGTATTTATTATCAGTCATGACATGAGATTGGTTACCAGTGTTTTCAGAGCTGTAAAATGTAAATGCATGAAGCAAATAAACAAAATGAACTAATCTTGGCATAAACATGAGTTTAGCTGATGTGGAGATGGTTATTATGGGTATTTGTAAATTTGGATAATTCCTGCAATCTCCACTGCAGGTGTGAGAAATTGCCTTGAATATAATGAAATATGTTCATGTTTAATTACGTTTTATATTTGTGTCATCATGACACATTTTGGTACAGATAGAAGCACTATTTCTTGTAATGTTATTGGTGCCATCGTGTGACCAAGCTTCAACAGAATGTCTGGTATAATTAAAGTTGTATAGTTATTTTGTTATCTGAAATAGATGCATAATTCTGAATATAGATTTTAGACTTACATTTGTCTAATTTCTATTAATACAAAAGCATTAATTCTGCATATTTTGGTACTAGCAGCTATTTATTTTTAGGACACATTTTGTTTTTTTTGTGTAATGTAAGTAGCAACTTTTAAATGTTCTCTTTTAAATTTTTAGAAAGAAGTTATTGCAGCTCTACCCAAACTGATCAAGTTGAATCCCATTGTGGTCAAAGAAGTCTTCAATCGCTTGCTGGGAGGCCATGGTAAAACATAATATATTACCTTGACTATTTTCCTGCAAATTTAAAGTTTCATTTAAATTGAGAGTTGGACTCTAAATGGAATGGGATAGTTTATAGTACCCTTGAACTTGGTCACTTGTCTCAGCTTAGTTTATTAGTTCTAGCTGATAGAAACTCATTCTACATATTAATAATACCATACCACATTCAGGCTTTCTTCCTTTTATTTCCACAGGTGTTTCTTGTTTTTGATAAACCTTGGAGTTGGGTCAAGTGGCCAGACAATGGTCTAGCTACAGAAACTCTTTCTGTTCCTTGATTATTCCCTTTCTTTTTGTTTTGTGAGTGTTCTTTTAAGAATGTAAGTTGACATATTTTATCATCATTATGGACAGTAAGGTGTTTGAGTAGTTGTAAGATGGTATTAATTAGACCCAAAGACTTGATAGGGTTGGATGCAGAATTACATTTACAAGAGAGATAAGAATTTACACCAATGCTTTGCTGAAAGAAAACTAAAGAGAAAAGGAAAGAAAAAAAAAATAGAATTTAAAAAAAAAGTTAATATTACTCTTTCTTTTAGGGGATGCCTCCTACACCTCTCCTCTAACCCCGGCAGAGCTTTTGATAGCTCTCCACAACATTGACCCTAACAAGTGTGACATGAAGACCATAATTAAAGGTAAGTAGTAATTAATCTTTTGCTAATTTATGTTCACTACAGCATGGTAATAGTGGGTAAAATTATTTTTTTATAAATATTGTCATGTGTGTGCTCTTCTGTAAAACTTTGAGGCATTTATATATCGTTTATTAAGTCAGTATTATATTTATTACTTCTCTACCCATCACTGAAATGGTTTTTTTTGTCCTGATTTGTTCACTGTCAAGAAATATTTCCTATAATTATGCAAATTTGAAGCAAGAAAAATGTGTACAGATTCACTTTGTTTGCTAAAAGTTCTCAAAGTTTTTTTGTTCAGGATTATTTTGTGATTTACATCATTGTCAATTTTGACAGTTATTTGGCTTAGCTGGAAAAGAGGACTAGTTAATCGAGTTGTGGTACAAAATTATGGCCCAGTATTTATCCTGTTTACTCGCTTAATTTTAACAGTGCCAAAAGTAGTTCATAATACTCATGTTTCACACTTCTTGGTCAAAAGCTGTTTTTTTTTTCTTCCTGCTTTTTCCGTGGATAGTGGCCCTCCAAATGTGGTCAGAGGTTTTTCCATCTGATTTTTGTGTTACATTACCAAGAAGACCAGCTTATACCAGTCCCAGTTCCTTGAGCTATATATTGTGTGTAATTATAAGAACTTTTCTGGTTGGTATAAATTTAAAGTTGAATATGTATTCAGATTAAGAAAAACATTGTGTTCCTGTTTCAGCCACAAACTTGTGCTTCTCAGAAAAGACTCTCTACACCCAGGAGGCACTGGCACTAGTGATGCAAAGCTTGATGGAGCAGTCACCCCTACCAACCCTCTTCATGAGAACTGTTCTACAGTCCCTTAATATGTACCCACGACTTTTGGGGCTTGTCATGAATATTCTGCAGAGACTGATCAGCAAGCAGGTCAGATTGTTTTCCTTTTTCTTCACTCTTCACCCTCTTACTATCTCTTCTCCTCTCCTCCCCCCCCCCGCAACTTTCCCTTTCCCAAGATGATGACCACTTACCCCCTTTCCTCTCTCAGTATGTGACTATGACTACAGGACCTGGTGATGAATATTCTGTTTACACTGACCAAGAATCCTAGTAATTGTTGCAGGTCACATGCTTTCAAGCAAGCAAATGAATGAACATGATATCTGCAATGTCCGAAACAAATGTTAGATACGTAGTGTTGAAAATACCATTCTGATTATTTAAACAGTTATTTAGAAAAAATGTTGATAGCTATTCACAAACCGAATGTTTCCGACTATGAGCCGTGACATCATCGGTCAATAAAAATAGCACAGAAAGGTATATTAATGCCAAGGCAATATAGTCTCCCTCAGAGATGTCCCATTTTACAAGTTAGTGAAAACAATAAATTTTAAAAATATGCAACTGAAGAAGGCAGGCTTTGGTAGAAAGCCAGTAGCCTTAAAGCTTTTGAGCCAATGTGAATATTTGGAAATGATTTGCTTAGTAAAATATTTTTATATGATTTAATAAGCAATAAAGTAGTTGTCTGAATTTGAGTTTGCATTAATTTTGTTATTTTTGCTGTCTTTCATTCATGGTAATGCACTGTAGTAAATATTTGCTTGCAGACTATGAAGTTGGACAGGTACTTGGCTAATGCATACCTGGGCAATTTAGGGTCCTACTGGTCTTGGACCAATGAGTCAAAAGCAAACTTTTAAGTTGTGATTGCATCCCTTCACATTGCTTTAACCATATTTAATAGGTACAGGTATGGTGTGTGATATATTAAGATTGTGAAATATTGCTGTATGATATCCACTATGTTCAGATGCATAAAGGTGAGTTTTCTAATCTTGGCATTCACTTCATAGTTATCAGTAGGACACTTTACTGATTGTACCTGTATAAAGCATCTTTTGGCTGTTCCTTCAGGCAACATTATCTTACAATGGATACTGTTGTATCCACTTCATAAGTATGAACAATGTTTCTCTGCATTTTTATGTACACTGTATTTTGTAGAAAACTTGTTTATATTACTAGTCGGGTATGTACAGGTAAGTTTTCTATGCAGTGTTTAGTCATTGCATTGTTACTATGATGCCTCAGTAATTTTACCTTTAGGCAGTTAGTTGGTCTTTCCTACTGGTAACTTTTTATTAGAATTAATAGTTTAGTGTCCAATTTATTAATATTAAGAGCAGTGCTCTTTTGCTCTAACTGTACAGGTCATGTGTGCCCTTTTAGAGACGATTGTCATGGTATATAGCGCTATATGGACACTTCAAAGTTCATAAAGTAGAATGCATGCTGCACTTTATTGTTTGCTCTAATTTTGTGTTTCAGATTTAGACCATGAGTAAGACAAGACTGACAACCACTCTACATGTGTAGCTTACTCCGCTTGTCATTCTATGAATACATGTCAGACTTGCATATTTTAAGGTAAGAAGTCAATGGTCGGCAGTAATGAGGGTGCTGAACTTGAGAGCACAGATGCTCACCTTGAGGAATGAGGACATTGTCAGATCGAATACAGGAATTTGAATTATATCACTTGCTGGGGAGCAATATAGATCAACTGTCATAGTTACCATCTGACGTTGAGAATTACAGACCAATTATTTGGATCAGCATCCCATATGCTGTCCCAACCTCAAGAGCTCCTGTTCTGTCATGAATAGACTGTCATATACATAGACCATGACAACAATCAGTCATATGGTATCAGCCACCAGACAAAAAAACTTTTGTGTTTTGATTCGTACATTGTCCTTAGGCACTTCCTGAATACAGTGTTCAGTTTATTGCCTCAGGAAGAATCCATTGTCATGAACCCAGTTTATACAGCAGTGTAATCTGTACATTGTGGCAAGTCACTTCCTGTGTAAGACACCCAGTACAAGTGCCATTATAGATGTTTGATCCATATAATGCCACTAGGCACTTCCTATGGACAACGTAGTTTATGTAGGTACTGATGGATCAGTTTAACCAGCTTAGTGCTACTATCCACTTTCAGCATACTTTGTCAAACTTGGTGTCTCAGTGTCAAAAATATTGCTTCATTTGTCCTGAAGATTTGCCAGTTAAGGGAGTCTGTCCTTAGTGACAGCTTGACAATAATCGGATCTAACTCATGACATGCTGAGAGTGTGGTGAGCGACCGTCCACAACATTATTCTCCAGCTGCTTTGCTGGTTGCATAATTGATGTTGATTTAATTGCATTGATCCAAAGACACTCAAAACTTGCTCTTAAGTTCCCATGTTGTTATTTGATCTTTCTGTGATGAATGAAAACTCAGCTTCACAGGCCTGGTCTGAGGATTTCTTCCCTCCTTCCTCTACAACATCTGCCTCCAGCATCAGGGGATCTTGACTAAAGGAAGAATCTACTTTCATTGCTTCAACAGTCTGGCTGAGTTACTGATATTTTGGGCTGCTTACATTGGCAGTTACAAAACTCAAGCATCAACTGACACTTTTCTTTGGAGACGCTTTCCCTCACATTGTAGCCAGCAGTTCTACAAGCCCCACACAAAAGATGTCCATTTTGATACCCAGCAGGTGATGCATAACATTGTGACCGTGGGTTTAATGCTGGCTCTAGGTAGGGATCTATAATGATCTTTCATCAGGCAGAACACAGTTTATCTTCTCCCACCCTGAATCTTACTAGGTATGCATCTGAAACTGTTTATAGAATGGCACTTGCCTTAAAATATAGCAGCCCAATAAACACTCTCAGAGGCTGTAACAGCAGCTACAAACAACAGGTGGAATGAGCTGCAGTGCCCTTTACCTTCACCTTTCTTAACGATCATCATTTGGCCAAGCAATTCTAGCATCCTTAATCAAGTCCCCTCTTTAATGATCAGCCAACAAAGATACCTTCTAACCTCTCTGTTGCAGTCTCAGCTTCAGTGGAGGGATTTGCAAGGCAATCTATGTATGACCAGAGAAACTCTCTAGTGCCTAGCTCTTGCCAGTCATATCTTGCTCGAAAAGGAGTTCATTGTTGATTGTTGATAGAATGGCAACATCTTGAAAGGCCATTACTTTGAAGGCATATGAATGGAAATGGTGGGGTTTTCTTGACTGGTGTCACACCCGTACACTGGCCAAATTCTTTTTTCTTTCTCTTTGAAGACAAGAAGTAAGACTACACACACTATAAAGGGACACAATGATTTAAGACAAGTTCCAACATAATGGGTGAGATAATAACAGCATCTCTGACTTGTTATCCAATTTTGTGATTTATTCAGACCACAGAATCTCTTGTGAGTGTGAGCATGGCCTATCACGTTCAAGTTCAAGCCCTGTCATCCACATCTATCAATTAGCTATTATATAGACTTACTTTCTGATAGTGCTTGACTCATCATGCAGAGTCAATTAGCCACATACCCTCTCCATAGTCAAAAACCATATTCTGTTTATATTTCATACAAAAGATACAATCAGCATAGTTCAAGTTATATCACTTGTCTTTATGGAATGTAAAATATATGGTCAGGATAATGTAAGTTATGTCCCTTCTTTGTATATAGCATTGTGCAAATTTTGTCCCTTGTCTTTATGGTATGTATAGTTTAGTCTTCAAAATGCAGGTTATGTCACTTGCCTTCATGTCAGGTAAAATATAGTAGTCAGCATAGTGTAAGTTATGCCCCTTGTCTGTATGACATGTAAAGTATATGGGCATCATAGTGCAAGTTATGTCCCTTGTCTTTACGGCATGTAGAGTTTAGTCTGTAAAATGCAACTTACATCACTTGTCTTTATGGCATGTAAAGTATGTAATAAGCATAATGCAAATTGCTTCTTGGCAATACTGTTTTAAAAAAGTATTTTGCATTTCTTTTCACTGTAATTTGAAACAACTGACTGCTTTGATGTGGAAATGCATGATCTCATTCTAAGTCAAAATTATAGATGTACACTTTTAGATTAATACCATTAATTACTAGTTGTCTATGTTGACTGTTCTTAGAGTATTGGTACACATTCTAAAAATATCACTTATTACTTACACAGGTATGGAAACAGAAGAAGGTGTGGGAGGGGTTTGTGAAGTGTTGCGAGAAGACCAGACCCCAGTCATTCCAAGTCCTCTTGCAGCTTCCAGCTCCTCAGCTCAAAAATGTATTCGAGCTCGGCCCTGACCAACGTGGGCCGTTGCTGCAGCATGTTAATTCCTTCACACCTCAACAGGTGAGTTTTTTATGTCAGTTACTTTTGCTAGTTACGGTAATAATACTTTTCCAAAAATTTAAAACTGGATTTGGTAAAGCCTGTTGCATATGTAATTGGACCTGTCTTTATTCCCCTTTACACCTTTGCATGATTGCATGACTTGAGTCCATGTTATGTCATTGCATTAACCCCATGATGCAAATCACATTTGTTTTATAACTGTTGTGTGTTTAGTTTCTCTGGATTTTTTTTTTCAGATTGCAAACTATTTATTTCAAAATACATGGCTATTTCCCCCACCATCACTTCAAAAGATTAATACTTCATATTGGATGAGAAAGTTTTATATGCAGCCATTGTTTAAAAGAAATGCATGATCAGCAGTATTATCCATTTAAACCCTTCCATTCCTTCCAGGAAATACAAACATTCTCATTGACAAAACAGTCATTTTAAACTGGTGTGTGTGCATGTGTGTTTGGATTTTTAATGTAGCATTAACAATTTTTCAGTATTATCACTATGTCTTTTGCATGGCAGTTTATAGTGATACTGGGGCATCATGCGACAGACATGTAGTATCAATTCTCACCCAGTCACATTATTCTGATACCAGGCCAACCAGTCCTAACACTAACCCTATAATACTGAGCACCAAGTGAGGCAACTGCTGGTACCATTGTTCTAAGTTTTTGGTATGAGTTCAAACCTGCAACATCCCACATTTGAGGTAGATGCTCTAACTACTTAGGCCACCAGAGTGGTTCCATCTTAAACAGTAAGCATATGGTTGTTGGATAGCCACTCGGTAGTTGTAATGGGACATAATAGATGTGAGTTTCTTCCCTTGTTATGGTATGGTGTGGGGGGGGGAGAGATGAGATTTCTCATTGAAATATCTTCAAAAGGTAGCAGAATTTATTTTCTTACATTAATGTGACTAGGTAATGTTATACATAGCAATAAAGTGTTCATAACTTTTTTCCATGACTGTAGATTGTACTTTAACCTTTAACCTAATGCTCATTTGTAAACAGGAAGCTTACATGAAAAATTATTTGGTCCATGATTGTATGATATAATAACATTTTGACATAAATTTTTCATTCATAACATTGAGAAACAAACTTGTTTACATAGCAAGAGTTGAAGGTTAGTCTTGTTTACAGTTGGACATGGGTTTTGTTGTTGGAGAGTCTTCATATTCTATTATATTATAGGTCAAGTGAGAATCTGCATAAAGACTTGATAAATAAATAATTCATTCCTGTTTTAAGATAAGTCTGTTTAATCCTTTGATCAGATTTACAGTTGTGTTATGATATAATTCCAGAGGAATTATTTATTCAGATTATTCAATGGAATTACTAAGTGTTCATATGTTCAATGACTTTGAATTAGGACATTATTTTGGAATTATTAAAAACTCATTCAAAGACATTCTGGATTGCAACATTGTGGGTACATTTGGACATACAAGACAATTGGAATTCATTCAGAATATTCTGTACTTTCTCATTTATGATAAGACGAATAGGATTATTTGGGATTTAAGTTACAATACTGTGTCTCTTAAATTTTCACTGCGTACTTTGGAGAAATAAACAATTTGTTGATTTTACTAAACTTGTTGGGTTTGGGTTTTTCTCTGTTACAAAGTTTAAGACCTATAGTCATAATAGTAAGTAGGGAATAACTGACTTTTGATCTGGAAATTAGATTCCACTGTATAGTATGAACTTCTTATTAATTGGAGTCAGACAAGGCAGGAATGACCGATTCGGATAATAAAAATAATAAAGTTGAATTTCTATAGCATGGTGACTTTCACTGCATGTCATTTGATAGTGCGTTAATAAAGTTAAATAAGAGGTCAGAAAAGTCCAATATGGTCAACACAACGGGGTGAAATGATAATACTTGAGTTAGACTGAAAGATTTAAATTTTTTAAAATATTTTAATGTGCACGGGCATGACACACGCAGTTTAATAGATAATAAAGAAATTTAATAATCAAAATGTATAACTTCCAAGTTCTTTGCAAGAAATAGTAGAATCTCTGTTTTTCAGCGGACATGCTCGATCGTTTGTTGCTGCAAATAGCACCTGTAGTGCTAAAACTTCTTTTACTGTCAACACTAGAGGGCGGTATTGAACAAAAACGTTTATCGACAGCTACCAAAAGCTGGAACATTTTTTCTTGGTATTTCCAGTATGTAACTAGGTCCGTTGGTGGTGAGATCCTCTGCTGATTTTTCTCAGCTAGATACGAATCCAAATCACACTGGCACATGAATTAAGATGACAGGGTTGCAGAGGCGAGATTTTGGTCAGATGTTGGAAGTGCTAGAGGCAAAAAACTCCTGGTAGTAGGCATTTCCGAATAATCAAATCATATCTGGAAAAGGGACAATTTCATGCCCAAAATTTGGAATCGGAATCCAGTAGAAAAATACTAATCGGTTATGCCGTAATAGTAAGCATTCTTAAACAAATTTAATTTACTAACAATTAATTTTTCCAGAAAATGCACATTCCAGCAACAATCATAAATGTGCTTGAGACAGACCCGATGGTGGCAAAACATGAGGCTGAGCTCCAGGCTCAGAAGGAAAAAGAGGAGAGGGATCGACTTGCTGCTGAGGAGATCATCAGGGAACACAAGGCTGAGGAGGAGAGACGCAGACTTCAGGTAGAAGTCTACTCTGTTCACTTTTATTTGTGAAGCTTCAATTTTCATGATTTTGTGGTTGTAATAATCAGTCATTGTCCAAGGAACATTGTGGAATCTGGATTGCATTTTGTAGTTGTGACAATAAGTCATTGTCCAAGGAACATTGTGGAATATGGATAGCATTTTGTGGTTGTGACAATCAGTCATTGTCCAAGGAACATTGTGGAATCTTGATTGCATTTTGTGGCTGTAATAATCAGTCAGTGTCCATGTGTTATTATGAATCTAGAGTGCATTTTGTGGTTATAAAATCAATCAATGGCCAAGGGATATTGTGGAATCTAGAGTGCATTTTGTAATTGTAATAATTTCATAAAAAATGTGACATAATTGAATGCGGAGTGCAGTTTTGCATAATTAATAATTAATGTTTGACCCAAAACATTTTAGTGTTAAAAGCCATTTGTGGCATAAAATATCTGTAGTTGGCACAAAATTTGTAATTTCTAAAGGATCGTTTATTTTTTTACAATTGATTACTAATATCATCAAATATTCCTGACATTTTAGAAATTAGTTTGCTGAAAAATGTAATTTTCTAGAAACTATAATTGCTATACCTTCGTTTGTTAGGTTTGTAGCCTTCAGAACTTTCCATTGTTTTACTGACTTGTGATAGTGGTCAGATGCAATGCCACATAGTCAAGCCAAAATTATTGATCAGCTATAATTAAATATGTCTACCTTGTCACATCAAGAAACACTAAAGGTCTTTTAAGTGAGTAATAATTTTAAATGTTACTTTGACCAAGTATTCAGAAAGACCTCTGGCAAAAGAAGAATTTTTATTTAGATTGTTATATTCCTTGGGAGTTGTCCATAATGGCAGATTAATCTCAACCTGCCCAGTCTACAACTGCATAGAGTTTGCAGATATCTGTCTGGGAAAAAATGTGGCAAACTCTGCACCTTCTGCATTGCTTACATCAACTGTGATAGGTTTCAGTCCCATTTATAGATTGTGTGGACAGTTCATAGTCTTAAAAATGGCATCAAACTAGGATGCTGATAAGTTGATGATATGGTATTCTTTCTGCTGTAAATTTTACTTTTGTTCACCATAAAGGTGTGAACTGGCACACATCAATTTCATAGCCTGGCACTTACAGCACCCCAAATTTTGAGAACCTCTTTTTCATTTCATGTCCAGGTTTGGCTTTCCATTACATAGTAATGAGAGTTAAAGCATGCCATGTGACTCAGATTAGACCAATCAGAGGCAGATATATTTACTAACAGAAACTTGACAGCCTTAAAAATAAATGGATTCACAGAAGTTTTGTTCTCAGGATGCACTTTTAAACATGGATGACTTTTCCTTCCAAAATGTGGCTAAATTGACGTAAATATTTTTGAAATGTGTTATTGAATGTAAAGCCCTTTTCTAAAAAATTAATTGCATTTAACATAGATATTTCCAACATTTTCCCATTTCTGACAAAGGAGCTGCGGTATCTTAGTGGTAAAACAATTGTACTTGTAATCCAAGGGTTGCAGGTTCAATACCTGCCCAGGTCAATACAGGTCAGCTCCCTTCTGTACTTGGAAAGAATGCTTAGCTCCCATTTCCTCCACATGGTATGGTCAATAATGTTTTTAAAAGTGACAGCAAAGCCAATAAATAAAACTGTTATTTGTTCCAGATGACATGTAAAATAAGGTTCTGAATAATGGACTTTTCTATTGTGGATGTAATTGCTAAGGAAAATTGGAGTGTTTTTCCCCTGTATTTTAATCTTGCTCATTCTGTTCTATTCATTAATTACATTGGAAAGTTGCAAATACTGACATATATTTCAGTTGTGGTCACTGTAATATGATATATCATATTATCAAATGTCTGCACACTATCTTGTAGTGTGTTGGTATGTACAGTGGTTTAATTTGCTAATTGATAATGTTGAGAGTATATTTTTGACTTAGTCTTGGACATTACCTGATATAATTGGTATCTGCTACTTGCTAGAAGAAAAAGGAACCAACATATCCAACAGACAAAGAAAATTAAGGGTGGCTAGACAACCTATCACATCTCCTTACAGTTTCAACAAGAGGCAGTTTCATTTCATTAATGCTATACTGCCTTGCTTGACAACATGGATTAGTGAAAATTAGGTCCATATTAAAATAATGAAAAAGATAACAATTGTTCCCAAGGAAACACAGTCAGTTAGAAATTATAAAGAATTATGTAAAATGTATTACAGTGTATATTAGGATCCAAGCGTATTTGCAACCCATTAAAATGTAATGTGTGTCACTTTGAATTAGTATAACCTAGATTATAATTCAAGTTTAACTGCAGCCCATTTCAAGTTATTGATTATCTTTATAACTAAGTACAGCCAAGATTAGAATCAAAGCTTAATTGCAACTCATTAAAATGTAATGTGTGTCACTATAAGTTAGTATAACCTAGATTATGATTCAAGCTTAACTGTAACCCATTACAAGTTTTTGTGCATCACTTAGTACAGCCTTGATCATTATCCAAAACTTAACTGCAAACCATTATACTTTTTTGTATCACTCTGCAGCTTTGCTGTATCACAGGATAGTACAATAGTTTTTTTTGCTTTACTCCTCAAAACATACTTCAGCAATATAAGTGCTTACCAAAGCAGAGTAATTAGAAAATCTGTATGTTGCAAATTGTACAGATGTGCCAACAAATTTGGATAAAGGATAGAAAAAATAGTGCCAAAATGTAAGGATATTTTCAGAAAGTACTCCCTTGAGCCAACATTTATAGATGTTGATTATTTACAATGATGCAACAGAATTTCTGATCATAAATTAATTGAGTGTACCTTCAATTCACATAGGAGTCTGAGGAACAACTCAAAGAAAATGTTCCAGTAACAGAAAAGATCCAAGATTCACAGGAGGTACGACAGACACGAAAGGATGAGGAGGAGGCAGGTAGGAGGAAGGCAGGAGAAGAACTTGACAAATATAAATCTGAGGAAGTATTGGTGAAGAGAAGGGGAATAGAAGAGCAGAGGAGGCGGATTGAGGAGGAGGCAGCCAAAAAGAAGAGAGAAGCAGCAAAGTTAGATTTTAAGGTTTGGGCCATTTATGTATATATTTTATTATTTCTCATGTGAACTTATGGTACAGTCTGTTTCTGTTGTTTGTTCATCTGCATTTGATTGTTACCTCTGTGAAATCTTCATTCAGAGTCTTTTCCAACAGTTTCAGTGAGAGAGTTCTTGCAACTCCTAAGGTTAATAAATGTGGCAGCGAATGGTCCTGCTGTGCCAACTTTATATGCACCATAAGATTATGGTCAAATGACTGCTAACTCAATAGAACCCTTTTCCAGCCAACCCAGTCAAAGAACAATGTCACGAACAAGACACACAACAGGAATTCCTCAGGAAAAGACTCAACTGGAAGTGACTACGTACTATTGCCACTAAGTATGGTTTTCAGAAGCCCACTTGGTTGACACCTCGTACCTTAAAAACAACTGAACTACCAACTAAAACGAGACAAATTGTAATGATGGAGAAAATAATTATTGTAACTGAAAGAAGTAAAAATAAGCAGACCACTAGCAAAATAGCAGTTTAAACAATGGTAATACACTTTTACTGTGAAATGAAGTAATAAATTATGCTAAAATATGTGATCTTCAAATGTAAATGTGATTTCATGTTTAATGATGTAAGTATATCTATATTGCTATATAATTTTGTTTTCAGATGAATGCATACAGAATATATGTACAGTGGTTGTGGTTATGTTTCTTTAAATTATTTTGAAACTGGACCTTGGAAACTGGTCTTATTGTACAAACTTGTTACGAGAGACCACCTATCTTAAGAGATGTTTTTTTGTTGGCAGAGAATAAGCTACATTGATTTTTGATTGGTAGTTATTGTTTAACCTGGACTGGAACAAGTAATAACCACAAATGAGTTTTCAGAATAACATATTTCACCATGGAACAAACCAGAAGCAGAGCTTTCAGATTGACCAAAGGAGTCAAGATACGATTCAGAGTAGAAAATTTGAGTGAAGGTGGCTATTAAATGATTAGTAAAGCACTTCATAATACATGTGGAGGGCATTTCGAATGTATGCCATATTATATATCTGGATTAAGATAATTAGCATGGAATGGGAGGGCCAGATTACAAGCCATGTCCCTTTGTGTTAATTTGTAGATGGCAAATGGGTATTCTCAAATAATCTTTTTTGTTTTTACTAATAAGCATGAGTGACTGCAAATGCTGTTTCAGATGAATTATAATTTTACGGAATAACAAGGCAACTAATAATAATTATACTTGACTGCCAAAGACTAAAATAACATGCATACAATAATTATCATTTTGTATCGATTATCCATCTCTTCTATCAATATGTGTATCAGCCAAAGTATCAATATATTAATACATTCATTCCCTGCCTTGACCATCATCTTCTTCACACATGGCTCTTGTCAAGTCAGCCTTGCAACAGAAGGAATTTAGACCTTCAGTTGTGGAGAGAATATTCAGAGTATGAATACTCTGAAGGCTTATATGAGGGCAAGTTGAGTGTTTTCAGGGGCTTGTGTCAGTATCATTGTTCATTTGAGTGTTTTAATCCCTTAAAAAGCCTATAAGGATGAAATATGGGAACCAATTACCATCAAAGGCTATCCACCAATTACCATCAAAGGTTACCCACCAATTACCATCAAAAGCTACCCACCAATTACCATCAAAGGTTACCCACCAATTACCATCAAAGGCTACCCACCAATTACCATCAAAGGCTACCACTACATTATATCTAACACAGTCAAGCATTATGACAAAAGATATATTAGTTCTGATAAAGGCCTTATCAGCTCTAGATGCCAATTTCAGTGAATGGATTAAACTTCCACACAGTGTTTCTGGAATCTGTCCAAGATTTTACTTGGCTTAATTCAGATAAATTTGAGCCATTGCCCAGACCTTGTTGAAGCTGTTATCATACAAAACCTGCTTCTTGATAACTTTGTTTCTGGCATGAAGGTTGAGCGACTGGTGTGTTGTTGTTGCAGTTGTAGGGTTTGACACCATTTTTCAGCACACAATAGGCTATACATTGTGGCCAGTATTAATGGTGAAGAAAATACCTGAGAAAACCCCAGAAAGAACCACAGACCCATGAGAAGCTACTGGTAAGCTTTCTCACATGCCCACATTGGCCGAATCTGAGACTCGAACCCATGCAGATGGAGGTGAGATGGCAATAATCCATAACAGATAGTGCTTTAGACCACTCAGCCAACCAGGGCTTCTGACTTGCATGCATTTTCAACTACATAAATTCTTTCTGCAGCATGCATGTTTAATCTTTTGACCTTGAAGTAAACATTTTGAAGCAATGCCATGATTGTGGTCTTGACATCCAGATCCCTATATGTTTGTTATGATGGATGAAACAAACTATTCTGTATCATGCTTAGTATCTTCACTGTTACAAATCTCAGTGCTTAAATTAAGGAATAATAAAGCTGTTCACTCAGGTGCTATCAGTTTCCCTGTGAAGGACTGCAGTCTTATAATACTTGAAAACCAAACTCAGCATTTCAGGGTTTTTTTAACAATTCATCTTTGGGAGGAAAATTTGCCTTGAAATCAAATAAAAATTCTAACAAGATGTCACAAATAGATAAGTGCCTGTTTTTCCTTGTGTAACATGTAACATATGTGAAGTTTATTGCATTTATCAAAAAAAAAAGCTGAACAAGGTAATTTATTCTTTTAGAAAAAATAAACGCACACAGATTCAGTGGCTAGTTAAATATGCATCCCTCTTTGTGGAATAAAAATTTTAAAATATTTTTTCAAGGTTAAGGAAGAACCTCAAGATGAATTTTCAAAAGTCACCAGGACGGTAGTGTCAAAAGCAAGTGGTCAGGGACGAGGGTCAGATGTTATTCAGCTTACAAGTGGTCCAGATGATGATGATGAGCCACAGGAAATGACTATTGATTTGAGCATTGTAAAAACAGAGCCAATGGAATATGAAGAGTCAGCTGAAGCTGATGCTGACAAACAGCAGGAGAAAGCCAGGTCACAGGTAAGTGGATTAGATACAAGGTGTCCTAAAAAGTATGTGATTTAAGTATTTTTGTATCACAACAGAACAAGTGAATCGGCAAGATAGAATGTTAATTGCAGAGATACATTTTCTGTAAATAAGTGTTGAATCCCATCAAAATGTCTCTTTGCTATAACATAAATTCCTGGATATAATAACAATCAACATGTTGAATCCCACATTACTTATTCATGTAATAAAGTCCCTTTTTTAAAAAAAATGATTCATAATGCATTACTTGAATTGACCCAACATATCTAGGGTTTGTTGTTTGTCACTGGAGCCTTCTTTTCCTGCAAGAGTTGCTGACCATCTTGGGGAAAAATTAGCTTTTTAATTAGAGTTTCAGACTGTCTGTCCATGTAAGAGTTGCTGATCACCTTAGGAGATTGTTGTTGTTGTTGTTGGGCTTAACGCCATTTTTCAGCACACGATAGGCTATTCATGGCAGCCAGTATTATTGGTGGAGGAAGAAACCGGGAAATCACCGGAAAGAACCACCGACCCACGAGAAGCTACTGGCAAGCTTTCTCACATATCCACATTCGCCGAATCCTAGACTCGAACTCGCGCAGACAGAGGTGAGATGGCAGTGATCTGTAACAGACAGCGCTTTAGACCACTAGGCCACTCGGGACCCCATCCCCTTAGGAGAAATTTTGTTCTTGATTAGAATTTTGAACAGTCTGCAGATCAGTGTGTCACTATCCCAACTAACAAATGTACAGCTACTGTACTGTGTCTTAAGTCAAAAAAATGTACAGCTATTGTAGTGACCTAAGTAAACAAAGTAAAGCCACTGTACACTCTCCTATGTAACAATTGTACAGCTAGTTTGCTCTCCAAAGTAACAAATGTACAGCTATTGTACAGTGTCCAAAGTAACTGACCTAAGTAACAAATCTACAGTTACTATACAGTGTCCAAGGTAACCTATGTACACCTACTATACGCACTCCTTAGTAACAAATGTACAGTATCCTAAGGAACAAATGTACACTGGCCTAAGCTGCCCTAATACAGTGGCCAAAGTAAAAAATGTACAGCTTCTGTAGAGTGTCCTAAGTAACAAATGTACAGGTAGTGTATGGTGTCCTAAGTAACATGTACAGCTACTGTACAGTGTCCTAAGCAACAAATGTACAGCTACTGTCTTAAGTAACAAATGTAGAGCTAGTGTAAATGTCCTAAGAAACAAATGTACAGTTACTGTACAATGTCCTAAGTAACAAATGTACAGCTCTGGTACAGTGTCCTAAGTAACAAATGTTCAGCTACTGTACAGTGTCATAAGTATCGAATATACAGCTACTGTACAGTATCCTAAGTAACAATGCACAGCTGCTGTACAGTGGCAGATATTTTGTTAAATGAGCACAATTATATGTAAACACAACTCTGATGCTTTCTTTCTGAACAGGCAGAGAGTGTGACAGTCAAAACAGAGCCTGATGGTGATTCAAGGTCCAGGAGGAGTGGAAGTAAATCTTCAAGATCTTCTCAGTCTTCATCAAGAAGGAGCACCCGATCCAAAAGATAGATGCTACTTACAGCCTGGGAATAATTTCTATAATTTCCATGTGCTATACAAGTGTACATAGTTCACTTTCAGCTATTCTGTTGGAAGGCATACATTTCTATTAAAGTGAAAACATCAAAATTTTGATTCAGCATGAAAAAGTATTTTTCTTGTTTCCTATTTTTGGCTAACTTATGTATGTACCGGTATGCTGCAAATGTTTGGATCTTGTATATATTATTGTTGTTAAAAATTATTATCTCAATCAAATAATTATCAACAAAGTAAAATGTACATTAACTTGGTAAAATGTACAGTAATTGATTCTTTGAGGACATATGTTAAGAATCAAGCATCTTGTGAATGTTGAGATGAAGTAAACTCATTCTTTGTGGGTGCAAGTTATGATTCAAAGATCTTGTAAATGTTTAAGATGAAGCATGATAGATATGTGGTCTCTGGAAAGCTCTGGGTTAAAAATAATGTGTTCAAGAAAATTTTTGTCATTAATATATTCAGCACTCTCTTTGATCTCAGATATAGTGTGCCAATTAAGGGCTTCATATCAGATCATAAGACTTGTATAATCCTATTACTGGAAATATAAACTATGACTGTTGTCTCCGCTATTCATTAGGAAAATATTATGTGGCAAATTTGAAACATATATTTCTTGTTAGATATAAAAGCTGGGCTTCAAGTTCTTGACAGCTGAAATAATGCTAACCATATAGAAAAGCATCTTTGGTTCACTCCCTGACAAGTTTTGGTGATAACTAAACTTGACAGAGGCTTAGATAAATGAGATTGTTGTTAGAATTTCATCAACATAAAACATTTTCTGAGTTAATCAGATGTAAATGAATATTTTCAGAATATCAAAAATATTTTTTTCTCAACAAGTTTAGATTAAATTTAAAGTAAAATGTTTAAAATGTCTTTTAAAATGTAAGATTGAAATGAGCGCTCATATCTATCCAATTAAAGCTGAACTGACCATTCTGGTCAATCCAACATTATGCTTGATTTTTGCCAATCTGGAGTTTGTGAATATGTTTTGGTTTTAAAAAAAATGCCATACATTTATTTTAACTTTTTTTGTTTTTGTTTATCAGTTTTTATTTGTTTCTGTGAAAGTAGTGAATTATTAAAGGTTAGGGTTTTTTTTTTAAAAAAAATGAATATTCTGCTTTCTCTGATTAAAGGCAAAGTTTCTTGTTTGGCATTGCTCAAATTTCAGCTTACAGTTTGAGTAAGAAAGTTTTGTTTTTGATAGTAATATTAGGAAAGATGATGTGATCATTTACTTTGCATGACCAAAGTATTGTATGAAAATGTCTGCTAGTGATGGTGAGCAAAGAACATAATATTTAGGTGTCCTGAATCTTTTGTTCACTGGAACACACTTAAATGTATAGCATCATAAATAAAATCTTGAAAAAAACTGTTTGGTTTTTTTTTTTGTTATTATTCTGTTGTGGCAGGAATGATTTATTTATGCTACTTTTAATAGTAAAGTTTGGTCTTCAGTATAGACCTGACAGAGATGTGCAACACCAGATGATGGGGTCAGAAAAAATCGGCAACTCCAAATGATGAAGTCAAATGAGATTGGCAGCAAATTAGATGGGCAACTTAAAATGGTGAGGTCAAATGTAGAAAACAAAGAAGGATAGTTTACTGTTTATTTGGGATCCATTTAAATGGAGATGCAAAACATGTGAACACTATTTTAGGTCCTAAATTGTAACGTTAGAGAAATGAATTCACTCTAGGAAATATTCTCAATAAAATTTAGAAAAAAAGTTTTTTTTTATCACTCCATTATAGGATGTGGGTGTATGATACCACCTCACTTGCCCATCTTTGGTTAGCCGAAATCTGTGACATCACTGAAGTTAGCCATTTGTAAGTAAGGAAGAGAGTTTCTTCCTCATCTCTCTCAGAATTAAATCTGAGTTTTCATTCTCTGGATGCCACCGATTTCAGGGAAGGATTAACATATTCTTTTCAGAGATTCAGAGTTATAGGGCATCTTCTCAAGGGAGATAAATGGATGGAGAGTCACATCCTCTTCTTTAAGTGGAGGAATACCCTCTCTTTTCCACTAGAACAGACAGCCTGTTATGTTCTCTCCTTAGGGAAGTGAGGCACCATCATTCATCCCAAAGGGTAGAGATTTATGCCCCTCTTCTATGATGTAGGAGTGGCTACTTGCCCATAGGCTTGGTGATGGCTGAAAGTGAACTCCCCATGATAGATGTAGTAGGAAGCTTTTTGATCCTATATAAGGTCAGTTAGGTATCATAGCCCTCATCATTGGTTAATCCACAATAGCTAGCTAGAGTCCCTCAGACAAGATCAGTCCCCATGTTGGTCCATAGTGACTAAGCTGGGTCTTCTCCCAACCAAGAGAAATCAGAACTTTCACCATCTTAAGATTTTATATATGGAGGATTAGATTCCTTTCAAACAGAATTAGTCCATGTCCCTCAGGACACTGTAGGCAAGATGCTGTTACTGACTTAAAGGCACATATAGCAATGACCATGTCAGCGTGCCCTTTCCCTTCTCAGCTAGGGTACTTATACTCCAAAACAGATGTGGTTCCCCTAGGCAGTCTGTAATTGTGCCATCCAGTTTATCCTTTTGGTGAATTGGAATCCACACAGTGATCCTCAGATGCTTAGTTATCTCTAGGTGTGGATTTCCACTTTGATCTGGATTGTTTGACAGATCAGGGCTTGTTTCTCAATAGAGTCCCATGTTTGTCTTCAAAACCCACATGTTCTCAAAATCCACTACTGTCAGTTGATAGATACATCATATTCAGGGTGTGGCGCTTATCTGGGCTGAAAAAAAAAACAACCTGTTTCTTAAGGGATTATTCTATCCTCCACATCAACAATTGATAATGAGGGTAATATTCTTAGTCCTTCAGGTGCAGTATTAAAATAAGAGTCTGCTGCATAATAGTGCCTTGGAAGTGATTACCCTTCAAGCACATTCCTTTTGTACAAGATGTTCTAGTCTTATACATCAATCCATAGCAGATTCCCTATCTAACTGTGTGTGATACCATTGGTAGACTTGTTTGAAAGTTAAAAAATAAGCCCCCAGTGTTTTCGTTTCTGTTTGAGTAATTGTCAATCAGAAGACTTGGCCATTTGACAAGTAGGATTGTTTATTTGCTTATGCATTCCATCCTTCAGAATCATCCCTTAGGTACTTCATAAGTGAGGAATTCAGCTGCTCAGTTAGCCCTCTGTGGCTTCGACAATTGTGGCTCTGATATTTTATTTTGCTGGTGGAACATCCCAGAACATTATCCCAAATGAGGTAAATCTGTCCAACACAAAACAGGCCACATATTCTCCACGTTTTTCCTCTGGCTCATCAAGTGGCCAAGTTCATTATTCAGTCCGGGAGATGGTCTGTGTCTAAGATCTATGATGCCAAGTGGAGAATCAGTGAGGACTGATGCAGTAGGAAAATTGCCAATTCTGGCTGTCCTAATTTGAGTCCAGTGGCTGATTTCTCTTTCCTTTCAAAGAGAAACAGTGCTCAAGAGCAGCTCAGCTTGACATCTACACTACGAAGGAATGATCTTCATGGCCTTTCCATGGAGCCATGTTGTACGAGGATCAGTCCTATCTCCTTGACAATTTAACCAGGTTTTTAGCAAACACCAGCTTCCATCACTTGCTCCACTTCTGACTGATATACCCCGTGATGGGGATTATCTAGTGAGACGTGTATTTCCTCTTATGATGTAACTTTGGTAATTTCTAAAGGGAGATAAATGGGTAGGAATTGCTTTTTCATGCCCTTTCTGGATTCAGCTGATTTTTCAGCTTCCACCATTTGAGGTAGATTGCTTTTCCTATGAAGCAGATAGTTTTAAAATTTATTGTTGACAGTAATATATTTCTAAAGCGTTATATCTGCGATTTGGAATACAATGATATTAAAAAGGTGACATACACCCTTCTGAGCCAGTTTAGGAAAACAAATATAGATAAGACTGTAGGAATAAAGAGAAACGTTGAAACAAAAGCTCTACATAACAGATTAGAGAATTCTTGTGATGCGGCAAAATGTTTTGGGCATCTAAATTCAGTACCCCAAATGTATCAAATCTGGATTTGTTCGAGTATTTTAAAAGACATACTAAATTGATCTAAAGGCAAATAAGACCCGAAATGTGTTGTATTTATTAGAAATAAGATGGAAAATCATGACAATAATATTTATGATGCATGCAGTGACGACGACGCAAACAGTTTGGAAGTAATGAGAATGAAATACTGAAAGCATTAAATTTGACGAATAGTAGCCAATCTCCTAGTGAAGACTGCTTCCAGAACTTTTTTAAGTGTTAAAATCATAGTATGTTGTTAAACACTTTTTAAGGCCGTTTTCTAGAATGGTGCTGTCATGATAAATGGATAAAAGTTAAATTATACAACTTTTTAAGAATGGCAACCCGTCTGATATAAATAATTATAGCACAGTTTATATAATTTTTTTTCTGCCATGAATTGTGTCAAATATTTATGACGAGAGGGAGAATGTTTGGGACAGGTGATAATCACTCAACGAAGACCGACAGCGGAAAATGTACACATAATATTACATTTAATGACATATAAGACTAATAATGCACACACAGTCGCAACAACACTACCTTTCATCATGCTGATAAAATGATAAATAACAAGATCAATGAAACTGATTGAAGTCATTTTATTCAACCCATTCTTTAATTGTACAGTTGTATCATTGCGCTATGTTAGGAACTCACCAAAGTCAGTTGTCCTATTTGTACCCAACTCTCACTTCACGTTCGGCTCCGTGAATTTACACAATTTACACAATTCACCAAAGTCACAAATATACAAATATACACAGTTCATCATCCTGAAGTATATATATATATATATATATATATATATATATATATATATATATATATATATATATATATATATATATATATATATATAGATAGAGAGAGAGAGAGGAATCTGGAACGACTGTACATATATATGAGAATTAATTACTAGGTCGTCATGCGAGTGTGTCTGCTACGCACCAGCTTATATAACACCGATTCAGTGCCATCATTTTTTGGTGATGCGTGCTTAGTAGTGACGGTATATGGGTTGGTGCGTGCAGGCAAGGCGATGGGTGCCATTTACTCGCGGACCTGGGTTCGAAACTCGGTAGAGTACGAATTTAATTTCTCTAACCTGTATGATAGTATTGTTTGTATTAAACTATATATATATATATATATATATATATATATATATATATATATATATATATATATATATATATATATATAAAATTGTGATTCCAATAAATAATTTAAATGTGTGATTCCTCTCAACTTATATCTAAACACAAATGAAAACTTTGATCATAGATTCCTAAAGGCTGATATGAAACAGTAATAAAGACATTCTTTACAAAACCTGAATTCTATTTTCACTTGACAAATGCTATAAATTAAATATACATCATTTTTTTCTCATAAAGTCGATGGTAGCATATTGGAAAGGAGTCAATCTACATGGAGAGTTTTTACGTGAGATGAAATTGTTTTAATCATTTAGTATTAAGACTTTGGTCTTAAACTATGTAACAGAAAGAAAAGAAACCGTAAAGTTTTGTAAAATTCAACAACAATATTTTTCCCCAGAATAGTTTAAATTCAAAAGATACTTTATTTTAAAATAAATGCCAAATAATCTTCAAAGATATATGGCAAGTATAAAATGTTCTGAATAATATAATACATAATGTCCTTGAATTAATTCACCAAACAAATCTGAAAATAATTTTAGGATCAAACGAGAAAAGTAAAGTTTAATCTACATATACTCTCCAAAACCCAGTGATCTGCCTTCTGATCTACCACATTTGCTTTCCAACATGCCTTTTCAAGTAATCAATACTCCACATTTAGCGACCAGAGTTGGAATGGCAGTGATCTGTACAAGTGAGCGCTTTAAACCAATCGGCTGCCCGGGTCTCCCCACCATGGAACGGGAATAGATAGATTTCCAATTATCATGAATATCTTCAATTTTTTTCATCGACGCACAATCTGCTTTTGTGTCAATGAAAGTAGACAACTATAATGATACTAAAACAACTTTTCTAATTTTTCATCATTTCTGGAGAAATACCAACACGCGTCTGTACATATTCTGCTCTGAATCCAAGACTGCGTTGATGAATATGATACAAACACTATTGTCCACATACTGCTGTATCTGTTTGCTGTAAAAACACATTGAATTTAATGAATATAGCATTTCTTCTTACAAAGTCTGTTATATCGTCTTACAGGAGTTAATAGGAGTAAAAAAAAATATCATCTTCATTATACCGGGTACATTTCATTGCATATTTTAGCATTTACACTTTCCCCATAGGGGTGGGCAGTGACGAAAGCATCATTTCGATCCAACAACAAAACGTGACGTTTGTATATAGGTAGACCTTCCATCATGATACCAATACATTTACTAAAAGTTTTCTTCTTCCGAAAATGAACTTTTTTCCAGATTCGTGAGTAAAGGACTTAACTTTGACCCCTGACAGTTTTAATTTTCTAAAGTCCACATGATTAAAATGTGTTTTATACCTTGGTACTACCAACAAAATTCTTTAATTTTTTAGTATTAAGATCCCGTTTCGTAATAAGGCGGTGAAAGTGGCATAAATCCGCTTTCAGGATGACGAGTCTGAATCCAGTATTTACTATGCCCAAGAGTACTACAAACATGCATCAATGTACTTGATTTGATCTCCTTGAGATTCGTTAACTTAGTACAACAGTCCGTCCTCCAAACAGACTGTTGCATAGATTCAACGGTTCGATGTCCACTTCATCATATTATTCAATGTGGGTCGATATTCTGCATCAAGCTTTTTGTAACAAGATAAATCATGTTGGGGTCTGATTATTACGATGAAGACACTAAGAATAATAACGAAAATGTTTTTGATGATTAAAGTTAGAAAAATTCTTTTCTATCTATCTATCTATCTATCTATCTATCTATCTATCTATCTATCTATCTATCTATCTATCTATCTATCTATCTATCTATCTGTCTGTCTGTCTGTCTGTCTTTCTGTCGGTCGGTCTGTCGGTCTGTCTGACTGTTTTTTGTCTATCTATCTATCTACCTACCAACCTATCAATCTATCCATCCATCCATCCACCCACCCACCCACCCATCCATCCATCCATCCATCCATCCATCCATCCATCCATCCATCCATCCATCCATCCATCCATCCATCCATCCATCCATCCATCCATCTATCTATCTATCTATCTATCTATCTATCTATCTATCTATCTATCTATCTATCTATCTATCTATCTATCTATCTATCTATCTATCTATCTTCCTTTACAGAGTATCGAAAATATCTTCTATGGAGATATTCAAATCGACCCGAAAGAATTAGTATTGATGGGTCGCCATTAGAGCCTGAAAATGACAATGTTACTGCGACTGAAGTAAAGCTATTCGTCGAAGCTATTACATCCGAGCACATGTGTGTAAGCAGCAAAGTACGTCAGTTATTTCAAACGTCACATACGAGAATATCCAAACGAGGATCTAAAAAGTCAAATTATTGAAACGATACAGCATCTAAATCAGGTTGCATAGAACCTCAGATATATCAATTGGTATATTATTGTAGTGATTGATACTGGTAATGAAGTCATCAATCATCCATCCTCAGAGAAGGCAACGACAATTTAGCAGTTATTCTTTAGACATTACGCGATCACAGAAACAAAATTACCAACACTCACATTACCAGGATTCAAATCCGATGATTTGACAAAAAAAGTTAGTGATATCATTAATGAATATTTTTCAGCGATACTAGAATATTGGAGAAAAATATCCTCTATTCTGAGTATTCTCAAGCATAACAACGATCCAGACGGTGGTGGTAGGCATATATTATCAGGTCTTGTCAATAATGCATTTACGATCACACATAATCTTGTATGTGATGCAACTGATGGCATCTATCAAAAAGATCACGAAAGATTCAGACAAGCGCAACAGATCTATCCTATTTTCATTTACTCCAAACGTACCACCTGGATTTTTAATTTTGTCAGTACCTGCTAATCCGGTTTATCTACGATGCCAAAATCAACTTATGTCACGGATATATTCCAGACTTACTGACCAGAACGGACACCTTCTTGATTTAAGAAATGATTCCCTAACAAGTTTGTATGTGCATTCGTAGCGTTTGTAAAACGTCAAGATCCGAGATTTTCAACTTCGCGTTTGTGAATCCACTATAGACCCCCCCCCATGTATACCTTTATCCTTGACAGATAAATTATATGATCATGGCGCGAGATGGACTCATAATAATTTGGAAATATCTGAATGTGATTTTTGATTCTGAAAATGACCACCTCTACTGCGTGGTTATATAATGTACTATCACGTTTTCGACTGTATCATAAATAAATGAACGTTCGAAAATGCAGTCAGATCGGTTTTGACACAATCTGACACAAAACATTTTAGTATAAATCTTCATATATATATATATATATATCATACGGGTGATGATACAATATTATTAACTCAGGAACAGTTATGGGAGCTGGAACGAGAATATTTAATTGAAGTTACATACTATAAAGATCTAATCATGCTTTATGCATATTCCTGTCTGAAATCAGATAAACTTATAGAAATTCTCAATATACCTCCGCAACAATTAAATCTTTGGGAATAATGGCTTCTGATTAGCAAAATAAAAGTAAAATTCCCATCGGCAAATTGAAAATATTCAGAAAATTCTGAGATCAAGGGGGGACGTTGAAGTCTGTTTTGCATATGGATTTTTTTTTTAAAAATAGATATCCAAAAACAGCTCATGCAAGGGGTGTGGCTTTCTAAATCGTTGTCTGCTTTTGTCTTCATCTTGGTTATTAACCCTGACATGTTCGGTCATGGAACCTAACAAAGTCATAAAAAAGGATATTTAAAAAATAAAAAAACAAACCACACAACAACCAAAAATGATTTTGTCTATAAGTGGATGTCGTTTTAAAATACAAGCGAGGTTAATCTATAATCTCTCCAGAAGTGGAGGAAGTTAAATTGACAGTTATTTCTCTTAGCAAAACTCAAAAGCATTTTTCTGTTCTACTTGATCGTAGAATTCTGTAGTTAGATACTTACATATTATACTCAGTTTGTTTTTCTAAAAATGTTAATCTGGTTATTCTATCTGCGACACGTTCTACCGAAGATGGGAAAATACAGAAACATTTGGCAGTTTCAAATATCGACGGAAATTCTGTTTTATCGTCTGTCAGTACATTTAGCTAGTCTTGCGGATTTATCATATTTACCAGTATTTCCACGTTTACAAGTCTGACTCTGTATAATAGCCTGCAAACCATTTAAAAGAATTATCAATTATTTCGCCGTTGAAATGATTAATTACAAGACGTTTGTTTTATTAGACCATAAAAACAATCACACACAAATTTGTGACAGACTTACTTTTACGGAATTTCTTTAACGATATAATACGCAGTTGTGTTGAATGCGGAATACTAAATACGATTATAAGAATGCTATATCAGCTGATATGGTTGCATGTTATCCTGGAAGTTTGCTTTAAACGGTATTATTTTGAGTATTTAAAAGCGATTTGGACATCCAACAAACGCGACTAGAGCTGCGATAAATTGACACTTGCCAGATGTTAATTTGGCTGGATTTTCATGCATTGAATCCTTCAAATTTTCATCGAAAAACCTTCATGCAGTTGTCGCTATTTGGTTTGTTCGTTATTTTAGCGAACGTGGATTTGCTTCAATAGTGTTATTATGATATCTACTTGATGCAGGAATTTGGACATCGTTAACTATAAGTGAAGCAATAATATCGTGTCATCCATAGAAAGACATTTAGCTGCCTGTCGTTGAGAGATATGTTCCCGATACTGTAGAATACGAAACTAAACTTGGAAAAGATCTTGGCAGAAAAATTAATCATCGAGATGCTGGTCTTGATTTTCTAATTGCTGATACAACAGAGAGAGGTACATTTTTAAGTCTGTTTATGATCCCGTATCCCAAAATAAAGCAGTTTATCGCAACGGACCTAGTGCTCTGGTAAAACAACACGTGCGTTTGAATTGTTTCGGAATTTTGACCTGGTTGTTTTAACACCCACACATAGACTCGCCAGAGAGATGAAATAATGAGGAGTTAAATCTCATATTTATTACAGCTTCTTTTAATGGAAAGGAGATACATAGAAACCTAAACAAATGGGTGAGAAATATATCCCTAAATTTATTATTTTGGATTAAATATGTACGGTATCTGTGAAGTATTGAAAATGTTTCTTGATTTGTTATTGACTCGAAATACTGCTGTTATTATGTATGGAGATCATGGTCAGCCACCACCTTTTGTTTGATCGTCTCCACATAACTTGTTGAAAAAGTTTGTAGATTATTATGAGGAAGTAACTGATGATTACCGAGCACTTGATCCAAAATTAAGAGAGTTTAAGAAGTTAATCAGACTGTAACCAGACAAGATTCAATGTGAGATAATGCGTAAAGTAATTCCAGAAACATGTATAAATGATTTTTAGAATCTATGGAAACCTTCTGATTTGATAGTTGCAAGTCGGAAGATAATTTTTGATTTATTTCAGCAGATATTATTTCCTTTACATAAAGAAACATTTTCAGATCTACCTGTGTCATTGTGTTATCGCCCAGCTGATACACGTAAACAAAATATTGATATTGGAATTCCGGGGTTTGGGAAAAAACAAAAACTAGTTCTTAATGATATTGTTTTAGTTCCAATTGATGCTGCTGAGAAAGCATTAACGATTTCCGATGCAAATATCAGGATTGTTGATGATCGTATTGAATGGTCAAATTTAGTTTATCTAGCAGTGTCTCGACTCAGAAAAATGTCCCAGCTGCAGTGGTTTATTATAGATTACACAGCAGATACTTATCAAACTCGGGAAATCAACGACGATGTAATAAGAAAAAACGTAACTGGTTATCAGCGATGTAACCAAAAAAATCACAATTTTGATCTCAATGTTAAATTTATCAGGATATTGAAACAATGACGAAACAATAAATGTGCTTGCTATAACACAGTAATGTTGTGGCAATAAACTCATAATGAAACATGCCTATTTACCGTGCATATATAATTAATAGTGGTCTAGGCCACACATGCGAAAATATGATGCTGACCTGTTTTGAATGTAATCGAGGTAGAGGTGCCAGTTAACAAATCACTCTTCACGAGATTGAAGGCGGTGATAATTGTGCATCTTCAGGAATTATTTGTAATTGGTCATGTATAAATCTACGATGAGGAACAGTTATCTATTTTGTAGATTGCAGGTCTACCCGTGGATCTTACCAAGCTGAAAATTTATGTGTATTTACAATCCAGACTGGGTCAGTCGCTAATTTTTTTTTACCCCTTCAAGTTCACCAGGTTCGTATAAATATATAACAGTCATATTACCTATTACTGGTTGTTTTGAGGAAGAGTAATGTTTTGTAAGCGTTTTCTTTGTGATTGCATTGATTGGTTTCATAGAAATTCCACGAGAAATTTTATTATTTCACTTGGCTATCATGCTTGGTAGTTTTACAACCCATTCACGAGATCTCTTGTCTGCCTTAACTTTGCTAATGGATATTTACTGCGTGTATTGATATCAAAACAATGGCTCAGCAAGTTTACGATTAAATCGCTCAACAAATGCATGATCACTATTAATTGCGGTGTATCCTCGTATGATTTTGACGTCATGTTGTTTCATCATCGATATTACTGCACTAAGAAGTTCTTTGCCAGGATCAACCTGTCGCAATTGTGGCCCTCGCAGGCCGCCACGTAGAAAAATTCGTTCAAACGCAGAAACAATTTCAGTTGCTGTTTTTGTTGATAGTGGTTTTGCTTCTTTATATCTACTTGCAACGTCAACGACATTTAACGCTTATTTTCATGTGCGTGATTGACGTCTACGTGTTTTATAGTATCAGGTGATAAAAAGAGAATATCTGGCTGATGAACCTTATTGGGAGTACCGACATCAAAATGTGCGTACTCAATTTCTTTAGGTGGTGGTAGATAAATTTGCCATATTACCTGTCGTGCTAGCCAATCTGCTGCAACAGAACGTGCGACACCTGCTTTATCAGCAACTAACAATTGCATCACATGAGAGTTAACGTCATAATGTGAGAGTGTCCTTCCAGAGAGTAGTCCATTGTATTCATCTGCTTTCGTTTTTATCCTATTCTCTCCTCTCCATCCCTCCTGCTCTCTCCCTATGTCGGTCTTGTATTATGCCATTCCTGCACCCTTCCTGTGCTACTCCTTGTACAACACCCTTCCCCACCCCTTCTGTACCATTTTCGTACTTCCTCCTTCACTGTCTTGAGTGTTTAGTGCCGTCTCTATGTGTACCCTGGAAGTTTCTTGTAGTGCTTTCTATTTATTATCCAATTCAGTTCCCAGTCCACCATTGTTTTACGAGTCTCTCGCTCGGAGTGGTCTTTTCCCTTAGAATTCATTTTGATAATTTCTTGTATCCTTTGCTCACTCTAAGGTCAGGAAGCCACTGATTAATTTTACACAGGTAATGTCTAGATGTGTCATTGTCCTCTTGTCTGTCTGTGACTTTAGCTTCTCCTACTGGTAGGTTGTTAAATTTCTATAATTCCGATTGGCTAGTACGCCGAGTTTTATGTTCACGGTGCTTGACACAACCTTTTTACATCTAACGGTGAACGCAGAAATCTGGGGCCTTCTTAGAGTTTTATCCCTTTCAAACGACGGGCCCACTCCACAGGTTAATTACTGAACAAACACACAACCGGCCATCCACTGTTGGCTTCACCCCTTCGTGTCATAACCCCCATTTCCTATTGCATTCCCAGATATTTTTAATGTGATTTTTAAATAAGGAAGTCAATATTTTCTAAAGTTTCGGTAATAGACAGATGAATGAAAGAGATAATTATACAGTTAATTTTATACCGATATTAACACCTTAGGAGAGTCATAGTTTAACATAAAATGATTAAAGAGGTCTGGTCGCCTAGCTTGATCGCCAGAACAACTGGTAAAATACTAATAACCTTAAAACTTCGATCATTTTGCGCTAATTATGTCGGTAGAGAAAATAATGAAATATTACTCACCTACAAACTTTGGGAGTCATTAAAACCTTTTCTGTTAATTTTTAAAATATCTTTGCGCGCTTTTCTTTTCTCAATACTTGCCAGTTGTTTATTTAAAATATATATCAGCGCAGAATTAAGTGCAATGTCATAAATGAGATAGAATAAGATAAGAAGATTTTATTTATGTCAGTAATATATATATATATATATATATATATATATATATATATATATATATATATATATATATATATATATTGAATTTTATTATTGCAATAACTCATTGCAACTGTGAGTGCCAATAAACATTATAAAAAACAAAAACAAACGAAGAACATAAATTTTTTTTCTTCATATTTTATAAAATTGGAATCAACATTCTCTATTTAAAACTATTGTCAGTTTAAAATGTCTATATACCTTCTTTTCCCGTCTCTACCCTGTCTTTGCCGTCTTTGCGGGTGCTTACTTGTGATTGCACGTCTTTGTAATATTTAGTAGGACCCTCACAACCCGTTTCTAAATATATATTGGAAAAATCGTTTTCTGGGTAGTTACTAAATTAAGGACATGATGTTATTAATTATGGGATTTCAATACCGCACATGTACTGACCTTTTATAGTTCAGGTATGATATTTATCGTATTGTTAATTATTAAATTTTTTTTTTTTTTATCAATAACAATAGGTATACAAAACATGTACAAACTTGGACATGCTGTACATAATGCTAACTTCATAAATCACGAGCAATGATTAAATCTGCCACTCCTTGCTGATACGTAATTTCCAAATATAACGTTATTACTGTTTTGATTTGAATCTATATTGGGTGGCTATTTCATCCATTATTTTCTTATTTACCACTTTCATTTCTTTTTTTCTTGATGGATCAATGAGCTGGGATCTGTACCAGATAGTAATTACGTTATTTTCTTAATTTATATTTATTAGTTATTGCGTATTGTAGGAAGTGTTATTTCGCAACTGTGCGCAGAGACTCAAAGTAAAACTTTACAGTTATTAAGAACTTTGAAAATTGTTTGTAAAATCAGCAAAAAGGTTTCATGTAATTAGTACTTTAAAAAACAAACAAACAAACAATACAAGAAACAAACAAACAAAAAAAAAAACAAACAAAAAATACAAAAGACAGTGGAACATAGACACACAACCATTTTTACTCTTGCATTTTAATTAGACCATCAACTTATTTTACACCACTTTTGTAAGAACAGTAATTTCATCAAAATATAAACAAGTACCAGAGAACTATTTATTGTTCTAATGTATTAATCAGGACAGAAATATGCAAAGGTTCCAATTTTAACCATTATAAAACCATTGCGCTCTAGGTACGAAATAGGAGTGTACCAGAAGCTCTCTCACTGCTTACTAATTTATTGTCAGTTATGCCTTTACATACATAATTAGTTTAAATAAGCCATCCTAAGAAATAAGATAAACTCAGTAAAGATGATAACATTAAACTCTATGCCACAATTTTAATTTTGTATACTGTATATACTTGCTTATTATACAAATCCAGGTGTAAATTGCATAGACTAATCAGTAGAACAAACAACAAAGATCCTGATCTGCAGAAGCATTATCTTGATCTTTGTTGTTCACAGTTTGACTTATAAGTATTATATATGGTATATTTTATCAATAATTTAAAGATCATGAAAGCTAAGAATGGAATAGACTAACATGGGTTTAAAAAACATCACATACTTGTAATTTATCATAATAAGAAAATACAAATGCTAATATATTCATTCATATAGATTTTCATGTCTATGGTTGCTTAAATGTACTTTATTTGAAGTACACTGTAATGTAAGGTTTTCACACAACAGTTTGTCTTTATATCCACACATCTATCACTTGACTCAGCTTATAAAAACCAATTACAGTATCATTATTATCAAAAATGTAAAATAAACCCACATTTGAGACAAATGAGTTTATTTTAAAATTACTTTTTGTCATTAAGACGAAGTTTAATAATTCCTTTTTGTTCATTTGTGATACGCCTGTAATATACACATTTTTAATCAATGTCTTAAAGTTTTATATTTTTTAAATATATATTTATGTTTTATTCATTCCAGAGATGATATTGCAGAGAAGAGAGTATCATGGCTCAATGCACTGAGATGATGGCATATAGGTGTCTTTTCAGAGACTACATATATAGTTTTTTCTATATAAGATTCATAAGATAACAGGTAATAATGCCAGCAATGATCATGATGATAATATCCATTACAGTGATAAATATGATAACAAAATTGATGATAATTATGATGGATACAGTAGAACCTGTCTTGAAAGACCACTCCTTCTGCCAAGATACCATGGTCTCTCAAGACAGTTGGTCTCACGACCAGTCATAACACTGTAATCAATAAATTGGAGAATCTGGTCTCTCAAAACAGAGTCTTTCAATACAGGTTTTACTATATTTCTTTGATTAAAGAGAGTGGTTTTGTTAATTATGAATAAACAAACAAGCATCAAGCTTAATTAATTCTTAGATTAAGCTATACAGCTCTTAATTTGCATGGCCCTTACATTGTCTTCACCAACATGATCTGATTGGTGTCACATCATTCTTGAATAATAGCTTTGTTCCGATTAAATACAATTTAATAATTTTAAAGTAATATTTATTAATTTTAAAGTTATATTTCACTGACTTTAACTTTGAAACAAAATGGAAATAGTGTATGCTTCTCCAAGAAATAGAATAATTGCAGCAATACTCACCAGAAACATTTATATATAAAAACATATTTAAGCAGTTCTCTAAAATATCAACACAAAAATATCAACACATTTGTATGAAGTGATAACCTGACATCCCATAGTGATCGTTCAAATGACAGGATGGATTGAGGTAATGTCTTAAATAGTTACATATATCAACATATACTGTATCAAATCTTCCTAATCTTTGTAAAACAAAAATATATGGAATGATTTATCTCTTAACCTTTCAAAGACCAGAAGAGACTTATATTCCCATGCCCATTCATCATCTGATCATTGTCTCCCCTGTAGCTACTTGGAGAAAAGTAAGAAACTTGGCACACAGTTTCATTCTGAGACATAATTTTTCATCAATGAAAATGGTATCTATTGGACATCCAATATGGCTGCTATGGTGGCCATATTTAAGGGATGGTCATATTGACATGGCGTTTGCACTAAAAGACTTGTTATGGCTTATAGATGGTCCTACATGAAAATGTTACCTACTAAAATTCAGCTTATATAAAATCTTGTAGTGACTGCTTCTCTTGAATGGATTATCACTAAAATAAAGTTTTTACTTAATGACTTTTCATGACTTGAAATGGTCCCAACTGAAAATCGTGCTAATGTAACATCTAATATGGCTGCCATGGCGGCCCAGTTTAAAGTCTTACTATTACAACTTTTCCACAATAAAATATTGACTTGGGGTGAAAGACTGAAATGAAAATGGTATCAATCTGACATCATCTTGAAAATCATTTTACATCTACTCCTACATGGTTGTTAAGATCATTATGTTTTCACTAAAAGACATTTGATGACATGAACATGGCCAGAAATAAAAATAGCAGCATTCCAACATCCAACATGGCCACCAAATTATCCATCTTAAAAATCTTATCATTACTTCTGATTATATTGTCAGATTGATATTCATTTTCATAAAAGACTTTAAATGTTGTGCATGTATTTGATGCAGATGTGACATCCCATTATGGCCACCACAGTTGTTATCATGAAAAGATTTGTATCAAAATTTGGTTTTCACTCAAACACATTTTGCAATATATATTTCATACTATATTAAAATGTTACTGATCTAAAAAAAATTGTATGGCTTCTTCTAAATGGATGTTTATATTGATATAGGCTTTTCACAAAAACATACAACAGTCTGTAGCAGGTCCTGAAATAAAATGGTACTGATCTGACCTGCAACAAGGCAACCATGTTGGCCATGAAACAGATCTTGTTATAGCTACTACTCTTGAAAGAATGGTGGCATTGTCATAGTTTTCACTAAAACACCTCTTGTGACTGATTTTGAACAAAAATGGTGCAAATTGTATCATTAACATGTTTATCCAATCATAAACAAGTTTGAAAAGCAGACCTACTTGACCTTAGGGTAAAGTCAAAGGTCATTGCTTGCATTTTGTATATTTCATTAAGGTAGCACTAACCAGTTTTCAGCTTAATGATGGCCCATCTCATTTTTGAAACCAACAACTACCAAAATGAAACTCTATAACCATCAAAATACATACAATTTCAAATTGATCAAATGGATGGAGACATTAAATCACTAAAAAAAAAAGTTATTTGTCACAGTAACACACTGTTATATTTGGAGAACAAGTGAATTCAATGACAAATGAATGGATACCATACAGTCAGTATCACCAATAGAAAAATCAACTCAGAATGGTGGTAGCTCGACATTTTCATTATAAACTACTCTAGCTTTCCATCTATGACCCATCATATATCTGATTTGAATTAGCCCTTTTCTTCAGTTGAGCCTTCTTATAAATTCTCAACACAAGCAGTGTAGGAATAATTCATACTGCCAAAACCATGTTCGTTTCATCTCAAACAAAACGATAGCTTCACATGACTAATTAAACGTTTCATTTTGATTTGTGTGTATTATGTGTAATGATTTGCAACAACAGAAAATGATTATAAATAACTATATCATAAACAATTGGTAAACCATTTTTAATTAGATATACAAATAATACACAATAGAGGTATATACCTAAATCTTAATACTATAAGTGATTCCTAAAATTGAAATACATATGGGTACTAATACAAAGCATGTTTCACTAGAAGTTTTATGCATTTTGAAGAAAACATGTAGACTATGAAGTACATGAAATGCTCTCCAGCACATTATATTTGAATCCATTTGCTGGTGGCATGGTATAGAATTGGAGTGGGCGAGGCAGAAGAATAAGAGTTATATTAAAAACTATGAGGTGAAATGATGATTTGGTCTATCATATTCTTGTTTGTGCCTCATATTGTTTTGAAACTTACTGGTATTTTCTGATTTATTTTTTATAGAATATGAAAATTAGGAAGTTCAAAATGACAGCTGGAACTTTAACAGTTGTGGTCATGGTAAGTTTACTGTTGTATTCTATGTCTCCTTTTGGGGATGTAAAATATAATCATTTTGGGGATGTAATATATAATCGTTTTGAGGATGAAAAATATAATACATGTTCTAATAAAAGCGGTGGGTATTTAAAAATGGTTTGAATAATTATGAACCGAGTTGAGGTTAGACAGGTCAGAATCAATAACATATAGAAAAATCAGTGCTAAGTCAGCAATACTGTTTACCTATTGGCTGGGCATTGTATAGCAATTATCATATAGAAAATTTTCTAATGAACCAATTTCGTTCAAGTGATTCATCCCGGCAGGCTTAAATGTTAACACAATTTCATAAGGACACATATGCTCCAATTTAATGGATGGGAAGTTTTTTCTAATATAGTGGGTTACCTAGATAATTTTGGCTTTGTTATATGTGCAGTTTGAAATATTTATGACTTCAAATGCTTCCATCCAGTTTTCATACAATGTTTATAGAATACTATCATGTATTCTATGTATTCTTTTTTTGTCACAATTTTTTTCCATGAGAAAATGTAATATATATATATATATATATATATATGTATATATATATATATATATATATATATATATATATATATATATATATATATAGATGCAATAAACTGACGACGAACAGTACGAAACTAGTAACTAACTAGCCTAAGCGCTTTCGACTCTTAATGAGTCTTTTTCAAAGGCAAATACAAAACATAGTTACGACAAACAAATAAACACAAAAACGTTGCGTTTGTAAACCTCTACATTTCTATCTTCACATGTGTTAAAACTATAAATACAACCAGCTTGTGTAGACTAGTTGCGGAAACTGAAAACGTTGTACACAAGCTGGTTGTATTTATAGTTTTAACACATGTGAAGATAGAAATGTAGAGGTTTACAAACGCAACGTTTTTGTGTTTATTTGTTTGTCGTAACTATGTTTTGTATTTGCCTTTGAAAAAGACTCATTAAGAGTCGAAAGCGCTTAGGCTAGTTAGTTACTAGTTTCGTACTGTTCGTCGTCAGTTTATTGCATCTATTTTAATTAATCCCTGACAGACGTGATCCCTTGGTGGATCCAGTACGCTTGAGAGGGTTGTTATTCGCCATATGATTTGTATTCTTTATATATATATATATATATATATATACACACATACATACTCAGTATATGCTAATTATTGGGTGGAGCATAATCTCCTCAAATGTGAAGAGTCAGCTAAACCAGTGGTTCAGATTCATGTACTCTGTAAAATCCTGCTTTATTAATTATAAACTTTAGTGTTCATCAACACCAAGCCAAGAGCCATCTGGATAGTTTTGTTATTGCCTCTGGTATTTTCACCAAAAGATTTGTATGATATCTAGTTGTTCTTAAATGACATGTTGCCACTGAAATTTCCACCAGAAGACTAGGTATGGTATCTTGTTGGACATAATTGATGTAGATTTGACATTCAATAGTGACATCATGAGGGTCATCTTGAAATTCTTACTTCCACTTCTCCTAAATTGATTGTTATTTCAAGATAAGGTTGTCAACAAAAGACTTCTTGTGATATTTAGTTTTGGTCCTAAATGAAAACATATAATCTTGCATTCAATATGGCCACCAAAGCAGCTAATTTGTAAACCTTTTTGTTTGGGAATATCAGTGATGGTATCCAAACTCAGTAGTTAAAAGAATTTCTGTAAAAAATGTTGCACAGTGTAGTATCAGTCCCTTTGTTGGCTTCATGATTACAGTGCTAGATTCATGCCTGCAAGGGTATGGGTTCTAATCCCACCACTAAATCAACACAGGTCAGCTATCATGTTATACTCTAAGCAAAGCACTTTATAAAGTTGCCTTTGCATTAAAGGACCTACTTATGTTGCTATGGTGAACAACATGAACCATAATTGCCTGTGATCCTAGACTTATCATTGCTTTCAATGTTAAGATTCTATTTTAAAGTTATAAGAAGTCTTATATCATCTGCATTAGTTGCTGTACTCAGTGAAACTGAAGTTTAATATTACTATATATTTTGTATCATGATATATACTGATTTCCTTCCAATGGAGGCAGTAGAAGTATCATGATTCTTAAAGAAATCATAAAAGTTCTATATAGGATTTGAATTCAGGAAAAAAAGATATATTGAAGAGTTGAAAAACTTGATGGTAGACAAAGTATTTTCATACATTATCATCACTCTCCCACCCACCTCATAATAATCACAATGAAACAGACATAAAATAAAACTAAAAGTGTGTTTGTGGTGTTATGGGTCTACAAAAGTAGCAAGAAAAGAGTGAAGCCAACAATCTTTGGAAAATTTAACAAAATAATTTATTTTCCTAGACAAACAAGGTTAAAATAAGAAAAGGACTTATGGTTTATGACTCAAGTTAAAAAAATTAATCCAAGAATTAAAAAATATTAGTCCTATCAATAAAATGTTCTAAGTGAATAACAGTTCGAATCCTGATGAAGGCGATGACTTCTTCGATGATTTGCTTTGTCCTGTTATGTCAACAGCTTTTTTGCTGAATCACAAAGAAATAATATTCCAGTTTAGAATTCCTGAATAAATTTTGTTAAATGCCTTTGTCCAAGAGTTCTGATGAGCACTAGTATTTTCCAGGGAAAATAAATTAATAATTCTGAAAAATGGAAACATTCAACTCAAACTGGTCATAACAAAACACCTTTGAGCTTTAAAGGTTTAAAGCACAACTGAATTGATTCTTATGATAACATGAGTTATAACCCTGACTAAAATGCAAAACAGATTCCTGGATGGGGTCATGTGACCACCTACTGGAAAATCATGGAAACTTTTTCACATGTCTAAAGTCATGTTCTACAGTTTAGCCTTGGCTAAAATCAATGGTTTTCACATTAAAAATGAATAATAAAAAAGTTGTTTACTCCAAAGTTGACACTGGTTCTGAATCTAGGTCAGCAAAATATACAATGTTTCATACTTCTGGCTGTTTGTCAGGTCAAACAGAACTGAATTGAATTTTAAGAAGAAAAAGAAATGAAGCTAGTAGAAAAATTATCTTTATAGTAACATATAATAAAATAAAATAAAATGATTTTAAAAAAATCTAACAAACAAATCGTTAAATTACATATATATAAAAATGTAACACAGATGTATGTGAAGATGATATAAGTTTAATTAATTTTAGTCTTCCTTGCATTAGAGGATGAATACTACTGTTTAGACTTTCTCTGTGATCTGGTTGAATTTTTATAAACAATATTTTTTATGCATTTGCATTGTTTTGAGGGAATGCCAAAATGCAGTGGCCACTAGTTTTCATGTCAAATATTCCAGATGGAAGATGAGTCAGCAATTTTAGAGTTTGCTTTTAAAAAGGATTTCCACTTATGTATTGCTTCTAACTTTACCATAGCAACTACCAAAATAATCATACCTTTTGTTATGATTACATTAATGGAGGAAATGTTGACTTCCAAGAAATGTTGCAGTTGATTATGAACTTCCCAAAAATATGTTAAAAAATATGACTTTAGCAGTCTAATGCAAAGAAAAGTGTAGTAAATATTGTTTCTTTTCTTATATTCTTAGTTACTTAATATTTAATGAATCATTTACTTTACCTATGCAAATTAGCTTAATTAACTCTCCCACAGCAAAGGTCATATCCACACAACACATGCTGAAATTTAAAAGATTGAAGCAAGATATTTCAAATTTATTGACTAAAAATCAAGAGTTTAATGATCTTATTTTTTATTCCTTAATGGTCAGTGAACAGAACATGAAGAATTAAATTAAAAACATTTGCAGTCCTAGAAAATTATATCTGTTACAAAAACCTGTCAAATGATTGAAGATGTTAGGGCCAAGAATAGCTGTATCCCACTCTGATTCATTGAATTTGTTCTAATCATGAAACTAAATAACAACTTTTTTTTAGTCATTGAAGTAATTAATAGTTACTTATGGAAACAAAGATGTGTTATTTTTGGGGGTAACTTTGAAGTCTATCAAGGAACAAAAGTATTAAAATTTTGATGTGAAAAATGGTGAAACTCAAGTTTAAAATATGCCTGCTCAACTTCAACACTTAGATGAAATTTTGTTTACTCCAGTGTTAAGTATGTTTAATTTGCACTGTTTGTTGTTTTTTTTCTCCATGATTATATGTTATGCTTAATTTTATTTTGGACTTGACCTTGTCCAAAATCAAGTTCATGTTGTACCTTACCAGTAACATTTATTTTGTAATGAATAAAACACATAGCTAATATTTTTGATTTGATGGTAGATTAAATTTTCAGATCATTATTATATGTAAATATATTTATCTTAATATGAGTCTAGGTCATTGGTATTCACCCATGGAAATACTGAGTGTTCTTGATGTTTCCCATATCCTTCATTATAATTTTAGTAATAGCCCTTATATTATTGACAACAAGATATGTTTTATAAATGAAATTTTATTTATGTTTTATAAATGAAATTTTGACATTCTGTTTCAATTTTTGTGTCTTAGCTTTGTTTTCTGGCTTTTAAGTATGCAAGCATGGCACAGGATTTTATCTCCAGATATTTTGCCACAGATTATCTAGATTAATTTGTATTTAAATTATTTTCTATATTATAGATAATAATAATAATAATAATAATAATAATAATAATAATAATAATAATAATAATAATAATAATAATAATAATAATAATAATAACATTTATAAATGAAAACCTGTGTCTTTGATTGTTTCTAACTTGCATCCTCCTCCTCCTCCTCCTCCTCCTCCTCCTCCATGTTGTCATTATTACCAATGGTAGCCTTTCCATCAAATAAAAGTTATCCAAACGATGACTATAATTTCTTACCTGGAATAAAGTATCTTAAAAATCATACTTTTCATAGTTCCAGTACCTATCTGGAAATCACTGTAAATGTGTAGCAATTTTATTGAAATATGTAAAATTTGCATATGTGCAAATATGCACATCATGTGCAAATTTTTTTACATGTGAGTATTATTTTATTAGAGCAGATTTTTTTACCTTTGTTGCAGAGGAATCTTAAATTTGATTGGGATTACCTTGTCCCAAATCTAACCTCAACATAGGTTCTGTTAGTCTTTTTTGATGAAATTTATATCGTCAAGCTCTCAGGCTTAGGTTTCCCCAGTTATATAGAAAATTGCTGCAACTTAAATTAGTATGTGCATGAGGACATAACCAATCCAAGACAAGAAAACTAAGAATTACTTTTCCTGTGTAACATTGGTGATAAGAATAGAATAAATCATGTGCACTGGCCTGCTGAATAGGTTAAGGGTATGCATTTATATGATTTAATGAGTTTTGCAGAGATCATTGTTCACAAATTATAATTCCATGGTTGGGATATCACTATCATTCATGAATTCATATAATGAATTAATTCTCTCACAATATATATTCAGGTCATTATCATTGAGGTAAACATGCTTTTTTGAATATGAGTCTAGATCACTATTTTTACGAGTGGCCGAGTGTTCTAAAGCGCTTTCTGTTACGGAATACTGCCATCTCACCTCTGTCTGCATGGGTTCAAGTCTAAGATTCGGCGAATGTGGATATGTGAGAAAGCTTGCCAGTATCTTCTCGTGGGTCGGTGGTTCTTTCCAGTGATTTCCCGGTTTCTTCCTCCACCATTAATACTGGCCACCATGTATAGCCTATCGTGTGCTGAAAAATGGCATTAAACCCAACAACAACAACAACAACAACAACACTAGGAAATTACTAAACTTGTTGACAACTTTGAATGTTTTATAATGGAGACTGACCTACATTCTGGCTCTATTATTGTGTCTTAGCTTGCTATTTTACTAAAACTCATTGTGTATTATACAAAGTAATAGAAAGAGGCAAAATACAAGTTTTTGTAAAATTGAAGAATATAATTTATTTCACTCAAATACAAAATAAATATTGAAAAGAATTTACAGTATTGTGGATTAAATCTCAAAATAGTCCAAAATGTTTTATCACTAGTCCCAATGAATAAAGTTCTAATTAAATTCCAGTGGTGTTCGAAATAAGATCCAGCACTAAAGGTGTTGATGTGCCTTTAGTGGTCCGTGACATGGGGATGTGACAGCAGTCTTTTTGATGAATCACAGTAATCCAAGATGTCCTTGTCTGAATCCACTATAATTCCAAGTTAATGCCTTTGTCCCAGAATATTATTCATGAACAGTTTGTATTTTCAGTGAATAGATATTTTGAATAAATAAGTTGAATAAATACTTTCACCCAAATCAAATTCAAATGCTGTACACAACAATAAAAATCATTTTGCTTCAAGTTCCTACAGCTCAAATGAATAATTAATGATAAATAGGATCATAAAGCCCTCTACTTGACCTAGGTACAATAAGCATTTTCTGGAAATACCATGACTTAATGGGGTTTTCCATTCCAGAACAATTTGTTAATAAAACTATTATATAAAATGTGGTAAACATCAGGTAGATTGTGTATATTTATGATGGAATTCTAATAATCATGACTGAAGGTTGATAAATATGAACTTGATTATGGACAAGGTCAGATACAAAATAAAACTTTAACTTATAATTATGGAGAAAAACTAACAAATACAGATTAAATATACATAACAATATAATGTTGTTTTTCATTTGAAAAATTACTCATTCTATCCATAAGATCTGAAGCAGAATCAGTTTTATTATTGTGTTAAATTTTTAGTTTTGGTGGAATTTTTGAATTAAAAATATTTATTGAAAATACAAAGTGCTCAATAATATTCTTGGACTAAAACTTTTGTTTGGATTTATAGTGAATTTAAACAAGAACATTTTTGGATTATATTGTTATGATATATTAAAGGACTGTTAATACATCACCACACTCCAAGCCACTGGCACATTAGCATGAACAAGATTGCAGGCATGTCAAACACATTCAGTCTGGAATATCACTGGAATTCAATCATCATATGTTTGGACTTATGATAAAACTCTTAGGACTATTTGGTGTTTATTTCACAATACTGTTTTCTTTTAAATTTTAGTTTTGTATTCTAAGGAAAAAACCATGGTAATAAATCATGTACAATGAAGAGAGAAAGCCTTTCCATAATGAGGTCATATCATGAAATTTTAGTAACAACATTAATACATATTAACATATTAACACCATAATAACAACACTGTACATCTACACCATTGTAATAAATCATGTAGAATGAAGAATGAAGTCTTCCCTTAATGAAATCATTTGATGACATTTTAGTGAAAAAATTATTTGGGGTTCTGAATTAGCAAGAACTCAGTGGCATCATAAAAATGAAGTTTAGAGAAGGTTATTCTTAATTATGTTTTCATTTTACATGAATTGGGGGAGATGGATCTTCAGACCCATTTTGCCAGACAAATTAGTACATTTTCAGTGAAAAACATACAAAGATGGCCATTTTAAGCAAAATTACTCCCATTGTTAAATTGGAATCCTTTTGAAACATATAAATCTGTCCCATCTTAATATGCATAGAAATGATTTTTCTCATGCAAAACAAATATGTCAACCCTGAAATTATTTATGCATTAGGTCAAAGTAAGGAAAACTACAAGTGATTTAAGTTTAGTTATTCTTTTGGTGAATGTTGTATTATCACATTTACTTGATGCCTTGACATCAGCATGGGAAGTCTATTTATCAAGAGAAGTATTTAATTTTTGTGATGAAAAGAAAATATATCATCATGATCTAAATCTTTCAGGCCTCCATTACTGCAGTGATTACAGAAAAATGTGAGAAACTTGATCCAGAATTGTGGGATTATCCGCATTGTCCACATCCTGGATCTGATGAGTGGATTCATTTAAAAATCAAGATGAATTGTGACAAAGACCTTGAGTATCATTGTGCTTCCAACAACCAGAGCTGTGATATACAACAATGTGTAAAAAGAGTTTATTGTCATGCTGGTATGTTTTTCTACAGCACAAAATAAAATTTGTGAACCTTTTGTCAAGTTCACATTTATACACACATTTCTGTAACATATGAATTTACAAACTAAATATTTATCTTTCCACAAACTATGCCTTTTAAACATGAAATTTGTATATATACAGAGTAAACTCACATATTTATGAAATTAAATCATTAGTTATGCAGTTAGATTTAGATATCTCAAGATATCTATTTATGATTTGACACAGCACTTGCCATTACAGACACTTGCTGTTTATGTCAGTTATATTTTGAAATTAAGCAGATTTCAAGGCAAATTCTAAAAGATTTATGCCTCTGTAAATAGAGACAGAAATTTCTTCTGAGGAAATTTTTACTGAAGGCAACATATTCCCCCCTCCCTCCCCCCAAAGACCTCTGATCTTTTTGTAAGGAGATGCCACTTATATATGACCTTTGGGAAAGTCAGTGGTATATTGACATTGTAAAATATAATTTTGAAATATGTGTGTTATCTTCATTTGTTTTCTCTGATACTTTATAAAATTAGCTTCACTAAAGTTATAAACTATTGAATCTCTTTTAAAATGTTTGGAGGTATTTATTACAAGTACATATATATCTTATAAATTGTATCAGATATCTCAAAAACATTGTTTATCATGTCAGACATTATATGAAATGTCTCAAACAATGTATAAGATATTGTATATATTTACAATTTTATTTGATATATTTTTTTAAACTTAAAAATACTTATTGCATTATGTAAATTTCCTTACCAGTCTTAGGTGTATACTTTTTTGTTCAATTTTAAATCTGCAAGTACTTATTAATTCTATTTACAGGCTTAGCATCAGCCATAGATTTTGATTTGTAGGCTTCACATTTTTCCTAATAACGTGACTGTTATCTGTATAATCCTGATTGAAGCAAGAAATGTAATAAAGAGTAGAAAAATGGTTCATAATTGTCAGTCTTCTTCATCCACGGTTCAATTAAATCAAACTTTAATGATTGGAAATTCAAAGTCAGTACATTGTAAAGTTTGTATCTGCATTGCTGACACATCTAAAATGAATGATTCACATCGATAAGTTATATGCTACATTAGTTCAAAAATTTCTTTCATAGTTTCATTTGACCTTTTCTAGTTATCAAGAACATTGTGCATGGTTCAAGTGTTGATCAAATAGTACATGAAAAAAACTTGGTTAAAACTAGCAGATTAGCGATTGTGCAATCAGTAAGTCGATGTTTATGCAATGACAAACTTTTTGTGAATTTAGCTGGACAACTTAATTCATGAAAACATTTATGATCTTAATTGAAAACGTGTATTGTGTTTTATTTTTTTGTTGTCTCAAACATGCAGATTTTCTTAACTACCTTTCTCTGGAGTCAAAATGTTAACCACATTGAAATTGTTGATATACAATATTTGAAATAAGAATACTGAGTCATTACTCCTTTACTACTTTTGCTTTTACTAATCATGACAGGTCATCGCCCCATGCTGGACCCTTCCCAGGACAAAGCAATTTGTAAACCATGCACAAATGATAGATATCAGACCATTGGCTTTTGGTCAAATGAGCGGAGTGACTGTGATTATGAAAAAACAAAATGCGATGATAAAGTCCAAATAGAGTGTGAACCAGGATCTACAACAACAGACAGGTCATGCCGATGCAACATACACCAAAACTTGGCACTGGAGAGTTATGCATTGCACAATGCAACATGCTGTACTAACAATGACCCATGGTGTTATTGTGTAAATTTTAAATCTTCATGTCCAAATGGGACTGTCAGGCATGACAGTAAGTTTTCATTATGTATTTAAAGTTTAATAACTTGATCCTATCAATCAAATATTTATTCTTCAATAAGATATGCTTTTAATTTGCACATTTTTGGTATAAATTTGAAAACTTACTCTAATTCAAATTAATGAAAATCTTTTATTGACTGTTATAACCCAAAACTTTTACTTTTTAGCACTGCTGGTGATAGATTAGAAAAGCATATGAGATGATCTGTCATCCATTTTCTGTCTAGTCCTTCCATCCATTTGCAAAAGTTTGTTATCACTACTCCTCCTCAATGTCGTGGCACGTTGCCATGAAACTTTACACACACATTCATCCCATAGTCTAGTTCGTCTGCTTGGAATCCAATATGACCACTACAGTGGCCATCTTCAAAATCTGCTCCTCCTGAATAGATGGTCATATCAATGGAGAGTTCATGAAAAGACTTCTTATGATGTCTAGTTGGTCCTAAATAGAAATAGTGTGAATCTGATATCCAATATGACCACCATGGCAGCCATCTTGACAATTTTGTAACTGTTACTGTCCAATATGGAAGCCATATCAACATAGTGTTATCACCAGAAAAAGGCAATTTCTTTTAGTGAACCTTTATTTTACTTTAATTATAAATCCTTGATAAAATGTGCACTAAATGTTTTCACCAGAAGATTAGTGAAGATGTATGGTACTTTTATTTCAGATTATAAGTGCCTGGAGGAATGTCCACCAAACTCTTTCAGACAATGGAACTCGGAGACATGTTATCCAAACAGGTACAAAATTATTTGACTTCTTTGACTGCTGCATTTGTAATGAAATAATGTTTGTAATTGAATGGCAATCAGCAGTTGGCCACAAATATCCTGAAGAAAGATTGAGATTATGTTATACCAACCCATGTGTATATGCAAATTGTTGCAAATGATGCATTAGTCAGTCCCTGCTAAAAGTGAAACTCATCATACATTCTGTTAGATAGTGACTTGAAACATTTTGAAAATAATTTTCTTGGGTGTTAAAAATTGTACATGTTTCCAATTGTCATAGACTTTCTAACCATCCCATGAGGATTATAAAGACCATGCTGTTGTGATTGGTGGTGGTGGTTGGGGGATGGTGCAGAATTAGCCAGTGAAAATAAAAGCATTGGGACATGCCCCTATGCTGTAAATATATTATTCACTAAAATACAGTAATTTGGACCCATCAGAGAGGTGCTGATTTTATATAGAAAATAGGTTGTGTGGATAGTTTTTGCAAATCAATTTAGGATTTTGGTTTTGGGGGAAAATTGAAGAAGTCCATTTAAGATTCATCAGTCTAGACTCATGGCTGTTTCATTTATCAGAAAGGGGAGATTGAATAATTGAAGTGGATTGTCTCATTTACTTTGAAATTAAATTATATCAGATTACTCTTATTATGAGAATACTTTTTAATTTTTACATTTGAATCAGACAGTGAGAATGATTACAAGCTTCTGTCTAAACAGTTACTTATGTCTGAAAGTCATCTTAACAGTTACCTATGTCTGAAGGTCATCTTAACAGTTACCTATGTCTGAAGGTCATCTTAACAGTTACTTATGTCTGGAGGTCATCTTCATAACAGTTACCTATGTTTGGAGGCCATCTTCTTAACTGTTACCTATGTCTGGAGGACATCTTCTTAATAAATACCTATGTATGGAGTCATCTTAACAGAAAAAAAATGCTAAAATATTAGTCAGAAGTTATGTTTTTGTTACTACTAATGTTACTACATTAAATTTTTCAACTCCGTCATTGAAGTTTTACATGTGACATAGAATTTTCATGGATCAAATTTGACTACAGGATGTAAAATTTTTAATTTTTATCTTGTTAACTAGAAAAATTGCTTTTCAATGCATACTAATTTCCACCCAAAAAACTTCTTTTTTCATCATGTTTTTGTCTTGGATGAGTTTCATATTTTAAAAAATCTGATTTCACTTTTCTAAATCTGAAAATTAAAGAAAGAGGTCTTACATGAGCGATGTTTAGATCTGACTTGAATACATAAGTGAGAATTTTGCACACATAATTTAAAAACCATTTTGACCGTGCCAGTAAGTTTTATCAAAAATGTAGACCATGTTTAGAGGAATTATTTTTCACTACTGCTGTCATTTTGTCTTTTCTTTGCTCTCAAAGGCAAGGTGAGTTATTCCTATTTACACTCATTCACATTATACACAAAATGTTTTTATGTATATGTATTAATGCAGTCAAGATGATGACAAGCAAAGGACACAATGCTATGAAAAATTTTGGGATTATGAATTACTGTCCTTCTGGGTATTACTGCAAGGGTATATAGCCATCACTGTCGGTCTATCTGTCTGTCTATATGTAAACAGTTTTGTTTCCACTCCATTAATCTCAAACCAATAAATATTTCTAAATACAATTTGGTACACATATTAAAATATTGGTGTTTATGAGCCTTTTATTATTAAAAATTCTTCCATTTCAATATCTGCTATGATTTTATCTGTTTTTCTGTCCATCCATTCATTCATTTAATGTTTCTGGAGAATAACTCTGTTACAGATATTGCTATGAAACCTGGTACACTTATTAGACTTATTAGACTGGTACCTTTTACTGTTTGTGCTGAATCGTAGGGTACTAGCAATAGGAAAATTTACATTAGAGAGAACTGAGGTCATACATTATCTCTAAATGAACCATACATAGATATGACACAACAGAGAGGTCAGCTTAGGACAGATCAGGAGATTGTCAAAATTTGGTCATAGTTCTGACTAGAGTAGGATTTTCACTGACACAAATTTTTAGCATGCAAATAGACAAAAATGACAACTGTTGAAGAATTCCAATTTTATTATAAAAATTAATATATGCACATCACCTCATCACATCAGTTTTTTTCACAGTAACTTGTTGCCTTTCATACTGTCCTTATATACAGCACACACATTTGTTAGCCTTTTTTAGTAAATCACTACTTGGATTATATTTGTGACAGATCTCATAATTATTGATTTCAACACTTAGGAGATGGTCTATCATTACTTGATAAGTGTTTCTTTTGGAGTCTGCCTGAATTTTTCTCATAATAAAAAATATTCTATTTGAATCAAATTTGGGAAGTTCCTCTTTAAATCAACTTTACAGGAATGGTAGAATGCATGTTTGCATCCATTTGAAATTGATTCTTGTTTCCATCCACCATCAAATTTTATGTGATATTTTCATTGTTTATAGACTGGCTTTTAGTACGCTATATTGGGAGATAACACAATACTACATCTCTAAACAAACTTTAAATAAAGACTGATCCAGTCATAATCCATTGATGTCTTTAGTCCTTTCTGAATTAATTCTGATCATACTTAATATAATCCATTTCAAATTTTTTTAAAACTGACACCAAACTGACCCTGCCAAAAGAATCCAAGTAGTACTAAATGTTTTATGCTTCCTGGGCTCTTAGTAATCCATCATAATCCTTTAACATCATTAATTATTTCCAAATGACTACTGATCACACATAGTATAATCCAGTGATTATGTTTAAGTTAATTGTCTGTCACATTAGTAATTAAAGTGTCATGCTTGTGTAAGACAGTTCACAGTCACGTGATCACAGGAGCTCTTTTACTGTAAATATACAGCATTTAAAGCAGAGTTTGAAAAGAAAAATGAAAAAATTTATGTTCTGGAAATTTTATAATAATAATTTTGAGTATGCTGGAAAATTTATTTTAGTTCCAAACCATGGAAATAATCATCAACAGTGTGATGCAATTCATAAGTTATCCTCATGCATTCCAGAAATCACCAAGGACATCATGATATCCTATGTGCAACAAATTTTATATCTGTCCATCCAATTTTCTTCATAGTGAATTTAATGGAATTATGCCATGCTAAAACATATTTAGCCACACAGTGATATGGTGCATGAAGAAAACTAGTAACCTTTCTCTAGAGGCCAGGGACACGTTGTAAAGCCAGATTTGTGAATTTTTTTTAAAAAAATGCTTCACATGGATGCAGAAGCAAGACATAACTTTTAATAAGTTACATTTATCAACAACTGGGAGCATGGCTTTGGTCACCAGTGGAAGGGGATTTAAGTTCTAAAATGACTTCCATTTCTGCCCATTTTGGTATCGTAAATGAAATTTTTATTTTAAAAAGACACTCATTACATGGTCATTCATGTTTTTTCTATCACAAGTGCTTATAGAAAAGTAATGACATACAGTGATCTCACCATAGGAGTCTCTCTTGTTATTGTAACCACTTTCAGTCATCAAATATATGTTAATAAATGAATGATAATTCATGCATAATTACTCTTTCAGTACAACAGGGAAGGTGGAAATGACAACCAGTACAGTAAAGAATATTACAGAATTTAACCAGATGACTACAACAAGTATAACAAATTCTTCATCAATTTATTGTCCCAACTGCATAGGCTAAGAGACATATAAATAGTGTCTTTCCATCTTCCATCCAGTCATCAGTCCATATGTCTTATTGTTTGGATGATATGCACATTTGACAATATTTCTTATGGTTATAGCTCTTGGTCAACATAAAATATTCATCCCAATGGATTGTGTACAGTTGAGAATGACTAGTTTTACTAAATATCATTTTTAAAGGATCTCAAATAAGTTCTATAATCTGAAGATATTTAGGTTTTTTAACAGTTTGGTTTCTTGATAAAGAGAGTTTTGTCCATTTTGAATTTTAAAATCAATCTTTTGCTTGATTTCAATCAAATTTGCTACAGATTTCATCTTAACATTGTATCAAAGGACTAAGTTCACTTTTGACTAAAGTCAAACCTTACATATGATTTTAATATTTTCCAGAATGTATCTACTATATTGGAACTTGAAGAAAAGTTTTTATTTTAACATGGAGATTAGTTTTTATTGTTTTTTTTTTTTTTAGCTCTACTGGTTATAGACAAGAAGAGGTATTGGATGGAATGCTGTCAATTACCTGCTGTCCATCTGTCCCATAGCACAAGTTTGCTATCCCTTTTCCTCCTAAATGACTTAGAGCATTGCCTTGGAATATTATTCAAACATTCATCACATGGCCTAGTTTATCCTAAATGAAAATTGTGCAATGCAAAATTCCATTATGGCCACCATAGCCTTGTTGAAAATCTTGTTATTGCTGCTCTTTCTGATTGAATGATCATATTATCATGGGGTTTCACTATAAGACTTTTTATAATATCTAGTTAGTTCTAAAGGAAAATGGTGCCAGTCTGATGTTTAATATGGTTGTATTAGCAGCCATCTTTAAAATAGAATCCTCCTTCACTTAAATAAAAGGTAGTGTCAACATGGGAGTTTTAATTAAAGTCTTTATTTTCTAAATGAAAAATGATTCCAGCGAGACATTGAAATATGGCACTGCATTGCCGTGTAAAAAATGGCACTACATTGCCATGTCAAAAATGGTTCTACAAAGCCATGTCAAAAAAATATTGTTACTACTCCTGAATGGATGGTGAATATGAATGGATAGTCTTTTACTGTAGTTTTCTTATGATGGTATGCAATATGGCCACCAGGGTAACCATTTTGAAATTCTGGTTGTTGCTGCTTTTAAATGGAAAGTCATATCAAAATGGGTTTTCACAGGAAGATTTTTTTCTGATGTCTGGTTGGTCATAAATGAAAAGGCACAGATTTGGCCTCCAAAATGGCTACCAAATTAGCCATCTTGAAAATCTTCTGTCTGCTGTTCCTCCAAGCTGGATAGCTATATCTACCCAGGATTTTCACTAGAAGACTTCTTGTGATATCTTGTTGGAACTAAATGAAAATGCTGCTGTGCTTGCATCCAGTAGTGCCACCTTGACAGCTTTCCTGAAAATCTTTGATAGCTACACCTCCATAACAGAAAATTATATTGATATGGAGTTTCTGTCAGAAGATTCCTTATAATATCTGCATTAGCCATGGGCAACAATCTGCTATGTCCTTTTATCTTTTGTGATTGCATGTGCCGAGATTTCATTTCTCATGAATATGCATAAACTTGCTTGACCATCCACTGCAAGAGTTAGTCAAACTTTCTCTCCACTATGGCATGACATGACCTTTCACTGTTTGAGAGAACCAATCAATGTTACTCTTCCACATACAAATTGATGAAACAGACCCTTTTATTGATGTGTAGGTATGTGTGTGTATGTGTGATTTGGATTTGTAATGTAGCTTTAACAGTTTTTCAGTCATATCACTATGATGCTTGCAATGTGGCTGATGGTTGAGTTTATTAGTGATGTCTAGCACTGGGGAATCATGCCGCAGACATGTAGCATCATGCCGACCTAGACACATTATCCTGACATTGACCAGTCCTAGCACTAACCTCTTAATGATGAGCACCAAGCAAGACAGGTGCTAGTACCATTTTTATATGTCTTTGATATGACTCAGCCAGGGTTCAAACCGACAACCTCGTGTATCAGCATCATATTGATGTATAGGATATTGTTGCATTGTCCTGTCAATAATGTATATTTATATTTATTTAGGTGTACTCATGAATAATGAAGAAATCCCATCATGAGCAGCCATAGGTCATGAAGATTTGTCATGAACAAACATTGCAGAATGTCACATTACCAGTGAAGATGCCTTTACTACCATATGACAAAATATGGTGGGCAATGCCTATGCACTATGCTAAATATCATCAAAGAGTGTATATTTCTGGATGTAACTATTTTTATGATTCCACTACCATTGTGTCATTTGATGCCATGATATTGGCACATGTCATTATGTAATAAGCATACCAGTTTGAATTCATAGTGTAACATTTTGATAGAGATGCTCTATCCTTGAAAAAATATTTTGACGAGATTTTAATGACTGCTTCATTTGATTAGTGGATAGAGTGTCCACCTTGGATGTGGAGGTTGCAGGTTCAAACCCCCAGTCAAGTCATACCAAAGACATATAAAAATGGTCTAGCAGCTTTCTCTCTTGACTCTCAACATTGTGAGTTTAGTATTAGGACCTAGTACACTTATAAGTTTCCAATTTAAAGCGTTAATGCACTTTCCTGGCACACACACAAGGGAACTTTATTCAGTTGCCCTTTCCTAGTCCAGTCTGTTAATGGGCTGGCAATAGCTGCAAATTGGAATAAATTTCCTGTACAACCCAATTAAACTTAGGAAAGATCTTACTTGTTTCTTGGTTTTTGACCTAGGTGCATCTCTGATTGCTCCTATTTTGTTTGGGTGAGTCTTTAACTGACCTAGTCCACTTACAAGATGGCCCAAACATTCTGGGTTAAAATATCCTATACTACATTTGGTGGGCCTAGCTGTAAGATTGGCAGTGTGAAGTCTATCAAACAAATCCCTTAAAGCCTTAACATGATTTCATCCCAGGAATATGTATAAACAAAGATATCATCTACAAAACTATCAATGTTTTCCATACCATTTAATAGTTTGCACATGGGATGAACATATGATGCACCAGCATTGACTAAACCAAAAGGCATGACTTTAAATTGATAAAGACCATTGGGAGTCATGAATACCATTAACTCATGGGCATTATCAGCAATTGGTACCTGTCAGTAACCCATGTTAATGTTTAACTTGGAAATGTATTTATGACCTGCCAACATTGAAAATAAGCTTTCTATATCTGGCATTGGCTCTGCATTGAATATGGTGATTTTGTTCAGTTGCCAAAAGTCAATGCAAAAACAGTTTTTCCCGTCTTTCTTTCTAACACAATGGGGGACAAAAATGGGGAACTGGAAGGTTCGATTACTTTCTGGGCTAACATTTTTCCCACCTTTTTATGGTCATCCATGCATTAAAGTGAATTGGATATCCTTTTATCCTGATTGGTTCTGTGGTATTCAACTTGATCTCATGTTGAATCAATCCAGTATGGTCTGGTTTGTCCATAAACACATCCGGGTATTTGGACAAAACCTCCAAGATATGTGTACACTGACCCTAGGATAATCTGGGTATATACATTGATTTGGTTTATACCTTCTTTCCCTAGGTCAGTAGGGTATTCAAGGGTCATTTCAGTACTGAAGACAAATTCCAATTCATCACATGACCTAACCTCTATCATTCAAGACCCCTTTATCAATTGTTTGACTAGGTCTTTCTATGTAGAGTTTCAGCATTTTGGTTTGAAATATTTTGGACTTACCTTCCATGTCAATGATGTAATCCATTTTACCTTTCACTTGTTTGCTTTCATACAGCCCCTTCCATTGGACTAGCAGCTTTTTTTATTTGTACGCAGAAGCACCAGCTCTTGATTACCTATATCAAACTGACTGCTCCGCATTCCTTGGTTGTAGTACTTCGTGTACTTATGACTAGATTTCACAACTTCATCTTGCATCCTTCGTACTCTCTAACCTTTTGTGCAAATCTACAATGTATTGGTAAGTGGTCTTGACTTCTTCACTCCCGACTTTGTCTGACCACAGTTTGCATATTCTAGGACCATGAACTGTCATATCGAAGAGTTGTAAAATGGGGAGAAACCTAAACTTTCATGATGAAGCTCACGATACATGAACAGAATTGCATTCAGATACCTACCCCGATCCTTACCACACACATCCATTGCAACATTTGCTTCAATGTCTCATTACATTTCTCTACCAACCCATTGTACATAGGGTGGTAAGGTGTTTCGCACAACTATTTAAGGGCCAACTAATTTCTGCCATGAGATCCAAGGTAAATTGTGCTCCACAATCTGTAAAAACCTCTTTGGGCACTCTAACCTGGCTGAATATGTCTATGAGCACTTTGGCTACATGTTCAATTTCTATTGATGGCAAAGCTATGGCTTCAGGGTACCTAGTTGCGTAATTTACCAGTGTTAAGATGTATCAATTTTTCTGATTGGTATGTGAAAATATGGGTCCTACAATGTCAAAGGCCACTCTTTTAAATGGAGTATCTATCAAGGGCATCTGACTTAACAATACTCTAGTTATCTTTTCCTTAGAGACTGACTCCTGGCAAACATCACACGAATGACAGAGCCACACTACATTGCTATTTACACTGGGCTAATAGAATTATCATATTACCCTATCATTTGTTTTCTTCACACCTAAATGACCTGCCATATTCAACTTGTGCATGACCTTGAGTTCATGTGACCTGAATTTCTGGGGAACAACTAGTTGTAAGAATTTCCAACCATCAGCAGTAGTATATTCCAATTACATTAAATATTTACAATGAAGAAATCTAGAGGACCCCCCACCCTATTTTTATACTTCCTCACAGTAACTGACAACATTTTCTCCAGAGTCACTTTTAAAGACTTGTCACATTCTTTCTCATTCAGAAATTCTTCATGGGAGATATCAGTAATGGCTTTTGGTACTTTTAATTTATGTAGAGGCTTGTTATCTTCCTTTATCTGGTTTGCACTTTTTGGATGAAGTCAGACATGGTTGGGAGTCTAGATCCCAGTACTTTGCCAATTGTAAGTTCATAAATCAGATTGGATATGGTTAGAAAAGGTGTTTCGATAAATGTCCTTGCAACCGGAATGTGGTTGATGGTTTGTTCCAGTAGCATACAAAGTGATGTAAATCCTAGCAATTGGTCATCACAGATGAGGCTCCATTTCACAACTACACTAGTGCACCCTGCGTTTTGTTAAACGGTCACTTTTTGTCCATTGACAGTACTATTCGCCATTGGTACTCCTGCCTTGGGGAAAAATACACATGCCAATAAATTGGATAGTGTTGCAATCAATCCCTGCATGCACCACTGGCTCATACACTGCTTCCCTGTTAGCCTGCTGGGAAACATTGAGTTTTTCATCTACCAAATGTTTGTCTTCAATTTAGGACAGTTGGGGCAAATATGACCCAACTTCTTGCAAGTAAAACAGTGCTTGTCCCTATGCATTCTCTGGTTATCTCTACCAGGTTTTTCGGGTTCCCTGGGTTTTTGGTCCTTAGCCTGATGACCACTTTTCTGTCTCACTAGATGACATTCTGAGAACCTCCCGGGCTTCAGTAAATAAGTCTGCTGTGTGGCCATGTCATATATATTCATGAAGGACCTTTCCTTCAAGAATAAATATAAGTCCTTGCCATAAGTTGTTAATAGCTGGTCCCGAAGCAAGAAATTGATAAGACCCTGAAAATGCCAATACGACTTTACCCAATTCCACCCATTACTGCAAGTAATTGCACGTCTTACTGATGAATCAAGTGAATGTTTCACTTCTCTCGGGTTTGCAATACTTGAACTTCTTGCAAAACACTTGCTCGGTAAGCTCGTATTTATTCAGAAGTACTTTTTTTAATGTGAGGTAATATGGTGAATCAGCAGCAGGTAAACAAGAATACACATCTAATGCTTTACCCTTCAACAATGTGCTAAGATGAAGCGACCAATCATGTTATCTTTGTTGTCTTTAAATGGAGGCAATTTTGTACCTCAGTTTAAAATCATGTTTCCCCTTCCTCAGAATTTCTTTGATGCCCCCTCTTCCTATTTCTATCTTCTATCTCCAAAGCTTCAAATATCACTTATTTTTCCCTTTCTACTTTCCTATCATCTACTTCTTTTTTGCAGTTGTACCTTATACCTTTCTGCTTGCTTTTCTAATTCTATCCTTTCCCTCTTTGCTTCCTTTTCCAAATCTATCCTTTCCTCTTCAGTCTGTTTTTCTAATTCTATCTTCTCCTCAGCCTGCTTTTCTAATTCTGTCTTCCCCAATCTCCAATTCAATCTTTTCTCTCTTGAAAGCCATTTATCTTTCTTTGGCTTCCCACTTGGCTTCCCTTTCTATTTCCCTCTGGTCCCTTTCCCTTGCCTGTTCTTCATGAACAAAGTTTTTCAGAGACTTCCCCTTGAAGCCAAACTGTTTCCCCAGTTCCACAAGTTCTTTCATTGATGACATTTAAAAAATCTGATAAGACCAACCTAAAGTACAGTATTATACCAAAAGGTGTAATTACTATAATTTAAACAAACAAACCATATTTTCCTTCTTGGAAACCAACACAAATGTGAAATGTGTACAAAAAATAAAGTAATGTTAAATGGCTACTTAACTTCACTGTCTTGTCAAGAGTCTGAAACACACAAAAAGTCTTACAAGAATAATGAAACAATAACAGTGCTCTGTTAAATCCAAAATGATTCCGTTTCTGACACCATTTGTAACAAGATAACTGAGATGGATTTTGGATTCACAACAGAACACTTTTGATGTTGACACAAATACAATGTTTATTGATGTATGACTTGAATGACAAAAGAATATTAATTAAGAAGTGCATGTGTAAGATCCAAATATTGGACAAGTTAACATAATCCACACCAACCTAATAATGCAACAAATATAAATAAAAATAAATGACCTTACACAGTACAAGAAAAAAGGTGAACAATTCACAATAATTTCATACAATGAAATGAATGACCAGTTTTACTCAAAGGCAAAAATAATGTATTCACTCAAATAGTAAAATCTGATGTATTGTACTCAAATAGTAAATTGAACGAATTGATTGGACAGATATCATCCAAAACTATCTTTACTCTTCCAAAACCCTGGGTATAACAAAACTCCAAACCCCAAAATTACATGCATGGAGTAACACAAAAGACTCTTGTCATTATTATACTTGGCTACCAGTCACACTGGTCAGTCAAGCAAGCATTATTATAGGTAGTCACCAACCACCATTCAATTCCTTGGTCAATCAAGTGCCCACTAATTCAGTCAGCAATGCCTGATCACCTGCAACATAACCAGCAACACTGTTCACTCAGCTCTATGACTGATTCAGCTTTGCAGCTGCTATGGTCAACTTTTTAAGTTTAGCTCTGTAGCTTGTACCACATCAACTATGATGAGCATGGATCACTCTGATCAGCAGGAATCACTACAATCAGCTGAAAATACATCTAACACCATGTACTATGCTGACAGGCATATATGATAACACGTTATGATGTTATATAAGGTAAGTTATACAAATTACAGTATTGGTACAACATTACAAAACAACAGGTTCAGAAGTGAACCTGTGTCCGATAAGATTCCTTTGGAACTAAATGTTTCTTAATAAAATGCCAGTTTATATTGCTAATATAAATTTCTTGTTAAGTCACAAACAAGGATAGAAAATACATGCATTACACTATGCAAGCCAAAACTAAATTGAAAACATACAAAAATAAATGTGATAGTACATGTACATACATTAGCTATAACTTACAAAATAGATAAGAAATAATATTCATTATGAAATTAACAAATAACTTACATACCTCTACAGCTGAAGATGTGCAAGTCTTTAAAGTATACTGCTTACTAATAAGACTTTCCATAATGTGATGATATCACTTTATGGTGAGGCATTTATACACAGATGATACCTGGATGAATTCTGTTTTTCCTATCAAAAGCACTTTGCACATGTGGCAGGGATGAACCAAATTCACTATTTCAAAATATTGTACAACATAAATCACCCTCGGGTATCCTTGTATACATGAAATGAAACCTGAGTACATGCATTTAATAAATAATGGGATTTATTAAATTCCATGACAGTAGTGAAAAAGTGTAAAACATTATGGGTGAGTACATGATATAACTATGTCTCAAAGAGCAGTAGTACTAAATTAATCAAAATCATAAAAATGATTGTTTCTTTAGATGTTTACTTAGAAGCTTTCTGAAAGGTTGGCATGAGCTATGCACACATACATACATACATACATACATACATACATACATACATACATACATACATACATACATACATACATACATACATACATACATACATACATACATACATACATACATACATACATACATACATACATACATACATACATACACACTCACATACACACATATATCAGTCATTGCAACTTTCACACAGTGTTAACTTATGTCTAAAGTTTGATGTTTAATACCATTTATAGGCTCAACACTATGTTCAGTTATATTAGCAAGAATGTATTTATTTTCAAAATTGCTCATATCATTTTCTTGACATGACTGATTCTAGTCATGGAAATATAACATATGTAATATGAAAATTAACTGTGGTTTCTTGGCATTTACCACTATATTAGATTGGATTTTGCTGGGATTCAAAAATGTATTAGCAGATTTTTTTCACTTTTGACAGCTCATCAGATATCCACATTTAGAGGATCACCAGATGCAGTAGTTATTGGATTAGTGGTCGGATTAATTATTACTGGAATTCTTGGTAAATTAATGCATCAAGTAACTAACTCCTTAATATTACATTTTTCTGTTCTCTCATTCACTTACCATTCACTACACATTGCCTATTTTCCCTGTCTCTAAATTTATTTGCCAATTCATGAATTATCAAAAAGATGCACAATGCTGGGTGTATTGCAACCCACAGAATCATTAAAACATTTTTATGTTATATAAAGTTAAGAATGTCTCGAGGAACTGCATACATATTGACAAAATGAATCTATGTTGTTATATTTAATAAAAGAAGGTTTTTGTTTTTGGAGAAAGAAAAAATAGAAGCACTGAATTATTTTATGCACATCCAGATGTTTCAAATTATACTTCATTTTATTAGCACTACATGTACTGGAAATTTAGTTATAAGAGAAATAGAATTGGCCAGTGCATCCTCCCACATCTTAATAAAGGCAGAACAGGCCCATGCATCCCCCCACATGTCCTAGTGAGACCTAGAATTGGCCATTGCATCCCCCACATGTCCTAATGAGAATTAGAATTGGCCATTGCATCCCCCACATGTCCTAATGAGAATTAGAATTGGCCATTGCATCCCCCCCACATGTCCTAGTGAGACCCAGAATTGGCCATTGCATCCCCCACATGTCCTAATGAGAATTAGAATTGGCCATTGCATCCCCCACATGTCCTAATGAGAATTGGAATTGGCCATTGCATCCCCCCACATGTCCTAGTGAGAATTAGAATTGGCCATTGCATCCCCCAACATGTCCTAGAATTTGCCATTGCATCCCTCCACATGCCCTAGTGAGACCTAGAATTGGCCATTGCATCCCCCAACATGTCCTAGTGAGACCTAGAATTGGCCATTGCATCCCCCCACATGTCCTAGTGAGACCTAGAATTGGCCATTGCATCCCCCAACATGTCCTAGTGAGACCTAGAATTGGCCATTGCATCCCCCAAAATGTCCTAGTGAGACCTAGAATTGGCCATTGCATCCCCCAACATGTCCTAGTGAGACCTAGAATTGGCCATTGCATCCCCCAACATGTCCTAGTGAGACCTAGAATTGGCCATTGCATCCCCCAACATGTCCTAGTGAGACCTAGAATTGGCCATTGCATCCCCCACATGTCCTAGTGAGACCTAGAATTGGCCATTGCATCCCCCAACATGTCCTAGTGAAACCTAGAATTGGCCTTAGCATCTGCCAACATGTCCTAGTGAGACCTAGAATTGGCCATTGCATTCCCCAACATGTCCTGATTGACACAGATTAGGTAAATGCATCCTTCTGTTTTCTTCAAAGAGATGCAGATGAGGTCATTGAATCCTTCCTCATGCCTGAATCATTGCAGAATTTGCAAATGCATTCTCTAACATGTCCTAATAAACATTAAATAGGCCAGTGCATCCCCAATGTCCTAAGAAAATGAAAATTACAAATTTGTTTCAACAACTACTATGGGCACCTTATTTACTATACAATATGGGCCTGATCTAAAATTAAATGGTTTCTGGGCATCAGTCTGATTTTTTAGCAGTATCTAAGAGACATAGAATAGGCCAATGCATCGTCCTATGTGGAGGTTTGAAACAAAATGTAGAAAAAGAGGTTTCTTCCATTTTGTAGATCACATCTCACTAATATTCAATGGCAGTTGTAGCAAATTGTTCTGTGTTTGAGCAAGGGAAAAATGATCATGAGAGAAGGTTGTGTCATCAATGTAGTGATCTGTTGTAGTAATCATTTATGCATGTAAAGAGAAGATTATTTGGGAAAGATTTGAAATAAGAGGAGGGTGAAGTGTTCAACCCTATGGAAGATTGTATTGCACAATTTGTTCATTGGAATGTGATTCATTCATGGTGACGTTTTTGTATCTTCAAGTAAGATAGGGTGAAAACCATTTTGCAGTTTCTCCAATGTGATGAATTTTAAGTATATCAAGAGTAATGTTGTCATCTACTAGGTGAAAAAGCTTTCTTGAAATCTACAAAACAGTGCCTGCCATCTTTTTTTTGTCTAATCTGGCTTTTTTGAGAAATTTATCTGTTACTGAAATTAAGTATTTTCTCATGAGTGATTTGATCTGAACCTGACTGCATTTGGTGGAAAGTCTGTAACAGGAAATGAAATCCATAAGATCGTCATGTACATTTTTCTTCCAATTTGGAAAGAGTGGAAAAAATTAAAACAATCAAAAATTGATTCATTGTTTGTGCTAATGGTCATAGCCTATAAGAGTCATTTGTCAGTATGTTAGCACAAGTATCCACTTTTATACTTGGTCTTAAATTAAAAAGGTGTTGCTCAGGTATCCAATGTGGCCACTAGAGTTGACATTTTGAAAACCTCTGAAAATGTCTTTCTTCTAATTCTTTTTCACATAATAATTTGAGTTCTCTATTATTAGCAAACTTTTGTAAATATTTTGCCTGTTGGGGTAATGTAAAATCTTACTAATTTTGGGGTCAAAGGGTCAAGGTCACTTTGACTTAAAGAAGAACACTGATTTAGGATTAGTGTCATTGGTTTTGCACCAGACATGGACCAAACTCTTGTACATGATTGCACTTGGAATATGGAAGAAACCCCATAGACTTTGACTTCAAAAGGTCAAGATTACTTTGACTGCAAAATAACATTAGTTCTACATCATAAAAAAGAAACCTGTTGATTTTAGGGTCAAAACAGTAAAATGTCATTACAACTGAAAGACTTCTTTTTCTGTAAAATAAATTTAGATCTTCAGACTCAGCTGAAAAAGAGACTAGAATAATTTCTTGAGGCAAAAATTAATTCTATATATGGTGTGAATATGAGTGATTTTCATTTTACCTTCTGATTTGGAGATGACCATCAATTGAAAAATAGCCTTTGAGTTGTGACAATATATCCCCATATATGTTTCTCTCAGATCAAATATCCCATAAGTTATTTTTGTATTGACACATTACTGACTATTTCCTTGGATTCTAATTGAGTAGCATATTCAAAGATAGAACCAATTTGACATAAATTCTTATCCGTTGTTTATAACTGGTTCAATTTAAAACTTCTTGTAATGGGTAGACTCAACTGGCACAACATATTATACAAATATCCACTGCTTTGCATTGAATGCTGTATGTTGCAAAGGGACTTGAAAGACAAAATAGATTACCACTGACCTTCTTTGTTTTAATTTTAATAATAAGTTGTTGTTGTTATAGGGTTTAACACCATTTTTCAGCACAAGATAGGCTATACATGGCTGCTAGTATTAATGGTGGAGAATGAACCCTGGAAAACCCTGGGAAGAACCACCGATGCACAAGAAGCTAATGGCAGGCTTTCTCACTTACCCATGTTAGCCGAGTCCAGACTTGAACTCACACAGACAAAGGTGAGATGGCATTGATCTGTAATGGTCAGCGCTTTAGACCACTCTGGGCCCCAATGATAAGTTGTTGAAATCTATGGGAATAGACATACACCATTAATGTGATCTGGATCATACAAACATAAGTATTCCTAATTTTTTTAATGTTTAATGGAACCATCAATCAGAACAGTTTCCACAACAACCACAGACTTGCAAATCATTGAGTGAAGAGGTTAAAGGTGAACTGAATAAAAAACAATACAGTTGAGGAACATAAGGGATAGAGACTTCACTATTTTTGCAAAGTTCATAAATGCTTACTTTAAACACTGGTGTTATTTCTTTACAAGAGAAAAATTCACATTTAAAAATTAATAACTTTTGTTTTAGAAAAAAGACTAAATTTATTTTTTTAATATAAAGACTTTCTCATTCATTCAGTAAATGAGAGAAAAAATGTGCAGCAATATCAGTTTTCTTTCTAAATTTGATTGTGTAGGTAGATTATAAACAATAATTTATTCTGTTATGGACCTCTGAAATGTTCCTTGTTGACTGTAGTAAATCACACACACACACACACACACACACACACACACACACACACACACACACACACACACACACACACACACACACAGACATATAGAGAAATAGATACATGCCACATACATGCAATTAGATGCCTCAGTATATATAACACTTCTTTTCAAACAATACTTTAACTTCTCATATATTTATCTGTAAAAAGTAGTAATTTCTCTATTATTTCTGACCCAAGCTTGAGCCCTGGTTATATATATCAGAGACCTCAACTAAACTTTGTGATTGCTTTCACTTAGAGTAAAGTAGAACCAATTGATTTTGGTATCAAAATGTGAAAGGTCAAAATTGCCCCTACTGAATGAAGAAAAATTGTTTCAGCTCTCAACCACATACCTTCATCAAAGGATCAAAAAGGTCAAAGAATATAGAGTACTGTGAATAAATGAAGAAAAATTGTTTTTGCTTAAAAATTTTAATTTTAGACCATGTTTGTGAAAGGCTTGAACTTAAGCTATGGAAGACACCTACTGATTTTGGCTCCAAAGGTCAGGGTCATTATGACCCAAAGATGCATTCTGTACAAAGACTTTTCTATAAGTTCCTTAGCCAAACCTTGTGGATGGCTTGCACTTAAGGTAATGAAGGAACCTATATATTTTGAAGTCTAATGGTCAAAGATCAGGCAGCAGTTAGGTATTGGACCTATGCTAGGAGTGTGCTTATAGTCCCAGTTATTGAATATAGTGGTGTACACCATCAGGAGTCTCCCTGGCCTGCCTGTACAAAATTTTCAATATGGAATGGATATGGAATCCATATGTACTTTTACAGAAATATCGATATGGAAATGTTATGGATTCCTTACATACTCCATATGGAAAATCTCATGGAATATGCAAATTAGTCCATGAGATCTGTAGGTTGTCCATATGGAATAAAATTAAATTTCCATATTGATTTGGTCTGGGGCTTAACGCCATTTTTCAGCACATGATAGGCTATACATGGCGGCCAGTATTAATGGTGGAGGAAGAAACCGGGAAATTTGCGTAAAGAAGCACCGACCCACGAGAAGCTACTGGCAAGCTTTTGCACATATCCACATTCACTGAATCTTAGACTCAAGCCCACACAGACAGAGGTGAGATGGCAGTGATTTGTAACAGAGAGCACTTTAGACCACTCGGGGCCCATATTGAATTGGGCAATAATCCATATGGAATTTGTGAATAATACATATGGAATTTGGAAATATACCATATGGAATTTGGTAATAGTCCATCCTGTCCAAAATTTTCCAGGCAGATTAAGGTATTTTTCAGATAGGTTTCTTAAGCGTTCGATCATTGTATTACTATTTACTGAAGTTTTAGTAGTTTTTCAGACATTTCAAAAGGTTTCAAATAAATAACATATGAATTAATCAGGAATTTATTAATCAAGGTGATATTTCAGTGTATATTAAAAAAATTATACAGATGTTGTAATTATATGACATCCAAGGCAAAAAATATGGAAGTTAATACCAATACTAATACTAATAATAACATTGTTATTTAGAGAGGGTAACTCAGTTACAGAGCTAATCTAACTTGATGCCTTTTATCCATTACATAATGGATATACAATATATACAGTATATACAGCATGTGAAGAATCTGGCTTGACTCCAAATAATTGATTTTAAAAATCAAGTATCAATCCTGGAACATATTCACAGGCATCTGTGAATACATAAACCTATAAAATATTATCCTGCATTGAAAAATTCAACTTTAAAAAAGATGCAAAATTACAGAAAAGCATCCATTTGAGACATTAATTATGAAAAGAATAAATGCTATGACCCTGCCTTATGTCACTGTTGTTCTGCAGACTTGATCTTTTGTTAATGTACAAATTATGATGTTGTTGTGGTCTCTAGAATTTGTCCTTGTTCCATAAACAAACATTTATAGTGGTAAAATTACTCTTGTTGTACAGTTAATTCTAACACACCTAGAATATTTTGATGATGTACACAATAATGCCGCTCACAATATTGAAGGATGATTCTACTTTTGTGCCCAAAACATTCCAAATACATTCCCATCAACTTTGCATTCAAGCTATTCTCACTGCCACACAATTTTCAAATGGTTATTCAAACTCGTATCCAGCTCAAAAATACGAATTGCCATGCTAAGCAAGCATGCTTATTCCCATCAGTTTCCATTAACACGATGATTCATTTAGTAAGTACAAAATTTTGACCAATCAGAAAGCTTTTTACAACAATTATCTATTAAATAACAAAACAGAACAAATGCTTTTTAGAAAGCTCATTGCGGAATGGCATAAAAAAGTGTCGGAGGCAATATTAAAAAGGGGTCCATATTGAGGAAAATTAGATTCAGTTTAAGAGAAAGCAAAATTCTGATTTAAAATGGAAAACAAGAAAACTTGTTTGAAGGCAGTTAAATACAATCGAAGTTAAACAGAAATACAACAACAAGAACAATTGTGAAAAAGAAATATAACAAGGAAATATTTAGAAAGAAGTTATTGTGTCCAAAATGAACAATAAAATTACAGCTATCAGAAACAGGAAATATAAATGTTGCTGAAAAATCATTAAGATTGTACAAGAAAAAAACCTAAATTTTATTATATCTAATTGATATTTTTTATTGAAAGTCAGTGATATTACAATCACAAAAGATCACTATATTTTCAGATTGTTTGACAAACATATTTTCGGAAATGTTGGCAGTCAGTGACATTTCAATCACAAAATTTCACTGATATTTTCAGAAATTTTGGTTAAAATCTCCTAAAATACCATAATTCTATTGAAACAAAGGACATTTGAGTGAATGTAAAAAAATATTCACAGTGAATTTGATGAGATTCCAGTCACATTTTCAGCTAAAACATTAAGTATCAACATATAATTATTGATTTATTAAGTGCATAAGAATTTGTACTACTAGATATTAATATTCTGATCATGTTTACATTTTCTCTACTTTTTTGGTCATATTTAAATATGTGGAAATAAATTTAAAAAAAACTGATGATACAAGTTCTTCTTCAAATTTATATGAGTATATATTCATCCTTCCACATCAGCAACACTAACATATACATGTACTTCAACTCCCACCAGTATTTCTATATGAATCAGATAGTAAATTCTTCAGAGAGCATTTTCAATGATACTATAATGAGCCTTCATTCCATATGAAAAAAGTGCTTATGGATTAAAGTTCCAACTTTATTCCTGATGGAATTTTCACTTGCTGTGAAGTACTTATGGAATTGATATGGAATAATTTGCCTGATTGCATAAGTTTTTCAGTCCATATCTCTTCCATACAGATTTTTGAGTATTCCATACAGAATCCATGAGAAATTTCTGTATGAGAAAGAAGCAAAGGACTACTGGTCTACTCACCATACACTACAGGTCTTGTTCTGCTGTATTACCATGGTAATAGGTACATCATGGTCTGAAAATTAAATCTCTCCTTAATTTATGCCACATTCCTTCAGTTTTAAGGCCCTCTGACATGAGTATCGAGATATACTTTTGCCACATTCATTGGCTGTCAATGTATTCTTTATGGAATGAAGGTACTCACATGATGGTACTTTACCTACCAATTGGAAAATTCTTTATCAGTGGTATTAATTAATTAGCTTATCACCACATTATTCAAATAATATGTATATGATCATTTCCAAAATGTAAATCAGTAATTAATTAATTAATTAATTAATTAATTCTAAGTAGTAATAACCTTTACCTGGGGAAATGACAGAAACATGTAAATATTGAAGCCAAGTGTCTGGCAGCCATCTTGAAGATTTCATCTGTTATTGATATTTTTTTATTGTTAACATTATTAGTTTTTTTCCCCAATTCTACCATCACCTTAATCATAATTATTATTATTATTTCATTGTCCCCTGTTTATGGGAGGTTTTTGCCTTGATGCAGATAGCATTCTGTTTATGGTAAGAAGGATAAATCAGCATTAGTGAAACACATATAATTATTTTATGCATGATTACTTGACATAATATATGGTGGTCACTGTTCAATTGACATCCACTTAAATTGCAATGGTTGACTTTAACATCATAATGTGAACCCTCCAAACCATTTTTGTATAATAAATCAATGTGCAGCAAGATATAGTGACTTCCATGTATATATATATATATATATATATATATATATATATATATATATATATATATATATATATATATATATGTGTGTTTATATATATATATATATATATATATATATATATATATATATATATATATATATATATATATATATATATATATATATATAAGGTGGATAAAAACAAGTACATCTTGAATTTAAGACTTATGGATGGGCAACAATTGACCTTTAAATATTTGGGTAATAATGGAAATAAATCTAAACCTCAGTGTTGGAGGTACATGTGACATTGTTAATTTATGATTTTACTTTCTTCAGGACTGGCGTTAGGCTTATGGGTATGGCACAGAAGAAAAAAAAATAACAATGGTATGTAATTCTGATATACTGTGCTTAACTTAAAGTTCCTAATTGAGTGTTTAAAATAAAGGTTAAATGTAAAAAAAAAATTTCATGTGTAGGAACTGTGAAAGAGAGTGAGAGTACCACAGCAGCCATATTGAAAATGTTGTTATGGCTGCTCCTTTTGAATGGAAGTCATATTGCCACAAGGATTCTATTAGGAGACTTCATGTGTAGATGGTATTAAAGAGGAATGGTGACAAATATATCACAGTGGCATCCCTCTTGGAAATCTTGCTATGTTAATTCTCAAAAATTTAAAGTCGTATTATTAGGGGATTCCCTCCAGAAGACTTCTTATAATGACATCCAAATGAAAATGTGCCAAGCTGACATCAAATATGTCTACCATAACAGTAAAGATGGTTTCAACTCTCAGCTTTTAAAAGGAAGAAAGTCTTGCCTTGAATTCAGGGAAATTCTTTTTGATCAGTAGAGCATCATTCTTGTGTGGGGAAGCATTTGGCAGAGGTTATAAACATAGCACTGAGGCTGCTGTGATACTTCAGCCACAGGAATAACTCTGGCTACTTTCTATCAAAATCTCTAGCTTTCTTTGGCAGGTTACACTTTTCATTATGCTTATACTTTGACATGCTGAGTAATGCTCTCTTAAAATCAAGACTGTTAATGATTTTCTCATTTACGCATATATAATTTGACCAATTAAAATGAAACCTTAAGAATAACAATGAAACAACATTGCTGAAAAATCTTTGAAATGTCTTGCACTGTTGTTCACTAAAAGATTAAGTTGCTGGTCTTTGCTCCTGTTTAATCAGCCAACTGCGATGAGAATATCTTTCAGATAGTGTGGACCTATAACGAGCTTAGTTGGTGACACTTCTGACATAAAAATAAAGTGTAAACTTGACCTAGTTACGATTAATTAGGTTTAGTCAGTGACACCTTTATTGATTGTCTAACAATGAAATAATCTGTAAATTAGACATAGTGACTTTTGAATTTGCATCATAAAAATGTTTATTTTACTGTTTCATGGATAAAAAAATTAGACAATTTTGATGTAACTATATTCTGGAATATTCCATGACACAAGTCTGGTTGATCAAAACTTGTGCCAGTCAAAAAGTCAAAACCTTTTGAACTTCCAGTTGTGTCTGGCAAATACAGGGAATTTCAGGTAGTGTTTTGTATATTGAGTTTAATACCATCATTTGGCACATGATAGGCTATACATGGGAGCCAGTTTATTGGTGGTGGATGAACCTAAGAAAACCCAGAGAAGAACCACTGAACTACTGACAATATAAGCTGAGCTTAGTCTCAAACTCAATTGGACAGAGGTGAAATGTGAGTGATCTGTAAGGGCGACCACATAAGACCACTCTGCCACCGAGCCACATGTAAGATCACTGCCATCCAGCCACACATAAGACCACTCTGCTACCCAGCAATACATAAGACCACTCTGCCACACAGCCACACATAAGACTACTCTGCCATCCAGCCACACGTAAGACCACTCTGCTACTCAGCAATACATAAGACCACTCTGCCACACAGCCACACATAAGACTACTCTGCCATCCAGCCACACGTAAGACCACTCTGCCATCCAGCCACACATAAGACCACTCTGCCATCCAGCCACACATAAGACCAATCTGCCATCCAGCCACACATAAGACCACTCTGCCATCCAGCCACACATAAGACTACTCTGCCATCCAGCCACACGTAAGACCACTCTGCTACTCAGCAATACATAAGACCACTCTGCCACACAGCCACACATAAGACTACTCTGCCATCCAGCCACACGTAAGACCACTCTGCCATCCAGCCACACATAAGACCACTCTGCCATCCAGCCACACATAAGACCAATCTGCCATCCAGCCACACATAAGACCACTCTGCCATCCAGCCACACATAAGACTACTCTGCCATCCAGCCACACATAAGACCACTCTGCCATCCAGCCACACATAAGACCACTCTGCCATCCAGCCACACATAAGACCACTCTGCCATCCTTCCACACATCAGACCACTCTGACATCCAGCCACACATAAGACCACTCTGCCTTTCAGTCACACATAAGACCACTCTGCCATCCAGCCACACATAAGACCACTCTGCCATCCAGCCACACATCAGACCACTCTGCCATCCAGCCACACATAAGACCACTCTGCCATCCAGCCACACATAAGACTACTCTGCCATCCAGCCACACATAAGACCACTCTGCCATCCAGCCACACATAAGACCACTCTGCCATCCAGCCACACATAAGACCACTCTGCCATCCTTCCACACATCAGACCACTCTGCCATCCAGCCACACATAAGACCACTCTGCCTTTCAGTCACACATAAGACCACTCTGCCATCCAGCCACACATAAGACCACTCTGCCATCCAGCCACACATCAGACCACTCTGCCATCCAGCCACACATAAGACCACTCTGCCATCCAGCCACACATAAGACCACTCTGCCATCTAGCCACACATAAGTCCACTCTGCCATCCTGCCACACATAAGACCACTCTGCCATCCTGCCACACATAAGACCACTCTGCCATCCAGTCACACATAAGACCACTCTGCCATTCAGTCACACATAAGACCACTGCCATTCAGTCACACATAAGACCACTCTGCCACCCAGGGCTCTGATTGCAAGAAGCTTGGTATTGATATTGGGCCTCCACCTAGGACTTTTTATATTTAGTTCCTCCAGAGTGAAATGGTACTAGTTAAATGTTAAACAATGCCATCATGGAGATATTCTTTATAATCTTGTTTATCACAACATATAGTTTTAGCATGATGGGTTTTCACTGAAAGATTTTGTTTTAGTTTTAGTTAGCCCTAAATGAATTTAATGCTGACCATATGTCCAGTATATTCAGAATTACTTTCAAATGATATCTATTTGGTCATAATGAAAATGGTGTTACTCAGACATCCAATTTTTTTAAAGATGAAAATGATGTTACATCCCATAGATCTATATCACAGGCTACTTCTCCCAAATGGATGCCTATATGGGCATATTTTCACAAAAGCTCAGTAGCAGCATCTAACTCAGTGAAAATGGTACTCATCTATTCTCTAGCATGGCACCTCAATACTCATCTTGAAAATCTTGTTGTATGATGGTGTCACTGACATAGGAGTTTTGCAAAAAACAATATGCATTTGCTTCTAAATAAAAATAGAACAAATTTTATCACAAACTTAAGAACACTTTTATGAAGGTTTTTTTAAAGACAGACTTAACTGAACTTGGGCTAAGGTCAAGGACATTTCATATTTCTACTTCAGAGAGCTCATGAAAACACTTTATTGTTTATGTACAAAAGAATTTTTGCCTGACCTTGTATTTAGTTGCCTTCTAATAAATGACTGAATCATCAGCACATACTTTTTAAAGTTAGAGATTTTGACTCTGGCATTTAGCTGTAGTGACTTATATACAACTTTGACTTCATGACTTTGAGCTCAATAATTTGATTTTTTTTCAGAGAATGATAAGTATAGATTTAACTAAAAATTTAGCATGTGGGTATATTTAATGCCATTGTTTGAGACAATCAAGTTTAATTGCCTTCAATCCATGGTATCTGGTTAAAGGCCTAAGGCCATGACAAAGAATTTGTTGCTTTTTCACTCTCTTCTGTTACTTATTTTTAAAACATAGACTCATAATACAAGTATGAATGGATTTATTTGAAACCCAATTTGTGTATGTATAAGAAGAATGCATGGATTGATTATTGTTCAGTAGCTTTGATTTTTTCTTCCCCGAAAGTATTAATTATGGAACTACACTTGGTATGTTACAAGTATATCTTGACAAGTTCATTGCTCTTTCTGTCCATTGTATTAGGGTACTGGTCAAAACTATGACACTGCTTTTTGTGATACTGATTATATTTATAAAAAAATGCTTTTGTTAGCAAATTTGATAGGCTGATATTTTCTCAAGAATATCTGAGATGATTTCAATTATCAGCAATTAAAAGAGCAATAAAAGAAGGGATAATATGGACATCTTGTGAATTCTTGCAAAATGTTTTTGGTCAGTAGAGCATCAGTCCTGCACTCGTTTTCAGGATTTTAAAAATTTTTTTAATTTTTAAAATAGTCTCATACTGATTTTTGCCCAAGTATTTGCTAACTTGTTGAAGGGTCATATTCAGTATTTTTATCTTTTAAAATGAGGCCAGGTCAGAAAGTGAAATATATTTTAATCCAAATAGTCATGACAAATGAACATGTAATTATCAAGGATTTAAATAATTAGTCATATTCATTTAGAAGCAGTGATAAATTTCTGTCTTGTGATCTTAAGCTGTAAAAAGATATATAAGTCTGATAAACTAGATTCCAGAATTGATGTTAGAAGAAATGTTTTTGTATGGTTCTGCCTCTACTTTTAATGGTTATTATGATTAAATTGCTTTAGTCAATATAATTTTATAAATGTAGTTTAATCAGAATACTTAAATATTGATATCTAAAATCAAGTTGTGTTATTTTTTGAGGTCCTCCAAATGATGAGGAGCAGGCAGGGCCACTGCAAGACCTGATGACAAACAAAGGTATGGTGATAATAATTGGTTATCACATTTCTGTCAAGTCCATCTTGGCAAAAGGTATGGTCATGATTTTCTTAATTGGTTATCACATTTTTGTTGAGCCCATCTTATAAAAGGTTGACTGAGCAGTGTTTGTGATGTGATCCTTGTAGTAATTGATACTAAGTTTGTTTGTTAAGGACTTTTCAAGATGCATACTGGTAGGGTGTTTTATTGCTGTTTGCTGAATTATAATAATTTTTTCAGATAAATAATCTTATATGTAACATAGATTAACTTACTTTATATAGGTAGACCAGGAAAAAGAACTGCCAATGGTCATGCTGATGGGCGTGAACAAGTAGACAGGGCTAATGAACATCTTGTCCATGAGGAAGTTAACAGTGAATTTCAAGATGCCTCTACTGTATCAGGTGCAATATGCCTTATTATGCCTTAGTTTTAGAATCATGTTGGCCATTGGTTGAAATTCAGTCATGTGACATAAGATTTGTTTTTAATAACTACATTTGATGTTCATAAATTACCCTCAGTGCCATGTTATAGTGCAAACACTCATATTAACCTGCATTTCCCTAGTAATCTCTCTCTTGTTGTTTTAGTACTTAATGTAATGACTAATTCTGCTTGCAGTAGTTCAGAATAGTGCTTAATCACACAGAATAACATAATTGTAAGATTCTGCCATTAATTTCACTTTCTTTTGTAATTATACCAATACAATTATTGCCATGGCAATGGTGTTAAATGATTAAAAATAGTTCAACCAGAGAATATGTCATCTTACCTCAAGCAGAGTTCTCAGGTAACATCACATAACTTTATCACAGATTTGGTATGCTATTGCCTCTAAGGCTTACAATCATTCAAATAAAATTATTACTACTTTTCTCACTGGGAGCAATCTGTAATTGAAAATTAGATTGTTTGAAACTTGTTATCAAGACATATACAAACAAGATAAATCATCAAAACTACATATTGTGTTTGAATTGCATTATTATTTTTTTATTTTCAAACCTTTACAATGACAAGGTAGCCTGCCAAAGGTTTCAATGAAGTGTCATTCATTGTCATCAAATTTCACTTATATTTCTCCATTAATGTTTAAAGTTTACTAAAAATCAAAGAATCCATTTAGAATTTTTTTATATGTACATAACTTGAAAAAAATTAGGTATTTATGATTCAGCAGCTGGAAGAATTTCATTCTAAGAATAATGGTGTGGAAGAATTTCATACTAAGAATAATGGTGTGGAAGATTTTCATACTAAGAATAATGGTGTGGAAGATTTTCATACTAAGAATAATGGTGTGGAAGATTTTCATACTAAGAATAATGGTGTGGAAGATTTTTTTTACTAAGAATAATGGTGTGGAAGAATTTCATACTAAGAATAATGGTGTGGAAGATTTTCATACTAAGAATAATGGTGTGAAAGATTTTCATACTAAGAATAATGGAATAATGGTGTGGAAGATTTTCATACTAAGAATAATGGTGTGGAAGATTTTTTTACTAAGAATAATGGTGTGGAAGAATTTCATACTAAGAATAATGGTGTGGAAGATTTTCATACTAAGAATAATGGTGTGGAAGATTTTTTTTACTAAGAATAATGGCGTGGAAGATTTTTTTTACTAAGAATAATGGTGTGGAAGATTTTGATACCAAGAATAATGGTGTGGAAGATTTTTTTACTAAGAATAATGGTGTGGAAGATTTTCAGAATTCCAATATTTAAGGTTGGGACTTCCAAAAATGATTTTCATGTAGTCCTGAACTTCCAGATTTAGGAAATATTGTTTAAATTGTTATATATGAGTGTTCTAGGCTTTCATAAAAAAAATTGCAGTGCCAGCATTTAAATGACACTGAAATGTTTTTTTCGGTGCCTATCTTTCATTCTAAGGATCTTCATATCTTCTTTAATGTTTGTCCACAAAATATGTATCACTATGATTACTTCCAAGTGTCTATCTGATAAAGGTATTTCACTTGCATCATTAAGAAAAGTTACATACATACATACATACATACATACATACATACATACATACATACATACATACATACATACATACATACATACATACCTACATACCTACCTACCTACCTACCTACCTACCTACCTACCTACCTACCTACACACACACACACACACACACACACACACACACACACACACACATACATACATACATACATGCATGCATGCATGCATGCATGCATGCCTACCTGCCTGCCTACCTACCTACCTACCTAATGACCAAGTTGAAACGTGACATTTTACATTTAAGTTACCCTCAGTGCCATGTTATATTACACTCACACACTCATAAGGGATATATGTACCAATTAAGAGTGAAGTTCTGAAAATGTACAAATGAAAACTTGCACAAATAATTGTTATTGTATTGGTCAATACTAAAGACATTGTCTTTTATTGTTATCTTAAATATGAATTTTATGCATTTTGCATTTTAATAAAATAAAAATTCCTGTTCAGAAGGAGAAGCTACAGAGAATGACCAGTTACTTGAGTCACCAATTGTAGAAGCAAGCCTGTCAACAAAGGGCACAAGACCTGATTTGAGAGGGAATAAAGTTTCAAAAGAAGGTATTTCATTGACAAAGCTGTTGGCATTTGTTCCTTTTCTTTATATAAATAGATACTTGTGAAAACATAATGCAGTTAAATATAAAAACACAATTGAACACCATTCTACATTATGTAAATTCAGAAATAGTTTTAAAAGATTGCTATTTTCTTTTCATGGACTCTAAACAAAATTAAATCCACTGCACAACTGTTGTATTATGATTGGGTGCAGAAATTTATACCCCATTAATAATTTTCAGGGCACAAAGTAACTATCTATATAGTTATACTTTGTATCAATCATATACCATGAGATGTATACATTTTTCGTGAAAAGGAAATAAGGCTTACTGAGTTTCCTTTTAATGAAATCTTTATAGAAGTGGAAAATTTTATATAACAATTGGTATATGATTGATACAGCATACTTACTATACATATATTTTATTATATCACAAACAAATACACATAGATGCCCTTTGAACAGAGTTAAGATTGACTACAGGCAGCTGTGTATTGAATGAATGAACTCCTCACATCCCTGCAGAGTTTTGTGGCTATTCACAAACACCTTTGCATATTGATAAGTTGATTATTTTATTTTATGAGGTTCTATTTTTATTCACATTGATTAAATCAATGTAAGATGCATTTATGATTTAAACATGAAAGATGGTTTTAATGAAGAAAGTAGAGCACTACAAAACTGAACACTCAGCAATTCATGTAGCGGCACATGGAAAAAAGTGTGGCATAGACACTAAGTGAAATGACAAACCAACAAGAGGTTATTAAAATATTTAATTTATTTGAAATTGATCTAAGTAATTATATTACTTTAATTAGCATTAATACTCACAATAAAATTTTTTCTCTTTCTCTCTCTTTGTCTCTCTCTCTCTCTCTCTCTCTCTCTCTCTCTCTCTCTCTCTCTCTCTCTCTCTCTCTCTCTCTCTCTCTCTCTCTCTCTCTCTCTCTCTCTCTCTCTCTCTCTCTCTCTTTTTCTGGTTAGTTTGACTTAACCTTGCTACCATGCATAGGTCCACATACATTGTTGTCATATGACACAAGCAAAATTCCTCTATGCATGGATTTTTGCCATATATATATATATATATATATATATATATATATATATATATATATATATATATATATATATATATGTATATATATATATATATATATATATATATATATATATATATATATATATATATATATATATATATATATATATATATATATATATATATATATATACCCATACATGCATATATAAAATAGGTCATATTCATTCATCTGAATTCATCCATCTGTCACTTACTTGGGTCAGTTTCTTTATACTGGATTTAAATGTCTTGTCATAAATCATCTAATCCATGTGGAATGGAAGTTAGTACTAGAGTATAGACACAAAACGAATTGATAAATTATTTAGGCATAACACTCACTTTTTCTTGTCTACATGTCTAACTCTCGCTGAATGGTGATGAAGTCAACAAATGATGAATGCTTTATTACATCATTGTCAGATTCTTATCAAAATTTGTAAAGTTTATTTATCCACTTCCTGATATGACATGTTTTTAAGTTTAATGAAACCCATCTCTTCTAACATGTTTCAGTAATATAACATCGATGAGTCACATTAATAAAGCCTGTTTCTCTTAATATCTGGCAAATTTTTCTTTTCATTTGAGTCTGGTCCACTACATATGTGTGTTTTAAAATATAATGAATTTGTGATACATCATTTCACATTCAAAAAACCAGTCTGTTGGAACTGTTTCATGCACAGTTACTTTTATGTAGAAAATAAAGAAGTTACTATTATGTAGAAAATAAGGAAAAATGATGGATAAACACACAGCAGCCAATAGTCACACAACATTACCCTTAAACTGTTATTCTGTTTCTCACTTGTTCCAGATGTCTTTGTTTTGAACATGGAAACATGGTTTTAATTTTTGCTTTATAAAAAAAAAATTGACAGTTGCCATGTTGCACATTTTATTACCAGGATTTTTGTCAGTGGGTTTGAACACATTAACAGCTTTACTTTGTATTTGATATCCTTCCAGTAAGTTCAAATACTGAATTTATTGCTCACTGCCAGTTGTGTTTATTCACCACCCAGGGTTCTATTTGTTTGCTATCTGTAATCCTAATTGACACACATGGGCATTGATGTTTGCATGATAAATTGTATCCACAACATTAACTTGCTTTATTTATAACTTTTGTAACCAATGCCAGTGAAAAGATTGTCATTAGCACTCATTTTGAATGTATTTTTGAATAATGTGTTTTATTTGTGAGATGCTGTCATTTAGTTTACCTGAATATAATGCAGTCATAGTTATTTTGCACCTTACATCATGTCATTGATGAATGGCAGGTGCAGTTGATATTTCTCTCTCCCTCTCTTTGTCTCTCACTTCTGTTTTGTTGGATCCAGTTTTAAGAATGATAACATATTCAAACTTTTGAGTGCAACTAAACAGTTCTTTTCTCTATATTCATATCACTGAACAATTTGTTCAATGACAAGAAAAGATAGTCACAGTCCTAACAATTATCTGTAACAAGATATGGCAGACAAAAGAATAAGCTGCCACATGGACTCTATCCTTGGCCATCATGCTTCCCAAGAAATGAAACCTACAGCTATGTCAAAACTACAGAACCATCAGTCTGATCTGGCAGTCACCAAAGCAAAGTCAAACTGAAGATAATTCTCAACAGACTAAAGCCTCAAGCAGATAAAATTATTGCTGAAGAGCATGCAGGCTTCTGAGCAGGAAGGAGCACCAGAGAATAAATCTTCAGTCTCAGACTCCATTGTGAGAACTACTTTCATCAGCAGCAAAATCTATACCACGTCTTTATTAAAAAAGAGCCTTTGAAGGGTATGGTATGCAGCCATATAGGCAACTATGAGGAAGTATAACATTAGCTCAAACATGGTGCATGTTGTTGAGCACCAGTGCTGTCTTCATCAGTGGTTTCAAACAACAGCTGCAGTTAGAGAGGGATGTATACTGTCACCTACACTCTTCAACATTTTCCTGGAAAGCATCATGGAGGAATGTCTTACATGACCACAAGGGCACTTTCAGCATCAGAGGAAGAATGATCACCTTCCTTTGCTTTGCAGATGATATTGATGAGATGAAAAAGAACTGGATGACTTGGTTGAGTGCCTTGATACATCTTCCACAACATATGGTATGGAGATTGGTGCCATAAAAACTGAAGACAAACAACACCAATGACATCAGTGCAGAAATAAAGGTTAGTGGACAGAAACTAGAAAGAGTCACAAGCTTTATCAGTACTTTCTGTATGCTGTGAAACATGGACACTCACATTAGATCTACAAAGAAAGCTTCATACCTTTGACATAAGATGTTACTGGGCTTCTCAAACATTGACCACAACATTGGATCCTATTAAGACCTCTTGACTAATGTAAAAAAAGCACAAAATGAAGTGATACAGTCATGTCCAAAGATCATCGGCACTGGCAAAAACAATCTTGCAAGGGTGCAGAAGAAGAGGCAGACAGAACAAGAGGTGGAAAGAAAACATTAAGGACTGGACAGACATGGGATTTGGAGATTCCCAAAGGGCCAGTATAGAACAGGGAAAGATGGAGAGAATTGGTTGCAAAGTCAACTGTGGTGCCCCAACGACCTTTTGGGTTATGGGATTGATGATGACAATGATCATGACATCAATGATGATGATGATGATGATGATGATGATGATGATGAAGAAGAACAATATGTCATGTGTTATCTGACATAAGCAATACACACAATGGATGCATATGCTATGTATACAGAGTTCATGAATATTTTTTTTTCTTGATCAAATTACTCATTATGAAAAAAAACCCAGGAAAAATTGGTAACAATACATGGTTAGTTTCTTTCACTTTATTGTCAAATAAGCATTTTGTTTATCTAGCATGCAGTGTTGGGTATATATAAATATATTTTGCACAAATTTATTTCAATTCATAGATCTTGGGACATATGACTCCGAAGAAAAATATCTTCACCAAACGTTTTGGGACAGAAAGAATTTTTTAAAATTGTATTGTGCCCTAAGATATATGGTAAATACAATGATGAATCTATGAAGCCAAGTTTCAGATTACAGAACCCATCTTTTTTTTCTTGAAAATATGTTATATACAGTTGCTATAAATAGAAAATCAGGAAAGTACATGGACTCTTATGCTATTCTGATGCAGCAGTCTTTCTTTTTAAATTTATATGATGACTGGGAATATAGAGATGATAAAGCAATGAGAAACACAATTTTTTATTGCTTTATTCTTATTTTTAATGTACCAGAAAAGCATAATCCATATACAGGTTAGCATGATTAGATGATTAGATGAAAAAGCATAATGACTATGCCAAGAGCATAATGTTGGCATGTATGCTATACACAAGTAATTACAAAATGGATTAGAACCTTCTTTATAGAACTAAACTGTACATGGGATTTCTCTAATCTTGACAAATGAACAGGTCTGTATGATTGTTGGCAGTACTGTCCACTCTGCTCTTCCCATTCAAACAATGATTTGTCAGAGAGATTCTCCCAGGATGCACAATTGTAATATAAATTTAATTTGGCAACCAAAAAATCCACTGCTTGGCTAAAAGAACTTATCCTTCTTTACACGAAGTCAAATTCAGAGGTATTATAAAGCAAGTTTTAAGTTCCATGAGAAAAAAAAAAACATGCTGAGGAAGAGAATGGGTCAAGCCATTTAGCAACCAAGATGCCAAGGCATTTTGACCATTTCAAGCTCCATCAGTGACCATAGTGTGCTCATTCATTCTTCCAGTCCTTTGCACTGATTGGTTCTGAAAACTGTCTCTCCTTAAATAATTCACATTTTTATTTCTTCATTTAGAGGCTTCTTAAAACTTCAAAGGGGCAGTTTCATAATCGCTTTTTTATACTATTTTTATTGCATGTGTTATTATTATATCAACATAAAGCTGCATTAATAAAATTTTTTTTTTATTGCTGATTGCAAAAGGGAAATTGCTGTACACCTAAAACACATATGTGACACTGATTACTCATGTAGTACATGGATAAAACAAAAAACAAAGCACTGATTTGTTTGCTGTTAATGAAAACATGAACCCAGGCAGTTCACACATAAAAGCCTGACTTGATCTCAATATCAAATGGAACACACTAGCTGAGTAGAAAAATTTGGTAATAAGACAGTGTTTTAGCTTGCATGGATTCTTTTTGTACAAAGATTGTATTAGAATTTTAGCACTACTTGGTCATTGACCAGAGGAGCTTAGGAGAGGACCTGTTGTTCATCTTCAGTCCATCAGTCAGCACAAGTTATTTATTGCTGCTACTCCTAAAGTACTAGGAGGATTGACATGAAACCTTATATATACATTCATCCCATGGTCTAGTTGGTCCTAAATAAAAATGGCGCTGATCTGAATTTCAATATGGCCACCGTTATGGGACTCTTGAAAATTTTGATCTGAATTTCAATATGGCCACCGTTATGGCTCTCTTGAACATTTTGATCTGAATTCCAATATGGCCACCATGATGGCTCTCTTGAACATTTTGATCTGAATTCCAATATGGCCACTGTTATGGCTCTTTTCAACATTTTGATCTTAATTCCAATATGGCCACCATTATGGCTCTTTTCAACATTTTGATCTGAATTCCAATATGGCCACTGTTATGGCTCTTTTCAACATTTTGATCTGAATTTCAATATGGCCACCATTAAGGCTCTCTTGAACATTTTGATCTGAATTCCAATATGGCCACTGTTATGGCTCTCTTGAACATTTTGATCTGAATTTCAATATACAGTAGCTACCATTATGGCTCTCTTGAACATTTTGATCTGAATTCCAATATGGCCACTGTTATGGCTCTCTTGAACATTTTGACCTGAATTTCAATATACAGTAGCTACTGTTATGGCTCTCTTGAACATTGTGATCTGAATTCCAATATGGCAACTGTTATGGCTCTCTTGAACATTTTGATCTGAATTCCAATATGGCCACTGTTATGGCTCTTTTGAACATTTTGATCTGAATTCCAATATACAGTAGCTACTGTTATGGCTCTCTTGAACATTTTGATCTGAATTTCAATATACAGTAGCTACCGTTATGGCTCTCTTGAACATTTTGATCTCAATTCCAATATACAGTAGCTACCGTTATGGCTCTCTTGAGCATTTTGATCTGAATTCCAATATGGCCACTGGTATGGCTCTCTTGAACATTTTGATCTGAATTTCAATATACAGTAGCTACCGTTATGTCTCTCTTGAACATTTTAATCTGAAATCCAATATACAGTAGCTACCGTAATGGCTCTCTTGAACATTTTGATCTGAATTCCATTATGGTCACTGTTATGGCTCTCTTGAACATTTTGATCTGAATTTCAATATACAGTAGCTATTACTATGGCTCTCTTGAACATTTTGATCTGAATTCCAATATGGCCACTGTTATGGCTCTCTTGAACATTTTGATCTGGATTTCAATATACAGTAGCTACCGTTATGGCTCTCTTGAACATTTTGATCTGAATTCCAATATGGCCACTGTTATGGCTCTCTTGAACATTTTGATCTGAATTTCACTATACAGTAGCTGCCATTATGGCTCTCTTGAACATTTTGATCTGAATTTCAATATGGCCACCGTTATGGCTCTCTTGAACATTTTGATCTGAATTCCAATATGGCCACCATTATGGCTCTCTTAAACATTTTGATCTGAATTCCAATATGGCCACTGTTATGGCTCTTTTCAACATTTTGATCTGAGTTCCAATATGGCCACCATTATGGCTCTTTTCAACATTTTTATCTGAATTCCAATATGGCCACTGCTATGGCTCTTTTCAACATTTTGATCTAAATTTCAATATGGCCACCATTAAGGCTCTCTTAAACATTTTGATCTGAATTCCAATATGGCCACTGTTATGGCTCTTTTCAACATTTTGATCTGAATTCCAATATGGCCACCATTATGGCTTTCTTGAACATTGTGATCTGAATTCCAATATGGCCACTGTTATGGCTCTCTTGAACATTTTGATCTGAATTCCAATATGGCCACTGTTATGGCTCTCTTGAACATTTTGATCTGAATTCCAATATGGCCACCATGATGGCTCTCTTGAACATTTTGATCTGAATTCCAATATGGCCACTGTTATGGCTCTTTTCAACATTTTGATCTTAATTCCAATATGGCCACCATTATGGCTCTTTTCAACATTTTGATCTGAATTCCAATATGGCCACTGTTATGGCTCTTTTCAACATTTTGATCTGAATTTCAATATGGCCACCATTAAGGCTCTCTTGAACATTTTGATCTGAATTCCAATATGGCCACTTTTATGGCTCTCTTGAACATTTTGATCTGAATTTCAATATACAGTAGCTACCATTATGGCTCTCTTGAACATTTTGATCTGAATTCCAATATGGCCACTGTTATGGCTCTCTTGAACATTTTGATCTGAATTTCAATATACAGTAGCTACTGTTATGGCTCTCTTGAACATTTTGATCTGAATTCCAATATGGCCACTGTTATGGCTCTCTTGAACATTTTGATCTGAATTCCAATATGGCCACTGTTATGGCTCTCTTGAACATTTTGATCTGAATTCCAATATACAGTAGCTACTGTTATGGCTCTCTTGAACATTTTGATCTGAATTTCAATATACAGTAGCTACCGTTATGGCTCTCTTGAACATTTTGATCTGAATTCCAATATACAGTAGCTACCGTTATGGCTCTCTTGAGCATTTTGATCTGAATTCAATATGGCCACTGTTATGGCTCTCTTGAACATTTTGATCTGAATTTCAATATACAGTAGCTACCGTTATGGCTCTCTTGAACATATTTATCTGAAATCCAATATACAGTAGCTACCGTAATGGCTCTCTTGAACATTTTGATCTGAATTCCATTATGGTCACTGTTATGGCTCTCTTGAACATTTTGATCTGAATTTCAATATACAGTAGCTATTACTATGGCTCTCTTGAACATTTTGATCTGAATTCCAATATGGCCACTGTTATGGCTCTCTTGAACATTTTGATCTGGATTTCAATATACAGTAGCTACCGTTATGGCTCTCTTGAACATTTTGATCTGAATTCCAATATGGCCACTGTTATGGCTCTCTTGAACATTTTGATCTGAATTTCACTATACAGTAGCTGCCATTATGGCTCTCTTGAACATTTTGATCTGAATTTCAATATGGCCACCGTTATGGCTCTCTTGAACATTTTGATCTGAATTCCAATATGGCCACCATTATGGCTCTCTTAAACATTTTGATCTGAATTCCAATATGGCCACTGTTATGGCTCTTTTCAACATTTTGATCTGAGTTCCAATATGGCCACCATTATGGCTCTTTTCAACATTTTTATCTGAATTCCAATATGGCCACTGTTATGGCTCTTTTCAACATCTTGATCTGAATTTCAATATGGCCACCATTATGGCTCTCTTGAACATTTTGATCTGAATTCCAATATGGCCACTGTTATGGCTCTCTTGAACATTTTGATCTGAATTCCAATATGGCCACTGTTATGGCTCTCTTGAACATTTTGATCTGAATTCCTATATACAGTAGCTACTGTTATGGCACTCTTGAACATTTTGATCTGAACTCCAATATACAGTAGCTACCGTTATGGCTCTCTTGAACATTTTGATCTGAATTCCAATATACTGTAGCTACCGTTATGGCTCTCTTGAACATTTTGATCTGAATTCCAATATGGCCACTGTTATGGCTCTCTTGAACATTTTGATCTGAATTTCAATATAGAGTAGCTACCATTATGGCTCTCTTGAACATTTTGATCTGAATTCCAATATGGTCACTGTTATGGCTCTCTTGAACATTTTGATCTGAATTCCAATATACAGTAGCTACTGTTATGGCTCTCTTGAACATTTTGATCTGAATTTCAGTATACAGTAGCTACCGTTATGGCTCTCTTGAACAGTTTGATCTGAATTCCAATATACAGTAGCTACCGTTATGGCTCTCTTGAACATTTTGATCTGAATTCCAATATGGCCACTGTTATGGCTCTCTTGAACATTTTGATCTAAATTTCAATATACAGTAGCTACCGTTATGGCTCTCTTGAACATTTTTATCTGAAATCCAATATACAGTAGCTACCATTATGGCTCTCTTGAACATTTTGATCTGAATTCCAATATGGCCACTGTTATGTCTCTCTTGAACATTTTGATCTAAATTTCAATATACAGTAGCTACCGTTATGTCTCTCTTGAACATTTTGATCTGAATTCCAATATACAGTAGCTACCGTTATGGCTCTCTTGAACATTTTGATCTGAATTCCAATATGGCCACTGTTATGGCTCTCTTGAACATTTTGATCTGGATTTCAATATACAGTAGCTACCCTTATGGCTCTCTTGAACATTTTGATCTGAATTCCAATATGGCCACTGTTATGGCTCTCTTGAACATTTTGATCTGAATTTCAATATACAGTAGCTACCATTATGGCTCTCTTGAACATTCTGATCTGAATTTCAATATGGCCACCGTTATGGCTCTTTTGAACATTTTGATCTGAATTCCAATATGGCCACCATTATGGCTCTCTTGAACATTTTGATCTGAATTCCAATATGGCCACTGTTATGGCTTTTTTCAACATTTTGATCTGAATTCCAATATGGCCACCATTATGGCTCTTTTCAACATTTTGATCTGAATTCCAATATGGCCACTGTTATGGCTCTTTTCAACATTTTGATCTGAATTTCAATATGGCCACTGTTATGGCTCTCTTAAACATTTTTATCTGAATTTCAATATGGCCACCGTTATGGCACTTTTCAATATTTTGATCTGAATTCCAGTATGCCCACTGTTATGGCTCTTTTCAACATCTTGATCTGAATTTCAATATGGCCCCCATTATGGCTCTCTTGAACATTTTGATCTGAATTCCAATATGGCCACTGCTATGGCTTTTTTCAACATTTTGATCTGAATTTCAATATGGCCACCATTATGGCTCTCTTGAACATTGTGATCTGAATTCCAATTTGGCCACTGTTATGGCTCTTTTCAACATTTTGATCTGAATTTCAATATGGCCACCATTATGGCTTTCTTGAACATTTTGATCTGAATTTCAATATGGCCACTGCTATGGCTCTCTTGAACATTTTGATCTGAATTCCAATATGGCCACCATTATGGCTCTCTTGAACATTTTGATCTGAATTCCAATATGGCCACTGTTATGGCTCTCTTGAACATTTTGATCTGAATTCCAATATGGCCACTGCTATGGCTCTCTTGAACATTTTGATCTGAATTCCAATATGGCCACTGTTGTGGCTCTCTTGAACATTTTGATCTGAATTCGAATATGGCCACCGTTATGGCTCTCTTGAACATTTTAATCTGAATTTCAATATACAGTAGCTACTGTTATGGCTCTCTTGAAAATTTTGATCTGAATTCCAATGTGGCCACCGTTATGGCTCTCTTGAACATTTTGATCTGAATTCCAATATGGCCACCGTTATGGCTCTCTTGAACATTTTAATCTGAATTCCAATATACAGTAGCTACTGTTATGGCTCTCTTGAACAGTTTGATCTGAATTTCAATATACAGTAGCTGCCATTATGGCTCTCTTGAACATTTTGATCTGAACTCCAATATACAGAAGCTACCGTTATGGCTCCCTTGAACATTTTGATCTGAATTCCAATATGGCCACTGTTATGGCTCTCTTGAACATTTTAATCTGAATTTCAATATACAGTAGCTACCGTTATGGCTCTCTTGAACATTTTGATCTGAGTTCCAATATACAGTAGCTAACGTTATGGCTCTCTTGAACATTTTGATCTGAATTTCAATATACAGTAGCTAACGTTATGGCTCTCTTGAACATTTTGATCTGAATTTCAATATACAGTAGCTACCGTTATGGCTCTCTTGAACATTTTGATCAGAATTTCAATATACAGTAGCTACCATTATGGCTCTCTTGAACATTTTGATCTGAATTCCAATACGGCCACCGTTATGGCTCTCTTGAACATTTTGATCTGGTTTTCAATATACAGTAGCTCCGTTATGGCTCTCTTGAACATTTTGATCTGAATTCCAATATACAGTAGCTACCATTATGGCTCTCTTGAACATTTTGATCTGAATTCCAATATACAGTAGCTACCATTATGGCTCTCTTGAACATTTTGATCTGAATTCCAATATACAGTAGCTACTGTTATGGCTCTCTTGAACATTTTGATCTGAATTCCAATATACAGTAGCTATTACTATGGCTCTCTTGAACATTTTGATCTGAAATCCAATATACAGTAGCTACTGTTATGGCTCTCTTGAACATTTTGATCTGAATTCCAATATGGCCACTGTTATGGCTCTCTTGAACATTTTGATCTGAACTCCAATATACAGTAGCTACTATTATGGCTCTCTTGAACATTTTGATCTGAATTTCAATATACAGTAGCTATCAAATATAATCTTTACAGTATTGATAACTACATAGTAATTTCAAAGATGGCCGCTATTTATGATGAAAGTGTGCTTGTTAAGTCATTCATCAGTGATAGTATACATTTAGCATGATGAAAGTCTACTTCTGAAAAAATATTTCAAATGTTTCTGTCTCTGTAATTAAACAATGTGAATTTTGACTTTAGCAAAAAAATAAGTTGCATCCCCTATTTAATTATAAAAATTGTGATTTATATAATTATGAGTATACATTAGAGGTGCACTGTATTGCTGGTTACACCAGTTTACTGCATTATTTTTTGCGGTAGTGTGTACCATGGAACGTTTTCACTGTAGCAGTAACTTGGTTAGCTTCAGTAAGCTTGGAATGTACCAAAATTTCTTAATAGTTTTATTATAAATCAAATGACATCTTCACATTTTTCCTGACAAAATCATTTTTAAAAATTGTTATTATTATAATTATTATACAGAAGAATTGTATTTTTATTTGAGCTGATTTTTTTTTTATCTCAGGATAATTAATTTTTTCCATATTATTTAATGGATATAATTTGGCGTTGTTTGCTATACACAGATAAATCAGAGTGAGATATTTCTCCAAGTATTGACAGATGGAAATTTAAAAAGAAAAAAAGAAAGATGTCATGCCCCTTTCTCAGTACATTAAATTGTTCATCCCTAATATAAATGTGGTATACCATTGTAAGTATTGTAGTATGTTCAGAAATACCATGGTAAATCTTTTTGTGGTACTCAGCTCTATTATGTATAGTAAGATAAAAGCTTCCATTCATATTGACTATTAAATATTAAACATGTTTAGTTCTCAGAAAGAAAACTATAAAGCGCACGGTTGGTACTTATGTATGTGAATTACTTATGTTTCACATGTTTAAAATATGTGATGAATGAACGTATAATGTGTGGGTACTAAATGTGTTTGCAATGACTGAATCCCATACATTGAACACATGTGTAACATGTTTAAAATGTATGGCAACTTTATATGTATTGACAGCCAATGATACTGACAACATGCACATAAGCTAGCTGAGGCAGTGATCTCTTTTTCTATTAAATGATTTTCACTTTCTTTACTGTAGGACAAGTCAATGTGTATAACAATTGCAAATTTGTCAACAACAACACAACAAACAAATTTAATGGTGGAATAGGAAACACTAACAATTTAGGAGAGAAAAATAGAACACGGACTACCATCAATGAAAATTGTGCTATGGGCAGTGAGGTAATCTTGCCTTATTTCACTTCTCTGACCTATAAGTCTCAAAGATCCAGAAAGTTAATTTTTTTTTAAATCCAACTGAAACTGAGTAAAATTTGCCTGTTTTTTTGCTTATTACTTTAATTTTCTCATGAAAATTGAAATGTGACATAACATTTTCAAGCCAATCAATCAGAATGGTTCAATTATTAACCCAAAAGCTGTTGTGAATTGATAGATTATATATGTAACATGTAGTACAACACATTGCTGGTGTGATACCTTGCGGGTGAGGACATTTTTGTATATTTACTTAATGGAATGTGGGCTTCTGGTCATGTTAATTCCTTAATGGAATGTGGGCTTCTGGTCATGTTAATTCCTTAATGGAAAGTGGGCTTCTGGTCATGTTAATTCCTTAATGGAATGTGGGCTTCTGGTCATGTTAATTCCTTAATGGAATGTGGGCTTCTGGTCATGTTAATTCCTTAATGGAATGTGGGCTTCTGGTCATGTTAATTCCTTAATGGAATGTGGGCTTCTGGTCATGTTAATTCCTTTTTTTTAAATTCATCTTCTTGATCTTGTTCTTCCTTCAAATTATTAGGTGGGACCATTTTGCAAATGTAAAGCCATGCAGACCTCACAATCAATAATCCAGCCTGTTTAATTACATCCATAATACAAGGTGCTTTTGTATGCGGCAAACCATTCTTTTTTAAAAAAGGTGATCTTTTAATGTGGGTAAGCTTACATGGGGTGGGGAACAAAATGGTATAAATGTATATTTCGGTGTTAGGCAAGGTGGTTTCTGATCGGGTCATCAGCCTTTCATAAGAGGGGCATCTCAGGAGCTGGAATACTGTATGACACCTAGTTATTGAAATCAATTGATCTGTGATACTGTTTAACAGAGGATTGTTTTAATCAAAAAACTTATCTGTATTTATACATCTCCAGACTGTCCAGATTGACACTATAACAGTTTTATATAATATGAAAATATGAAAAAAATGGCTCAAATGCAATTGTTATCATTGATTCAGACCTTTGTGGTAAGGTGATTTAGAATTACCATAAGATTTTAAGCTATTGGGGATTAGTGTGAATAAATTTATTTATCCCATTATCTGCCATTTGTATTGGATTTTTTTAAATTGCACAGGATTCTAATAGTTTGGAAATCATTCAGAGCTCAAATGGGAGAAACTCAACAGGAGGGGAAAATCCTGAAAACCAGTTAAATCCACACAGACCTGGTCATGAAATGCCACAGCAACGTACGTGTTTCACATTATGCAATGGTTGTATTCTACCATATTGTACATTATTTATTCTGGGGTGTTTGTAATTTACTCTTGAAAAAACTATAGTGAGAAACAAGACAACATGCAGGCATTTCTGGAACATGAGTGCTACATCATCACTTTTTTGGGTTTGTTATTAAGATTTTAGCATTTTTAAGATTTTTTTTTTATTTACTAATATTTCCTAAACTTCTTAATAGATTCTCACCATACCTGTGATGAATGATTATGGTAAAGTTTATTCTGCTACATGCTAGTTTGCCTATTTTACCTTGGGATCAAGGTCAATCATATAATATTTGTGTCAAAGTTTTGATCAAAGTTTTTAATTTGCATAAGCATTTCCAAAGTTTTTAATTTGTGTAAGTATTTCTTAAACCCATTGATAGACTGTCATCATTAAACTTTAGGTAAAGAAAAAGTGTAATGATTTTATGGTTAAAAGGTCAAGGTCACTCACTAAAAGAAAGAGAATATATTTTGCTTTAGCAGATTGCATTACCATAGTTTATGATGTGGAAGAGGCATGTAGATTTGGGGTCAAAAGGTAAAAGATCAGGATAATTGTGACTCATAAATGTCATCTGTGAAAAGCCAATGCCATGCATATACTTAAGTGCCAATATTCACCACTTTCTGCTATATAATTCCACTTCATATATATGAGGGAATGTATAACACAAATACAATAAATGCACTTTCTTCTTGAAGCATACCTTATGTATAAAGATGAACCTGTTTCCTATGTCTGATAGGGTCTTATTTATTTATTTATATCTTTTATTTTAGAAAAAAATTAAGGATAATGTGATGACTTTTGTATATCCTTTGCTCGACCATCCACCTGTCTAATATCACATCTTCTAAGCTGAAGTATGTAATTTCATGAAACTTTGTAGTAATCTTGTCCCTGTATTGAATATCTTTGAATAAGGTGTCACTTTTCACTCCGTTCCTAGAGAGGAGATTAAATCTACAAAAGTTCAAAAGCAATTATATTTTCAAATAGTTTGTTAACAGACTTTTTAAATGCAATCACAGCAGGAAGACACTCTCTTTTTGTATGGATTTAATATTATGAACCCTGGGTAACTGTCAGAAGAATGGAGGTGGGAGTAAGTAATGATAGATAATGGTGGGGTTGGGATATGCAGTGGAGAGTTTCAGGATTTATTATGGGAAGCCATTTTGCAGTTGCACTAGTATATTTATTTCTGTATGACAGAGACCCAAGAGGAAAGTACTGAAAGTGTGATAAGCACAGATACAGAACCAGAACACAGACCTGTGGAACATGATGAAAGGGTTGAACAGCATATGACAAAACTTAAATGGCACACAGGTTGGAATATAATCTCTTATGCAAAGTATATTCAAATACAAATCATTTTAGAAAGAATTCAGTTGAATATTGGATTGATTTAATTTAATGAGCTGTTTATTAGCAAAGGAAATTATACAAGAGATTTTTAATTCTTTTTCAATATACCCTGGCATGTTTCCTTTTTATCATAATGCAGGTTCTGTTGTAATTGAAACTGAATCTTGGCCATCTTTTTCTAATCAAAAGTTCTTCACCTGTTATGAGAGACAACCTCTTCTGCCAACAAAAAGCAGTCTCTCAAGACAGGTGGCCTCTCATAGCAGGTTTGTACAAAAGACCAGTTTCCAAGGTCCAGTTTCAGAACGATTTAAAGAGAAAAAAACATAATCACTGTAAATATATTCTACTCTTTATTATTAGTTCTTGCTAAATTATTCTATGCATTCATCTAAAAACAAAATTATATAGCTATAAAGATATACTGCTATCATAAAGTAACAATGTCTATACCTTCAAATACAAACTAAGTTCAGACCTTACATGTATTAAGGTCAGAACACATTTAGATGGCAGTACAGAAGAGCTTCATTAATCCAGACACCTCTGTTCCCAGTGTCCAGATTAACAAGCTTTGTGAATAATGGAATATTGCACTTTGATTTTCAATGTCATCATACCACATACATGTACATGTATATGTTAGCTGTAAATGATGATTGAAATAAATTACTGAATACATCTATTGACTTGTGTTTATTTCACATTATTAGGATGTGGTTGTACGTACATGTACAGTTAATATAACATACATATACAGTAAATATAACTTTAAACAATTAACACATTGAACACATCACATTATGTACATATATGTACTGTACCTACATTTATTATGTCAATTTCTTGAAGAAATCTGTAACCTTTGTTTGCCTGGATTCATTGGCGAATCGATCTGCAATGATTATTGATAGTGTCCATAGTTTCTCAAGATTGTGTTCTATGTCATCACTGGTGAATATTACTGATGTCTTTTCAAAATACAAAATGAGTTTTTGCTATGCTGTCCTTGGTTTGGTTGATGATAAAGTCTTTTTCCCTTGGATTCTGTAGTGGCATCATTATCTTCTTCATTAACATTGTCTGAAGTCTCATCTCTAAATACCACTGTCAAAATGTCATCATCATTGAATTATTGCCCTGTCTCTTCCATGTCTGTCAGTAGATTTTTCCTCAGCAAACATCTCAGCTTCTTATTAGATCTCTGAACTCATTTTTTAGAATGTCATCTTCATCATCAATATCTTCCACAGTTGAGGTTGGTGTTAATATGATCTGTATTTACTGCATATTTCGGACGGCAAAAAATAATTACCTTTTTTGTTGTCCAAATACATATTAAATTCTTTAATTACATGTCTGAAAACAAACAGGTGAAAGCAAATTTTTGTCACCTCCCCATGTCCATAATGAAGTTACAATTAGCTCACATGATGACTTGCTGCTGTGAAGTAAAACAAGTATTTTGCCTAATGCCATGGAAAGGATAATCAATGAAAAACAGGCATTACTTACCTATTTTGTTTATTGGATACATGTTCATCCACCAGAAAACACTGACATGTATTTGAGCCACATATTTCCCAAATTAACTAAAATGTTAGTAATCTTGCGATCCAGTTTAACCCTTTACTAGCCTAATCAGTGATCCATAGAATCTACCTTACAAACGCATCAAGCTTTATGTCTGTGTAATTAAGATATTAATATAAACTAAATTTTAAAAAGATTGGAATTATAATTCTGATGATTTTTATGGCAGAAACATTTTAGTATCAAGACTAAAAATACTGATACATGTACTAGTGCTAATCTTAGGGCACCAAGAATGAAAGGATCCATATGGGGCAAGTGTTGTAAGCAAGCATAGGAAGGGTAAAAATCAAAAGCGAGTTGCAATATACTAGTTGTTAATATGTTGGTATTTTTTGTAAAATAAAGGTGATCTATTGTGGTTCTCTCTTCTTTTTGTTTCCCACCTAGCCGAGTGTAGCTTCAAAATGAGTAGAGCCTGCCGATTCAAAACAATCATCTGCTCAAAGATTGTTTTGATGCATGTCGGAGATTTCATGGTGTCTTGGTGATAATTGTTCCTACAATAATTTGTGAGATTTCTTTGACAGGTGTGTTTGGAAATAAATGGCAGCCATCTGGATTTCATTAAAAGAGCACAGGATGTATTGAACATGTTGAACCCACAATCAATATTTATCATCTACAAATAGGTTGTTGTTGTTGTTGTTGGGCTTAACGCCATTTTTCAGCACAAGATAGGCTATTCATGGCGGCCAGTATTAATGGTGGATGAAGAAACCGGGAAATCACCGGAAAGAACCACCGACCCATGAGAACTACAAATAGGTTTATTACCTGTAAAATAACAACTACATTTAACCCCGTGGTTCGTAATGCCTTGGGGTTTATTTTGTTTCATGATTCAAATGAATTTACTAATCCATACTGTCTCTATGATATATTGTTCTAATGATATCATGGTTTCTAATCAAAGCCAAAACTGTCACACCTGCATGATGTGGTTTCTTGTGTAACAATGTCTACATTGACAACCAATCAATGTGGAACTTCCTGATCACATTAAATAATTGCTAACCAAATGAAACAAACCTTGTATTACTTAATTTAATGGCAAACACACTGGGAATTTTACTATCAAATGAAGCAGAAGATCTTAGTTTGTGTCTGAAAACATAAATTGTAGAAAAAATTATAGTGGAGCAACGTCTGAAAAATTACAAGGCATTTAAATATCATATTTGCCCATAAAAACCAGTATCCGAAAACAAACAATGTCCAAAAATATGCAGTAAATATGGTATATGTCTAACACAGTTTGAGATTGTAGTTTGTGTCACTGAACCCCATTGCTGTCATTACGATGTGTAGTGCCTGCATACTGTCAACAGTTTGAACCTTGCCTTGCTCTTCACAGTTGGTGTAATTGTTTCCTGTAGTGGGCCTTAATTGCATGTATTATGCCAGCATCCATTGGCTGAATGCATGCCATTGTATTTGGCGGGTGGAAGTGTAGTTTTATGTTGCATAATTGAATGTCCCTTTGTGTGTGGGTTACAGTGTTGTGTACAAGTAAGATGACATTGTGTTTGGCTTCCCTCATCTGTCTATCAAAGTCATTCAACAAGTCGATGAAAAGTTCTGACAACATTCTAGCTTTGTGATTGTGTGTGTATCTCATATATGTCTGGGTTATAAATTTTTCCAAAACACTTAGGTCTGTTGATTTTACAATGACAAATGGTTTCAATTTAGTTGTCCCTGTTGCATTTGCAGTGAGTACAGTGTGGTAATCCTATCCTTTGATTTTCTTTTTGCCTTTCATATTTTGGGTTGCTAACCTATAGTATGGCCCTAGTCGGAAAAAAATCCAGTTTCATCAAGGTTCAATATGTCTTGTGGATAGTAGTCTTGCAGTAGTCACTGTAGTTCTTCTCTGCTGCCCTGTGCTTTGTTCATATCTGCTTCTCTGTCACACAATTTGTGTTTGATGCCCTGATAGTTCTTGAAGCATTGTAGCCAACCACAAGAATAGGTGAAGTCAGTGATGCCAAGTTGGTCTCTGAGTATCTTTGCCTTGGCAATGAGCATTTCATTATTGACAGTGGTGTGGTGGGACATCTCTGAGAATCACACGAATATAGCATCATTAATTTGTTGATATTTGGTGTGGCGAGTGCGAGTTAGGTCTGCTGAGTCAGCTGGTATGGACAACCATTGGTCCTTGTTTTTTTTTTTATGTCCACAACTGTGAACTTGCCAATGTCTAAGGATGAGTAAGCTATAATATGGCATATAGCTGTCGGGTGATCTTCTTTGTGCTGGCAAATCTTTTTTATGTTGACCAGTATCTCTACTCATCTGTACTTGCTCCATGGTGTCACCATAAGTACAATTAATACAAATTGATATCTTGCAGTTAAATGCACTATGGTAAGCTAATAAAATGCAATCATTTTTATAAGTCATATTGTACAGCTGTTATAGCTTTTAATGAGCTGATAATTGACATCCCCATTTTATTTTGAAATGAAGCCCTATATTGTTCACAGCTTAAATCATTCAACTGTATTTGTACAGCCATTAATAAACTGTGATTGTTACATACAGTTGGTAAACAACAAAAAGGCTTAATGACACAATTAATTTATTAACCATAGGATAAGTCAAACATGTAGATGATTTGATCCCAGTGCATTTCTTTAATTATTAACACCCATCAGGGACTAGCTAAAACAGACACTGTTTATACAATTGCTGGTTGCAATATGGTCATGCTACTTAGTTTTTTCATACACATGATCATGTGATCAATTGATAACTTTAACATACCACTAGAATTTGACCAATCAGAGATTAACACATTGTCACACCTCCAAATTTGCATAGGTTAATCTTTGTTATCCTACTGACTGTATTTTCACATGTGATTTTTTAAAATTTATTATTTTTTTTTACAGATTATTTCCAGATTACTGAGACAAGTTTTATAGTAATTTTACACTTTGATCTCCAATTTTGATTTTTGTATCTGGAATGCAGATTTCTTGATTAATGGAGTAAATTAACATTAGGAATTCTGTTGAATTGTTTGAATAGTGAGTTTTCTGTATAAATGGAGTCCGGATTAACCAGGATCCTCATCTGTATGTGAATTCATGGCAAAATCCATTGTTATGGTAACATCTAAGATCTTTTGAAAATAAGAAAGGAAGATGTATGACTGTACACTAATAATAAGTTAGTTTTAGTTGAAAACGTAAATTATGTAAGAGTAATCATTGACAGATATCTTATTAGAAAAATCAAGTAGACAATGTCTGTAGGTCCCTTACATCTAAAATTTCCTTTTTTAACTGATTAAGTTACACTCTTTAAAAAAGGAAATTAAAATGTTGCACAGAAACTGAATTACAAGATAAAACTGAAACAAAACACTTTCAGTAAAATGTCAGATTTATTTAATTAATTTAATTAATTTTATTTTATTTATTAAGTTATTGCCACCAGTAGGCATTTCTGACATTTAATTTGATATATATTTTCTCATTGTTTTTTTTACAGTACACTGAAAATTCTTTTTTCTGAAAAGAAAAATAAAATTCAACAAATTATGCAAAAAAGCAACAAAATATTACAAATTTCTTGATATTTTAAAATCAAATTGACAGGCAGTAACCATTATATATATATATATATATATATATATATATATATATATATATATATATATATATATATATATATATATATATATATATATATATATAAAGGTTTCATGTACCAATTTTAATCACTATTTTATTTATATTCAACAAATAAAGACCTATGATGGGGGTATTTTTCTTAAAAAAAACCCGGAAAATCCAGTTGTACCCTGTCAGTTTAAGCAAGTTATTGAACAGTGCAGGTATTCTGAAAATTTTGGAAGGTAGTACAGCAATTTTGATGTCAATTTAACAAAATGCCATATGAAGTGAGCACACCTGACTGGACAAAGGCACAACAGTTTTATGTGACTAAGAAGATATCAGTCTCATACCAGTGTTGAACTAAATTGGTATATATGTATTTTTCATAACTCAAATAGGGGTTCTGTACTGTTATGCATATTTATAAGTCCTCATGCTGTCAAACTATGTTACATTCAGATAATTTGAAACATCCTTTATGGCATGATTCTTGGATTCAATTCAATGAGGGAAAATTTGGCAAGAATTTTAATTGGAAAGCATTAGGAATGCATGATTTACTTCCCTTGACTCATATGAATTTCTCTTTTTATCTCATGTATCATTTATAAGTAAATTGTAAACAATAATAATAGCCCCTGTGATCAAATATACATGTGTTAACAATTAGACATGTAAAAATGGATTTACATGTGATAGTATCATTATCTATCCTTTGCCTGAAACTAAAAATGTTCTTTTGAATACTTTTCTTGAAACTGAATTGGAAAAATGTGCATTTGAATACTAAGTTAGGTCAAGCAGTGTAAAGTGTTCTTCTCATCACATCAATAAATCATCTTGCTAAATCAAAGTCTATGCTGTATCATCAATTAGAAGAATATTCATGCCTTAAATATATTGCAGGATCTTTTTCTCATACCCTCATGTCACTTAATTTCTTTTCTAAAAAAAAGAATTTTTTTCTTTCCTAACCAAACATTGAGTTAAATATAGCAGGGCCTTCAAACAGTTTCAAAAGTTAATACTTGTAGGTTTAACTTTTTAATCAATATGGATTCCGATCCTGTTTATTTGCTTCATTATGATGGCATTAGATAGGAGTGGGGCAGAGTTGATTATTAAAATTATCAATAATCCATTACTAGCTATGGACTTCTACTGTTATTAATTGTATGTCATCAGATCTAGATGATGACTACACTATTTGGCTTATACATCTGGAACAACATCTAGAAATAATGTGTTTGATTTTCTTTTGAGAATATTAGTTTTATTTTCTTTTAAAAAAAAACATTCAGAATTTTGGGAATATAGGTAAAATAGATATATAAATAGAGCAGAAATTGAGAGCCTAGTGAATGTGTCACACTTGGACTAAGCAAGTCATTTGAATGATTGAATTTCAAGTTATCATTTTGCTGTAAACCACTCCCGTGGTCTAGTGGTTAGAGTATCTGCCTCAGATGCATGGATGTCGTGGGTTTGATCTGTGGTCAAGTCTTACCCAAGACTTACAAGAAAGGTGCTAACATCTGCCTCTCTAGGTGCTCAGCATTAAGAGGTTAGTGTTAAGACCAGTGTCAGGATAATGTGACTGGATGGAACATGTCTGCAGCATGAGTTTTATGCCTCAGTACTAGACATCGATATAAACTGCCACAATGCAGACATCACAGTGATATGACTGAAAAATTATTAAAGCTACATTAAAAATCATAATCACATCATTTTGCTGTATACAGTTGGACTTGTGTTAAGCAGCCACTCATGGGAAAAGGCCAAACTGACCTTTGTTCACAGGTGACCTCTGAATGCAGGTTTGCTTTCCCAACTTGGTTCTTGAACAAATACCATGCACTAAATACCATTATTATTATTATTAATAGTAATATTAGTATTATTGATATAATTTTAGACAATCATATTCCAAGAGTTCACTGTATAAATTTATCATTTGTAAATTCTGGTGGAAAAGGGTTTACTCATAGATTATATCAAGCTTCAAGCCTTCCCTCTGTCCATTCTTCTTGTAGTACAATTTTTGCATTTTTATATGGAAATGTGTTAGCTGGCTCAGATTATTTTCTATTGCTGCTGATGTCTGCTGTCTCAGAAGTAACAGACATAGGTCAGATAATTTTTTTCAAATCAACCCAGTGTTTCAAGGTCACATTTTTTCAAATACATGTACATTAACTTGCTTTTTGAGCTGAAACTTTGTTTCTATATTTATTAGTTATCTGTGTAATTTTTAGGTAATGATCAGTCCAGGATCCCAGAGGAGATTTCTATGAATATCAGCATTTCAGAGGAGACCACTGTTAAGTGCACTCAATCAGATCCAGATGAAATCATGGAAGAGATAAAACCAGAAGAAGTGCAGAGACCAATACAAGATTACAACAATTTTAGCCATGATGAAATAAATAAAAAAGAAATTTTTTAATGTATAACTGACATGATGAGCAAAGGAACATGAAAGTAGGTAATACTGACTTGTAATTATATGTAAATCCAGCACATTTTAACAAAATTTATCCTTGCTATTTTCACATTTAATGGTGAAATTTTACACAAGAGACCAGAAGGTAATATACAGTGCTGCATAAGTTTTACTATCACTAGGTGGTTTGTGCTGATACCTTTATTTATCAGCCACAACTAAAACAAACCTTAGTGCTTAGCAGTTTACAACTAAAACAGACCTTAAATTAGCAGTTTAAAACTGAAACAGACCTAATCTTAAGAATTTACACCTAAAACAGACCATAGCTTAGCAGTATACAACTTAAACAGACCTTAGCTTAGCAGTTTACACCTAAAAAGATCCTATCTTAGCAGTTTACACCTAAAACAGACCTTAGCTTAGCAGTTTACACCTAAAAGATCCTACCGTAGCAGTTTACACCTAAAACAGACCTTAGCTTAGCAGTTTACACCTAAAATAGACCTTTACTTCAACTGACCATAAATAGGAGCTTGTTACAACTTGAGAGAGCATTTTTGATCAAACTTGCTGTGTTGGCTTATGTCATTAAGATCTTGGATGAATTTGGTTACATGTCCACATTAGTCAACTGATCTTTCATTTGATTTGAAGTTCTTACCACTTAAAATATGGTTGTTGTTGTTGTGGGGCTTAATGCCATTTTTCAGCACACGATAGGCTATTCATGGCAGCCAGTATTAATGGTGGAGGAAGAAACCAGGAAATCACCGGAAAGAACCACCGACCCATGAGAAGCTACTGGCAAGCTTTCTCACATATCCACATTCATCGAATCCTAGACTTGAACCCACGCAGACAGAGGTGAGATGGCAGTGATCCAGACCAGACAGCGCTTTAGACCACTCGGCCACTCGGGGCCCCTTTTAAATATGGTATTTCTAACACAATTTTATTCAGGCTTGGCTAATATCAACATGATGTTGAGTGACTAAGACCTCTACACCAGATTAGCTAAGCATGTTACCACTGTAGAGACAATTGTAATGGGATTTTGATGAAACTTGGTACACAGGCTTATGTTGTAAAGATCTTGGATGACTATAATTTATGAGTAAAACCTGTGTTTGTTAATGAGGTGATCTTGTATCTTGTTGGGCTGAACTTGTTATCTCTGTACATACTATGTTTCTGATAATATTTTTATAAAAGTTGTTAAATAAGTTTATATCAAACTCCTGAAAGAGCCTGATTATAATTGAAAACTATGTATATTAATTATGTTTTATCTTTGGAATGACTTTCCATCCAACTATTGTAATATAGGTAAAATCAACATGATATATAAGTTGAGAAATGTACTAAATAGGTATGTGTTCTTATTGTACTACATAATCTTGAATAGTGAGATGTTCAACTGTTAAACCAGATGAACAATACAATAACAAGTTCACTTAGGCCTCTTGTTTTTTTGGCTGGATGTGGCCTTTCTATATCCTTGGTTGTTGTATGATTGATACCTGCTCCTCACAGCTTTAAAATGTTAAAATTTTGGTATTCAAATGCACATTCAGCATTTACTTTTTTGATACAATGTTTCAGATTTAGGCTAGATATAGATGCCATACAGGGTCCTTACAATAACACACAAGTTACACACATAAGCTGTCTTCTTTAGCAGGTAATAAAAATGGCAAAAATATACTTACAATTTTACATCCTGAATTTCCTCAAAAATATACTTTTGTAGTTCTGTAAATCTGAATTACATGAGCCATGTCATAAGTTCTCAAGATTGATTACACATTTTGAAATTGTACTTTAATTTCGAGTATATTCCATGTGCAGTTACATCCTCCTTACTGCACTCAAAATGAAATAAACATTAAATTCCACAGCATCTTTTCGATAATTACAATGGAAAAGCTTCATAATTTTCCCACATTGTGATTTAAATCATTCAATGACAGAAAAGAAACACACATGCCAATGTCAACACACTTCAATACTATTAAATTGGCAGATGTTGCTGGAATCCAATGCAAGTCACTTCATTCAGATAAATCCAGACCATAATCAAATAATTGCATCGAATCAACAAAAATACCAAAACATATTCATTCCTGATCAGATGGAAATGTTGTTGCAATGCATATTAATAATAATACTCCGAATTTCAATTTTAAGTAGAGCAAGCGCCATTTTCTTTCGAAACTTACATCTAGCATGTGACCAACTTCAAATTTATCTGGGTGGAGTTATGCGCTCATTAATAATGTGTAATGATCCATCAATGCTTATGTATTTAATTTGGAATACAGCATACATTTAGTTACTTTGTTTCTTGTAGTGTATTTTTGTTTATATATTTAAGCCTTGGGAAGAAAAAGAAATGAGCATATAATAAAAAGGTTACTGTATTTGTATGGGAAAATATAAACTCGTTTTGTCGGATGGATATACTGCACTGTCAAGGTCATGCAGTATATCCATAAAAAAACCTTGTTCATATTTTCCCTTACAAATGCAGTAACCTATAAATACTGTACTGTACAGCACTACACTGCACCACACCACACTATGCTACACTACACTACATGACACCATACCATGCCATGCCATGCAAAATGTTTATAACAGCAGAAAATCTGAATCTGATAAAAGTGACTGTAATGTTGTAATTGAGATTAAAGATAGAAAATTAATGATTCTACCAAAATTCAAATTGTTGGTATGGATATAATTTTAACTTGCTTCTTATGACCAAATTTAAGTGAGACCTCAGTGAAGCAAATGTGGACACAGGAGGGTGAAGACATGGATGGAAGAAGTGACACCAAAGGAAGTGTTGTCACCAACACCAGACAGTACTATTTATAACCATAATGATGCCAAGAGTTAATTAGTAGCCAGTGAACAGATAAGAGCTGTTTTGACTCAGTAGTTAGTGTGCCTGGCTCACTATTAGAATGGTGTCAGTTTGAATCTTTCTCAGACCTGTCAAATCAATTGCTGTGGTGTCCCAGTACAAGGCTTTTAATTCATTTTGCCTCAGCTTGATGATACCTGTCAAGTGTTCTTCTACCATTAAACCTGTCATTTTTTTGTCTCCCATTAAACCATTGGTATTCTTCTACCATTAAACCTGTCATGTGTTTGTCTCCCATTAAACCTGTAGTATTCTTCTACCATTAAACCTGTCATGTGTTTGTCTCTCATTAAACCTGTGGTATTCTTCTACCATTAAACCTGTCATGTGTTCATCTGGCATTAAATCTGTCATTCTTTTGCCATTAAACCTGTTGTGTTCATCTGCTATGAAACCTGTCATATTTTCATCTGCCATTAAACTGTCATGTTTGGATTTGCTATTAAACCTGCCATGTGTTCTTCTGCCATTAAACCTGTCATATGTTCTTCTGCCATTAAACCTGTCATGTGTTCTTCTGCCATTAAACTGTTAAACACTAACAAATAAAATGTCAAACAAGGACAGATGCTTGAGCCATAAGAAGAAAGCATGTGACACTACTCAATAATACACCTCTTTTACATTGCTTGCCCATTATTTCTTTATATTTATATATATATATATATATATATATATATATATATATATATATATATATATATATATATATATATATATATATATTCATTTTACTTTTTTTACCAATACCCCATTATTTTTAACCTTGGACAAACAGCAATGAGTTATGTCCACTTGATGTATCAATATGCTAATGTAGATGTTGATCTCAATATGACTGGCTCTCAGATTTCTCAATAATGTAAAAGTTTTCTTGGATTAGTGATACTTTTTTTTGCTTCCATTCTGTAGTTGTGGTGTGATTAATGGTTTAATGGCTTATTAATCATGACAACATCACTATTTCAAATCCAACTATGCAGCAAGTCATTGGTATAATGAAATACAGATATAACACTGGTATTTTTCATTTGTCTATGAAGCGCAAATACTGTAGAAAATTTATAATGCAAGAGTTGACACTGAGTCTATGGCTGCCTTTGGGATTATATTTTGTTCCTTCTTTCTCTGATTGGCAGTCTTGCAAAACAAGAATATAATCCTATTACTTATATTTAGCAGATCCTTAAAAAACAAAAAATATAATCCTTTGACCTCTATTTAGCAGAGCCTTGCTAAACACAGAAATGTAATGCCTTGATTGGAAATTGTCATCATGACTGTATTTTCATATTGCAGTTTTCTCCTGTCATGTCTGGGATGTACAGTAGGCCATATGTGCAAAGTATGGCTACAATCCTTTTGACCTAGGATGTGACTTTTGATGGTGTTCCAGCTATGAAGGTCTTGGACTTTTAAAAGAGAATAGTGTATATAAAGATTTTACTTTGTCTTTTAGGGATTTGCCTTTTTCTTTTTGTATGCCTTTTTTATACCTCCACTTACTTGGCAATATATAGCCAGAATTGTGTTGATGTGTTGGTAGATGTTTTGCATACATATAGGCATGTATGCACACAAACCCATACCCTTCACACACTGTATATTTATGTATTGTTTGTTTTTTACTAGACCTGTAATTCAAACAGCATGTATTTATCATAGTCTGATATACATAATGCAACTTGTTTGTAACTACAATGTATTCTTCATTATTCAGTTATGATGGGAGACATAAATTAGATGGCAGGTTCTCTCTATAATTTGTAGTGATTTAAGGAATAGAATAATATTGACATGTGTTTAAGGAAAACATTCTACCTATTCCATGTTTATTTTTAGAATAATATTGACATTTATTTAAGGGAAACATTCTACCTATTCCATATTTGTAATAGAATAATATTGACATGTATTTATTGGAAACATTCTACCTATTCCATTTTTGTCATATAATAATATTGACATGTATTTAAGGGAAACATTCTACCTATTCCATGTTTGTAATAGAATAATATTGACTTGTGTTTAAGGGAAACATTCTACCTATTCCATGTTTGTTGAGGACATCCAGGTCATTTTTGTCTGCATAATCAGTGCTATGTATTTTTGATTTTTCATTTCCTGAATAGTTTGTCATAAAATTGTTCTTGTACATCTTTACAGTGTGATAAGTATTTTATACTGACACAGTGTTTTATGGCCAATATTTCTTTTTGTTAGTTTTTTCATTAATAAGTTTGTGTATGCAGAGTAGAATGTATTTTTATTTTGTAAATATTGTTTCACAATATGTGTGTTAGGATGTATAATATTCTTCCTTTATCCTTCACACTATTCCCATCCCATTTTCTCGGAACAAAATGTAGACAGAAAGGAAACAAATCAAATCAAAAGTAAGATGTAGAAATGATTCACACCATTAAATTTCTACTTCACTCTCATTTATGATTTAGCAAAATGTATATAGACCATTGATACAGTGAAATGATTTCAATTCTTATTTTAGTTCATCATTGGAGTTTGATTTTGTCAACATAAACTCAATATTAATAGTATAAATTGTTGGCAGATTTAGAGTAAAATAAGAAAATGGAGCAAATCTCTATCCAATTCTAAAGTCTTTCAGGATGAGTGCACTTAAAATGGAGCTAGAATCTGAGTCCTGACTTATATAAAAGTTGCTTTGTAATTTTGTAATTTAATCTATTTGTGGGAATAGGGATGCATACCTGGCACAGGGGTTGTCTTAGAAAATTGTTTCTCTATTTTGGGAATTATAAGAATTCTGCTAGGTGATATATACCTGGCACAGGGGTTGTATGTGAACAGTCAGCTTTTTATAACCACACACAACATGAGAAAATGAGCCAGTTTAATACAAGAGTCAGTGCTGAATTTTTTATTTTCAAGTGATTGGATCAAAATGAATTTTGAATGTTATTATTACATATATGGTTTAAGTTATACAAATGGAAATCCATATATGCCCTTTATATGCCTATATGAATTGTACACATATGTCAATTCCAATTACTTTCGTCATTTGGTATAGGATCAATTTGCAATGGTATGTAACTGTTTAATATATGCAATTTTTATAAGAATTATTTGCTCATAATTTGGATTTGTAAACCATACTAATATGCAAATTACGTTGGCAAATGAATAGTACTTGAAGGTTTGGTTTAATTACGTATGGTGAGATAATTCATGAGCCAGCTAAACTTATATTGGTCTTCAAAATTTACACATCAACTGACTATTATATAGATATATTTTGCCATATAACTAAAAGATTTAATAATTATATTTGCCACATAACTAAAAGATGTAATAATTATTAAGTCTCATAGTTCATAAGGAAGATATATATTCTCATTTATTATTGGCACAAGTGTAAAACTTCTCTATTTAACTTTAAATCAGAAAGTTTTTCTACATTTATAAAAGAGAATTCTAGATAATATTCTTAATACGGTATAAAAGTTTGGCAGGCCTCGTCACATACCTCTGTTAAAATGTAAATAGCTAATACATGTAGTTTGTATTAAATTTATCTAATAGGTTAATATATGCACATCAATAAAAAAGGAGAAATGAAACTAACTAAAAGTTTGGAAAAGCCATGTATATAGTTTAAATCTGTTTAAAAGACAACTGGTATATATAATGGCAAATCAGTTCTAAACAACTACAGTCAAACCTGTCTTAAAAGACCACCATTTTTGCCAAAACATAATGGTCTACCATGACAGGTGGTCTTTCATAACAGATCATAATACTATATAATCAATAAATCTGTACATGAAGAACCTGGTCTCTCAAGACAGGTGGTCTCTCATAGCAGTGGTCTCTCAAGGCAGGTTTTACTGTACCAATATTGTATGCTCCCCTTGGACATATTGCACTTTTATTCATGTATAGATATTGCAGCCATTTTGCAGTATTAACTTATTTCACATCCATTTCAAAGTTCATGGTATCATGTTATTTTTTTCAAAGAACAGGACATTAAACAGGTCTTCAAGTTTTGTTTCTTCAAATTTCTTTGCAATAGTTGACTGCTAATAAGGTCAGCAAACAAAAATTGCATTAATTTCAGTTTATACATAATAAACATTTTTCTTGAATGTGGCAATCCAGTGTGTGCGTTTGCTGTTTCTTATTGTAACAGTGGATACAGCACCTGCAAACAGACCCATTACTTGATGTAGATGTGGTCATGCAGTAAATCAAAATGGATACAGGTAAGTATTCTCTTAATGTAGAAGTGGTCATGCAATAAATTAAAATGGGTACAGGTAAGTATTCCCTTTACTTGAAGTAGGACTGGTCATATAGTAAATTAAAATGGATACAGGTAAGTATTCCCTTTCCTTAATGTAGAAGTGGTCATGCAGTAAATTAAAATTGATACAGGTAAGTATTTCCTTTATTTGATGTGGAGACTGCACCAGTGGCCTAGTGGTTAGAGCATCTGACTTGGATGCAGAAGGTCACAGGTTCAAACCCATCAAAGATGTACAAAAAATGGTATTAACACCTGCCTTGCTTAGTGCTCAGCATTAAGAGGTTAGTGTTAGGACTGGTCAGCCTGGTATCAGGATAATGTGACTGGGTGGGACATCATGCTACATGTCTGTGACATGATGCCCCAGTGCTAGACATCACTATAAACTGCTGCACTGCAGACATCATAGAAATATGATTGAAAAAATTTAAAGCTACATTAAAATCCAAAATCACATACACACACATGCACATACACTTGATGTAGAAGTGGTCATATAAAAAATCAAAATGGATACAGGTAAGTGTTCCCTTTATTGAATGTGGAAGTGACCATGTAGTAAATCAAAATGATTTGTATTAATATATACTTAAAATGTATATAAATATAAAACTTAAGTTTCCAGTTAGTATAATGATTAGAGTGTGGAAAAAAAGACTTCCTTTTTGTATTTTTTATCTTTATGATAGGTATGTAATCTTTATATGGCTGTAATAATACAGTAGCATGTACACACCAATCAATTGTTGATAACAATCATTTTTATTTGGCTGCAGGATTGGTCAGGTTCAAACTATATTGTCTGTGAATGTGATTGGTGAAAATACATGCAAATGTCATAAAATAATATATTTTCAAGCAAATTTTAAGTCATCATAAAGTTTTTAATTAGCTTGAAATGCAAGTTTCATCTCAAAATTGTGCAAGTCATCTTGCTTAAACCATTCACTTGACTTGCAGTACACATCTCTAAATGTTTCTTCATAGTAAATTACCATATATACTCACATATAAGTTGAGTTAGCTACAAACAACACAGACCCTGATGTGCTGGCAGATCAGTATCTGTAATGTTTGTTTTACTGATTGCTCTTAAACTACTTTTACCCACATTTGCTGGCACAATATATAATGGCAGATCTGGATATATGCAGTTTTTGCCATTGAACTTGACTTATAAGTGAGTATATATGTACATTGTCATTCAACCATCAAATTCAATTGTTAGTACACACTTAAAAGTTTCCTTCAAATTATGGGGAAAATGTAGTGTATTTTGAGAATTTGAGGATAGTAATTGCTGATTTTCTCTCACAAATTGGATTTTACAGGCAGTGGACTTTTTAAATATTATTTGCCACTGTTAAAATTAAAATTCTAAATATCCCATTATCCCTAAACCTCAAATACAAGATTGTACCCCATTCTAAGGAATGTAGACATTTTTGGCAAAAATGATAAAAAGAGTAATTTTGTTTAGCAATATATATCAATCATATTAAAAAGGCACCTACAGTTTTAAATTTATATTGTAGATTTTACTGTTGTAAATTTTATTTTATTTCACCAATTTGATAAAATTTTATGTTTGACATTTTTACCAATAAAAGAGTGTGTTACATTTGTATATGAGTCACAATAAAGTCTTTCTGATGGAATATTTGCAAAGTAAATGCTGTTCTTCAACATCTCCACTATCTGGTCAGTAATGATCTATCATTTGATATTTTGATAATATAATAATATTTATATGATGATTTTGATAATGTAATATTATTTATATGACAAGCATAAACTTCAGTTGATTATTTCTTGGAAAATACTGATAATGAGTATTTGTGATCAATGGGAGTTTCATTGTAAACATGTATTGAATTGCATGCAAGGGATCTGATCTTGATAGATATTATTAGAAGAGAAATGTTTATATGATATCAGTAGATATTCCATAATAGTCCATAACTTTCAGTTTCTATGTTTGTGTACTCTTTCCATTATTTATGTGTGAGTAAAATGTATGCATATATGATTTTATATTTGTTTTGTTTGCAGATTTTTACATATAAATGTGCATTTTAATACAAGCATACAATTGTCTTTAAAAATATTTTTGGAAATTCATATGTACAATTTAAAAATTAGTATAATTCTGTAGTATTACAAATTTTGTTTAGGGGTTACCAATATTTGTGGATTTTGTTTTTCCCCAAATCATGAATTTAAAGACCCAACTTAAGATTAGCCAGATAGGCTGAAGATGCAGCTCCCCCATGTTTTCTTTTTTACTGTGTTTCAGTCCTTGTGATCATCAAAGTTATTTGATAAATCAACGATATTTCTGTGATCTGGTTTTACATGACTGTCTGTTTTATTTTCACCCTTTTGAAAAGAATTATAAAGCATTTTATATTGCTTCAGTGCACATGTACTATACAGTATTGGGTAGCTGTAATTTCCACTTATATCTATACAGTATTGGGTAGCTGTAATTTCCACTTATCTATACAGTATTGGGTAGCTGTAATTTCCACTTATATCTATACAGTATTGGGTAGCTGTAATTTCCACTTATATCTATACAGTATTGGGTAGCTGTAATTTCCACTTATCTATACAGTATTGGGTAGCTGTAATTTCCACTTATATCTATACAGTATTGGGTAGCTGTAATTTCCACTTATCTATACAGTATTGGGTAGCTGTAATTTCCACTTATATCTATACAGTATTGGGTAGCTGTAATTTCCACTTATATCTATACAGTATTGGGTAGCTGTAATTTCCACTTATCCATACAGTATTGGGTAGCTGTAATTTCCACTTATATCTATACAGTATTGGGTAGCTGTAATTTCCACTTATATCTATACAGTATTGGGTAGCTGTAATTTCCACTTATCTATACAGTATTGGGTAGCTGTAATTTCTACTTATATCTATACAGTATTGGGTAGCTGTAATTTCCATTTTAAATTGATATGTTGTGAGTAAAGGATAGAGAAAAATGAGAAAAAAGCAGCAGGTATTTAAACACTGTTACTACTGAAAATAAAAGAACAGGAATTGATACAATAAAACAAAAATTAAAATTGGATTTAATATTTATTCAAATCAGTTCTTCATTCAAGCAAAACTATGGTAGAAAAATTTAAACCTTTTTAAAGTGTATCTTATTTTATCCCATCATGCTTAATCCTAATGAATATCATGACTATAAAATGGTAAAGGTATTGCTTGAAGCATAATTACTAATGAAATAATAATAATAATAATAATAATAATAATAATAATAATAATAATAATAATAATAATAATAATAATAATAATAATAATAATAAATTAAAAGACTTTATTTTCAGAGGGTGGATCAATTACCTGTAATTACAAATGAGAAACTAATCTACCTTGAGGCCCTCCATCAAGTACATATGATAACAAGCTAATAATATGTTCAGACACACATACACACATGCATACACAAGCAAATAAACAGTATATAAATACCACACCACTATTCACACAAATGCTACAGTGCTTAAAACACTGTATATTCATTAATTACAGCATATTAATGATGTTCAGGCTGTATTGAGTGTTGAACAAAACCATTGAATCAACATCAAGCCAATCTGGTAGACACAAATGTTTGTTGGGACAATAATCTTGAAATTATAGAATTAAAAAAGTTTATTATTAACAAAGCCACCAATAATTAGGTCTTTAAAAAAATTAGCAGCAAATATTCTTTCAGCATACATTGATTTCATTGATGAGACAAGGGACCAGGCTTATATATATATATATATATATATATATATATATATATATATATATATATATATATATATATATATATATATATATATATATATATATATATATATATATATACTGTACACTGGATTTTAAAAACATTGATTAGGAGGTAGGGGAACAGTTGCCTCCATTTATCCCAGCTTCCTCTGCAAGTGTAAGTAAATTATCTTGACACCTGTTTGATTTGTGTTCTCATGGAGGTGGTAGTACTGTTTTAATCATTGAAGTGACTGTTGTTTTGTTAACCTCTGAGTTTGTTTCTTTTATATTCTTTGTTCGATGTATTTGTTGAGATTAATCCATGAGATTAACATATATGCAAACTTGAACAGACAAAACCACAACTTTTTATACCCAGGAATATGTGTTTAATTTCTTCAAAACCCAAAATATTAAGACTCATCAAAACAAATGACACTGCAGATCTCATTTGATTTATATTGCTTAGTGTACAAAGAAGACACAAAGAAAACAAAAACAAAAACAAATAACCAATAGAAGAGTGAAAAAAAGAAAGCATAGTTTTATTTCTGCAAAGTTCTCTAAAATGTGAATATATCTTGCTTTCATATTATGTGTGTCTGCTGGCTGCTGGATGAGATATCATTCTTTATTTCTAATAAAAATTCAATAAAACCCATGTTCAAGAGTAGTATCCTAAATTTGCATTTCACAACAGAGTTTCTCTTCCTTGTTTCACATTAGTTAAAATGTTCATTTAAAGCATCATTTTGTGAATAAAATGAGTTTTTTACTGATGTTACAATCATACATTCTTGAAGAGCAGGATTTAGACATGGTGAGGCCTTAAGCAATGAGCAGCGGTAGACACCTTATTTGGTAAGTGTTAACAGACAATAAGGCTGTGTAACAACTAAACGAAGGAAGATTTTGCTAATTTTTACAATGTAAATTATGTAACATATAAAATATATTGCATATATAATAATGGTGAATCTGTTATGCAAAAAATAATGTGATAAATTATTACTTAAAAATAAATACAATGGTAATTTTTTTTTAAAGTATGAAATTTTAAGAGGCCCCTAAGACTGTGATGCCCTAAGCTGTAACTTGTTTAGCTTACTATGCCTAAATCCAGCCTTGCTTCTCACAGAAAGATAAAAATGGATGTATTTATAACCTCAACAGGTTTTTAATAGTCATCTTTTTATTCTCTTGTTTATTTTCATTCATTTAAATTTGTGTTTAGTAATTCTCTCAATTGTCTCTCTTTTCATCCATTCATTTATGGTTATTTTGTCATTCATTCATTCTTGCATCTACTCTTTTACTTATATATACCTATAAATCACCTATATTCATCTGTTTCTGCTTCTTTGTACATTCATTTTAATTATAAGATGACGTGGTGAAATCACAAACTGAATTAATTAGGTTAATAATGGCAGAATAAATAAAAATTCTAAATTTTGTTTTAGAAAAAGCTTAACACACACAGTAATAATTAAATTGATCCAGTCATCAAAAATGATTGCATAAGATTGCTTCATAGTTTTTGAAGCATGCTAACAAAACTGAAGTATCTCCTCAAACAGTTTATATATATATATATATATATATATATATATATATATATATATATATATATATATATATATATATATATATGTATATTGTTTATGTCAATAACAAACATAAGTGGTCGAAGAAAAGGTCCTTAAACATGTCTTAAACCATGTTATTCTCTACACACAACATTTAAATTTGTTTAATGTCATTTGGAGATTGTTTTCTTGTAAATTTTGTAGATGTGTTCTTCAAAGAATGTTGAATAATTAACATACAGATTAGTAGATACTTGATTTTAAATCTTCTGTGAGAAGGACTTTCATAAAAAATATGCTGAAAATTGTTTATATCAATAGCAAACATAAGTGGTCAAAGAAAAGGTCCTTGTGACATATCAGGTTATTGTTTTTTTTTTAAAATGTCAATTTAAAGTCACATTTTTAGTATCTATTATTCAAGCACAAGGCAAACCATTTGTGAGTTATGTTGCTATTTGACTTGAAATTAGCTTATAAATACAGCAGTGCTATTAGTATCAATCAAGTTAACAGTTAGCACTTGTGGAGGCCATTTGCTCTGTAAAAGAACTTTAGTCTTACTAAATCTTTTTTAGTTATCTAATTCAAAGCTGAATAAAGAATTTTGACCATATATGGCAATAAGAGCAAGATAAGGTTAGTGGACATTGGTCATATTATAGGTGGATTATACATTTTTGCTTTGAGTATGAACAGGAACCTCATATTTTTTTTGCCTCATGAAACCCCCATTTATACGAAGAAAAAATGAATTCTTTAATATGGCTATTTGCAAGGAAGTTGTATACTCGAAATTATTCCCAAAAATACTGTCCTGATTGGTGGATGGGGATGTTTGGAACACAATTTATTTTGTTTACAAACTTACTTCACAGAGTGAATCTTTCTTTGTGAATACATGTACAACTGTACCATTACCAGGGTATATGATTATACTTCCTAAACTGACTTTGTAAAATTGAAGATAGTGACGTTATATTGTAATAACTGCTTTTCCCTCCCCCTTCACAGGGAATACAGTTACTACACTATTGCTAGGTTCTACATCTCATGTACCATATGCTTTTCTGTATTTTAGTGTTAGCCACACAGACCTATGCCGGTGTACAGTCTGAGACATCTGTAAAAACGATTTAATCTCTTTGACCTGCGTTACCTAATCTGAGATTATTTAAAGCTTCCCTATTTTTAGTTAAGTTTGAAATTTTTTTCTATGTATGGAGTATGAAATAAAATGTGCAAGCCTTCATCTTGACAGTATTATTAATTATGTCCGTTTTCATCTCTCTGTCAATCAGCACAAACAGTTAAAATATGAACCTGAAAAAGAAATAATTTTTGGTTTTGGTCTTTTTTTAATATCTTGTGAAGTGAACTTTATGGCAACTTTAGATTTTGTTCACATATACTACAGATATATGCTTGGTGTACAGGGCACACAAAGACAAGGCAATACTGACATGATTGTTTTCATATAATTTTCTGAATGAATTTCTTCAACGCAACTTTGGAACATAATCCACCATATACATATGCAACCAAAAATGAACAAACTTGTAAAGCAACCCATTCTTCCTTTGTAATACTAGTATAGTGCAACCAAAGTCTTTTAAATCTTGGCTGTTGAATGCCCTGCACGTCAAGTGTCGTCAAAGTACTTCAGGCCGAAATTTCTTGACCGCTATGGAGATTTACTTAACTGGGTCAAGAAAAGAGGACGTCAAGTCTCTCATAGTATATGACCGGCTAGTATGAAATTTTTTCAACACTAGCTGCTTTCATTGTTCAATCACAATGCGGCACGTTCATTCCAATTTATATTTGATCATACCTTTACGTTAACCTCGTCCAAAATTGCTTACGTTCTTTAACATTGTGTTTGTCGTATGTGTTTCTTGGCGTGTATAAATAATAACCTTTTAAAGGAATAGGGATGTATGTTGTCAAAATAAAGTGAATTATCGCTATTTAAAAGTGAGTGTAATCAAAACTGACATTCATTATTGAATTACTGTACGTCTGCATGAACTGTGCTAGCAGCACGGACACATTTGAATTTTAAATCAAAATTGGAAATTTAAACAATTTCATGCTGGTTGAATTTTTAAGCTGCGTGATATGTGTTGCCCAGTAGCGAGAGTGTTTTGTTGCGGGGTGTTGGTCTTTTTTGTTGATTTATATTCAGACTGCAAAATAAGCAGCAGTATAAGAAAGATTAGCCGTTATCAGTCTACCTAATAGCGTGCTTATGTAAGTGAGAACCTTACTGCTCGTTCCTGAACATTGTTTAAAACCTTTCAGTCCCTGTGACAGAGTTGGTACTACAATAAAAACCTTTTCTTACATAAATATTCTGCATTAAATCTAGATAAATTATAGTCACCGTCTGGCGGGCTCATATCCCATTTTTATTTTCTTATAGAGTCTCTACATTTGTTCCTCAGTACTGGATTTTCCACAATGTCCAAATCCTAATGGATCAGTACCTTCAGTGACGAACTGTAGGTGAAGTTCTTTGCAATTGATTATTCGGTCCTTGTTTTATTGGCTAGACTATAAAGAAGGCAATTTATAATGGGTAACAGATTTCACATATGGATCAGCATCAATGCCTTATTACTCCCTGTGCACTGTCGCCAAAATAAAAAGACAACTACACGATGATGGTCATATTGTTCAGAGTAAACAATTCCCATTTAATCAATATCATGAATACCTATCTAACTGCTGTATCACCACCAAAATGAGACAGGAACACAATATTTTAAAAATAGACGAGTATTACATACTGCAGCCTGATGTAATAATTGTGACATGAGTATATTTAATATTACGAAAGGTCAAAGTTGACAAATGCTCTTAGTTATAGTAATTTTTATTGGTCACAAAGATTCGTGTATGTATTGAATCTATTTGATGATCTACTAACGGTGTTTACGAAATGGTGTTTCCAGGAATACTATTTTAAGACGTGACGTGAAGTAATCAATCATGTTTAAAAGTTTAATGTATGAGTTGATTTGTCTCTCTTTATGAGAAGATGTCTACAGGAAGAGGTTAGTCTCTCTCTCTCTCTCTCTCTCTCTCTCTCTCTCTCTCTCTCTCTCTCTCTCTCTCTCTCTCTCTCTCTCTCTCTCTCTGAACAGGAATGTATTTTTAGAATCCACGAAGAAGAAGAAGAAGAAGAAGAGTCGTTAAATTTAATTTACAGTAATCTCAGGAGAACAGAGAGCAAAGAGACGAGGGTAGTCATAAGTTAGGAAAACAATTACCCATTGTATTGAATATTAAAGTATGAATTATTGTATTATAAAAAGGAGTTAATAAAATTTATAAGTATGTAGTCAGAGTACAAAATTTAAAATGTACTAATTATTATTAGATCCAAAAGAAGACTAACGAATCATCCCTTCCTATTAGTGTTGTTAATTTGGTGATCAAGATCAATGGATAATATATCCACACCAGAAAGAAGAGAATATAGGCGAGAATTTATGAGCAGGCATATTTTGAAGAAACAACGACCAAAAACCTCGTTTTTAGTTTTCGTGATTCTGTTTGGGGCTCTTTTGAGAAATATAATTAAATTTAGGTAAAATATTTCTTTTAATCAACAAACATTTTAATAAAATACTTGCGCACTTAGATCAGGGATCTCAAACACGCGGCCCACTAAGTCTTATCCTGTGGCCCGCAAAATGATTGGTGTCACAAGGTGTCATGAGAGATAACAAAGGTGGTGCGGCCCTTGGGCCATCGAAAATGCCCTCATGCGGCCCTCATGGTGATTTAAGTTACAATATAAATGTAATTTGTTGTACTATCCTTTTAAGATGACCTTAGTTTCCATCTCGCTTTATAATATACACTTTAATAAATACAGAGAAATGAACAAAATATATAGGTCTCATTTTCGTTAACCATGTAAATTTGGAAAAGTCGTCAGCAGAATGAACGTCATATTATGATGTAATTCTTTAATAATAGATCCTGACAAAATAGTTTTATTTGTAGACGTTGATCTATGGTTCTTTCCTACAGACAACGCCTATTCAGAACGAAGAATAAGAAACTATAACTTTTGCATGCACATACCTACATACCTATATAGAAAGGTCAGTGTGATATATTCCGAAAAAAATCTTGTATCCAATTTTAAAAAGCACTGTCAGCTTAGATTTCCACCCGTCCACTCGCCTATAATTAGATTTAAAGGTAGACCCCATTGTTTTATCATGCGATAAATACTGTACGTGTATTTCTAAACTGGTTAATCATTTTAAAACAAAACATATGTAATAACAATCATGTAATAATAATACTTTATGAGAATAATAATATTTAGTTCATAATCAACCAGTCTTAGACGCAGCCATCAAAAATAATATTCAAAATAAAAATGCAATATATATATATATATATATATATATATATATATATATATATATATATATATATATATATATATATATATATATATATATATATATATATATAACTCCTAGTTATTGCTATTTGACTGGCACCAGAGCTGTGTACCACCGAAAACTCTGTATGTTTGAATGTACCGCGATGCATGCAATAGGTGACTCCTCAAAGGTTATTAGCTAAAATAGTTATGAGCTGGAGAAAAGGCCCACATATAAAGCGATCTATACCACAGTACACTGCAATTAACAACAATTCAATGTTCTTTGACAAGGGCCTGCCTCTTTTTAACAATATTTGGGGGTTTAATTTCGGTCTTTGGAGAAAAAAAATCTTGGACTGACTTATTAAAATAAACAAAATATATTATATCCATGACATTATTTACAATAAATATTAGTTATCTTGATATTATAGAAAAGGAAATATTTTGGCTGTAAACACCCTCCCCCATTAGATAAAACGTTCAGTAGTAGATGAATTGATATCTGTATATTAATTGTTGTATAAGTTATGATCTAAACACTGTAACTAAAGTGGACAGATAAGCTTAAATACAATATTACTGATAATGTGAAAGAGATCGTGCTGACATCAGAGAGCCTATTGATAAAAGTAGGAAGTGTTGATAACAAAGCCTACATTTTTTAGCTACACTACTGATATAATAGGCAGGAAAAGTTTGAGTGGGATGCCTACTTCCGAGTACTATATTTATCACAGAGGTCCAGTAAACATCAAGCACTCAATAAACGTGAAAATATGTAGTGGACTTAAGAAATTACGAACAGTTCAGACAGAAATTAAGTGCGCTTCTGAAATATCGAAGGATGATTCTTACGAAGGACATATGCTTAACATATTCCCGTACGCTAGTAAAATAAATAAATTACATGTGTTCTCTTTTGCCTTTTTAATCAAAATTTTTTCCGACAGCTGGATTTGGCCATGTTACGTATCGGCTCGTTTAAAGTAACACAAAGAAAAGAGCAAAACCAACAAACTTTGTAAATTTTAACAAAAATAATTTATTTCCCTCACTTGTAGAGTTTTCTCCAGATGTTTGCTTTCAAATATTAGGTGGAAAACGACCCCCATAAAAGTCGGCTCAATGAATTCAGTCTATTGATCAAGCAAGACAAAAACCTGTCACTAATAATTAACAGGTTCCAATAAAACTTGGTATTAAATTGTGTCATTTAGAACTACTGACATACATTAAACATAATACAAGAGGATGCAATACAACTTGGTATTAAAATGTGTCAGTTACAACTACTGACATACATTAAACATAATACAAAAGCAGCATTTACGCAAGGTTCATCAGCTAAATTTAGGTCCTGTTTAGTGCCATTGATTAGCAAATTCTGTGTAAACTATTGATATTTACTTTTCTTAGAAAAAAAATAGTCAGCAAAAATGTAAAAGGCCGGATCTTTCAATCAAAGCTGATAGGAAAGCATTTTCGTTTGAGTTTCCTTTGTTTCATGATAGTTTCCTTATTCAAGGCATTATATTTTAACGATTTTTTGCCCATAAAAGGTGAAGTTCATTCTAAATATTTTTTGTATCTGAAAAAATCTGGCCTTGATTTAAATCAATATAATTATTCAATGTGTCTTTAAAGTAAATGAAAATAAAGCAACATAAATTTGAATAAGCAAGTAATAATGGAAACTAAACCAAATACCAGAAATGCTGTTCTGCCAGTTAACCAAAACAAATGGCATAATTGTTGTTGGTCTATCAAAAACAAGTCAACTATTTTTGAATGTAGTTGAAGCAATACTTTTATACCAAACGTACTTGAACAATAAATTTGGAGACCTGCAATCATTGAAACTATATACACTTTCTGAAAACAAACATCAACATGCCCACTCCCTCCTCGACTTAATTCTAAGTCCAAGTTAAATACATGTATTTAGGATATAATATCATACTATGTGACATATGCTTCATATTCAAAGTGAAAACATACACACACACACACACGCACAATACGTGCTTTATCAGCTTAACAATAAAGATAAACAGTAGGAACAAAAACATGAACAAAAATATTAACTTACCAAATCAACATTTTGCTTAAGCAAATATTCTCTCTCTCTCTCTCTCTCTCTCTCTCTCTCTCTCTCTCTCTCTCTCTCTCTCTCTCTCTCTCTCTCTCTCTCTCTCTCTCTCTCTCTCTCTCTCTCTCTCTCTCTCTCTCTCTCTCTCTCTCTCTCTCTCTCTCTCTCTCTCTCTCTCTCTCTCTCATGGAACTCACAGTTTTAATTTGACACCCAGTTTTGATACCAAAGGGTCTTTTCACTAAGTTTAACCCCAATTCTGACACCAAAGGGTTTTTTGACTCTCAGTCTTTAACCTCTATAGAATACACTGATGCACAAAAAATTTAACAAAGGATGGTCCAGCAAACCTGAGACAAAAGTAAGGGGCTTTTGAGTTCTATGATTCTTATTTCATGGCGGACAACTCAATACATATTGTTCTGTTATGGTGAAACTACATAATTATTTCGGAGATACATGTATACATCTTTATTAATCAAAATATAAGGAAAAGTGAAATCAAAATCTGACTAGAAACTGACAAAGTATATATGAAAATGTTCACATAAAACCGTTACATAGTAGTTCGTCAGTACTAAAATTGATATAGTTGCAAGTATAATGCAAAATATACAGACTCTATTAAACAAATATGAATTAACAGAGAGGCTATATCCAAATAATTGTATGCGTTCCTTGCTTGGCCAGCCAAAGTCTGAAGTATTGTTTATATCTTCAAACATCTCGTCTCTTCCTGAAAAATAAATTATATCGCCAATAAATAGTTGATTAAATTCAAGTCTGCTGTAAGAGTTGGACATGAGTGCTCAGCGTTGTTCTTTATGCCTGAGAAATATAGACATTGCGGCAGCTACAGACGAAATATACGAATCCCATAGCAACAAAGTATGCAATATAAACTTGTTAAGAACCGACCGTAAGTGAACTAAAGGGGATGGAACGAAAAATTCATTTGTTCTAGCAAATAGGCAGCAATGAGAAAAACGAACGATGAAAGTGTAGTCTTTGAATGATCGATAAAACTACAGTAAAAAGAAGACAGGATAGAGAATATTTCGATGATATGAAAAAATGGTTCTATATGAATATACTAAAGGGAGATAACAAAAGACCTTGTACAAGGGAGACAAATTTTATCAAGAGCATTAGACATATATTGTCTTAAACTAACACAAAAAAAGCAAACACCAACAAGTTTTGTCAAATTCAACAATATATTTACCAAGAGTACAATGTTAAAGTTTTAAAATAGCTTACAATATTGTGAATTAAATCCTAGATAGTTTTAAAAGTTCTATCACAAGCCCAAAAGTGTAGAGATCCTAAATGAGGTCAAGTCGTGATCTATATGAAGTCCAGTATATTGTGCTGATGTACCAACATGTTTGAATGAAGTTGATATGCTTACATTCTGAATGTATCAAAATTATATAATCGTAAATGTCTTTAAATGAATACACTAGTTCCAAAATAGTTACTTAGTCAATACAGTTTATGAGCACCATTTAGTTCCATTGAATAATTGAAATAGATGAATTAAATCCTATTAACTAGACATAACTAAAGCTGATTCTACTAAGACCGAAGTTTAAAATGGGAATAATATATACGTTATTCACTGCCTTATATAAAAATTAAAATACAATTTCAAAACCAGGATGAGTGAGGGTCAAATGTTCATTTCCAGAACGTTCCAATTTGTCATCAAGGTCAGGTCCTTTAATAGCAAACAAATCATAAAGCAGGTGAGCCAGAATTTCCTAGGGAAAAACCAATGACTTGAACTAAGATCCTATCAAGTTCATCTACAAGATTACTTCTACACTTTCCAAGGTCAAAAGGCAACATAAACTTTTTTGCTCAATTTAAAGAAACAACCCGCTATCCTGATGCTATTTAATGTATTTTTATAACAATGACCATTTGCAAAAACAGTCATGAAAAATGAAACTATATATATATATATATATATATATATATATATATATATATATATATATATATATATATATATATATATATATATATATATATATATATATATATATATATATATATAAGGAGTGTTGTTTACCTTATGCGTCTCTGTAGTTTTAAATGTGCTGCTGTTGTTTCCTTACAGATCGTGAGAAGAATACTCCCTTCAGTTCTACCGTCGTCAATAGGAACAAGCATGTGACTATATCTGGTGGAAAAGGGAACATAATAAACATTGGTGGTTACAACAGCAACAGCATGAAGATTGTAGAAGGTGGTTCACAGAGTGAGGTGTGAATTACATTCAGAGGGGTTACATTCTGTTTGGGGGCTAGAATAGATTTGGAAAAATATTGAGCCAATATTTAAAAACCACTTAAATGGGGTATATTTTGAAACAATATTTTGGAAATATCTTTGGTTCCTTTGTTTCCTGTATGGTAAACGGTATCAAATTAATCTGAAAGGAAATTCTATTTATTTAAAAAAAAATATGAATAGATTAAATGGTGTGAGGATTAAATTTTAATGACAGCCCCCAAATTCGTATACCACTTCAGTTGTTAATATATTAAATACTTTTATTGCCACTAAATTGGAGTTGATGTTTTGTTAAGTCTTCATCAGTCATACAAATTGCTATCCTTGTCTGACACTCTTGTAATGGCACTGAGGTTAAGGAGTTGTTTCACAAAGAAAACGTGAAGTATTTTCTTACATACTTTGAGAAGACGGCATGTGTTGTGAAGAGGTTTAAAAAACTCTTAAGAATGTGAAAATAATGTTGAATATTTATGAAGAAGAGAAAAGAGGTAGAAGTAAAGGATATACTCAAAGAAGGAGACATTTTTAACAACTGATATATTTTTGTAAAACAGAAATGAAAAATAGGATAGACAGCTAGGATTTCAAACAGGTCACCTTTCTAATTTTGCAGAGAAAACAATGACATTTTGTGGCCCGATTGTCAACAAATCAAAACTTAAAGTGATATGATATTCAGAGATATATAAAAAGAAGAGTTGCCAATGTAAGTCAAACAAGATGACTTGTTCAATATTCAATATTTTGAAATCAAAGAGAATGGACGGTAAATTGTATGTACTGCTTGAATGCAAAGGGTTTGATAATTTGTTTGACTGCTAGGCTCAGTTGAAAATATTCTCTTCATCATATGAACGGAAGACATTTAACTGGTCACTCCAAAATTCACTCTAATCCTATTGAAAGTTAGGTAATGTGACATTTCGTCTGATGAAATTATTCCCATTAAACAATATATAGATGATTATTTGGATTATAACCGAATTAAGGATGAAATACAACCAATAACTCAAAATGTGACTTTCTCTTCAGAAATTTGCAGTAATTGAAAAATAGGGCTGGGAAATATCATTATAACTATTACCAAAGAAAATGGATTTAATGTTTGCCATTTTATTTCTTTAACGGATCTCGAAAATCCAAAGTATTATAATCATAAATAGCTTTAAAAACGCCTTTGAATTATAAATAGGGCAAAGTAATAACAATTTCAGATTCAGTAGATAAATGACTATAATCAGTAATAAATGCAAATTAGACTAAATTTGACCAAAAGCGTTTTCACTTCGAGTCTTTTCAGATTTGCACAAATGATGTTGATCTAGCATCGCGATTGGTCGCCATTACAACAAAACGAAAAATATATTTCTACAATATTGCTTTAAATACGATGAATAACACTGCCTAACTTTGACAGTTCATTCTGACATTAAGGCATATTAGTATTAGACGAGTGATAGAGGTATGTCATCAAATACCGACTAAGATACATACAATAAAAACTCTTGAAATAACACACACACACACATATATATATATATATATATATATATATATATATATATATATATATATATATATATATATATATATATATATATATATAAGTATATATATATATAAAAATATATATATATATATATATATATATATATATATATATATATATATATATATATATATATATATATATATATATGTATGTGTGTGTGTGTGTGTGTGTGTGTGTGTGTTATTTCATGTTATATATGCCAAATAATAATAGATGAAAAGTTGACAAAAAGTTGGCGAGAAACTCATAAAATCGTTAGAATAGCAGTAAAAAGTTTGTGCGAATATGGTTATTGTCTTTGACAAAATAAATATAATTATTGTGTATTAAATGTTGTATTAAGATAATTTACTGACAGTTGTCATTAAAATAGCTTTAGCTCCTCAGAGTTAAATCCCGGAATTATGAATATTGATAGTTGTTCTCGCTTAATTCCGAAATGTTTCTGAACAACCGTTGTGAAAAAGCGATTGTTTGGAACACGCTGAACTGACTCTAGGTCTGAAGCAACTTGATCCAAATGTTGCATTGACTCAATTATTTGATTTTTTTAAAAATCATCGTTGTTAGAAACATTAATGCTTGAAAATAATTGTTTTTAGATTATATAAGAAGCGCTCATGTTCAGACTTAATTGCACTAGCATATGAATTTATTTCATCAACATCAAGTACTATTAGTGTATCTTTCTTGCCGCTAATTTGATTTGTGAAATGGAATCCATTTATATCTATATAATGTATGCTCCATCACCAAAATATCATCGCCATGGATAAGCAGCTTCTACCTTTCGATATTATGGAAGCTGTATATATTTTTTAACATTTATGACGAAGTCGGATCTCTGTGGTTCTGGTGGACCTTCATAAGCTGGTGCAACTTCAGTCCATCCTAACACTGATCTGACTGAATTTTGATAAATATCTACAACATAATTAGGTTAATTTATTTCAATCACAGATAATAATGTTGTTCATAAACAGTAATTACTTTTTTTGATTCCTTTCCCTTAATATATTTAATTCTGCGTTGAAATTATTCTTTGATTTGCTCTATTTGATAACTACCAGTTGGAATACTAACTGCTTGCCAATCGGGAGTTGTTTCAGATTTATTCTTGTTGCAAATACTAATGAATTATTTGGATGTAGTCCACCAAATGGTATTGATCCAATATTAGGTCAGCTATAATAAAAACGCAATTGTACTAATGCTATCTTTTTATTGGAATTGCGGTTGGAAAGTTAACGCTAAATTCAGGATGGCCAAACTTGATATCATCGTAGTTTTTGACGGAGTTGTATTAATCATGATCTGCTGTGATAACTCTCTCGACTTAATCACCGAATGATGTTCAGACGCTGACATTATTATTATTATTATTATTATTATTATTATTATTATTATTATTATTATTATTATTATTATTATTATTCTTCTTCTTCTTCTTCTTCTTCTTCTTATTATTATTATTTATTATTATTATTATTATTATTATTATTATTATTATTATTATTATTATTATTATTATTATTATTATTATTATTATTATTATTATTATTATTATTGTTTAATTCTCCATTTTTTATACTTTGGTTGTTGTCACCAGAATCACTAATTCTGAATGCTTCATCGTAGGTTTTCATTGTCGTTGAGAACTTCTCGTCAGATATTTTACCATCACTGAGATACGTAGAAACATACCCAGATAGTTTAGACTAGGTTGCTATTGTTGTTGTAATTTTATCATATACTCATGCAATTTATCATTTGGACATGTAGCTATCTTTTCAGCAATAATACTGTGAATACATGCGATAGTCGTTAGAGTTGAAACAATAATTGTTATAACTGCTGCAGCTGTCATTGTTAATGTTGATAATATTAATCCGGCTCCAGCAACAATAGCAGAAACTGAGTAAACAACCATATCAATGACAACTATACGTCTAGGATATTTTTTTAGTTTCACTGTATAATTGTCGATGGTATGTTTTAGTTCTGTCAGGCATTCACATATTTGAATATAAATGACGTTGAACGTCGATGAGTGACTCTATCAGTTGATTCATTATACTATGACGTTAAGTAATTAATTGCGGTGTTTCAGCATAAAAGTTTCGTCGACATCTTTGTTTAACACTATAGACACGGTTCCAGGGAAATCATCAGTCGAGTGACGCCATGGAAATATGGTAAATATGCTAAACTTTGCACTGCTAAATATGGAAAATCTATACTCACCTGTGACCTTCTGCGGTATATTTGATAGTGTTGTTTTGCTGCGACCATGTTTGAATTTCAGAAGCAGCCCTATACACGATATGTTTAATCTGCTGGTGAGGAATTTTAATTAGACTCGTTTTTTGAACAATATCTGGAGTTCCACTGATAATATCGTTGAGTTTTTTTTATTAATATTTACGAGTTTTATGTTACCAGTTGGCGATCTTCCAAAACATTCATTAGTAGTTATGTTTATGTTTCTGCGAAAACTTATAAACGTGTTCACATGACCGTTAAAATCAGTTTTCAGTGTGGCCATTTCATTGTTGACTGGAACTTCCTTATCATCGACGTATTCGTAGCAGAATCAAAATCAGATTCTAGTGTTCTGAGATTATTAATGCCATTATTATTCATGTTGAGAAATGCACGCATTATACCAACGTTGGCTAATACATACTTAGATTATTGATCATTGAATTATCTCTTTGTTGCAGCATCATTATCTGTGGTAGGATTTCCAAGACCTGTAATTTTATTTATATTCATAATAATGTTCCCGTGAATGAGTCGCCAGCTTTTTTTAACATAATCGTTAATTGACTTACCGGAATCTTGTATTTTACCCTGATCAGTAAAAGTAACAATATTATCAGCAACTGCATTAGGGATTCGTATAAGTACATCTGGCAGTTGTATATTACTTGTCTTTAATCGTCCTTCTTTATCCTGAAAAACTATGACTTCATTTTGATCCAGACTTGTAATATTTAGTAAATGATCAATCTCATTTCTGAGTTGATCGAGGCTTGCATATTTAGATAAATCACCTTGCTGCTGAGCATTACCTCGAGCAGATCTTCCGTAAATATCTGCATTATATTTACTGATATCTGTTTAAATGTGACAGCGTGGTATATTCATGCACGACTTTATGAGGTGGTTTGTTGATTTAGATATAACATCAAGTACATTAAGTTCTTCACGACCACATATTGGTGGATTAGTTAATGTTTGTATGGGTAACGTTGAATACCAGACTGGAGTACTTTGCATGTTGTTAGCATAATCTAAACATTCCTTTGAAAGCGCTAATCCATATGAATCAAAATAAACAATTCCACGTGCATCAATTGTATATGCTACCCAATGCGTGCCAGGTCCAGAGTTTTTATCGAGATTAAAAATACCAGTCTCAATATTGTTTGGTATTTTTGGTAATTTATCGCACATAAAAACACCTCTGAAGTTTTTTATTTTTAATTTTTATCAGCATCGAGTAAACCAAAATTGGACATAGGCGATATCAGTAAACTGTCCCGGGAAGTCTTAGACCATTTCCATACCATGAATTTGTGGGTCCCTGGTAATCTGAGACCTCTTTCCTTGATTGATGTTCCTGTTATTCCATTTTCGGTTGCTTTCTTTAATGCCATTCCAGCAGCAGTTCCAACAGCGCCTAACGCAGCTGGTTTTGCAACAGCTGGGGCTTCAGCGGCTATTAATGCTAGTATAGCTGCGAGAAGGGGAAATATGCCACCCGTTTTAAAAGTATCTTTAATAGCATCCCCAGAAAGACTAAGTTTGACGCCCTGATTTGACATTTTGGCTTCATTAAAGGTTTTGAATAGACGTTCAGTCAACGGTAATGTATTTGATCAACTCATCTGTTCGTTTTTGAGCAATATTTTTTTCCACAGTTATTGTTTGATGCTGATTGCACTCTTTTAATCTGACCTGGAGTCAGGGTAACATTAGTGTAATTATACGACATTATAATAGTCATAAATGATATAATTGCGTGTTACATATTTTCTACTGGAGCATCACCGACTCTCATTCGTCCACCAGCACCTTCAAGGAGAATTGATTTATCGCTAAGTATAACAGCGATTGCTCTGTAATTAGCAATAGCTTCAGCATCTCTATTAATACTAGTTAGAAAATGTATATAGATTACTGATTGTCTGGTCAAATCTTAATGTTCGAGCGAACAGTAATAAATCAGATATAAAGTTTTAAACTCCAATTATGATATTTGTAAACCAGTATCAATGTTTTGATAACGCTCCATAAACGTAATAAGACGATGATATGCGCGTGCTACATGAATTTGATCGAAATTTAGACATATATCCTCTGTTGGTTCTTGATGTCCATTATCCTTAAAGAAACTTCAGAAACACCAAGTTTGTCAAATATTATAATACTTTTATCTTGCACGTTTACTCGTACAGCATTTTGTAAAGCAATAAATGTGTCTTGGTGCAGAAACATCCTGATGAGAGACTATCAGCCATGTAAATAAACCATTAATAATACTCTGAATATTATCTATGGTCATCGTTAACCATGATAACATTGATTTACCACCTTGGAACATAAAATATAGTAACCGATTTTCAACAGATATTGATGGAGTCATCATTGCTATCCATAATGAAAGTTTGTGTGAGAATTACTTTACCAGCATCAACTACACCAGTTCGCCAGATCGCATCGTCATCAGTGGCGTTTTGCACCAGTACAATTGTGTGTCTGGCTCCAAAAATAACTTTTCTAACGTTTCTACCAAATCCAAAAATATGCGACAGTTGAATTGAACATAAAAATGTTATTCTGTTACATTTTAACACTGATTTATGTGCTTTAAATCATAAGTTAAAATTTGCATTCATCGATAATACTGCAGGGGCATCTGGAGCTCCTCATGCAGCCTTCACAATACCAATGATTACATTTCTACTTTCTGGAAAATCAGTTGTATCCTTTCAAACATCATTGATGGACCTGTTGAACTTGAATAATCGTCGCTGTATCTTGCAAGGCCAAGTATTGTTGTAGCAACTTCAACGTCATTCTGAATTAATTCAATGTTATTTTCCGTCGATCATATACGTAGTGATATCAAATAACGCCATAATACCATTGTTAACAAAACGAACACTAACATCAACATTATATTCAATATTATCTGCATTTAATATCTCGCCCTCTACTTCAATAAATGCTTCAGCGGGTAAGAAATATATACTTGTATCATTAGCCTGAAGTTCAATTCTTCAACATTGACCTGGAATTCGTGCGTTATAAGAATAATACTGATAATCACGCACAAACTCATCTTGGAGTACCATGTCGAATGCGGGATCACTAATACGTTTGAACATATTTATTATAATTATTACCTTCTAAAACGAAGACCACTTCGGGAAGTGATACCACTTCCTGCTATGAGAATGGAGGTTATATTTTTTCTTTTTCTGATAAAGGTACATCAGCCAACTCTGCTAGCTTTTAATTAGCGGCTTGAGTTATTATTTTACTCATATTTGCGGGCATAAATTCAGTGCTAGGGAATTTCACCGGCTGAGGTCAGACCGCTTGAGGTCTTCGTATTTATCGTGCTAGTCTATCTTTGATTGTTGAGAATGCTTTACTAGCAACATTACCAACAGCACCTATACCTTTTTCACGAACAACATTAATAGTTTTCATACCCAGTTGCTTTGCAATTGGTATTGCTTTTGGGGCTATCCTTCTAAATAGACCCTGAATAACATCACCTAATCCATCTCTCTAGGTTGTTTTGTAAATCGGTAATCGAGAATTTACCGCCCTGACCATGGTTGGTCCACGTTGAGTAATATGTACTATTATTTTATTAAAGTCATTATATTTAATTACATACTCAGTCACTATAATAATCATCATTGATTTCATTAATGAGAGACTGATACACATTAATATACATTAATACATTAATATCTGTAAACAATCGTTTACAAATATCCGCTGCTTCATTAATGATTTCTGGGGAATTATTATCAGCTCGTTTTCCTCCAATGAGGATTTCTAGCCGTTCAACATCGGCAAGAACATTGTCAGGACATTGACTAACGTGACCACTTCCTTGTGTGGTACGGCCACTTCCAGAAGAGATGTCTGACAAACAATATTCTTCTTCCTCACCTTTGGTTTGGGCTGGTTGTGGTAGTGGTGGTAATAATCGAGGTAATTGTTGTGGTGGAGGTGATTGTTGTGGTACTGGTGGTAGCACTGGTGATCGTGGTAATTTATATTGTGGTTGTTTTTGTGGTTTTGGAGTTTGTGGCAATTGTTGTGGTTGTGATAATTGTTGTGCAATATAGTTATTTATCCTCTCTCTCTCTAATCATTATATCTTGAATCGATTTTTCGAGCTTGGTTAACGTTATAGTGTATGCGATATATCCGTCTGTACCAGGTATCCTTACTTAATGGATCATCAGCGAAGTCAGATTTCAAAAATTGTTTTTGATCAAAATTACTGCTGGCGGCAATCTCATGTAATTTTAGATCGTCGGTTTTTCTAATAAAATTTATAGCGTCTTCATTAAACTTATCAAGCATATTAACCTTGGCATCTGGTTCTTTTTCTGGTTACGGCATGCGAGCTTTCATATCAACGATTTCAGCACCAGTTAGGTCAATACCTTCAATTATTTATTGCATTGGTTGAGCAGCAGAAAGTGCTCTAAGAATCTGTTTTGTTTTCTTGGTTCTGTCTGCTATTTTTCCAGCTGCTTAAGCGGTTTTCTGTAGCGCAGATAGAAGCGGTTTAATGGTGTATGCGATAGGTTTAAATAATTGTTTGCATCTTCTTCAAATTTAACTTGAGATTCCTGACGTGATTGTAGTTGTTGTTTAACAGAATCACGAACAGGTAAATATTTTTCAATTGCCTCTAGTCGCTCTAGAGCTAATCTAGCTGAGAGAGGTTCTCCAATATTCATTAATAATATTTATAATAGATGTTTAATTGAAATGAGTGCTGGTTTGCAAGCAAACGAAATTGCGAAAAATGCTTTTATATTATCTCATAAACAAGAGATAAAATACATATTTTGTTAATTACCATCTCTATCTGCAAATTTATTGTAATATATATATATATATATATATATATATATATATATATATATATATATATATATATATATATATATATATATATATCAAAACGCAGATAAAACTGCCCATTTTTATCAATGGCATTATATTATATAATTAAGCGCGATAACTCTGCTCTGCCGCTTTGCTAAACAATAGGCGATTATCTCCCTTCCTCTAACGTATAATCGGTTAGATACAGACAAAATATATTGTTTTTCAAACAATTTGTACCTATTTATCTGTTATCCATAAAATATTAGGTGTTAGGATAAAGCAAGAAAATATACTTAGTTATTCTGAATCTGCTAATGTTGAAATTGAAGAAATATATTACAAAAACAATAATCAAATATCAAAGTCATCTGCACCATCTGTGTACGATCCTGGGGGTAGACATAAGATTGTAAATCTTAATGGGTGTAGAAGTTCAGGTATAATAACTCGTGGGATTAAATTATTCATGAACAACCATTCAGATATGACTGCATTGACACCCACACATACACTCGCCAGATATATAAAAGAACGAGAAGTTAAATCATGCACATATCATAGTTTCTTTAGATGATGCGGAGTCATGGACTCCAGAGCGAATGCGTGAAAAATGAAAAACCTTAGTATATTATATGGGACGAGATAGACACGGTGTTGTTAGAAACACTAAAAACATTTCTTGAGTGGTTACTGACCAAGAATAGTACTGTGAATATGTGTGGTGATCATGGTCAACCACCACCCTTCTTTGGACAGGTTAGACAGTCTCCACATGATTGGCTAAAGAATAATGTAGATTATCACGAGGAAATGAATGATGACCATAGATCCAGTGATGAGCCACTGAAAGAGTTTAAAAGATTAATCAGACTACAGCCAGATAAAATGCAATGTGAGATAATGCGTAACGTAATTCCAGAGAAAACTATGAATGATTTTTGGACTTTATGGAAACCCACTGATTTGATGGTCGCAAGTAGAAAGATAGTTCGTGATGAATTGCAAAAGAAATTATTTACGTTACGTAAAGAAAATTTTCAAATCTACCTGTACCAATACGATATGGTCCAGTAGATAATAGACGACAGAATATTGAAGTTGAAATTCCAGGTGGAGACACTGAAAGTGATCGAGTACAAAATCTTGTACTGAATGACATTGTTTTGGTCGCTGTTGATATTGTTGAGAGTTCATTCGGCTAGGATAATTCACCGTGGACGTTAGGATACGCTATAACGATTCATTCGTTACAGGGAATAACTATCTCTGATACAAATATATGGATTGTAGATGATCGAGTTGAATGGTCTACTTAGTCTATCTTGCAGTATCTCGCGTCAGAAGAATAACTCAACTACATAGAATTATACATTAAGTGATAAATGAGAAAATTACTAATGACCTTGTTGTTATAAAGAAAAAATAGCGTCTTATAAGCAATGTAACAAAAAAAGCGTGACTTTGATATTGATATTGAATTTATTATAACACTAAAACAACTACAGAATAGTCATTGTGTAAGCTGTAACACAATAATGTTATGGCAATATTCGAATAATAATACAAGACAATTTACTGTAGGCAGAATTAATAGTGATCTTGTACATACACGTGAAAATGTAATGCTGACCTGTCTTGTGTATCTGCAGGAATTACCTGCAATTGTTCACACACAAATCCACGTTGAGAGGCTGTAGAATAGAGTTTGTATATAGCAGGTATTCCAGTGGATCTAGCCACGTTAGAAATTGTATGTGTTGTCACACTCCAGATAGGATCTGTAGCTCTTTTTTCCCACCCTTACGCTCACCTGGTTCGTATTCATATCTCACAGTTATATTACCTAATACTGGTTGTTCACGTAGTTTTCTGTATCCATCGCTAAGTTTTCGATTAATTCGTTTAACGATTGCTTGATCACGATGAATATCGGTATGTCCTCGTCTGATTTTAACGTTATGTTTTTTCATCAAAGATATTACTGCGCCTTAAAATTCTTTGCCTGGATCAACCTGTAATAACCGTGGCCATCGTAGACCACCACGTTGATAAATTCTCTCAAACGGAGATGCAACTTCAGATGCTGTCTTTGTTGAGAATGGTTCTTCTTTAAATCTACTTGTAACGTCAACAACAGTCAATGCTTATTTGTACGTGAGTGACTTTCGTCCACGTGTTTTAATAGTATCGTGTGGTAAGAACTAACTATCTGCTTGATGAACATTGTTAGGAACACTGTCATCAAAATATGCGTATTGAATTTTGTTTGGGTGGTGGCAGATAAATTTGCCATATTGCCTGTCGTGCTAATCAATTTGCAGCAACAGAACGTGAAACATTTACTGCTTTAGCAAGTTTAGTGATTACTCCTTTGCCTCTCCAATTTTCTCACGGCGAATAATAAATTGATTCCATTATAATAACTATATAATTAATTACCAACCTCTAGCATTAATTTACTTTTCATAGCGGATTTTACTAGAAAACAAGCGAGTTTTTCTCTGATAGATTTGTTTAGGAATAGCATTTAGCGCATGAATTAATTCAACATCTGCAAGATGCCGCTTCTGCAAATCTTTACTTTTATAAGCAACGTCGTGAACATGACATGCTTGATCAATCTTATTTATTGGATGCTCTCCTGGTTTTGGTTGGTCTTGATCATCAAGTCGAGTTCCAGGACCACAGTAATTATATCCTGGAAGGTGTTTCTCATCAACATATTTAGCCCATGGTAATCCAGGTAATTTTCCTAAAGAAGCAACAATACCTACACCTATCTTCGTTCCTGAATCAGACATGGAGATAAATTTATATTTTTTCGTGCCGCATTTCACGCATTTACCTGTTAATGCACGTCGTTTATTTTTCGTTATTATCGTTGTCAATCCAGTTGTGGGTGTAGATGATCTACATCGAACACAATATAGACTCATGTTATTAATAATATGGATACAATAATTGACTTTTCGGTGACACGAAAACAGGAACCAGTAAAGCACCATCCAACATTACCAAATTCGAGAAGGATGATTTTAATAAGTCCACCTGGATCAGGTAAAACAATTATTATCAAGTTTAATAATGAAATGGTTGAGATGGAGCAAACTATATTTAATAGCACCGTCTGTAAATGATCAGCATTGCTACGAAGTACTTAAGGATTTTAACGAGAAAGCAAAATCAGTTAATAAAGACGGTGACGATATTATTGACTTTGTCACAGATATTGATGAAGCCCCATCTGTAGATGACTTAGATGGATTCATTAATAATCTCGTAATATATGATGATGTGATGCTGGACAAACAATCAAATCAAGCTAGAATATTTTCCAGAGTTAGACATAAAATTACTGACATGATTTATGTTACACAACGATACACACATATACCTAAGGTGATCAGAGATAACTGTAATATTTTGGTTGTGCATAATGGAGTACATAATTATACTCTACAGAATAAGTATTATACCTGCTGTTCAGGGGATATGGACATGATTAAATTTAAAACCTTTTTTCAGAAGCACAAGCTGTTCCGTTCGGATTTATAAAAAATAAATCTACATGACCCAAGATCAATGTATTGTATAGGTCTGGATAAAATCTTTAGTTAATTCATGGCAGCGGGGAGGGTGATGAACGACAAAAATTGAGTACCACTTCTCAAGTAAACAAAATTGCATAAAAATCTGAAAACGTTTTTCAACAATAGGGTAACAAACTGAGCCTACCTAAACGATTTATTACCAGTTCTTAACCGTATGGAAATATACTCGGTTAGAGACTTTTGTTTAACGTTATTGACCTTTTTTTCAGCCAGTTGTAGGAACCCTTTTTTAGGTATAGGACTCGAGCAAAAAGTTGTAGAGTTCACCCTTCCTGCTTCTATACTAATGTTTAACCTGTTTATGGCACTTCTTAGTAAGGACTATTTAGATTGCAAGAAACAATGTTATCATAATAATCATTTCTCACATCAGTCATCCGTGTAATAGTTTAGTGCTTTTGTTCTGAACGATCATAAATTCCTAGGTTTTAAAATCTTATAAACGGTATCCAGTTCACTACATGTCTGTATAACTCTCTGACTTTTAAACCTTACACTTTTAACTTGAATATGCAGACTGTTTAATTACTACCTGGAGTGATGAGAACTCCAGCGTCATGTTTCAAGCACTCGATATAATTGTTTGCATCATTTGTTATTCTTCCATGTTAGACTTTATTCTTGACATTCCAAGATTTGATGAACGATCATAGATTTAAAGATTCATAATATCATTCTTGTCCCTTATGTAATGGAATTTAAAGTTTTTCATTTCATAGCCATCACAAAAATTATTTTTCGTGAATGAAATGGGTTGCTTACCATTTCTGTTATTAATAGCGTCGGTAACATAAATATTCAGGTAATCCGTTATTGTAGTACAGTATGTCTTTCCTTTTGCATAAGAGAAATTTGTAAAACTTTTTTTATTGTGAAATTTCGCATTTCCGGTAGTACAATTGGCTTTTCTTTCCATACTGAAACTAATAAAACAATTTATATTATATATATTTTGTAAGGTGTAATAGACTTGAAAATGTAACCAAATATGCTACACTGTATTTGCATACATTAACAGCAGACCTAAAACAACAATAGCACCGCCTATGCAGCAATATGTTTATTGTATCTACGCAAATACTTGTTTCACCTTATAATTCAACTTTTTTTCTTGTTTTTTTTTGTTGTTTGATGTTTAATTAACTTCATTTTTTTCTAATCAGTTATTCTGAACGTCTCCCAGTTAAATGCTATGTTGATATTTTTATTTTATGAAGTTATTTCTCTGATGATCTTATATGTAGTTCGACGTACGTAAATACGTCAGAAGCCGTAGAAGGAAGGCCTGATATCATTGGCAGTGTACTAAGCTGGTTGCTTACGACTACTTGACAGGTAGTGACGTTTAGCTGATCATGACATTGGGTTACTCTGCCTTTAACATGTCTTGTTTCTTTCAGCATTAGAGTTTATAAATTTATTTCTTCTAACTTTGGTTGGATATTTGCTAGTTTATTTGTGCATTGGCTGGCTTTTTTGTTGTTTTTTTCTTGGATTATATGGCTTTTTGTTTGTTTTTCTAGAATTTGATTGCTTGTTATTTTCGTTTTGTAGTATTGTAATTTGCGTTTTGTAGTATTGTAATTTGCGTTTTGTAGTATTGTATTTTGCGTTTAGTAGTATTGTATTTTGCGTTTTGTAGTATTGTAATTTGCGTTTTGTAGTATTGTAATTTGCGTTTTGTAGTATTTTGCTGGCTTTTTAGTTGTTTATTATGGCATTAGTTGGCTTGTTATTTGCTTTTGTAGTACTTATTAATTGTTTATCATGGCATTAGTTAACTTGCTATTTGTTTATTATGGAATTAGTTTTCTTGTTAATTGTTTATTATGGCATTAGTTGTCTTGTTAATTGTTTATTATGGCATTAGTTGGCGTTTTAATTGTTTATCATGGCATTTGTTGATTGTTATCTGTTTATTATGGCATTAGTTGTCTTTTTAATTGTTTGTTATGGCATTTTTTATTGTTATTCGTTTATTATTGCATTAGTTGGCTTTTTAATTGTTTATTACTGCATTGGTTGGCTTGTTAATTGTTTGTTATGACATTAGTTGCTTGTTATTTGTTTATCATAGCATTAGTTGCTTGTTATTTGTATATTATGGCATTGGTTGGCTTGTTAATTGTTTATTATGACATTTGTTGATTGTTATTCGTTTATTATTGCATTAGTTGGCTTTTTAATTGTTTATTATGGCATTGGTTGGCTTGTTAATTGTTTATTATGGCATTGGTTGGCTTGTTAATTGTTTATCATGTCATTAGTTGGATTGTTAATTATTTATTATAACAATAATTGGCTCGTTATTTGTTTATTATGGTTTTAACTGGCTTGTTATTTCTTTATTATGACATTAGTTGATTTTTATTTGTTTATTATGGCCTTAGTTGTGTTTTTAATTGTTTATTATGACATTAGTTGGCTTTTTAATTGTTTAATATGGCATTAGGTGTCGTGTTATCTCTCTATTCTAGTATTATTCAGTTTGCTGTATTATAGTATTCTAGTATTATTATGTAATTCTCAAAATTAGCAACTAAATCATAATTTTTATTGCACGTGTGATTACTATCAATCCTTTTTTCTTCTTGGTTTTATTTTGATGTTGGCATTTTTCAGATAACTTTATTCTTCTTCCTAGTGTTATCATTGTATTCAAAAACGTTTTTGGTATATACAAAATTATTACGGAGAAATCAAAGTAAAGTTTAAGTAATCAAACATTTTAGTGGATGGAATTTTAGTGGATGGAATTTTTTCCATTCTGACCATCTTCATTTATTTGTTTAGAAAAGGATAGAAAGAAGAAAGATGAATGAATAATTCGCATGCCTATAGTTTGGAGCTTTCATCTTGGTTTTGAGGACAACTTATTGTGCAAATCTTCTACCATATTTGACCTCAGAAATTAAAATTTTATGAAAAATTAAAGTGACCTTGACATTTGACGCTAAAAATCTTTAAACAATTGAGGTTTGAGTGGGGGTGTCTCACATATATGGGAAAGGAATTATAGCTACGACTTGAGGTAAAGAATAAAGAAATGTTTCTACTAGCTATATTAACGTTTTGTTTTAATAAACTAAGAAACTATGGTCAATCATTTTTTCCAGCTGTTTGCATATTCGCAGCGCAGTAATACCATTGCACTGATCACTACTGAAGACAAAGATCTAGATAATGATCTGATTTATCCCGAGTGTCTCAAACAAATATTGCAAAATTTGAATATTTACATTTGTCCTCTGCGTTCACTGATATATAAATAGTTATGCCCTTTATTCGCTACGTCTTTATAGGTAAGCAAGTCTACTAAAGCACGTCGCAGACAACCCAGCGATACAGCGTCGAACGTTTTCGAAACTGAGATCCACGAAATAGATGGTATGTTTGTATTACTATTCATCAGGCGACACTGATAATACAGCCTAAGCAAGGGGACGGGATAGGGATGAATTTTGTCATGTGGCTTTCATGTACTTGACCAATAGTAATTTATGCGTAGTACTTACTACCATCCAATCCTAGCGATCTCATGGTTTTGAACTTTGGTCTTTAAGACGTTTCGCATTGCTGTTTGTATGTTCGCACATGTTGAACTTATCTCCCCAATCCTCTATATTTATGGGATATATGCTCCGTGGAGTACACAATAATTTGTGTCTAGCCATGAACGTTTTGTCACAAATGAGAGATAAGTCATCATTGTTAAAATACAATTGAATATGCTCTCCATCATCTCCTATAATTTAGCATAAATTTCTCGTTTAGAGAGAGAGAGAGAGAGAGAGAGAGAGAGAGAGAGAGAGAGAGAGAGAGAGAGAGAGAGAGAGAGAGAGAGAGAGAGAGAGAGAGAGAGAGAGAGAGAGACGCCCCCTGCTTTTTGGGTACGAAAAAGTATAGTTACGTAAATGTCATTTCTGTGAAAATGGGGAATGGGGTACACATTTATCGCTGTCAAGGTTTTTACACATTCATTTTTGTATATAAGTGTTTTCATTTTGTTTTATATTTTACTTTTTTGTTTTGTTTCGTTTATTTTTAAATTATGAAATGGTCAAGGCGATTTAGAGTGAGGTAAATGTAGCCATCTAGGAATAGGAGAGGAGCATTATTCGCTGTCAAATTCATACACATTAATTTTAAGCAAACGTTTTTATTACGTTAGCCGTTCAGGAACAAAACGAGCTGCGTCCCGGTGACATTCTAGAAGGAGAAGAGATCAGTTTGGATGTAGGTTCATCAGCTGGGCAAGTGGAGCGTGATGGTCATATAGGTAGACAGTACTGTCAAACCCCTTTTCCTGGTTAGTATATCACATTTGCTCCAGTATTTCCTACACTCAACAGCTATCAGCACTGAACAGGATTTGACAATGCACAATGCACCAGAAGATTAAGGTGCACGTTATGACTTTATATATAATTACAGTCATTATGGCCTGTACCCTGCTATAATCTGTGGCTGTGACGTTTGCAGTTTGATGCATGATATATAAGGGCCATTTGTGTACGGAAGTAGACGTTTGAAAATTAAACTGTTATTACAAGTTTACTTTTTTAAAAATATAATTGTTTTGTTTTACTTAATTGCATTCGGGATGAGAATAGTCTAGAGGCACTTTTAAGACATGAATATTTTTGCCATTTCATACGGAGGAAATAGCAGCTAAGTGCCTTCACAAGGACACACACAGGACAGCCGATTTTCAAAATTTTTAAAATCAGACAGCGACCTATCAGAGGTCATGTTCTGGTAACTTATGTTATTACCATAATCGCTAAATGTATCAACCAGTCAGATGAAATCTAATATTTTCTCTTTTGAGACAGCTCTGTAAATGAAGAGCATGGATGTGTACCGAGCAATTGGATTAATTTCAGATTTTTGTAAACTGCGTTTATACTGGCTGAATTCAAAGGTCACCAGAACATGACCCATAAGCGGTCGTCGTCAGATCTTCGCGTAGGACAGCGGAGATCTGATTTTAATCAGATTGTATCACTCACTTCCTGTAAAACCCTCGGTGTCGGCGACAATTGCCGCACATAAACAACCTTATATAGAAAAGGCACACTCTAAATGCAGCCAAACATCCTTTCTCAATGAATACAAGGCAACAGCTTAAAAGTTTGATTTCATAGCACATAACCGCCCGTGGAGGGTGATAATTTTGTGCATACATGTGCATTCTTTCGACAGTCTTGATCGTTTTTGCCTTAAGCTCACGACATATACACACTTACGAAAGGAATCACAAAATGTAATTCCGACTTGCATTACACTCTCATCATAAAAGTAGGTCACTTACTCATATTTAATATTTTACTAACTTTTCGCTTAAATTTTGCCTGTGTCTCCGTATGTAGTTTAATGGCACTTCAGCTCAATACTGACTATATATTTAACGTTTTTTCATCTTTCATCGCATAAACGTTCAACTGCGTTTACATTTTGATCTTTTGTTTCGTTTTACTCTTTATTAATGTATCGCGCATAAAGATTAGTTGCAATTTTTGTACATTTTGTCTTCATCCTCCACTCTTTGGTATTTCATTTCAGTGTGTAATTTTCTTATTATATCAATAATATGAATATTTGTTTTTACTCGTAACGTTCCATTTCTCTCTCTCTCTCTCTCTCTCTCTCTCTCTCTCTCTCTCTCTCTCTCTCTCTCTCTCTCTCTCTCTCTCCTTGTCCACTTCATGAAGCGCTTGCCTAGCTTGAAACTTGGTGCCATAATTCGTTCTTGTTCCGTTGACTGTTATATGTTCATATATTCATATATATCCTAATTATTATAATTTCTTTTCAGAAGCGGAAACAGGCAGCTTTACAGCAGTCAAGATGTAGTGTATAAAGCCAGTAGACATATTTACGTTAGCTATAGTTTTCTTCAAATAGTTTGTCAATGTTAAAACTAAGTTTCATAGTCATCAATTTTAAAATGATTTGTTTTTCTATTTATTAATTTCTGCAAATGTATGCATTGTTTGTTTCTGTATTAAATATGACAGTATAAGTTAATGTAATAGATGTGGTGGACTAGCGATGGAAAGATGCGTTTCACTTACAGTTATGCGCAATGTATGCATTGTTTTGCTTTCTTAGAAAATAATAAATAATTTATATATTATTAGGATATGATCTAAAGTAAATGTGTTAAGCAAGTGTTGTGTTTAAATTAGTGCAGAGAAAAATATTTCGAGAAATATTCCTCTGAGGGTAATAATGTAGCAAGTAAAAATATATACAAATCCGTTTAGGAAGATTTAGCAATGCAGTAAACAAAATTTGTGAATAACATGCTTTTATAGTTCTATTGTCTTTGATAGAATAGCTTTGCAGTAAGCAAAGTTTTGTCCATAACTAGCTTTATACTTCAAAAATCTTTATTAAGTTAGCACTGCAGTAAACAAAGATTTGCGAATAATTTGCTTTTTAGTTCAAATGTTTTTTTGATAGGTTAGCATTACAATGAACATAGATCGAAGACAATCAACGAACTTGGAAGCTGCTTCTAATTGTCAAATATATCGCTATGCCAATACTTTGTGTACCCTCCGATCAGCTGATTTTAGCAACAGCACAATAGTTTAGTAGATCGTATCCATTTTGAGATGTCGCATCGTACATCCAAATGTTCGTTATCCGTTCGCGTATTTTTTTTTAAAAGAAAAATACAAGATTTTTAAAGTTCAATTAACTGTACAGTCAAAGATTAAATGCATATATTGAGTACGTTTGTCCTACTGATAATATTTTCTATTATCGTGTGAAATTAGGTGATTTGAAACTCAGAAATGTGTCTGTGTGCGCGCGCGTGTGTGTCTGTGTTTCAGTCATCAATTATCAGATCGACTTGCAACAGATGAAATTATCAGAAAAATGCGGGATGTACTGGATGGAGAAAAAAATTTGAAAAGGAAATTTCATTTACGAAACTTTATTGTTCAAAATTTTGTAGGCTACAAAGTTATAAACCAGAAATTCGAGCAATAAATTTCTCATTACATAAGCAGACGAACGTTTACCTGCGAATTTAGTTTTAGATACTTGGGCCTAAAATGAAACCACTTATTTCAGAGTATAAAATTTGCCCCAAATTATACTGTTTACAAACAGACTGAAACTGTGTAGGGAATTTGAATTTATTAAAAGAATATTTTAAATAGTGGAGAAACACCCAAAATGTCTGTAATTGCATGTATATTTCTCTGCTTAAAATTGAATGTGAATTGATAAAGAGAATAGTTCTCTTTATAGATCATCCTGAAAAACAAGTTTGAGATAATATTGAATAAATCTGTCCTGAATTTGCATCTCGTTTTGGATATTGTTTTTTTTATTTCCTATTGCTAGTCAGTTGAACCCATTGTAGATTCAAAGACCTGGAACATCTGAAATCCTGACTAATTTTCCATGCTAGTTACAATATATAAACAAGCATTACTCGTTAACCGCTTTAAAATAAGATATTTCTCAAGCTAGATTTACTATTTATGCTTAAGTGATACTAGGTTTTATATTTAATTTTTTATTTTCAGCCGGATCTGATATCACATCCTCTTGTTTAGATAATATATGTATCTTTCAAAAAGGTTTCGGGGGCTTCGAATGGCCGAGTGGTCTAAAGCGCTCTCCGTTACGGAGCACTGCCATCACACCTCTGTCTGCGTGGGTTCGAGTCTAAGATTCTGCGAATATGGATATGTGGAAAAGCTTGCCAGTAGCTTCTCGTGGGTCGGTGGTTCTTTCCGCGGATTTCACGGTTTCCTTCTCCACCATTAATAGTGGCCGCCATGTATAGCCTATCGTGTGCTGAAAAATGACGCTAATCCCCAGAACAACAACAACAACAAAAAGGTTTACATTATAGTTTCAATTTTCTGGTTAGATTTTATATTTACTTGTATTTCTTAACAAATCTGACGCTTTGGATTTTCCGTGGAAAGAACGAAGTCCCCCTCCCCCATCATCATATCAAAATAGGCGAGTTTCATAATCGCCTAAACCAAAGGTAAGGCGAGTTATCGTGTGATATAACACTTATCGCAGTTGCTAACAACCATAGATGGAGTTCCGAAACCAGGAAGGAAAATGAATCTTACTTAGAACATTAAAAACAAGTGGTCTAAACCAAGAAGATTAGAAAAAGAAAATTATGCACTAGTAGAATTAGTCTTTGCAGGCGACACAGTTTCTTTTCAAACTTTTCTAAATCTTCTTAGTATCCTTTAATTACTACTATAAGAAATAAATATCCGGTATCGAATAAAACCATCCGGGATATAATATGCGTTACATAAAGTACACATAAATGTACACAAAGCAATAAATGTCGCTTTGGCTCATAGACGTTTAGGGAATTATAAACATTTTTCAGTATTCGCAACAAGTCTATACAGGCTGGTTGAGATAATGTATCTATAGGTTTAACTCGTGTAGACACAGCCATGTAGAGTTTAACAACACGACGTTTTATGTTTATTTGTTAGTTTTGTATATGTTTTGTATATGCTTTTGAAAAAGACTAATTAAGAGTCGAAAGCACTCAGGCTAGTTAGTTACTAGTTTCGCACTGTCTGTCGTTGTCAGTTTAACGTCTTTGTTGTTTGATGGCACGTCAACATCACTGCATATTAGTTTTTCGTCCACAACAGCCATTATAATTTAAAACAGGCCCATTCGCATAAATTGAATATATAAAGCCTTTTGGCTTCTGAATAAGTTTTGGACTTAATGTTGGCGCAGATCTCCTTTCACCAAGCGCCTTGGTTAGATTATCAACTAAGAATCCGCTGATAGAGCTTGCTACTTGTTGCTCATTTCTAAAGGGACACCTGACATCATCACATTATATGTGATAAAATTTCGTTAACCATAGCCAGCATCCACGCATCCGAATCTTCTTACAACCTTCAATTTGATTGGATAATATCTGCCATTTTGTAATCTGCGGTAATAAATTTCTATGCTTAGCCTGCAGAATGGGTTCATTTTACTACCATTAATCATTTCTTCGTAAAGACCAAAACTCAGGACATGAAATGTGGAATCAATATGTTTCTAGTTTGCTGTTTCACTATCAGCAGCAAGTGTGATTACGCTTGCAATCTTCTTGTTTCCCATAATTCTTCTTGTTTCCGTCATAATTGCACCAGATAATGGCAGAACACTTTGTACAGAAAGCAACATTTGATTTCTAACGATCGCTGATGATAAAGTTTGTCCTACATAAAGTATGCGCACGTTAAAAAAAATTTTTGTTGGCTACGGCCAGCAAAACATTCACTCCTGAATATTTGTTAAAGTATTCTTTGTTGGACGGCCATATTATCTGTTGACGCTGCCTTATAAGCTATTTTTGCGACTAAAAAATGAGCTGCCCAATCACAGTGTCTCTAGATTACAGTATTCTTCTGCTGAGATCTGCATCAGAATTTTTAACACCATACTTAATTTACAGCCACCACCACCAATGACGGTGTCAAAAGCCATGTAGAGACTCATTATATATAATTTGCGTTAAAAAAATGTGCATGATCAACTTTGACTCAGGGTAAGTCACGACAACATTTGTTTTTGTTTCCTGATTGTCATTATATGATAGTAGGTTCAAATAGATGAGGCAAAACGAACTTGTTTCTGTGTAGGCTGTTCGATAACGGCTGAATTATGATATGGTAATTATCTATGCGCCAAATCTCATTGAAGATAAATACAAAACACTAATCGACTTTGATGAGGCCGTGCGCAGATCAGACACTGCTAGGTTTAAAATATTGGATCCAGATGAGATAAAGCCAGTATATAAACTTGGAGGCGAGTAGGATTCCTTCATTGCAGTTGACATAACAAAAAATGATCACACCGACATGAATACATATAAGGAACGTTTTCGCTGTCATGCAACAAGCTCTGCAGTTCAATATACTTTGCACGGCCTTATCATGATATGTTGAAATATATTTATCAAAACACGGGTTACTTTAATTTGTTTTCTGGCTTAGACAACAGCGGCATAGACTCAGTTGCTTTTGATTATTATCGCGGTGTAGAGGCTGCTAAATTTAAGCAGTACTATCACGCTGCAAATGGCGGCAAAAAGTATTATTATTATGATGATGTCTTACCTTATCGCCAATGACATTCCTGAGATGTATCATAGTAGATTTCACGAATGTGATCTGCCATATTGAGTCTGCTTGATAAAGCAGAATGCTCGTGATGATCGTTAATCTTTATAAAAGACAGATAGAATGTCATTTGTCGGAGAGTAGGAGCCAAAATAAAATTCTGAGGATATGAGAAAATATTGGAACAACAGCGACACTTACGAAGCGGTATAATTGCAAAAGAAAAACTGGCGAAGATATTTTTCAGCGCGATTCCAGATTATTTAAGCCAATTGCTAAAAAATAGAGCAGTCTATAACATCAGATAATCTGAAGTAAGCTTTGCTAATTAAAGCTTTGAAAGAATAGAAAGATGCTATACTTAGAACTCAAATGGATCTATACAATTGTCTGAGACATCGGTTAATATAATTTTGAGAAAATGTCTCCAGAGGTTTCAGTGCTAGAATAATTGTCTGACGAAAGAAAGTGTATTTTTGCTACATGACGAGATGAGACTAAGGAACTGCTATCTCGATGCATTCACTTGCTAAGACGACCGCCCGATGGGAAAGGAGGAAATGAAAAAGATAACTAAATTTAACAAAAAGTGGGAGAAAATAAAACACAAATTTCATGAGATTATAAGATGCTTGGAATAAACTAAAGAACTGCATCAGGATCTTAGGCAGAACTAAAAATATCATAAGAGAGGTGAAGGAGCAGCAAAGGATTAAAATTGCTGACATGATTGGTTAGCATTCCGCAGTCACAAGTGACATTGCCAAAAGTGGTACCACAAAAACCAGCCATACTTGAAAAGGTACTTAAGTGGAGTCCTTTGAAAGCACGACCACTTGCCGTATATTATTTGCAACCCTAATTAATGAAAAGAAAAAATAGATGAAAAGCAAAAATCTGGACAACAGGCAAACGAATAAAATACTATAAAAATTCATCAAAACTCATTGCAAGACTGAAGTTCATAGCGGTAGTGAGTCCTTTCAGATATGGCATAAGATGTTTCAGCAAAGTTTATTTAATAAAGCTGATCAAAAGGTGTTGTTTAATGGTTTAATATTGTCAAGTCACAAATTTATTTCTTCGACTCCAAGCTTGCTAATGTGGGTAGCAGGATTGTAACTGTCAGATATAATAAACCCATAAAAGTTATCTCAGGACACTCGCTTTGAAATTTCACTTATTTCTGTTGTAATCTGGAACTCATTTCATAATGTTACCGAAAAATTAACAAATTTAGGTATCTTACTTTTGCCAACGTCGCAAGAACGTTGTTAACTATAATTTCTGACTCGGATGAAATATAACGAAAGATAACAATGCGAGGTCACGTTTAAGACAACATACTTATAAAGTTGAATTATTCGACGCTTACGACGAGCTACATGGTTACAATAAACAACAGCCTGAGATATTTGCTAGCATTTCGCCCACATAATTTGAAGCAAGATGGTATGCACGATGGTGATTTCCCTGTCAACATTAATGAAGTAAATAGCTTAATGTGACATATGGCTTCAGTCCAAATGCGCTAGCCAGACTTCTAATGACAATCAAGCCTTCTCCTGTGAAATATGTTTATAGTATACAAGAAATCACAACTTCAATTACAGACCAGCCAGAAAACATGAACATGAATAATTAGCGCGAAACAGTTTGCTTGTATTTGTTTTCGCAACACGGAACTGTGTAACTGAGTTGTATAATGAAAGCAACACGAAATAAACGCAAACAAAAATCACTGTAAAATATTTTGGAACAAAGTAACCATCAATTGATGTCGTACAAAAGAATCAAACTAATCAGCAGCCAACTGCGTTAAGGACAACAATAACTGATGCTAATAAAAAACACATTAACTTAACTACTGTAAACAGAAAGCGAAACATTAAACTTAGCAATGATTATTGGCAATAGACTAACATTGAAAATATCTGCAAAACAAATACTTTCATAGGACGCTTTTTCCCATCAATGTTACTATTGCTTGCATCGATTTTTCCCAGCAATATAACCTTTGCTTGCATCATGGGGTACAACATTTTTTTTCGGTGTTTGGTACTCGTACAACAGCAGCAGTCCCTGGTGCGATATCAGGCGTCACTAAAAATGCAGTAAGTGGCAACGGATATAGAACACAGAAAAAGAAAGCAAAATATTTTTACTCAGCGTTTTACCGAAACAATTTGGAACAAAATTAGTCTGCCTGTCTTTGAAGATCAACATAACAAACTGAGACTGCCGTTTCCAGAAGAAGCCCGTTATCATCGGTGCTTTCAGCACATCAGCTGTCATATGGCAGCGACATGCATACGCTAATAAAAAAACAAGTATGACAAACCGAGAAAATAAAGCGCAGCAGGAAATTCTTTATATTGAATTAACCTGCTCCACAACTTTCTACTTCTTCCACCGTTGATGGAATGAGGTACATATGCACTAATGTCACATCTCCAAAGAAAACGTTTGGGACGCAGCCTGATTTAAAAGCTTAAGCTTGAGGTCTTCAGTTATCAGTATTGAAAATTATTTTGATGATTCTGGAATACAATGGGTAGACATTGTTAACAAGCCAGATAGTAGCGACGCATACTAATTTGATTCGTTTAGTGTGCCTATATCCGACGCCATAAAGTATATCAGGCAGTAAGAAAACTTAATTTTATAACTCATCACAATTTAACACGGAGATAGCTCAGGTTATGGTCACAACTGTATTTATTTTATCAGATCATCATGCCAAGGAAAATCCACTCTGCATATAATAATCGAATTCAGCATGCTACCAAATTTGGACACTGGCGAGTTAGTTTTGAATACGATTGGTTCTGGATTATGAAAGGCCAGTACATGTTGTCGAAACTTCAAACAAAATGACAACACCGTGATACTTATGGTGCAAAACGAATACAGAGAGCAATGAGAAACTGTATCTCATATTAAGAACAATCATTCTGTGGTGAAGTCAGTATGTGCTGAGTGTGGCAAAAGAAAATCTCATTTTGCCAAAGCCATCGTTGGCTGCCGTTATCCCGAGGAGCCTATAGTCGTTCTGGATATTTGATGTCATTAAATTAAATCTGTGTTTAGTTTTGTGTTTTGCTAGTATATAATGCATGACTGCACCAATTATATTTGTTTTCAAGGAGACATAATCGTTGGCCATTGTGCTATTTGCAGGCGAAACAGAATATATGGCAGCGTCTTTGATCTACGTGCGTAAAAGCTGACTGGACTCTACACATGTCCTCTGGCCTATATAATCCTTTGGACCAATAGATTCATATAAGTCATCAGCCTGTTCATGACAACGAACCCTTTAACCAAGTTGAAAAAACAGCGATGCGACAATACATTTGCTATGCCATTGGACTTAAATATAAGAACAGCCAAACTCAGAAAACCATAAGCTAGAAGACGAAACCTCAGCATATGCAAACAATATCAAAACGACCAAGTGCTTGCTGAAGAATGTAGAAAGCCAGCAGGACGCCGTTGTCATAGGCGTGAATATTAAAGGTGTTGATCATATTTTGTCTGCAGATCTTATAGACATGAAATCATATTTCAGAGACAACCTCAAATACTTGCTAATTAATATTTATACCTTCGATAAATACGCGTGGAGCTTGCCACTAAACGATAAGACTTGAACTGCTATAACACACGCGTTTGCCATTTTGTCACAAAGACCAGCAAAGCTTTGCCTAGGTCACAGTGGTTTATTTTATAACAACTCCTTTGAGAACGATTTGTGGAAAACAGAATCCAGAATTATTCTACATTTAAGGAAGGCAAGGAACTTTACCTGAACGCCAAAGAATGTTGCTTTGAATTATTACGCAAAAAATACCCACAAAAATATATGAATGAGCTGACATAACTTGTTGTCAGTTATTATAATACGAAACACGGGAGTAATCAAATGACGCAAGCAGAAGCTAGTAGCAAAGATAACCAAGACGAATTGATAAATAATGTTTCAGACGAAACGTAATTTGGGCGACCGAGTTATCCTTAGCATAATCAAGTAAACGTTTCAGCATGGTCGTATGGCAAACTGAACCAAATAAATTTTTGTAAGAAATACAAGATGGCAGACCTTAATGGAGAACCTAATTCGGGACCATTTTATGACCAAATATGTTCCGCAACATCTTTTTGACACAATAAGGTCATCATTCTGTAAAATCATGTTTGTACTCTTTATTTTATAGTATTTGCCCTATGCAACATAGGCAAATAAATTATATTAATCTGACGCTCGTATTGCTCACAATTACTGAAAAATAAGTAATTCGGTCATATACTTCTAATAGTTTCTTGCTGGCAACAGGCTTGCACAAAGCAGCTTTCCTATCATCAAACATATTGTTTGGAATATGTAACCGAACTTGACAAATTTGTGTTGTTATGGCGAGGTTAGCTTGATAAATCTCTCAAAAATATCGTTGAATCGAGCCACTCCAAGTCACCATATCATTTGATAATTTCACCAATTTATTTCCTATGTTTTATTTTCTCATGTTCCTTTGTGTTTCGATGTACATGTATTCATCTTAGTCAAGAGCAATTGAATTTATGTATATATATATATATATATATATATATATATATATATATATATATATATATATATATATATATATATATATATATATATATATATATATATATATATATATATATATATATATATAGGTCTTAACCGAAGCAAATTTTATTTCAAAGCCAGAAATCGTGTTAGACAATAACATAAACCTAAAATGTTGTTAGCTCGCTCAGAGACAAGATGGTTATCTTCCAACGCGAGGGTTATGGCTGGATTCTACATGGTGTTTTAAGATACGTGGTGAGCAAGTCAAATGCAACCTACTTTGCGGTAAGTCGTATATAGAATACCTTCTGTTATAACTCTGTAGTCTTAAACTAAGTAACAGAAAAGAGTGAAAAGCAACATGTTTTGTCAAATTCAACAAATAATTTATTTCTGTTAAATACAAAGTGAAACGTTTTGAAAAATTTATCGAATTGTAAATTAAACAAAGCCCTAAAATTTCTATTACAAGTCCAAATGTCGTTGGAAGAGCTCAGAAGTCCATCTTTCTTAAGGTCACCGGCCACATATATCGTACAAACGTGTGACATTATTATAGTTAGAAATTAAACTCATTTGTTATGTATGAATACCATAAAAATGCTTAATTAGACTTAAAAATCCACTTTTGCAAATGAAAAAATTATTCGGCAATCTCCTTTAACAATCGATAGTTTCCGCGTGCATAACACGGATATGACGTACATTTATCCCTTAAAATTCAACATAGCTATTCAAGTGTTTAATTTCACGACTTAAACGTCTATGTGATATATCTTACGATCGTGCTTTTGTTCAGAAAATATGGTGCACTGTGCTGTATATAGATGTAACCAAAAGAATGATATGGGAAAAAGGATTCTTTCCCCCCCAAAAAGACCAGGTTTACCAGAAACAAAAGTGAATTCAAGATGAGAGATAGAATAGTGTGAGGGGACGGGAAAGTTGTATCATTAATACCGGTTGATAATCAATTTGGACCAACACAATTCGCCCCAACTCGAAAGACAATTCGGCTCAACTTAACAATAGTTTGAAAACTTTCTTTTTCTTAAAACAAGTAGATACTATGTAAGATACATTTTAAGAATAGGTTTTAGGGGGAAAAAACTAAATTTAAACGAAATTGATAACAATCATGCTTTGCAACGTACATATACATGAGAGAAAACACAAGCAGACATATCTTGCTTGTTCTAATTAAAATATTGATATATATTTTTATGCCAAAAATATATGCATCTGCACAACGACATTCACAATTTAAGTCCTCCGGTCAAATTATCAGTGTTCATTTATTAAACAACAAAACTTAACAGATAATCTTGTACTGAATATGTATATATTTTTTCTAATGGTAGTGTGCATCAGAAATTAAAACAAATCTATTTAATTTTAGGCTTCATGTTGTAACACCAGTCGACCATAGATCACTGAACATTTCCAAAAGAGCTATTAATCAGAGTTCGGGTAATTTGGTGATACAGTTCGTCAGGCCTTGTATTATGGGGCTTGTTCAAAGCGTCCGTTAGTTCCAAAGTGAAAAAGGTTGTTTATAATTTTCTTAATTATTTGAAGTGAATTTTAAACGTATAATTTCCTTTTGACTTTTCAGCCTTCGAAATTACTAAGATGATGATTAATGTTTAGAAAAATTATCAGCATATACATTTTCTAAGTCATTATTTGGAGTTGAAGATTTTATTATTTATTTTTTTATGCCAGAAAGAGTTGTTTCGCTTACCATGTTTTTGCGAATTTAGCCCCATACTTTCATTATAGAAGCACGAGAATTTAAAGTAACGTAGTTGTTCCATTATGGTCTCTCACATTCTTTAAAATGCGGAGAGCTTTAACCCGAAATATGACAACTTAAATTTTCAGGTGTCGGATGATTTTTAAAGCTTTCCAATGCTTAACGATTTTATTTAATGCCATTTTTTCAGTTCTTAGTGCACCGTGGTTTTGTGGGTTCTTTTAAATTTGGGTGAGGACTTCTGAATGGATTCTTCTACAATCTCTAGCAAAACAGACGCAAAATGTTAAACAGGATCACTGATGTTTCAAAAGATATCTCCGTTAAGTCTAGTTTTTCAAAGTGTTTTAAATTTGGCACAGTCGGCCTTTTTAAATTCTATTGTGGAAGTGGCTCATAGATGGTAGAGTTAATGTTCTTTAGAGAGATTGGGAAGTGGTCACTGCTATGAAGGTCATCAGTGTACAAATGCAGAATATGTGATCTCGCAATCATCGGATTAAGAACGTGCGTGTGTATTGCATTAAAACAATAAGCAGAACTTTCGTGTTTTACAAAGCCAGTAGACTTTATATTTCTTTCCACATAATCATCACGTCCCTTAACAAAATGTTTACGTGGTCAGAGTCTAATGTTTACAAAAGCGAAATAAGTTTCTTAATATTTGAACACTGCTAATGAGTCCATAACAGGATTAAGAAATGCTTGAAGACTTCTCGTCATGAATTGTTTCTTTTTGTGTACCTTTCCGTCGGAAGAAGCCACGTTGGTATGTCTATTGATTATTGTTTGATAAATGTCTCTTTTGATCGGTACTGGTGATGTGGGGGTTTGTGGGGATCTAAGCTTGAGCTGGATAATTACATTCCTCGCTTTCATTTCTTGTTACTATTTATTATACAGTATATTTGGTTTCATGTAAGCATTGCTTATTTGAAAATTTTAATGCTTTCGCGTTCTTGTGGTGACGAAACGTCAAAGTTCTGTATGTGAAGCTGACTATTTGAAACATATTTATTCTTAACATGAGGTGAACTTTTTCTGCCATCAAGCTCAAGTGACAATTTAGACCAGTTCTTCATTTCTCTTTTTATTACCTATTTTGTGTATTATTTTGCACATACATTCTACCAGCGCTTTGATTTTTTGTTGCTTATGCTACTTATTCAGAAACAGTGGGGATGCGTATTATATGGACACGTTTCCATATTTTTTCTTTTGTATTTGTTACAATAAATCTGACCACCAAATTTCAAAAGGAAAAATAACAACCTTTATTTTGCGTGACCACATGTTAAAACTGTAAGAGAAAGGAGTAATAACTTTTAGTCGATATCAATCATATTCGTGGTACCTTTTAAGAATGAAGAATATCAAACTTAAAGCGTTCCGGTGTTTTCAAAACCGGTAATTCCCATAGGCATTATGATATTACGAAACTACATACAACATTTATTTACCTCCGAAACTGAAGATTTAACAATGTTCAAAAACTACACACATCTGAAAATTTGACAATGAAGTGCGCCAATGAGTTCTGAGTTCTGCAAAAGGACTTGTTAGCACGTATATTTTTTAAGGAAGAATCTGTTTCGTTTAAATTACAATGAAGACATACACTAGATGGACCTGAGAAAATTCTCGCAACAAACATAGCAACGGGACCAAGTCTGTGTAACTATTTTGTCAGACTCTTAACATACATAAGTGTCCGACAACTTATCGGCATGGGGATAACATATATCCATGATGCAGAGTTTTGGACCATACCTCCAGGGTCGACTGGTACATCGCTCAGCCATTTCCATTAAATCGAGAAATAATCTCCGATGAAGCAATATGAATTTACAAATTTTATGCGTTTTGATGACTTGCTTTGGAGGGAGTGGACAAAATATGTTGTGACAGAAAAAGGACAATATTCCGATAATGATTTTGTCGCCTTCCGACGTCAAATTAGGCCATGTGAACAAAGGTAGTCCTTTTATGCGGCGAATTACCATGGCGTTTTTATTTTACTTGTTCATGATGAGATATCCTATGAATTTAAAATTATCCTGAACATGTAGTAAAGCTCTGTTTATGCAAATGCTAAGTTGTTTGTCCTCACATTTCTGTTACGAACAGATTTATTTACACGTGTTTCAGATAACATGCGCAGAAGAAATGCATTTTAATTACTTTAGCCAATTGCCCATTAGGAGCAAGTGCTTTTATAAATCTTTCAAAAAATATCCCATGCATCGCATACTTTTGCCTAGTTGATCAAAGAAAATAGTTTCATAAATGAAAACCGCTTAACATTGCAGAATGATCTTATCTTCTCTTATAGAATGGTCTTGTAAAATTGAATAATAAGCTGTGCAATTCATATGTGTGACGAGTAAAATGATACTTTTCATCCAGTAAAGAAGACGAGAAACAATAAAAAAAAATGTTATAACAGAAAATATATAATGACAACTCCACAAATTGCTCAGGAAATAAGATTACCACTCCATCAGAGTTGCGAATGCCAGAGGACAACAAATACACCAGGAACAGCAAAGACTTGAATTTTGTTCATTCATTTATTCAAGAAAAAAATGACATTTGAGAAGAAAGGTACAAATGTATCAGATATACTTGAGAGTCATCTGTAACAGTAGTTTTTAATTTGCACTTTAAGGTGTACCTTTGATTTTATTCAACATTTTACTTCATAACTGCATGTTTTATATCAAAGATACAATTTAATGTGGAGTTAGGAAGGAAACAAAAGATTCAGGATGTTACATAACCTTGCATTCTGGCTGTTTTTCGCATCAACATGCATATATATATATATATATATATATATATATATATATATATATATATATATATATATATATATATATATATATATATATATATATATAAGCTAATTTTACCGGCGGAATTTCAACAGTTGAACTAAGTCTCTTTCATCCGGTTGCTTATAGGACCCATATTGTGGTTTTTATTGTAATGAAGATTTACAAGTGGCTGAGTTTCTTGGATGTGCTTAACTTTAAAACCCTGCTCCATTGGTTTCGATGACTAAAACCTGGGGAAAAAATATCAATTACGGCTGAAATAATTACAGAAAGTTGCGACTTAAGCAAAATGTAGAATTGGAATGATTGCATACACATATACAATATAAGGGTCCTTACAACTGAAATGTTACCAGTAGACACAAAACGTTAATTCACAATCTGAAATTCCATATCTGACCAGTTAAAAGATTTAAAAAACTGATTTCACGTCTTTTTACCAAAAAGGTCATTCCCCGGCCTTCTTATGCGACATTTAGATGTTAAAGTGCACTAGCCGTACTTTCCCAGGTTGAGCCATTGGCGTCCAGGTGACGGTCATGTCTCGTTCTGTTATGCATCGTTACGATGTATTCCTTTTATTTAGGAATCTCCCAAGTCACTGTACTTTTTCACAGCTCTGGCAGCACATTAACCGAATTCTGTCCCTGCTGCAGAGGAAAGGCGAAGCTTTGACGATTATGTCACAATAAGAGCGGGAATTACTGTCATCTGAGCAACCTGAAAATAATTATCCATACCTGTGAGGAATATGTAGTGTCCAGTCTGTTGTTTTTTCTACACGTCTAGTATTTCAGATTATCAATATGTTTATATGTGTGGAATTTTATGCTAGCAAAACACTGTCATTTATTCATAAATTCGTCCGTTTTTCTTTTTTTTTTGTCGATGTGTTATATAAAGAATCGAACGTACAAAGGCTCCCGTATCAAATATAACAGTTTAGTTAATAGAGGTAGCTAAGTCATCATTAGTACATGAACCACCACAAGTAGAGAAATGATATGGCACATCGAATTAACTACATAATTTGCATTATTAAAGCTTGTCTAATTATATCGAAATAATAATCTTGTAAAAGTCAACATGACACGACTTTAATAGTATTGTTGCAGTACTACGTATCAAAAGATCTTTTTGAGTAAACGGTTTGTTGATAATTATTAAATTAAATCCGTAGATTTGACCACTTCATTATAGCACTTATTCGACAAATTTAGTAATGCACATTACTCTTGACTTCATCTTACTCGAAGTCAACATAATTCATCTTACTCGAAGTCAACATAATGCACTCTTTTAATTGGCCAAGATATTTTCGATGAAGATTTCGAGTTGAGTAAACTTTTCATAATTTCATATTTCACACTTCTCTCGATCTCTCTAACCCCTTAGTAGCAAAATATCCAACACATTTATATAGATGCTCATTTCAAGTAAATAAGTAAGACTACTAGTCAAGCTAGACTTTAATACCAAACCTCCCACGTGCAAAGCGTACAAATAAAAATACTAAAAATTCCCGGAATACAGCAATAAATCCAAGAAATTCAATAAATTCGATACTTCAGGTCAAACAGATACTTTCTCGGTTGGCGAATTAGATTTGTAGCTCTTGTTTGGTCCGTTTCATTAATAATGACTAGTCTAAGACAAAGTGAGCTAGTTTTAGTAGTAAAATTTGGGTGAAAAACATTTGCCTAGACATGGAATAAAAAGGTGCTAAACGGCAGAAAAAGTTTTAGTAAAATTACTTATTCGTTATGGAAGAAATGTAAAAAAAGGCATTGTCTCCTTAAGTCCTAAAATGCGACTGGAATTTGGAACAATGGCAAGTTTGGTATGGGTCACAAGGTGGCGCTGCAGTTGCTACCTCATAAACGTGTCGCTTATTAAAAATTTGTGCAGCTTCATTTTAATCAGACTGAACAAACAATCATAATGTATGCTTAGCCAAATTGTCTTATGTAGCTTTCTGAAATAAGACGTGTTTCAAATAAACCAGACATATTTATAAAATAAAATAATTCTGGAACTTGATTTCGATGCAAAAAAACGAATGCATGTAAATATTTAAATGTAACCAAGATTTTAATGTTGTTATTAACCCATGAAAATGCATTAACTTGCAGATCTTGCCAACAGTTCATACAATTAAGCGCAGTGATGTTTCATGTAAGCCATTGAAACTTCGACCAAAAACAATGCTAACAAGGAATTTTGAACTGCATATCTATTCAAAAAGGTATTGTTGTGTGTGTGTGTCTGTGTGTGTGTGTTTGTGTGTGTGTATGTGTATGTGTAACATCAAATTTTATTGAGCGGATGTTTAACTGTACATGGCGGCCAGTGTAACTGGTTGAGGAAGAACCAACGATCCACTGGAAGCTACTGACAAGCCTTCTCACCTTTCCACATTGGTCGAGCCTGAGACTCGAACTCACGCGGACAGATGGGATATGGCAGTGATCGGTAAAGGCAATCACTTTAGAATATTAGGCCATCTGGGGCCCTTATTCAAAAGGTGAAAGTTATTGCAACTCGGTTGATTATAGATGTTAGTTTATTTACGAACCACGTCATTCGATTTATTAAAGAGAATTTGCTGTTAATGACAATTATACCCCATGATAAATTTACCGGGCGCATTAAAGAAATTGACGTGATTGCAACGATAACGATTCAGATGAAACAAAATTGCCATTTTATAGAAAGATTTAGATCTAGTCGAACGCTTATTAAGATACTTTATAACATCATGATAAAAGTAACATGATACATATAAACGACACATTCTGTTTTTGAAACAAATTAAGTTCTTTATACTTGATTTGATTCTACCTTGTCACATTTATGTTAGAAAAAAACCCAGCTACTATATTGTCAGTGATTCTGTAAGTGTATGTTTTGTCAGTCGTAAATTAGAAATGCGAATCAATACTAAAGAAATACAGAAGAATATGTTTTATTTTATTTTGCGTTATCTGATGAAAGTTTAAGACACGAAGCATAGCGAATTCTTAATTGCAGGTTAATACAGATAGCTAGACAGATATAAAACTTGTAAGCATAGAATGCATTATCAGCAAATACGATGTGGCATTTGACATAAATTTGGCATATTGTTTTCATTAAAGCGTTTGTATTTGTATGTGCTGTGTTGCGCGCGTGTTTGTGTGTGTGTGTGTGTGTGCGTGTGTGTTGTCACTTACTGCTTAGTGTATATGTATTTCCCCCTCCAATTAGGGCATTACTTGGCACAGTATCAGCAACCGATATACACTCTCCTAAATTGCACACCTGTAAATATATAAAAGTCAATAACAAATGCATACCAACAAATAAATGTGGTTAAACTGTAAATTTGTTCATTCGACACATTAAATTGTTTTTCTTGTGTTGAACGAATGATGCCAATAATTGAAAATACTTCCATAAACTAATATAAAATCAGCTAATATTTCACAATTTCAGACATGAGAAACACAATAAATATTTAATTTAATAATAATAATAATAATAATAATAATAATAATAATAATAATAATAATAATAATAATAATAATAACCAATTGAATCATCGTAAATATCAATATGTAACTGGAAAAACCTATAGATGCATTAGAGAAATACAAAAATGTAAGCAGGTGTCATCTTGAAGAATTTGAAATGTTCAGTTTGTCAATACAGATCAGATGACAAATAGAGGTTTTCTGAAAGCATAGATAATAATGTTAACATAATGTGGGATCGTTCTCAAAAAGGGATGGACTTGTTTTAGACACATGTGACAATCGCAACATGTACCACAGATGTGTTCTATTTACTTCTTAGCTCAAAGACAAACAATTGTGTAATGTAGAGTAAATTCGTGTTTAGGATACATATTTTATTTCAACCCAAGTCGCCTGTCGTCAAAATATATTCACTCACCCATACTTGAAAGCACTGAGGGTCCTCATATTTGTGCAGACCTATATAGTGAGCGCCTTAGAACATTTTAAATATTGCACGAGCAACATGTTTTAAAGTCATTAGTCTGAACGCATTATGAAAAATGACAGGCTTCTGACTGAAAACGTGTCCTCTCAATTCACAATTTGTAAGTTTTTATGTGGATCACTATAGTAACAATAATGTTCCTAACTGAACAATGGAAAAATCCACGATTAGACCATTTTTAATTGGTCACAATGAGGACAAGGGGTTTTAATATTAAAGACGTTCAACGTTAACGTCTACAAGGGAAAGTAATCATAATTTTGGAATTTAACCATCATCCATACATACTGACCAACCGTTTGACTAACTAGCACACAAACGCATACTTATCAATAAACATTGTTTCTTGTCAAATACGGAGACCATAGGTGAAAACTAAAAATACAATTACGAAACTGTCAGGACATTAAACACAGATAAAATCTCTCTCCCAGCATTGTATTATTATGGCCGATACTAAAAGTAATATTTAAAGACCAAAACTATCAAGGAGATCCGATATATTTTGATGAAGATATGTACTACATTAAATGCAAAGCTAAAATTGAGCAACGGTTACAAAATTTAATGGACACCACATAAAAAACGTATAATCATAGTGTAAAAGTGCAAAAGTAATATAAAAGTATTGCCAAAATTATGAAACTTACACGGACGTTTATTGTACAAAAATCCCAGAATATAATATTATAACGTGTGACCGAGACTAAAAGTAATGCTAGAACTGAGAAACTATCGTGGTATTTAGCTGAGAATTCTCTAAACGCAATGTTCAAATGGACGATTAAAATGAACGCTAAAATTACAAAACGTTCAGGAAATGTAGCAGAGGCAACAAAAATTAACATATTTTTGTTAACAGTTAAACTTAACATCATATTAAACGCTTATTGTTAAAATTGCAAAACTCACACAAAATTTTGCGGACACAAGAATAAAATACAAACGGAAAATTATTTTGGAAAAAATGACCTTTCCAAAAGAAATGCAAAACTAATAATCTGTCACAGCATGTAGTTGAGACTTTCAAATAAATCCACGGAAATCTATATTAGATTAGCTGGGGCTGTACCATAACTCTAAAATTACGAATTTGACCGGAGAAATCACCCTCACGAGGAATTATACATATCGTACGCAAATTACAAATCTTAAACAGAATATGTCGGCAATCACACACAAAATTTGATCTATTATCTTAAATGAAATTAATTTACACTTAAAGACACAATTAAAATAAGAATCTGGCATTTACTTTGACAAAGAGTAAAAAAGCACGCAGAATATTAACAAAAATGTCTTAGACTAAAACTCCCACTAAAATACCGAAACTTACAAATACGTTTGGTAAGACTGAAAAAATAATTCGCAAGATATCAAGCGTTGTAAAACACTTCTTCAAGAAATATAAGAAGCAAACAGAAAAATCGAATTAGACAAATTGAACATGTAGAAGTTTTATTTATAACTTTTAAAATGACTAGAAACTATTAAAAACAAAGTGGAACTTTTAAAATAAAATTCAGCAAATAAAAATATACATTTGATAAGCAAATCTTACAAAAGCAAAATTACAGCAAAACATAGAAAAGAAAAATATATAGGAAAAAGCCAATTTGAAATACATCGAATAATCAATTTACAAAAAAGGTCAAACAACAAAATTAAAAATGTAGTTTTTGCAATTCAATATATATAGCTGTTAACGTAAGTAAATACAAACATAATTTAAATAATATAGTTCAACAAAAAATTAAATATTCAATAAAAATATTTAACAACTACGTACTAAAACTAATACAATATATAAAACATATTTCAAACAAGAACAACTGAAATATTTGAAAAGTTCTAAACATGTAAATTGAAAAAGTAATAACAAGGCATAAATAATCTGAAAATAATTAGTTTTTAAAATTAAAATACAAATAATTTACAATATAATAACCAAATATTCTCTTCCTAAAACATTGCACAACAAATTCAAAAATAGTTTAACCAATTATGAAAAACGTCTCTAAATATAAACTTATATAAATATTTTTCCAATTGTATAAAACATTATACAATTCATGCAGTTGTACATAAAATAAAATTTTAAGAATAAATTTTACTTTTTAAAGAGTAAACAAAAAAATATATTTTTTAAAGATTAGGCATAACTACAAAAGTTTAAAAAATATACAAAAGCAAATTTAAAAATCAAGTAAATAAAAATTTTAAAGGAAAAATGAAAACATAAAAATTAAAAAGAATAAAGCCAAATTTAATTGAAAACAAACTTCAATAGCAAAATATTGTAAAGATTAAAATCAAAATATACGCAAAATTTTATCATATATATAAATAATAAATATAAGAACATAGTTTTTAAAATAATTTGTTTCAGACAAGTATTTAACAGTATAAGAAAACAAGAATATATATATATATATATATATATATATATATATATATATATATATATATATGTGTGTGTGTGTGTGTGTGTGTGTTTTATAGTTACGAATATGTAATTAAATTAGTTTTTAAAAATTATTTTAATTTGTTTTATTCCATTTTATTGTAATGATTATTTTTACGAGATTCAATAATTTTTAAAAGTACATCCTGTTTGTAAGGAACTGATAAGTGTTTTATTAGCATTACTGGCGTGATCACCTTGTGTCATCAACATTTGGGCGCACTTATGAATTTCCTTGTGTATAGTGATCATGAGACTTATGGTAAATGTCGAAATGAGGTTTTAGTGGGGTTTAATACTCAATATCACTGTTTTTGTAATTCAGTCTTAAAAATACCTTTAAAAGATCAGAAGTATATTCTGTTATGCCAGTTTGGAGCTATTTGTTATTTAAGAATAATTTATATTCTCTGGAATGAAAGCGCTTCGTCATCAAAGCTTTGAACAGAGACATTCAGTGGAAATTATTCAGAGTGCTAAAACCGGAATATTTTTTTTGTGATTCATAAGATTCAACGTGGAACTTTTGACAATTCTTTTGAGATTCTTAAAATTCAACGTGGAAGTTTTGAAATTAATACTTTTTTCGTCTAATGTCATCTTCCGCCATCTTTGAAGTTCTCTGGGATTCGAATTTGAATTCATTTTGGACATTTTAGTGATAGGACTTGTGTGTTTCAATTCTAGAATTAATTTTTGGATTATATTCACAAACTATAAGTCCTTTTTCACATATTTTTACCGTATTTTATACGTAAATAAATTATTGTGTTAAAATTTACGAAGCTTGTTGGCTTCATTCTTTATATATACACGTACGATGATAATCAACTTACTGTAATTGAAAATTTACTTAATAAATTTGTAATTATAAATTATAAGATGTAGAGATAGAATGTACATGATTATGAAAAGTTCCACATAGACTTTCAACCTTCGGAGCAAGATGAGTAACAAAAGATCAGGCTTCTCGCCAGAGAATTATAGAAAGCGAAACAAAAATATACAATAAATCCTTTGCAGAAGCTGTAAACCAATCACAAGATGAAAGTGAGGATAAATGTTTTTTCTGTCAAGAGGAAGGAGACTGGGCTCTTGATGTCAGCGAAAGAGAACCCTTTATCCTAATATGGACAATTAGACCAGTCAACAGACAGATGAATGCTTTTTGTGTCTTCAGAGCATCCTCCACATGACAAGAAAATGAAAGGAAGAGAAGAGCAGGATAAAAAGAAATTTCAGAAGAAGAAGAACCCCTTATCTCTAAGAAAATCAAACAAGTCACTTACAAGAACAAACTGACTTATTGAGAAACAACTTTGATTTTATTGTGCTTCATGTTTCAATAGAATATCTACCAAACAAATGTGAACATAAATGGACGTTTTTAATCCTTTGTCCCAATATTGACAAACCCAAAATGGCCTGCTAGTAGATTTATTTTTCTTCTTCTTCTTTTACTGCTGTTGTTGCTACTACTACTACTAGTAGTACTACTACTATTACTACTATCCCTACCTATTTTTCTTGCCCCACTCTGGTGGCCTAAATGCTTAGAGAGTCCGTCTCTGATGCGAGAAGTCACGAGTTCGAACCCCAGCCGCATTATACCAAAGATTATAAAAATATTACTAATGGTCGCCATTTTAATAGGTCAGGATAATTTGTGGTCAGTATATGTAGGTTCTCGTCATTATGTGTGAGAGGTGGTCTGTAAGTTTGGGTGCTGGTCGGTAGGAATATGGTGGTCAGTACGTGTTAGTGTAGGTTTGTTTAAATTGGTGATGGTTCGTTGGTATGGGTGTTGGCTAATATTTATGGGTTATAATCAGTGTCCATAATAATACTATATTTCCCCTGTCCCTTTAGTGCCACTTAATGTTAACCATATAGTTTCTTTTCATTTCAATTTCTCCTTATCTTCATAATAACCCATTTCATGATGGCCGGTATATGAATTTTCCATTCTCACCACTGTAACAGCTTTGTCCCCATGAAGACCCTCGTAACTACTTCAGTTATGTATGTGCGAATACGCTTATACGATAGTTGATATAAAAACAACTCCCATCCCCCTCAAAGAAAAACAAAACGACCTTGCAAACCGACAATATGGATGGATCATCATTTTGTGTGACAAGTACCATTGAAAAAATAAGAGTAGGCGAGGAAATATATAACAAAAAAATAAGAGACTGCAAGGAAAATGTATATAGTCAGTATTTATTGAGAAATTAAAATGTAGTTGAGTGCTATGGTGGTATTCAAACTGGAAAGTAACTATGTAAGAAAAATATAAAAATTGAGTGCCAATGGTCGAAGAAGTAGAGAACATAAAAAGGCAGTAGGAATACAAGAGGGAAAAATCCACTATGAACCCTATACAAATAGACGCTTGTTCATGAAAATGAATGACATCAAGTTTTGTCGTTAGAACCACACACATTTCTAGACTAGATACAGCAATTTTGTTTGCGTACTCCGTAGAGTTCTTCATGCCTTTCTTTGTAGGTACACGTGAGTTTATAGAATAGTTAGCATAGGCAATAACCAACACTATCAAAAAGTTATACAGGAGTAAAACTGTATTTCCTGCAAAGATAGATCTGAAGATAATTACAAGGAAGAGACGTATAAATGTGGACATGCTTATATCCTTTAAAACACTAGACAATTAAGATAGTTTGGAAACATCAAACTGAGAGGGAAAAAGGACACAAACCGATAGACGTTGAAGGTTATAAGCAATGGATTGTGTTTATTACCTTAAATGTGAGCAGATATTGCCAAGAATGGTATGCTAGTTACAGTTTGAGATTAATAAAGAAAGAAGATAACAAAATAAGTGAAAAAGTCAGATCCATTCCATTTCTGTCAATCTAATTGAAAAATTCAAGGCATGAAGTGTCTGATGGAAATAAAAAGAATATATATAACCGATACATTCAATCCCTCTGAGAAGATATACTGAAATATATTTTCCTTGACGAAAATGCTAAGAGATTTCGCTGATGAGCACGCTAAGAAAATAAATGTGAGATGTGATCTTCAACTCGGGTGACTTAGTGCATCATAGTGCTTTGTTACTATGTAAGAACTCTAGCAACTTGATTTACTTCGGTATTTTACATCTAGAAACCTCTTCAAACATTTTCAAAATTTCAGGACTATCTTGACTCAGGTAGAAGAAGATTCCCAGAAGTATTTTTCTCGCTTCTTTTTTTAACATTTTCTTTTTCCTTTATTTTTTTAATTGTTATTTTTCACATTTTGGAGGGCAGGGTACGCGGCTAATATAAAATTCTAAAACTATTTACCTTATCAGCTGCACATGTTGTACCCGGCAATGCCACCAAACGTGAACTAGTTCTACACATAAGTGAGTTGGAGGGATCTGTACACCACAGTCTCTTGCATATAGCGCTGCCAAACTCTCCTTGCTGAAAAAAAACAACTAAGACGTACACTTAGAACCTTCCAACCTCAATGCACAATGACTTTGGCATGATGTTGCATCCACCGGAAAACTGCTCTGCCTTTAGCTACATCATTGTTGTCAAAAGATCTTACGCTTGAAATGTGATTTTGCAAAAGTATATAAACAAGATCATTCTTTGCTAATTTAAAACCGTGAGGTGTACTTTGAAGTCTTATTGTGTTGTATCGCGGGTTTGGTACACGCTGTTTAATTTCTTTCAGTGTCATTACGTATAATTCTACCGCTCATTTATGTTTTATGAAGTAATAAAGTGTAATTAGATATTGATTCGAAAAACCAAGATTCGAGGATCGTGTATTTAAATGGCATGCGTTCTTATCTAACTCTTACATGTACCGTATGTGTTGATGCGTAACGCGTGCATACACAGACACCTGCGAACAGCACAGATAAAAATCAGCCTAGGTCGAATGCACCAGCATAACAGGGTCTACTCTGTTTTTTGTATACCCATGATCTTGAATGGGCATTGAGCAGATATTGATCTGCTGCTAAATGAAAAGCAGGCAGATCCAGTGTGACTGTTTGCAGCTTGGGTACACGTTATACAGAAACGCGTATAAAATTTTCCATAGCTTTGATAAATATCAAACAAACGCTGAATTTTTCCGGTTTTAAAGGGAGCTGCATGGAAAGTTTTTATTAGCAACAATAAAGTTTATAATGATGAAATAAAGCATCCATCAAAGAGTAACTATTTCAGGAACTACGCCAACAAATTATCCAAAACTTCCTGTATGAACTCACTGCACTGTTAAACAATAACCAGCTAGGACAAATACAAGCTAAAATTAGAATAAGCGATCATGATTTGTGTGTTAGATGGAAGCTGTAAGGGTATTCCGTAGAGAATGACATTTGTCATTTATGTAGTAATCTATGTTCTCCATATATATAAAAAATTACATCATTATAGGGATTCATTTACGCATGATATAAACAAATAATGCCAGAAATGTCCATATTTGTCTGCGAACAAAATTTTTTTTGTTCACAAGCTCTAAGGATTAGTAAAATATTATGCTTTGTATCCCCCATCCCCTACCGAAGACATTTGGGAATATATCGATAGAGATATCGGTCAGTCCGTTCTTTCGTCCGTTCGTAGGCAATGTGTTTACCGCAATTTAATCTGACCTAGTCTTATTTTCTTCCCAGGCTTTGCTTTTAAACCTTTTAAAACATTTATCAGCGTTAGCGTAATCTCAGTTCTCATTTCCATTGATTTTTATGAGGATAAGAATGAGTATTCTGGAATGATACTAAAGTGATGCTTTTCTAACGAAATCGTTGAGAAAACAATTTTAGAGCAAAATAAATGCATAAACATTACAAATTAGAGATGGTTTCCTAATGGTTCTCTAAAAATATTCGAAACATTCTTGATGTTAACACACTCTCATTTTTAAAGTCATTTTATTACAACAGTTGTTAAAATTTGCTTTATATGACTGAAAAATTGATATTGCTACGTTAAAAATCCAAATCATACACGCACATATTATTGCTTGATCTTGTCTTGAAACTTCAATAGATGAAAGCACATTACGTTCTTATTTATAATAACAAAGTTACAATGCTCTCCTCGAGAAAATTCAGATTCGTAAGATCTGCATTATTTACTTTTTTCTACTGTCAACTATGATTAGTGTAATTACATAATGACACAATAATTGTGATTAATGTAATTACAAAAAGAAACATTATAACCACTGTAATTACACAAAAGGGCAGTTGAACAGTAGACGAGTTATTTTGTTTTTACAGTGTGCACAACTATGAATAAGAATGAAAATGTAAAATAACCAGTCCGTCCACCTGATATGCGGATAGTAAGACAATAATTAATAGTACCTATATATTATTGTCTTTCGTTTCTTATGATGTATTCAGTATGTCATAGGAATGGAAAACATACTTCGCAATAACTGGACTGTCGACCAAATGCCAATTTACACTGAAGATCTGCGCTAAATATTGTCCCGGGAGGACGTTTCTGCATGTCATACGAGATGTACTCGTTAGCAGCATTGTGAAGACATTCCGCCTGTTTGGTTCTGAAATTAACAAATACAGACTCACTGTTCATTTGTGAACATTTTCATGACAGTGAAACATTTTTATGCATCCTGGTCATAATTTTTCCTTAGAAAGTTTATGCATGAGAATGCTTTATAAATTTGACAGTATTTGGTTGATTTTCATTTGTAAGTATTTTGTATTTAGCTGATTTTCAGTCGGATTTTATATTCAGTTGATTTTCAATCGTAAGTCTTTTTGTATTTAGTTGATTTCCAGTCGTAAGTATTTGGCATTTGATTCATTTTCAATCTTAAGTATTTATGAATTCAGTTGATTTTCAATCGTAAGTATTTTGTATTTGGTTGATTTTCAATTGTATGTATTAATTTTGTTTGTTTGGTTTTCGATCTGAAGCGTTTATTTATTCGGTTGATGTTCAGTCTGAAGTGTTTATTTGGTTGATGTTCAGTCTGAAGCGTTTATTCATTTGGTTGATACTCATTCTGAAGCATTTGTTTATTTGGTTGGTTCTCTATCTGATGCATTTAGTTGATTACTGATCTTAAGAATTTATTTATTTGGTTGATTCTAAATCTGAAGCAATTATTTATTCTGACGATTCTCGATCTGAATCATTTGGTTGATCATTGCTCTTAAACGTTTGTTTATTTTGGTTGATTTTCGATCTTAAACGTTTATTTAATTGGTTATTTCTCGATCATTTAAATCTTAAAAAAATCACACCGTTAGTCAGCTTTACCTTGGCAAGTGATAAGATACAGATTTCTCTGATACGGCAAAATTTTAAATAGATAGATAGATAGATAGATAGATAGATAGATAGATAGATAGATAGATAGATAGATAGATAGATAGATAGATAGATAGATAGATAGATAGATAGATAGATAGATAGATAGATAGATAGATAGATAGATAGATAGATAGATAGATAGATAGATAGATAGATAAGTAAATAAATAAATAAAATAAATAAAACAAAATTGCAAAGAGCTATTGCATGGTGGTGAAAGCTATGCGTTTTCTAAAAAATAACGTTTATCATCAAAACCGTCCAACCATAGAAACCTCTAATACCACTTTGGAATGTTATCATGTTAGCCCTACTTAACACATATATTATATATGATATATGATATATGATATATGATATATGATATATGATAAAATCCAAATATATCCTTGAATGAATTCACATCAATTCCAAGATAGCAATTTAGTCCTAGAATCAAAGAGTACTTTTTAATTCAAACAATTAAATGAAATAAATAAATTAAATCCTCTCAAATGAAGCAAAGCTGAAATCGATTCCTCTAAAGTATGAATGAATAATTCTGAAGTAAGCAGCATTTAGATAAAATGCTTAGACGCCATAAAATGCTTAGACGCCATAAAATGCTTAGACGCCATAAACATAAACAGAATGATGATCATTTTCTCATCGAATTCTTCAACAAACTTGTTCCTAATTTGTTGTTAATTTTTAGTAAAACTATACCTTAAACTCAACATATATATATATATATATATATATATATATATATATATATATATATATATATATATATATAAACATATTTACCACCAATTAATAATGATCTTAGTATAAAATCTAAAATCATAGGTAAAAATATTAGCTATGTAATATGTTATTTATTTAAAAAAGACGTAAGTAGTCAGGTAGGCGCTACACTCATTTACCGAACAAGTTTAATGATACAGTATATGTACATATATAATAATGGAGAAAAATCCAACACACAATACAAAGATACATAATGTAACTTACAACAAAACCTTTTTTAACTGTCGTATTGAGCATCTTGAAAAGTGGTGCAGATTAGCAGCATTTTTAATATCATTTGTGTTCTGTGGAGCCATGATGTAGTTTCCGTTCGCTGGACAATCTATGTTTTCATCATCACCGTCATGAGTAGCACCCAAGCTGAAACAAGAAAAAATAAATCCTAAATTAATGAATTTGGGACTCTGTAATAATATGGGAGATTTACAATTTTGACATATGGGCTAGAGATTCATTTATTATGTTCATTTCTTTTCATTATATCTTGAAATTCCAAAAACCAGAAATTGCAAATTTTCCTGAAATAAATTTTTCCAATCATAAAAATAATGTTCAGCATTCATTTTATGACAAATGGTTGTCCTTTGAGAAATAATAATACATAAGAAATATATTTATCACCAAAATTTATAAGAAGAGGCAAAGAGTATATGGTGCTTTCAAATAAACGAGTGAACGCAGGTTGCCGTTTCTGAATCGTTCATTTCCAGTTAGGACGCAATAATTGAATTATGGACCTTCAAGAAATGTCTTTAAAATTTTAAAATAGTCGCATATAAAAACTACCAACCACTTAAGACCAAATAACTAACATAGAGCAATAGAACCGTGTTCTGAACATTAAACGTCCACTCCGTTTTTAATAGCTTTCTTTGCACGCACTAGAAAGGCATGATCATCTCTGGATATAATTCACAAACTGGCTTTTGGTCAAGGTATGTATATTGAACTGTGTAAAAACGAAACTTTTCTAGTTAGATTTACCATGACCGTGTCGTTTGACATCTAGATACAAAAATCTATAGATTCATTGATTGCTCGATGGGCAAAATATCTACAAAATTTGTAGAGTTGATAAGGTGTGCAATCACGCACATTCGTGTCGTTAGGTTTAAGTGAAAAAAATATGGATGAGTGAATATTAGGCGCCATATTTGTATGCGGGTGAATACGTATATGCGCATAATCTAGGCTGATACATAAAAACAGAACAGTACCTGTGACCCAGCTCGTGCGATATCACACCCACCGACTGGAAATCTCCCTCGTCATGAACAATAGAAGATGACTTCCCGTCAGCAGTTTTGCATATTGTACCTACATAGGCTAAACCTGAAAATGATATTGAAGTATTACATTGTTTCTACTATTACTACTACTACTACTACTACTACTACTACTACTACTACTACTACAATTACTACTGCTGCTACTACTACTATCACTACTGCTAATAATAATAATAATAATAATAATAATAATAATAATAATAATAATAATAATAATAATAATAATAATAATAATAATAATAATAAATAGTCCTTAATGGCGTAATTATTATAATTGTAGTAAAAAAGTAAATTTACACACTATTGGAAATTTAATTCTGGTTTAGTTTCATGTTTGGAGGACCCTTTCGTTTTAGTATTTTTTTGCATATTTAGGTGTTCTTTCTCTACAAATGTTTCATTAAAGTTTGCAACGCATATTTTTAACCAGCCTATTATAGACTGTGATAAGAATTTGAAAATGTTTACAAACAAATTCTTTTTTAGCTTATTTTTTTCTTTTATGAACATTACATATGAAAACCTAACTATATTTCTCTGCATTGACTGGTATAATTTTTATTTTTTCATATTAATTATTGTTTTCCTAAGCGTCCTTGAATAAATTACTGCCATGACCGAAGAAATTATGGATGAACAACTGCATTTTTTAAATATCTGAAATTCAAATTACATCCGTTATGCATTGGACTTCTATACTTGCCTGTTATTGATCGAGATCAATTACGTTGTCTTTAACATTTGCTCTTACAAATATTGCCTATATTTCGTAAATTAAAATGTACTTCATATTTTCTATGAACTTAAAAAGTTTTATATCTTTGATCCTAATTCATTGCACGCGCTCGTTTTGTGAATTTATCTAACGCATCGTAAAATAAATGAAAACAATCTGTTCTTCTGCAAATGTTTTTATGTATATAGTGATTTAGTTTTTATTGTCGTAGTTATTTAATTATCTTGCAATATACTATCTCAATTTTTTATGATACAACAATGCTTTCAAAATTACAATAGCGTACGTAACTTGCAACTTTTACTGACCATTGTTTTAATTTAACAACTGCCCCTTTTTCTGGCATTATGTTTATAGAATTGTCTACAACGCAAAATGTTATTTTTATTCTGAATCTTTCCACGGACAAGATAAATGATGAATGGATTTTCCACAGATATATTTCTGCTCATATTTGCTTATTTGTGATGAAATGAATTTAAAAACAAAATATATAATAATACTGTTACATCCGTAGTGTCATCTTCGATGACGATGTGTACCATTATGCATTCGTGAGACCTTTCTCTCTCTCTCTCTCTCTCTCTCTCTCTCTCTCTCTCTCTCTCTCTCTCTCTCTCTCTCTCTCTCTCTGTTGGTAAAACCAACCAATAGCGAAACATAAGGATGGACAATACAAAAATAACCTGGTGATGAGTGCCCCTAACTTCCCCTCTCTTTCTCTTTACCATCGTAGCAAGCTATGGGTGAATAAGCATGAATAAAACAAGCGTAGCGGATCTTCGCTTTTGTCATGCAACGATGTCCCTATGTCATTGAATGAGGATAAAGTTGACAGACAAACCGACCAATGGAAATGGGAAAGAAAGAGATGGAAGATGGTTATTGTTGGTAACAAAGTTAATTAAAACAATATAGCGATCAACTTTAGATAAATTTAATTTTTTACGCCACACTGCTTTGTCTTTTCGCTTAGTCTATATTCTACGCTCGCTTCAATATACTCACCGGTGACTGAATGGTTGCATGGCTGGGCATTCAGTGTTCAAAAAGCTAATAACGCCTTGTTTGTCGTGCTCTGCTTTCTTGTTTGAAACTATCTTTTTGGTTTAGATAATGTGTCTTGTATTTGTTTAATCAATGTACATAAAACCAGAAGCTCAAAAAAGCAACTTACCAATTTGCAGAGATGATTGTGAATTGTCGCAGAAGGTACAGAACCATATTTTTGACGGACACAACAAAGCAGTAGTTCACTCACTTCATCAATACATAGTTGCATCCATTCAATTATAATTCCGGTGGAAATTCGAGTATATGTATTTTTATGTGACATAAAATGTAATGGTTGTAAATATTTTTTCATTAAAATGAAACAAGACAAGCCTTGTTTCCTTTAAAAGAAAAATTTACACACAAACACACACACACACACACACACACTGGCAGTTTATAATAATTCCTTATATTATTCAGATGAAATATTATATATTTCAAAGTGAATAGAATCAAGATCTACTTTAATGAGTAGATCTAACAGGCATCTATAAAAGTTTCGTGTTTTACCGATCTTCCGATTCTCTTTTTCTTATAGTTTGGTAATTTATCATAATAAGAATGAAATTTCATGCTAGGGAGAGACGCCATTAAGAACGATATGTTCCGAATTAAGTTTTAAACTTTCATAAATGTCAAAACAGTAGAGTGATTGTGATATCGAAGTGTCAAGAGAACATGGTTTCGTATGGGTGTTTTATTATATTTCCGTTATGCGCATGTTCAATTTTATTTGGTAATGTATCGTCAAACAAAATTTAGTGCTAAAGTGTTTTATATATACTTCAACAATCCTTGTGTCTTTGTACCTTTGTTTACCTTGTGTTTTTGTACCTTTGTGTATCTTGTGTCTTTGTACGTTTGTGTACCTTGTATCTTTGTGTACCTTGTGTCTTTGTACCTTTGTGTACATTGTGTTTTTGTACCTTTGTGTATCTTGTGTCTTTGTTCATTTTTGTACCATGTGTCTTTGTACTTTCGTGTAACTTGTATCTTTGTACCTTTGTGTATCTTGTGTATTTGTACCTTTGTGTACCTGGTGTCTTTGTACCTTTGTGTATCTTGTGTCTTTATACCTTTGTGTACCTTGTGAATTTGTACCTTTATGTACTGTGTGTCTTTGTACCTTTGTGTACTGCGTGACTTTGTACCGTTGTGTCGATTACTTTTGTTTGGAATTACTTTGTTGCGTAAGTGGTACATGCTATTGTGTTTTAGCATTTGATCTCAATTGTGCTAATATTTGTCATGCGCTGCGTTATTCTTATATGTATCATTCGGACTCACTGAAAACTGTTTGGATAGAAATGTACGACTGTACTTCATATAAGCTTGTGATATCCCTGCAAATCAGACATAGAACTTTATGTACCTATTCATAGTCTTAACCTATACCAAATGCTGGAACATCTGATTTGCTAAATGTACGTACCCAACAGTCACATCCGAATCACTGTAGCACATGAAAGATTGGCTATCACTTTAAGGACTTGGCCTCAAGAAAAACCGACTGTCACTTTAAGCGACTGGCCTTAAGGAAGAACGGCTGTCACTATAAGGAGTTGAGTTGGCCTAAAGAAAGACTGGCTGTCACTGTAACCAGTCGGCCTCAAGAAAAACCGACTGTCACTTTAAGGGACTGGCCTTAAGGAAGAACGGCTGTCATTATAAGGAGTTGAGTTGACCTAAAGAAAGACCGGCTGTCACTGTAACCAGTCGGCCTCAAGAAAAACCGACTGTCACTTTAAGGGACTAACCTTAAGTAAGAACGGCTGACACTATAAGGAGTTGAGTTGGCCTAAAGAAAGACCGGATGTCACTGTCACCAGTCGGCCTCAAGAAAAACCGACTGTCACTTTAAGCGACTGGCCTTAAGGAAGAACGGCTGTCACTATAAGGAGTTGAGTGGGCCTAAAGAAAGACCGGCTGTCACTGTAACCAGTCGGCCTCAAGAAAAAGTTACTGCCACTTTAAGCGTTTAGCCTCATGAAGGTGTGCTAGTCACTTTAAAGGGGTTAGTCATAACGAAACAGTAGCTGTATCTTTAATGTGACACTAGTAAACGCGACACTTAGACGAATACCTGTGTTCTTGCGATTAAGACGCTTTCTACCAAGTGGTGCTAATTCTATTGACTCGAGTCCCGTCAATTTACAAATTCTTCTGATTGGGCTGTGACGTGTGAACGAGAATATACATTTGTTTAATTAAAAAATCTAGAAATGTAAGTACTTTAAATGACTTTCCTCAAGACATGATCATATGTGGATCTCTTATAAATAGAGGGTTATATGAAGTCAAATTTTACGTTTCTGACCAAACAATGTCTTGAATACCGCGTTTTTGCAATCAATCCTAAATAACTTCATATTGTAAGAATTTCTATGTCATCTTCAATTATTAAATCAGACAATCAGTAAAGGTTATCGCTTTATGCAAATTTATTAAGTCAGCACTCACCATCTACGTTTGCACTGTTTTTGCTCAAAGAATACCTGCAGAGAGAAATAAAAAATATACTTAAAAAAGCTGAATTTCCACGTTGTGACTATTACAAATGAAATTCAATTCTAATGAAGGCACGAATGTTTTATAGAAATGAATTTGGGCGTTCGGCTACACCCGTTTGCATGCAAGAATTTACCATCCATTAATATAAACAAGATTGTTAAAGACAGTGCAGGTCTTCATATATATATATATATACCATTTTATAGCCCGACTAAAATGATATGGAAATTTGACGAATGAATGACCTTCATGATGTTCGGTATTGTAAAATCAACTATTGACTCACAGCTCAGAAATGATGTCGACATTATGAAATAATGTAATTGACAAGACTTCATTTGTTACCTTATTTAATTAAGTCATAGCGCGATGAAGTCTGGGTGAGGTTATGAGGTAAAATGTAGTTGTTTTGACTGCTCTTTCTGATTAGTAATGAAAATTCTTATACAGTTTCAATAATCTCAATAACAGTTATGTGAACGAGAATAAAAAAGTCATATAAAATATGCGATATCTTGGGAAATTTGAAGCGTTTTACGAGTTGCCGTACATCAGCACCTGCTTTATGTTATCTTTCTTTACCCTCAACACCAAAGTCTGATCTTTCTTTACCCTTAATACCAAAGTCTGACCTATCTTTATCCTTAATATCAAAGTCTAACCTTTTTGTATCCTTAATATCAAAGTATGATCTTTCTTCACCCTTAATATCAATGTCAGATCTTTCTTTACCCTTAATACCAACGTCTGACGGTATCTTTACCCTTAATATCAAAGTATGATCTTTCTTACACATAATATCAAGGTCTGTTCTTTCTTTACCCTTAATACCAAAGTCTGATCTTTCTTTACCCTTAATACCAAAGGATGATCTTTCTTCACCCTTAATATCAAAGTATGATCTTTCTTACACATAATATCAAGGTCTGATTTTTCTTTACCCTTTATTCCAAAGTATGATCTTTCGTTATCCTCAATACCAAAGTCTGATCTTTGTCTACCCTTAATATCAAAGTCTGACCTTTCTTTACCCTTAATATCAAAGTATGACCTTTCTTTACCCTTAATATCAAGGTTTGATCTTTCTTTATCCCCGATACTAAAGACTTGTCCTCGATACCAAAAAATTTATCCCCGATATCAAAGACTTATCCTTAATTTCAAAGCATAATCTTTCTTTACCCTTAATATCAAATTATGATCTTTTCGTACCGTTAATACCAAAGTCTGATCGTTCCTTACCGTTGATATCAAAATCTGATATTTCTTTACAAAGTGATTAGGTTGTTAGTCAAGATTTAGAAAGCAAATCATGTTTCACTAGGTTTTCTGATATTGACGGATTCTTCGGGCTTTTAGTGTGGAAAATGGAATCAGCAAGATAAAATAATAAGTTGTAGTTTTTGTTTGTTTCTTTTTTTGTTTAGGTTTTGATGTAGCTTAAAGTTTTCAGTACGGCTTTAATTTGTGCGGGAAAATGGAGACTTTATCTAATTAATGGCTCGATATGGTGCCCTGGCTACCCTGGGGTGTTGCAACGGCAACTGTTCCATCTGCCTAACGGATATATAGAATGACATATGGCTGCGACAGAAGGGTCAAATTTCATAGATAATTCTATGAAAAAATTACCTAATGGAAAGAGGACTTTTGTGATATTAAACTGACAAGGAATTTTGTGATCGTAAATAGCAAGTATAGAACAGAAATTATTTGTAAACGAATGTTCAGTGAATCATATATACTTGTATAACAAATGCTTATATATTTTCTAAGACCGATATTAAAACTGTAACAATTCAGCTTTTCTGTTCTCGTTACGATATCCTGATATATGAGTGGTCAGGTCCTTTTGAATTTCTATGGTTCACAACATGATGAAACGATAAAAATGTTCATAAGGTTTATCGACAAATTCTTTGACATTACGTTTCGGACCATTCGCAGAGAATACTGGGTAAAGACTAGGAAGTTTAATGACGTCGTGTTTCTTTACGCCTCAATGTAGTGTTCAATTTTGAAAAATGCTGAACAGTATCGAAAAAATAAGAAGCGCTGTAAATACAATACAAAAGTTTAAATCGTACAAGACTTTTAATATTCTAGAGATAGAAGAGAGCTCATGACTGAACAAATCCTTTTTTGAACTTACATTTTAAGCAATTAGCCGTGCATTTTACTTTTTGACCTTGTTTTATCTTGAAAAACATTTAGCACAGTAGGGTTGTGTCACACATTTATACATGTCTCGCGCAGTGTAAACACGTTCACTGCCATCCTCAATCCGCTAAAGAGTGACAATGGAAGCAGATATTTTTGGTCGTGGAAAATGGGTAGAAAAAAATAAAACAGTTGTAACTTTTTTGTCTTTCATAGGAAAGTGTTAAGAGCAGTTTTGTAAGAAAGTCAAGGTTGATAAACCCCGGTCAAACTGAGAAGTAAAACCATAACTGGATAACTCTAAAATGTGGACGTATACACCTAGTATTTGTTTTTTGGCATAATTGGACTCGTTGTGAGGGGTAAATTTTGAATTTCACTAATTTTTCTGGTGTAGTCTCCATCTGAACACAGGGAAATAAAATGAAGCAGTGAGCAATATATGAAGATTGTCGATTCAGTTACTTGATCGTGGTGGCAGTCGAAACATATTCCGTCCTTTCAGTCAGATATATACACTTTGTACATATGTCGATACTGTAAACAGATCAATCGGAACGTCATCGACCTTTTTCATCACTTCAAGAAAGAGATCCCTGATGTAATTTTGACTGCCGCGGACTATATTCTGAACTTCTTTCGTTCATATCAATCCATATGGCGGAAATTGGAGATAAAGTCACAATCGGAACATATTTGGTGCTCTCACCAAACACATAAAATGTATATGTATTCCTAGAACGGCAATAATGGCTTTAGCAAATGCAACATCACAGGACTCCCTCAGAGGATTTGGGATGAACACGAAAACCGAAAAAGAAGTCCTGATTGCACCTACATTCAAAGCACCGGCACCTTACTGACTAAATCATCGTCAGGTGAAGAGATGTCTGAGTGACGTAGGTCATGAGAAGTACCGAATGCTTGACTAACAACAGGTTCATAATCTCGAAGCTCGATATCCGGATTCAGCCAAGCAAACGATCACAAGGCATAATAATGACCCGAAAAGCTTAATGTCACCCATCTGAATATGAGAATGTGAAACTGTACAGCCAATTCGAACCTATCAATATTCATTCCAAGAATCTCGAGAAAACCTGTGCATCCTTCAAACACTCAGTGCAATCAATTACATCAAAACTCGCCGGTCCAGCCACGTGTAAATATCAAGTTTGAAAATGAAACTGAGATAAAGAGACTTCTGAATGAGAAACAAGCTTCAGAAGAACTGTTTAAAAGACAGCACTTAATCATCTAAGATAGCAACTTTCAACAACATGAAGAGGACTGTCCAAACAGAGTGGCTGAGTAATGATGCAAATGAGATTCAGTCCTACGCTGACAGGCATTACATGAAGCATTTGGGTGATGCTTTGAAGAAAATCTCCAGGTCACAGTCATCAGAGACATCTCCAATACTGAGTACTGATAGAACCACGATGCTAACTGGCAACGGAAAGATGCTTAGAAGATGGGCAGAATACTTCAAAACATACTATATAAGCAGTCATCTATCAGCGATGAGACAACTGATCGACTGGCCCAAGTGGAAGTCACTTGCTGATCTTCCAAGGCTGACTGAAACTGTGGAAGCATTTCGCTGTGAAATGGCAAAGCACACGAAGCAGATGCTATACAGCAGAAATATACAAAACCGGAGGCTTACGCATGACACAGAAACGCACAGAACTCTTCCAAGCAATATGAACTCAGGTAACTATACCCCATGAATACAAGGATGCATTCATCGTCCACTCGTCCACGTATACAAAGAGCAAGGCAACAAATAATCATGCGACACCATAGGGACATCGGAAATCTTGCTGTCATTAGCCAGACAAATCCTTGCCAGAATTCTGCTGAATCTCCTTGCACATCGCATTCATCAATCGACCAAGAGATATTGATGGGAGTCAGCATGGCTTCAGGAAAGGACGAGAGACCACCAATTGTATTGTGTTTGAAGCTCTTCAATTCCAGAAATATGACATGAAGAGAACTACAACCTGTACACAACATTCGTAGACCATACAAAAGCCTTTGACACAGTTAGCCGGAATACCATGGCAAAATTTGTCTGCCCAGAGAAATTCATCGCGATTGCACGACAAATCCAAGTTGACATGCTTGTGTCGTGGACGACAGCGAATCATATGAAATATTCCCAGTCACCAATGTAGTCAAGCAATATGTGTGTTGACCCAGTCGCTCTTCGATATGATGTTCTTTCCAATGCTTCCTGATGCCCTCTGTGACTATGACACTGGGATATACATTATATACTGGACAGACGGCAAGCTCTTCAATTTGAAGAGACTACAAGTGAATATTAATTTAGAGGATGTGATTGCTCGTGATCCCTGAATGCTATATGTGCGTCTGACATACAACACAGTATGGATCCTCTTTCTTCAGTTGTGATATTTTCGGTCTCACAAACTGTATCAAGCAACCAATACAATGAAAGCCTTATGTAGAGCCTATCATCACAATAAGTGGACAAACGATCGTGGCAGTGAACAAATTGACCTATTTCGGCAGCACACTGCTACATACAGTACACATCTATGATGAAACAAACTGAAGAACTGCTAAAGCAACGTTGGCCTTTGGCAAACTACGCGTAAATATGTGGTAGCGCAGAGGGACCAGTCTAAACACAAAACAGGTTCTACAAAGTCATTGTGTTACTGAAGCTGTTGTATGCTTGAGAAATCTGGACGACGTGCAGAAGCAATGCCATGAAGCTAAAGCACTGAAATGGACAGACCCTGCCACCAGGAGTGACTACCAAAGAAGACATTGTACGGTAAGCTGAAGGATGGTAAGTGATCCTAGGACAGTTTCAATTGCACCCTCAAATCACCCTTGAAATACTTCAACATTGCCCATGGTCCAGTCTCATCTATACTGGACCTACAGAGGATGAGAATTGCAGGGGCAGTGCAGAAGCAAGAGCATCGTAAATCTCAGAACTGTAGCTTGTATTCTGCTTGTCAAGCAAACTCAAGAGGCATCCCCTGTCAAGTGTTCCGCAGACAGTTCATAGCATAAATTGGTCTGATCAGCCACTCACATACAGAAATTAAACAAGATCTTGGAACTCGAATGATGTATTACAAAACAAAACATAACAAAATTCCTGCTATTTCCTCGGTAATTTTACTAACTGAAAGAAATGGCTGAGCGATTATCCAATCATAACTTGATTTGCATCCCAACCGGAACTTCTTCGGCCAGTTGTGTCAAGACGAGTTATTTCTCTACTTTACCAAAATGGCAGAGTGATGTTCTAATTGATCCTGATGCGTGTGTTGAGCCGATTTTAAAAGCAGTAGAGCATTTAATCTCACTAGATCTGATGGGCCAAGCATGATCCCATGTCCTTCTGCTCTCAAACAAAACGCGATACATGCAACCGAATCACATTACTGTACTGATATTGTGCTTATTAGATACATTTGTATTTCAGAATAAAACGACAAGATTTATATTGTTGCTTTCTTACATTGATTCCGTTCATTTATTCATATTGCACATTGAATCTAAATAGAGCGTGACTGTTGCGCGAACGTAGTTAGGTGGCTTCATCCTTAGCAGTGAGGAATGGAAATCTTTGTCAAGTGCGTGTCTGATCCAAGGTTTTAGACCAGTCTCAGATAACGTATCCATTACAATGAATTGTATGATGATGGCTATATAATACACACGGAGATCATTACTCGAAGTTCATGTTATAAGCCTATTGCCATTCTTCATCAGTGCACGTTTGCCTATGGGATTGGCGACAAAGGTCGAGGGACAGTCAGGTAAATGAGGAGTGACCATATTTTTAAAATCATAATATAACATTATGCAAGAGCACATTGTCACATTGTCAATAAAATACACAATTCGTATACAATAAATTCTTGCATAAGGGAGTAAATAAATATATATGAATAATGGGACGATAGAAACCTGTGTACACATAAATTCTGAGTATGGACGTGATTGGGAAGAGAATTTAAGCTGGAATGCATTAAAAACTTATAGACCTAAGTATTTTACAATTGTTAAATCTTTGTAGCGATTATAATAATTTATATACCATTGGAGTCTGTTAATGTTAAGAGTCAATATAAGATTTTGTAACTGAGAGATACAGAGGACGGATTTGGACAAAATTGTATTTAAATTCGATATCATTGTTTAAATAAAGTTCACAGTTCTTTTCATGCCGTTCGTTTCCTGTATATTTCCTATATTTCCGCACATTTATTCAGATTGCAGAAATGAATGATTTAAGGAATGATTGGTTAATATAATATATGACCCATAATCAATTTGATTGCACCAAAAAAAATCCTCAAAACACAAATAAAACAACAAAAACAAAAATGACGTGTGCGTTGTATGATATTATGGATATGCAGTAATTGCTTGTTACCTAATACAGTAGTTTCCAATCCATATGTCACGACCCAAATCAAGGTTGCGTCGACGTTCTGTAGGATTGTGGATATATGTTAAGGGCGGAAAAACGTGTCAAAATGTGGAAACGTGGTCACCGCCCTAAAAGGCTGGGAACCACTTCCGTAATATGTAATGTCACAAATCATAGTTGTAACCCTAATTTTACACATTAACTTTGTGAGTTATGCCAACGTAATGTTTCACATTTGTTGGATATATCCTATCTAATTCCTATATTCCTATCTAATTAAAGGTAATACTTCTGTAGTTCATAACGTCTATGATATATGGTAGTATAGGGTTGGAATTTTAAAGAAAAAGAATTTCCCCGGGTTTCCTCAATAGTTATACTGGCTATTTAAAAGAGACTTTGAATTTCTTATGTATTGTTCGAAGAACCATTTAATTACCTTAATTTTTGTGTTTGATTTATGGGTGTAATATGGCTCATAGAGTATACTCCAGATGTGCACCTTTTAAAGAAAAAAGTACTAGCAACACTTGCTCATTTCCACTTCCAAATCTTCAGAGGTAAATTGTAAAACAAAGAGCCGATAACTTTTTTTTACATTTTATATATTTGATAATCCATTCATTGCACTTTCAGAAGCTGGTATTGTCAAGTCTGGCAAAATTATTTTTCCATATTTTAATAGCTGACAACGATGGTGTAGATTGGACAAATTCAGGTTGATTTTTGGAGCACAAGGGATCAGACATTTTAGTTAGCAGTGTTCTAGGATCATTTACAATTTCCAAAAGTACAATATCCAATGAAATGTCTGTCACATTACATGAAAGTAGCATAGAGTAATGCCAACATTCTCTCAACTGTGCATGTTTTAGATGCAAACAATTTCACCTTACTTACATCAATCTCTCAAAAGTGCATAACTACTGGTGAGCGCCACCTATACGGTCATTTGGATCATTATTTACTATACAGTAAGGCATCTCGAATGATAATCTACAAGACCGTCGGGTATCTCGTTATAGTTATATACATGACTCTCGGGGTAACTCAGAATGGCAATATGCCAGATAGGCGGGTATCTTAAAATGGCTATATACTCGACCATTGTGCATATAGTTGAGACCCACATTTTAATATTTGTTTCTGTTTTCCGGCTTAGAAAAGGACTCAACATTCTAATCATGCCTCTAACTAAATATTGGAATACTCATCTATAATCGAATGGCCAGGCTCGGCCCTATGATTTGCGAGGTTCAAAGACAGCAAGTGGGGCCCAAGGCAGCATGCGATGAGCGCTGGCCTCCAAGCAAACAAATTGCATTGCGGAGAAGCTCAGGGACCAAGGCGGTTGCCTCGTTTGCCATGCCCTAGGGTCTGCCTTGCAGATACTGAACAAATTTAGCACCAGGCACAGCGTTTTCAGTAAAAACAAAAACAAGAAAACGGGACTGCCAGCCATAATGTTGGAGCACCTTAAAAAGTAGAGTTCCTGGCTATTTTTTAGGAAATTATGTCACTGGAGTGTCTGACATATCACTGAGGCAAAACGTACAAGAGCTATTAGCATCATATATATTTGCATACAATGGATGTCGGCCGAACTTTCCATGTACAAACACATCTGTAGAACTAGTAACATCTAGGAAACACATGCAAAACAAACATGAATGTAATTCGACCTCCTGCCTCACTAGACATTCTGAAAAGACACACATTCACAGATTATTTGCAAAAGGAAAAGTCACGCATACAATTGTAATAAACTGTCAATTAGTAGAAAGCTAATAATTTACAATAAAACAATCGATGGAATTTCAGTATTTTTGTCTCTATATATAAGCGCAAGTGATCTATTCTACTATACTTTTAGAAGCGGATGCAGTTTAAATCCAACGCCTTTCATTTATATTTTTCCCTAGCTTTGACTGGAAATATTAACTAAATGAAGCATCCCACTAAATTAAGCTATCTTCATTGTACCAAAAGAAACCTTAAGTAATGAAACTGTATTAGAGTGCGTTTTAATGAATCAAAGTATTAATAGTACTGTTTGATAGAAGAACTGAGTGAAAATAATCAAGTGCTTACAATTACAAGTGCTTTTGGATTTGCCAGGCATAGGAAGGAAACTAAGTTCTTAAACGAGGATATTTAGTTATATGCCAGACATAGGAAGATAATCAAAAGCTTAAAATATTTTGTTATTGCCAGGCAGAAGAAAGTTGTAATTATTGTAGGGTTTAACGTCATTTTTCAGCACAAGATAGGTTATACACGGCAGCCAGTATAACTGGTAGAGGAAGAACCCTGGAAAACCCGGTAAAAACCACCTATCCACAAAAAGCTACTGGCATACTTTCTCACATACGCTAGCCGAGCCTAAGACTCGAACTCACGCAGACAGAGGTGAGATGGCAGTGATCCGGAACGGTGAGCGCTTTAGACCACTCGGCCACTCGGAACATCGGAAGAAGCAGGAGAACAAGTGCTTAAATCGAGGTTTTTAGATTTGCTAAGCATAGGAAGAAAATCAAGTTCTTAAGTCGGGCTATTTTGGATTCACGAGGTAATTTTACACCAGGAGCCTTTGCATCCATGTCCTACTTTAACGGAACACAATTGTTGCTTGACATTATTATATTTTAATCGCATCAGTATGATGAAGTGGATGATATGAGAAGGAGTAGGAAAATATAATAGTTCTAGCGGCTGGCAATAGAAAACTGAAAATATCACAAGTTATTTCTGATAGGTGGCTTGGGGAGTTTTCATGAAGTGAATCTCAAGGTATAGGGGTTAGGTAAAGAATTACAGCTACAAATGATAGTCCAATTTGCTTGTGTCATGCAGGGGATCTGTCTTGCTATCGACCATGACCACCAGAGTTAACCACATCCCTGCCTAGTGAGGGGAAGGTGTCGTTAAATAGATTGTCGTCAGTAAAATTATTTACCCCGATACATAAATTGGTAAGCCCAGCTAACAAGTACGAAATAGATTATGGAACATTATGAATGCAAGTGATGGTGGTGGTGTACTCCACAAAGACGCTAACCTTCATAAATTTCACCAACGTGATGTTATCGTCCTAATTGTAATGTATATCGTATTGCCATAACACGATTCCAGCAAATATATTAAGGACACATACATGATTAGCAATTCAATACATGTAGGTCATGGCAACAAAAAGAAAAGCCAATATTTGTATCATATTGGACTGTATATATTTAAATGCCAGTTCATTAGGTAATACTTAAGCTATTCATACACGAAGAAAGATGTAAGCCTATTATCAAGGCACATAAGCAATGCCTCTTCAAGATACTATCAAAATATAAGGGGTGTCAACCAGCAGCCACATATATACAATACCCCTCGATATTAAAAAATAAACTGGCTTTTCCAATACCTGCTTTTAAATAATAGATGGAAGCGCTAAAACAAATAAGAGTTCGGAGAACATTTAATATACACCCAGGAGCACGACCTACATTGACATAAGAATCTGGCAGACCTTTCGTGCCAGATATACCAGCAGCGCTAAAGCCCATCTGTAGTCAACAAAAGAAAGTAAAGAAATTGTATGCCTCTGTTTGGAAGGAACACAAAGTGAATTTTAAATATTGATGGCTTTTAGACCCATCAAATTATTACCTTTAAAAAATCTCAACCGCAACCAAAAAGACGTTCTTAATTCAAAGAACTTTTCCTGAGACAGCACAATTCACACAGATCGCAGAGGAGTCAATTTGAAAAATGGACAGTGCTATCACATACAATAGCAGCTTAAAAGAATCGTTTAATACACATATCAACATGAAGCATTTTTGTAAATTCGGTCTGGACATGATGCAGGTCAGCTACTATCAAGGATCACCAAAGAACGTCCTTCATGTCAGCCCAAATTTTGAAATGCAGAAATGTGACTTTTGTGCCTTGAAATGCATAAGAGGAAACCATTTAATAAACGTTGTGAGCTTTGATGTTAGATGTAATTAAGATGGCATCTGTTGTTGCAAATCGAAGGAACGTTTCTTACATTTCTCCATCGATACTTTCTACCATTGTGGGAATTTGGGACTTTTCAAAAAAGAGTGCCCCGCATGCAATCATCAAAAGGGACCAAAAGATTATTAAAGAATATTTTGACGGAACTTAAACAGTTTCTAAACAGAGCTGATATGACAACGACACCTAAACTAGGCTCGAACAGCTAATGAAATTTAGACCCTGCTGTACTATAAAGTACAGTACACACTTTTGGTGATACATTCCTCAACCTTCATTAGAAAGAAGATGTAGGAGAATGGAGGGTCACAACGTCCAAATGATCTAGGGAATGACAATGATGATGAATTTCACACGCAAACTCTTCCGTATCGTATGAGAAGATTCATATGAGATAGAATAAAAGGAGGAGAATAATGGCTGTCCAGAAACAAACGAGAGTGATAATTTAAAAAAAAAAAACGATACAATTTGTCATTTAAAATTTGGCTCTGTGACTGGGGTATCTTTAGCATCTTGTCGAAAAGTCTGTCGACTCCGAATCAACTAATAGTAGGCATGCAAGGGAAGGAATTACAACGCTTTTAGACAACGGCCTTAAGCCTATAGAGTTATATAGGACGATGTACTATATCCGTGGTTTCCAGGCGGAGTTCGGAATCACTTATTAAACGCGACAATAAAAGTTGAAGAGGCAATTCTACAGCAAACACATCTTTAAACATCTGCATATGCCTAGATCGTCGGCCGTTTTCATTTCTCAGACAGTTAATATTGTAATGAATATGACTACTACAAATGAATATACTGGAATCAAGTTTCCCTGATTTTCATCCGGGGACTCAGCAGCAAGCAACAGGAAAATGGTGATTTACAGATCCTACTAGCTTTGTTTTGGACGTCAGATGAAACCTTCATATGAAACTCAGTTTCTTGTGAGTCCAACAGTCAAGTCATATCGGATCCATAAATATCAGTTCTTTATCAAGGATAAAGTAATATGGAAGAGAAGAAGGAATAAATAGTAGAAGGTATTGGTTCTACCCTAGATCTTCTTTCGGATGTTCTAGAACTAAATCATTACATCGATATATCATCAAGACAATTACACAACTAAAGCTAGATAAAGGAAATATAACTGATACGAGGTAACTTGAGGCATTAATCGATGTGTTCCAGCCAGTAGTAAATGCAATCAAAGTAAGGAAACATTTGCTCGTGTCAGGTTCAGCCTGTCCCAATATCATGCACATGTATTGGTGGATGGAGGGGGTTGGCTAGTCGTTCTTGTATCTGTACCCAAAACTGAGACGAGAAATGAATACATTATTATGATAAAACAGCAGGTCACAGCTAGTTTAAGGTGTACTTTTTCAATCATGAAGAGCAGAAGATATGGTGGCAGGTATAAATGGCGTTTTATAGGCGATGTGTGCTGCTCCACTGACAAATTTAAAAATCTGTGCGACAAATATTTGGTCCTGTTATTTTGGGTTACTTGCATGTAAACCGGCACAGCGGCTATTACTTGCAGTAAACTAATGATGGGAAGGGAAGTCAATCATCTGGCTAATTTTATGTTTCGCATGATGCAAGAAGGAGACTGAAGATGGATTTGCCAGGGAGCTAGAACAGTTCTTATAACATTACATTACATTATAGCGAAATCAATTTTGAAGAGTATCCAGAGTGGAATAAAACGGGACTGTGATCTCAAGGTTGTAGCAAATTCTTACAAATTTTGGTGATTCGTGCATCTGCTTGCAGGATACTAAGCCTTTTTAGGAAAGAATTGGGTATCAAGTTGGTCAATTGATCCCATACTTGTATTCCAAAAAATTGAGAAATGCAATAGAAGTCACTATTCATTACATAATAGCGTTACAAGCCCAGACAACCAATACAGACTATGAAGTACAAGGGCAAACTGGAAAATGCATCACAGCTTCTTTAACTTTCAGAGCAGGAACGGAGGGTTAAACACATCTATGGTTGATTCAGGAAACCGCAAAGTAGGAAATTCATCATTAAGTGTAAAACTGCAATGAATGGTTCAATGGAACATACATACATACATACATACATACATACATACATACATACATACATACATACATACATACATACATACATACATACATACATACATACATACATACATACATACATACATACATACATACATACATACATACATACATACATACATACATACATACATACATACATACATACATAAATTTAACGACTCAAGCCACGATACACAGGCAATATAATATATATATATATATATATATATATATATATATATATATATATATATATATATATATATATATATATATAACTTCCTCAGTTGGAACCATGTTCATTATCATGAATCACATTTGTTTTCCTTATTTTTTCAGACTCATTTATTCATTTCATTTCAATTTCATCTTTAGTGCCATGTTTAATCGCTCAGAATAAAGTCCTGGAAGGAACAAAGCCAGGAAGAGAGGACGCGTGAATAACCTACAAGGATTATGTAAAGCCAATGGTTGTCGAGAAGAAATTACTCCCTTAAAAGATCTGAATTTTATATGCTAATTTGATTGGCGAAACCATCAGGTCAATCGTGTCTGAATATTAACTTTTGCAGATGTAATGTTATTAGCATTTATTCGTGAGATTATATTATGCATGTCTATTGCTTGTTGATTTGGTCTAAGGACCATATATAACGCTCTCTCTCTTTCTCTCTCTCTCTCTCTCTCTCTCTCTCTCTCTCTCTCTCTCTCTCTCTCTCCCTCTCTCTCTCTCTGTCTCTCTCTCTCTCTCAGTGAGTATGTGCGCTTGAACGCAAAAAGCCATTGATTTAAATATTGGCTATATCATTTTCATTAGTCATGAATATTAAAATATAGAAAAGAAACATTAAAGCAAAATATAACGTTGCTGTGGTTTCCTTTAGTCCCTATTTTCTACCTTCTCGAATTAAACCACTAGGACATTATATTGTATTTTGATCCTTTGCCTTTTTATTCGTTATAAGTTTAACTTTGCACATATATAACCACATTATGCTGTTCAGTTTACTTAAGTATGACCGATCGTTGGTTATTCAGATTGTACAATAAGCGACTACCCTTAAAGAAATACAAGTCATCATAGATATTGTATATTTCATATCATTTTACGTGCCGTTTAAGTTTTGTATCTGTACCATTTAATAAATTAAGTTTTGGGAATCAGTTTAAATTTAACGATCAATTATCAACTGGTTGGATGTAGTTATATATGTTTTTGTACGAGAATGTCATATGCATATACTTCGTGAAGGTTACGTTGCTTGCACCCGGGAAAAGATAGTGTTTTTATCAGCACATCTGTCGTCTGACATGTTTATTGTGCGTGCGTTAATGGAAAGGCCATTTTAACTGCGACTTGATATATTCGATAACGGAAATTCATCTCCGAACGCTATGTCATGTGACTTATTCAACCAACCACTTGCAATTGTGACTAGTCGACGATTACTAATTTGTTTCGATTATATGCTGCGCTCTCAAGTGTGTACACACTCTCTCTCTCACACACACACCACACACAGACACTCTATCACACACACACACACACACACACACACACATACGCACACACAAGACAGGATTTGAAGTTGTGGTTCAACCCAAGCGTAAAAGGAGTTGGATAAAATGTGTAAGGTGTGGATAATGAAGCATCCATCCATGTATAACGAACACCCATCTGCGAATACCACAGATCATAATATGCCATCAGATATGGCGGTAACAAAATGTAGTGTACGTATTTCCTTTCGGATTGAAAAAAATAATAAGTAAACAAAACAACGAGCGTTACAATCTGGGGTAACCTTGTTCGCAATTTCGTGAGTGCTAAACTCCAGGAAATACCAATTTAAGTGTTTTGCAATTAATCAATATTGCCGCTTTGCTGTTTATCTTTTGATACCCATTTTTATATCCAGTTAGGGATATTTCTTTATCATATTTTGATAGCCAAATATCCAAAACTATTATGGGCATTTCTTGACTAACGTTTGGTAGACACATCTCTTACTCCGTTATGGCTATTTATTAATCATATTTTGGTAGACAAATCCATTAGCCAGTTCTGAGTATTGTGCGATTATCTTTGGAAGACAAATCCCTTAACCCGTTATGAGTATTATGTGGTTATCTTTAGTAAACAAATCTCTTAGCTCGTTATGAGCATTGTGGGATTATCTTTGGAAAACAAATCCTTTAACCCGTTCTGAATATTGTGTCAGTTTATTTGGTAGACAAATCCCTTAACCAGTTATGAGTATTGTGTGAGTATCTTTCTGATGACAAATCTCTCACCCAGCTATGAATATTTTGTGAGTATCTTTGAAGACAAATCCTTTAACACATTATGAGCATTGTGTGAATATCTTTTAAGACAAATCCTTTAACCCATTATGAGCTTTGTGTGAATATCTTTTAAGACAAATACTTTAACCCATTATGAGCATTGTGTGAGTATCTTTGGAAAACAAATCCTTAAACCCTTTATGAGCATTGCATCTTTAGTAGGTAACTCTTACCCCGTTATGAATATTATGTGAGTGTATTTTGTGCACAAATCTCTTACCCCGTTATGAGTATGGCATGATCAAAAGAGGGAAGATTTTTGGTTGAACGCAACCACTTTTGAAATCTTCTTAATGCGCGGCTTGCATTCACAAATCCCTGCTTCAGATGATCGGAGTATCTAACCAAATACTCTATCCACGAAGCTTGCATTCGTGTCTGAAATAAAAATAAAACAAACAAAAAATACCCCCAAACAAACAAACCAAACAAAAACTAAACACGTATTTCTGAACTACATGCAAATAAAATCTTCATCCTTATTACACAGGTAGTGTCTCGTTTACTGCTGATGCAACTAGTCAAATAATAATGTACATGTAGGTTTGCTATTATACAAAGGCAATATTCTATAGTAATGTATTATAACAAAACAATCGTTTTCATGAAACTCTCATATTATTCCTGTAACACTGAATACAATTTTGAAATTTAAATCAAACATATTGTCATTTTAATCAAACTGTTGTATTGCCATTTTGCACCTATTATGTGTTTCTATGAGTGTAATTTAAATAACATTATCCACTTAAGTGTCTTAGTTTAAAAAATTGAAGTGTAATTTAAATTCCATGTTCCAATCAAGTGTCTTAATTTAAAAATTGAAGTGTAATTTAAATTACAGGTTCCAATTAAGTTTTCTTAATTTAAAAATTGAAGTGTAATTTAAATTCCATGTTCCAATCAAGTGTCTTAATTTAAAAATTGAAGTGTAATTTAAATTAGAGGTTCCAATTAAGTTTTCTTAATTTAAAAATTGAAGTGCAATTTAAATTACATATTCCACGTAAGTGCCTTAGTTTAAAAATTGAATTATATGTACCAATTAAAGTGCCTTAATTAAAAAAATTGATGTGTGATTAAAATTATATGTCCCAATTAGGTGTCTTGGTTTAAAAATTGAATTACATGTACAAATTAAGATGTTTTAGTTAAAATATTGAAGTGTAATTTAAATTACATGTTACAATTAAGTGTCTATGTTTCAAAACTGACGTGTAATTTAAAAATTTAAAATATATATTCCAATTAAGATGCCTTAGTTTAAAAATTCAAATTACATGTACCAATTAGGATGTCTAAATTGAAAAATTGAATTACATGTTCCAGTTAAGTGTCTTAGTTTAAAAATTGAAGTGTAATATAAATTACATGTTCCAATTAAGTGTCTTAATTTAAAAATTTAAGTGTGAAATGGGCTTTATCTTAACTATTACGATTTTAATTTTCTGGATATTTAAACGCCGTACACTCTGTTCAGATGGTAGCTAACGAACTTGTTACCTTTGTATTAAAATTATGTCATGTAAGAAAAATTACAAGTATGTGTTTATTTTTGTTCTTCTAAAGAATACACCATTATTGATATTTACCTTTGCTATGTACATGCCTGATATTTTCACCCGCAGCGATATATCGGACTCTTTCACTGTTTGATACCTCTGGTCTACCTGAAATAATATAATATTTAATACGCTCCTCGCATGTTGGCATATTCTTATTCAGTGCTTATAATAAAAACAAACCCCGAATTTCGAACATTTATTTTCTCAAATTCAAAATGTGTAATACAATTTTACTTCTAACCCACCAATCAAGTTTGCAAGTAGAATGATTGTTCCGGTTTTTGTTAAGTCTGATTGCAAAGTTGTTACAAATAATTATTTCTATGTGTATATGTATGTATGTATGTATGTATGTATGTATGTATGTATGTATGTATGTATGTATGTATGTATGTATGTATGTATGTATGTATGTATGTATGTATGTATGTATGTATGTATGTATGTATGTATGTATGTATGTATGTATAGGTAGGTAGGTAGGTAGGTAGGTAGGTAGGTAGGTAGGTAGGTAGGTAGGTAGGTAGGTATGTATGTATGTATGTATGTATGTATGTATGTATGTATGTATGTATGTATGTATGTATGTATGTATGTATGTATGTATGTATGTATGTACTAAACTCCAAGGTCTGGACCAGAAGAGGTATTAGTTTATAGATAAAGTTGAAGGTGTACTCCTGTGCTATTATAAGCATTTGAAACCTGGACAGTGTAGCAGTGCCATGCGAAAAATTCGAATCACCTCCACACTAAGAAGACTCCTAAACATCATGTGGCAAGACAGGATTTTTGATATTGATGTCCTTCCAAGCAAGCCTTCCCAGTATCTACACCATCTTGATGCAATCACAGTTGTGGTGAGCAGGCCATGTAGCTTGCATGTCAGGCCACCGGCTTCCAACCCACCCACCTCAAACCTCTTTTTTGGCGATCTTCAACAAGGAGGCCAGATAAACGATACAATGACACCCTGAAGACGTCATTGAAGAATTGTGGCATTAGTTATAACACGTGGGAGAAGACTGCCCAGGACAGGGTCGTGTGGCGCTCTTCCATCACTAAAGGTGTTAAAGCTTGCGAGGCCACCAACAGGCCAGGCCAGGAAATCCGAGCCAGTAAACCTACGATCAGTGTTTGTATTGCCACATGTCCACAATGCCGCAAAACGTTCATGGCGCACATCAGCCTCACCCACTTACCCACAGATCTATTGTTCGCACTTACGTACGTATGTATATGAATTTGTTTTGTTGTGTCTTTTTGTTTCTTTCTTTATTTTTGTTGTATATAGAAGAACTTAGATGATAGGCTCACTGCAAGTCAAATTTATTCAGCAAACAAAATAACTTCTATCTTTTGTGAGATTTGATTATTATAAGATTGAAATGTAACAAACATTTTTGGACACTTCTTTTCAATTGGACGCAAATGTGCAATTCTAGTTTATTTTCCTTCTTTAAAACTAAAGTTTGCCCTGGGCCTTACACATTGACTTTATAGGACTTCACAGCGGAATATTTTGACTTCATTAGATGGTATTACAATTTTGTAATGTTTTAAACATTAAATACATTATGAACGTAATTATCATGTACGTCTTTAGAAAAAGATTGAATTAAAAAAATTTTGGAAAATATATACAAAATTCTCTTCTGTTTTACAAAGGATGGTCGTATACTGTGCACTAATCTCAGCAAAATAAGTAGCAATTCTGGTCTCAAGCTTTTCAATTTGTGAATAACACAGAATACAAATTGCTTAAACTTTCATGTGTTCTCTTTGGGCAAAGTTAACGAAGTACAATGTAAAACAGATGAAGCAAAAAATATCATAGGCATAAAATATGCTGGTTTCCGTCTTTATGCTTAACTTATTATGTTCGTACACTTTCATTGACAAAAACAGAGTCTATTCTGCATGTTATGTGATTAAGTTTCATAAATCCTTTCTGTACCGGTGCGTTTCTGTGTAGTTTTCGCCATTCACACTGTATATTGATCGATTCAGCTATATTTAAAATACAAGACTATTAACCCTGCTAAACTAACCTATATCCGCTTGATAAGAACATTTTCCGCCCAGTAGCACATTGTCTACGTGTCAGATTATTTATAGAGATTGCTTAGAGATTGAATATGAAGATGAATGGAAAATGCCCTACAGAAAATTGTTTTCCGTATGTATGTATGTATGTATGTATGTATGTATGTATGTATGTATGTATGTATGTATGTAGGTATGTAGGTATGTATGTATGTATGTATGTATGTATGTATGTATGTATGTATGTATGTATGTATGTATGTATGTATGTATGTATGTATGCATGCATGCATGCATGTATGTATGTGTGTGTGTGTGTGTGTGTGTGTGTGTGAACAGATGATGGCTCACTTTAAGTAAGATTTATGAAGCGATGTATACCTTTTGTAAGTAAAATATTGAAATGTGTCAGAAATTTTCAGTTTTTTTCAAGCGAGCATCACAGTAATGTTCTATTTATCACAAGAAAAAATATTTTTGCTTTTTCATTTCTTATTTTTTTCTCAACAAAGCCTCCAAAATGATGATGCATTTACAGGGACTTTGAAGTGCATTCGGATATACCTCGGAATTTTGCCTTTGCTTTATATGACCCCATATCGGCATTGTTGACGTCACAGTGTCATTACAAGTGTGTTATGTCGAAAACTATTATATGGTTTATTAATATAAATAACACCACTGGCACGTAATAAAGACAAGAGCGAAAAAGAGATAGAAGTATAAATGTTTGCAACAATATAAATAAAAATTCCTCAAATGTTTGGTAGCACCTTGAGTAATATAATTACAAAATCAAACGTAATATTGGTAATTTATTTAAATCCATGTTCCTGTACTTGCATCAAAGAACAACTGAATCTATTTTTGCTTGTGTTGCACTTAAGTTCCATAAGAACCCTTTCTGCACAGGCACGTCTCTTTGTTTCATTTGTCTTCACATTATACATTGATCGATTCGTCTATGTTTAAAACACAACATCATTAACTCTGTTAAACAAACCTATTTCCCCTTGATAAGAACATTTTCCGCTCAGCAGCGCATTGTCTACTTATCACAATATTTACTTAGTTTGATTATAGATTGCATTTGACGATGAAAGAATGCTGCTAGACAGGAAGTATGTATGTATGTATGTATGTATGTATGTATGTATGTATGTATGTATGTATGTATGTATGCATGTATGTATATATGTATATATATATATATATATATATATATATATATATATATGTATGTATATATATATATATGTATATATATATATATATATATATATATATATATATATATATATATATATATCATTGCTGACGGATCACCCGCATTTAGCTAAACTGGAACGGATGCACGAAAATCAAAATCTCTATAAATTCGTGCGTACGTGCGTACGTGCGTGCGTGCGTGCGCGCGCGCGGCGTGTGTGTGTCACGCATCAATATAGACGCATTGCATGACGGGATTGAACGGAGGCGGGGAATACCATATGCCAGTTTTATTTGTCGAATAATAAAATGATAATACAAGTTTGGGCTATTAATAAATGAAAAGAAATCCCTGCTGTATATTTTCATTTTTCTAAGCATGAAACAAAATAATACCGCGTATCTACCGAGTTAAATACGGGACTTAATCGTTGAAGAAATTGCTACAGTCATTTCTGTTTAGCTCCGGTGGAATACGTTGTGAGAGCGTCCACCTCGGATGCTTGAGGTCGCGGATTTGAACCCCGGCCGAGTCATATCAAAGACTTTAAAAAATGGTACAAAGCAACTGCCTCGTGTCAAGACAATATAACATGGTGGAATACGATGTCCCAATGCTAGACATCACTATAAACTTCCACACTTCAGGCATCGTAGAGATATGATTAAAATTAAAGTCCACACAGACACACACACACACGCACACACACACACACACACACGTATGACAATCGGAAACGTTTCCTACATTTCATCGATGAGGTCATAATACAAAAATATATAAAAACGTAAAATATTACTGGTGAAAGTCCGACTTCATGGAAAACAAATTACTCTGTTAGTGCAGCAGTTTGAAAAAGTCATATTTAACAATAAGAGAGCATTACGAGAATTGTATATCTATCCAGTCACCTTACATTCGAGCCAATATATATATATATATATATATATATATATATATATATATATATATATATATATATATATATATATATATATGTACAATGCTGTAATACAGCTGTAATAACATACATATACATGTACATACCATTGCTATCACAATGATTTATACTATTTAAATATATACATATACATACAATTGCTTTCACAATGATGTAGCACTATTTTAATATATACATGTTCATACCATTGTTATCACAATGATGTAGTACTATTTATACATGTACATACTATTGATATTTACTGTGGTATAATACAATAAAAAAATCCGCAATAATTGATGTAACAATGCTGTAATGCTTCTGTAATATAACAAAAGTAATAATAATGCACAAACCATTGCTATGACAATATTATAATATAACAATAGTAATATTGCAATATAACAATATTAATATAAATGTGCGTGCTATTACTAAACCAATGTTGTAATACTGCGCAATATCTAAATAGTAATATAAATGTACAAGCTATTGCTATAACAATACTATAATACTGTTGTAATATAACAATATAAATGTACAAACCATTGCTATAACAATGCTGTAATACTGTTGTAGCTTTGTACTTGCCACTGATGATTGGTACTTTGAGGACTTTAAGAACTTCCGGTAGATGGCGTTATCGATGACCAATAAAACTTCAATTGTGGCGTCAATTTCTTGATGTTCACGCCTTTTATCTATGTTATCGGCAAATTCTGGAAGATATACAATATTGGAATTATTAGCGATCACTGTGTTAAGATTTAAAGGATATCTTATTAAATGTCACATTTTGCTAAAAATAACCGATGTGATAAATCATCTATCTCTCGATGCCTTCTGCAGCATTTGCATGAGAATTTTGTTTTATAAAATTGCATCTTTGGTTAAAACTGGTTTGTCAGACCTAGTTATTTAGTTACATAGTTACAGTTACATTGATAATGAATAGATGAAGCCATACATAATATATATATATATATATATATATATATATATATATATATATATATATATATATATATATATATATATATATATATATATATATAGTTACATAGTTACGTATATGTAAATTAATTACTCGTGTGTTAGTTTTAGATTATTTGTTTTATTTGTATTTTATGACATGTTATTATAATGATAACTTTATTCACAGGATTTGACATTTTGTCGGAAAATTCAGTTAAGTTCTCATTTGACCTGGTAAATAAATAGTATTGCTACACTATGTTTTTAACTGACCTAGTTACAGACCTTGATTTAGAACTGGTCAACAATTTTTTAATTTTTTTTTCCAAGAGTGAAAAACATTGGTTGCAATCAAGGTCATGCCTGGTTTGCGTGTCAGGTTTTATAAATATTTTTTTTTATAAAAAATTGTTTTATTCTCTCTTATAGATTTGTTCATTAGAATCAAATTCGTCCATGGCGTACGTGACAGCCGACCTGTGGTGTTAGTGCGCCGCTCAAACTAAGTGACCACGTGACCACAACAGATGATGTAAAATTGCCGGCTAAAACTGATGTTTCATAGTGATTTCTATCAGTCGTAATTCATGCCTTCGTAACTTTAAGGTATTTATGTTGTTGCCAGTTGAATTTTTTTTTTTTTCAGAATTAGCAATTCATTTCTCCGGAAATGTATACATATGAGTGATTGTCATCATAATTCTTGGACAAAGACATTTTTGGAAATTATTCGGAATTCTAAAGGCAAAATATTACTTTTAGTGATTCAACAAGGAACTGTTGACACAACAGCACTACACAGGTTATAGAAGAGTTCATCGTCTTACATCTTGGAACTTTATCGAACTTTGATTCATTTAGAACTTTTTTAATGATAGGACTTATATTATTATTTATAGGATTAATTTTGGATTATATTCACAAACCGTAAGTCCTTTTTCATAATTTTACCTTGTTTTCAATAGAAATAAATTATTTTATTACATATTACAAAGCTTGTTGGCTTCACTCTTATCAACTGCAAATGACACAGGCAGCAATCAGATTTTTAGTGCTGCATAGAGGTAGTCGAAATCATCAGTTTTGTCTTGTTTACCACGGACTTATTCAAACCCAATCCTCTTGACACATTTATTGACAGATTGTCCGAAGTCGAAAGTACATATCGTTTGTTGACACTACAACGCTGACTAAAGCTTAGAAAGCAATTTTGATATGTCAAATGGCAAGCACCTAGAGCAGATTCTATGCCAAGAGAAGTTTACAAAGCCTGAGACTCACTCATGGCACGGAAACGCACTGAAATTTTGTAGTCCATGTGGACTCAGGGAGTTATACTCTTGGAATATAAGGATGCAGTCGTTCTCCAATTATAAAAAGAAAAGGCAACAATCATGCGGCACCCATTGAGAAATTTACTTGCTGTCAATAGCCCGCAAAATTCATCCCAGAATTCTACCGAATCGCTCTTGCATCACATCGATCAAGCGCTCTTGTTTAAGAGTCATTAGGTTCAGGAATGGACGAGACATAGCGTTTGCAGCTCGGCAACTTCATGAGAAATGCCAGGATCAGATCTTGGACCTGGAAACGATATTCATCTACAATCATTTTTGGCACAATATTCCTGACATAGTTTGGTTTCCCGGAGAAAGGCACATACAAGGTGGAATGTCGGTTGTTTTGTGGAAGAGGGAGAGTCATCTGAACCATTTACAGTCACCAATTGAGTCGAACAAGACTACATTTTATTCAACAATTTTCATCAGGATGCTCTCTGCTATGCTTACTGATGCCTTCAGTGACAATGACACTGGAATTCATATCAGATATCGCACTGGTGACAATATTTTAGATTTGATGAGATTAAATGCAAAGATGAAATTACAGGAAGAAACTGTGATTTCATATTTCCTGACACCCCTTTCCAGAATGCCAAATCTGAGTCTGACATGCATCACAGTATGGACCATTTCCCTTCAGCTTGTGACAGAATCGGTCTCACTATCAGTATCAAATATATATAGATGATGCACCAACCTGCCCTATGGAGAGCGGTGTAGCATTGGTCTGCTGCCAGAAATAAAGGTCTACAAAGCATTGTGTTGCTGACAACGATGTATGCACGCTAAACCAGTACGGTGTACAGACGTCATGTAAAGAGCTGAGCCCTTTATATACGGTCTTCATGAGGAAATAGATGAGGAGAAAATGACAGCCAAGTAAAGTTCTTACGCTTGCAGGCATTCCAAGCATCGTCACTCAGCGGATGAAATCACAGTTGAGTTGGACAGGTCACGTCACTAGGACGTCAGAATAAATACTTTTAAAGAATATCTATGGCGCATTGAAGCAGGAAAAACGACATAAAGGTGGTCAGAGGAACGCTCCAAATGTTCTCTCAAATTGTTATTGAAACTCTTCAAAACTGACACTGAGTCTTGAGACGATTTCGCCGGGATAGCTACATCTGGTGCATTCTCATCCAGACGGAATCTACAGACATTAAACAGATGAGAATTGCAGAGACAGTGCATAGCGTGAGCGGCGTAAATCTTAGAACTGCATTATGTCATCTATTGATCAGTTTTTCTGAAGCGGTATTTCTTGTGAAGTGTACCACAGACCATTCAGCCATTCATGTACTAAAAGACAAACCATCTAGTGATATCTTTGCCGTCCTGGAACTCGTAAGACGAAAACAAAAAAAAAAACAAATACGCAAAACAAACCAAAAAAGAAAACAGCCCCCGCCCCTCAAACAAAGAGAAAGTGATATAGACGTTTACGATTTACACCTAAATCGTATTTATTAGTATTTTCACAACAAAGAAAAATAATATTAACATATATAACGCAATTTCGAAGGTAATTGAAATCTGAGTTGAACTTGTTATTTCTGTCATATTTTAATTCTGAGATTTCTTCTAACTCAAATAGTATAGGATGTTTGGTTTCTAAATGTATTTTGCTGCACATGTGAATAAGAGCTGAGTTGGGAACACACACACACACACACACACACACACACACACACACACTTCTTTGGTCTTTATGTGCTACGAAACGGTGAAGGATATCGGAAGAAGCATGCATGTACACTACTCTCTTTTCAAAAAATAAATAAATTTAAGTAGTACAGTTACGGCAGATGACAAAGGTAGAATGTATATGTCGTCAAGAGTCTCTACACTGTTTGTCCATCAACTTGATTTCTTCTAGTAACATTTACTTCATTCATTAATCTCACGTCCCTTTCGTTTCAGCACACTATTTGCAAGTTACTTGAATATTTGTGACATGCTCCAATAGTGAAATCACTTAGAAGACTTTTGCTTCAATATTTGTTGAAAACTTAAATAATAACATTCATTTGAAAACGTTTACTTGAATATTTGAAGAAAACTCCACTAGGGCTATTACTTGGAATACCTTTGATGTTGGAGGGGAAGCTAATAACACCGTGTGAATATGATATCGTTTTACAAATTGGGACATATTCTAAGAATCACGACAGAATCGAAAGTGAAGGTCCTCGCGGTATATATATATATATATATATATATATATATATATATATATATATATATATATATATATATATATATATATATATATATATATATATATATATATATATAGTCAAATGTGTAGAAAATTATCAGGTTTTATTTAAGATTGCCTTATGATCAGCCGTACACAAAACAACACGCGATTCGGCATGGAAGTCCAAATATTTGGTTCTTTATTTTTTGCAAGGAATATTTTTCTGCTCATCCACCATTTTAGATTGGGAATTGCAGTATCGAATCAAATTTGGCATGAACGGGACTGAATATTCCCAAATCAGTTTGGTAAAAAAACAGCTACAGTTGAGGGAAATTAGTATAGGGTAATTGAAGTGAAATAGTCTGAATACAATGATTTCTTATTTGTTAGACACGTTTTGATCTGAATATCTCCATTATATATACGCACACAAATTTCTTATAACTAGCGTAAAAATAAAAGTCTTCGAGTTGAGACTGCGATATGAAATTGTGAAATAAGATCTTTATACGTTACTACAAGATTAGTGCCATTATAATTGTAAGCACCAAAGTTAATTTTCCTTTCAGCATACCGTAATCTAAATCAGCCGTCTTTGTTGTATATTTGACTGCGTCATGTAGACTGTGTAGTTGTTCGTATTCACGGAAATCATCAAGTAAACTTTTGTCTACATCTATAATCGACGACGTTTCCGAATGATATGGATTTTCCTGCAAGAAAAAATGTAAACAAACTAAAATTAATTTTATAATTACAAATGGACCAGGTTTCAAACAGGGATACTTATTATTAACCAAAGTAAGCAAACATTAATCGTGCTATTCAGTGAATCAATAATTAAAATAGAAAATCCGATGAGTAGTCCAATAAAATATATAAGAATCCTACAAATAGAAAATAAATTCTACACAGAAATGTGTCTGTGAATATTCTTGTACATACATATTGTTTTTCTTATCAACATTTAAATTTTACACTTTATTTATAAAATTCAGGTGCTTTGCATCTTAAGGAAATCCTAAAAGTGTATTTGGTTGATAAATAGCCTGTAACATCTGTTTCAAAAGAGCGAAAAAGTTGTATTTTGTATCGCGTATTAAAATCCTGCATTTGGTGTTGCATGTTTAAATCCTGTATTTAGCGATGAATTTTATTTATTTTAAATCTCAACGCTCTAGAGACTTTGTTTTAGTTTGGTCGATATTACCAGTATTGTTCACAACTCATGTGACAATTTTATTGCATAAACCATATTTCGGGCCAAGTTGTGGATTGGTCAAGCATTATATTCTGTAACATTGGAACAAGACTGAAACGTATTTGCTTAGAAAAAGGATTACGAAGCAATTTCTTTCATTGCTTTATCCTTCGAACTATGGATGTTGCAATTTTAAACTTAATTCCACAGAGCCGGTGTTCACCTAATTCAAACACCGTAGCTTCGTCATGGAAGAAAATGTAAACATCAGACAGAGCAGAAGGGTTTGTTTACCTAAAATTTTACAACAATATAATGGCATGATTAGTTAAAATGTGTTATCAACTCGTTTCAGCAGTCTCAACCAGACCGTACATCCTAGTGAATGAAAGCTGCAGACGACTTACTACATAATCAATGTCGCGGTCTTCCATTAATGCCTAGCATTTTGAATTAATCGATTCCTTGAATGAAAGTTCCAAAGGATGCACGAGGCGTTATCGAGAAAAAACACGGAATTCTAAAGTTCATGACACCACGGAATTTTCGCATCGCTGATACCGACTATCAGATATATGCTGTCATGACCTTTGGTATCAAAGAGTTGTGTTGTCAATAAATTGCATGGTGCCGCATCAATCACAGATCACTATGGAACAATTATTGGCCGTGTGAAGGGTGCCAAATGTATCCAAAGGCACACGCTGGAGTTCAATGTAGCGCGTAGAAAAACGAGAGGCATTTTATATACTTGTTTATTTTCAGTTTCACACGTAATGGCTTCAAAATCAAATCCGAGTTGCTATCAATTACAAACGAAAGCCGTGGTGGCTCAGTGCTAAACGTATAGGCCCCGCTACTTAGAAAATTGTATATTTAAATTCGTCCATCAAATCTGCGTACGTCTGATGGCGTGGTGTAAGCCTGAAGGAGACACTTATTATACTTGCTTGTGCACTGTATAACCCTTGTGTTGTGAAGTCAGGTAAAACAGCAATAAACACCCAACCCATTGTTCTTATCGCGGTTATAGCTATCTTTTTTAAGTCCCGTAATTAAATAAGACTCAAATTAAAAAGCAGTTTTACATATTCTACATTCTCCTTTATGCCATCACCCAATATATATTGTTGATCACAAGGGAACAGGCCCGTTGATGCCAAATTTTCATTTGATGCTGCAATTCCCAATCTACAACCTGATAATTTTCTACACATTTGACTATATATATATATATATATATATATATATATATATATATATATATATATATATATATATATATATATATATGTATGTATGTATAAATTTAATATGTTTTTCATTTATTTGCATTTTAATAAAACTGTAGAAGAAAGATTGATTTTATTATGTTCATTCTATGTCTTGGGAATATCACTAGGCTTGTTTATATGTTGGTAACCAATCTCATCCAGCACTATATTAGACAGCGGAAATTTCACATAATAGTTTTTATTTCACTCTCTTCTACTACTGTTATTTGGAAAACTGTTTTCGGTGACTTTTTACTCTATTATTATTATTATTATTATTATTATTATTATTATTATTATTATTATTATTATTATTATTATTATTATTATTATTATTATTATTATTATTATTATTATTGTTATCGTTATTATTATTATTATTATTATTATTATTATTATTATTATTATTATTATTATTATTATTATTATTATTATTAGTAGTAGTAGTAGTAGTAGCAGTAGTAGTAGTAGTAGTATTATATGTGATTTAGTATAGACTAGGTTAAATTAAAAATACTAAGAAATACTAAAAAGGATGTTTACGTCACATTTCAAAATTTTTTCAAAAGAAATATGCGATAATTGTTGATATTTATTACTTTCGAACAAATATTATTCTCAATTTTTTTTCCATATCTATTTTTTTTTTAATACGTCATCTTGTCGACATTTTTGATAAGGCAAATTTGCTTTGACAGATTTTACTTCAGTATAAGTTCTAATGGAGAATTATGACTCTGAATAAATAACAGACACCTGATACTGACCAAAACATATTTTATTTTCTAACGGATGTTTTAATATCTACGATAACGACATGTCATCGACATAACTTATACATGGCTAAACTTTTGAGAAAAAAATATCATTAATCCAAGAACAAAGTTTTTTTTCTTTAAATGGAATGTGTACTTGTATTTTTTCTTCAATGGTCATTAGAAATTAAAAACAATACCTGCAAAAATGCAATAATGTCATACAATTTAAATGGTTAGGATGGCGGACATAGTATTGGTCTCGTACCTCAGTATATCGTGGAACATATCTTTGTTTTTGTTTTTCCTCGAAAACTAAGTATCTTTGGTCATTTCCGTCAAAATGAACAGTTTGTGGTTTGTTTTGATTGGTGTCAAACGCACTGCTCGGAAATCTAGGATCGAATTCTGTCTTTGAATCGGAATGTTGCGCTTTCCAAAAGCGTTTACGGCGTGGGTGGATGTTCCGCTCATCTGGAAGAAAAAATGATTCACATCAAACACACTTGTAAAATTATTATAAAGGATAATTTATCGTTCACCATTAAGCGACTATCATCAAGTATCAAAAGCGTTATTATCGGAACAGCGGGATATTAAACTATGTCGGCGTTAAGGACACATAGTGATAAATGCAATCGGTATTTCCTTCTGTCTTTCCGCAAGTAATTCCGGTAACCTCCAGGCTGTTTACAAAGTCGAAAAATGCATGATATTATTGAAGGGCGAATTAACGACGCTCATGAAAACCAGTTAATTCGTTATCAATTGATTTTGGTCGATTTCTCAACATTTTTTGCGACGAAATAGTTTCATTCAAAGGTTCATTTTTGAACAATAACACTCTAATACCATAAAACACTCTAATACCATATAACACTCTAATACCATATAACACTATAATACCATATAACACTCTAATACCATATAACACTCTAATACCATATCAGAAAGTGACATTGAATTCTATAATAGTCAAAGTTAAAAATCATTTCTATTTTACGATTTTAGAAGAACCAAACATATTTATTAGGTTAAACGTTTATCTTGAGGTGGATTTGAAACTCTTCCAAGAGGATTCAGGTGCCTGTACTGGTTTGTACTTCATCAACATGACAGTTTCAACCCACGTTCATTATTTAGAATATCCGAATAAAATACGCTTGAATCTTTAGATTATGTCTTAGTATTGTTTCCGCTGTTAATCACAACTGTGAACAGATGTAATTTTTCTAGATCTGACGAGAACAAAAAATCGCATTGCAAAAAATCTAGAAGAAATTTTTCTAGAAAAAGATGGTGCTAAATTTAATAATTACATTGGGTGAAACGTCCCCAGAATGGAAACATCTTAAAACGACACTATTTTCTGAGTGTGTTATTTCAACTGACCTATTTTACACAAGCTCAAAATTAACTGTGCAATTTTCTACATATAGGAGAATATGGATTAAGATATGAAAGTACTTCATGAAAAAAAAAACGAATTGCGATCTAAATGATAGCAGGTAAATAAATTGAACTTTTCTGCAAAGGAAGAAGACCACAATCATTATTTCATCCGGTCTTTGGAATGTTGTTATTCAGATTCGATTCACGGAGTATTATTGAAGCTAATTAGCACTATTTCGTATAAACAAGATAGTTTTTAAAATCCATGAGTGCCATTTTAGTCAAGCAGAGTTTGTAAATGTTTGCAATCTTTTATTATGAAAAAATCTTGAATAAATGCTTCTAGAAAAAGACGATGATAAATTTAATAATCCAACGCATGACATTGGATGAAATCGTCCCAAGCATGGAAACATAATACAAAAAACAGGGAATAAAGTTTAATGAGAGTAGCATAAATTTTGTAAAGCTGCACATTTTTTCGTAATTTGTAAAAATGTGTAGGCGGATTTAATCAATATTCATCTTGCATAGTTCTGTTTCCAGCTTAATTCAATAATTATGCAATCAAAAGAATATGAAACGCATTTTGCTTGAAGTATTCTTGAGGATTGGAAAGATAATGCTGTCGTTTTCCGTTTCAAAATCTCATTAGTCTTTGCTGTATAATAAGACACATACTTATTTTTCGCCTAGATATCGCTGCTATTGAAACTAATTTGTTTTCCTTTACTTATTTGGGTCTATCAGATTGTTCTATGTTGATATTCAGTGTATTAATAGTGCACTCATCCTGTGTCAGGATAATCATTTATACCGCAAAATCACTCGTGAAATATACGAAATCTAACACATGGCTTGCAAAACTGTGATATTTACGATAATTCTAAAGCTGTTGAAAGCATAAAAGAGAACTTGCGACTAGTCTAAATATGTTGAAATTGTTATTGAAAATGCTTGCATCAAGAAGCGCAGTTGCCATTATTCAATCAGATGAGTAAAAAAAGATTTACAGAAAGTATTTTGCTGACTTGAGGAATAATACCGAGTATTGTCTGTCAAGAATAATGCCGCGTATTGTTTGTCTGAAGATTCCATTATATTAGGACTCCTCCTACGGATCACTCCGGTGGCATAACTAATTAAATCGACAGCCCCGGATATAGGAGGTCGCGGGTTTGAAACCAGACCGAGTCATGCAAAGATGACTTAATAGTCTATAATTTTATTCACTATGTTTTGGCATGTTTCTTTTAGAATATGATTTTAACTACACTTCGAGACGCTGATGGGAACATTCAGTAAGAAACGCGCTCAGAAGAATACTGGTATGGAATAAAATGTAGCCTGCCAAAATGTAAATGACTTTTTTGGAAACCCACCCGCGGCCAACTAAATTATGAACTAATTTATTAAGTTTTAATTCGTTCAGGAAGATAACTAAATTAAATGCTAAAAAAGAAAGAAGTGGCTGAAAATTCCTCTCATCTAGTTGTGAAAAGTATTTCCTTTGTTCCTAACAGCTCCAGTGGCTTAAGTAGCACGAGCCTACCTCTTAAATGCGGGAGGCAGCAGGTTTGAACCCCGCAAAGTCATATGAAAAACTTATAAAAATGGTACTAGCAGCTGCCTCACTTGGCCCTCAGCATTAAGAAGTAGATTTGTCAGGATAAGGGGACTGGGTAAGGATATCGTGCCAGATGTCTGCAGCATGATGCCCCAGTGCTAGGCGTCACTTAAAAATGTTACATTGCAGTAAACATCGTAGCAATATGAGTAAAATTGTTAAGCTACAATTAAAATTCAAAGCGCGTGCGCACACAGACACACAAACCTTCTCTTGTGAAACTTTGGTACACGTCATCTCATGTTGCATCGTTCTTATTTGGAAAACATTTCTGATATCTTGAACTTCTTTCTCACTTCTTTTCTATTTAAATTAATGTTTATTATACTTATTTCTTGTGGTTGTTTAATATTATTGTTCTGTACAATGGTACTATTCAGTACAAAGACCGTGTTGCCAACAAATTAGACGTGTGTGATGTAAGCATACAAACTAAATGACCAGGCATCTGTCTAATCTTTTCATTACATCTATAAATATTTTACAGTATATGGACGAGATTATTTGTTATTTTGTTTACTCCATTCAAGTAATAAACCAAGTTCGTTTTAATAGCAAATGATAATAGCAAAGCCTTTCCGAATATTTTTCTGCACTAGTCTCCTTTCTTAGCAGTATAATTTTCAACTCATTAAGTCTGATAGAATACTGTATCAATCAATCAGTTTGATAAAATACGTTATCAATCAGTCAGTCTGATAAAATACTGTATGAATCAGTCATTCTGATTGGATATTGTACAAATCAGTCATTCTGATAGAATACTGTATCAGTCAGTCTGATAGGATATTAAACAAATTAGTCAGTTTGATAGGATACTATAGAAATCATTCGATACGATAGGATATGGTATATATATATATATATATATATATATATATATATATATATATATATATATATATATATATATATATATATATATATATATATATATATATATATATCAGTCAATCTGATAAGGTAACATATATAATCAATGTGTAACCCCAAACAAACACATTGTATATACACATTATATATACTCATTATTGCAACAAGCAGCAAGTAAAGGGTGCTATAATACTGTACTTCTAAGGAATATTGATCCAAAAGATGTTGGACACTCTTTTTTGAGGGTGATGCAAATCTTAAAGTGACACCTCAGGTGGAGCACTCTCATGTCCTTTCGACCGTAATAAAACAGACTACAGAAGCTGCGTAGCTGCATTGTATATTCACGTATCTTGTTTACCAAATGACTTCATGAGCGTATCATACACCAATATACAATTCCTTACAGTCGACTGAGTGAGATGAAATGTTCTTCGCCGAACCATTCCAATTGTATTTTCTCGAGCAAAAACTAACTAGTGAAATCTTACTTTTACTGATCTTGTGCAAATAAATCCATAAAGGCATCGTATTGCTATTGGCATAGTTCTAAGTCTACTACTGTACTTTAGTACCTAACTGAGTTCCATCTAATTTTTTAACGGTTTCCAGCTTTCCACGCTATATCACTCCATCCAAGTATTTATGAGATGAAAAATCCACGAACTGTTCCGATGGTGAAAACATATCCATACCAGTTAATTGAAAAAGAGAAAACGAGGAGTAGGATGAATTTAATGAATTGGTTTCTAGTGATTTATCCCCCCCCCCATGAATCGTGTATTTTTTATTAATCACTCAAATCACGTGTGTATCACCGTTAACTTAAAAGTACAAAAATATTCTTGCAATATTTTCGGCTGACATGTGTTGTGAAAAGTGTCTTTTGTGAATAAATATGACAAATATTAGTGAATACGTATCTACAATACTTAGGTCATAAGTATGATTAATAAATGTTAACATTAATCAAACCATTTTCATGATTTAGGACAAACGCATGTTTCTTCATGCTTTATAATATTTTTATGTTAAAAAAACAAATAAAGATAAATATGGACAAATATGGAAAATTTAAAGTACATATCTTAAAACAAAGAAGGCGGAACTTCGTTTGTCTTATCAATGATTATGTCACAGGGCGATTGTTTTGGTCCCATTTGACTTATTCAGTCGGCAAAGTTATTTTGTCCTGACCAGGAACGCGCACTTGTCCAGTGGGAAAAAAATTCCGTGATGTGACTCACTATCTTTACCTTTCTGCTATTAATTTCGTTTGAACAGTTTTGTTCATTCTTGTTACTTTAAGACGAGCACAGCTCCAGCAATCGCCTTTAATAAAGAATTTAAACAGCATTTGCTTTTAGCGGTTTTCGTCAATCTGCAGCATGTATACAGGAACAGGATTAACAATCGGTAACACTTTAATCGGACCAGTCTCTCTCTCTCTCTCTCTCTCTCTCTCTCTCTCTCTCTCTCTCTCTCTCTCTCTCTCTCTCTCTCTCTCTCTCTCTCTCTCTCTCTCTCTCTCTCTCAAACACACACACACACTGTGGTTGGACCAATGTCACACGGCTATATTGAAGGATTGAAGGTTAGCAAAATTCCGGATATATCAAAAATATATTTCTTGTCAATGAAAAGAAAAATATTCCTGCTATCAAAGGTCTTGTTGCAAGTTTTATAAACAGACAACATCTGAATGAAGTGAGTTTGTTCACCTGTTGTACAAACATTAATAATCTGAAATAGGCAAATCTTAGGAAGCGAACGCAGTTAACTTCGCACAACGAATGGTGTTGTTTCGGTTAAACGCTATTTCCCAGCTCAAGAGAGGGTATCTATGGTGAGCAGTATTACTGGTGGATGAGCAACTCGGTAAACCCTGGTAAGAACCACCGACCCACGAGACTCGAACCCATGCTGACAGAGCTGAGGTAGTGATTGGTAAAGGTGAGAACTTTCGAGCACCCGGGGCTCCCTCACGAGGTACGAGTATGCCGACTGAAATTGCGTGACACTATGGACATTTTGTTGTTTTTGTTATTAGACATTTGGATAAGAAGTGAACACTTCGAACTCTATTCAGAGGTACCTATTATGGTCTGTGGCAAGTTCTTTCTAGCAAACCACACGTATGAGTTTTCATAATTCTGAACCTGTACAAAGTCACATATTTGTTCCAATTATTGGGGATTTAACATGATACTAGGTTTTAATATTGTTCATTACAAATAATATGATTTGTGTGTTTCATCTCTACAAAATTTCATGCTAGATAATTTATTTAAGCCTTTTGACATTTAAATTACGCAAAATTCATATATATATATATATATATATATATATATATATATATATATATATATATATATATATATATATATATATATATATATATATATATTAATTGAGAATAATTGCTATTAGCTTTGGTTCGCAACCAAAAATAACCCACCCAGACCCAGAGAGAAATTAAATAACCAATGCAAAATTTAAATCTTGATATAAAAAATCAATTGTTGGGTAAGAAAATTTTACTGTAAAGGAACTCATCATTATCATACATAACCTAGCATCCTCACATTACTACCATGTGACAGAGTATATGATCATATTAAGAAGAATTTCAAAAGAAATTTAAGTAAGTTGGATACCAGTTTCAGAGCTATATACATTTATTTTAACGTGCGAAAATAGTTCTTTTATGAATATGATACATGTTAAATGTTTCTTATCAATTATTAATTATGCAAGAATATAAACACTACATGCATTACATGTATTATATCTTGTTTTTATAATGTCCCTTATATTATTCTAGACCATCAAGTAAATAAATTGTAGCGCTAGTTGTAAATATATTACAGTGATATAATGATAAACGAAGAAAACAAAACCATCATCGTATGTGTGAATAACAGTAAATTTACAAACGCGAGTTTAATGGTGGAAAAATGAAACGGCTGGAAAAGGCATTAAGATGAGTAAACTATTTGTTAATTTCTTCTTACTGGAGACGACTCACATGTATTGGTAATAATTTGTCACTTTCTCATTGAAAACAACTCACAAGTATTAGTAATTTTTACTTTCGTTTTAGTGACAACAACTAACATGTATTAGTAATTATGTTATTTTCTTTTTATTTGGAACGACTCGCGTGTCTTGGTAATTTTCACTTTCTTTTTATTGAAATCGTCTCACGTGTTGGGAATTATTGGTCACGTTTTATTATTGGAAACGAAGAAAGATATATTAGTAATTTTTTGTCACTTTAACTTTTTTGGAAACAGTCCACATATCTTGGTAATCATTTGATAGGCTCCTATTATTGGAAATTATTCTGTTTAAAATGATGCCCTCTTTTATTCCATTCAATAAATTTTTGTGTCCCACATTTATATGAAAATAAACGATACCACATCGGAATTTGTTACTTTTTATATGCTATCTTCACCCACATCAATATTGAAACCTTATTCTTCTCCTAGGGCAATAGATCTGTCTACAAATCCAGAATAGACGAAACATTAGACAGTAGATTTGTTGTCAACGGATCAAGTTAAACTAATTTTTCTACAAAGCAATCTATGCGAAGAAATTTAGAAATTTAAAAAATCTCATACCAATTGCTGGCATAAAGTGGTGTTTATTTTAATTCCTCTTTTGGGTTGGGGCAGACACCCATATTACATAATCAACACTGAAGTTAACGTTTATGGAGTAGAAACAACTTGAATTACTATTGCATGAAACACTAGCATTGAAATTACTTTGCATGCAAAATCAGTATTGAAATTTATTCGCATAAAAATTAAACTACTTTTCATTAGACAACGTGATACCACTTTGCATGAAACGAAAATGAAATGACTTTGCACGAATAAAAGGATTATCGTTTTGAAAAAATATATGCTATTTTATTCTGAAAATGTCGAAAAATTGGTTCAAACTTTGAAGTAAAATAGCCTAATTTTGTTTCCACATTTGACGACGGATCGATCACGTGCAAGAATGTGACATCTTCTTAGGGTACAGTCTATACTCGGTTACAAGTCAGGTTCAACTGCAGACAACATGGACACTGATATATCGTTACACTGTGCCGGCAGATCAAGATCCGTCATTTATTCTGTTGCTTGCTCCATACAAACTGCTTAAGCTCAGAGGTGCGGAAGTATTCTGTGACGTAAAATGTCGATATATCTTATAAGAGAGAATAGATTTTCGGCCTGATTGCAAATGAAAGGAATTCAATATATAAGACTTATAGTCAGTTCAAAATTATCCTAAAACTTTAACATTGAATAACATTTTCATTAAGATATTATAAATTAGACTAAATAAGCCGTAATTATTAGCATATTAAAGCGATTTTAAAATTTAACTTTTCCAGTTTAATCCTTTCTACATGCATTTCGACACATGTGAACATGAAATTTTCTTTAGGAACATTTTTGCAGAAAAGCATTCTCAGTGTTTCTAACAAATGAGCAGTGAAACAGTAACGATGGTATAAACTGTATAATTTATTCAAGATATTTCTTAAAATGTAATGGGTATCCTTTCCGTATAAAGAAAATATAAATACAAAACAAGGTTATATCATGCTGCGTTATTGAAACGTAATCTATAACAGATGCAGTTTTTAGTAAACAACAGATTGTAAAATTGCGATTTATTACTTTTAAATGCATGTCTGAATGTATGTATGTATTAATGTATGGATGGATGGCAAAAACATTTGATTACAAATAAAGGACGTACCACTAACTAAACTTTAAGATATATGAATAATAACAGTATTAATTATACTATTAATAACTTTCAAGAATAGATTAAAATATAATACTGAAATTATATCTGAGGATAACGTGACTTCAAAAGTAAATATACTGATGTCGATAAAATGTAGACAGATTTAATCCAACCAAATAAATTATGTAAATACATTCCGTGTTGCTGGCATTATATTACATTCCAGATAATATGGCAATACCATTGATTATCTTGCATGACGCTTACTGTGTATGAGTAATTACTTGAGGTTTACCGTGTCTGAGTAATTGTATAAGGTTTACCGTGTCTGAGCAATTGCATGAGGTTTACCTGTCTGAGTAATTGCATGATGTTTACCGTGTCTGAGTAATTGTTTGAAGTTTACCGTGTCTGAGCAATTGCTTGAGGTTTACCGTATCTGAGTAATTGTATGAGGTTCACCGTGTCTGAGTAATTGCATGAGGTTTACCGTGTCTGAGCAATTGCATGAGATTTAGCGTGTCTGAGTAATTGTATGAGGTTTACCGTTTCTGAGCAATTGCTTGAGGTTTACCGTGTCTGAGTAATTGTATGAGGTTTACCGTGTCTGAGCAATTGCATGAGGTTTACCTGTCTGAGTAATTACTTGAGGTTTACCGTGTCTGAGTAATTGTATGAGGTTTCCTTGTCTGAGTAATTGCATGAGCTTTACTATGTCTGAATAGTTGCACGAGGTTTAACGTGTCTCAGTAATTTCATAGTTTTTTGTTTCAGTAACTGGATATTAATTACCTAGTTTCGGTCGTTGCATAAGGTCTAAATTACTGCATAAAGTTTACGTGTCTCAGGAATTATATACAGTTTAGATTGTTTCAGTAATTGCCCGAGGTTGACTGTGTCTGATTAATTGCATTAAATATACCGTGTCTGAATAATTGCACGAGGTTACTGTGTTCCGGTAATTGCATACAATTTACCGTGTTTCAGTCATTGTATATGAATTATCTGGTCTCAGTCATTGCATAAGGTCTACCTTGTCTAAGCAATTGTAAAAGATTTATGTCATTTCATTATTTGCATACGGTTTACATTGTCGCAATAATTGCAGATTTCAGCCATCGTAGTAATTGCATAAGTTTTACCTTGTCTCAGTAATTGCAGTTGTATATTCAATAGCTCTTATTTATGAAATAGGCTACAAGAATACCTGTAATAAAAATTAGCTACAAAATCCATTATAATATTTCGTATTTAACACAGTATTTATGTTCATGTCTCGCTTTCTCTGATTTCCTTTCAATTGCCTTCTTTACGAAATCAATAGCCTTATATTTTTCAATAAATAAAATTAGTGCATAACATTGCTTTAGAACTTATATTCGATTTCATGTAAAAAGAATATCTAGGGAAATATACAGGAATATGCATCGATGTCTGCATGTCTTTCTGTCTCTGTCCCTCTCAGTATCTACTTGGACAAATAATTGGAAATGCTGACTGCATGGATATCAAAGTGAGTCGCAGAAAAACAGGGCGGAGCAACAGCAATAAGTCAATGACTAGTAGAGAGATATTTTCAGTCGCTTATTTTGTTTTTTTATTACCTTTATTTTTCTTCCTAAATAAATTACCAAGTCCATAAATTAGTTGATAATTAAGGTTTGTTTTTTCCAAAGATGATTTTTACGTTTGACGAGTTACATTTTGTCCCATACAGGAAGGAAATGTAGTTAAAATTACCGAATTCGTTTTCGTGGACGATTGGTTCAATGATTTTTCTTACTGACCTAGAGCCCAACACAATTCATTCGATGCATGCTGATGAAGACGTGTTTGTGTGCATGTAAGGCGTCATATTCATCCTAATCTCTGAAAGAATCCATTATCGATACTCCTAGAATGCTCCTAAATATTTATTAGTGCCCAATCTAATATGAATTGATTCAAACATTTCTACATGCCATTTTGACTGTGCAGCTGTGATGCTAATGAGTTTTTTTTTCCCGGTGTTTATTTTTCTTCTCACGAATTGAGAGCTGAGAAAAATTCATTCATGTGGTTCATAGCAATGGAGAGGTTGCAGTAATTAGACATGCTTTTCTTACAGTGGCGAGGCTGCGGTCATTAGAGATTTAATTTTACAAAGGCGAGGTTGCGGAAAATTAGATTTATATCTCTTACAACACCAATGACAACGAGTAACGAATTCTACTCAGTAATCATAAAGAGAATTATGTAACCTCACCAAAAGTAGAGGAAGAAATGTTTACTGCATATATATATATATATATATATATATATATATATATATATATATATATATATATATATATATATATATATGTGTGTGTGTGTGTGTGTGTGTGTGTGTTTAATACAAACAATACTACTCTGTTCTGTCTGCTGATATATATATATATACTTATTTTGATGAGGTTTAATTTTACTGGCTCAGTCTGAGATTCTAAATGTATCAACAGCTATAACAACACTCCTACAGGTACATTAACAGTCACGTGTTCATGTTTCTCCAACGCAAGTCTATAACCCCCTAATTGGGGGGGTTCTTCAAGTGATCCTTTTTATAAAAATAAAAGTCGTATGCTTCTTGTTTGTGATGATTTTTCTGTTCTCACTTCATCATCCTTCTCGCCTTCGTGTTATTTCACACTTCGTCACCCTCTTTGTCATATATTCTGTTCTCACATTATAACCCACTTTTCCGTATTTTCTGCTCACATTAGAATGGCATATTGTATGGTGGAGACTTTTTGTATGCTAAACTAAGACTCATTCTCAAAATCAGAAAAACTATTTTTTAAAACTGTAATTGAGGATTGTTGGCAATATGTATACTTATCACTGCATGCACTGGTTACGATCATTTTAAAATATAGGGAATCTGTTCTGTTTAATTATGAAGGGAATACGTTTAAATAACAAAGTTACTGAACTATCCCTACAACTGCGAACTTGGTACGTCGAATGACAGTTGCTGACTGCATTAGTGTGGAAAGGTTTTAGATTCTTACACAAGGAATCAAATTATCACGGAACAAACAGAGAACTATTCTTTAAATATAGAGTTGACGTATCCAAGTATACATAACATTACTTACGTGATAAGACTACAATTAAACAAATTTAAAAATTACACGGATCCAGAAAGGAAAATGATTAATTTTTTAGAAAGAAAAACCTAACTTATCTGGATACGTTATCTTTGTGAATGGACTTTGAGTTTCCAGGTCTGATTGGGTTGATATTGTGTCATTTCACAAACACCTGTGTAATCTTCAACCAAATAATCCTCTGCCGACTCTTCATATGTAAATTATTAATTGAGGACCAGTCTGTCATCGGTAATTAGGGACAAGAAGTCCAGATTGAGTCTGAGTCGTAATCTCGAACAAATTCGCTCTTTGATTCGGTTTCTGAATCTATCTGCTACAACAATAAAGTAAAATCAAAGAATACAATCCTTCCTGTCCCATTTAGCTGACATAACTGCATAGTATACTATTGACATACAAACAACTAAGCAATAATATAACTAATAAAAAGCCACTTTGTGACACTAGTGGCTGTGAGAACCACCGTTTGTTGAGTCAAGTCAGCCCTCTCGCAAATGGAAGATCTCTAGACTCAACTGGAGGAAGGAAGATACTTTTAGTTCCTTCTGCATCATTGTTTTTTGTTTGTACACGTTAAAGCGGATTGCCTTGACCTTGAATCACATTATGATTCTTCTTGCAATACTTATCACCAACCATCATATCCTCTTGATTCCTTGGTTATTTATGATAGCAAGGTGCAATTAGGCTGCACGGTCACCAATCCAACATCCACCTTAGAAGATCCCAATTACGGCATAGTGTCAGAACAAAGCTTTCAATCAATTAGTCCAATCAGATATGCTGGTTAGCTGGATAAGAATTTTCATTCCTTACCCATCACAAAGAAAATGAATGTTACACCGACGAGATCGCTATGTTTAATAAATTCTTCAATCTAGTTTGAAAATCTTGCATTCTTCGGAGGGTCTCTAAGATCCTTCAAGTGGATTGATTTTTATTCACTTCTGACTGTGAAGCAGGTTCTTCGGTGTTTTCGTCAAGTACCAGGTACCTTGAATCACCGTCTTTGAATAAATCTTCTTTATGTTTATCTGTATCTACTGGCGCAGCATCCTGGCTGACCTCCTGACTGCTTGACCGAAAGAAGAATACCGAGACAAGCTTTGATCTACACGTATGTCTTTGATCATCTTTTACTCAGTGGGATGTGGTGATGTCTTTGATCATCTTTCACTCAGTGGGATGTGGTGATGTCTTTGATCATCTTTCACTCAGTGGGATGTGGTGATGTCTTTGATCATCTTTCACTCAGTGGGATATGGCGATGTGGATATGTTTCTTTCCCATCTTAATGTTTATCAGAGCGTCATGACTTGATAAAGCCAGCATCCTCGGGGTGTCCTTATTGCTGGCAGAGGTTGAGTGATATAGCGCCTCAGAAACTGGAGGAAACTCATTTCGAATTTCGTTTCTTCCACATTAAATCTCATCATTACCTTAACGATTGGAATTATCACTTTTCGCCATTCTATTTATGAACATGCTCTTGCCTTGTCCCACTTAGTGGAAGTGTTAAGGATTGAAGTTGTGCTGTAAAGGGGCAGAGTTTTGAGTTACAGCAATGACCTGTAGCTCCTCTTATTGCTGATACTGAAGGTAAAACTGCTGATTATATATTTGGAAATACTACCTCTGAGACCGCTAATCAACTCTAGTACAGTTATTCTATATACAATATGCACTTGATTGCTGTTTACTAATGCAGTGCTCTGCAGATCTCAACTCTTGTTTCATTTATCTTGGTTCTTGTTGAGTAAACTGTCCATGTCTTTCATCTTCTAATATGGTATCTTCCTCTTCTTTTCCTTTTGGCTTCACTATCCTGCAGTCACACTTTGTCATATGATTACGTCTCCCACAAACTTTTTCTAGCCATCAGCTATATATTTTAAGGCTTAATTCAGTGCGTTTGTATTCACCTACAGCATGGCGTCCTTCGTATTTGTAATTGATATTATTCCCTCTTGCATCCAGATTGTCACAAGTTTATCTCTTTGGGAAGAGAGGTTTTAAAATGTACTTGATGGAGACAGTTTCCAATGCAAACAATATTTCTTTCTTTTCTTTTCTGATTCGGTGCAATTTATATTTAATTTGGTGTTATTTAGTTGCCATTGTATCACGAAGTAATTGTGCAACAATTATTTAAGAAATAAAAATATGAGCAAAGAAATTTTAGAATAAAGTGATCTGTGATCAAATTTCATTTACGTGAAATTGGTGCTAAGCGCATTTTTTATGTTATCACAATGCTACCGTTGAACTGTCAGAAGCAGTTTAATTTGGATATCGATGATGAAGTTATGTACTGGTTCCGAGAAATTTCCATCCTCTGTCGGGACATACTTCTCATTTGGGCTACATAAATCACCCAATGGAAGCATGTAAGGATACGTAAACTCAAACATTTGTGCAACGTCTATTGTGGGTATAGTGGACGTATCTCAACATGTGTAAGTCAGTTACCTCATTACACTGGTATGTCGTTGCGGTTACTACACGTGTGTTAGTTGTGCAAAAGTGTTTCAGTTAAACAAGAATCTAGACGATCACAAAGTATGTATAAATATGAACGTTTTGTTTAGAGAAAATATCAAATTTCTCAATTAGCGCGGAATAATTTGAGTTTGTTATCATTACTCACTTTTTTATTTTTTTTGTTTCTCATCAAATAGATTTCAACTTTTCTATTTAAGGTCTAGAAACTGTATTAATACCCTCAGTATTCATAATGAAAACGATTTAAAGAGTATTACCAAATGCACCAGGAATATCATCAGTTTTCAGATATATAGTCCAATGGCTTGAAGCAAGGATTTGATTTTATCATAAAATTTGTAGTGAATTCTGCTGAAGGAATGATATTATATTATTCAATCACATTTATCATCCACACGAGGAGTTTATGCATTCACGTCTCCAAAGGCAACTTCAGTCTATAGCATACAATCGAAGATTTGGTGCATGTTTGTCTCCAAAATCACGTGCAGTCTATTTCACACACACGAAGAATCTGTACATGCACAACTCAAAATCATGTTCAGTCTAGTTTGCGCATGCATATCTCCAAAACAAGTGCAGTGTGTTTAATCCACACAAGGATTTGGATATAAGCATAATATACAAAAATGTCATCATCATTTTGAATATTGCTGTTTATCTATAATTGAGACAAATACACAATGACGTGTTTAAAATGATATAATTAAATATCCCTATTATTTAACAAAAATGTGAATATTTTTTTATATATTAGCATAATTATCATTTTTTATCGAACCATGTTAAAGATATTCCGTACATACTATTGAAGAGATAATTTCTTTATTCAAGCAGGCAGACTGGTATTTGTAGAATACAAAACAGGAAATATAATCACTTTTAATACAAAGAAGAAATTAAATTATATTAATTTAGTCGAAAAGTTTGAAAACTTTCCATAGAATTACTGCCATTTTTAACTTTATCGTCATTTATGATGGTAGTATCATTGAAGGAAATTAATAATGTGTTATTTGTTTGGTTTACCCTTGACTACGCATGGGTGTTTCAGAACTTTAATCAGTACAACCTGCTCACAAATACGTTTTTCTCACCTTTCATGCCCTCTATATCCGATCACACTATAACTTTGGTTACTCTAAAGAAAGAAGAAAGTAATTAACCTTGGTAAAGTCATTTCATCTCAATCCTATATGATGCTACGAAAATTTTACCACATAGAGGGCCTTGTATTAGTAACGCCTCTCAGAAGCTGGTTTATTTTCTAAGTGTAAAAACTCCTCCCAAAATCTTTTTTCAAACCTTCTCTAAGCATTATTTTCTTTTCTTTCTTCCAAAGGGTGTAACATTTACTACTTTAGTTAACTATATGAGAAACATATTAAAGTACGCATTATACGTATGAATAATTCCAAAACTAAGCGCGTAGGGTAAGGATTCGTGCCAGCAAGAATCACACATGAATATTACTTAGGTATCAATGTAAACTGACACTAGTTGAATGTTTTGGTATCCTGCTCGACCATAGATTTAATTGAAATATAAACAATTTTAATATAACTTATCATATAAATTAGTCATTCATATGCAGGTAATATTTTTTTTCACTTCTGGTAAAGAATTGATTGAAAAGAAAGTTTTGACAAATGTTTCAAACGATGCATAATACCATCGTCTCATTTTTGAGAGAGAATTGACTGATATAAGCTCTTGACCAGCGTTTGGTACTTGCTGATCAATATGAGTCATTAGAATCGCATGTATCGCGATCCTTGTAGAATCGTCTTTATCGAGAGTTTTATAAAATCTTTTGTATCGGGATTCTTGTAGAATTGCATATATGTGGATTCTTTTATAATCGCCAGCATCGCGATTTTTATAAAATCGTATGTATTGGGATTTAGGTATAATTGCATATACCACGATTCTTATAGAATAGTATAAATCGCAATTCTCATTAAATCGTTTGCATCGTGATTCTTATTGGAGTCGGAGTGAACTGATTAAGTAGTTCATTCAATAGATTGCCCACAAACAAAATTTCAAGTTCTAAATGATTTATTCATTACATAATTTTTATATTTGTACTTTAAAATATTGTCCAATTTTGTAACAAAATACTCTCATCTAAAAGAGAATTCAAATGTTTTCAACAAATACAATTGTTTGCAAGCTAATTTGCAGTTAAATTAACCTTGGTCATTGTCGCATGACAATAACGTATAAAGTAATTGGCAAACTTGGTAGTTTGGTTGCATAAGTGAATGACACTAAAAAAAAATCAACTACCTGACCATAGGTAATATAAAGATTCAACACTTTTTTCAGTATTTTTCCAACATTTTTGGTATGACACGCGATATGATAGCAATGTAGAATTCTAATATACGAGGACATTGTAGACGTTGGTGTGTTATTATTTTAATATAATGCGAACAATAAATGGCCCTTGATATATTTATAGATTTTATATATATATATATATATATATATATATATATATATATATATATATATATATATATATATATATATATATATATATATATTATATATCTGTGTGTGTGCAATAAATTGACGGCGGACAGTGCAAAACTAGCATCTAGCTAGCTAGAGCGCTTTCGATTCCTTATGAGTCTTTTTCAAAGGCATATACAAAACATAGACAAAACAAACAAACAAAACAGAAAATGTTGTGTTTTGCGTTCTTAAAACTCTACATGGCTGTTTCTACATGAATTAAACCTATGGATGCATGATGTCTCATATATATATACATATATATATATATATATATATATATATATATATATATATATATATATATATATATATATATATATATATATATATTTGCGTCACATTCTTCAGCCTAATTAATTCCGAACCTTTGTGAAAATGACGTGAATTATTGTTTATTGATTATTTTAATGCAATATAATTCGAATGTAATGTACCGAATTTCTTTCAGGAAGTGTCGGGTGTTTATATCAAAAATGAATCTTCCTTGCAGATTCCATTTATTACGAAGTATTCGAAAATGGCTTAAACGAATGCGAAATATGTGGTCCAAAATATAAAAACATAATTTGATGACAAATCTGTCTAAAATTATAGGAAAATCAAATCTTATGTCAGCATACTGTTTTATAGCATATGCATGGACGAGTTTTTAAAATATCTAAAAATAATTTAGAATCTACTGTAGCAGCATACAATTATTTTCTTTCGTTAACTCCATTGATACCACACAGATGCATATGTTTGCCTAACTATATGAGGCTGAGATCTTTCATAACACTGTGAATTCTGCAAGAAAATATATTTTTCTAATACAATGGCAAACTTGCCTAAATAAGCCTGTAATATATCTGTGGGGCAGGTTAAATTTCGTATTACACATTGCCTAACTATCCTAGACGAAAAACTTTACTCTTCATTAGCTAGACCAAATGCAAAAGAAGAAAAATACAAACAAAAAATGAAAGTAGCAAATAATTAAACTATAATATATTCTTGCATTTGTTGGATTTGGTTTAGTTTACCTCATTTTAACTTGAAGCCAATTTCTTTTACCTTCTTTTTTGAGTTTTAAGCTTAAAGGAAAATGTAAAATGTTGTAAAATGTTGAACTTAAAGCCGATGTCGTTAATATACGTGCAATAGGAAAATATTATGGTATTTAGAGTTTAGCAACGTGACTTGTATATGGCTTACACAGCTTTATATAATCATATATTCAATTGATATTTTGGAGTATTGTTCTATGTAATATTTATTAAAATGTTTATAAATTATTCTCGTTTAAAAAGTCTCTAAATTTTCATTTTTTCCGGATGGATTAGTTACAGTAACTAAATAAATATCGCAATAGTTTAAAAACTTACCAGTGTTTCCTCCTGGAATTGTTAACAAAATGGCCAAATTTACTATTTTTGCTAGTCGCATACTTTATGGAAGGAGTAGTCTTTTATGTTCCACAGGATGTTAAGAATTTTCTACCCAGACACTGTCGATGGTGAATTGATGCTCTCTGAACCCCTGCCAAATAATTAGTTGTGTATTTATATGATACAGTGGTAAATTTAAGTTAATGATAAACTTTGGTTGCAAATTGAGGAGTTTATTGGCTTAGCAGCGATCGATCTCGTGGCGGTATATCAAGGCTTGTTTTCAACGATTGGTAGGAATTATCGTATGCGGGGGAGGACTGTGCTTTGAGGTTGATAGATCTATTCATTTGTTTCTGATAGACGAAGCTGTCAGCTTGTAGCAACTGCTTGGTTGACTGGGAAGGGACATAGATGATTGCGAGTAATCACCAATTAAGAGCTAACACAACACAAAAACCGACTATTTCTTTATATTGAATGATATTGGATTTCTAACGTGCTTATGACATGAACGAGTATTCTGTTCAAAGAGATAAGACTAAAGGGTAATAATTCTTCGTGATAGTTCTCTCCAAGGCAGAGATTATGTGTCCATACAACGAAACGATAATTTGAGAACCTGCGTCAACATAATGACTTTAAAGCCGCGAATCTGCTTTCATTTATTCCTCTCTACCGTGGTGTAGTAAGGTACTTTCGCAATATATGACCTGTCAATCATACGCTTTTGACATCATAATAAACAATCAGCATAGGTTACAAATAAATGCTTTAATAATTTTATGGATGAATGTACTTATGGCATATTATCTGATAAGAGTGACATTTAGTATGTTCAGAATAGTCAAAATCTTGAGATAAAACATATTTCAGAAGAAACAGCATCGATCATTCCATTATATGGCTATACCATATCGCTCACTTACAAAAGATTTCTAAATCGTTAATGAGTTGATACATGCTTTCTTGTTTCGTTTCCTAGAAATCTCCAACTCGTTAAATCTAATATTTGCTATTGAAGTGATTATCTGATTATAATGAAACGATCAACTGGCTAGACTTATAATATAAACCGAATGCGAAACAATTGAAACGAAATGGATATACACGAACTTCCACTGAATACAAATAACTGAAATAACGTGGATAGATTAGAACTTTCACAAAATAAAATCAAATGATGTAACGTGGACATTCAAGAACTTCTACGGAATATAGTCAAGTGTAATGACTGGGATATATATATATATATATATATATATATATATATATATATATATATATATATATATATATATATATATATATATATATATATATATATATATATATATATATATACCGTTCCTTAGTCACCATATGTAACTGCAGAGTATTGTATTTTCAAAATTTGTTTTTATTTTGCATCAGAAATCGTTGACAAGAACGGTGGCTCCATGTGGTGAATGACACATTTCTAAATTTGTCATGGCATCGTATTTTTTTTGTTGAAAACATCCATACCTGCAAACAATTTTACAAACCATGATATTTGGCATGAATAAGACAGGAACATTCTAAAAGTCCTAACCTTATCTGTAAAATGAAAATGAATTACACGATGCCAATAGAACCACCTAGAAATTTTAGATTCCTTTTTTTTTACTCCGCATACACTTACCATATTTGCAGAACTAAACTGTTACGATAACAAGGTCTGGAGAAGACGATATGTTCATATGATTTACTCTAATAATTCATTTTCAGTAATTTGTTTCAGAATTTCCTTTCAATAACTTTTTTTTATTAATTTAAATCATCTTAGATATTTTTAACATCTTTATCTAAATGTAAACGATTTTGTAAATACTTTTGCCATGATAGTTCAATGGAAAACATGTTAGATTTTTTAACAATACGACAATAATTCCATTGCTTATGCAAACTGTACGGTGCATCATGACAAATAGGTGATATTAAGAAGAAAATAAGTACTGCTGTGAGAAAGAAATAGGGTGACACAACAGGAACATTTAATAAGGTAGGTTTTCTATTAACGTTAAATCTTTAAAAGTATATCCTGATTGCTCTCCCCCCTACCGCTCCGGTGGCCTATTGGTTAGAGCACCCAGGAGGTCGTGGGGTCGATCCCCGGTTGAGTCATGCCAAAGACTTACAAAAATGGTACTAACAGCTGTCTCGCTTGGTTATCAGCATTAAAAGGCAGTACATACATCCATAAATACATACATACATACATACATACATACATACATACATACATACATACATACATACATACATACATACATACATACATACATACATACATACATGCATACATGCATACATACATACATACATACATACATACATACATACATACACACATGGTCAGTTTCTATCTAGTTTTCAATACCAAACGTCTTCAAAATGCGTAAACAATCCATGAACTGACATAACAAAATAGCAAATTAGATAGGAAATGAATTTCAATAGATCTCAAAATGTACAATGTTATTATCAATTAAAATAATGAAAGAAATATATAAAATAACTAATAAATTTTGATGGCCAACCCAAGCAGATAAATAGGTCAGTAGATATGTTATGCTTCCGGTTGGAACAGAGTTTAATCGAGTTTGACGGCCAAACTAAACAGATAAGTAGATTATTAAAGCTTTGGATGGGAACATACTCAAAATTATTAAAGAATAATTTCACTACATTCACGATATTGCAATAGCGGGTCTCTCTTGTCTCTGTTAAATTGGTTTAATTAATAACTTTGGAGACATTGTGAAAAACATTACTTGAAATTTGATTCTTATTCTTTTGAAATTGCCGAAGCATTTACTACAAACTCTGTTAGCTTAGAAAACTTATAGATCAATTCATTTGATATTTCGAATTATTCATGAAATAAAGGTGAGTGGGTATCGGAGTGTTCTTCTAGTCTAGAAATGAACGTGACTGGTTAGACTGGGATTAAACTTTGAAATTCCATCCTTTTTTAGGTAAAGAAATACATTGACAACATTGACTAGATATTTTTAATTGCCGAAACGTTCCCTAAAGCCCAAATATAGGTGTGAAAAGGTACCTGTTCATTCACTCTTTTGGGAATCCCATTGGATTATAGCAGGGCTGGGCAATTATTTTGGCTCAGGGGCCACTTTGTGGCAGCGGATTTTAGAGGGCCGCACAGTTTAAAATGATCGTGTTCTTTAGTTAACATTACATTTAATTTCAGAAAAAGTATAAATGATATCATAAAAATCAATAAACAAAACTTAAACAAAAATGGTAGTTTTATTAAATTTATTTATTGTCCTAAGGTCATATTATCTAGATTTCTAGATGCTAGCACACATAATTATAGAATCAGTTTAATGAGACAAGTGCACCCTACCACACTTTTTTTTAAAAAAATGTTTGAAATCAGGAGTGAAGTTGCTTGTTGAGATTCTCATCATTGCCAGCAAATTTATGTCTGTCAAAGAGCATCTGTATGTACTCTTGTTGATCTGTCAAAGAGCATCTGTATGTACTCTTGTTGATCTGTCAAAGAGCATCTGTATGTACTCTTGTTGATCTGTCAAAGAGCATCTGTATGTACTCTTGTTGATCTTCATGCAAGAAAACCTTTGCTCACAAATATATGTAGATCCAAATATAGAGCACATTTTACCAGCAAATTGTTTCACACATAGGAATTTTTCAGCTGACAAAGACTTATAAAAGTCAACTAATGTCACAGTATTAAACATTTCTTTCACTGTGTGATCTGACTGCATGTCAATTAGTTCAAGCTGCAGCTCCTCAGGTGCTGTATAAATGTCAGCAGTGATAAAAGACAGCAAATTAATTGTAGGCTCAATCTTCTTGAAGTCCTGAAATCTTCTTGTGACCTTGTCCTCCAAACTCTGCAAATGATCCCTAATCTTAGTGGAAACACTTTCAGGCACTTCCTCTTTTCCTAAAAAAGGGAAATGACAAAACTTGCCCTCACCTGCTTGCCTTGCAAATAGACCTAGTTTGGCATTGAATGATTGTACATGCTTCCACATTTCATGTGCGAACAACCCCTTTCCCTGCAATGTCACATTCAGTTCATTCAATTTCTCAAATGCATCAGCTGCAAACATCATCTCATATCTCCAATCCTCACATCCCATTTTGGTCACAAAATCACAAGAAATCCCCTTCACATCCAGAAATAGGAGGATTCATTCTGCAATACCCAGACTCTTTTTATCACTTTGCCCAAGCTCAACCACCTCACACTGTAGTGATAAATGGAACTTTATAATCTGCCTCCATATCCTCAAGCATTGGTTTGAACTGTCGATGGCTAAGTGCACCTGCTCTGACTATGTTCACCACACTTACAACAGGTTCTATCACATGTTTTAAGACCAGAGCATCTTTACAAAGGCTTTCCTGATGCAAAATGCAATAAAATGACAAGACATGACTGTCTGCGTTTTGTGCTTGTAACTTTTTTTTTAAAATTTAACCATACCCACATTTATTTTCTTCAGTAAAAGCTCTGGCCCCATCTATTGTAATGCTTGCTATTCTATTCCATGACAAGCCACTTTTCTCAACACAATTTATAGCACACTCAAACAAGTCATGACTAGTGGTTATACTCTTCATTGATTCCAGGCCTAGTAATTCTTCTGTGATGACAAAATGTTTATTAACTCCACGGATAAAAATGAGTAACTGCGCCGTGTCTTCATTATCTGTGCTTTCATCCAGTGCCAATGAAAACCAAACAAAATCTTTGCACGTGGTATTCAGCTGTTCTGTTAGTTCGTCACTGAGTCAATGCGGCGCACTATAGTTCTTCTCGACAATAAAACGTTTTCAAATTTGCTTCTCACATCAGGACACACTTCGATTGCACAATCTACCATACACTGCTTAACAACTCGCCATCCGAAAAAGGTTTGTTGCGTTTAGCGAGGTTGTAGACTATCATGAAACTGGCATATGTAGCACTATCCTGAAGTGTTGATTGCTTTGTAAATAATGTTTGTTGCTTCTTCAACTTTGTAATACAAGCTGCAGCTTTCTTCTTGCGTTCGTCGTCAGAAAGTTTGCCGCCAAAATCGTTATGTTTTGTTTTGTGGTGTGGTTTCAGATTGTGCTCCTTAAATACGGCAATCGTTTCATGACACAGTAACACACTGCTTTCTTGCCTGTATTACCAAAGAAATATTTGTGTGTCAATTCTTCATTAAACACATGGGATTCATCACCAAGTTTACGCTTTTTCGGAGGGTTTATGACCCCACTGAATTTGAAATATTTTTAATTTTACTGTTGCACAGACAAATTTGAATTAAAACTGACAAACCGGGAAAGTGCGTATTTGCACTACCTGCGCACGTGCATTGAAGTAGCTGCTCTAATGGAAAACACGAGACGAACTTTCAGTCGCGGACATGAAGCAAATCTCAGTTCAATGTCTTGGCGGGTCACAAAAAAAACTCTGTGGCGAGCCGCATGTGGCCCGCGGGCCGCTCCTTGCGCACCCCTGGATTATATGGTACATCCACATTAACAAATCAACCATGTTCATTTGTTTGAATTTATTGGCTTGATCCACGTTTTGATTTTCATAAATAGAAAACTTTTGAAGGTCACTGAAATAATTTGTTTTTAGGCTGTCTTTCTAATTGCAGATGTAGATAATTGGTTCAATTTTGAATTTATGATGAAAGACATTAAGAAAATCTATTGTACGTGGATTATAAACAATGATTTTAATACTTGTAATATTCAATGACTATTTTTAAAACTCATGATATTCAACGGCTGTTGTTAAAGACTCGTGATATTCAACTTCTGTGTTTGAAGACTCATACTATTCGATGGCTGTCTTTAAAAATTCAAAATATTCAATTCCTGGCTTTAAAGGCTCTTAATAGTGAATGGCTGTTTTTGAAGTCTCATACTATTCAATGACTGTCTTTAATGACTCTTAACATTAAATGGCTGTCTTTAAAGACTTATTATATTCAATGGCTGTATTTAAAGACATTATATTCAATGAATGTATTTAAATTCTCATTATAATAAAAACCTACTTTAAAAACACTGATATTCAATGCCTGTCTTTAAAAATTTATATTTGATGGCTGTCTTTAATGACTTATACCATCCAATGGCTATATGTGACATATCTTAAATATTTTTTTATTTAGCTATGATCGAACGATCAAATGATCCGATGGGCCAGTTATAAAACGATCTCTTTCTCCATTTGTTTTCAAAATCACTTAAGCTTATTTGTTTGAGTGAAATGGTATACCTGTCCATCAAATAAGTCCTTTGTATTAATAACAGTGCACATTATGTTCATTTTGACACAATATCTCTGACAATTTGACATTATATCACTGACAATTTACAATCCGTTTGTCGATTGTTCTGGTTTTTTGCATGGATTTTTACATTCGATCTCAAAACGTTTTCTATTATGCTGATTTTACTGATTGTTTCAAAACAAATTTATCAAACATTATAAAGTAGACTTAGTTATAATCGAAAAAATGCATAAAACAACCATAAGAATTTTAAGTCTTACTTTTAGTGATCGGAGGGTTTTGAAGTGATTTACGCTTGTCTGTATCATATGCGTTTCTTGTTTTAGTTAGAACAGCCTTATCTTAAATATGACACATAAATTTCATATGATATCTTAATAATGAATGATGCAGTATTCAAAAGAGGTATAAAATTTCAAAACGAAAAAAACGAACATTGTCACTGTGGTCCGTGCGATAAGATTGCACAGAAATGAAATGGACGGGTTTACCTTTCAAGAATGTACGAAAAGAATGACTTGGAAATGTTAACACGTATAGCAATTTCAATAACACAAGAAAGATTCGTAACATTGCTGGAGTTACGACAAGGGATATATATATATATATATATATATATATATATATATATATATATATATATATATATATATATATATATATATATATATATATATATATATATATATATATATATATCAAAACAAAAAAATGTGATCAATGAATTTGTATTATATCCAACCTAATTTTCAACAGTCATCAGATGCATTGACAGTGAGATTTAATTTACAATTAACTTTTTTGAACTCTTCCAATCAAAAATGTTACTAAAGGAAAGGATTCGGTGATCTCTAATTTGAATATTTTCATCTCAAACAGTGAATTATTTTGAAATCAAGACCCGACTCTCCATGTTTACATTTCAGAGATTACTGTCAAAAATAAAGACATGCAATATGTGTTGGGGCTATGAAACAACACATGAAAGAAGGCAAAATTTAAATTAACAAAATTAAATTTCTGTGAGTGAACTATAACATTGTAAAAAATATGTCTGATTATAATTATTCTGAAACAAACATACGATCATTAAAAATGTTCTTCGGGATCTGAAGTCAAGAATTTCATAGTAAACTAAACTGGACGCGGTTAGAAACACAAACGATGATCAGTATATTGGAGTGACCTTCATAAAGAGGCTCAGTTAACATTGGAACAAAAATAATTATTGGGAAAAAATCTGCAGAAGACACGGAGCTAACAGAGAACTCCTTTGTCGGTTCATGTTCGTTTTACTGTATTAATCTGATCATAAATAAGTTTCCTAACAAAATATCAATCCTAAAACGCTTCTTGGAGTTACGCAATGAAGAGGTCAACACGAGAAAGAGCTAAAAGAAATAAAAGACGTTGAAGTGATTCAGAATAAAAACACGTACATGTGGTTCTGGAAGAATCAAAGAAGGTGATGCGTATTCCTACACCTGTAAAGGGGTCATGAGTCAGTCCATATTTCTATTTACAGTAACATCAGCTATTGACTACTCTCTCTCTCTCTCTCTCTCTCTCTCTCTCTCTCTCTCTCTCTCTCTCTCTCTCTCTCTCTCTCTCTTGTTCGATCGATCGATCGATTGTTTGAAAAATATTTTGACCATACTCATATCATTGTTCATCTTTTAAATATCGTTCTATCTGGCTTTGGAAAAATGCATAATCATGAAACAACGAGTCTAGACTGAGTACAATACAAGGTTTATAAAAAAAGTTGGGAGGTTCATAAAAGTAAACAAATCAAACCAAAAACAAAACAACTTTGAGATGAGAAAACGAAACAAATATACTTGCTACAGATTTGACAAATATTAATAATACGATTGACCTGAATATGTAGTTTCGGATAAGTTCATTTAAACAACATCTCAGCCAAGATATACATGAAACATGTTTCATGTATATATATATATATATATATATATATATATATATATATATATATATATATATATATATATATATATATATATATATATATATATATATATATATAGTTGCATTTCTGATAGCCATCGAATGAATAAGGACATTAATAATTTAGAAAATAAAATTATGCTACTAAAACAATGTTTTCTTTCGCCAACACACCTTGAACAATTTACATCAAGGAATCGTTCACCTTTGATTAGGTTGATAATCATATGAAAATCTAATCAAAAAGAGGCAAACATCAATCCAAAATGGCAAGAAGACTTGCCATTATATTTGACACAGGTATAACAAAGACATATTTTGTACAACTTGGCTCTGAAAGAAAATTCTCTTCTTATAATGAATTCGTAAACAAAAGTTTCATTTTGTTTGAAATATTCATGGTTCTCACATTTTTAACGAATGCCAAATCGTTAGAATGGTCACAAAATATTTCTTATTGCGTGAGCTGAAAAATACATCAGCAAACTCAGAAAAAAATGTATTTTTGCTACAATGAGCACAAGGTGAATTTTTACAAATTAAGTTTAGACTTGAAACATTAGAGTTTTCATTTATAATTGGGATTTAAATTTCAATTAATTGATTTAACTTTCAATCAATTCAATAATTGGATTCTAAGCTTCAGCTAAATTATAGAGTTATGATATTATTATTGGAATCCAGTCATGAATAAATTTTAAAACATGGATGGGTGAATGATCAACAATACCCTGAACATTTTCCGAAATACATAAGAAAAAAATTGACTAAGGCTTACCCAACATTTGCATACTCCATATAGTTTGAGGAAGCTAACTTCACTCAAGCTCAAAATCCCTGCTCCAAATCTGATATTTTATTTGGAAGAAATTTGTATGTGTATTTGCAGTTTGAAAACTCATCATGGAATTCAAATCAAGGAGAACGTTTAACAAGTCTAAATTAATTATACTGAAAACAACTGAAAGTCATTTTTGAGACTTGAACTTGGTTTTCGTGTTGAAAGAATTTCGAGAATAACAATAAATTTCTCACAGGCCGGAATTTTGAAATGATGCAAAATCAAGGAATTCCCTAAATATGAGGAGATTTCCAAAACAATTTCCTCATTGAAGAAGAAAAACTAAGAAGAGTTTGAATCTTTCCTGCCTCATAAATCTTCTGTGCAAAAATGTGTCATTATCAGCCAAGCAGTAAGATACATCTTCAGATTTCTTATTGTGAAGAAGAAATTTTGAGATGATTAGTTACACTGGAGCCTGCACGGAGATGCCAGATAATAAAATCTGATATTAAACCTAGATATGATCTTAAAATTTAATGAGATATTAAACCAAGATGTAATATTAAACATAGATGTGCTATTAAGCCTAACAACGGTCAATGTGTTCACTAGTATATATAAATTAATTTACCAGGAATAAAACACGTAGCAACAAAACATCATAGCCTCTTATCTTTTGTATAAATACATTACTATACAAGCGTGTATTAAAGCTAGATGTCAATTTGTCTCATTTCTTAAAACTTGTACTTACTTTTACATGTTAAAAATAAATTGTATTTAAAAAATTTCGTAAAGATTTGTAACACGGTAAATCACCTAGCACACCATTCCCACAATGGTTCGTGCTCATAGATCTAGGTTTGTATAAAATAAAACATAAACGAGACAATCACTACGGCCGGCATTTTTAGTTACCTAAAACCTTTCTCGCTGCCCAATACTAAGAGAAGCTTCAATTAAGAAATGCAGGAATAGGACAAACACTTATATATCGCTTGAGATACGAATTCCACAAAAACATATGCGGCTGTGTGGTTCGTGCGCACGTGATTACTATATAATAAAGCACCTAGGCTTCAAAATGTTTCCAGATTCAGACTACAGTGGAGCTTGTATTCAAGGCTAATTTAGACCATAAGCCCATTAAAACATAAACATATTAAAGTCTGCAAAAATTACGACCGTTAAAGATGCTTTATATGAAGTACTGTTCTTGAAAAATGCGAAGAACATATACAATATTCCATTATTCTATTAAATGTACCTGCGTCACCAAGAAAAAGTTGAAAAAGGGATCTCTGTAGCATCGAATACTGCTATCGACTTAATTGCTTAATACTTTTCAATCAAAATTAAAAGACTGAATATGATATTTACTATGACGTTTTTAATTGGAATTTCACTCAACACTCTCTTGTATGCATTCATTTATTTTTCTGTTTCTTTTCTAATCTCCTGCAGCATATGGTAAATCACAGGAATTTTCCGTTCCTGTTTAGGTGTACATATAAATATTTTATGTACGCGTCATGCATGAATATTACGATTCATATTTCAATCATGAGAATCTGATTCGAGACAAAGGTTTCTCAAGAAAGACACACCACAGTCGCTACCAACAACTACCAACACCATCAACAACTGTGTATGATAAATCAATGCATTAATCACACAGAACAGAATTTTGTGATAAAAATTGTAACGCGAGCAGTATGTTCCTGTGAATGTCAAATATTGTATGCAGTGATCAATCAACTCCTACGCTAAATTGGAAAATTACACTAATACTTTAATGTAATCAACAGATTAATTCTTCAGTTTTGAGCTTCAAGGGTAATGGTTATTTCAAATTCTTTTGAAATAAGGAATCAGACCAGAAAAAGTGAAGCGGAATTTGAAAAGTACAGGTTCGCATGTGTGTGTGTGTGGGGGGGGATTTCAATAAAGTCAAATCAAAATTTTACATGCAATGTCAACAGTGTGCATATATTGTCATTTATTTAACTGTTACACCTTGGTAGGTCACAGGAAAGAGTTCTGCCAAATAATTTTGATATGGTGGGGATGAAAAGCAAATGTACCATTGAAAGAGAGTATTGTCATATAGAAAAGACTCATTACCTACATGATGTTTGAGTATCAGTAATATTCTACAAAGAAGCAGACTATGGTCACTTGTAATCAAAATTACCCACTTCTTTCCAGTGAGTTTTTTTTTCTCTGCATGGAAAGAGTTGTGTGTTTATTTGATATCAAAACCTCGTATTGACAATATAGATTTTCGTTTTGTAAAGATCAGTAAATTGTATCATTCCATCGATCACTACTTACTAGGCCTGCAGCGTGTTGTGTGATCACCGCTACAAGAGAGAGAGAGAGAGAGAGAGAGAGAGAGAGAGAGAGAGAGAGAGAGAGAGAGAGAGAGAGAGAGAGAGAGAGAGAGAGAGAGAGAGAGAGAGAGAGAGAGAGAGAGTTACAGTTGCAATAGTGATAGATCATACAATAATGCATAACATTATTGTACACATAAATATTGATTCTTTTTGTTGTTACAATAGTTCATCAGACGCCATCTTTCTTTTCTTCATTTACAGTCTTTGTAAGCAACCATTAAATGTGTTTGGATGCATACACCATTAAACGGGTGTGACGATTGCATTAATTGGCGTAGTCTCAGAAATGTTTACAACACGAAAATATGTGTTATCCGCTGGCATTTACTTTGAGTTTCCAATTCAGCCTATCCCTTTTCTTTAAGCACATTGTGACATTTGGTCTATGCAGTATGGTGAAGCTTTTGCTATTTCGGGAAATGATCAGAATCATTGCTTGAAAGGTCGCTCATCATTGAATTTAGGAGTTCTGGCATAAGTGGATCAAATAGCACAATATAACACAATTTCTCAATATTAGTACGTGGGCCCTGCCATTTGATCCCTATTATTTGATATATGTTTTGTAGGTCAAAGCAATGACTATTTAACGTAATAGACACTCCTAAAATGACGGCCAGTTTCGGGAAAATGTTATGGCCTCAATCAATGGAACAAAATATATATTGGTAGCCAAATTTAAATACAAAAGCAAAAAAAAAAAAAAACGTTTAAAATTTACCTAATTTGAAAGTGACTCTAAGCTAAAACAGCTTTTCCACCATATATAAGAACAATTTGAGTAGCCTTTTAATTAAACAAACATTTCTATAATTTAAAGTCAATTTACAAGTAATTTACAGGTAATACGAAGAGCGCAAAAAATTAAAATACTTTACGATTTTTAAGGCAGGTTTTGAATTTTTGGACCAGTTTAAAACTTTAAGGAGAGAAAAAAAAGTATAATCTACATGAAATAATTTATTTCTGGTCCTTCCGCGTGTTGTGGTGACCAAATTTACTATTTTGGCAGTGACTGAAACGACACCTTTTCTAGCTCCATACATTGAGGCCCCCCCCCCCAAATTATCAAGGGTGTCAAAATTGAATATAACCAGTGCAAATATGTTTATCAGTTTCATTTAATCAATTCCTTATAATCAATAATTAAAGGTTATTTAAAAATATTGAGATAGTACTGGGCTCAAGGTTATGTGACATAGAATTTTATTAAGACCTAGAGTCTGAATGACAAGTCCTTCCCAAACGAACAAAAACAAATACGGGTGTTTTGTTCTGCGAAGGTGGAAAGAAAAAGTATGATATGGATTTGGGATATGTCGAGGCTGTAAGGTCGGCACTTATTGAGATACGATATCAAACGAATTTTTTCCTCTTACTCTTAACAAAACATCATGCGGTTTTGAACGTACATTACATGTCCCATACACTTTCCAAATACTGTTGCTATAGAACACGAACGCAATTGAAAGTAGAAATTTAAATCGGCACATTTGAGAATATTGATGCCGGTAACGGACGTCAGCGAAAATACTTAACTAATTTCAGTATGTTCGTTAGATACAGAAATATGGATAGAACATCAAATTCCAAATAAACCAAGTAAAATAAAATGTGCATTTAATAAATAGTTTTCTACTCCACATGAACAATGACCCTGTATTTAAATAATAATAATAATAATAATAATAATAATAATAATAATAATAATAATAATAATAATAATAATAATAATAATAATAATATAATTATTTGCTTCAAAGAAGCATTTTAATTGTTTTATTTTTTTTGCAATGTAAAGAGAAATGTAACAAACTGCGTGCTTGATGTCTTATGTAAATGATATACAAAGAAAGAAACTAAGAAGAACGTAATAATATGCCCACATCCCACTTTAACACAAAGTAAATAAATGTAGTAGATCTATTGTTTTCTACAATTCAAAAGTTTGTGTGCTACTAGTATAAAGACAATTGAATAAGCAAAACTACATGGGTTTTCATTTTATCTATTTTTTTTCTTTTCAATTTGAGTTTATATGATGGCGTATAATACGTGTTTACCTTTCAAGAATGTATGAATATGAAAATTTAACTTTATCACAATACCGCTGAATAATGTACATTCTATACAATAACATTGTTTCTAAAGTATAGAATAATCAGAATTATTGATTCCTATTCCATATTTATATGTTCCTACAGCTGTATGGGACATTATCAACGAGTTTTTCTGAGCTATACTGAGCAATGTTAGGAGTGCAAGCAAGAACAGAACCTTGTTCGCATTTTCCCTTTCGATTGCAGTACCTTATAATTCGTAGTGATTTTTCCATCAACGACTTAATACTAAAAAGGAACATACAACTTGGACTAAAGTAATTTAATTTCTCCCAAATTTCTAGGTGAAAACACAACAATAGTTGCATAAGCTGCAAAAAAAAAAATACTAAACAATTTGATATACTTTAAAATTGTACTTGAGTCAAATCATAAACAAATGCATATTGGAATAAGGTGTTCAGCTGGTTTTTTAGATGTATTTTTTTAATGGATGGATGTCATTGATATGTCAATCCAACTAAATTATGCGTCTGTAGTGATGCAGTGATATTGACAAAGGGATATTCATGTAGCTGGAGAGTCTTGCCTATACAGCCGGGTCAAAAACGATACTAAATCCATACATACGGAGGGTCTGGCCTATACAGCCGGGTCAAATACGATACTATATCCATAAACACGAAGGGTCTGACCTACTCAGCCAGGTCAAATACGATACTATATCCATACATACGGAGGGTCTGGCCTGTTCAGCCGGGTCAAATACGATTCTATATCCATACATACGGAGGGTCTGGCCTATACAGCCGGGTCAAATACGATACTATATTCATACATACGGAGGGTCTGGCCTATTCAGCCGGGTCAAATACGATACTATATCCATGCATACGAAGGGTCTGGCTTATTCGGCCGTGTTAAATACGATACTATATCGATATATACGGAGGGTCTGGTCTATTCAGCCGGGTCAATTACGATACTATATCCATACATACGGAGGGAATGGCCTATTCAGCCGGGTCAAATACGATACTATATCCATACATACGGAGGGTCTGGCCTATACAGCCGGGTATAAAACGATACTATATCCATACATACAGAGGGTCTGGCCTATACAGCCGGTCAAATACGATACCATATTCATATATATGGAGGGTCTGGCCTATACAGCAAGGTCAAACACGATACTATATCCATATATATCGAGGGTCTGGCCTATACAGCCGAGTCAAATACGATACTATATCCATATATATCGAGGGTCTGGCCTATATAGCCGAGTCAAATACGATACTATATCGATACATACGGAGAGTCTGGCCTATTCAGCCGGGTCAAATACGATACTATATCCATATTTACGAAGGGTCTGGCCTATTCGGCCGGGTCAAATACGATACTATATCCATATATATATATATATATATATATATATATATATATATATATATATATATATATATATATATATATATATATATATATATATAGAGGGACTGGCCTATACAGCCGGGACAAATACGATAATATATACATACATACGGAGGGTCTGGCTTATAAAGCCGAGTCAAATACGATACTATATCCATATAAATGGAGGATCTGGCCTATACAGCCGGGTCAAATACGATACTATATCCATATATATGGAGATTCTGGCCTATTCAGTTGGGTCAAATACGATACTATATCCATATATATGGAAGGTCTGGCCTATACAGCCGGGCCAAATACGATACTATATCCATATATATGGAAGGTCTGGCCTATACAGCCGGGCCAAATACGATACTATATCCATACATACGGAGGGTCTAACCTATTCAGCCAGGTGAAGTATGATACCATATCCATATATATATGGAAGGTCTAGCCTATTCAACCGGGTATAATACGATACTATATCTATATATATGTTTATGGTCTGGCCTATTTAGCTGGGTCAAATACGATACTACATCCATACATACGGAGGGTGAAGTATGAGACTATATACATATATAGAGGGTTTTGCCTATTCAGCCGGGTCAAATACGTTACTATATCCATATATATATATATATATATATATATATATATATATATATATATATATATATATATATATATATATATATATATATATACTTAACTTTTCCCATGACCATTATGTATATTTACATACTTTGTGTTATATATATATATATATATATATATATATATATATATATATATATATATATATATATATATATATATATATATATATATATATATATATATATATATAACACAAAGTATGTAAATATACATAATGGTCGTGGAATAAGTTAAGTGTATCATCAACTGCCAACACGGACAAGAAATGTATCCAAGCATTGATTCCCGACCTTGTACTTAAAGTTTTTCCAAAAATACGTATTACGTGCAGGTATGTATGTATGTATGTATGTATGTATGTATGTATGTATGTATGTATGTATGTATGTATGTATGTATGTATGTATGTATGTATGTATGTATGTATGTATGTATGTATGTATGTATGAAGATATGTATGTATGCATGCATGCATGTGTGTATGTATGTATGTATGTATGTATGTATGTATGTATGTATGTATGTATGTATGTATGTATGTATGTATGTATGTATGTATGTATGTATGTATGTATGTATGTATGTATGTATGTATGGAGAAAGGAGCAAAGAGTGCAAGTCAAGCATGATGATTGGAAATAATTTCCTTATTACAATAAACTTGTCCTCGAGTTTTTCAAATATTAAGATTCCATGAGTATTGTGGTTGCGTTTTGATAAGCACCAGCTCTATGAGTAATAGAACGTTTGTTTTTTTGTCATCAGTTTATCATAAAACATACATCTTCCATTTTTTCTGCACAAACATGTACTCGAACAATAGGTAAAGTAATTCCAATCTGACAATGAGAAAACTATACTGGCTTATACTTTAGTTCTTTAGGCGTTTTATATTAAAGAATAATCGTGTTTATATGTATTTAGTTTTGCCTACATAGACTTTGTATTGAATACACTTACTTTGGTGACTATGTAATCCAGAACTTGACAGCAGAACTGATACATCAGTGTTAACTTGGAATATTTGTTCCATTTCAGGGATAGAATGATTAAAGAGTTCAGAACCTGTTTAACTTAAGTATTTTTTTATGTTAATTCTTGATTTAACCGAAATGGTTTGGAGTTGGATTGACTCCTCACAATTATGAGAATCATATTGAGAAATGTTGCCGTTGGATTATGTTACTGGAGGCATAAATATAGGTACACAGTCAAATCAAATATTCATTAGCCTATTTCGTAGAGTAATAAAATACAAATACTTCATTTTATTATAAAAAGTATCCATGATACATTATCATTAAGAAGCAACATTTCTTTGATACATAGTTAAAATAAATTTGAAAATAAATGGATAAATATGGGTACCATGTCTGAACATCATGAAAATAATGAGTTACAAAGTAATGTTCATGCAGGTGGAAGAATCGATTAATATTGACCAAATATAGAACAAGTAACCATTAAGAAATCATTGTTGAATAAAGTAAATAGAGGTCCTTTGAAATAAATATGATAATAATTGTCTAAGATGGTTTCGTTAATACTTTTCTTGACATGAAATAACAAATAAGGATGTCATACGTAAAGCGTGCGTTTATTCTTTTCTATTATATCTAAAATTAGGTTAAGAAAAAAAATCTTGGGGGCGAGGGCAATTCCGAAATACAAAATTGTTTATTCCCTCTGTGTGTGTAAGACCATATCCATATATTAATAAAACTGGCTCGATTTAGCAGTGTGGCTTTTGATTTTCTAGGGGAATACAGATTGGTTGAACTGGGGTGCCCCCATCCCCAACAATGGTCAAACGGTCAAATTTATTTTATTGTCGGTGAGCGTGCCGATCGAACATATAGATTCCAGATTCCAGTTTATCCTGGCACGTCTTGACATGGGGGTGGGTGGTGGTGGATGGTATAGTATGAGTTCGCGAGCCAGTACTGTTAACTTTATATTGAGTTCTTTTTTTGTCTGTGTATAAGTGTTATATGTGGCTTCATCAGTTATAGAACTATGCTATAATGTTGATCGAGATATTTCAGATTCGCATCAGTCAGGCTCGCTTTAAAAACGTGTTTTCTTATTAATTGAGCAGACAGTAAGCCTTAGATTTGCTGCATCCAATATAAAAATCAAACCTGATGCTGACAAATTAATTCTAAGCTACCTCAAAGACACGCATAAGTTTGTGAGGGACAGTCAGATCACAAACAGCCTTTGAGCCTTATAATATGTCGTTTGGCACCCACAAGCTTCATATGGGATTGTAAATTTGCACTTATGTAACTAACACTGACTGAACAAACGCCTGTAATAAAATGTCCAACATCTTCCAACAGCAGATTGCGTAATCTAAAGGAAATACTATCAACAGCACAACCTGAACGAGACTCTTTTCTTTTGTGCGAAAATATCAAAGCGATGAATGTAAGGTGATTTTAGAGATATAAAATGATACAAACAAATTGGAACCAAACAATAACGCATTGATTCTTTATGAAAAAGCTTTTAAACTTAAAGGTTATAAATTTCATCCGCAACTGGATGTTGATGTTGTAAAAAGAAGCATCTGATGCTATTCAATAACATTGCCGGGATGGTATGTACGCCTTGTCGGCTGAATCGAGAATAGTCAAGGAACTGCAATCAAACATGGAATAGCCCAACGTAGACGTACGAGGCTGAAAAGTGGTGTGTGTGTGTGTGTGTGTGTGTGTGTGTGTGTGTGTGTGTGTGTGTGTGTCGGCCATACGATCAGCAAAATGACAAACGGCGATAACCCAAAGAACTCGAAGAACTTATCTCTCATACAATGGTCGATCACGCATTCGAACTGAAACAGACAAAGTGTACAAATATCTGACTAAAAAAAAATATCATACCTTGTTCAGCTAAATAATGAACGCGACGACGATGTATTCTTTGAGGATAAATAAAATGTTGCGTAAAATACAAATGTACATACACGCTGCAAGTAAATTGCGTGTTTTGTCTTGTCACATTTTTATCAATGTGATGTTGTGTCGGAAATTTCGATCTGTCTATAATGTTTTAAAGTTGTCAGTCTCCCTCATGAGGGGACATAGTCGATCTGCGGTAATATTGCAGTCGTTCAGCGCAGTCCAGTATAACTATGTGATCCGCAATAAACTATTGTTTTTTTTTGTATTTTGGCATCCGTGTATGAATTCATCTTGTTAGCATTTAACCGGTAGCTTTTTCTGCACCAGCCATAATAGAGACAGTGCTAATTATGACGCAGACTGACACACCAATCGTCATCAATATGGGAATCCCGTCGACACCAAGTCCAGTCGTGGTCGCCGCTGCATAATAATAATATGGCTGTGTTTGCACTTGTATAGTGGGGTTGTGCGTATATTATGTTTCGTTGCATATTAGCATTCACGCATCGGTGATTTTATCACGAACATTTACGATATCCTTGGCGAGCATTATTGACGGATCTGCATTGCGAAAATAATTATCGCTGTATCGTGCCAATATTACAAGTGTCTGAGATATGGAGTACTCTTGAAAAGAGCACTATGATGCTGTTGACTAAACCAACCATGCATAATTCGCTCGAAATACTTTATCCAAATTTATTCGCTTTTAAGGCTGTGAAGTCACAGGTGGGACGTCGATGGTTACTAGCAACCGCACGACTTCAATAAATGGCCTGGCGTACAGGGAATATTTGTCTGTATCCCGAACTAAGTCCTGTTAATCCACGGTCGGTTGGTACTCTATCATTGTAAGAATAATATTGATAATCACACACAGACTCGTCCTCGCGAACCAGTCGGACTGTTTTTATTCCCACGGGTATATCAGTGGTAGAGGGTAATTCAGTTTTTAGTATTGTTTGGTGTGGTGCGATCCGTGCCAGTTGCACGCGAGGCCTCAAAAAATCGCAAATCGTTCTGCTCTTACACCTTTATTAAAATGTGTCCTGATGTCTTCTTGGCTTTCAAGCAAGATATTTAGCTATCGGCAACGGTTTTGAGGCTATTTGTGTAACAAAAAAGGAAATGACGTCACCAGGCATGCATAAATTTATTCCTCTTACGGGTTGAACTTTTCAGTGTTGCACAATAATAATTATATATAGCACTGTGGACTAATCAATTGGCACATTCATGGACATACAAAATAATCTCAAGTGTCAAGTCCGCAAATCAAGCAGATGTCTATCTTGATCCGTCAAAGAAAACTTCAACCGATACAGCATAGTATTATTACAGAGCAAATAAACCATAATGCGATTGACATAAACGTAGCCCGTCAACACATCAGGAGAAACAATGTATAGAATATGTCCTACCAGTGATAATAGATAAATGTACCCAATTGCATAACAAGTCAGAAGACAGAGATCGTCAAAGTAATAATGACTGGCAGATTGACGTCCAGTAGCATTTCTTTGGCACGTGATAGATATTTTGGTATCGTCGCAAGTGGTTGTTGGAATTGAATTTCAGTTTGACTTTCTCAAACTGGTGCCATTATTATTAACACGCACACGTGTGTGTGTGTGTGTGTGTGTGTGTGTGTGTGTGTGTGTGTGTGTGTGTGTGTACTTCGCTCAAAATAATTATATAAGTCGATTTGGTAACGTGCACGTAGATCTGGCAAGCCTATGATGATAAATACATGACGGCTGTCTTGTGCGTTTGCTTGACACCTTTGCATACCGTCAAACTGTTCAGGATATGTGTGTACCACTGAGAACATAGCTCACGTCGGCATTGTTATGTGAGGTATTTTCCTGTTGCCTAAGGTTATATCTTCGTATAGCACTAAGATGTTCACCACCGTATCAATGTCGTCGACAGAAAAATACTTCATCGTTGTCAGTGATGAATTCGATGTTTTCCATGTCGCCGGTCTCGTCATAGACCACAATCAAGTCTTTCAGCATGTGTTCGCACTGTTGATCGTGTGCTGACTGCACTATGAAGTATGATTTATCCTACGTATTTCACCGATCCTGACATTTTTTACGAGCCTGACGGACCTATCAAGATCTCCCAGACACAACTGGTAAATGCTTTATGATGATTATTTGACATTGGTTCTTTCTGCATGCAGTGAAGTAAATCATTTTGAAAGATATATTTTATATAAATCAACATAAGTTCATATTGGGCGATGTCAAACACACACGGAGACGATCGACATAACTGCAGTTGTCCTTCCAAGGTGTAAATATGCACGTATAGAACATGTGCCTGTTGAGGCAAGAAAGTATAGATTTGTTCATAATTCACTAGTGAATTGTACCACGACGCTAGCTACCCATGGAGGTGACATCGCTGCCGCGTTGAACAAGTTGTTCGTGGATCATATATCCAGCCATGAAACATCTTCCTTGATACACTGATATTTAACTGTCAAAAGATATATCAGTTATATTACATTATTATAAGAGATTTTAAACATTGTGGCAAAATTTATACTCTAAGACGGGTTATGGACTCATCGAAGCAATCGCAGCAGCACCGTGTACCTTGTTGTAAAATCAATACAAATCTCTGACAATCACAAATATATACACAATGAATATGTCTCAGGTGGTTATATCATCGTTGATTTGCGGTTTCGGCATGTGTTTGCGCAACCGTGCGAATTAAATACAAGTGATCCTTCGGAAACGCAGCAGAGTACACGTTGAATTCCTCTACTGAAGATTGAAAAGGGATGAAGGTGCAAGGATGAAGGCAAACTCGAAAAAGATGCCAATTCCAGCATCAGCTCGAAGAATTCATCTTTTGTTACCTCGGCTGGACATATGTGTGCAACACTTTTGAAATGTCGCAGTGGTAACTTCATTGATATACATATGTGAGATCTATTTAATTTTAAATATAATTTTGCGGAAAGTTTATTGGTGTTATAGCAGAAGATTAGCTCAATATTACCTCCACGACGTACTTTACATGATGTATATTTATCCTTTTCACTTAAGCCCACACCTAATACAAATATCTGGACCACTTTCCTTACTTTGAGCATCAGCTAGTCCTCAACAATATTCAGTTGCATCGTCGCTCACACTTTAATATCCTTCTAATGAAAAGCCACGCACAATAATTTTGGTAGTTATTTTACGACACTCATACACGAGAGTGGCATAAACCTTTAGACAGACGCACCATTCATCTACGCGCAGGAAGTTGAAAACCGGAAGAGGATCACAATTTGATTTTGTTCGTCTGGGAAGCGGATTTGGTGCGGAAGATTGACATCCATTCATGGTCATCCGCGTATACTGGTTGAAAAATCGGATGAGAGAGGAGGAGCATACTGTTATCAGAATTGCGCTCCCAGGGCTTCACTTGTATCATAACCTTCATTAATGAAAGCATTCGGACAAAATACTTATTCGCCTTAATGTAATAAAACAATTTGTATTTACGTCTCCGTTTATAGTCTTGTTAGTTTTTGTGATTATTTATTTGATTATGGGAAGTCAGTACTGGGAAAGTATTTCTAAAATTTAAAAAAATTCAGCCAATGACTAGGAGCAGACGTCATAGTCATTAATATTCACGAGACTTCATGATTGCTTGATTCGTGTCGTATATTTTTTTCATACATTCGTAATATACATATATTCATTATATTTAGCGACTTAAGTTTACATATTCAGTAACTTAAAGATAATGCTTTGTTGGGCCCTATTTCGTGGTGCACGGCAAGTAGTACTTATATTCGGCTTGGAAAATATTACTGATGAGTCAAACAAATATGAAACAAGAAAACCCATGTAAGTGTGAAATATTAGTTTTAAAGAAGAAACTTATTTGCAGTATCCGCGCATCTAAGAATCATTAAGTTGACAACTGTCTTTTAAAATAGGGGAAACAATGGGTCTCAAGGCCAGACTCATAAGTAAATTGTTCGATTTGCTCGCTAGACAGACACCTTTATCCATTGCGTGTAACAACGATAATAAAAAAAAAGTTTTTTTCTAGTTTATCCTGTACACAACTCTGTGCCATATATAGCATGGAGCTTACAATGTTGTATGACAACTTATTTCTTCCTGCAGTTATTACCGTAGAAAAAAAAGAAAACTAAAATATGTACATAATAGAACAAATGCAGGTACAGATTCACTAAGACACGCAGAAAATTCCATGCAAAAGTATTGGAAAAACAGACTAGATTGTCAAACAATATATTTTAATGGATCTCCAGTGCATTAAATGGAGAATCAAACCAGTATATATCGAAGGACATCAAAGCTGTTATTGAAACAGAGTTAAACCAGTATATTTGTATGGACCCCAAATCGGTCAGTCAGTGTTTAATCGGTATATCTCTATGGCCATTATTTTCAGTCCTTCGTTTTCCCTCTTGCTTCAAAACATTCATTTTGACTCATTTAGTAGTTTTGCGGTATATTTCAGTCCTTTCATTTTCGTTTACAAAACTATCAAACTCTAAAGTATTTCATAATCATCCGATTGATAGACAAACACAAAAAGTTACATTTAAAGGATTGCGTTATAAGATTATATATATATATATATATATATATATATATATATATATATATATATATATATATATATATATATATATATATATATATATATATATATATATATATATATATATTAATACAGCAGAAGTTAGAGAAACTTTTAAAAGAAAACTGAGATCAAATAATATTTTCAGCCTACTGTAATAAATGGCCTGCATTAACTTGTCTAAGAAATTTAGGCTATGGAGACCTTATGGAATTTTGAATTTGAGATGAACGAAATCATATCATGAAATATATCTAATAAAATTTACCATTACCACTGACTTAAGCGCTTGGACAACATGTAATCGCGTTTATGAGATAATAGTTTCATATTCTGGTTTGAAAATATGTAACTCGGTCTCTGTACTAATCTTTTCAAATGGCAGTTTTTAAACGTTTCCATCATAAAAATTATTTTGCCAAGGAGCATAATGATTAGTAATTGAAACTCTGGTCCTGTTGAGGAACTAATTGATGATTGCTGTATCGGTCTTAAAGAATTCTTTGGAATTATGGTTATTAAGTTCCTAGTTTACTTTTAAATTTTATCCTGAACGGCAGGTTCATATAGTTTTTGTTGACGCATTTGACCAAGTAGAAATGACAATTATTTTCAGAATATGCTTTATTCGGAAGCAGGAGGTCTGATATTATACATTTATACTTTGCTCCTTTTTTATAAAACTCAATTGTAATTAAGTCTCAGAGCCAGTATTCGCTTTCGGCATGCTTTCTTACCTTATATATGCACTCTATTATCATGTGCATCTTTAATTATGGCATGTTAAATGGAAAAGTTGGAAAAATGTTTCCCATAGTAGCCATGAGATAAATAGCATTATACAAATAATTGGATTAACTTTTCTATTTTTAGATTATGTCCTTTATTCATTTCAAAATGCGGGAAAGCGCGAGGTATTACACGCAGTGTTCAATCCAACATTTCCAGTTTACAGCTTTAGGCGTTTCATGCGGTTATGAAAACTGGTAAAATATGTTGCCTTAAAAGGTTAGAATAATGGTAGAAACGTTTTCGACATTTTAAAACATCTCCGCTAATTTTTCAAATCTAATCACTTTAAGTTTTAGTCAGAACTGGTTTCAGCTAGTTGTAATGCTTCCTACATAACTGGTGTCACTTAACATTGTCTTTTTCCCCAATGTTATCATTAGTCATGTGTTTACATATAGTCCAAATATTTACTCTGCTAACGTTATAGGTTGCTGCCTTTCTAATAAGGAGTTACCTTCCCACGGTAGGTATTTTGACGAAAATGAACGTTTAAAACATAAACTCTTTTCTCCTAATATTTATCACAAAAAACTTTACCCGCGCCCCCCAACCCAAACATAGACATATTCCAAAGCCCTACTTCATGATTCAAATTATGTAAATGCATAATTGTATATGAATTTATTGAAAACTTTTTTGTACATTTAATTTAAAGTCATCAAGCATTGATTCATCTTCCTAATAGTATATTTATGTAATTTGCATTGTGATTTACCTTTGTCCATTGCTGATGGTACGAGTTCGGATGTACCTAACTAAAGTATTTTGTTTGTACAACACATTGCATAGTTAATTCTTGTCTATGATTTTAGATTATATTTTAAGATAATTATTACTTGGAGGTATACAAAAGTACGTGTGTATGAGTTCATGTCATGGGATACTACCGTTTGGAAATAGCAGGTCTACCTGATAAAATGCATGTTCTTTACTAAATGTTTTATAAGAAACATGACCCTGTTTATAACCTAGAAGTTCTGGAAATGCATTTGACGAGAAATGACCTTAAACTTGGTTCTGTTATTGGTCTTTAGTCTTTTTATATATGAAGATAGTGATAGACAGAATTACCCATTCCATATCTTATAAACAGTCTTGGTTATATCAAACTGAGTTGTGCTCAGTTACTATTAATCTAAATTAGTCACTAGAATTAAAAAGTACTTATTGACTTAAGAACTAATTAATATTTTGAAAATTAGAGTAAATTCGTTCAAGAACATTCTTGGATTATATAGTTGTGTACAGGGGACTGTACATTATTCTAGACTATTGGTACATTGCTTCGAAATACCAGTGGAATTCTTTCGAAATACTCTTTTCTTTTAGACTTATGATAGAACTTTGAGGACTTTTTGGGATTCAATTCCCAAAACTGTAAATTGTTTTAAAATCTTCACTTTGTGTTCAATGGAAATACATTATTTTTTAATTTAACAAAACTTTTGGTTCTCGTCTTTTCCGTTATTTATTTTAAAAATATATGATCCTAAAATTCCATACCAAAGTACGTACATGAGAAGGCAAGCCCTTGCCATATAGGTAGGTAACTTATGAAATACATAAATATGGAAATAATGACAAAGGCTTATCAGTACAGTGGATCTGTGAAGATTTTATTTGTATTTTTAGTTTTCGTAGCAAGTGGTTAAGTCAAATTGTCATATATTGCCAAGAAAAATCATTTATGTGCCTACATCACAATATGGTATAAACAACGGGTTTCTCATTTGCTGCTATTCGTAAATAAACAAATTGGTATATCAATGCAATATACCGTCGATAATGTATAACGTATTATTTCTCTCTTTTAAACAAGTTAATCCATTTTTAGCGCCATACACGTTTGTCATGTAGTCGGTGCCCTACAGCTACATTCTGTGACAGATAAATTGATAATAATTGACATCGATTTATACATTATGTTCTATAGATGGTCTTTCTATCAAATTTATTGGCAGTACATTTGTTGAAATGAAGTGTGTATGGACATAATAAAGGAAAAGCATGAATGGGAACCCATTGTAGTCATAAAAGTGACATCTGTAATTTTAAAAGACTATATTGACCGTGAGACTGTTTAAATTACAATGGAAAACAAAATTGCACGCCACAATCGTGTTTCGTTATGACATAATAATGACTCTTCAAATTATGGTTATTTCTAAAACTATGAAAATTAAGTCTGTTTCCAAAAATAGAACATTATCAAAGTTGTAACAATTTATTAGAATTAGAAGTCTTGATTTTTCCTCTACATATTTTTCAAACTATTTCCATTGAATCTATTTATAGCATTGTCGAACTTAAATAATATTTTCAGCAATTTTCTTCTTTATACAGCATGATTGTGACAATTTATATGCTATAAAGAGAGTGCACACATGATAAAAACTGCATTACACAAACAGCAAGGAGAAAGACAGAATTATAGCAAATAACTTATCAAATACAAAGCATTTTTACAAGCCCGCAAAGTAAGATAAAATTTTGTTAATGATGAAATAAACAAAAGCGTATAATTGTTTGAAAGTAGTACGTTTATGCATTAATAGTGGCAAACAATCTTGTTAAAAGGAACAACTACTTACAATAAAGATTCAGAAATTTTACACTGGTTTAAAGTGAAAAACAATTGAAACTGTTTCTTGTTTAACCTGTGTGAAAATGTGAACTATGTATACCTAGACAAGTTGTTGCATCATGTGCTGAGAGATCAGGTTCACACAAATCGTTGTACATTTTTGTTGTTGCTGAAAAGACGCATAAAACGAAGACCCGGATCTGCAGGCGCATTAAGCAACTACACAGATCGGGGTCTACGTTTTTTGCAGTAGGCTTTTCCCCTGCAGTGAATTGTATTTGAGGCCAATAAAGTCTCTCACACAAACCGAAGCTCTAAGTATATATTTAAGAATCAATGAATCACCAATAAAAAAATAATTCGAGCAATGTAACTCCGTCTAACAAGGTTAAGAAATAGAACTCGAGAAAAACTGGCTATTGATAAATTTGGCCGAGTTGCAATTGACCATTTTCAGCAAAGTCACTGGCAGACAAGCTCTGTAGTCCTACATTTACTTGCAAGGATGTGAATTTAGTAGCTGGTTCTCTATAAGTTAATCCGAATGTATCATTTCCATTAGATCATGCTGAAGCCAATTATAAATGGAAACGTTTAAATGTATAATAAAGTAGGTCATAAACAATCTAATAGTAAGCATACAGAGTTTAAAATGCATTTTGAATTATATCTATCTTTTGATTTTTTTATCGAGCAAAATATTTAAATTATGTAACGAGATGCGTGCTTTAAATTACGAAAACAAAACATGCATGTGAAATTATGTTTGTCACATGGCAAAGAATACTGAGTTCATTGGATAAAATCACAAAACAGTGTAACGAGATGTCCTTCAAAGACACTCGGATACCGTATACCTTTGTCTTATTGGACACGACGATTATGACATCATTAGGTGTTATCGCACGAGTTATATATGGTACAAGTATGATAAGGCTGAACGTTTTAAATATTTTAATAGTTATATTATAAATTCCAGTATAAAAAGTAATGAAGGATGTATATGTACTGAAAATGTGCTGTTTCTTGGTGAACTGTAGCATCTCCTAAATTCAGCAAAAAAATGTCTCATGAGTTAAGTAGGTTTTGTTGAACTTGGTTATGTTGGGTTTCAATTTGGTTGACAAACTGTACCTTGGCAACCATTTCAAAATGACGGTTGTATCTAACGCTATGGATGTCAACACTATTCTTTAAATTTGCACTCAATAACTTAATTATTTCATTTGCGTGCAAACAATTTTTTTTAATAAGAAACGCATCTATATTTAATTATGAAACATGTGTGTTCAAAATAAATTTGTTTCCTTTACTTGATTCAATGTATCGTTGTACTTATTAAAGTCATTCTGTTTCTTTTTCTACATATTGCTTCACAAGGCGTGATGTGTTAATTAAGATACACACCATTTATCTTGTATCAGCTTTAACACAACATATAAAAAAATCCATACATTATCTTATATCTTCCATTAGTTGCATTTTTATGACTTACTGTCTTGTTAAAGTGTATATATCCTTTCTGAAAACAATATTATAATTAATAAAATATTATATAATTAAATCAACGAAATTTTGCATTTTATAGTCATAGAGATTTACATTAAAAGCTTTCCCTCATAGAAAATCAATGGATCCCAGTAACCAAGATCAATAACTTGGACGTTTGATGATTTCAAGCCTAATAAATCAATTATTTCAAACGGTTCCTGCTAATGAGTTGTATATTAAAACAAGATATGAACGATGCAAATTGGCAGAGGATGTACGTATGCACGTCACATCTGTAGATGTTCTTCACGTTAGCCCTAGGCATGGACGTAACCAACGTTATACATTATGAGTGCTGTAAATAAGAGACGTGAAACAACTGAAACTTAAGCCAGTTGAAGAAGGTTACACAACATGAAATTGTGAAATTAAATTAAGATCATTATGAAATTATGAAGATGTTAAAGTAAAAATGAAAACTTCAGAGGAGAAAGTTAGAAATATTGATTCGCATCGGTATTAATTAGAAATTGATTAGAGACTTGCCTAGTCATGAAAATAAAGATTTTTGAGAAAAATACGCAACAAACTTAAAACTAGAGAAGTTTTTCTTGAATTGTCTGTTCCAACCGTCAGAGAGAGAGAGAGAGAGAGAGAGAGAGAGAGAGAGAGAGAGAGAGAGAGAGAGAGAGAGAGAGAGAGAGAGAGAGAGAGAGAGAGAGAGAGAGAGAGAGAGAGAGAGAGAGAGATTCAATGATACGTTTGACAGGATAATAGAGAAATATCGTATTCCTGCACTGGGACGTGCAATAGATGTATACGTATTTTTAGAACGAATTAAAGTAGGATGATAGAGCTGAAGCCTAGGAGAACTCGAAGCTTAACGAAGTTATAGGCTTCTTTAGTGTTGAAGTCGTATTTATTAAGCCGGTAAAAGGTACAAAAACTGAAGATTATGAAGTGACAAAATCTCATCATGCTGGAAGAGAAATTAGGCACACTACGTACTTGATGCTCCAGCGCAAGGAAACTAGAAACAGACTGACTAAGGATATTTATTTCTATGCGCGTGATTGTGTTTTGAATACATGAAAAGTACACCTGGATCGTCCTGGTCGCTACAAATTGGTTTGTTAAGATTTCGTTGAATAGCCATTTATTCGAGTGTGAAATAACATGGATAACGAATGCGATAATTGGGAGAATCATTTAGAAATTTGGAGAACTTTAAATACATTGCATTCACATGTTGAAATAGTGTTGAGGATGCCATATAATTTCGAAATCAAATCAAACTTTAGCATAAATGAGGAAATGGAGACGGATTAGAATAGAGGGAAATAAAGAGATTACATTAAATAGTTAAAGTCGAGGAAAAAAACAATACAGAGTTTAGTATTTTAATTTATTTATTGTGAGTAATAGTGCTCTTGTGTCCATTTAGAATGAGTAAAAGAATCGTACTTCGCACTTGCAATCTAAGAAATGAATCCATAAAACATCCTTGCACAACAAAACATTACACAAAAGTTCAAACTGTCACCCACTCATTACACTGAAAAACGAATTCTTAAAGAATATATTCAATATGACCAACCACATAAAACTTTTTTTTATGTCAGATATATGTTACAGTTTCTTGCTTGTTTTTCATAACAAGTCAAACTATGTTCTGATGAATTGTAGGTCAGTTAAACAGTGTTTGAGCATAGTAAATTTGAGAGAGACTGAGTGTCAACAGCCGAAATGTCATGCAGAATCTCAGCTGATAGGTGGTAGATTGCCACGAGCACAAAGTTGCTTTACATTGAAAATGCTAGCGCCCTGTTCTTTCTATATAATTACAATCTTTTACTAATCATTTGTAGTAAACGTTTATAATGGCTTAAATCTCATCAAGAGACAAAGAAAAGCTAGATGTTACTAGTTCACAATACCAGAAATAACTAGTTTGGTATTACTATGCCATTCAATGATTAAACAATATTTGTAAACAAGATTAAATATTGTTGTGTTAATTATTTTTGCTATCTTGCTTTTAAAATTATTTGTTACTGAACTACACCTATGATAAACATTAACATTATATACATGAAAAGGAGTTCACATTGTTGCAGCCACTCATCCAGCGTGTAACAGCCTTATCTATGGCCACTCATTCAAGTATAACAGCCTTCTCTATGGCCACTCACCCAAGTATTACAGGCTTCTCTATGGCCATTCATCCACGTGTAACAGGCTTCTCTATGGCCACACATCCACGTGTAACAACCTTCTCTATGGCCACTCATCCACGCGTAACAGGCTTCTCTATGGCCATTCATCCACGTGCAACAACCTTCTCTATGGCCACTCATCCAGCGTGTAACAGCCTTCTCTATGGCCACTCATCCACGTGTAACAGCCTTATCTATGGCCACTCATCCACGTGTAACAGCCTTATCTATGGCCACTTATCCACGTGTAACAGGCTTCTCTATGGCCACTCATCCACGCGTAACAGGCTTCTCTATGGCCATTCATCCACGTGCAACAACCTTCTCTATGGCCACTCATCCAGCGTGTAACAGCCTTATCTATGGCCACTCATCCACGTGTAACAACCTTATCTATGGCCACTCATCCAGCGTGTAACAGGCTTCTCTATGACCACTCATCCACGTGTAACAGCCTTATCTATTGCCACTCATCCAGCGTGTAACAGCCTTCTCTATGGCCACTCATCCAGCGTGTAACAGGCTTCTCTATGGCCACTCATCCACGTGTAACAACCTTCTCCTTGGCCGGCTGTAACAACCATCTCTACTGCCACTCATCCAGCGTGTAACAGCCTTCTCTATGGCCACTCATCCACGTGTAACAGGCTTCTATATGGCCACTCATCCACGTGTAACAACCTTCTCCTTGGCCGGCTGTAACAACCATCTCTACTGCCACTCATCCAGCGTGTAACAGCCTTCTCTATGGCCACTCATCCACGTGTAACAGGCTTCTCTATGGCCACTCATCCACATGTAGCAACCTTCTCCTTGGCCGGCTGTAACAAAATTCTCTACTGCCACTCATCCAGCGTGTAACAATGTATGTATGTATGTATGTATGTATGTATGTATGTATGTATGTATGTATGTATGTATGTATGTATGTATGTATGTATGTATGTATGTATGTATGTATGTATGTATGTATGTATGTATGTATGTATGTATGTATGTATGTATGTATGTATGTATGTATGCATGAATGCATACATGCATGCATGCATGCATGCATGTATGTATGTATGTATGTATGTATGTATGTATGTATGTATGTATGTATGTATGTATGTATGTATGTATGTATGTATGTATGTATGTATGTATGTATGTATGTATGTATGTTTGTATGTATGTATGTACATGAGCATAATAAGTGCTATAAAACGCTGAGACTTAATTGAGGAAAGAAAGAAATTTCATTGTTGGACTTAACGTCCTCAACTGGGCTTGATATTCGTATTCTGAAACATTTCTTATAGTAAACAATGAAATATATGTTTATGATTGTGGAAAAATGAACTGATTCGATTTTTGTACGGCAGTTTTACTTCCTTTATGCAGAGGTTATGCTTCCTTTATACTGGACCAAAGATTTTGACATTGAATATGCAAGTATCAGTCAAGCTCACACACACACACACACACACACACACACACACACACACACACACACACACACACACACGCACACACACACACACATACACACAGAGAGAGGCAAGAACGCGCTCATAAACACATGTATATCAAAGAGATAGAGATTGTGCGTGTGTTGTCTTTGAATAAGATGATATGATGTATGCTGGAAAAATTCAGTGAGTTATGTTATGAGTTAATTATTTAGAAACATCCAGGCGAATAATTATAGATTGTTGTTTTATCTCAAAATAATCAACCTGTTTATAGGATAGCTAAAATAAATAACTGTTCAAATTTATAAAGAATAGCGACTGAAAAAAATATTTTTCTTTTGCATGATTATGATGTCGACATAGCTAAGACATATATCAAACTACTAATGAATGCAAATAGGCAAATGAAACAGTTGGGAAGACTGAATAATCTGTGCAAATGTCGAAAGCACCATTGTAATGACCGACCAGAACAAAATTAGATGTGAACCTTGCTGCTATGAACGAGAGCAAATGCCAGAATTTACTATAAATGGACTAATTTATTTACCAAATCGACAAATCGATTACGGAAACACAGACAGTGGTAGGTGAGGGGGTGGCGAAATTGTTCTTTTTAAATAAGAGTTCGTGCAATTACAGTTAATTTACATACCACCAAGGGACAATTGAAAATATCCATGAAGAAACCAAGTGAACTCATATAGATTAATTAAATAAATCGTCCCAGTTTTACGTAATTGAATAAATAAATTCCTTTTATTTAAACAAAATCCATGATTCATACTCCATAATAAGGTGTTTTTGGAAACAACTTTGTAGATTTTCAAGCGAGTAATATTCAAATGTTATAATCATATGCATACAACAGCAAATGAAACATTAAGCATGAATATAAACGTCGGATAAAATTTAAATATGACTTTACTGCTATGGAATTAATATAGAGTTTATTTCGAACCATCTATATACAACGTCTCTCTAGATATTGTTTTTACACAGGCTGTTGTTGTTGTAAGGTTTAACGCCATTTTCAGCACAAGATAGGCTATACATGGCGGCCGGTATAAATAGTGGAGTAAGAACCCTGGAAAACCCCGGAAAGAACCATCAACCCACGAGAAGCTACCAGAATTTTATATAGGTAGTCTGTCATGTAATGTGCCTGCCCTGAACAGGGAAAATTTACGGAAACTTCAAATGTCCAAGAGTGAATTGGACTTTGTTATTAGATAGTGTACTTATTGGCAAATTTAATGAAGTCTATAAGTGAATGTTGGTACAACAAAGTGCTGATTATGATGTTGTTAAGGAATGTATCTTGAAGGGTTATGTGTTGGCACCTCTGGCATATTGACAAAAGCTTAGATATTGTAAAAAGAAAGTGAACAAACCTATCTGGAATTCCCAAAAGAAAAAGAAGAACTATTTTATATGTAGTACAGGACCAAGATAGTTTATCAAAATTTGTGTAAACTTAGACAACTCATATTAATTGAAGAGTTTTAAAGAATCGCATACATAGTGATATGAAGTCCTAACTTGATGAGCAAATTATGGAATCGTTGGAAAATGCTGCTAACACAGCTGATGATTATACCTTGTTGATACGCTTTCCTCTTAGCAAAAATGTTGAAAAAATCTTTCTGTCTCATTCGAGTACTTAAAAATCTCAATGTTTAACAACTTTTAGGAATTACACTTCTGATAACACTGATAAGAAATCCTTATATCTTCCTACGTACACCTAACAAAATATGGCATGTTATTTGTGATTGGTTAAAAAGCAGCAAGTTAAAATAAGAGATATTCCAGGTGTTCTTATTTCAAAAAGTTGAAGGTCACGGTTTGACATTGAAAGCAATCCATTTGTTGGCTCAAAAAATCCCCAGTCTGATTCTGTTATGAAAAATTATGACTCAATCATTTCGAAAAGTTTTATATCACTTATTGGTTATACTGTCAAACCTATCCTATTAAATCTTAAAGGATATGGGGGATTCTCAGAGTATTTTGTTATCAAATATTTTGCCTTTATTCGAGAAGTCTTCTAATGAAAGAGTTCTTATTTTGGAAGTAGAGTTCGGCTATCTTAATATTCCATCCAGTATGCCAACCAAATATTAAGAAATTAGTCTTCTTGACTACATCTTCGATTTCAGTTGTCACAGGATTGCGAAGAATCTTGGAGTAATATTTACTCTGCTCAGTCAAAAATAAAAATAAGGTATGGCACAAATACAAAGGAAAATGTCTGGAGATAGACTTCTAGCGCTCTTGTCCATACCTCAAAATCCTCTTCAGGTTAAGTAGTGTGTTTTTTTTTTATACAATTGAAAAGAAAGTAAGTAAATTAAATAATATTACTAACACTCCTTGGACGAGGTAACCGAAGGAAGTTTGTCAATTAAATACTTAATTAGAGTATTTCTTTCGATCCATTTGCACCTTTCAAACAGTGGAAATGTAACGATAGAATGAAAATTTAACAATAGTAAGAGTAGTTTAACAAATCTTCAGAATTCAAAAATATTGGGCCAGAAACTTTTGCATCAGAGTGAAATAAAATAGATGTTTTGTAAAACTAAGCACTAGTTTTCAGATATTCCATTACGAACGAAATTAAACCTACCATGACGTTGAAATTTTACATTCAACATCTGTGAAGCAGCATTTTACAGGATGAATCTTCTCAAGTAGGAATGTTTGATATAATCAACTCAGTACTTGCTTGAGAATGATTCCATAGAACCAAAGAAATGTTCACCATGCAGTTTTGTGAATAAACATTTTGATGCTTTCCGTATCTGTTTTGCCTATGGAATAGTAAATGGCTTTACCAAAACGAATCATCTTCCAGTGCCAAAAATTGATAAAGACATTGATAAAATTGGAAATGCAAAAGATGTGACCCAGTTCGATCTTTTAAAATGACTGGCAAATTCCACAAACGGAAAGAGCAATTGAAATTTCGGCATTGTCATTTCCAGACGTACCTTATAATATATATATATATATATATATATATATATATATATATATATATATATATATATATATATATATATATATATATATATATATTATAAGTGATATAATTTGATGTTTTTAATGAACATAATACCATCTGGTCTAGATAATTGTGACGCTTACCCCAATGACGTGTTCATCTACAGTGACACCTGGAAAGTCATTTAAAAACCGTTCTGAAATTATCTGACAATTAATTTTTTAGTTAAAGTGAATTTGCCGTGATTGCATTACAGTTTTATTTCGTTTTGGCGTATCCCATCAAGTTAAACCTGATAAGGACAAGGTTATCTCTGAATTTTCAGTGTCCAATCAGTAAATAGTACTGATGATATTTTGATATGGCTTGATATTTTCGGGATAATGCTCAAATTTTTCCATATCTGTATAACCCTTGACCAATTTGTTGAGTAAAAAGTGCAAATAATTCAAAGGTCTGACAAATGTCTTTGATAAGTTAAAGGCGATACTTAAGAAAGCACCCGGTCTTTCAGCTTCAGATCTCAGTCATTTAAATTATATATATATATATATATATATATATATATATATATATATATATATATATATATATATATATATATATATATATATATATATATATATATATATATATATATATATATATATATATATATAGCTTGTATTGTGTACTTATCATTTATCTTTAATTATGAGTACGAATTTGGGCCAACGTGGCTAATATCATTTTATAAAATATGTTTACTTGGATTTAAGTTTAGGACAATGGATTTTATCTTGATCTACCTTTAACTTGTGTCCTGTTATTTCCTAAACTTAAGTAAAGAGATCTGACATTGTTTACGAATTTGATGGAAATTTCTATTGGAAATGACCAAATTTCCGGGTATTTTGTTATATATAAGGTCAGGTTACTGTCTCTGCATAAAGAAAACAAAGTATACAAATATTCATTAATATTTTAATGTGTGCTTGTACAATCACCTTTAGCTGCATTCAGATATGATTTGAGAGAAACTATTTTTTTAAAAAAAATTATTGATGGGAATTGCAAAGTGCGTGTTGGCATTTGTTCTAAAACATTACATTGGGATTTTCGTTATTTCATTCATAAAATTCTGGATTATATCATTGTGATACATCAATCTTATTGTTAAATTGGCACATTCAATTCAAGACTATTGGAACATCAGATTGGATTGCAACAGGAATATTCTATAATTTTGAACTTGCGATTTAATTTGATTATTTAGGATTTAGTTCACATTATTTTGTTCTTCTTACATATTTGCTTTGTAACTTAGAAAAATAAAATATTTTTGGAATCTTACAAAACCTTTTGGGTTTGCTTTTTCTGTTTCTTAGTGTAAGGCCATAGAGTCGTAACATTTGATACCGAACTAGGAGGGTATGTAGCAGCCATCATCCACGGTAGAAATGTCAAACGTTTGATTTATACTGGACTACAGGCATACAGACGTCTGAAAAATTCTACTAGCAAATTCCCATCTACAAATCGACCTCGATTCGTCAAAGCTTAGCTAGATATTCTCTCTACAGAATTTAGCATGCTGTCTCTTTTAGGACAAACAACATTCACATTTGGTATGGAAGGCAACTTCTACCAGAGCAAAGTAATGGCAACAGAGGTAGCAGTCGCCAGGATTATAAATTTTGACTTATCAAGGACAGCTTTATATCAATAGATGTTGCCAACATCATTTTAAAGACTGGTTACCCATCTCGTACTGTGAACGTCACTGACTATATTTAGCAGCTAAAGTAAGATTGTCACACCGTTATCTGCCATCTATATCGTGTCTGCAAAAGAGAGATGCATAGTCTGGCTGTGGATGAGGAATCCGAAAGATGAACCGCAAATTCTATATTCAGAAACAATAGTAGGCAAATCAATCTGCAGGGATACAGGCCAAGTGTCTATCTGAGCAAGATTTACCGATCAGAGACATCTGAATTTTCATAAAAGAAAGCAATGAAACTATAACAACTGCTCTGTAAGCAAGCCTTTACGCTTTCAAGCCTTAATCCTTGGCTCATGGGGGAAGCGAATCATGTCATAAGCACAGAATATGTCTTAGATATCAAGCATCCAATACGTCGTTTGCCAGTACATTGCCGGCCTCACTACCTTTCACGCCAATATAAGTTTCTAAGAATTATACACTTTACAATAATTTGAAGGTGAAATACAATGAAACTGGCAACAAACTTGTTCGTGACGGCGCCCATTCGCCTGGCACCAGAGGAGTGATTGACTCTTCCAACCTTGGTGCTGCCACTAACCTAGGGCTACCGAGTTGTTAAAGAGTGTAAGTTCAAGCTGATTCTCAGTGTATTATATCCAAACTCTGAGCAATTAAAAACTCAGTACACACAATTAAATGAATGAAACGTTAAATTTATTGCTCTGTAGCAGAGGGTGGAATATATGGATGTAAAGGTAAATAAATGGAGGACAGCTCTTTTATTTGCAATATATATATATATATATATATATATATATATATATATATATATATATATATATATATATATATATATATATATATATATATATATATATATATATATATATATGGGGAACAGAAGTCTGAGATTAGGACTCTGAAAAAACCGCTGTTGACACTGATACACCCATAAAAGTAATGCTGAAAGAAAAAGCAATATTACAGGCACATATTATTGATTTGCATGCTGGGTCAATGGACAGAACCTTTTGTTTTGCAGAGAAAATTCTGACCCACTCAACCAGCAATATTTATTTCAGGAGACTCCTCAGGAGGCCCCTCTCAATAAAAAGTTCTTTGAAGGGAGTTTTGGCCTTAACTCTAATGTAAAGTCAATAATAAACATTTGCGAGAAAATAATATGAGACGGTGATAAATAAAATGTTCTTGTAAGTGTCATGTGTTTTTGATATATATTAAGTGGAGAGTGATCTGTCTTCAAGTGTCGACAATGTGTATAATCCTGGTGTATTAAATGATAGTGTTGACAGTTTTTCTTATATCTTTTTAAATGTGAATTTCCATTGTTTGCAAAGAAGGTGTGTACATTGTCTCAAACATAAACTGTAAAGTCGCCTCCAAAATAGTGCCAGTAAAATAATATTCAGATCTTCCTAATGCATTCAAACAGACTGCTCAAGTTTGTAATAAATTACATCATTGTAACCGTTTAGTAATTTCTTACTAAATAGTGCTGTGAGAAAAGAGATAAAAGACATTTGGTTTTAGAAGAAAATACAACCGACTGAAAATATCCTTTAATACGCAAATACAGCCCACAGGTACTGTTGTATTTTAATTTTGTTTGAGTCCCGACGATGTACAAATATGGAAGGTGATGACGTCAAATGTGGTCCAATATACGAATAATAACAACTCGTCACTTGAATCAGTCTTTGTTTCCAAATAATTGCAGAATAAATTTCCATGAATATCTTTCCGAATTTTTATAGAAAAGTTAACTTGCATATACAGCCAATACAACCCACTGGCACTGTGTGTTTTAATAGCGTAAATACAATCCACGTGCACTGCATGTTTTAATACAGCAAATATAACCCATTTAACCTGTGTTTTAATATGGCAAATAAACCCACTGGACCTGTGTGTTTTAATATGGTAAATACAACCCACTGGACCTGTGTGTTTTAATATGGCATATAATTCCACTGGACCTGTGTGTTTTAAAATGGCAAATAAACCCACTGGACCTGTGTGTTTTAATATGCCAAATACAACCCACTGGACCTGTGTGTTTTAAAATGGCAAATAAACCCACTGGACCTGTGTGTTTTAGTATGGCAAATACAACCCACTGGACCTGTGTGTTTTAATATGCCAAATACAACCCACTGGACCTGTGTGTTTTAGTATGGCAAATACAACCCACTGGACCTGTGTGTTTTAAAATAGCAAATAAAACCACTGGACCAGTGTGTTTTAATATGGCAAATACAACCAACTAGACCTGTGTGTTTTAATATGGCAAATAAACCCACTGGACCTGTGTGTTTTAATACAGCAAATACAACCCACTGTTTTAATATAGTAAATGCAACCCACTTGCACTGTTTTAATATAGCAAATACAACCAACTCGCATAGTAAGGGGCATGCTTCCGTTCTTTTGCAAATGGCTGCTGCTGGCTTAGATATAGGAGTATCATATAATGCAACACTTGTCATCTCTGTGCTTCAAGTTATTAACCACCATCTCCTTGCCTCCACAATCACTGTATAAATTCCTGAAAAATGGATTCAATATGAGGTTCTGTGTCCATAATACACCTTAAACAATTCAACATATGGTACTATTTCCTAACTTTAGTCGTCTTAATTCAATGGGTGAAAATTCACAAAATTTAATAGTAATTTGGTCAGCATGGTAACAATTTGCAAGATTCATTTCTATTTGATTTTACAAGGATTGTCTTAGGTTATTTAAAATGATGTTTTAGCCATCACTTTCAATTAATCCAGGAAAGCTGTTTCATTCAATAAATAAAATGTCTCGCAATAGACAATAGGTCACATTCCCAAGTATGTCTGTATTTTTACATTAATTCGGCTCAGAAAACAAAAGGCATAAATTCTGCCGCATTAACTCATAGCTCCCTAACTGTTATGTTTACATAAACGGTCAATGCTTGTCCTGACCTTAATTCGGGTCACGCTAGGGGTGGTCAATTAAATTCAACTCAGCCGTATGAACCCATACGTAACCCCCCCTTGACTTCTTACTCTACCAATCTAGCAGTGTTAAGTTACATATGGCTTAGACCCTCAGATCTAACTATTCTAAAATGGTTTAGTCGACCAATTAAATATTACAAACTAGCATATAGATATACACTTAAGTGATCAATTAAATATTACAAACTAGCATATGGATATACATTTAATATTATATCATACTAGACAGAGTTAATCCATAAAACTATGAAACATTACCCATCCTTCCTTAAGCTTAATTCATGAAAATTCCTAATCACTCCTATGTATTAAAAATTCAATTACATGCAATCTTGTCAACTAATCTAATGAAATTTTAATTGCATTCAATGTTGCCAATTCTCCAAATGAATTGATAATTAGAAAATCAAAGAATAAAATGTCATGACTAGCATTTCACTAAAATCCTGCAAAATGAAAATCATACATACATACATCATATCAATAATACATTTGCAAATAGATCAACAAATGAAATAACATTAAAATCGGGAAACTAAGATTGCGTACCTTTTGCCGTTTTCTTTATTCGTTTCCACGAACCTCACGTATAGTCCGTCTCCTAACTGAGACAACTATCTGGCCCCTTACTCTATAACGAAAACGTATTTGTTACGAATTCAAATGTAGAGTTTGTCTACTTCGCTGAGACAAAACTCCCGCTTTACTGCCAAATCACGAGATAACGTCTTTCACGTGTCTCCCGGAGTCGCCCACTCTTTTCCAAAAAAGATTGAAGACTGCTGAATTTTCCTAAAGTAAAACATTTAATTTCTTACAGAGTTACGCCCATAAATCCATATTAACCAATCGGAATAGACTGTTTCCTAAACCTGTTCCGTAGAATTTTTTGATTGACAAGACAACTAAACAACTAATCATGCCGTAATTAACGTTCCTTTGAACACTCATCTATAGCCAGCTCCCGCCCTTTAACCGGTCGATTTTGGGGAAGGGTCTTATGTCATTCTCTTGTACCATAGCATATGACTCGGTCATGTTACGTCAGCTAGAACGAATTCCCCTTTGACATTCAGAGATGAAATGAAAATAATCATCTATCTCTAGCCCTTTCTACGTTAATTAAGTTGACTTTGATACAATTCCTTTAACCAATGCTTCTAAGAGTTTTCAAAATTCGACATATCACACTATCACTAAATAGTCCTATAAGAATCTGGGTTCGAGTCTCGACTACGTATGAATATGGAGGTCGATGACGTCAGATGTAGTCCAATGTATGAAAAACAATGATTCATCCCTTGAATCATAGTCTTTGTTTCCGAATAATTCCAGAATTAATTTGGTCATGTGGTCTCTTATTACGCTATTTATGTCACGTCCGCAGTACAGACCGACTTAAAAACCAGTCATAAAAATAGGTTGCTTGCAAACATTAATCACGTGAAGAAAGTATGTCCGTGATGCTGACCAATCACTTTAACTTCCTGTTGATTTATTACCAAGATAGGCGAACTAAATGTCAACCCTCACGTATTACTATTTCATTTTGAATAAACAAAGTTTGAACTAAATTTATATATCACTACTATAAATATAATCCCGAATGCGAGAAAAATATTCGTTGCAATTTAACACAATGAAACAAAATGAAAAGAATTTTAAACCTTACACAAGGCAATTAATCTCATATACATAACAATGGAATCAAATTGTCTTTTCCTTTGATGTGCCCGATGTTCAGATTATATTCTTGCAAAATCAAACTCCACCTTAATAATCTTTAATTTTTATTTTTCATCTTGTCGATGAAAGTAAGGGGGTTGTGATCACTATACACATCAATCGGAGAAGAGCCGAGTTAAGGTACACCTCAAAATGTCAATGTCAAAATTAAAGCTAAACATTACTTCTCGATTGTTGAGTAATTTCTTTGGTGCTTATTTAATTTCTTAGAGAAATAGCACAATGTGTCATCAATACCAAAAATCTTCCTCTTGAATAATTAAACTTTGCTATAAAAAATATAGCTCATACAGAAAAAGAATCCAAACTCTGAGAGAAATATTTATTGCATTTAAACACAATGAAACAAAAATGAAATAAAAATAATTTTAAACCTTACACGCAAGCAATTTAATCACATATACGTAACAATATAAATGAGATATAATTTTTTTCAGCAGGTTATTTGAATTTCGGTAAAGTGTTGTGCTTTCAGAGATTAAGATGAAGCATTCGAGAAAATCGACATTAGTTTGTTGTGGTATAGGCTAACCCGTAACGGGGTTCATGTAGTTATGTAAAGGCTTTACGTGCTATTTACAAGTCTGTAGTATCTAGTGTAAGATACTAGATTAACAGATTTGCTTTGCTCACAGTAAGCCTTGAAACAATGGAAATTCATACACCAACATCATACACCAATACTGCTTGCATTCTGTATAACTGATAGTGATATATATATATATATATATATATATATATATATATATATATATATATATATATATACATATATATATATATATTTATATATATATATATATATTTATATATATGTATGTATGTATATATATATATATATATATTTATATATATATATTTATATATTTTTGTGTGTTTTTATATATATATATATATATATATATATATGTCTGTGTGTGTATATATATATATATATATATATATATATATATATATATATATATATATATATATATATATATATATTATTCCGACAAATTTGATCATGTTATAGAAGCTGAATATATGTCATAAGATTATGTTCAATACGCTTAATAATTATTAGCTTTAGTGTCAGACTGCTTCTTATACTAATTTTCCCGGCCGTGACTGACTGATCCCCCCTCCTCCTAAAAATTCATCCCCCCGCCCCAAAAAATCCTGCGGGCGCCTATGTCTTCAGGATAATGTAAATGTAGACGATGCTAAGCTCTTAGTTTCTTAGTTTATACGATGTATTATCATATACGGATGACGCAATCATCTTTGCAAAAGCAGTGTTGGCATTACAAACCAGGATGTTTATTGTGGAATAAATGACCTTTCTTAGAACCTTCAACTTAACACTAGTAAAACCAAAAATATATGATTGAAAGAGGAAAAATGACAGATCAATCATCATATTAATGTGGTGAATTAGAAAAGGTACATTATTATAGGTACAGTGCCATGTATTTAATATTTATTAGATTCTACTAACACAGAATGACCTAAATGTTCAATATTCAATTGAATCTAGCTATTTTTAATGTATACAAACTATTTATGTACACTGTTTTACCTGTAAGGGAACATGTGAACATTTTTATACTCTCGTTGGATCGGTGGTCACCTCTAGATTAAAGATGTGGAGTTTCCATCGAGGAAAAGGTGTTGAAACAATTCATTTAAATTTTGTACACAATTATTATAAGTAAAAATCGACTAATTTCAGATGTACATTTTAATGCATTTGGGAGATTCCCACTATGGAGAAATAGAAGAAAAATCAAATATTTTTTTCAATAATATGTGACACAGGCCCATATACAAAATTTCATTCATGACATGCACAATGATATTTTTATAGACTTATTTTTACACTTATTTCTGAATAGAAACATTTTCAGATGATTTTATTTGACTGTAGATAAAAAAAATCGCTCTCCAAATGATCTGTATAAGTTATGTGATAATTTATACAGGGTCATTGCATAATTGCTAGCCATAAACGAAATAAAGTTTGCAAAACTTGCTTGTACATAATATACATTTTTTGAGTAGCAAATAGGCTTGCAAAAATTTTAGACTCGGAAATTATTGAATACAGATAGTCTGAGTTTTAGAAATTATACTAAACGTTAAAGTATTATTCCTTACACAAAGAATACTTTGAGCTGAAATTACTTGGGTGTGATAAATTAAGCTCATTTTAAAAGTGTTCTAACTAGTTTTAGAGAAGTAAACATAGCTTGATTATAGAAAGAACCGTTGCAAAGGAAACCTAGAAACGCGGGGATCTGCAATACATGCAATTTAAGTGCTGCCAAGACGGAATATTAGTTTATGCTTGCTTGTCTTTTTTTATAATGAATAGAGAAGAAAATATTTTTTACGATATTATTAATGATGACTGAAAATAAAAATTATTTAAAGCCATTATTTCCAAAATTTTTAAAAAAATCTTATCTGATGTTTTTATTCATGGCACAATACAAAACGTAAAAAATACTTACTTTTGCTTAAGACTAATATAAATAATTTTATAATTTCGGCTTTACAATTTATGAAATTTTAATTTCGTTATATTTAAAAGAATAGTTATAATTTTAATGTCCAGAATTTACTTTTGTATATTGCTCAAGATAATTATTTTACTTAACCTCTGCAACATTAATTATGTAATTATTAAAATATTGACTTAAAGGCACAGAGACGATGTTTATGATAGACATGTAATGCAAGTATGCCGTGCAAATATACTTCTATAACTCGTCCCCAACTGCGAATATCGTATAACATGCATTACCGTCACCTAATATGTTGGCCTGCAGGCACGTTATTGGACGACATTGGGTCTACGCTCATCATAGACGATTGACAAGGACATGTGGCTTAGCTACAATGGGTGCTTATTTCATAATTACTCTCCGAGTTCACTAGGTCCTTGGTGGACATTTTCAAATCTACCATTGAATTATAATTGCACGCACTCTTTTTCGAAAAGAACCTCCCCCGCTGCAGCTACCACTGTCTGTGTTTCTGCATTCAGTTGGAAGATTAAATAAATTAAATTAGTCCGGTTATTGTAAAGATGGGCAATATCTCATTTGTAAATGCAGTATTCACGTCAAAACTTCTTCTGGTAAGTTACTGTAGTCATTTTGACATTTCCACATATAACTCAGTCGTGACATCTGTTTCATTGGCCTAATAGAGTCAACTAGTAGTTTGATGCGTGTCCTAGACACCTCGGTCAACATTACAATCATGCAAATAGGTAAAAATGTATTCAATCGCTATCCTTTTTAATTTCGAATATTTTTAAAACAATATTTTGAAACACAAATATTCCCTAATTTCTGACATGGGTGTTTCTGAATGATTAACTCATAACTTTACTCCCTCTGTGTGTGCATATATATATATATATATATATATATATATATATATATATATATATATATATATATATATATATATATATATATATATATATATATATATACAAAACAAAAATGGATTGATCAAAAATAGTATAGACACTCTGAAGGACAACGAGGAAGACTGAGCTAAGAGAAAATGATCTTTTTGGACGATAGTTAAATTTGTGAATGGTTTTGGATAATTATTTTGTGGCATTATGCTTTTAAAAATATTTGATATGTACAGCGAAGTGTCATGTGCACAAAACTAATCATCATTGAACCGGAAGTACACATTGCACACGTCAGGGAATAGCTTTGCTGCCTGCATTTCTAAAATGTTTCAAATTTGTTTCAATTGGTACTATATTTTGATTTACATGAGCACATATGTGCATATATTAATGTGGGGTTTGATTTTCACACAATTCTAAAAAGATAAACATTTACAAATAAAGACAAACGTCGTACGTGATAAACTAATGCTTTCTTCTAATTATTGTGTGGGGCCCTGACTGTCTGAGTGGCCTAAAGCACTCTCCTTTACCGATCACTGCAAAATCACCTCCATCCGTGTGGATTGCAGTCTCAGACTCAGCCTAAGTGGAAAAGCTTCCAGGTTCAGCCTCCTCCAGTTACATAGACCACCATGTATAGCTTGTCTTGCGCTGAGAAATAGCGTTACAACTATTTTTCTCGTATCATAGATTATATACTCTAAACTCTTGACTACATTCGGTTTTGTATCGCAGACCATAATAATCTCATTCTTCTGTTGTGACTTAAAATCCATTAGCCTCTGCAAACATTTTTTACCTTCATGGAAGTTATAATTTGTATGGGTTATTTCCACAGACGTCAAGATCGTGTACACACATACCCACAATGCAAAGTGCGCATACCTTACGCCACCATTTTGAGTCTCTGACAAACGGATTATCACACATATTCAAGATAAAATCTGATTAATTGTCGATACGGATGTTTGCTTAGTCGAAATGATACATAGATTATACCTGAAATTATGTGCCTCTATAGCACTGTAAGTTCCATGGTTTATATCGAAAGACAGAAAAGTGAAGCTGAACCGTAACTGAGCATATTGCGATCCAATATAACTTCAGGTTTTTTATATAAACAGAAAATACAGACTTTTTAGAAAAATATTTTGTATGATGTCCTTGAGCTTGTCACCTTAAAATAATATTTCCGGATAACTATCTTCAACAGCAGAGAGGGTAAACAAACCACTTTGCTAGAGACCTTATTAACAAAAAATAAAGGTTCCTACGAGGGCTGAAAAAATAATGTCGATAACGCTAAACCAAAGCCTTTAACTTGAGATTTTATATAATTGGGTTACCTTACCACCGCTTCATTGTTTTAGGCATGTTTATTTTACGCGCTGGTCACTCAACATTGGTTATTCACCATCTCTGCTGCTATTAATTAAACAACCAGTATAAATATTATCAATAATGAATATTGGATAACTTTATACAGCTAGATTAGCTCGAGAGCGACTAGAGGCAATTAAAAATATTTACCAATTCATGATTCTGTTAAGCAACAAATGCAATCACGTTAAGAATCTCAAGTTGTATTCGAAGAGGATACAAAACAATTTTTTTAAACCTACCACAGAAACCAAGAAGGGTCTTCTTCCTAAGTTAGAAAGAAAACGCTAAAGCAACTGGGAAAATAGTAGAAAGGACTAAGAAAACAAAAAGAATTTTTCATGGACTTTCAGCTGATATAGCTGATGCTCAACCAATACACGTACATTAAGGCACAGATGCACCGTCCCCTAAACAATAGATGTTTGCAAAAAGTAATGCTGAATTGATGAATAAATTTAATGATGCTAGTGTTAAGACAATTAATAACGACGTTAAAGACCTGCAACAATTAGCTGAGTTTGCTTTGGATGGTTTTAGTCAAAGAGATAAATTATTGTAACCTGAATACGTTAAAGATATTAAAACCCGTGAACAATGGCAAAAAGCACTATATCGCATACGTATGAATGTTGAAAGAGCTAGCGCTGATGATTATATCAGAATTATATTTAGGGAAATTGATAATTTAATTCAATCAAAAATAAAAGAGACAAAACAAAGAGAATAAGCAAAACAAGCAAAAAAGGAAACAAGAGAACGTAAACAAAAACACTCCCAAATCACGAATACCAATTCCATCTCCTAAACCATACGAAGAGGAGGAAGAATAGCAAGACACCCATTCAGTGAGAATGCCAATGATGACACCATCAATATCTGAAAAAAAACTGGTTGCTATCTTTTATGAGTCAAGGTGGTAAATCAATGTTATCATGGTTAACAACAACCAGAGATAGTGTTTAAAGTACAATTACCGGTTTATTCACATGGCCACTAGCTTCTCAGCAAGGTGTTTATGCACCAAGACACATATTTATTGCTTTACAAAATGCTGCATCAGCAAGTGATCAAACGCATAGTTTAATATTTGATCAACTCGGTGTTTTTGAGGTTTCAATTAGGATAAATGGATATCAAGAACCATCCAAAGATATATTCCTGAATATTGATCAAAATTATGTAGCACGTGCATATCATTGTCTTATGTCGTTCATGATCATAACATTGATACTGGTTTACAAATATCACGGCTATATTTTACAACCTTATATCCGATATATTACTTTTCGCTAGAACATTTAGATTTAACAAGACAATCTGTTGTCGATTCACATTTTCTAGCTCGTGTAACGCGAGGAGTTGTTGCCAATTATTGGGCAATCGCTGTTATACTCAGCGATAACGTTATTTGAAGGTGCTGGTGGACAAATGACAGTCATTGATGCCACAGTAGAGAACATGTAATTAGATCGCTAATAGTATAATGTCATATTATGTTAATGACAGTTTGACTCCTGGTCAGATTAAAATGTTACAATCATTATCAAGCAATAATTGTGCGGTAAAAATATCACTATAGCGAGAACAAATCGCAGGTGGTACGAAAATGATATCGCTATAACGTCAGCATAATCACTTCATTGAAGCCAAGTGATACAAATTAACTTTCTGTGAATGTCATTAAAGACCCGTATATTTTCACTTCTCGCAGCTATACCAGCATTAATAGCCGCTGCAGCCCAAGCTGTTGCAAAAGCAGCTGCATTAGACGCTGTTAGTAGTGTCGCTGGATTAGCGTTAAAGAAATCAGCAGGTTAAGGAATAAAAGCCTCCAAGAAAGGGAAAAGTCTAAGACTTCCAGGGACCCTGAAGGTCTAAGACTGGGGACAGTCGATGATTCTTCCACTATCGAATTTTGATTTACTTATGCCGCTAAAAAAAATAAAAAACTTCAGAGGTGTTTTTATGAGTAATTACTTACAAACCGTTGCAATGGAACATGAAATTTGTATTCTTAATCTCCATAAAAGCTCACGTCGAGGTACTGATTGGATCGCACTTGCAATTGATCCACGTGGAATTGTTTATTTCGATTCATAGGTTAGCGCCACCAAAAGAGTTTTTAAAATATGTTAGCACAGTACGAAGTGAGAACGCGATGCGTTCCAAGATCTGGTATTCAACGCTACCAACACAAAAATTAACGGATTCCCTGGTATGTGCTCGTGAAACCCTGTCTGTACTTGATGCTGTATCAAAATCAACAGCGCAGCCTCATAAAGTATTGCATGCATATACTACGATGTCACATTTAAGCTAACATTAGTAAACATAATGGTAGATATTTATGGCTGATCTTCTCGAGGTGAAGATTAAAAAGACGATTTATCTAAATATGCAACTCTTGATCAGCTCATAAATGAACTCGATGATGTATTAAATATCACATGTGTGTATCAAAATGAAGTCGTCGATTTTCAGGTGACATAATAAGTCAGGAAAAATTTACATACCTTGAAAACCCAACGGCAGATACAGATGCAGTAACAAAAAAAAATACGTCTCATGATCAAGAATCTATATACGGTGGCATAATGCGTGCATTTCTCAATATGAACAACAACAGTATTAATAATCGCAATGCACCAGAAAAAGATGATAAGGAAATTATAAAAACAACTTCATTATAAACAATCAGTTATGTTATTGTTGTATTTATAACTGATTATAATAATCACATACAAACGTTTCTAAATTGTCTTAGAAATTTACATAGATCTATTAATGATTTTTTTTTAACTCTACCAACCGTTGACATAAAAACTCGCCGATATTAACACGAAACTAAACGATATCATTAGTGGAATTCCTAATATCATTGAAAACACTGATCTTGTTAAAATTCCTCATAAGCAGATCAACGTGGTATATAGTGTATCATCAAAGAAAGCAACATGATCGCAACAAAATAACACTCCCAAACACACCCGCAGAAGAAAAGTAGTGTATATAGGCTGTCCGTGTTTATCAGTGCAAAGTTTAGTATATTTACTATATTCCCATGGCGTCAATCAACCAATGATTTTTTTCTGGAACTGTGTATATAGTGTCAAACAAGGATACCAAATCAACATTTATGCTGATAGCGACTGAAAATTAACCGCAGCGTCATATTGGTGGTATCTATAATTCGTAGCTGAAACTCCTCAATAATTACCTAGATGATAAAACAATGAATCAACTGACTCCGTTATTCATTGATTTTTAACGTCGCAGATACAATCAGGCGTGTAAGTGTCAGGATGAATTAAAAATATCATTGAAGATTACACATTGAAAGTAAAAACAAATTGCAGACATATGGTTGTTATCAATATAATTGTTTACTCGGTTTCTGCTGTGTTTGCTGAATCGGATTATTATTATCAACAATAGCTATAATGGCGCCTGCATTTGTAACACTTATCGTTTATATCGCAACAACATGAGCAGGTATTTTCAGTATTATCGCTAAGAAAATGTATACAGGCGCAAATGATAAATTACGCTAGTACATGATGAAATTATACACCGCAACATCTTATTCTAAACTGTTAATGTATCTTTCGGAGTACCAGAGCGATGGTAAAATATCTGATGAGGAGTTCGCAGCGATAATGGAAACTTATTAGGAAGCATTTAATGTTAATGTGAAAGTTGAATTTCCGTTCTATTAAAACAACAGAATAATTTGAATAATGTCAGAATCGCGCAAACTATTGCAACAGATCGTCACTAATACAACGCCACCAAAAACTAATATGATATCAGTAAGTTCGACCAATCCTGAATTTAGCGTTAACTTCAAGCAAGTAAAATAGCATTAGTACAATTACAAATTTATCATAGCTGGCCAAATATCAGATCAAATCCATTTGGTGGATTACAGCCAAATAATTCACTGGTATTTGCGAATAAGAATAGACCTGATGAAACTTCTGATTGACAAGTTGTTGGAATTTCAACGGGCAGTTATCCAATAGAAAAGATTAATGATGAGTTCCAACGCAGAATTAAATTTATTACACATAAAAAATTTAAAATAGTAACTTCTGTTTACAATCTAACATTATTATCGGCAATTGAATTAAATTATCCTGATTGTTTTGTAGATATTTATCAAAGTTCAATCAGATCAGTGTTAGGATGGCATAATGTTCCCCCTATTTATAATGGAATTTCAGACACAACTAAAAATGAATTTAAAACAAGTGAAAAAATATAGATTAAATTTCCAGAATATCGGGAAAATCGTCCATGGTGATATGCATATTTTAAATCTGGTCCAAACGACAATATATATTACTTTACCGATTTTGACAATAAATGGATCCAAAGATAACTAAATGAGCATTTAATTTTATCCTAGACGACAGGACGCAGACTACTAGAGATATTGTTGATGGTGAATCTTTTAATAAAGATTTATATGCTCTAAAGCCTGAATACGATAAACATTTAATAATTTAAGAAGTTTACTTATTTCATTATCACAACATTTCAACGATAACGTAAATCAGCAAATGATCGAAACAATAAAATATTTAAATGGGATCTCATTTTGATTTACACATCACCAATCGAAGTATTATAAACGTTGCGATTAATACTCAATAGTCCTTACATAGATCAAAGTCTCAAGTAATTATTTCTTAATTATTACAAAATGACAAAAAAGACTTTCCAACATTTATTAAACCGGATTTTAAAAAAACTCTAAAAAGAAGAAAACAATAACTGATCTTATTGAAGAATATTATTCGGTAGTAATTGAATCATGGAGAAAAATACCCTCACCACCGGTTATGCTTAAAAAATTTTAACAACCCATTTGGTAGCGGCCGTCATATCTCTCTGGGGTATTGTTAGTATCACATCAAGGATCGCAGTCCGTCTAGTAGTTGATGGTAATTATCAAGCAGATCTTTCTAAATCTAGACATACCCAACAAGGATACATAGTATATTCATCTAGTTCTCTAGTTCCGCCCGGGTTGTTGATTATATCAAAACAAATTACACCCTTTTATTTACGTCTACATAACCTGTTATTGTCAAGAATACATTTCAAACTTACAGACCACATGCGTTTTATATTACAATGCGTCATCGAAAAACCAAAAAAAAAATATATGAATCTAACTAGGATTAGAATACATTTTATCGGGGAAATTATCGGAATATAAATAAATCAACTGTAATGTATAAATTTTTCAGGGATTTTGTTCAGCTATTACCACAGTCACTGGTTCTCCACTTTCATCATCAATTTAATTTTCACAAAGCTTTCTTTACTGTCTTATAGGGACGTTCATAATCTTTTCTGCTGTTTTCATGAGGAAATTCAAAATTAATTTGAGAGAGGTACAAACATCTTTACCTTATAATCCGTTAAGTTTGCCAGTGACTGTAACATTGCCTGATAGATAAATTTCATGAATTTATAATCAGATGGCAGTGTGTACTTATTTTCCATCTTGCGTCGTTGTAATGATTCAAAATCACATAGAATTTTTTCAGGATTAAGATTATCATATATATTTTTACCTTTATGTTGTAATTTTTCAATCGCAGAAATGAGAACATTGTTATTTTCAGAATTCATTTTATAATTAAACAATAGATAATTGTTTAATATAAAAATATTTTTGAATATTAAAACAAAAGATCAAAACTGGGTGACATTCGATCTACTATTCCACGTGTTATTTTAGATAAACCTAATCAGGTTGCAAAAGAATCCTTTCAGACATTACGCCCAGGAGAATTAGTAAAAATCCGTAATCAAAAACTTTATAAACTCAAAGAGTTGTCTATACATAGGCCGTTTAAGAGGTCAATAAGACTCTTCGTTTTTGTTGCCCCCAGGAGAATTACTAAATATCCGTAACAGAAACTTTAAATAACTCAGAGGGCTAAAATCTTTATTGTGACAATGAACCTAAGGAAATTTATATTTAGTTTTTCGGAATGCCCCTTTTGTAGGATACCCCTTAGTGAAGTCACATCATCCAGCCACTTATTTTTGGACAGTAGATTTCGACCTATGTGAAATCCCAGGTTGACATATGTCATCCAAAAAAGGTCAATAGTCACATAAACTTAATTAGGGTATGATTATATACAATGGAGATGATACAATGAAGATAATAATGAAGGTGACGATGATGATGAAGAAGAGGAAAAATAACAATAATAATAATAATAAGATGATGATGATAATGATGATGATGAAATGACTTCTATACGAGTCAGTATAAACTAGCATGCCCACCCCATAATTAAAACGGGGTGTGTGTGCAAAAGTAACAACACACGTCTTGACAAAGTGAGAAGGTGTGCTAGTTTCTGTTGACATGTAGACGGGAAAGATGCGGAGCCCTAATAAATTATAAATTTTGGCATAATATTGCCTTCGCAGTCAATTTGTCTTTCACAAGATTCGAACCAGGGACCTTCAGCACCAGAGTTTTGCAATGAGCCATCGGACCTTACTAGATGTATATAAAAATATATAGTATAGAATACATCCAAAGTACAATCAAAATACTCGATTTCTTAACGGAATCACAATAACGGTGTAAAATTTGAATGTATGTTTCCAATTTCCAAGCACATTATAGACATATATGATTTTGTGATTTTTATATAAATCTGTATAAAAGAAAAAAATTTTGAATACAGAGTTTGTGAATAGTGGCTTAGATCAGTCGTTGCCAACGAGATAATCGATCAGTTATACATAATTACATATAACAGACATATTGTTTTAAAAGATCTTCATGTATTACTGCTAGGCCAAAGGCGTTTTATAAAACATATTAAGACTTTATATAAACGTAGAAAATTAATTACAGCACTATTATGTATGCAACAACGAAATTTTTGAAACTCTTCATTTAATGGTGGGCGAACCGACACATTATTACTATATATCTATATCAATATATATATATATATATATATATATATATATATATATATATATATATATATATATATATATATATAATTTATATATATATATATATATATATATATATATATATATATATATATATATATATATATATATATATATATATATATATATGTACATACATACGTACATACATACGTAATATATGTACATACATACGTACATACGTACATACGTACATACATACATACATACATACATACATACATACATACATACATACATACATACATACATACATACATACATACATACATACATACATACATACATACATACATACATACATACATACATACATACCTACCTACCTACCTACCTACCTACCTACCTACCTACCTACCTACCTACCTACCTACCTACCTACATACATACATACATACATACATACATACATACATACATACATACATACATACATACATACATACATACATACATACATACATACATACATACATACATACATACATACATACATACATGCATGCATGCATACATACATAATTACGAAAGTCGATCTTTCTCGATTAAAGTATTATCATTGAAGGAAGACGTTAAGGGTCAGTGAGAAAATCACATAGCAAACAATTAAATTTTATCAGATCTCTAATGCGCCGATTGCAAAAGATTTTATTCCTTAAACGAATAGTTTAAACAGAGCTATGTTTAAATACTTATCAGAAACAATATTGGTGCGTATGTACTTTTGTTACTTGTTGGTTCTACGTAATTACGACAGCTACAATATTTATTAAGATTTATACTAGCCTCAGTTCTCTCGCTTGATCATCTAATCCCTTACGACTATTCCTAAATATGAAATTTTGTCAAATTTGAACTTGAAGTATCATTTAGCAGAATAAATTGTCTTAAACATAATTTCTTTTCCAGTATCTGCATTTACAGATTTAACAGTCCTCGTATATCTTGCTACACCATTATTTTCTGATTTGCAATTTTGAATTTGCGTGAAAGTTCGTAAATTATTATGAGAATTATCGAGTTTATCACCACTGATGTGATCGATTACATGTCCAGCTTTGATTAGTCAATAATCACACTTGATCGTAAATAAAATTTTAATTCAATTGGTGTCATATGAAAAATAACCAGATTTGTTAACAATACCGACCTGTTATTTCAGTATGTAGTTATTGATAGTGACATCACGAGACGATTCATAATTGGTGATGATTGGATGCTTCACAAACCCATTTCAATCCATTTATATAGTAACACTATTTGCTTTAATCATTATTTTGAAAATATAGCGAGATAAACTTCTTCGGATTTTATAGGAGATTCAGTTATGGTGTTAATTTTTTTTTTAACAAAATATCGTTTCAACTCTGCATTTTTACCATCGCATCGTACACACAGATGAGTTTTTCTCTGACTCCAACACCACACCACATACACGGTTTCGGTCCAAGACTCCCGTGTCTAACGCATTGCATATGATAACTGCAGAATTCCTTTACGCAAGTTTTGTGACATGGAGACGTTTGTCCGATTTTAAGCCAGTAGCAATGATTTGGTTGAATCATATACAAGGGATTAATTCAATTTAAATACATATTTGCCTTAATTATAGTATGCAGTAATCATCCACAATTAAACCTGCCGCTGATAGATTTGACCTTTGCAGACTACCACGACATAAATTTAGTTTCTCGATGCAAGATCTAGCATTAACGAATGCGGATATAACTAAATGTAACTGTAAATCCAAGAAGGAATTTCGCGACGATGGTGCGGCTCATGAAAGGTCGACATTCAGACATGGAAATATTGTTAGTGTAATGAATGACAAACGAGATTATTGACTACATTTATGTTCAGAGATATATTATTTTAATAAAATTTATTGCAAAGACCGCCGATGATATTTGGATCATCCGAGGCAAATATGATACTGTCCAAATGTTAGGGAATAATATCGTCCTTGTCGAAAATTCCAAAATCAAGAATACTGTCTGTTATTGACAAACCGTATTAAGAGCGATCTTGACCTGTGACTGCGGTTGTATATGCATTATATCCGTTAAATGATAAACCTAACATTGGGGATCTCAATCCTATGAGATTATTAATGGGAAATGGTGTAGCTGAATGAGTTATAGAACAATTCACAAACGCGATACGGGAAACGGTTTAACAGATTTACAACGTACAAAGTAAATACATGGGAAGAAACAGAGATTCTGGAGAGTCTATTGGCGACATTGCTGAGCTAAGAAAGAAATTATAATTTCCAATGTCAGTGAAGACGTTAATCGGAGAGATTTTGTACAAACCGAATATGAATCAAGAGGAGATTCGATAGATATTATTAATCACAACTTACGTTCATGGACTGTGGGGGGAACAATATTTCCACTTGATAGAACGGTTAAATTTTATAATGGTAATGTACTCGGTGCTATCGGTAATATCAGTAAAAGTGACCCTGTTTCTGTGTGGCTGTTTCAAAGTTCAGAATATGATCATCTTGATCAGTTTGTACGATCTATTTGTGATATTTATCGTACATGTAAAGAAAAATATAGCCCATCACATTTGGTATAAATATTCCTATGATGATGTTAAAGTTGAACAAATACTAAATAATTGCTTTACCGTTCCATCAGTCGCTGCTCAGGAGAACAATTCATGGAAACCGACTCGATTGGAATTTTTTGAAAATGTCCAGAAAAATTGTATCGAATAAGAACATGATGGTTCGTGGTATACTAAATATGATTACAACGACGTTATCTCCGTTGATGTGGTAACGTATTATCCTGGAAGTTTGTTTTAGACTGAGATTGTTCAGAATATTTTAAGAGATTTGACATCCTACACACAAAATGACTAGAGTTACGATAAACGGACCACGTACAGAGTTTGATTTAATTGGATTTGCTTGTATAGAGTCGTTTGAGTTATACTCGGAACTCCATCATCATCTTGTTTATACGTGGTTTGGAAGACTTTTTTCAAAAAAGTGTTGGGCTCCAATAGTATTATAGCAGTATAAGATTGATGCAGGAATTTTTAAATCGTTACGCGTAAGTGAAGCAATTATATTATACCGCGTGCAGAAACATGTTTGGTTGCCAAAACCTGACATATTTGATGTTAATCCTGAAGATGATAATCTTAAGTGCAAGGTCGCGTATGATGAGTATGATGAAAAATTTGCAAAAGATCTGCAGAAAAATAATCGGTAAATTTACACAATGAAGACCACATTATCATAATCGAGCGGCTATAAGATTAATTATGGACGATGCTAAACTCGATTTAATAATTGCTGATACGACGGAGAAAACACATTTATAAGTCTCAGTAATGCTTTTTTGTCAGACGGAACAAAATTAGGTCCAATTATAAGCTTTACTGTTGGCTAGTCACCGCAGTTTACTCATTTATGATCTTGGAATCTTGCTTACGTTTCGATAAATCTATAATCGAAATAAATATATTTACTAGTTATGCAGTCAGAGTCACAACAAATTCATTTAGTCGGATTTGTTAAAACAATTACGTATTAACAATTATGCATCATGGTGCGAATGGAGAATAAAACATGAAGATATACTTCGTTATTCTGAATCTACCGATGTTGAAATTGCGAAGACATACTACAAGAAAAAAAATCAAGTATCAAAGTCATCGGCGCAATCTGTATATGATCATGTGGCTAGACATAAGAATGTTTATCTTGGTTGGAGTGAAGGTTCAGGTAAAACAACACACGCGATTAAATTATTTCGTAATTGTTCTGATATGATTGTTTTGACACCGACGCACAAAGGGAAATAAAAGAAAGAGGACTAAAATCTTGTACATATCATAGTTTCTTCAGATGGTGCGGAGATGCATGGACTCCATCACGATTGGGTGAAAAAATATATTCCCAAAAATATTTTTTGGGACGAGGTATGGACGATGTCGCTAGAAGTATTAAAATATTTCTTCATTTGGCTGTTATTAAAGAATACTTGTCTGATAATCTGTGACGATCATGGTGAACTAGCTCCCTTTACTAGATCGTCTCCAAATGAGTAACTGAAAACATTTGTATATTATTATGAAGAAATAACGGATGACCATAGATCTATTGATAAATCTTTGAAATAGTTTAGAAAGTTATAAAGATTGCAATCAGATAAAATACAGTTTGAAATAATGCGTAAAGAACTCCAGAAACTACGATGAATGAATTTTGGACTTTATGGAGACCTGCTGATTTGATAGTTGCAAGTAGAAAAAGAGTTCACAGTACACTTCAAAATTTTTAATCTACTTGTACCATTATGTTATCGCCTAGATACTAGACAACAAAATGTTGATGTTGAGATTCTTAGTAGTGTAATACAAATTATTTTGCTAGATGATGTTGTTTTAGTCGTTGTTGATGTTGAGAGTGCTTTAAACATGGATAAATCGCAGTGGACGTTAGGACATGCTATAAAGGTTCAATCGTCGCAGGGATCAATTATTACTGATGCAAATGGAAAGAGGTATATACCTTTTCACTTTGAACAGTTTCTGCGTGCTCTTTACTTTATTTTCTTGGAATCTTACCGTTTTGTTTCAAAGTTGACTTTATTTTCAGGTCTACCTTTCTTTAAACACGTTTGTTGTTACAGCAGCGGATACTGTACGTTCCATTTTCCCTGGATAACAATTCTTCGTTATAACAAGCCGTCTTGATGTCCTTTGTTCATCTGCAATTCTTCAAACACATCCATTGTTTTGATTCCATTGCCTGGCAGAGCACCTGATTCATACTGTTACATCCTCTTATTCCAGTTTCAATCAAGTACGTCATTCTCTGTCTTAAAAAGTGTTTAACTTAGTTCTAGGTATCTTTAGACAAACACAATCTATCTTGGTTCTGTATGTTAATAACAAGAGTCTAAATCGTATTTTTTCAGCTTGGAGGAACGAAAATCTTTGAATAAATCACATGGTGTTTTCCAATGTTTTGGCTTTTAGACTCTTCTTATTAAGTATTTGTTTATGGATAGGGATGAATAGACTTTACTTTGCTTCCGGTATAGGAATTTGATTGAAATTTTCAAAACTATTAAAATATTGGTAAGTCTAAACGTCCTTTCTCAGCTATATTTATGTCATGATCTCGGTTTGCCTCAGCATTTTGTAAAACTGCTTCTTAAGTTATATCGCCTGTACCTCTAGAGATGAAATCACGTATTTCAAGCTGTCTAACATCTCTCTGGCAATATTTCCTTTTTCTGCTTGTGGGATTTTGACAATGTAAATATAAAGATGGTATGACGCTAAAATCCATATTGTGGTCATTACTTTGCATTAAATAGGTTGTGGAACAATATAAACCGTTTTACTTAGCCAACTTTGTTGACTTTGCTTCTGCAAACTCAACGTAATAATTAACTCCAAACGGTTGTAACACTTGACTGACTCTCTGCATGCCTTACAAAATACATTTATAGTTTTGCCCTTTTTGAAACAAGACGAAGACTTTTTTATGGAAACAATATTTTGCCGGAATATGTTATCTTTTTTGTAGGCCATGTCCGTTTTGCAAGGAAACAACATTGTGAGGGAATCTATTAACCTTTTTTAATTTTAGCCTTTCTTCTCTTCTCTAGTCTATCTATTCTAATTTAAAGGAAGAATTAATACCTCAGCATAGGCAACGCCATTTCATTTTCTGTTCTATTTCGAGTTCTCTAATTTAAGCCTTGTTTATTCTTTGAAAGGACGAAGATGACATCCCTCAACACTAATGCAAAGAAAATGTTTTACATTAATATCTATCAAATACTGCGTACCTTTTCATTCAAAAATGATGACAAGGTGCTATCTAAGTCGTTTTGGGGACTCTTTTCAACGAATTTACGTGCATATCTTGTATTGTTTTGTATAATTCTCTTTTATTTAGCCTTTGATTTATTTGCAGAAGTATCAAATTTTATACATTATTTATTTTTTTAATTTTATTTACAAACTTAATCATACTACATATTTCAAAAGTCAATTTGGCAAGCTGACATAACGATTTTGAGATTGTCATGGCTCAGTCGTTTTTAATGATCAAGAATTTGCTTTATATTCTCGATCGCTTTTGCTCAAATTCCTAAATTAACGTGCTGTATTTTAATTTTGTTTCTTTTACCACAATTTAGATTAATTTAGGAGTAATCTTAGACGATTCAATTTATGACTTGTATTTAATTTTAATGACAATTATGTTTAGTTACAGTCAGTAAGTAACTTTTAATTAAAAGTTACATTTAATTATTTTTTTTCCATCGAAAACGTCAGAGAGCATGATTATAAAGGGTACATCTTGCACTAGCTAGAAAGGGATAGATGGAAACGAACACATAAATTTCTAGCAAACATTTCCTAAGAGATCAATTTATTTAATACATTCAAATCTTCAAAGACTTCCAAAGAATACAGGCAATTAAAAATGCAGGTCATCATGAAAACACAGAACATCCTATATATATATATATATATATATATATATATATATATATATATATATATATATATATATATATATATATATATATATATATATATATATATATATATATATATATATATAGGAAGAGACAGACAGAGAGAGAAGCATTGCTGAACTGAGACAAAGTAATAAAGGAGCAAGTGATGAAGCTTTTGTCACACGAATTGCATCAAATATTAAAAAAGTTTTTGACAAACGTGAAAGAATGAGAACTTTTATAATGATCTTCAGTTTATGAGAAAATCTTCCTTGTAGATTGCAATCCCATAATACGTAAAAAAGTGACCGGTTTAGAATTACCCCCAACCCCACCCCAAAGGAAGAAACAAAAATAACCAACAAACCAAAATCTTCAACTCCTAACAAATAAACAAACATCGGAACTTAGTAAGTTTGATCTTGCCATAAGGCGTATACATCAAGAAGGTGGCCAACTCTTATGGTAATAAATAACAACAATTTTGCTAATAACTGGACGTGCAAAAGGTACATAATTCACTATTATCAATACAAGCCCTCAATAAAATCCAACAATTTATGTTGCATTCACAAAGTAAAGAAGCATCTTTATAGCTTAAGATTCGCGTTATAATGATAGATAGCTAAAAGGGTTTTATTTATTCTTTTAATTTTGGGCTATTTCAATGACCCAAGCGGAATGAATGAATACATTTGTTTCAATTAATTGATTTTTATTGCTGACAGTACAATAAACAACAAATTATAAAAGCATGCAGGCGCACATCAGAGCAAATGATGAAAGCTGGTTAATTCACAAAGGGAAATGTCTACCTTATTAAGTGTAATAATATAAAGATAATATCAGATTTTTAATGCATGCTTAATCAAAACATTTACAAGATGTTTGAATATATGACGCTATTTCTATTAAAGACCGTTTCAGAAGTAAAGATGAGAGAGAGAGAGAGAGAGAGAGAGAGAGAGAGAGAGAGAGAGAGAGAGAGAGAGAGAGAGAGAGAGAGAGAGAGAGAGAGAGTTACCATAAAGGTATTATTGCTATTTTCAATCCCATCATTTCTATGTTGGTCGATTAGTCTGCTTGCCTGATCAACCAACACATTCTGAGATGGGTGCGTGGGTGGGCGCCCTTGGAACATTTTCATAGTTAATTAATGTTCAGTTTTTCAAACCACAACAAAACAACAAAAAAAAAATTAAAAAAGATTACTCTCTGTCTACCTCGTAATCCAGAAATTTACTGTATACCGTATTGTCAACCGGCAATTGCATGAGTAATTTAGATACATTTTAGTAGATCATTTTCATGTGCGTATTTTTTCAGGAAAATCGTTTCTATTGTTGATATTGGCCTACTTTTCGCATATCTCTGGACCGCTGATGAATATGTCCTCTTTTTGAAGGCGAACTTCATTTCTGGGCTGTTACTGCTTATTAATAGATCCTTGTTCGTGGGTTGTTTGTTGATCCACAGTAGTTGGGTATTTTCAGGTTTGTAAACGCAATAGGAGATGTGACTTTTTAATTTATTGCATCATTTAGCTCCTCTAACGGCAGTTCCATAGTCTTCTGCAAAAACTTAAAAGAAATTTTGTCCACTTTGGATTTAAGTCTGCATTTGATCAACTCTTTCGGCTTCATTCTGACGATAACTCCCTTGTACAGTGGTTAAAATGGTCTTGTACCTCTGTTTTAATACTTCGGAATTTCTTTTCAACTTTATGTTTTAATATGACACCAGCCGAATATGGTGATTTAGTAAAACAGTTGCTCTGTTAATGCCTGCAGCAGTGCTTCAGTTTGTGCATTGTGCAGATGGGCAAAGTGAACCCCCGGACATTTAAATAAAGCTATGTAAGAATGCGCTCCAGAAGGTATTGACCAGACTCGACTATTCTTTCTGCATTTTCAACCTTTCCTCAGGATAGAGGGCATCAATGTGAACTAGTATGATGTTAAAATTAATATTTTCTTGCAAACTCATTTTCTGTTTCATGTGAGGATCATTATCTGACATCAGTGTGTCCGGGATTCCTTGCCTATGCATACATATGTGACTTGAGCGTGGTAATCACTTCACGAACTATATGATTGTACAAACCGTCTACTTCAAAAAGCTTTGATCAGTAGTCGACAGTGATTTAGTAATGTTTTTGCTGAACTCAGAACGGCAACAGCGTATTTCTGTACTCTGTCTAGGTGATAAATGATTACTAACGAGTGGTTCTTTATGCTGCTCAACTGAGAAAGTGTTGCATATATGGCACTTAGTGACGAATATTCAGTTTGCTTGTTAACGATAGGTCAGTAAATGCAGTATATGTATGTCCTTCCTAAGGATCATTGTTTCCCAGAATCCTTCAATCATTGCGAGTCTCAACATATGTGGAATAAAGAACCTCTCCTCCTTGAATGTGATCAAAGTTTGTTGTGATAATTCGTCTCGGGATGAAAAAATAACACTATATTTGCTGAGTAAACGTTCTTTGAGTCCAACCATCCTTTCTTGTATCTGTTGATCAAATTCTGTTGTTCTCCATTTGTTTCAGTCTGTGTTTGAATTTCTGCTATTTGGTCCTCAGAGGTTAATTCTTTCGGTGTCTTTCTCTGCGCTAGTTCTTTCATTTAGATAATATTTTCTGGCACGTGTGTTTGATTCCTGTGCCTCAGATATATACTGTTTAGCGTACATGTACTTTTTCTAGCTGTATTGCGTATTCATGAGTTTGGAGAGTCAGCAACATTCCTTGTAGCATTTTCGCTGCACTTATCATAGTCTTCTTGCAAAAAAGATCCATGGTCTAGTTTTATTTTAACTTCGCTGCCATAAACGGAATTCAGAAAATTCAGCATTCCAAATGCATTTGGAGACAAGCTACTTGTAAATATGTGAATCGTTCACTTCCGTTGCTGTGAATGATCGGAATGCAAAGGACACCGTGTCATCATATTTTATCAGTAACGCTTGTAGTCTTGATTGTAAGTTTGCATCTTATCTGAGGTCAATAAAATTCAAGACTGGACTTTCTGTGAGAATTTTATTTTTTGTTCTCTTCCATGCATTTGATGGGAATGCAATCATGCCAAATGTACTCGCAAACTTTATGGATGAGTTTTTGTAGAGGGCTTGTTACTTCTGATTTTCTCAACACGATTTTCTGAAAATATTTGTCATTCCGAGCAAACGTTGCACACATTGCTTTTCTATTGCTGGTGTCGACGTCTGTTGACATGTCATGATTAAGACAACCTTATATGATTACATAGCTGATGCATTCAGTTTCATTCTAATTTATATTTAGTTATCGCGGTTTAGTTTCCCGTTTGCCTTTCAAGAAAACGTGTCATTTTCTTATACCGTCCTTATCTGCTTCTTCATCGTTTCATTTCACGCTTTCAAGACCTTTGAAAGATTGATCAGTATGTTTGGAAGTATTCAGGTGCTGAAGAAATCCAAAATGACACGCAGAACCACTTGTACCAAACACACAGTCTCAAACATTCGTTAAGTAACCCTGACTATTGTCATGTTATACCTGGCAAAGCCAATTTTAGCATTGCTGCGCTAATAGTTTTCCATCTACAAGATCCAGTAGAATGTAATAAATGGTGGGAAATTAATAGTGTTTCCTCTTCGTGCTAGTTTTATTTTTATATTGTTAAAAATTCTTTATAAAATTCTTTAGAAAAACAACCTGGAAGGGATCCAATCAATTGACGTATTCGCCTGTCTTATTATTCTCTGATACGTTAGTCATTCAGTTTCCTCTTTTAACTTTTGTTCAAAAGAAGTAAAATTTTCCTGACCGGCCATTTTGTTCATAAGTCTACTTCCAGGTAGAACCTTAACTCTCTCAAAATGTTTTTGGAGTTGTCTAGGATTTACTCCTAGATTTACTCCACTGCCATGTTTGGTCTTCTCTCTGTCTGTCTGTCTCTCTCTCTCTCTCTCTACTTTTATCTCTTGATATGCCTTTGCCTGGTAACTTGAGAATGTTTCCGTGTTTATGGTGTCTTAAATTGCATAGAATTTAATTCGTTAGTGCCGTCAGATGTATATTTATTTCATTGTTCTAAGAGCTTATTCTGTAGTTCACAACTCCTATATGTTTTGCCGTAAGCAGAGCATACTTTGTTCTTTCTTTAATCATTTTTCAAACATTAATTGCATATAAGCATTTATTCTTTGATATTTTATCTATATGGCCTTTGGGATTTTCTTTTCCGTCATTGGCTATTTTCTGTTTGTTGATAAATGTTCTTCTTGGGTCATCACCTTCATTATTTTTGTTGTATGGTCATTTCCTCTGCATATATGAACGCACATTTATTTTCACGTGAAGCGTGGACACTACCAGTAATTTCTGTAAAGAAGCATTGCTTCAAATTCTGATGACGCTTCTATAACGAATTAAGATGTCATATAAGTTGCCATGATTGAAGTTTGGCTTGGCTCGCGGAGATGTCTAGGTGTAGTGCAGCTATATAAGTGTTCCTAAATGACAATCCTTGCATTACAAAGGTACCTTGCATTAAAAAGGTACCTTTCATGTATTTAATTCGCGTCCCAAACACAAAAGCAATCGACATTTCAAAATATTTCCATTGATCTTCCTTTCCTCAGAGATATCAAACACAATACAATTGTAGCATTACATCCTACTGAAAGTGGATGTACAGAATTCGCTCACTTTCTCTCTTTTGCCTTAAGGCTGAACGCAACCTCATAAATTGTAATTCTGAAACATTTCTGATTCTTCGCAAGAATGCCTTTCATTTCTAGTTTTGCAGGCAATTGGAGCTTAGAGGCATCTGCATTATTTCTGTTACCTTCTTTAGCTACCAAACTATCACATTACAGAGTCTCGCATTGGTAGGAATGGATTTGCTCGCTTTAATCCAGTTAAGTCGGCATTAAAATTGCCCGTTGTCAATTATAAAATCAAATAGTAATCATATTCAGTTATTATGTATATTCCTGATCCAAGATCTGACACGATGTATACTTTTTTGTAGTGGGACCGGTAAGGTTCTGTGTGATTTCTGCCATCTCTATAAATACCAAACATCGAACAGACAAAACACTAGTTTATAACTATTCTTAGTTATAACAAATCTCACTAAGTCTTAGTCGAAGGCAATTAAAAGACAAAGGCTCACGAGACAAACAATACACAAAAACTAAAAAGAAGAATTTACAAAATTGTACTTGAATATCTAATGTAATTATTGTGTGAAAGTGTCAGATGCCGCGCCTTATTGGATTAAACTTAAATGCTGAATGGCCTAATAAATTCTTGGCAAACGCGAACGCTGTTATCTGCATCCAGTGCAACACCTTAATGGACTGTCTTTCGCTATACGATCTTACATATATATATATATATATATATATATATATATATATATATATATATATATATATATATATATATATATGCGCGTGAGAAAAAATTACAAAAGATAAAATCTTATGAATAACACAAAGTATACATGAAACTATAATATTCTATACACGTGAAAACGCATCTGCTCTAAAACTGTCTGTTCCCTGCACTTGCCGAATATCAATACTGTATTTCTGCAACATAAAACTGTACCTTAATAATATCTGGTTTTTGTTATACAGTAAAGGTAAGGGATATATGATTGGTATATGCAATAAAAGGAGAAGGAGCGGATTATACTAATTAGAGACGGAACTGAACTAAGATACATAAAGCCAACCATTCTTTCTAGATTGTGTAATGAATTCTCTGGTGCTCATTTGATATCTTTTCAAATAGCACTCATTGTGGTCTACACTATTTCTTGTCTCCTTGAATAAATACTCCACCAACTACAACATCACTTGTGTCAAAAGACATTTTAAATGATTGATTAAAATTTGGAGTTGAAAGAACTGGTGCACTCTTACGTATAGTCTTATAACATATTAAAATCCTCTTGACATTTTTCAGACCAAAGAAACTTGGCTTTCTTGCTTAACGTATTTGCCATGGGTTCAGCAATTAAGGAAAACCTGGAGCAACATTTCGATAGTGCACAGCTTGCAATGAACCATTCACTGTTAAACACTTTATGTTGGAGTGTTTCGACCTCAAACCTACACGTAATCAATATTACAATGTGCAAGACATGAGGGATCTCTTTGATACAGTTAGCATTTCTTATCTTATACACTTTTTAAGGAAGTAAACATTTATCCTAAGTTATAACTTTTATGTCATCATCTTAAAATTTTTTATGTACTCTGTGTGTGTATATATATATATATATATATATATATATATATATAAAGAATACAAATCATACGGCGAATAACAACCCTCTCAAGCGTACTGGATCCACCAAGGGATCACGTTTGTCAGGGATTAATTAAAATAGATGCAATAAACTGACGACGAACAGTACGAAACTAGTAACTAACTAGCCTTGTTAGTTACTAGTTTTGTACTTTTCGTCGTCAGTTTATTGCATCTATATATATATATATATATATATATATATATATATATATATATATATATATATATATATATATATATATATATATATATATATATATATATATATATATGTGTTTGTGTGTGTGTACGGTCGCTAGATTTTAATTATCTTTCATATGTTTCCGTTGTCATACATTATTTGCAATCCCCGTTGATTGGGAAACTTTATTTTTTTATTACCGTTATCATTTTTATCGTTTTACCTTTAACTATTTGGTTTCGTATCGCTGGACTATACAGAACCTTTTTACCATTTGTACATACTGAAAGATGTAACCTTTTGTATGGCGCAAAATGGCCTCTTTTTGCTGGTGCGCCGTAAAAACTCGACCAATCAACCAATCGATAGTATCTAGCCATACCCCGAAGCGACATCAGTTGAATTTTACTGATAGACAAATGGAATTCACAGATAGCCTTGATATTAGTATCTATAGGTTTAACTTGTCAATATCCGATATGTCTTAGCAATGTAATACAAGTACGGTGAAACTCACTTCTGGATAAATTAATTGTCACATTTGCATAACTGAGTCTATTAACAAATTTCCGAATCTTCTCCAAGTGATATTTCCGGGTGTCATTTAAGATGATGACCTCATCATAATTATATTGAATAATGGGATAACGTTCCTTAAACGTTGAAAAGTACAAAGCGATCTTTTGTTTTTATCCCGAACGGCATATCTTTATATTGATGAAGTTAATCTGGAGTTACGAATGCCGAAATTTCCTTTGACATGTCTTCCATGGAAATAGCCAGAATAATTTCAAAATGTTAAACTTTTATTTTGCATTTCCAATTTAAATTTTAATGTCATGGTAGAATTTATTTGATCGTGATGGAACATCTGGAGATAAGTAATCCTATTTGAATAATAGCTATTTTAGTTCATCCGTATTTTTTTGTGGCTGCAATTGTGAAATTGTCTGGTCCAGAATATTCATATTTTTTTAATTCCGAAGATTTGTTGCATCCAATTCACTACAGTACGATTGCATTCCATTGCTTAAGTCACGCTGTGCGGGGCAGGTACAACTGAATGGACCCCATGATTAATCTGGCTATCTCTATCAACATACCGGTAAACCTTTAATATATTTGCACAGCAAAGTTGCTTTTGTTTTCACCTGACATATTCATGATATAATTCAGATCACTTACTTTTTAAATTGTGTAATTACCAAAGCATTTACCCTAAAGAGGATTTATGAAGTAATGCCAGTACTTCTTCACCAGGCTGAAAACTCCTTCTCTTTGTATATTTGTCATATCTTGATTTTTGTGATGATTAGTTATTAAAAAGTCACTAACTTTGATAGCTTAGCTTTGATTGTAGACGCATAGTCAGGAAGATCGATTTGATTTGCAAAAATGTCACTTTTAACCATATGTCCACCAGTGCAAAAGGACTTGAGCCTAATGATAATGAATTGATTACATACAACGAAACAGCAGTAAATGAAGACCTTCGTTCCATTTCTTTCCAGTATCAAAACAATGACCGAGTCATATTCTTCAAAGTTTGATGAAAATAAAAACGTCCAATGACACTCAGGGTGATAAGCAGAAGACTTGAATTGCTGTATGTTTGAATAATGCATAACGTGCTTGAAAATTCCAGACGCAAAATCTGACCCTTTGACCAGATTGGACAGATTTTTGGATGGCCAAAATGAGCAAACAACTTATGAACGCTTGTGCTTTTGTTTTAGTTTCAATATTTCTCAAAGGAATTTACATCTGAGAATCTTATGAACGTACACACGCGTCACCATCATGTACCTCACGTGATCTCCATATTGTGATAATAACCCCCTTTATAACAAAGTAACAAACAGGTCCTTTGTGGTCTTGGTTTCGCTAATAGCACTCTGGAGGTTCCGAATTTGTTTCCTGTTCGACGACAAAATATTGTCGTCTGTCACCCTGATTAGAATTAAGAGAATGAATAGTCTAGTAATAACTGAATACCCTTGATTATTAAAAAACTAACTGTTCCGACTGTCACCTGTCTCAAGCGTAAGGGTAAGTCTGATGACAAATTTACACAATCGAAAGGAACATAACTAAAGCAACACTTTACTCAAAGATTAAAAACACTTGCATTACAAGAAGATTCCTCAGAAAATGGCAAAGTTCCTGATAATAAAAGACTCCTGTGTCTTTTAAAATATTAATAGGGATAGGATTGTCGTAATCACCAATGAGTGATATTTCATAATCATCAATAATAAAATCAGACTAGGGTTTGTTTGACCCAACAAATATATTGCTTTCTATAGAAAGCCGTGACATTGACTTCTTGGAAAAAAGAACATTTTTAATTAGTTTAATTAGGTCTGTCTTGATTCTGTTGCTTAATTTTCAACTTGTAGCAATCATAAATAACGCATCTTTTCTTCTTGTATTAGGTGAATAAGGGAAGCGATAAGAATCAATCTTATCAAAAATTTGATTCCTAAACGTTGTGCAAGTTTGAGATTTGATAGTGCTCATATTAGGTTGAAATAGATTTTGACCAGATTTCTGAACTCAATTTCATTCTTGTATTTTAATTTTAATTCCATAGCTTGCACGTTAGAGCTGGATGAAAGCATACTAATTTTACCCAAAAAACATCTATCACTCTCAAAAAATCATTTCTTCCAAAATACTGGACCAAAATATTCTCTGGCAAGCTGGAGCAATTCAACATTTTTCATCATTTTTCAAGTAGTCTAACCTTTACTGCGTAGGCTTTTAAATACAGTTTACCATGATGACATTTGAAAACCTTATTTGTTTCATTAAAAGTTTATAAAATGTTAAATACTACCTGGGACTTAGAAAGTTCGAAATCAGCGGATTTAAATTTCAATAGCAACCTTTTTTGAAATATTTTAGAGAAATGAGTATCTCAAAGACGAGGTTCTCAATTATGTATTACAAATTAATGGTAGTAAAATAAGCAATTGAAAAGAGTAAGAAAGAACAAACATCCCTGACATAGCTGAAGATAATAATCCCAATAATAGTCCTATATTTTTTACAAATATGTCACTGATCCTGGTCAAATTCAGTTCTTAGATACAATGTTTCATTACCGATAGCATATAGTGAAATAACATTTTAAAATAACTAACAAACAATGCGAATAAAACATACATACATACATACATACATACATACATACATACATACATACATACATACATACATACATACATACATACATACATACATACATACATACATACATACATACATACATACATACATACATACATACATACATACATATATATATATATATATATATATATATATATATATATATATATATATATATATATATATATATATATATATATATATAAATAACGTATCAATTACATATTCTTATATTATGACAGCATCCATTCATGACTATACATAATGTATTTCTGTTGACCATGACAATTTAAAAGTTGATTTGCCAATCATAGACAAATTAACAAAAATGGTGTTGGTATATTTATATAGTGCCATGTTTGTGCCATTGGATCAATGACTTGATAAAATATTTTAAATCAGAATGATGATGATTACAAACTAGGTAATTAAAAGTTGGAAGCTGCTGATTAGATGCTAAGTAATTAAAAACTGGTTAGGTAATTAGAAACCAGAAGCTGCTGATTGCAAACTGGGTAATTAAAAATTGGAAGAACAAAACAAGGGATCTTGAGAAAGTATTAGTGAATATTTTTTGAACAGTCTTAAGAATTGATGTCCAGCTGTAGATTTATAGATCAAAATATAATGCGTAAAGATTCGGTAATAGTTATTCCGTCTGAACTGTTTCTATCTCAACAACGTAATTTCAGATTCTGTATCATCATATTTTCAACGAACTCAGCGATGAATCGGATGTTGCTGAGCTCAATAAAGCCACATAAAGCCAAGCAAATGGAAACTGACATAAAAATTTGCACGCATACCACAAGAAGGTATGAAAATGTGGATAGAATAATTATATTTCAATACCTCCACGAGTTCCATTGTCTATATACAATTCAGAATAATGGGTTAAAGGCAGGTATGTGTTTTTGACCCTACCCTATTCGGGATGGCCTTTTGTCTCCTGTTAAAGCATGCCGTCTGTTCACCAACCAAAGGAATCTACCTTCATATAAAGTCAGACGGAAAACTATACAACCTTCCAAGACTCAGAGCCGAAACCAAGATACGCACAATTCTCCTTCTTTACTTACACTTTGCTTACGATGCAACAGCGACAGGCTATGCCAAAGCTCATCTTTAAAACCTCAGTTACCGTTTTCCCAAGCTTGTTCGGACTTTTGTCTTACTATCTATAACTGTGAACTCTATTTTCTCATAACGTTCACAAAAGTTTGAGTGTTTCTTAATGAAGAACTCAGTTAACGGATTGGAAAGGCAGCCACAACGATGTACAGTCTTAATAAGAGGGCATATAAAAACAACAAACTGACTGAATACACCAAACTACATCTGTTCAAGGCCTATGTTATAAGCAAGCTAATCTACTGTAGAGAATAATGACCACTAAACATGACTAAACAACTTTCACATGTGATGTCTCTCACGTAGCCTCAATACCTCTTAGAATTATAGATTTCCAAACAAGATGTTCTAGTGAAGACACAATTCTAGCATGGTCTTTGAACATGGTTACCAAATTGATGATGTAAACATACCTAATTATATCGAATACGGCCAACTGACTTCTGATAAAAGGCCGCCAGGTCGCCCACAGTGGTGGTTTATGGATATGTACAAGAGAGCCTTCAAGAAATTAGACATCAGTGTAGACACCTGAGAAGCACTTTCTCAGGATATTAGCAGCTGAGCTCTACCAGAGACATCGAAGATGCGTGAGAAAACATGCGCAAAGAGCAGAGCTGCAAATAGACAACAAAAAAGACAATATACAATAGCATGTGACAACCTAGGAGACCACGTTCACCTGCAGCAGTGATTGTAAGTTCCAAGTAGGTCTTTTCAGCTACAACAAACGCTGTTCTTCAACTAGTTCTTCAGGTCGCAAATCTTACGGACAGATTGCACACTCAAGATTTCTTTAGTTGCTGTGTGTTTGCATGCGATAGATCAACTAGACATCAACATACAAATGAGTCGATGACACTTCTTTCTTCATTTTAAGGTGCTTATTCAAAATATTAAAGTTATATATATATATATATATATATATATATATATATATATATATATATATATATATATATATATGCTGCTCTGTATGACTATATAAGACCCATGAATCTCAAAAACTCTTATATTTTTCTTTAGTTGCACACAGATGCTATAGATCAATTTTATGAGAGCTTACAAGTTCAGTTTTTCTGGTGCTATTCTGCTTCCAAAGTTTGGGTGGAGATTTTGGACAAAATTTAAATATTTCTAAATATACCAGCATGAATCGTATTTCTTCGTGTCTGGACATTAAGTTTGTCACATTTGTCACCACACGAGATTCCACTTAGGATCATGTCTTGCACGATGCATTACTCTGGAGTGAATCACACTGGAATAAATGCAAACAAATTCAATTATCCTTCAGCTTTGAATAGTAACGTTTATCATCTCTTAAGAAAATTATTATATAGTTGCAAGGAATAAAAATTCTGACCGTTATATTCACAGGCGACGGGGCTGTCCAGAAATGTGCAGGGTGTACGTTTGTTTCATGGAATGCATAGTGTCTGGCACAGCACATGCCATTTAATCGTCTATCATTAAGAGTTCTCTAAACGCCAACTGATTCCTTGCCCTACATTTGCCATAAATTGCTACGACACATGGTCTTAAAATGTGTAACGAAGTGAAACCATAAGTACAATTCAATAAAACAATTTATTTCCCGAGGATACAAAGTAGAAATTCACATGACACAGTATTTTGAATTAAATTCCAGATTATCCAACATATCCAACAGTACGGAATCTTCCGAATGAATTCCAATTGCATCGAATGTCCTGATAAACAAATAGTCTTGAGGGACCTGATGATGCAATCTAGAATGTTCTTGAATGTATTCACAAAAGTCCCAAAATAAAAAAAAAAATAAAAAGTCCCAGTCATTGAACACGAAACAATTTCTCGTCAATAATTTAAATAAATAATTATTTTGCAATTATATCTTAACACAACTATAAAGGCTGATAACAATGGATTCCATAAACTGATCTTAAGATAGGAATGTATTTTGTTTTACCGAGACGCATAAACATACAGATTTCACTTGACATAAGATGCAAAAGAATATTCTGCAAAACTAATCATTTCCATTGAATATTTCACTAACTCAAGAATAACGTTAGGTTTTGAAATAAAATCTAATTAACATCTTGTTTACAATTTGCAATCACAAAAAAAGTCAGGTATGCAAAACCTCCATCGACAACCCTCCAGCACGGACAAAAGTGAAGAACACAATATAGATTGACATAACAAATGTAACTATGGTCCAACACGCTATTGTGCAAGATACTGTCATCGTCATTCTCCTTTGGATATATGATACAATTCTATATCAGTCCATTTTTCTGTAACGTGTTAACTTTATTAATCCGTTGCTATCCACTGAATAAATTTTGATCATATAAATTTGTTGTATTAGACCACTACTCGCAACGGCATTTAAACCAGTTCTGATCCAAGAAAGCTCTTCTCCATACTAAATGTAAGCTACGTCCACTTGTAGTTATACCGTATAGCGTTTGTACCCAGTTCTCAATATATAGCTTTTACAATATATGAAGAAACATACTGATAGAATACATCATATGCTACGGTGTAGGTTATGAAAATTCCACCCAAAGTCGGAAAGTTTGCGCGAGAAACGTGGCCGTGCCGAGTGATTGACGCAAAATTTTGATCCAGAGGGTGGAGTTTAATAATGAATTATTTTGTCACATTTCTGAAAGAGTAATGGTACTGAAGTCAGTATGGCGTATTGCGAATGCTATTGTAAACTTCAAACTGCAGAATATCCATTGAAACTTTCCTTACACAAAGACAGTGCCTATAATGTAGTTCGGTCAATACTGAAACATTCAACATAACATGTAGTAACGTTTAAACATTTTAGCTTTAAAACAGTTCTTATTGAAACTGCGTCTGAATCGTTTACTGCAAACAACTGCACAATGATACTAATATGAACGGATTAAGTTGGACAGACAAAAAAATTAGATTGTCCTCGATTCACCTTTGATCTAGAATTGATTTACTCTTCAAAACTTATAATGCGAATATAAGATTTTGTTTAAAACCAAAGACATTTACATCAACGGCATTGAACACGAAATGGATCAAAGGACCATACGTGTAGCTATGTCGATTAATGCGAAACGGACTATTTATGGAACTCCTAACTTCAACGAGGACAAGGATCACGTGTGGGACAGGGTAGAACTATCCTACACCGATTTTCCACACTTGAAAACACAATCATACCTATATAATAATGTGACTCACGTGTTATTATACGTTTTCCATTGTAGAACAAAGATGGAAAACATCTGTACATTTAATTATGTTAATAATGAATTTCATGACACGGTCTTCTGTGATCATATTGCGTACAAGGTGGTATAAACTCTGATTTTTGTCGCCACTTTAGAATATACAATAAAGAAGACATACCTTAATTTCAGCACATTTGTTCATGTTTGGGAAATCAAAACAGCGTTTTGATCTGATACAATTAGCTATGGATGGTTATGAACAGTTTCGCTTCCAGGCCCCAGACTAATTTCTTAACTTACGGAAATGGTGTGACATTTTTGAGCTGTTAATGTGTAATAACTAAAGAGATGGATATATTTGTGAATTTTGTCTTTCCGGCTTATGTTGTTCTTGAAATTGATGTGAGGCATATATGCACCATGTAGTCACTGCACAATACGTAACCACCGAAATACCAATAGATGACTGGGAAGTAGAGCTAGCCACTTATAACAGTAGACATGTTGGTTCATTGCAAGCGGAATATCTCTAAAACTGCCTGGATGACAACTATTTTGAATCGTATTAAATACACAATGTTTTTCAAAATTGTTAGGCAGAGAAAGGGTTTGTGTTTGCAATGTGAGCATCACGTGTTCTAAAAATGGCCTTCAGATATGAAAAATGCATGAATAAATTTGGGGTAGTTTGAACAACTTTTTATTCAATGAATTCCCACACATTTATCAGGTCAAGTAAATAATATTATTTTGTTTTGCATTATTATACCTATCTAAAATTATGGATCTTTTTGACCTCACTCATGTATTTTTTATGATTTTATATATTAGGCAGGTGTATGCAACATTAAAGTTGTGCTTAGAAACTACCTCTTGCTTTCCTAGGTAAATATTATGCAGTGATTTCAAGATAAAAAGTGGTTGCTGCAATTATTTTTAAAATTGCTCTTCCCTATATTATTTATGGAAAGAAATCAATTCTACATCAAAGTTAAATCAAGGCATCTCTGTTATTATCTTGTATTACAGTGGACATTGTTTTCTTACTTGTCTACATTATATCAATGGGTAAGCTGTGCTCGATTCACAGTTCCCTCGCTACGTAATGTCATTACATCGGCTATCTCGACCACTGTCTTTGATCGATGAATTGTTTATACATGATTCAGTTGAAGTGAGATTTAGACATGAGAGTGAAGCTAACTCTCCACTCTCCATCTTTAGGTTGGGAAATGTTCAGTTTGTGATTTCTTGTTTTACAGTTGCATTGTACAATACACAATAGCGAGTTTGATCCTTCTTTGTCTTTCAACAATGTTAGAAATATAATCATTGATTATACATTGATTATACATTGATGTTGGATAGGGTATGATCAGAATTTTGCAAACCTTAGATCCCGATACAGATTGTAGAAATCTTGATGGGTTCTAGTACTATATAAACTTATTTTCTAGGCGGGTTACACCAAAAGTGTGACCTAGCACTGTGACGTCTATGCATACGCACGCAGTAGGTGGTTGACTGAGACAATAGCGTACATCCTAGAAACGAAATCATGAAATGAAAAGCGCTTGCTATTAAAGGAGATAAATACATGTTCTCGATATTGCAATTTTCGGCATTATCACATCGGGCACGATCCACTCGGGCATTCTTTTAAATTGCAACTTTTTAAATACTTGTTTGTTAATAAAAACAGATGCCTCTGTTGATATCGTTTGTGTTTCTTCTTAAATACATTTTGCAAAGAAACACTCCAAACATTAGTGAGTATACTCGTACTATTTGGTGGAAGCATTTCTACTTCTAATCAAATATCTGTAACAAGTAAGTTGTTTCATTATTAAATAAAATAAATCGCTTTCGTAGCAAAGTAGTGCTGCTAGTCTAAACTACCAACAGTGTACTCCAACTCCATTCAAATATAATTTTCTTCTTTGTATTATTTAAGCTATTTGTTATAAGTGGCTAATATCACATTCAAAAGCTAAAGATTGATTTCCAAGTTTATTTTCAATGTTTTAATTGTCGTTGATGTCACATCGGTATGTCTATGGTGGAACTTCATATAGAGTGTTAACTAAATATCGAAACATCACTTAGTGTTGGAAATTAATTCTTTCGAAGCTTGTACACCTAACAAGGACTACAAAGCAGTCAGTTATTAGATGTGAATGCCGATTAACTAACGAATTCTTGCAGTTATTGCAAGTTTCGTGCAATAGTTGCTGTAAATCCAACTAAACAAATATAGTTAATCTGTCTAACAATGGCCAAATCCCACAAGAGACTTGATTAATGAGGTTCATATATAAAATGATTTCTTTATAAAAAAGGCTTGAATATATTTCCTTCAAAACTTTTTTGTTTATGTATGGGAGTGTGCGCTTAGAAATTCTAGTTTTCAAATAAAGCAAGGCATGAATTTGCAACCCAGAAAACTTTACACGAATAAAACACATTAGAATAATATAGGTCAGTCTGACTGAAACAAGAAATATGATCGAACTGGCATCAAGATATAATCGTTGCGTGAACTATGATTGGGATACATGCTTAATTTAGACTTAGAAAATGTTGATAATGCAGCGAATTCTACCACTTCCAAGGTCATGCATCAAACGTAACACTAAATCAATGGCTGCATTATGTTTTTTTAAAAAAGAAATCACTGATTGTGCGATGAAGATAATAGCTCACAAATTTACTAGTTCGTCTATATAGTAAAACCCAGGAAAAACATCACAAGATATAAGACTACAAAAACTCTTTCTGTCAAGATATTTAATCCTTGTCAAATGTTAGCATCTTGAATGCTTTCATAGAATATGGTAATCACTGTTTAATATATCTCTTTGTGTGGGCATTATGGCTTGATTTATACAATATGTCATATTTTCTGATCTATATCAAGTAGCACGGCCGCAAAAGTGTGCAACACTGCTAAATTTATTAATTGTAAATTCTTTAAAATGTAAAGTGTATTTGATCCTGCATTTAATCATGGATTTTCTTATAAATTGGCTAATAAAGGAATATTATTTAAGCAGTCAATATTTTCGATCCGTTGATATAATTTTAAAGCTGATATCGACTGGCGTATAAATCTAATTAACCAGACGAGGGGTGGGCGTGGACGCAGTGGGAGTAGTGGTGGGAGATGACGGGAGAACAATCTCCATAATCTTAATTCCACTGTCCGTGAAGGCAAAATAAACTCGCAGTATGTTATGGCGTGTCTCGTTCATAGTCAGACAACAATGTCATTTTAAATTTTCAAAACCCGCTGGGCCAGTTTCAATTAAACTTGTTAGGAGTGCTTTTCAGGGCATGTTCTACCAAAAACATATTCCATGTGGCTCCGGTAGCAACAGTATGACCTCCACAGCAACCGTATGAAAACATTATGAGCTTCTCCAGAACGGATTGGTCATTTTGATTAAACTAGAAAGAATTAAACCCAATTAACTGGTTTTAGGAGTGGTGGAATGTAGAATGAGATTGAAAAATTCAATTTTAGAAGTTACTTAATTGATATATAATGTATAGTACTATATAATTATATTGGTTTCCTTTTAATCCCAAATACACACACACACACACACACACACACACACACACATAACAGCTGCAAACACGTTGTCTGTTTTTCACACAAGCATATAGAAATTAAATAATATCATTGTGATTGTAAATTAATTTTGAAAATAAATACAGAAAAAACTCTCATATTTAACTATTTCAACCCTCTAATTGATATTGAGAAGAGTATTGAAGCAAGTCGTGATGAGATGCAAGATCAATTGCATTTTTACCATCTGGTGGATGAACAAGATTAATACCAATTAGCACCTTAATTACTAATGAACAAACCTCGACTTGACACTGATTTGCCACTCCCAAGAAACCAAACTTTTCAAATCGTTGGGTTTATATCTAAGTGGTTCACTAATCAGTGATACTGACTGATTGGTGTGTATTTATGGGAATTTTGCATCACTAGGACAGATAGAACCTACGTCAGGTCGTGATTTGCTCCTGTCTTTATGAGATCTTTCCTTTATAGCATTATTAAGGTACAGATAATTACGCCATAACAAGATGCAAGTACAGAAATTAAATAAGATTTCGCCAAATCATTTGATGTATTTTTATCGAACGCTCTTTAATAAGCACTGTTTTTAATCAGTTCTATAAATATCTTGATAATGTAGTGTATATATATATATATATATATATATATATATATATATATATATATATATATATATATATATATATATATATATATATATATATATATATATATATATATATGAGATTACTTACTGAGCATTATATGCTCTCTGTTTGAAGCTTATGCTTTAAAAATGTTATTTAACATGAAGATAGATCAGCAAATACAAACACACACACAGACACACACACATTTATATTTATATATATATATATATATATATATATATATATATATATATATATATATATATATACGACTCTCCAATCCCTATACCAGAGAGTATCACAAAAATATAGTCTCAATGTGGTCAACTTTAATTTTAGTATGTAGCAAAAACCACAAAATAAATCCAAGCTGCTTGTCATCTTAAATCATTATACAAAGCTATAAGTAGTCACTTGATCTTATGGATCAGCAAACTTTAGTACATTTCTGGCAAAACCCCTGTTTTACATATAGTATACGCAGTAAGTATCTTTCTCAAGAACTAAACGCGGAAATAATCGACACAAAAAAGAAAAAATATCTTCCGCAGATAAACGTTGGACACCTGAAATCAATATTTAGGATTCCATTACTAACAAATCAGAAAATAACGGTTAAGCATTCAAGAGTGGATATTGTTTTATGAAACAGAATGCTGTGATTTTGTTAAAGATATGGAAATTTGGATATTTATTGAAAGATCACCAATTTTCTATAAGAAATGTGTATCTAAAACATTTCAAATATGGCTCCGGTGTAAATAAAGTCTATTAAAAATATAATTATCACAAATCATTAAACCTTGTGATTCGTCGATAAGTCTTTATACCAGAAAATACAGTGTAGCGTACAATCTAAGTGCGTATGTGTATTATGGGTATTATGTGTGTATGATGTGTATTATGCAAATCTCAGTGATCTCCAAATAGCTTTTACGAGAAAAGATTTGTATTCACTGTATTCATTATATCCTCTTACAGTATCAGTAGAACATCGGACTGGTAATCCAGCGGTTGCAAGTTCGATATCCGCCAAGGCCAGCCTGGGTAAGCTGCCTCGGCTTGTCCTTAGAAAAGCCTTGTATTCAGCATGATATAGTTAATATGTTTAAAATGCCTTCAAAAAGAAACAAAAAGGAAACAACAACAATAATAGTCAATCATTATATTAGTATTTTTAGATGTCACGACCTATTAGGAGATTCTCCTACATATAAAATCGCGAAATTATGTAACAATATACACTGCTGACAAAGTTCAAACCTTTACTGATGCAAGAAGAGGGAGTTTCAGCCTTAGGAGTCATGTCGTTTTGTAAACATTTAAACTTGTTTGTCCTAATTATCAATTAGCAAAGACATGATTCATTGACAAATTAACAACAAAACTTATTTGTATGCAGATAGTAAAATATGGTTTCAAATGCGAAATTCAACTTTATGCTTGATCACAGATGATATTGCAAAGACTGCACACGTCAAACCAGCTGGCGCCAGTGTGATCTTGTACGATTACGGAAATGTGGGCATTTGGTCCACTCTTAAGGGACAGACTATTCGACGATGCCTTGAGACCTCTGTAAATGTATATTAGACATGACAAATCTTATAACCGGACAAAAAATGCAAATGGATTCTGTAAAATTTAATCGAACATTGCATTAGTAATGATGTCGTAAATTGCTCTCCAGAAATTTGCAACATTTTCTTCAGCTGTCACAGAAGAGAATGTTTAATGTGTATCAACAAGTCAATGGGGGAAGTGTCTACTTTTTAAATGTTAGATACGCTTACATTAGACTGTATTGCATATTTTCCCATTCATGGAAATGCCATTTAATGGGAAAAATAAGAATATGACTGAATTCGTTATCTTTAGAGCTTTCCTTTCAAATTAGATCGTAAACCAGTACCACAAACATTCAGGAAATTCTTTCTTTCCGAAAAAAAAAACTAAAGAAGCTCACAGGAAGTCGTAATGGTAGAAGGATGTAAAAACTGACATTATATAAATTTACTTATATTTCTGTAACTGATTAAAAAAAAAATACAAAAATAAATTGTAGAAAGAAATATGGATAAATTACACGGCAAAGTTTTGTTGAGTCCGTCGTCATGGAATCTGCATGTCTTACTTAAGAGGGTTGTCGTCATTTTCTTTCATATGGATGCAGAACTCGGTCAAAAGTTCAAACCTTCTATCATATGTAGATACATTGTATTAAAATGCATGCACGTATTTTTGACAACTCATTTGGACAACTCGATGAAACATATATGTGTCTCTGTGAATAATTCAAACTTGGATTTCCTTTTCATGTTTAACCTTAGGAAACATCTAATTAAACGTCGATCCCCTCTTCCCACATGGTATTAAGGCGAGTTGCTTTAAAAGACCTATATCTACTCTAATTATGTATCTTATAATGCTATTTAGTTTGCAAATCTCTTGCGGCTGTCTTTAAATTATGTGTGCGCCATAATATATATATATATATATATATATATATATATATATATATATATATATATATATATATATATATATATATATTGATGTGTAACTTTTGCGCTTTTTATGGATTGGTGTTTGTTGCCTAGTTAGGATTATTGCACAGGAGAGCATATAAAAATAGTAAGATGTCCTTGGTTTAATTGTCCATAAATTAATATTTCTATGCGCATTTCAAAAGAATCAAAATTGGCACAGATTGAAAATCACAAGCTGCTGTTATTATTAAATGCGCAATAAACGTAGATGTTTGTGAGTAATTCTTTCCAGTTTGATGGTATTGCATAGAGAATTCACGTTTACAGAAACAGAATTCTTGTGCATCCGAATTGCGACAGATCGCTTTTCCAATTTTGTACTTTTGGTTCACTTTTCATTTTCTGATACTTGATGATACAATGGTTTCTAAAACTGTATACAAACTGTACCTTTCATCTGGTACGAACCAAACTGCAATTATGTCATTTACTTCAATCTCTCCAAGAGTTCATAGCTTACGACACACATTGGTAAAATCTGACGTAATATTAATGACATCATAATGTAATGATCACCTTGTTTCGAGTTGCGCAGTATGCATTCATTGTACAAAAGCGGTCAATTTTATTTTAAATAATCCAGTTGTCTTATCATCAAGCAATTATATGGATTTAAGGTCGCTTTTAATTAAGATGGTTTCAAACATATGTCAAGACCGTTTTCCAAGGACCAGAAAGGACGGCTTCTAAATACTAATTTGCAAATGATAATTTGTTTCATTGAAATTGTCTTTAAAATAACAAACCATGAACAACCATGACATTCAGTCTATTATCGATAGTAAAAAAAGTTCACAGCAAGAATAAGAAAGTTCCAACAGAATTTTAAGCAATAAATTAAAAACACTTTATAGAAATTATATCGATATTATTTGTTATTTATTATCCATTTTTGCTTTTTTGTCGTCCTATAATCTTATGTATTGCACAGATAAGGAGAATGTTAGCTTGAATATGAATATTTAAAGACCCTTGCAATTTTAAATGTACAACATTGAGCTTTGCCAAATACGCAGTTCCTTGCAATTTTCACACTGAAGGAATGTACAAAACTGAGGTCTGCCAAATGCACAGGTTAAATGTCGTCCTTAATCGAACGGCTCTTGCTTTGAACGATTATATATATATATATATATATATATATATATATATATATATATATATATATATATATATATATACATAGATAGATAGATAGATAGATAGATAGATAGATAGATAGATAGATAGATAGATAGATAGATAGATAGATAGATAGATAGATAGATAGATAGATAGATAGATAGAGAGATAGATAGATAGAAAGAGAGAGATAGATAGATAGATAGATAGATAGATAGATAGATAGATAGATAGATAGATAGATAGATAGATAGATAGATAGATAGATAGATAGATAGATAGATAGATAGATAGATAGATAGATACGCAATAAATCTATAACCTGTACTTATTTTACTAAACATTAATTAAATGAATTGTCTTTTTTCCACTTGACTTTTAACATAAGACTACTTTATTTCAAATGAACCTTTCTTTTATACCGACATTCAGTATGTTTTTTTAAAAAAATATGAAAATATATTTGGCTTATTTAAAAGAAAATATTTTATTTTATAGCTGAAGATTGTGCCACTGACCATCGTTTAAAACCAGTAAAATCAACGTAAAATAGACCTATTAAAACTGAGCATTAAAATGAGGTCAAGCATGGTATTCAAGTAGTACAGTCTAAAAGATATTTAATGCACACACACACACACACATTGTTTCCTATGAATGCATCTCAATGCTATGTTCCACTTTGTATGTTTTTCTGTCTTCTCTTGAATTTTGGAGCGAAAGTCACCAGAAGTTGAGTTTAAATTTACCTATGCACTGAAAAAGTCCGTTTTTCCTCTCTTTCTTTTTGATTTCGTATCCCTTCCGCTAGTTGCATGTATTTTTAAGGTTTTTTAGTCTTTCAGTCTACTAGTTGCACGTGAACAGTCGGGTTCTGTTTGTAGCCTCTTTTAGATTGGTTCAGATTCTTATAACTTAAAATACTGAGAACAATATTTTAAACTTTGGCATATATCCTTCTTCAATTTTGTGTTGCTTGGATCTATACTAAAACTTCGATATAATTGCGTAATATCAGGTTGACCAACAGCTTAAGTTGTGCTTAGGACGCATTTTCAGCAACTGATGATCGCTCGCATTAAAACTTCGATAAACGATATGACAAAGGTAGAATGAGCCACCGTTTTTTTTAAAAAAAACTATCGTTTCTATGCCTACATAATGTTGCAACTTTTTATGTTTCTCTGATTGCTGTAAACTGTCCAGTCAGAAATGAGCCGGTCAAAATGTTTCCTAAATGAAGTCTTTGTATACTCTATAGTATGCAACAAGAAAGCAGACAAATCTTGAAAAAATATGACAACATATCCCCCCCAAAAAAATTAAACGTCATTTTCTGCTCTATTTATAGTGTTCCATTTTAACTTGAATGAACTGCCGAAGAAAAATTTAAATAACTCACATTGTATAATAGGCGGAATTTTTTAGTATAGTGGGTGGATAAATTGCCATCAACCAAGTCTATCCATTTTAGTAATAATTGGAGATTTGAGTCATCTTCATTATTTTCTATAAATACACAAAAGGTTTTAACGATATCAAATTTAGACCTGCTATTTATATGGTTGGTAAATATATGTCTTCTGTCCAAATAAACCCTGATGAAATAGCTGCATTTTAAAGAGACAATAGATATGCACATGATATGCTGTAGGTGTACTGTGTTGTGTGTTTAGAACTGATTAACTTTTCACTGCCCGGTGAACATCTAAATAATTTTTGTTTTTAGATAATCGTACACTAGTGGTACGCGAGCTTTGCTTCGCGAGCACCATGCTGCGAGTGCTATAGACCTTGAGAGGAGCTTTGACCGTCGCATACAGTTCCAGCACTTCTGGATCTAGGCTGGTCGTCTGCTCTGTTGGCTAGAATTAATAAGTGCAAACAGCGTAGACCCATACAAGATGCATTATAAGGATCGCATCGACCCCAAGTATAGAGAGGAACATTTGTTTTTCTCCGTTCTAGATCAGGTCTATTCAGGTTGGGCTAGCCCACCTGTTATCTGTTGACTTCCTAGTGGGAGATAGGGTGGGTGGCTTACGACCTGATATAAGCGCGACCAGAATCTCCGCGTCAGTCTAACCCTAAACCTGTCAGATATCTGTCCATAGAAAAAGGTGGAAAAGGTGCAAAATGAAACATGGATAGGTAAAGCAAGAATCCGACAAACATTCACAATGCCTGCTTCTTCAGACATGAGGTCAGTAATAGGCGATCTATTATCTCGTCTGCATATATTATATTAACGCTTTTTAATTTTCTTCCTTCTTAGTCCTTGACAAAAAAATCTAGCTTTTGGAAAACAGTTAAAAATAGTCTGTTCAGTAACGTCACTAGGGTTGGTGTCACCAAGTGCGATAACTCATGGTGTCACCCCCATAGACCTCCTTTCAGCACAAAAATTCAAACATTGTTTAGATCGTCTTATATGGTAACTCATGGTCTTACTTCCATGCATCTCCTACCTGCACCAAAATTAAAATATTTTATAGATAGTCATTTTGGTGTCACCTCCTCGATGTAATCCGGCGCTCTCCACAACCCCCTCCCCCCAGTAACGCCTCTGAGTCTGTTGCTTCTTTTGCAGACTTTCCGCAGCAGTCTTTCTTCCCACGCTAGCCAGATAACTCGATCATGTGACCTAATCTAAATGCTATCAGCAATAACATGGCTTTCGGTTCTTTCTGCTTTACACGGTGAACATGCAATCCTTCACATCAAACTTCGATCCAATTTCATTACTAAAATGGTAGAGTTTCACGGTAGGGAGTGACGTACGCAATCTTTTAATACACTAATTGTATTGAGTTTCATCTTGTAACTGATAAACAGCATTGAATTAGGCGCTGATGGTGATAGATGATCTTAATGTTACTAAAGTTTAGATATGGGTAAAAAACACCCATCAAAACTGTAAATGGTATTCGGAATTCTCATTATGCAATGTATATCGCATTTTAAAGAAACCGCAATTACAGATATATAGACTTCATTGTGTGTGCGCGCGTATGTATGTATGTATGTATGTATGTATGTATGTATGTATGTATGTATGTATGTATGTATGTATGTATGTATGTATGTATGTATGTATGTATGTATGTATGTATGTACGTACGTACGTACGTACATACATACATACATACATACATACATACATACATACATACATACATACATACATACATACATACATACATACATACATACATACATACATACATACATACATACATACATACATACATACATATACTGACAACAGACAGTGCAAAACTAATTATTAACTAACCTGAGCGCTTTCGACTCACAATTAGTCTTTTTTCAAAGGCAAACCCAAAGCAGAGAGAAGACAAACAAGAAAGAAAAAGAAAAATCTTTAAGGGTACAATATTTTAAATGACTATTCTACAGGAATACAAGCTTGAAATATTCCATGTTTCGACAACTTTACTGCAACTTGATGCGGATGCTGAAAAATACTTTATATATTCAGCAAGAAAGCGATGAGCCATAGCCCAGCTGTTATTTTATTTACTTTTATGTATGCACAAATTATATTCTTGATATTTCATTGTTAAGGTACATTTTATAGGGTATAGAGTGACTAATTAACAAATTTAGAAACTTATTTTTTAAAAAAAATGTGCTGTCTGCAAAAATATGATTTTATTTGTGCGTGGCAGTCTTTATCTAATCTTCTTGGCTTAAACCTCTTGGTTTCAATGTTCTAAGGTGGCGTATCCAGTAAGATTTCTTTTCTTTCCTTATTTCAAAACTCCGGTTGGGTTGTAAGCTATTGCAATTAGTGTTATATCACTGAAAGTGTGGCCACGGGAGGAGAAGTGTTCTGCGATTAGACTTCTGTACAGCTTCTTTGTCTTCAATTCAGATCTGTGTAGGTTGATCCATCGTGTAGCTTTCAATTTCTCTTACATACTGAAGGCTATAGATCTTACATGTGCTGAGATAAATTACATTGTTTTGCATGGCGGATGTCTCCAACTCAAACCACGTTTTCCTGGACACAACAACCAGACTGGTAGAATGCAAACTCCATATAAACATCTACTAAAAACCAACTGATAAACACCGTTATCTTTTCAGAACCAGTTGTCATTCAAAATACTGACTTCGAATATATATATATATATATATATATATATATATATATATATATATATATATATATATATATATATATATATATATATATATATATATATATATATATATATATTCTCTTGCTGCTGGTATTGCTTTTTGAAGGCCCACATAAACAAGTGTCGCAGGCATGATAGGAAATCTTGTATTTACACATGTGAAATTATATGAATTGCCAATAATTTGTGGATATTTCACACCTCATTATATAATAAACAGTGCTTAAACTTTTTGTAAAAATATAAGCTTTTATGTTCAATTTTTGGCGTGAAGGATCGTCTTTAAATAGCAAGCGTAAAGTACATTGTTGTTTTCAATCACTTTTCTGTTCTGATTTTTCACGCAGCTGTTGCGTGACATTGTAATTTATTATTCCTATTCTGACATTAACTTGAGGCAGGCAGATATATAAAAGTCAAATCTTCCTGACTGGACTTGCATTCGTGGATTTAAGAAAATAATATGTATTAAGTTTTTAAATGAATTTTGAACCAGATAGACACGTGCATATAATTGGATTATAATTATATTAAATCACATTATCCCAGCTTCAAATTTAAGTTGAATGAGTGCAATGGTTTCGATGTGTATAATAATAACCTGTCAAACATTACACACATTACGTGATAATATAATAATGTGACTTTTTTATCATAAAGTGAAAATGGATGAATCAAACCATGATTTACGTTTACATTAATTAAATGAAACGAAAAAAAAAATTGAATGGACAATGTATCTTCTTTATCTGTTTTTTACTTTATAGTACAAAGTTATGTAACGATTCTGTAAAAAGGTATGAGGGCTATAATTTTGTGCCACTAGGTGAATAACGATACGGTTTGCAAAACCTCTTATATGTACTTATATGTACTATACTTAATATTTTAAACTTAAAAAGTACAATGTGTGTGTGTGTGTGTGTTTAACTGAATTTTAACAATTTCAGTTATATATTTGGTATGACACGGCCGGAGTGCAAACCTTTGACCTCCCCGCATCCGAAAACGACTCTCTAACCACTTAGGACTCGGAGAGATGAACGTACAATTGAAAATCTGATCATATTTAAAAGCGACATCATGTTGCTTTCATTAGAACTTGTGACGTACATTGGGATTTTCGAACTTTGATTTGCTATAAAGTATATTGTTAGGATTACAATTCAAATTCTGATTCTAAAGCGACGTCGTTTATTGATTTTGAATTGACGAAGCACATTGTAAATTACAAGTTATGATTTTCTCTTAAAGATGCATTTTTAGAAATTGAAAAGTTCAATAGAAATTAAAATTCAGTTTTTTTTTATAGAATAATGCGAACGACCTTGCTGCAAATCACTAAAATTGTATGGGATTTTTGTTCAATTTATTCACGGGAATGTGACAACAGGTATTGCTACAATTTACTAAAAGAAAAGTCGCAAGTTCTAAATTTGGCATTACGATGTGTATCTTTAACAGAAAGCAAATAATGGGTTAATGTTCTGTATTATGATTTTCCACAGTTATTTATGAGAACACGACTGAGACCAGTGAAACTGGGTGTCCTTTATTAGATCTTGTTTCGACCTAATGAGTGAGTCATATATTAACTTATTTGGAGAACCCTAAAAAGAAAAGACCCACAGTTCTTAAAACGTCCAAAGCGTCAGCAACCAGTACAATACCCTAAAAGGAAAAGACCGAGAAGAAAAATAATGCGACAGTTAGACTTACTGATACAAAGAAATATACGATATTAATTAGACCATTTTTAGACGACTATTTTCAGTTCTACCCATATTTGTCAGGTGTTACGAGTCTATGCTCTTAAAATAAGTATATAAGTAACAGAAAAGAGTGAAAGATAACAAGCTTTGCAAAATTTAAAAAAAAAATTGTTTCCCAAGAATACAAAGTAAAAATGAGAAAAAAGAACTTATGGTATTGCGATTAATTCCCAAAATAAACCAATAATTGCAGACACAAGTCCTAATAATTTAAAATTCTGAATAAAATTCAGCAAACATGGATATTATTTACGGGAAAGGGAAAAGTTTAAAATGTTGACAGATATATCTGACGTCAAATGCGGCCACTCGAAAAAAATCTTCACAGCATATATGAACATAATACTTAATTGACTCTTCTTGTATCATTATTAAGGGCAATCTCGTTGAAAAGAATGTAATTCATTCTACAAAAAATAAAATATTGGATTGGTTGTATATTTACGGCACACCAGCCCTGTTAGGCTATATAGCGCCATACAAAAGGTTATGCGTAGGATCATTTAAAAGTGATTACCGGTTTCGTATCGACCAGCGATAAATTCAGCAAAAATTTCGAAGAAATAAAAAACTGAAGTCTAAGAAATGTCTATGGCAGCTATTAAGCACTGACATGTCAGCAGTCTTTTGTTGAATCATATTAATATTATTCCAGGTTTGAATTCAGTATAAATTCCAATGAATGTCTTTATCCTATAATTTTATCACAGTATATACTTTTTTCATAGAAAATAATTACTTTAATTCAATAATGTTAACAAAAGATGCCAGCTCAAAATTTCTGGTGACAACATATAATATACAATTTGAAAGTGCTAGATATTAAGCACGAATGACCTCACAATCACAAATTTATATAGTTATCTATCTCTACTTGACCTCATGTCATAATTAGCAATTTTTAGAAGAAAACTCCATTACATAATGAAAAATAAACTCCTAGAATGATCTGGATGTTTGCAAAATCAAACCCAACCTGTAAAATTTACGTAGGAAAGTCCAAACCTTTGACCAAATAAACATATGTACTTCTTCGATTAATAATGATCCTGATATCCAGCCCATAGACAGAAATAATAATTTAGTTATGCATTAGTTGTTTACATATAATGAACTTTTAAAAAGGTAAATTAGCACAAACAGAAATGAATTCAATTTCGGACAAGGTCAAATCCAGCATGCCATGTTACTTTACAACAGTATATAATTAAATAACAAAGTAAGAACTAACAAACAAACTAACAACACAAGAAACATATTATGGATCGTCAAATCTAACCAGAAAGAAAACAACGTGTTGTGTGTGTGTGTGTGTGTGTGTGTGTGTGTGTGTGTCAATATCCATTTCCACCACCATTTCTCTCTCTCTCTCTCTCTCTCTCTCTCTCTCTCTCTCTCTCTCTCTCTCTCTCTCTCTCTCTCTCTCTCTCTCTCTCTCTCTGATAAAAATATTGGTATGTAGTTGGTATTATAAGTACGATAGAATGAAAATTAAATTAAATATATATAATACAAGAAATATATATTATGGATCGTCAAATCTAACCAGAAAGAAAACAACCTCTGTGTGTGTGTGTTTGTGTGTGTGTTTGTGTGTGTGTGTGTGTGTGTGTGTGTGTGTGTGTGTGTGTGTGTTGAAATAACCACTCCAATTTTCTTAATATAAACACAGCAGTCCGTGTAGCTTCAAGACATCCAATCTGGTTAGGTCCGTCGGAGGAGAATATGACAGGTATTTCGGCATGGAGTGTAGTGATCTTCATCATGTGTTGCAAACCACTTCCTCATTGGTGAGCCATCTTTCTGTCCACCCTTCTGGCTTTAACATTCCAAGATATTTGTGAACCATACTAACACCGTTTCCGGATATAATAGGTTCGTTGTGCAGTCATCCTTGTCCGATGGGGGCACAGGCCACTGATTTTTCCTGTGGCGTGTCACACATTGTAAATAACTGTCCACTGACAAAGTTCTATGTGGACTGCCGGCTGTGCACCTAGCTGATGAAGACGCTTTTCAATGGCTGGGCATGCATTGCTCAGGATAAATAAATAAAAATACAAAATGCATAAATAAGAGTAATGAAAACATTTAAAACGTTTGACCGCGGTTATGACGTCATGACCATTTTCGAACGGTCCGTTTCAGTTCCACCCATATATCTCAGAAAAGAGACTGTTATCATGGATTGCCAAATCAATACAAACACAAACCAAATCAAAGTATATGTGCGTGTGTATTTATCTATGTGCTTGTTCAATAAAATGTCTCCATGACCTTAATAAAAACATAAATATATTTCACATGGCTATTATTTACGGGAAAGGGAAAAAATTAAAGTTTTAATAGATATGTCCGACGTCAAATGCGGCCTCTCGACAAATCTTCACAGCATATATGAACATAATGCTCAATTGCCTCTTCTTGAATCATTATTAAGGGCAATCTCGTTGAAAAGAACGTAATTCATTCTACAAAAAATAAAATATTGGATTGGTTGTATATTTACGGCACACCAGCCCTGTTAGGTGATATAGCGCCATACAAAGGTTATGTGTAGAATAATTTAAAAGTGATTAACGGTTTTGTATAGACCAGCGATAAAAAGTCATACAGTTAAAATTAAACGATAAGATGCTAAGAGTAATATATAAAGCTACCCAAACAAGTGGGAATATAAATGGTGTATGATGTAAAAAGGTATTTGATAGAAAAGACTGTATATACATTACATAAAATGTTCTAGCTACTTCGTTTAGGAACTCTATAATACAAGAGACTTTTATTGTATCAAAAAGTTCATTCATGTCATGCGAAATGTAATACTGATCGTATGTTGAAGGTTAAAACACACTATCGTAAAGTTTTTAACAGTGAATGGTTCATTGCAAAAAACGCACTCTGGTGGGTATTCTCCTTTTAGCGTGTTTGAGTGGGTTATATAAATATGACCAGTTATAATTCTAACGGGAAGATTGAAGATGGCTGCATGAGCTAGCATCTAGTGTAATTCTCTCAAGTGTTGATCTTTTTCTGTACAAATGGGATGGAGTAATTCCGGTTAGAAACATTAGTATCTCAATGTTTCATCAAATAATATATGTACTAAGGATTCCTGTAAACTGTGCGATTTAGAATGAAAACCATATTTTTTATATTCTATTGAAACGTTTTGGCATTTTTTTATGATGTGTTAGGGCCGACATTGATTATTTGAGATGACCCCTTTTTGTTCTTGTTTGCTTGCTGTAGAGACTTGTCTATATTTGGGTTATTAATAACCTAATCCACTCAATCAGGACAAGAAAATAAAGTATTTGCAGCTCTAATATAAGCACCATGATTCATAAGAAAACAGTCCGGACTACCCTAAAATGTATGCAGGAGCAAAGGAAAGAAAGTTCAAACCCCAAACCGGGGCAAGCAATAACTCACAATCCAGTGCAGTACAAAACTCGGACTTAATTATGGACTATGAGGACCTGAGTGGTGTTTACCAAATCCAGAGAGATTTGTAAGATATTAAATCAACCTTGAAGGGACTATTACAGACGAAGACATCAACTTACTGGTTGCAAGAGAAGAATTAGGTGGTGTCAGACATTGTATCTCTACAATTTGCCGAAAAGAAAATAAAGTTGAAAAGATAACTGGGGCAAGAAATTAAAAAAGGATGACAGAAATGCAAGAAAGATTGGAATCTTTAGTGTTTGAAAATGAACAATTTAAAGAAAAGTTTGAAAATTAATAAATGGAAAATGTGAATTTGAAAGAACTCAAAACCATAGTAAAACCGGGCAAACAATGAATGCATAAATCAAATCAGAATGAACAATACTCTAGAAAAGAACAACGTGATAGAAAAAAACAACGTAAAAATATTTAACATTCCAGAGGCACAAAGTGAAAATCTGAATACCAAAATGGTTTAGCTAGTTAAGAAAGCCGCAAGTAAAGACATGGATCAGAGACATAACGCCATCCGTAGAAGTCCATCACCAACAGGAGTACAAAAATCAGTAATTGGGAAATTCATGAAATATGAGGCCGAAATAGCCATCGTCAAGAAGCAAGAGAAAACTGAAAGAGAAATATTTCATAAGAATGACTGAAGATGTCACCCAACTAAACATGGGTCTCATTAACAGACTCTCTAAGCATAAAGAGACAGAATCTGCCTGGTACTTTAACTGTCAGGTCTATGCCAAGACAAAGTCAGGGAGGAAACTCAGATTTGACCTTTTTGTTGACATTGATGCAGTGATTAATTCCAAATAATAGATCACACGTATGACTCAAAAGTATCATTAGACCTTTTTCTCTTCTCCAGTTATCAACATGCCGTATTGTGTGATGATTGTGCGGCTTTTTGTACATTCCTTTTATATACTTGTGCAAACAACATTTCATAATTATTATTATTGTAAATGACATTAAAGTATCAAAATATAAAAAGCTATTATTATCAACGAAAAAATACATAATTAATTATATTTATTCAAGCAAGATGTGCATTTATAAAAAGACATTGATGTCTCAGGTGTATTTTTAAAATCTATTCTTTAAATATTTTTCATTGTCTCATTCATTTAGCTATGCATAATGCTGGCTTCTGTTACAAATTTTTATTTACAATGCAATTTTTTTATTGGGGGAGTAGAATATTACTCTAACAATTGCTCTTGGCAAACAACGTCTTTCTTAGCGCACTAAATCTTTTCTAGTCTTAGCGATTTACTTTGTAACTAGAAAATATGAGTAGCAGTTCACCTGTGGCTGAGTAATATTACTAATATTACTAAGTATTTAATTGCCTTAACATCACTCTACCTACTCAACTATGGTAAGTTTGATAGTAATAACTGTATGTATGTATGTATGTATGTATGTATGTATGTATGTATGTATGTATGTATGTATGTATGTATGTATGTATGTATGTATGTATGTATGTATGTATGTATGTATGTATGTATGTTTATATATATATATATATATATATATATATATATATATATATATATATATATATATATATATATATATATATATATATATATATACCTCTCAAATGATCATAGCAAATCATTACACATCTTTAGGTTTATTTTTAGTATGTGTTTGTGTTTGTGTGTGTTTGTGTTTGTGTGTGTGTGTGTGTGTTTACTATAGTCGGTTCAGGTCTAGAGAGAGTTCTAGGTAGACATTTTCCTGGCATGTATCAAAAAACTGATGTTTTTCTTAATCTAGATGTAATGTTTCTTAATCTACGCGAGGTATTTTACACCACATTCCCTATTTTTCACAAAATATGATGCATATCCAGCATGATGAATTTATACTTTTATAGTGAAAATGGATAGCACAAATAAAAAATACTATACTAGGATGTTTTTAATTATCTTAGAAAAATCTGAGTATGTAATATATATTACTTACAAGATACACATTTTACAGAGGATATATTTATTAGAGTACAAAGGGTTATGGATGTGTTGTAAATTGTTAGAGATCCAACTCTTGAAGTGTTTCTATTCTATTTAATAACAACTTTGAATATAATATAAAATAATATAAAAAGGATACTGATGTTAATTTGATTGCATTAGATATTTTAATTGGTGAAAGGAACTTAACTTTAATTAATGTGTATAATCCAAATAATAATTGCACAGTATTTTACAATAATATAAACGTAATTTTTTTGGGATATGAAAATGAGTCCATTATTATATGTGTGGGGACTTTATTTTGGTTCAAGATACAGAAATAGATACATATAATTATAAAAATGTAAATAATCCAAATGCTATAAATGCATTAATAATATTAAGTATAAAAAAACTTTTGGTTTTGTAGATTCATTTGGAGCATTAAATGCAGGATTAAAGATACATGGAGAAGAAAAGGTCCTCTAAAACAAGAAAAATTTGATTTCTTTCTTGTGTCAGAATCTCTTATGCCAAATGTAGGAAAAGTGACAATTGAACCAATCTATAGGTCTGACCACTCCATGTTACTAATGTATTTGAATTCAAATAATTTCACTAGAGTAAAAGGTCAATGGAAATTTAATAACAGATAAAAACTATATTAATGAAATAAAAGTTTGCATAAAAAGAATCAATTACAATATAGTGAAACTGTTTATAATGGAAATATTGGCGGCAATGTCTTGAATTCAGACCTAAGACTGGCTATATTTGATTCGTTATTTCTAGATACATTGCTCATGGAAATCGGTGGAAAAATGAAAAAGAATTGTAGCATAAAACAGGAAATAAAAGTTACGCAGAAAATACAATCCATGGAGAATGGTTCCACAGAATTTTATGATTCTGAAATATTGGAGTCTAAAAAGAAGGAACATGAAAATTTGAGATTAGATAAAGAGTAAAATGGATAGAAGAGTGTGGGACAATCAAACAGATACTTTTGCCACCTAGAACATATAAATTATGTGAATAGTACAATCACAAAATTAATTACAGACGGCACTCAAATTATTAGTGGTCAATGTGATATTCTAGAAGTAAACGAATATTATTGTAACCTGTATAATGAGGATAAAGAGGTAGAATATAGAGACTTAGAGGACATTCTCAAACACTTGCAAATTCCTAGACTTAACCAAGATCAATCTCTAAGATTAAAAGGCAAAGTTACCCAAACAGACGTATTGGGTTGTTTAAAAAGGATTAAAAATAGCAATCACCCGGGATAGGATGATTTTACAACTGATTTTATTTAAAATCTTCTTGATTGACAGTGGTGTATACATGTACTTATAATTAGAACAATTAATGAAGCATACGAAACTGGATCATTTTCAACTTTTTTGAGACAAGGCATTATAACTTGCATACCCAAAGAGGATAAACCTAAGCAGTATCTGAGGAATTGGTGTACAATTTCTCTACCTAACGTTGTATACCTACCAGCATCAGGATTATTGCCAAAAGAATTCAATCAGTAGTGAACGAAATAATATCTGACTATTTTGTAAAAGGAAGATGCATTGGTAAAAATACAAGGATTGTATATGATATCCACATTACAGAAGAGTTACAAATTTCAGGTATGTTACTATTGATTTTGAAAAAGTATTTGATTCTGTTTCATGTAAATGTATTCATAATGTTCTTACCTTTTAAATTTTGGGCCAAACATAAAGCACTGGGCTAAAACTTTTTATGCAATATCTCATTGACTGTTTCATAAAATGGTTTTCTTTCAGATCTTTTCAAAATTTCCAGAGGTTGTCGGCAGGGTGATAAATATCCCCATATGTGTTCTTGCTATGTTCAGAAATATTGTCTATGCTATTTAAGAATAATAAAAATATTAAAGATATCAAGTTAAAGGAAACAGATTATGTACTGTCACAGTTTGCAGATGACACTACTTTAATTCTTCATGGCTCTTTCGAATCCTTTGAATCCTCTGTTGATGCATTGAACTTCTTGAAAGAATTTCAGGACTGAAACTGAACATTGCCAAAACAAAAGCAGTTTAGAGAGGAAGAAGTATAGTGCAGAAACATTTCATCACAGGTTAAAGTTACATTGTGTGACTGAATTTATATCAATGAGCATACATTTTTCAGAGGATTTGAAAAAAATGTTAAAAATAAATTTTAAAAATAAAACAAATGATTAAAATTTATTTAAAACATTCTGAAAAGCGATCCTTAACACCAAGTAATAAAATAAATTGTGAAAACCTTAATAATTCCAAAGCCTAATCATTTGTTCATCTCATTACCAAATCTGCAAGACTTTATCAAAGAATTGATTGAATTATTTATCACTTTTATATGGAAATCAAAAGTGAACAAAGTTAAAAAAAGGTTATGATTCACACTTTTTATAACGGTGGCTTGGTTATGACAGATATTGAAAAAAAATTATATTAGCTTTGAAAACAACCCATGGATTCGTATAATTCTTCTACCTCAGAGAAGATTGGAGAATTTATTTGAATCTGAAATATGCGAGATAAGAAACCTGTTCCTAACAGGAGATGAAAATGTGATTACTTTATACAAAAAGACAACAAATGCGTTTTGGCGTGATGTTTTTCTGGCATGGAAACAGTTGCTAGAGACAAATATACCCTGGACAGGGAAAGATATCATGAAAACATGTTTATGCGTGAACTCCTTATAATAAAGGTGAACAAGATACCCATTTTCTATAGGAAATGGTTTGAACATAATGTAATCGATATTGATGATATGCTTACAGATCAGGGAACTTTCCGATTTTGAAAGCCTTAAAGCTAGATATGGTCTCAATTCTAATTTCCTTGCAATTCAAGGGGTTATTCACTGTGTAAAAGTCCTTGTGAAAAGTTAAAGTATGGTAAATCAACACAGGTCAGACCATGTATCCCTTTCCATTTAGATATTGTATTTTATAACAATAAAGGATGTAAAGACTGTTACAATTTACTTTTAAAAATGGACGTTACACCAACTAGTAAAAATAAATGGAATTAAATTTGCAATCTGGACATGGATACATTTCCTGACATATATTTTAAAAAAAAGATTTTAAACTAACAGGAAATTCAAAATTACAATGGTTTAACTTTCGTATTACTCATAGAATTTTGCTAATGAATTTTTTTTGCAGATAATAAAAGTATACAGCACTGATAAATGTACTTTTTTTAAATATGCCCCGGAAACAATACTGCATTTATTTTGGGAATGTAATTTGATAACAAAGCTGTGGAATGAAGTAATCCTTTGGATTCAGAATACAGTGAATAAAGATAATATGCCAAGTGCAAAAACTTACATTCGAATATACAAATAGACCTGGAATTTATGGGCAAGCTTTACATTTTTTCATTCTTTTAGCCAAATACTACATTTATTTGTGTAAAATCAAAGGGGATATACTTAGATTGGATGGTTTGATCACTATAATCTGGAAAAATATATTGCAAACCAATCTGAAAGTATGAAGCATTTATGTTAATTTGGGAACAGTGGGAACCATTATTCCACAGTAACTAGAATGGTATGTTTAACTCAAATACATGCTTAAAAGCATCGTGATATAGTGTACAGTGTGTCACATGTGCTGTATATTTATAATTTTCAAATAAGAGATTGCGTAATACATGAATGTGTGCATATGTGTGAATGTATGTTATTTTTTCTCTTGCACTATATGAATTGTCTTTATGCTATATTAGTTGTAAGGTGACACTGGGATGGTTCCCCGATCCAATAATCAACCTATTACGGTGACAAAACTTTTTTAAAAACAATATTTCTAATTCTAGTAATAACTACCTCCTCCCTACAGATGGTTTTGTAGAAAGGAGTCCCTTCTCCAAGGGTTGGCTTGACTGCATAAAGTTTATTATTCATCGCATCTTTCTATGATGCCTGCCACTTCGGATGTAAAGACTCTTTGATACTAGGTTTAAAATCAGTATACGGTAAGATGGTTCTAGAGAGAGAGGACCATTTTAGCAGCGAGATCTACTTTTTCATTATATTTAATACCAATATGGTTATGTAACCAACCGTATACTATATTGTGGGAAGTACTCAGCCCAGTATTTTATGAAAATATTGGTTAATAATGGGTTTTCCAGTTTTCTTATTGTGTAGTGACTGAAATACTGATAGTGAGTCAGAGAAGACGTTGCTATTTAAAATACGTTTGCTTTCGATATATTGCAGAGCAAGGTCTATTGCTCTGATTTCTGCTGAAAAAGTCGTTGTACCATTTGTTAAGCCAACTTTTGTTGTGTGTTTTCCACCAACAAAGGCTGCAACAGCCTTTTCTTCATCCGTTGATCCATCAATATAAATTTGTGTGTAGTTTTCAAATTCGGTGAGGAGTTCATGATACGAGTTGTGAAAGATTGAAGATTTTGTCTCAGATTTTTTTCCATTGTGCAGCGTAAAAAGTACTTTAGTTTCGGAGATGGCTGTTTATGAATTTTAGAAAGATCAAATTTTTATACCGTTAAGGCTGGATAATATTCTAATGCAAAAAGAAGGTGATGCGTTTGGTTTATTTTCGTATAACGTTTAGTATTTGGGTTGAAAAACAGCTGAAAAAGCAGGTTTCAGAGGGTGTGGTCTTAATCTGAGAGTATACTGTATGGAAAGCATTTCTTTGCTATATAATAAAAGTGGCTCGTTCACTTCGGCGAGAAGGCTTTCACATGGGGGTGTCTTAAATGCTCTCAAAGCGAGTCTTATTCCTTGATGATGAATTGGGTCAAGCATCTTCAAGTATGACTTTCTAGCTGAACTATACAAAAGCAACCATAGTCCATTTTTGGAGCGAATAAACGTTCTATATAAATTGAGGATGACGTTTCTATCAGCATCTCAGTGTGCGATACTACTTTAAGTAGATCTAGAGATTTTAGGCATTTAGCTTTTAAGTTCTTTAGATGTGTAATAAAAGTCAGTTTTCTGTCGAAGATATTACCTAAAAACTTTATTTCCTCAACAACTGGAATAGATTTTATGTCCAGCCTGACTTGAGGTTATTCGTGATGTATTCGTAACTGAAAGAAATGCATGCATACCGTTTTTGAATTCAAGAACTGACAGAAACGCATGCACACAGTTTTTGAATTCGAGAATTTGAAACTGTCAGCATTGGCCTAATTTTGAATCTTGTTTATATTTTGTTGTAGTTGTATTTTATTGCATACACACACACACACACACACACACACACATATATATATATATATATATATATATATATATATATATATATATATATATATATATATATATATATATATATCCTTTGATAGATAACATATTAGAAAATCATCAACCTATATGGAGCAATCCACACCAGGAGTCAAATACTTGGTGATGCTATTAATGTTGATGTTGAAAAGCATCATAGATAGAATGCTGCCGTAGGGCAAACCCATCTCTTGCTCGTGCATATCAGATACGGTAGAACTCATTCGTACCTTGAATGCTCTGAGAAAGTTTGATATGAAAGAGGGCAGACGGCCTTTTAGACCCAGATCGTGCAGGTCATTCTATATCCCGTACTTACGTGTTGTGTCATAGGCTCTTTCTAAATCAAAGAAAACCGCTACTAAATGCTCCTTCTTGATAAATGCGTCGCAAATAAATGTATCCAGTCTAACCAGATGATCATTAAAGCTACGTCCATATCGAAAGCCACTTTGGAAAAGAGATATTAAATTGTTAGTTCCATGTACCATAAAAACCGATCATTTGTTCCATTGTTTTGCAAACACAACGCGTCAGAGCAATGGGTTTATAGTTGGTATGATATGCGCTATATTTACCTGATTTTGGAATTGGTATTATTGTTGCTTCTTTCCAAATGTTTTGGTTCATTATCCTTAATCCATAAATAATTAAAGATTTCCAGAAGAGCAGTTAATGATGCATCTGGAAGGTGTTTCAGAAACTGGTAATGTATTTTGTCGAGCCCAACGGATGTATCATGGTTCTTGGTCAAAAATTCCATAAGCTCCAACACTGAAAACGGCTGATTATAACATTTTTTGAGGTATTCGATGTGAATTTCAAACCTTTCGTTTCTTTTTCATTTTTTTTAAATCTCTGTAAGGGTTTTAAATAATTAGACGATGAGGAATTTATAGAGGAACTGTCAGCAAGTATATAAACTATGTCATGTTTGGAATTGAAATTGTTGTTGTTTAATTTCAGATGTCGGAAAGAATTGTTTTTCCTTTCCATTTATTTTGTGGATCGTGTCACATACTTTCTTTATAGAGGAACGAGAATTTAAAGTTAAAACATATTTTTCCATAATTCTCATTTACTTTCGTTAATCGTTCAGCGAGCTTTGGTCCGAACAATACGTTCCTTACATTTTTGGGTGTTGGACGACTATTAAATTTTCTCAGTGCTTACCGTCGGGCATGTAAAAAAATACTTGAATGAGGAAATGAGTAAATGTGTTTTCAGTATGACATACATGCCATAACACAGCACAATCTAAATCAAATCATCGCTGTCCTAGGTGAAATTGAGATCTGATTTTAACGAAATAGAAGCTTTGCTAAAATAAGATTTTAAACTCCTGACACGGTTGTATTTCGAAAAAAAAACACAGTTTTCAGTAATCTTAGAAATTAAAAAAAAAAATTAAAACAAAAAACCCCCAAAACCATTTCAGTCTTTGCCGGTTACATGTAATATTTATAAACGGTAATCTGTAATTATTGGAACTGACATAAAATTATTCCTCGTTTTTAACTTTTACATTGGGCACCATCACCTAATCCTTATCACATATTTGCACAGCACACAATATATAAGAATTTGTTTTAAAATTATATTCCTTTTTTAAAGTTCTTAACACACGGTTCAACAGATATAGCTTTGAGCATCTCTTTGAAGCAGATTCAACTTCTGAATGTGCAGCCCAAATCTGGTCTCCTCGTGTCTGTCTCGCTCGCCATGTTTCAGTTTCTATTCGAGGAAGAGCTTGTATTGCGTTACGGGACCACGTGATGCGTCATCTCATCAAAACTCGGAAAAAAACTCGACAATTTACGGAATCGTGGTATCTTCCACGCAATATAGTCACAAACAGCATGCGATATGTAATTTATAAACATTACAGTCGAATTAAAATTTATAGAGAATTACAAACATAAAGGAAGTCTTTTATTTCTGGTCTTTTTTAAATTTCAGATGTGGCTCTAAACCGCCAATGTTACATGCTCATTATGGAATATAAAGGCCAATAACAAATCAGCCAGCAGAGTGCTATTTGTAATGCCTAATTTCCTAGTGGGCTATACCGGCCAGATTTTTGACATAATGTTAATTTGTTTTACATGGCATTATGGCTTCCCTCTGATGAATGCTGCTCATCATATTTCCCGGTAAATCACATAACGATTAATACTTTCACTATTTACCCTACATCCGTACACACTCTCATGTGGATAGGAAAATCGTTAGTAAATGGCCAAACAAATCAAAATTTTCAATACATTTCAGGAGCTACGTTGCAAAATAGTGTTTTGAAATCTCGCAAAACATGACAGAAGCCAAATAAGGGCTTGAAACTTAGAAAGAATATAAAATAGCTTGTTTTGTGACAAACGACATAAAGTAGTTGCGATTTTAGTGCCATTTTTGTCACGATCTGGCTGTATTTGATGACATTTACTATCATCAGTTTCAGTGTAGCTATATTAAAAGAGGAAGAAATCTGTCGCTGGAATAAACAAATATTATAAATAATTCATATGGTTTAAAAAAGCTGAAATCGCTCATAATAATAATCGTCTATTCCTAATTAACGTTCAAATGCATGTATCCCGTACTTGATGAAACGCATCAAACTGCGTACAGCACGGCAGATCATGGTCTTTTCGGTTCGTTTAATTTATTATTTCAAAATAACAGCGTATTCTTAGTTTATTGGCGCAAGCTCCAAGCTGGTCGCACACAGGTTTGTAGTATTTATGGATAAATACGCTAAAACAGTCATATTATTCTAAAGTGGACTTGCATTTGTTGTTGGAATGATTAGATGCAAAACAGTGAAGTCATATGTAGATCAACTTAGGTACTCGTCGCCAAAATATGCGAAAGCAATTCTATGTGATCGCATAATCTGGAAATGTTGAGCCCACAAAAAAAATACATTCAGTACAATATAGTTATGGTCATATTGTAACGACAATGAATAACTTTAGTAAAATATAGATGTGCCCTGAGAGAGACATTAGATTGTTCACATCTATTGTTGGGAAATAACCAATGATTTGTCACTGTGGTTGCCTGGATTAATGGTCAAAATAACAGCAAATATAAAATTTGTGCACATCCAAAAATTTCACTTAGATTTAATTTTTTCCCTATTTGCAAAAAGTGTAGCATTTAAGCAATTTTAATTAAACATTGATAACAAATTCTTTGAAAAATACAAAATATATCAAATGACTGCAGCAGGAAACCGAATGGAACGACAGTGACGATAAATAATTACAGTATTTCAAACTCAGTAAAGAAGCATTGGAAAGACGGTGAGGAGACATAATTACAGTATTTCAGACTCAAATAATGAAGCAAATATTCCCAATGGCAATGTCTACGCGTAATAATATCATCAATAATTTTCTTTCCTAACCCACTCCATATTCGTTTAATTGTGAAGTACACGTAAAATTATCCGATATTATTATGTGAATTCATATATTTTATGTTTTGATTGTTGAATAACATGAAGATATAGTCTTAAAAAAAAATCATTTCATTTTACTCTCGATGCAGTATCTCTTTTATATTCCAGTTTTTATTCAAAGATATATTGCAATAATTTGTTTGCATATAGTATAGATACGTTTGACTCAAGAGAACTTAGCATACAATAGATACTCAAGGCGTGCATGTTCAGGAATAGGCCAGGTCATGGATTCCCTAAAATTATAAATTATTCCCCTTAGATTGCATTTCAATTTATGGTACTTATAATACCAACTACATACCAATATTTTTATCAGAGAGAGAGAGAGAGAGAGAGAGAGAGAGAGAGAGAGAGAGAGAGAGAGAGAGAGAGAGAGAGAGAGAGAGAGAGAGAGAGAGAGAGAGAGGTGGAAGTGGATATAAACATTTTAATATAAAAATATTGCATAACATTTTTTTCAGGTAACTAACTGGCGTGCTTTGTTGGTCATCAGTTGCTTTGTTTGCAATGTTAATGAAACACCTATGTGACATTTATATGACGTGTAATAGCGGCATCATCTTGAGTTCTAGATTATGTCTGGCATGTTTTGGAGGAAACTGTAGCAATGATACTGCTTAATAAAAAGGTAGTTTTCCGTCTTGTTCACTGCATTTACTGAGTCTGAAATATTCATTGAAAATGTTATGAAAGTCTTGATTATTTATTTTCTCTGATAAAACATCTTAGTTGTTAAAAATTTCTTAACTGAGTTGAGTAAACTTTGTAGATGTTTTATTTTTAAAAATTGATTAGTTGCACTATTTAGCTCTGGAATTTTCCTGGATAAACGTTAAAGTGGTTAAGACAATTTGAAATGAAACAAAACTTGTCACACCCCCTGAAAAGAGCGATCATTACAGGAAGTAGCCCATTTCTACTAGTTTCTACCCTGCAGTAAATATGCGTTAGGGTCTAATAATCGTTCCGAACACGGCGTAGAATATGTTCTCTTTTAATACTAGGCTCTAAAATTTTAATGTCATGACGTCATCAACCGTTATTTGTAAATCAGAATTTTGACTACATATATATGTTCTGGAAATTGATACAAAAATTATTAAATGATGCAATCTTAAATAATAAAAAAACAAGTTAAACATTTTATCTTGTAAAATCAGTTTCATGACGTTATTTAGTCCGTGGTATAAATGGGCTACTTCCTGTAATGATCGCTATTTTCAGGGCTTGTGACCGTAATGGTGAAAATAAAGGTTAATTCGCCGGATAGGATTCATGCGATGGCTGTTTGAGAGTGATGCGTTGGTACATTATTGTTTTTCTTTAATGGATATGTGTAGTTTTTCAGTCTTCTTGCGATTCTGAAGCGATAAAAGACTTGTGGGGAAAGTCGAATCGAGCGGAAGGCTGTGGTCACGCTTGCATTCCTTGTGTTAATTTATAATACCGTTAAGATGATTTCATGTTCTCAGAAATTTTGTCGTGCTTTATTAATAAAACTTCAGACTTCTGTGCTTGTGTGGAGTGAATTTTGATGCTTTATGCAGAATGATCATTTAGTACTCTGTTTTCACTGGTGTATCCAACATTCTGTATGAGTAATTACGTTTTTTGACAGTTTTGTTTTTTTTAAAAAAAGAAAGACCTAATTCTTCTTACCCACTGCTGCACGCATAAATTGCCTTCACTGAGAACCCCATCTTGTAGTTCTTTGTACTACAATAAGGGTATTTCATTATACTACAACAAGGGTACTTAAAGCCCAAGATTATCTCTGTATCATCACAATTCATAGAGTCTTGTTTCGGATGGCTTCCTGACCAACAAAAAAGCCGGTATGGCAAAATACCTTACAGAAGACTCTGTCCAACTAAATCAGTTATTGACTATTTGTTGAGAAATACATATACCAATAACCTTTACGAACGGTTTCCTCACCAAATGAAGCCTGTAAGACAAAGTATATTACGGCTGGTTCTGCCCAACCAAACAAATTATTGATTGGATTGTGTGTTGAAAAAGACATACACCAATACACTTTACGGCCCGCTTGATAAACAGACCCAAAACCTGTAAGGTAAAATATCTGTTCAACCAAATAAAGAATTGAATGTGTGTTGAAAAAACGTATACCAATCACCTTTAAAAGTGTAATATTCAGCTACAGAGGTATATGAAATATAAAATTTCATTTTTTCTTGCTATTCCTTTCATGACATATAATAGTTTTGTATATTGGATGCTGCAGATTATGTTTTAAATTTTACAGAGGCAACCTGATTGCAGATGGTACATTTTAACCTGCATTCATCCATCCGCCCATCTGGCTATCCATACCTCTTTTCATACGTCTGTCAAGGACAGCTACTTAGCATGCTACTAAAAGTCATCTAATGAAATTCAGTATACGTATTTTAATAGAAATATAGTTTTGTATATCCGATCTTTAAGAAAAGCAGATAGTTTTTGTTTTTTTGTTTTCTTTCAGCTGAGCATGAACGTTTAATGAAAACCTTGTTAGCGTGATTGCACAGATGCTTATCTGTCTTGAGCAAAATATATTCCATAAGTACTTTTTCAAGAGAAGCTAATTCGATTTTAGAGTTTTGGATGGAATGGACTTGGTTGAGGGGATTTTTTCAGTATGGGTTGGTTGGCACGTACATGTTTACAAACACTGTTCTCTTTATGAGTAAGAAGGAATAACATTGGTCATGCAATAAGGGTGTCAGTATAGCACTCCAAAATTTACAAATCATATGCAGTATGTGAACATAACTTCATAGATGTCACTTCAAAGTGACACGGCATTATAAATTAACACAAGATCCTTGAAAAACCTTTTCGGTGCTAGATGATACAAAATAATAATTAAACACACTCTATCTATCTATCTATCTATCTATCTATCTATCTATCTATCTATCTATATATATATATATATATATATATATATATATATATATATATATATATATATATATATATCTATATCTATATATATCTATATATATATATATATCTATCTATCTATATATCTATCTATCTATATATATATATATATATATATATATATATATATATATATATATATATATATATATATATATATATATATATATATATATATATATATATATATATATATATATATATATATATAATGTGTCAGTATGAAGCACATTCTCCTACCCGGCGCAAGTGCAATGCAAAGAAACAACAAGTTAAGTTTCGAAGTCATATAGTGGCCATAACCGTCTCATTCCGTTACAAAATCGAATTTTGCATAGATTAGCTTCAATTCATAAGGTCATTTAAAAGTTATTGATCTGACGGGTGAACAAGGGTTATAATATACGGCGGTAACATACAAAAGGTTCCCTAATAATTGAAAATGGTGAGTTGAACACGTTATGTATATTTTGATTTCAATTCTGCATTGTTCATACTGTTTTCCATCCAAAACTCACGCTTTCAAAGTTCAAGAAACTAATTGCACATGTCAAAAGTAGTTAGTGAAAAAACAGACGACACTCTATGTGGTAAGGGAATTTTCACGTATAACTTCCAGGCATGTGCTCTTGTTGCTTGCAAGAATAACGCCAACACGTTTCACTAATGAGAGAAAGAGACAACCAGGGATATTTGTAATGAAGGAATCAAATGACTTACAACTGCAGGTTACTTGGCCCCCTTGTATTAAAAAAAAATGTATTCTCTCTAATGATAAATACAAAAGTATGGCGGCACAAAACAATGTTTTTGTGGCTCTTTCTTCAGTTTCGAGTTATATACATCTGTTTCTTATTTATATGAATATATTAATTACTCATGCTCACCGTCTTAATTACTTTCTGTCTCTTATATTCTCTAGAAATGATGAAAACTAAAATTATTGATATCTGCCATCATGTCGGTTGAAAGCGGCTTTATAATCAATTTATAAAATAATAAATAGTGGCTTGTGTTTTTAATGCTTGGTTGAGGATGATTCCGTCCGGACTTGCAATTCAATTTCATATACTTACATCAACCTTCCTTTATTTCAAAGAATTCTACGTTCATTGACGTGCAGGTGCAACAAGTTATATTCAACATTAAGTAGCTCTTCCTCTATACTTATCTAGGGAACATAACAATATGTCACAAAAAGAACAAAACTAACACCTTAACACCGCAACACACCTTTCCATAAATATTAGAACCTGCTTACATTTTCGAATATAAGTTAAATATAGTTAGAGACAACGTTTTAAATTAGATTGAATCCCTGGTTTTCATATGAATTTTCTTTCAAAGATCTTCAGAGTTTAGTTGGTAACGTTATTGTTTTGCAATTGGTAAAAAGACACCACGTGTACACAAATTTCAACAGATTTGTCCAATTGATAAAATATTTCCTGAATGGAAACGAGCTGGCAAACGCTGTTATTTTCAATAAGCAGGCTGTAACGTCATCAGTTATTTTTCTGATATTTATTTTATCTGTAGGAAAAAATATATATTTTGGAGTCACATTTATTATATTTTCCTTTTATGTCAGATAACATAAAAATGCTACGATGAATGTTCATTGGTTCATGACATTCCCTAGCGCTTTGTTGGCCACTAGGAAAGTGTTTAATGTTTTACGTAATACAAATATGTCATAATGTTACAACATGTAGGTTTTATGAAAATTAATAATAGCCCATGTTTATCAGCAACCCCTCTCCCAAACTCTCATGTTAAACTGTGGACTTGCGCTATAGAAGGAGAAACACCGTACTTATTCATTTTTATTAATGCATCCGTGTTACACTTCTTACGTCATGTTAGTTTTACATTATACAAGCCACATCGAGTAAAAGCTTCAAAATCATGTTGTTAGTTTTATTAACATAATGTTCATTCAACAGCTTCTGTTGCTGCCATTATTCTCAGAACTTCACTAGCAAAGGAGCCATTACCAGATTATTGGAAGTCTGTAAAAATAACAGCATTATTTAAAATGGGAGTTGTGAAAGTAAACAGGGAACTAGTACATATATGCGTAAAGTGCATTATATATAAAGTTTTGGAATCTATTATAAAACATATGAACCATCACAAGCTGTTAAGTAAGAAGTTGTTTGGAGTTATAACCTGGGGATCAACTATGATACAGTTGGTACGAAGTTTAGACAAAAGGACATCTAATTTGGACATAGGTGGACGTGTTCACGCTAAGGTCTGAGATTTCATGAATGCATTTGAAAATAGTGGCGCGCCTGCATCACTTGCACAAATTGAAGACGTACAGAACTGATTGTCAAGTAAGCGAATGAGCGATGTCTTTTTCTTGGAAATAAAAGTTAAATAATTGGAGGGGAATCATATTTGTAATGGCTCACTAATTGAATTTCACAGGGGGAGGGGGCAGTCTTATTCCCATTCCTTTTCGTATTGCATATAAACGATTTACCGGAATTAATCAATAAAGACACATGCAATTTTCAGAACAGTGTTTGATACGGAACACTGTAAGGTCCTGAAGAATGACATATACAATGCAGATGGACTGGCTACCGTGTTTCCACCCTAAAAAGAGCAAAGGCATGAAAAACGGGAATCCATACTGAATAAATTGAATTATTGTCTGCATGAAAACATGGTACCAACAAAGTTTGTGGAGTCGAAGAAAATGTATGTATATGAGAGACCAGAGATAATACATTTTCATGTAGTCGACGTATTTTAGAGAAAACCAACAAAGCAAATTTAGGTAGTACAAGACGTACTAAGGAGTATCATCATGTAGTGGTCAAAGTTGTTGGTCGTGTGTTTCCATTGGTCCACTATCCGCATTATACATTGCCGGTTTTGGATCACTCACGACTGTGGAGCCACCGTCAGTTGCATATTTACTGGATTAAGGTCACTGTTTTTACTAGCCATACTACGCCGTTATGTTATAAATATCTTGCATTGTTTGTTACTTTTTATTATATGCTATGGGTTACGTAAAATTGTAGTTTGTAGCTGACCTTGTCCAGAATCGAGTTCTTTGTCAACCTAACCAAAATCATTGTTTTTTATTTCTTAAGCAATTAATACATAGCTACAATATTTTATCTGAGTATGGGTTTAATATCAGGATCATTATCATTAGAAGTAAATATATTTATTTTAGTCTGAGTGAAGGACATTGTGTTTACTACATTATATATTATAACTTTAGCAACAGATTATATCTTGTAACCATTTGGAATCTTCCTGAATGAAATTGTGAATTAGGTAATAATTTCTCTTTTAGCAAATGTTAATTGTGACCTAGGTCAGATAGAGGAGTAAAAAATCTTGTTTACTGGAAAAATTAGTTATTCCTGTGATAACATCTGGGCAGAAACAAGTATATCTTTGTATTCAGACTTTGATTTGGGTGAAATTATAGGGGCACACTAAAGATATCATTAACATCTAAGTTATTGGTGTAAGTTGAAGTTGTTACATTTCCAACTAGCACAATGAAGAGAATGTTGGTGTACATCTATGTTACTTTTGTGTACCTTGGCTGTCATTTCTTTGGATATTGTACTTGTGGTAGCTGTGCATGATCTAATCGCATAGCTAACTACAATGACTGATCCCTTGTGATCAAAAGATGAGCCTGAATAGTATATAGTACACCACCTATAGCAGTAATTAAAATACGGAAAATAAATTTGCACAGACTAGACATCACCAGCTTCTGAAAGTGCAATGAATTAATTACCAATTATATCACACGTAAAAATGGTTATCGGCTCTTTATATTTACAACGTACCTCTGAATTCCAGGAAATGAAAGCTAAGAAGCAGAGCTAGCAGTTGTTTTAAAAGATGCACATCTGAAGTAAGACCAAGTTGTATACTCTATAACTTAAAAAGACCACCTTGTGTAAATAACGCAGTATTTTTCTTATCATGAGTGTCCATTCTTATTTGGCAATATCTACTAATTAGGTCATTGCTGAAAATACTTTTGATCCAGCTAAGGCATCAAAGGTTGAATCTATTGTAGGCTTATGCATGTTGCTCTGATTATATTCTGTAATCTACAAACAATTTAGCTGTGCTACCTTTTGGGAATCGAAGAAAACACAGATTATCCAGGGACTTAATGGGGAAAAACAATTCATACTCGTAATCCTGGACTCACCAACCTTGCTGCAATATTGCTTAGCGACAACAGAGCAAGACTGGGTGTACACATTGTGATGCTTTCTCTCAACTATGTTGCTGCTCATATCAATATGTGCAACATATCACGTACTATTTAGGATATAAGGAAATCTCGCTCCGATACTCTTCAGTTAACTATATCCATTAAAACTTAGCAACCATGTTACATAGTTTGTAATTTTTAAGACACAGCCCTCGTAGCGCTATTTTAGGCATGAAGTCATTACACATGGCGTAACATTCGCCGACTTAACATGCACTATAGATTAAAACAATAATAGCTTCAACTTACACACGGTAGGCAAGTTATACGGTAATCTTGACCTGTAAGCAACTTACCTCTATAGCATCGTGCTGTAGGAATCTTTTAAACGGGTATTTAAAGATGTCTGGAACATGACATTTGCTTATCATTTTGCTTTGGACATTTAAACCGCATAAAACCGTGCAAAGTATGATCTACAATTTTTGAAAGATGTAATCCTACTAGTTATTGCCTGGTTCTATAGTTGGTGTGCTTTAAACAAACTCATACAATTTGTTTTCTATTGAACAAGCAATCTTACGAATCGGCAAGAAAAGGAAAGACTGAAAGTGGATATACAACAATGGGAAATGAAAAACATTATGGAAGAATGCATAGCTAAATCAAACGGAATAAACCTATATAGATCATTACTTTCTTTGACAGGCTAAAGAACGCAGCATGACTTTTAATAATTTGAGCATGTTTCTTTATTTTATAAAGATAGAGCATAAAGAATTAGAAGATAATATCTGAATATATCGAACTAATGGAGTAGGAATTGCAATAGTATCTCCGACGGAGCATTAAATGCACAACAGACAGAAGAATCAAATGAGGGGAAGGTTTTGTCTGGGACATCGTCTATATCAGACTCTATGTTACTTATTGTCGTCGGCTCAGGGTACAGAAGATAGTTTTTATGCAAAAACTGAATGCCACATCTACCTGTTTAATGTAGAAAAAAATATGAAATAAAATACACAAGTAAGGTCAAAGAGAATACACAAGTGAGGTCAAAGAGAACTATACATGTATTTTGAATAGATATATTAAAACAAAGTATAATTATATCATTCACTTGGCCTGAGAAGTCAATGGTAATTCATAGTAAAACAGTTTTATGATTCTAACCCCCAATTTTTTTAATTTCATTTTTCATGTCCGAAAGTCACGGTGCAGACACAAGTCCTTTTAAAAGGTGATAATTTTGCAAATCATTGTATACTCAACAGCTTGATGCATTTCGAAATAGTTCCCATCCATGCCGTTTTTTAACATATATATTCTATGCGCCTTAAACCCACCTGTTTACTACTAAGTGTGGCTAGCTCTTCTTCCTAGCCGACTATTGGTATTTCACTATCAACATAATGCAGAGTAACTATGGAAGGTGTACATGCCTGACATCAATTTCAAGAACAACACAAGCCGGAAACACCTAGTTCACAAATATATCCATATATTTAATTAGTTAAAAAAATAATAGATGAAAATGTCACAACATGGCCTTAAGATATTTTTGACAAGGGCAAATTTACGAAACTAAAACTGCTATCTCAGTGATTTTTAAACTGGAGTGATTGGAATGTACAACATGAAAATAAAACAACAGGGCCGCTGCAAAGCAAATCGGCTGTAAAACCCATCTATAAATATTACATCCTTCAGAGCATGAAGATCATATTTTGCATGAGTTTGTGGGTTTTTTTTAAATGTCTGAGGCACAACAAGAACAAATATCACCACTCATCGCTTGATACCGTTGTAACAGTTTAGAACAGTGTGATGCTGCAAAACTAAGTATAAATTATCTACCGAACAGCTGTTAAAACTGTTATTGCTTTTGTCTATATCTAAATTTACCAGAGGCTATTTAGTTGTTCACTGACTGTTGCCGGAGTAATTGTGCCATATGTGAAATACATCAAGAGGTCAGAGCATCAGCGTGCAAATATATATTCAGCCTCTTAATTTTTTTTCCAATTCATTTTAGTTTCTTTAATCTTATTCGCAATATGTGTAACATTTCATGTGCTGATTTTCATCTTCTGATCCATTTTTCCGATGCAAGAATTTATTTTTTAATGGTTTTGAACGGGTATCAAGATGGCAGATTTGTGTAGATGATGTGCATTGCTTGGTGCTACTAATTTAGCAAAGGGTATTTTATTAATACTAGGTTTTGGGTATCGCTCCAAAATGTATCGCAATACATATCACGACAGTCATATTGTATCAAAATGTAAATCACGATGTTAAGTGAATCTGTTATATGGGTATAATACCTCATTGTGCATTATTGTGTGTTTTGAATCCTTAGGAGATAGGGGATAGGGGACCATATGTATACACTGGAGAAAACCAAAACTAATAATAAATAATTTTTTCCAATAAAAACTCATCTTTTTATATTTACAATCCTGATTGAAAATCAAGAAATGTCCCCTTATTCTTGCATGAGATGCATCTTCGCTAGTCAAGGTTCCGATAACCCTATCTACACCTTGGAGGATCTAACGACAAAAGTTTTGCTTTGTCATAGCAACATCTTTTGGATTTCATGTGTTACTTCCATTAATATGTAGGTCAAACTAACCAATAGTGTGGTGCATTGTACGTTGGCCGACAACGATGGTGGCAATTGACCCTGAAAAGGATACTTTTAAAGTTTAACATCTATTTGGGTGAAAGGTATTTGTGGAAACACGGACTGGCACTAGAAAAGTGCTTATTTATCAGTTTATTTGAGTTGTGTGCTCCCCTTATCTCGATCACGTAGGAACGGTGTTCAAATTTTCAACAACTTTATTTGATTGCAGCCGCATCCAATCAAATTAGATTGGGTTTTAGGAACATTGGCTAGCGAAGATGGCATGAGCTGGTGATAAACAACAATGAGCAGCAAAGCTCCCCCTTATGTATCCATTTGGTTGAGACCTATGAGCAGTACCGGATTAACCACTGTGCTTATGAGTGCTTAAGCACAGGGCCCCTGTTGACCAGTGGGCCCATCTTCTTTGCCAAAAAATAATTACAATGAATTTCTCAAAAGTCTGTGGCAATTTCAACTACCAAATTTCCTGAGTATATATGCCTGACTATCTCAGCAGTCCTACCGGGCCTACCTCCTTCAGGGTCCAAGTAAGAGGCCTCATAACGTAACCAGCACCGGGCCTCATTTATCCAAAATCCGGCACTGCCTATGAGCAACACACTCTCCATCATGTATACACCAATACTAGTCATCTCAAGAACGAATCATGAATTGGAGCAAATTGTTTCAAAAACATACTTTGCAACTATTATCAAAAGATAATCAATTTAATTTTTAAGACAAATATTTTATAATTTTTCCATTTTATTTGTATTAAAAAAATATCTGAACTCCAAATTTTGCATATTTTATTTTAAGAATTCCTATAAAGTTTTACCCAATTACACATAACAATATTTTCAAAATCATCATTTACCTGTCAGACAATGAAACCGGTGTTCCTCGAGAGTAAAAAACATTGTTTAACTTGGGAGAACTAAATCTTTATCTTTTTTTAAAAAAAAACATCTGGCTAGATTGTGGCTAAAGGGCTACTTTTCGATAATTTGGACCATTTATTTTATATCTCAGCTCGTAAAAGTCGACTTCAAAGGTATGCCTGTTGGATGAAGGCAATTAGATATCATCTTGTTCGAATGTTTGCCAGTGTTTGTATCATAATACAGTCTTTCGTTTGATTTTGTTCTAAAATTGGACATCATCTACAATAATTTACTACTTTCAATATTCCTTATGTTTCTAGACATACGATGGCATTGAAAGGTCAAACGTAGTGTTTACTTACTTTAATGTTGCCACGATTCAAAGATAAACATTGATATAAAATGTCACGTACATGGCCGTGAGGATCTACACTCGTTAGGAACAGTCCCCGATTGATCTCCTATATTACTATATGCAAGTAACTCCATTTCATAATGTTAAAAATAAATGTTTCAATAAATATGAATATGACTTTAATCTCATCTTTTAAATTATAACTATTTTGATGCCTTTATCACAAATCATATTTAAACTATTATAAACGATAATTTTTTTATTGACACAAATTCTGCTATTAAGAGGTACAATGATTCAGTACGTTCTGATTGCGTTAAATGTTAATTGAAAATCATTTAACCAAGGTAATTATGAACCCCTAATTAATACTAACGGAAAACAATATATCTTAATGAGTAAGGAATATAGTGACCCCCAGCCCCCACCATTTTGCAAAATGATTAATTTTATGTCAAAAAGAATTTTAAAAACCCGTCAATGTCTTGAACGTTATACATCATCTTTAAAATTATTAGCCAATCACAATAAATTTCTTATGATATTAACTGTATTTAAAGTAGGAAATGTGAATGAACAAAGTTCCTAAGAGGGTCCCTGATTGTTCACCTGGCTCACATCTGCTTTATAGTATAATGCAAGAACAGTTCACCAAATATGGACCAGTATGATGACCTCTGCTGAAATTGCTTCTAGTGCTGCATATTTAAAAAAGTTCTTTCAAAGATTCTCAAGATTTTCAATCCTCATCCGTATTTTATAAAATATCTGCAGTTTGTCCAATATTGAAAGACTGCCAGGACATTGTAGCTTTGCTCAATCAAGCGGGTGGGGGTAGCTCTAAGCGGCTTGTGGAAATCAACACATCTTTTGTTTGGCACCATACTCTATGTTCACGTGAAAAAGTCTTGCAGGAAATTATTGATTTTTATATAAAGTTAAAAAAAAAACTAATCTTGCGCATCTGGCCTTATTTTAATTTAGCCCGCATATTAAAGTGAGTAAAGGCACGACGAAATGTTTAAATTGCAGATTTATTGAATATGAATTGGTATTAAAATAAACAGAGTAGATTGTAGTTTCGTCCTAAATGTGGTGTTCTACACTTGAATATTGATACATATAAACTTACTCTGCCTGAGTCTATTTTGTTATAATCAGATCTTTCATCCAACCCTACGTGGTTATTGCCTGACGAAATACGATCCACCTGATGACAACAAATTAGTTCTGAAATGATTATCGGATAAACACTTATTACCAGTACAAAGGGATTAAATCCGAAAGCTATTTAGCTTGTTGACTTACTATACATTTTTCTGATAAGCTCAGAATTTCCGCCACAATGTACAAAGACTATATTTTCACACTCTAACTTGGAAGAAATTAGCCGCAATATTACCTTTATCAGCACACAAGGGGACTGGCTATTGAAACAATATCGCATTATAGGTTGGGTCGGGAATCCGGGCACTTTTCTACGTCAGTGCATAAATACGAAAACCGAGGTGAAAACAACCGCCATATTGTTCTAGTGACTTGCGTAACGTGTGGGAGACGGTTACACATTTTAAGAGATGCCTAAGATTTGCAGTGTTGGTGGGTGAACAAACCATCATATGCAAAAGGAAAATTTGTCATTTTTCAAGTTTCCTGATGTAGTTTTTCATTGCCTCTTTGGTGTATACTCCTTGGAAAACAAGGGGGAAAATAATATAAACGCAGTGTGGATAAATGTATATAGGCTGAAAAATACACAACTTTTAGTGCATATTTACCAAGGTTTAATAGGACATTTAAAGAATAATAATAATGCAAAAATATAAAATAATGAGAACTTTAAAAAATAAATAGGATCACAGGTAATACTGACTAAAAAATTCAGATTTTGTTATGGTTTAAATACAGAAAATAGGTTTAAGAAAAAGGTGTTGAATAATTGCAACAAAATATTATGTTTTAAAAAAAACAGCTTACCAGGTGTATCTGTAAGATAATTGCAAACATCAGGCCATGTCACTTCAGGCCATTTTATTGGGTTATTCACCCAAATATATGCTGGAAATTTATAAGGACAATCATTAATTTCCACAACTTTAAGTTTCTGTAAATACCGCGAACTAACATCGCTATCCAGCGTCTCTTTGTAACCGTAAGACAATTCAAGAATGACCAACTGATCTCCTGATCCTTGCATTTATATTCGTCATTGTATAAATAAAAAAGTGTACGATATACACAGTATATAACAAATGCAGCCTTCAAACTGCCTTGACACTAATTGGCGTATATTGTCGGGTACACATGTACGTGACACCACAGGAGTCTGTAGTTTTATCATTAAAGTTTTATCAAATATAGGTATTTATAATATCGATAAGGTGATTTCATATTGTCAGAAATTTCGTCGTGCTATATTGATAAAACTGCAGACTCCTGTGGTGACCCGTACACACCACTGCCACACTTGTCATCCTAAAATATATTGCTATAACAATATTCGACAGGCACACATTCGTGGTTTTCTACGAAAGACTATGCAGCACTTCTGAACAGAAAACAGAAATAATAAAACAAAATATAGGTAAACTAAAACGGTTTGCAATATCGAACTTAACTAACGCTACTGCACTGTTACTAAGCAATTGTTTTCGCCTCCGCAAGATGGCGGAAAGTAGGTCGCTAAGCTTGTGACGTCATGCCGACCCAACCTATGGGCCAAAAGTGTCAATCTGGTAACCGTATCCGACGTGCAAGCATTTCCCAGTATATATATATATATATATATATATATATATATATATATATATATATATATATATATATATATATATATATATATATATAATACAAATCTTATGGCGAATAACAACCATTTCACCAAGGGATCACATGTGTCAGGGATTGATTAAAATAGATGCAATAAACTGACGACGAACAGTGCGAAACTAGTAACTAACTAGCCTGAGCGCTTTCGACTCCTAATGAGTCTTTTTCAAAGGCAAATACAAAAAATATGTAAGACAAACAAGTAAACACAAAAACGTTGTGTTTGTAAACCTCTACATGGCTGTCACCACATGGGTTAAAACTATAAATACAACCAGCTTGTATAGACTTGTTGCGGATACTGAAAAAGGTGCATAATTCCCTAAAAGTCTACAAGCCATAGCGACATCTATTTGTACTTTTTTGTACATTTATGTAACGCAGATTATATCCCGGATATTTGATTCTATACCGGTTATTCTTATACAAAAAATTGAAGGATACTAAGAAGATTTAGAAAAAGTTAAATTCTAATAGTGCATAGTTTTCTTTATCTAGTCTTCTTGGTTTAGACCGCTTGGTTTCAATGTTCTAAGGTGGCGTATCCAGTATGATTCCTTTTCCTTCCTGGTTTCGGAACTCCAGCTGTGGTTGTTAGCAATAGCGATAAGTGTTATATCACTGAAAGTGTGACCTGGGGAGGAGAACTGTTCTGCGACCGGGCTTCTGTACAGCTTTTTTGTCATCCAATCAGATCTATGAAGGTTTATCATTTGGTGTAGCTTTTCAGTTTCTCCGACATACTGAAGGCCACAGATCTTACATGTGATAAGATAAATCACATTCTATGTTTTGCACGTTTTGTTTGGACCAAGTATGTTTAGTTTTTCTTTAGTCACTGTGCTAGTGAATGTCTTGGTCTCTATGATATGTTGACAGGTTTTGCATCTTTTATCGCCACAGGGTCCAGATTGACTAGGTTGGTTTTGACTAGCGATTGGTGTTAGCTTTGCCCTGACTAGGATGTCCTTTAAGATTTTGGTCTCCGGTAAGCTACCACAGGTTTGTTCGGAAGTATTAAGTTTAGTATGTCCGACGATTGCACGGTGGGCCAGTGTTTTGCGATGATTTTTACCTATTTTGGGATTGTCTGGGTGATAGGTCAGAATAAATGGTATCATATCAGCCATTTCTTTCTGTCCATATCTGAGTAGGTCCTCACGGTTTGTTTGTTTGGCCCTTTGGATTGTCTCCGCAGTCAGTTTTTTTGTCGTACCCTCGGTAAATTAAATGTTTAGCCAGCTCTTCAGACCTTTCTAGGAATATTTCATCGTCGGAGCAAATTCTGCGTATCCTCAGTGCCTGGCTATATAGAATGTTCTTAATGCAGTGTTTTGAATAACAGCTGGTTGGGAGGAGATACTGGTGTTTGTCGGTTGGTTTCTAGTAGATGTCTGTGTGTAATGTGTTTTACACCAGTCTGGTTGATGTCCAGGAAAACATGGTTTGAGTTGGAAATTTATGCTGTGAATTTTATTGATGGATGGAAGTTGTTTGCCTTGGATATGAAGTCATCCAGATTTTCTCTTCCATACTGCCACTTCATTTCTATATCATCGATAAAGCGTACCCACTGGTATGGTGTACGCTCAACCAATGTTAAGGGCTGACCCTCAAGTTTTCCCATAAAAATGTTAGCAATCGTCGGACATACTAAACCTAATGTTAGCATATTCTAACATTTAAAATTGGGAAAATCGGAGAGTCAGCTCATATCATCAGTTGAGCGTACACCATACCAGTGGGTACGATTTACCGATGATATAGAAATGAAGTGGCAACATGGAAGAGAAAATCTGGATGACTTCATATCCAAGGCAAACAACTTCCATCCTTCAATAAAATTCACGTCAAAAATTTCCAACTCAAACCATATTTTTCTGGACACAACAACCAGACTGGTGTAAAACACATTACACACAGACATCTACTCGAAACCAACCGACAAACACCAGTATCTCCTCCCAACCAGCTGTCATCCAAAAATTGCATTAAGAACATTCCATATAGCCAGGCACTGAGGATACGCAGAATTTGCTCCGACGATGAAAGATTCCTAGAAAGGTCCGAAGAGCTGGCTAAACATTTAATTTACTGAGGGTACGACACAGACCTGACTGCGGAGACAATCCAAAGGGCCAAACAAACAAACAAACCGTGATGACTTACTCAGATATGGACAGAAAGAAAAGGCTGATAGGATACCATTCATTCTGACCTATCACCCAGACAATCCCAAAGTAGGTAAAAATCATCGCAAAACACTGGCCCACCGTGCAATCGTCGGACATACTAAACCTAATACTTCCGAACAAACCCGTAGTTGCTTACCGGAGACCAAAAAACCTAAAGGACATCCTAGTCAGGGCAAAGTTAACGCCAATCGCTAGTCAAAACCAACCTAGTTAATCTGGACCCTGTGGCGATAAAAGATGCAAAACCTGTCAACATATCATAGAGACAAAGACATTCACTAGCACAGTGACTAAAGAAAAACTAAACATACATGGACCTAACAAAACGTGCAAAACAGAAAATGTGATTTATCTCATCACATGTAAGATTTGTGGCCTTCAGTACGTCGGAGAAACTGAAAAGCTACACAAAATGATAAACCTTCATAGATCTGATTGGATGACAAAAAAGCTGTACAGAAGCCCGGTCGCAGAACACTTCTCCTCCCCTGGCCACACTTTCAGTGATATAACACTTATCGCTATTGCTAACAACCACAGCTGGAGTTCCGAAACCAGGAAGGAAAAGGAATCATACTGGATACGCCACCTTAGAACATTGAAACCAAGCGGTCTAAACCAAGAAGACTAGAAAAAGAAAACTATGCACTATTAGAATTTACCTTTTCTAAATCTTCTTAGTATCCTTCAATTTTTACTATAAGAATAACCGGTATAGAATCAAATATCCGGGATATAATCTGCGTTACATAAATGTACAAAAAGGTAAAAATAGATGTTGCTTTGGCTTGTAGACTTTTAGGGAATTATACACCGTTTTCAGCATCCGCAACAAATCTATACAAGCTGGTTGTATTTATAGTTTTTACCCATGTGGAGACAGCCATGTAGAGGTTTACAAACACAACGTTTTTGTGTTTATTTGTTTGTCTTACATATTTTTTGTATTTGCCTTTGAAAAAGACTCAGTTTATTGCATATATATATATATATATATATATATATATATATATATATATATATATATATATATATATATATATATAGAGAGAGAGAGAGAGAGAGAGAGAGAGAGAGAGAGAGAGAGAGAGAGAGAGAGAAAGAGAAACACTGCGGACACGTATCATTTGTAACGAAAGTCGAGTGGTCAATCAATTATCTATATCTGCCACAATACTACAAGGTACCGACACCTGGGCTAGCTGGACCTTGAATCTTGTCCGTCTTTATGGGTTCCCCTTCAAATGCGGCATTAGCAATTGTTACGTGTAGGCTCGCACAAAAGAAACAAAAAAATGGGTGAATTCAACGAGCTTATTTCCCTAGAAAACAAGGTAAAAATGTGAAAAAGGACTTAACGGTTTGTGAATCTAATCCAAAATCTATTCCTAGAATTTCCAAATATCAGTCCTATCGCTAAAAATATAAATGAATAACAGTTCGAATTCCGTTGAAGTTCAAAGATGGAAGGCGATGACGTCATTTGATAACCTGTTTGTGTTGTCATGTTAACAATTCCTTGTTGAATGGCCAATAATGATATCCCACTCTTGAACTCCGAATATTTTCAATAATTGTCTTTGTTCAAGAATTCTGAAGTGGAACACTTATTTATGTTTTCCAGAGAATTTAATTACCATTTACTTTTACGTGTTTAATTAATCCTAGAATTTAAAAATATGTTCTATTACAAAAAGCTCTAACTGAATCAAGGTTCGAATCCCGATGAAATTCCAAAATGGAAGATGATGATGTCAGATGAATGTAGTATTGTACTGATGTGTCAACAGTTCCTCGCTAAATTTTATGAATCAAGAATAATATTCCGGCTTTAGAATTCCAAATAATTTCCAATAAATGTCTTTGTTCAAGAATTTAATGAAGAGAACTTATATATCCAGGAGAAACATATTATTTAAAATAACAATTTCCACTAAACTGCTAACAACACAATATATCTTTGAGCTCCAAAAGGTTTGAAATACTACTGCCTGGAAAAGACTAGGAACGTAAGTTTTAAGCACAATTTTAGATCACGTGACGGCGTCACGCATTTAATTCAAATTGGGCAGAAACCCCATAAGACAATTGACTCGTACACCATGGACAAATTCGATTGTACCCAACGAATCTTACAATAAAATTCAATAATATATTAAAACGTTGTTTACAACAGAGCTGGCGCTAGCTAAGAAAGGCCTTGATTACAACCAATGAATATCGATATATGATTAAGAATTTCAGAACCAAGGTCACGAATTTGGTCAGCTAAATATACAATGTAGCAAAACTGCTATTTACTAGAACTGAACTGGATGTTCTGAAAAAATGTCAATTCTAATGAATAAAGTTATCATTATAATAACTTGCAATGAAATAAAAATAAAATAAAAAATTTAAACACACAAGTAATTAAATTGCAAATAAGTAACATTTCCCCCATGAAGAAAAATAAAGATTGATATAATAAGGCTTTCCTTTAACAAATATGTTAATTATACATGAGAAAAAAATTATATAAGAATTCTTATGAAATATACAAAGTTTACATAAAATAATATTTCTATACACGGAAAATGCATCTGCAATAAAATTAACTTTCCCTTGATGTGCCCGATGTCGATTATATTCCTGTAACAAACTCCACCGTAATAAACTTTGATTTTTGTTTCTCATCTTGTCGATGAAAGTAAGGGGATTGTAATCACTAAACACAACAATCGGAGAAGAAGCTGAGCTAAGGTAAACTTCAAAATGTTTTAATGTCAAATTTAAACCAAACATTCATTCTCGATTGTTGAGTGGTTTCTTTGGTGTCTATTTAATTTCTTCGAGAAATAGCATATTAGATGATCACCACCATTTCTATCTTCTTGGATCAATGCTGCTCCAAATTCAACATCACTAGCATCAACAGGGAGTTTAAAAGATTGACTGAAGTTTGGAGCTATAAGAACAGTGCACATTTAAGTATGGCCTTCAACTTGTCAAAATCTTCCTGACATTTTTTAGTCCAAAGAAACTAAGTTTGTCTTGGATTCAGAAATATTACAAAAACTGGAACAAAATTTTCGATAGTATCCAACCAAACCCAAAAATCGCATCAGTTGCAATTTTACAGGCAAGAACAGGGAATTCAGAGATAACTTTAACCTTAACATTTATAGGTTTAACTTGTCCATGTCCCACAATATGTCCTATAAAGGTTACACAAGCACGGAAAAAATTCACTTTTAGATTAACGGATTGTCAAATTTGTGTCAGTAAGATTGTCAAAGAAATTCGGAATTGTTGCAAGATGTTCTTTCCAGGTGTTGTTGTAGATGATGACATCATCAATGTAAGCATCACAATTATCTAGACCAGATGTAATCAAGCAGCAGAGAGGGTGAACCCTACAACAATATATTTGCGACAAAATCGATTAAAGCCTCAGAATGCCAATGGAGCCTTCCTACGAAATCTCATATTTTAACCAAAAAAAAATTAAAGGTCCCATCTTAGCGATTTTGTCGTGAATACATTGTCATAACCACACTCAAATTGCTGCCATCTACGTCTACAAATTTTTGCGACAGAATCGATTAAAGCCTCAGAATGCCAATGGAACCTTCCTACGAAATCTCATATTTCAACCAAAAAAAAAATAAAGACCCCATCTTAGCGATTTTGTCGCAAATACATTGTCATAACCACACTCAAATTGCTGCCATCTACGGTCGCAAATATGTTGTCATTTCACCCTCTCTGCTGCTGATTAATACAAATTATTTAACCAAATATTTGATCAAGTCCAATACGATATCGTGACCGAGGGTCGTGTAAATTTATTGTTATAAATCCATATGGGGCAGACTGAGCATGACTAAAGTAATTTTTAAATCCATTGAAGTCCATATCGGAACACCATGTCTGCCAAATATTTCGTAGCGTATGTGTATCAACGCCATTGAATACAGCAAGAATATTGCAGTTATCGCGAATCACTTTTGGAATTTGAGTATATCGTTGAGTGACATATATCACGTCAGTGTTTTTATGCCTACCTCGGGAAAATATTCTAGCAGGGTTCTTTTGATTATCTAACATTACATCATCGTACACTACAAGATTGTTTATGTCTCCATCGAGATCTTCTACTGATGGTGCATCATTAATATCTGTTATAAAGTCGATTACACTTTCACCTTTAATTTCTGATGCATTTTTATTATAATCTTTTTGCACTTCATAGCACCGTTGATCATCTACGGATGGGGCAACTAAATATAATTTATCCCACTTCATAAATCGCATTATCAAATTAAGCAGTAATTGTGTTTTGCCTGATCCAGATGGTCCGATTATAATGGCACGGACAGAATTCGGAAGCGCTGCGTGGTGTTTTACCGGTTCTCTTCTTTTAGTCGCTGAAAAATCAATTATATTCATAACGCTATATATAAATTATGGATCTATATTGTGTTAAGTGTAAACAGCGTACTGATTCAACCGATCAGACAACCATTACAACTAAAAACAATAGACTAGCGCTTACTGGTAAGTGTGTAACATGTGGTATAAAAAAATTTAGATTTTTAAAAAAAAGCAACTCGGAGGTGATATTGCCGCAAAACTTGGAAAACTCCCCGGAACCCCATGGGCAAAATACCCCGGAGAAAAACACCTTCCAGGATATAGCTACTGTGGTCCCGGAACGAGATTAGATATCAGACTTGATGATCAAAATCAGCCCCGGCCTGGTGAGTATCCGATAAATGCTATTGATAAGGCATGTCATGCTCATGATGTTGCATATAAAAGCAATAATTTGCAACAAAGACATATCGCGGATGTAAAATTAATTCATGCCTTAAATGCTATTCCCGATAAATCCTTCAAAGAAAAATTGGCTTCATGGTTGGTCAAATCAGCTATGAAAGGCAAATTAGTGTTAGGTGCTGGTAATTGAAAACACCAGTGTTTTTATAGTATGGAATCTATTTATTATTCTCCGAAAGGATACTGGAGGGGTAAAGCAGCAATCAGTAAACTCGCTAACGCTGCAAAAGTGAAAAAATCCACTGCAAAAGATTGGTTATCCAAACAAGCTATATGGCAAATTTATCTACCACCGCCTAAACAAATTAATTATTCTCATTTTGATGTTACCGTACCCAATGAAGTTCATCAGGCTGATTTATTGTTTTTACCACATGACCATGGTTACAAATACGCGCTAACTGTAGTTGATATTGCGAGTCGATTTAAACAAGCAGAACCATTGAAAACAAAGTCAGCTTCTGAAGTCGCTTCTGCATTTGAAAGGATTTATCGACGAGGTCCTCTAAGATGGCCAAATCTATTACAAGTTGATCCTGGCAAAGAATTTCAAGGTGCTGTTCTATCAACAATGAAAACTCATAGTGTTACAATACGACGGGGGCATACTGCGTTACATCGTGATCAGGCAATTGTAGAACGATTTAATCGAACTCTTGCAGAACGGTTATTTGGATATCAATATGCAAAAGAATTCATCCAAGAAAAACGATCTCGTGAATGGGTCCAAAGGTTACCGAGTGTAGTTGCAGCGTTAAATAACGAGATTACTCGAACTATTAATATGAAACCAAATATTGCAATAAAAAAAGAATATATTCCCGAACAACCGCAGCGGGTTAGCACTCAGCCACTTCTCGGTGATGTTACTGTGAGATATTTATACGAACCAGGAGAGCTTGAAGGCGGTAAAAGAAGAGCTACTGATCCTATATGGAGTGTTACTACGCATAAAATTTCAACTATAACGCGATCAACTGGTAGACCTCCAATCTACAGATTGGATTCAACTGCACCTCAGCGTGGTTTTACACGCGAACAACTACAAGTCATTCCGGACGATACTCAATTACCGCCACATGGTCTTAACTAGCTCCGTTACGTCTATTACACTCAAGACAGGTCAACATCACATTGTTTCTGACATGACCAAGACTGTTATTTTTTCTGTCTACGGTGAATTGTCGAGGGTCTTTATCCGAATACTGCCAGTGCATTATACAATTGCAACTGGCGCAGTGATTATTCTGTTGTTCTTTTAATGCGATTATTACTTCAGCATCAATATCAAATTCTCGTTGTTTTTTTTTTGTCCTGCTGTTTGTAACCAGAGAGTTTTTTATTAATGATGCTAATATCAGTGTTATCATCGTTTGCATTAAAATCATCATCGAAAACAATCCTTCGTAGTTGATTTATTCGTCGTACTCTGGACACTGCGAGATAGACTAAATTTGACCATTCAATGCGATTATCAACTATCCAAACAATTGTATCCGTGATGGTCAATCCTTGTGACGAGTGTATTGTTGTTACATAACCAAGCGTCCATGGTGATTTATCAGCGTATAATGCATCTTCTACAGTATTGATATCAACTAGCACAATATCATTTAACACTAGAATCTGTTTATCCGTCTGGCCTGGAATTTCAACTTCAATATTCTGCTTTCGTGTATCCAATGGTCTATAACACAATGGTACTGGAAACGTTGGGAATTTTTTCTTGTGTAGCTCAAACAACTTTTTCTGAAGTGCGTCTCTGACTATCTTTCTACTTGCTACTACAAAATCATTTGGTTTCCATGTTTCCCAAAAATCATTCAAAGGTGTTTCAGAAATTATTTCACGCGCTACTTCACATTGAATTCTATCGGGTTGTAATCTAATTAGTTTTTTAAACTCACGTAACTGCTCATCGAGTGCTCTATAGTCAGTATCAATTTCTTCGTAATAATCAACAAATCCTTTTAACCAATTATGTGGACTTCTACCAACAAATGGTGGTGGTTGACCATGATCGCCGCACAATATAACTTTTGTATTATTTTGCAATAACCAATCAAGAAACATTTTTAATACATCTTCTGAAACAGTACATGCTTCATCCCAAATAATAACCGCTGGAATAAATTTCTCACCCATTCGCTCAGGAGTCCAAGCATCGCCCTTGTATCGAAAAAAACTATGATACGTGCAAGCTTCAACATTTCGTTGTTTGATCTCTCTCGCTAGTCTATGGGTTGGTGTGAGTACAATCATGGACGTTCTCTCTCGATATAATTCTATCGCACGTGTTGTCTTTCCAGATCCACCACAACCGTTTAAATAAACTGTTTTATATCTACAAATTGGATCTGATATCGGTGGTGCTTTAGACATAGATTTTTCACTGATAGAATTATCGTTCTTCAGGTAACTACTTTTAATCTCAACGTCTGCTGATTCAGAATAATCGCGTTGTATTTCTTGTTTAATTCGCCATGTTCCCCAAGTCTCTTCGCTATTAGTAAATTTAGTTATCTCTTTGATATATTTTTTATCGACATACATTGAATCAATTGCAACTCTGACTGCTATACTAGGAAATCTATTTATCATTGCAAATAAATTGATAGATGCATAACCCAGCATAGAAGCTCTCAAATGTAGATATGCAGAGCTTTCTCCATCACTGTAAGTAACAATTCTACCTAACTTTGTTTTATTGGACAAGAAGGCTGTTTTACAATTTGCGTATCTATTTTTCTCTACTGCATCTTTAATAACGAAGTCGTATTCGGCATCATCTATAATCAATCGTGAGGATTGTTTTTTAAAGTTAAATTTTTTTCCACCCTGTGTAAATTTACCGATTATTCTTCGGCCGAGATCCTTTGCTTCATTATTTCGTTGATTAAATATCTTTTTTGACCATTCAATAATGTACTCCTCGTCAGCATCAATATGTTTTCTAGACTTATCGATTATACTATCAAGACATTCTGGTTCTGGTAACCAGACATTGGTTTGTTTTCGATATGAGATAATCGCTTCGCTGACAATCAACGAAACTAACACTTTACAATCAATCATATATCGCAATAACACTATTGGTAACCACATCCTTTCAGCCATGTGTCTACCAATCCAAACATAACAACACGGATGAAGTCCTTCAGCGAATTCAAATGATACTACGCAAGCAAAACCGGTCAAATCAAAATCAGGCAGTGGTCCATTAATAGCAACGCGAGTCATTTCATGTGTGGGATGTCCAAACCGTTTAAAATACTCACCAGCGAATCCATATCCTAGAAAACTTCCTGGATAACAGGCAACGATATCAACTGATATCATACTCTCACGATTGTACTTAACGTTCCATAGACCGCCATGATAATATTCCAAACAGCTGGATTGAACATCCTGTAAAAACTCTTTTCGTGTTGGTTTCCAATTATTTTTCTTTCTTGCAAAATGAGCTGCAACCGATGGAATTGTAAAACAATTTGTAAGTAACTGTTCGTAATCTTCGGATTTTTCATTAAAAACGCTAGCGTTTTCACTGAGACTTATTGCTAGATTTTTCATCCTATTATGTAGACTTTCACTACGATATAATTCACCGTTAGGTTTCACAAATTGATTGAATTGACATTCTTCATCTTCAAAACTATGAAGTAGCCATACTGATACAGGGTCGTTTTTACACAAACTAGCAATAGCATCGAATAATCTTTCTTCAGTGAGAATACCATCCTTGATGAATTCTTCTGGGATATACTTCACTGTTCTGTCTCGCGGGAATATTGTAACCGCGGATGTCCATGCGTGTTTGTTATGATCAATAATTTTGATTGGAGCTCCGTTTTTATTGTATTTCGATTCGTATAATACTTCGCCAGTTATCGTTAAAACGGTTATCGGAAATCTCAACGACTTTTCCAATCTAGCTATATCGGAAATAGTTGCTCCGTTCTCTTTCACTGTTAGCTCCCATTCATCTATTTTTTTATGTCTTAGATCGGTTAATTTATTCCCACGGAGTGCATTTGTAAAATGTTCTAAGACTCTTTGTGCCACACAGTTGAGTGGCTTTTCCGCTGACGTTGACTGTTTCATTGGTGCTAGTTTTCCAATGTCAGGGTTATTTAACGGATACATCCCATAAACGACTGCTGTTTCTGGATACGCTTTTTCATAGTATGGTTTATCAATTCCAGTTAACAGCCCTGGTCTGGAATAACGGCTAACAATGACTGATGTCCCATCTTTGAGAATTGGAACAAATTTGTCTCTTATAATATATTCGCCCGATTCTAATTTGATAATGAATTTCACTCTGATAAAATACCGTTTATTGCCAAGTTGTGATAGTATCATAGCTGCTGTTTCATCATTCATTCTAGCATCAACAACACCATCAATTCTAAATGTTGACCAGGTGTGTGATGCATCATCCTGTTTAAACTCATGAACACAATCTCGTATTTTTCTAATCAGACTTCTATTAGTTATTCTCTCTTTTGGTACGTCTTCGAGAGTTCTATCAAGATTGAATTTAATATTTTTCCGAGGCTTGATTGCCGATAATCTCTTGAATTCTTCATTCATATAAATAAGACAAGTATTTAAATAGAAAAGTTTGTTTATATATAATGAATCACTGCAAATGGCTTATGATCGGATCAGTAACCCCATGCAATAAATCGTGTAGAGGTGAATTCTGTGGATATCACTTACAGAGTGTCAGAAATAATTCGACAGGCCCGTCCCCATGCATAAATTGTGGGGTGGGTGTGAGAGGAAAATCACAATTATGTATCAATTGTGGGGGTAAGCGGTTTAGAGAATTGAAACGTTATTATGATAAACGAATAAAAAACGCCATCATTGACCCTAATCATGACTCTGTCAAAGACAAAATCATAAAAACCCCTCAAGACTACATTAATAGATTTATAATTAAAGCAAATGATGAATTAGACAAATAGTATTATTATATAAATGGAGCAAGAATTCAGACCACATCCAATACTCGTTAATTATGAAATATCTCGTAATGGTGTTGTTAGACACTGTAGACTAAAGAAACCCGTGGGATATGTTAATAGTCAAGGATATTTGTGTTTTACTGCTGGAAAAAAGGGATATCTCTGTCATAGGGCAGTCTTTGAGTGTTATATGGGACCGATTAAAGATGGCTGTGTTATTGATCACATTGATTCTAATATTCAAAATAACGCGATTTCCAATTTACAGTGTATTTCTCAAAGAGAGAATATAAAAAACGGAAAGACAGGGACTTGTAAGTCAGTTGGAAAGAGACCAGTACAGTCATTTGATACAACGACGAATGAAGAAAGAGTTTTTCATTCAATGAATGCTGCGGGAAAATATTTTGGAATATGTATTCCTTCAGTACGAAAAGTTGCTGAAGGGATTTATCAAACAGCTATCTCAAAGAAAAATGGACATAGAATAAAGTTTTCCTATTTACAAGATAACTCTCAATAGTGAGTTATGTGCTATTTTAGTCATTTTTGCATGATTTTACCATTCAGATCAATTACCATAGGGCAAAACACTAAAAACGTTTCGCGCGCGTTAATACATATTTTTTTTTCAATATTTATTCGCAATATTCACGTATATATGCATTAAAAGAGTAAATGACAATAACTGGAACAGCCGGAACAGCCACATAGTAAATATAGTTATTGTACCGGAACGCGCGCGTGTAAGACAAGACACTGGGCCAGGGTTCTCTATTAATAGATTTTTTAAAAATCCCAATTACAAAGACGGCGTTAACAGCGTTTGTATGAAAATGAAATTACTTTAAAATTACAAATTAGTGAGGTCAGGGTAGTAAAACGCGCTACATATAGTTTAGTTTTTTTAGTGTGGCTATGTGTAATAAAATTCAGAAAAATATCATTCTCGATTCAAGAAATAGCAGGTCCTGAATTGACAGGGGATCCCCATTACGGAGTTATCTTGTCATGTAAATCCATTATTATTACGATTATTTAATCGTAATATTATAGAAATTAATAAAAAAATTGCTATTATTTAACAGTTGTATTTCTTGTTTTAATGTTTTATTTAAATACTTAGCTTCCATTGAAATTACTACACAGTATTCATTATGAAATGCTAGAAAAATAAATACACACCTACACATTGACACTGCAGTATTAGTTCACCTTATATATAATATGAGCCGTAATAAGTTTGGGGCTTTAAAACGAAGCCCACTTTGCCAATTAAAACTCCCACGCCATTGACATGGTGTGTGGTTGAATTTTTTCAACTGCAACCAGGGTTAATTTCTTGGGTTGCTTTTGATTGGCAGATTGGGTGTAGGTCCGCCCCCGTCGTTTCATGTTTGTATCGTCCTGTACTGTCCCTATCATACCATCCTATCATTTCATTGTATATATACCATCCTATCATTTCATTGTATATATAACCATCCTATCATATAACCATCCTATATAATCGCATTGTATATATAACCTATAATCGCATTGTAAATACTCATTCATTGTAAATACTCATTCATTGTATATATAACCATCCTATATAATCGCATTGTAAATATTCATTCATTGAATCGCATTGTAAATATTCATTCATTGAATCGCATTGTATATATCCTATATAATCGCATTGTATATATGTAATGTATTGTTCAATGTTTGTAAAGAAATCACTTGGATTTCACGTCTAATACCCATATAACCCGCCCTTGAACTCGATTGGGGGGTTAGGGTATTGTATAAGTCTTTAATGTATGTGCCCTTTCTTGCCTCGAAACTCGAATGAGGAAGAGACGGGCATTGTATATGTTTTGTTTTTTTGTATATAAAAATATTTTAAAGATACAAATACATTAGTAATAATAAATGGAATTTCAAGATATTACATCTATCATCACAGAAATATCAAATTTAAGAAATCAAGGAATCGTACTTTCTGAATTTTTGAATGAAGACAGACTTTTGAATGAATTTGAACAAATTGATATACAATTGAAACATGGAAGATATGTTCTACCTAAAATGTATTCACTGATAAAAAGAATCCAAAAAGCGGTTAATGCTTCTTTGTATAACAATGATATTAATTTATTCATTCGGCTATTTAGTATAGTTGAAGCCATTAGAAAGAAACTCGGGGAACAGTACCAAGTTCGGTCAGAGATTGCTTTGAAAGTGAAATCTATAAGACGTTTGATTGATGCAAGCATTGAAACCGACAATTGAAAAATCGTTAGCATTTCCAATAATGACATCAGAAGCATTAACTACCAGACTAGCCCGTGAGAGGTTAGCATTACTGAAAAAGTTTATACCAATTCGAGATAACGTGCGAGATAAACTACAACTTAGACAGCAAGCGCAGACTGACTTTTCTATTGGAAGCGAACAACTTTTTGCCCCTGTAACTAAAGCCACTAAAGATATGAAACTTGCAACAGAACGTGCTATATACGGCGACATCCCTAAAGAGGGAGCAGTACCTATTATTGATGTATTAGGAAAGATTGCTACAGAAACTGAAAAAACTCACGAGGGAATAAAACAGCTTTCAGATGAGTTACAAACTCAGCGAGAAATACAACAAATGGATGATATTGATACTGATGATAACCCCGTTGAAGATGCTAGTGTTTCCACTAAAAAAAGTGTTCCTTTTAACGAGAAATTCACTGATGAAGCTATAAAAGAAATCAGACGAATTCAATTGTTGAAAACTAAAGAAGACTATGCGTTATTTGGAAACTTTGCTGTAAAAAGTTATTATAACAGGGAGAAATTTTTAAAAGACGAGTATAAAAAAAACACAATAAACAAAAATCAATGGGTGGATTGGATATATAAAATTAATAAAGAAATCACCGGCAATTTAAATAAGAATACAGTGGAATACAGAGCTTTTAAAATAGGAGTTGATGCGGATGTTTTAGAACAACAACAACAACAACAACAACGAAAAGAAGAACAACAAAGTCGAAGTCGAGGTCGAGGTCGAGGTCGAGGTCGAGGTCGAGGTCGAGGTCGAGGTCGAGGTCGACAATCTGCAGAAATTCAAAACGTTTCCGAATCAGCTGCAGAAAATCAAAACGTTTCCGAACCAGAAAGTTCTTCAGGAGAGGGTTATGGAAGTTCTCATCATGATTCTCATATGTGTCCTAGTAATATCATTAATGATATATCACGACTTGAGGTTCTTATGGGAGGTAAGCGAGCTGGAAATAACTCAGTCGAAATAACTAATGAAGCATTTGATATTTGCAGACGATTATTCCAAGGTGGGATAATTGATATTCATACGTATCGAGAACTCTTGGATGAGTTAATGGACGGAATTCCGGGAAAATTTAGTGGTTATTATAGCGATTGAAATTTCTAATTGCTTGCATTTAGAAATTACAAAATCATTTCAAATAAGATGATAGTACACTATAATCACAATAAACCAACAAACGTGTATGTAGTGAACTCAAGATTGCCCGTTTATAAGGCATACTACGGTGACGGCCTTGGAAATACCATGGCTGGTTTATTCACAAGAATAGCCCCAAAAGTAGCACCAATTGCTAAACAATTAGCGATGAAAGCCATTGATGTTATTCGTAATAAGGGAATTAACGCTGTTGGAGATCTTGCAGGAACGGCCTTTTCTACCGCAAAGAATAGAATAACGTCATTGGTGAAATCTAGATTCGGACGAAAACCACCACCACCGCTACCTTCAACAACAATGATGCCTGCAAATGTCAGTAAAGTGATAAATAACGCAGTGGAACAAAAACTAGCATCATTAGCAATGACTTCACCAGATAGTAGTAATATTGCAAGTATGATAGCGGGAAGCGGTCTTGGAGGAAATCGAAAAAGAAAATGATTTAGAAAAACGATACGTTTTAGTATAAATGGCATTTAAAAAAATTGCTGATCCAGCGTTTGATATGGCGGCACCGGTGAATAAAGATGATTCTAAAATTAACTATCAGTATTATGCCTATCCTGCAAGAGAGCCAAATCAACGAGGGAGAGTTGAACTTCAAGTTCAAGATACAAGTAGATACTTTTTGCCGTGTGAGGCGTTTATTGAAGTAGAAGGAGAGCTTGTAACAAATGTTGCAGCTGATACACCATATGGGAATGACCAAAATATCCGAGTTGGTTTTGTAAATAATGGCATTATGGCGCTATTTAACAGTGCAAGATATATCATTGATGGAAAAGAAATTGAATCAATAGAACAAAATGTTGATATTGCAACAACAATAATCGGACTTGCGAGATATTCTGATGATTATACAAGGTCGGCTGGTCCGTCTATGATGTTTGCTAAGGATACTTCTGAACATGCTGACCATATTCAGTTTATTAAAGTACGAACTGCGCAAGCTACTGCAGAAGCTGATCAACAACTCGCAGCTAATCTAGACCGTGAAGATAGACCAGGCGCTGAATTCGACATTTTAAAAAGGGTTAATGGTAATTTCAATCTAGGATTTGCAACACGAAATGGAACATTGAAAGGACAACATCGACGGTTTTCATGTGCAATTCCGTTACATCATATATTCGGATTCTGTAGAAATGTCAGAAAAGTCATCTATGGAGCAAAGCATACAGTCGTGTTAGTGCGAAAAGAAAATGACAATGATGCAATCTGGCATGCTGATGGTGTTGCTGATGATGGTAAAGTCATTTTAAATAAATTGACTTTATGGATACCCGTCTTGACACCAGCAGTTACAATAGAGCAAGAATTACTATCGTTTATGGACACAGGTGGAAAATCATTGCTAAGTTGGCTAACAACAACGACTGATACGAAGCAGGATAATGTAAATGGCACATTTACATGGCACTTAGCATCAAAACAAGGTGTTTCAGCTCCACGTCATATCTTTATAGCGTTACAGGATGCAAATCGAGTGGGTCGACAATTATCTAGTCATATGATATTTGATAAATTAGGGGTAAGTGAAGTTTCGTTGAGAATAAACGGACAACAAGAGCCAGCAGAGATTGTACATCTTAATTATGAAAACAACAACATAGCTCGTGTATATCATAGAATATTGTCGTATATGGGTCGTGATCAAAATGTTGATACTGGTTTGCAAATATCGCAAATTGATTTTGAAAAACACTATCCGATTTTATTACTTTTCATTGGAACATCTTGACATGATGAGACAATCTGTTGTTGATATATACTTCCAAGCTCGGGTACAACGCCCTGCTGGTATAGCCGATTATAGAGCAGTTGCTGTCATTCTCAGTGATAAATCAATGTTGTTAGAAGGAGTTGGCGGACGAATGAGACTTATTGATGCACCAGTGGAAAACATGTAATGTTTTCAAAAATCATTTGATTTTCCAAACATGTAGTTAGGATTTTCACAATAAGATCAATTGAAAGTGTAAATTACATTTTAGAATAGAATGACATATAGTATTGTTAATGTCCAGTTGACTGATGGTCAGGTCAAGAAATTGAAATCAAAGTCGGCTAAAGAATGTGGAACTACAATAACGCTGAAACCCACTCAAATGTCCGGTGGTGCACATAAATTATCACTAACAGATCGTCAAATAAAACATTTCAATGATGCGCTAAAGAACAAACGAGGAGTTCAAATTGATTTTTCGAAAGCAGCAAGCAGCTATCGCCAGTATGATAAAATCGGGTGGAATATTCCCGCTGTTAGCTGCTATTCCAGCATTGATTGCAGCGGCTGCCCCAGCGGTTGCGAAGGCGGCAGCGTTAGGAGCCGTTGGTACTGCCGCAGGAATGGCCCTGAAAAAAGCTACTGGGAAAGGCTATAAAAAAAAAGGAAAGGGTCTAAGACTACCAGGAACTCCACACAATTGGTACAAGGGCACGGGCCTAAGAATACCAGGAACGGCTTATTAGTGGAAAAATCCCTAGGATTTTCACCAATGTCCAATTTTGATTTAATTGATGCTGTAAAATCATTATCAATAAAAAACTTTAGAGGAGTTTTCATGAGAGATCAATTACCGTCAAAACCAATGAAAAATGAAACGGGTATTATCAATCTCGATAACAGCAGCGGAAAAGGAACTCATTGGGTCGCATATGCAATTGATCCACGTGGAATTGTCTATTTTGAATTTTGATTCATATGGATTAGCTCCACCAAAAGAATTCATGCGATATGTATCCACAATAACAAAGTCATCTCCAATTTTTTATTCCACGCTACCAACACAACAGTTAAATGATCCACCGATATGCGGTCGTGAAGTATTAAATGTCCTTGCAGAGATATCTAAATTTCCAAGAAAACCACCACAAGTTGTTGTTAATGAATATACTAGCAGGCAATGGCAAAAACGATAGCGTTATGATTTAGAAAAACGTAGCATTTTCGTATAATGATTGATATTTGGGGACGACCTTTATCAGAATAAAAAAAAACAGAAACCGATAGCAAATTCGCTGTCGAAAGTGTAAAAAAAATAATCGAAGATGAAATCGCCGAGACATTAAATTTGTCAAGTGTAGATCCTGGGGAAATAGTTGTATTTCAAGATCGCCAGGGCAAATTGAAATCTAGTAATGTTTCATTGGATGATGTCTTAATACGAAGACGTGACGTCGTTGAAGATAAAGATACAATAGTGTTATATTCAAATGATGGAAAACTCAAACCAGGTGTATTTGTTTCTACAATCACAGATGCATTAAAAAATTTAAATGAAGAACTTGAAAAACATATAACAACATATACTTCCCTTCGTAGAAATATTATCAATAAATTCTTTGGAACACCAGCGGTAACCTCTCCATCTCTCGCTGAAATTAAATCCAATTTTGATGAAATTAAATCCAGTATTAAAAATATTAATGATGCTGGATTTAGTATTATTAGAGATAGCATTAATAGTATTAAAAAATCTATCGAGGATATTACAAAATTTAAAACAGACAATCTTCCGCTACTTGAAAGAATAAAGATTCCTCATGAGAGAAATATCATAAATATGATATACACAGTTCTCTCTGGATCATTAGATTGGGAACCTAAAAAGAATACAGTAACCCTCACTGTGTCAAACAAGGGTATTTATCGATTAACAATAGTGTCACTTAATAATTTTAATATATCATCATCGACTTCATATGGATACAACAACGTGATTTCAACGACTATTGACGTGGGTGAATACAAACGGTTTACAATAACAAGCACTGATCCTAATTTAAATAAGACATCATTTGTATGGTACATGGAGTTTGTAGCTGATCTAAATTAGAATTTTAAACAATTAAAAACCACTTGAGGTTTTAAAATAATATGATTCCATCATCGCAATATCGCTATGATACCGTCAAAGACTTCTTAACAAAACTCAAAACACTCATTGATGAATATGAAATAAAAATTAAAAAGTATCGCAGGAGAATTACCGTAATTGATGTTACAGTATACTCGGTATCTGGTATAATGGCCGGTGCTGGTATTATACTATCTTCAGTAACAATGGTAGCTCCGATTGCTGTCCCAATTGCTATTTCCGCGGTGACAACATTTGCTGGACTTGCAAATGCTATTACTAAAAAAATATCATCGTGTTCTCAAGAAAAAACTTAACGACTATATAGTAAAACATCAAGCAGTATCTAACGGTTACTCACAATTATCCTCGTTGATGTCATCATCGATTGATGATACGATAATTACCGAAGACGAATTCTCCGCGATGATACGTATTTATGATACTACGATTAAAAACGCTAGCGTTTTTTCATCTATTGCAAAATTAGACATTGTGAATAATAATAATAATAATGTCGCAAGAGATTCAACTACTTCAGCGGATAGCAGAAAATACCACTCCGCGGAAAACAAGTATGATATCAATATCGTCAACAAACCCTAAATTCAGTGTGAATTTTCCCTCGCCTGTTTCAGTAAAGGAAATCGCGTTGGCAAAATTACGAGTGTATCATAGTTGGCCTAATATCAGATCGGTTCCATTTGGCGGTCAGAGACCTAATAATTCTCTGGTGTTTGCATATAGGAATAAAAAAGATGACACTCCAGATTGGAACGTTGTTGTTTCAATACCAACTGGGTCCTATCAAATTGAGCAAATTAATAATGAATTACAACGTAGAATAAAATCCATTACTAAAAAAGAATCAAAAATTGCGATAACAGTTCATGAACCAACACTATCATCTACAATTGAAATAGGCTCTCCTGGGTACGTTGTAGATATTTATAACAGTTCAATAAGAACAGTATTAGGATGGCCCGAAGATCCACCTAGAAGTGCTGATAATTCCACGCCCGAGCCTATAAAATCTGATTATGTCACTGATGAAATAGGACCTGAAAATCCATCAAAAGGATATAAAAAATTCGAGGATATAAACTTCACAAAAAGATATCGACGTAAGAATCAATATGGTGAAGATGTGTGGAGAATTCCATTTTTTAATGATTATATCCCACAGGAAGGTGAAATTCTGGAAATACATGAAACAAGTCCAACATTTGTAGATATTAAAGATCACATCCTTGATAGAATGAATAATGATTTTTTGTCGTTCGTTATTACCCTCGTTAAGATCTGGCTTTCTTACACAAGCTGAGTTTACTAGTGTAGTCTCCGCGGGTAATAAAATCATCGATGACATGGAAATATTTAATTCGAGGATTACTAATCTCTTCACTGATGAAAATAGCCCGATTTCAAAAACTAGCTCAGCTCAAGATTATAAAAAAAATATAAATGAAAATCCAAATTATAAATTACCAGGATATAACGTTCCCGAGTTAAAGAAAAAACTCAGAACTGCCATCGACGAAGGATTTAATAAAATCTATCAATCATGGAAAGATAGCCAGCCGAAGCCTATTATCCTCACTCATAATAATTCTCCCGACGGCGACGGTAGACATATCGCACCGAACAATGTGAATATTTCATCGGTGATCGCACTTAATTTAACGTGTGATGTAATCGAAGGAAGTTATCAAATTAATATGGAACAATCAAATCAAGCCCGACAGGGTTACATTCTTTATTCATTTTCACCACCAACAGCACCCCCCGGATTTTTAATTGTTGAAAATCCGACTAATCCAGTCTATATGCAATGTCAAAATGATTCACTAACCAGAATTAATTTTACACTCACCGATCAGTCAAATAATTTAATTGATCTACGTGGTGAAGTATTATCGATTAGTCTGTTTGTGAAAAGCTAACAAATAATTTGTATTAATCAGCAGCAGAGAGGGTGAAATGACAACATATTTGCGACCGTAGATGGCAGCAATTTGAGTGTGGTTATGACAATGTATTTGCGACAAAATCGCTAAGATGGGGTCTTTATTTTTTTTTTGGTTGAAATATGAGATTTCGTAGGAAGGTTCCATTGGCATTCTGAGGCTTTAATCGATTCTGTCGCAAAAATTTGTAGACGTAGATGGCAGCAATTTGAGTGTGGTTATGACAATGTATTCACGACAAAATCGCTAAGATGGGACCTTTAATTTTTTTTTTTGGTTAAAATATGAGATTTCGTAGGAAGGCTCCATTGGCATTCTGAGGCTTTAATCGATTTTGTCGCAAATATATTGTTGTAGGGTTCACCCTCTCTGCTGCTAATCATGTTCATCAAACGTTCAAAGGTATTTGGAGAATACTTCATACGGAACAGCATTACTTTATATTAATATAGTCAATTTGGAGTCACGAATGCCGAAATTTCCTTTACCTTTTCCGTTAGTGGAATTTGCAAAAATCCTTGCAGAATGTCAAATTTGGTGGCATACTTAGCATCTCGAATTTTATCCATGCAGTCATCTATTCTTGGTAATGGAAATGAATCTGTTTTGTCACACTGGTCACCTTCATATAATCAGCGTACATATGGAAAGTTTTATCTGGTTTCGGAACAAGAATGCATGATGAATTCCAGTTACGTTTACTTGGATCTATGAAATCATTCTCCAACAAATACTAATTTTCCTTTTTCAAGTATTCCCGTTGGAGATGGTTCATCCTGTACGGGTGTTTTTTCACAGATTTGGAATTCATAATTTCAACGTCGTGAAAATTGTGTTCGTCCTGGTGGGGACAATTGGAAAAAGTGGTCAAATTCAAATAATAACTGCCTAAGTTCATTCCTTTTTTTCTTATTGCAAATGCGGAACTTCATGGTCCAGATTTTCATAAATTCCCAATTCTGAAGATTTGATGCTCCAAAATCAGTAGTCCAATTGAATTTCTTCACTTAAATCCTCAATGAGTGGGACAGGTACAACTAACTTGCATGATTTACTTGGCTATCCGTCTCAATATACTGGTACTCCATTAATTTATTAGATCAGAGTGCTATTATTATAATTTATCTCATTCATTTTCTTCTTTACTTTGCAGGGGCCGTAAAATCGAATTTAAAGAAAATTTTGAAGAATAAGCAAGAGAGAATGAACTGTATTACAAGACTCAAATGTCATCTACATTAAAATTTAACCACTGACCTTATTGAACAAATTTGGGAAGGCCAAATTTAGTATTAAAAAAACTTTACCAATTCGTTTACAATAGTTTAATTTTAATGTTCTTCAAAAGGAATTGCCTTTGGGATTCTTGTTGATGCACACATAATGGTCAACAAGCATTGATTACCTGACTTGGTCTTACGTAAGAGACCAACAGTCTACCACTATTTTGCTAAATGGTTCGTCAAATGCAGGAATTTGTTGCAGATGAGCCTTGGGTATCTTCTGATTGGGTTTTCTTACCATTTGACAAGTATGACAAGAGCTACAAAATTTAAAAATATCACTTTTGATTTTTTGGCCAAAAAAAGTGAGTCAAGATCTTGTAATAATTATTATTAATCTCTAAATGACCAGCCTAAGGTGTTTCATGGGCCAGACTAAGTAGTTCGTGTCTGTAAGATTTTGGAGCTCCAATTTGATAGTTCACTGACTACTCGTCATCAGCAAGTACGTCAGGAAGACTACATTTTCTCATAAGAATTCCATTTTTAATGAAATAAGATATGGACTTCAGTGCCTTCAGTTTCTTTAATAGCTCTCTGAAACAAACACGAAATCTCTGGATCATTTTCTTGTTCGACAAGGGATTGTCGTTTGTCACCTTGATTAGAAAAAGAAAATGAGTAGTTAATAGTGGACCACTGTAATAAATACCTTCTGAATGATTCAAACAAGGAGTGAAAGTGACCCCATCAACAACCTGATCAATACATGTGCAGCTAAAGAAATACATTCCTTATCAAAATCATTCTCAATAGCTTTCTTTGCTCTGGACTTCTCGGAAAAAGACAATGTACCTGATAATAAAAGACTGAAATATTCATGTGTCCCTTAAAATTTTAATAGGGATAAGATTGGACAAATCACCCAGAGGTGATATAGAACCATTTGACACGAATGGTTCACAATTCTCCATAATAAAATCAGACTCGGATTTATTAGACCCAACATATGTATTGTTTTCAATAAATGATCGTGACCTTGACTTCTTAGCAAAAAAGAGCATTTGGGATAGGTCTATCTTGATTCTGATGATTATATTTTAATTTGAAGAAATGAGAAATAACGTGTCCTTTCTTTTTGGAAAAAAGTATACGTGGGAAGAGAAGATTGTTTGATCAAGCTTATCAGAAACTTGATTTTTAAAAGTTATGTCAATTTGAGTTTTAGGAGTCATATGAGGATGTCATTCCTTAACCAAATCATAGCCAGAACTTAGCTGTACTGACAGAGATGTTCAAATATTTCAGGCTTTGCCACAAATTACACATTCCAATAATTAGGTCCAATGCTCCCTTAGCCATTTCAAATTTGCAGCAGCTGTTTCAAAATAAATAAAATATTTGTCTACTTCTTTCGCTAAAAGGGGGTACTAGCCTAAAAGTCGTTTTAATGTCAAAACTTGAATTTGTATGTGAAGAGGGACTGTGATGTTCATTTGCCAGCTCCACTTCTTTCATTCTAATTTGAAATTCCCTTCATCCTTCTCTTTTTGCATCTGCAAGAGTATTTGTTCTTTCTGTGACTCCAATTGCATTTGTTAATCTTCCTCTCCCTCTCCTCTTTCTCAAATTGTAACTATAATTGTTTCATTAATATTGCAGACAAAGCTACTGATGGCCAATAAAGCACGCCAGTTAATTATCTGAAAAAATGTTATGCAATATTTTTTATAATAAAATGTTAATATCCACTTCCACCACCATTCTTTCTCTCTCTCTCTCTCTCTCTCTCTCTCTCTCTCTCTCTCTCTCTCTCTCTCTCTCTCTCTCTCTCTCTCTCTCTCTCTCTCTCTCTCTGTTCTCTTCTCTTTTCTTTATCAAACTGCAACGACCTTTTGTTTTTCTTATTGTAAATGTATTATGTTTCTTTCTCCAATGGCAGCTGCAATTGTTTCTCTCTCCTCTTTCTCAAATTTCAGCTGCATTGTTTCTTTATCTTTCTTAGCTGTAATTCTATCTTGTATTTTAATTTCAATTCCTTTACTTTTGTATCAGAGTCTGATGCAGACTTATTGATTGCAGCCAAAACACTTTTATTTAAATTATTCTTTAATACCAAATACTGAATCTTTAATACAAATACTGGTTTTAATTTCTTGCTTCGTTGAGGAAACTTTTGTCTCGGAAATACTATTTTTTCTGGCAAGTTCAAGCAATTTATCTTTTTTAAACTATCCAACTACTCTTGAATAGGACTAGAAAGAAACGTTTCACTTTTGATCACATTATGAAAAAGTTGCTGTTTTCACTAAAGATTTCAAACAAAATATGCAATGATACATGGGATGTAAAATATTTTTAAAAACTTAGGAAAAAAATTTCAAAAAACAATTTTCTGAAATAATATAGTCAAAATTCATATATCCCACGGACGAGAATCCCAATTTGCTTTGTTACGTGTTTAGGCTCATTCAAATTTAACAAAGAAAAGAGTGAAGCCGAAAAGCTTTGTAAATGTTAACAACAATATTTTTTCTAGAAAACAAGGTAAATATCAAAACGGACTTGCGATTTGTGAATATAATCCAACAATTAATCCTAGAATTTAAAAATGTAAGTAATATCACAGAAAGTTCTAATCTAATCAAAGTTCGAATCCCGATGACGTTCCAGGATGGATGATGATGACGTTAGATGAATGCAGCATTGAACTGATATGTCAACAGTTCCTCACTGAATTTTATAAATAAAAAAAATATTCCTGATTTAGATAACCGAATCATTTTCAATAAATGTCTTTGTCACTTATATCTCCAGGAAAAATAAATTATTTATAATAACAATTTTAACTCAACTGGTCACAACACAAAATATATTTGAGTTCCGAAAGGTATAAAACTGCCAGAAAAACACTAGGAACGGGATCACGTGGTCACTTAATTCGAATGGCGCAGAATGCCCATGAGACATTTGACACGTACGCCATGGACGAATTTGGTCGTACCCAACGAATCTTACAATAAAATTCAATAATGAAAAATAAAAAAAACGTTTGTTTACAACATAGCTGACGCATGCCAAGAATGGCCTTCATTACGACCAATGATTTTCACTCTGTATTTACGAATTTCTGAACCAAGGTCTGGAGCTAGGTCAGCTAAATATACAATGTAGCAACTGAAGTGAATTTTCTGAAAATGTCAAATGCAGTGAATGAAGTTATTATAATAATAACTTGCAATGAAATATATCTAAAAAAAACACTTTAAAACTAACACAGAATAAATTAAATTACATAAAAGTAACATTCCGAAAAAAAGAAAAATTTCAACTCAGAATGGTCACAACAAATACACCTTTGAGCTCCTAAGGTGAAAAGCAAGACTGGCTAAAATCACAATAGGAAGCGATCACCAGTTATTATGTACTTTTGAGAGAGTGACGTATGTAATATGAAGTTGTTTGCATTTAGAATATGCACAGTGGAGAGAATGTTGGCATACCTCTATGCTATTTTAATGTAATATGACTGACATTTCTTTGGATATTGAACTTTTAGAAATTGTAAATGATCTTAGCACACTGCTAACTAAAATGACTGCTCACTTGTGCTCCAAAAGTCAGCATGAATTTGTCTAAGTACACTAACCTTAGCCGCTATTATAATAGAGAGAATGAATTTTGCCAGACAAGACAATAACAGCTTATGAAAGTACAATGAATGAATTATTAAATATATAAAATGTAAAAAATTTATCGGCTTCTTTTCTTCACAATTTACCTCTGAAGTTGAGAAAGTGAAAATGACCAAGTGGAACTAGCTCTTCTTTGAAAGGTGCACATCTGGAGTAAGGCCAAGCTGTATACTCTATAACCCATAATAACCCATCAATCATACACCAAAATAAAGGGAATTGAAGGTTCTTTGAACAATTCTTAAGATATGCAAGGTCCTTTTTAAAATTGCCAGTATAATTAGTGATGAAACCCTATGCAAAATTACGAAACTGTAGAGTGCAACCATAATAATGTTTTAAGCTTAACTACTACGGAGAATATTCCACTGGATAGGGTCACGTGATCACTTCTCTACTGTACAACATAAAAACATTACATAACAATTATCGTGTACTCTTTTATAGCCTTAGCTAAAAGCCAATGATTCCTACCCTGGAAGAAAAGTTGTTTAGATAAAACTGCCTTGCTGGTCCTGAGTCATGGTCAGCAGAAGATACAATGTTTCATTACTGGTTGTTTACTAGGTCATAAGAGAACTAAACTGATTTTTTAAAAAAAAAAATACAAACACAAATCCAGGAGACAAAATTATCATCTCAATAACATGTAAAAAAAATAAAATAAAATGAAATAAATAAAAAATTTAAAACAAATAAATTACATATACGTAATACAATGGAAGACCACAATCACTACCTCGCCAATATAGCGTTCCCAAGCTTGTTTTTATTACCAGAAGCAATACATTTTGTCAGCTATTAAGGTGCTATTCAGATAAGAGTTTTCTCCGTTTGGAGTGAGAAAATAGCATGAAATCTGTTTCATACATAACTTATCACTAGAGCTGATGTGTCCTGTCTAACATATTTAGATGTAACTGCAGAGAGACTGGGCGGATGTGCTCGTATTATGATTGGTCGAGGAGTATTAAATGTAAGTGAAGCAGCTTCAAAACTCATCAGAGGCAGATTAGAATTAGCGTTAATATATGTCTAGATTAAGCTTGTAAGCTACTATGTTATACCAGGTCAAAATAAACTCTGCGATGACAGGTCTTCGAGGTAAATACTAAATAATGCCGTCCTTGCCCTCCATCCAACGGCTCCGACAATGTCAAATCTAAAGGAGTTATGTTCGAATGCTATACTAGCAGCTACTGGCGAAAACTTGCGAACTGATATGCGCAGGAAACTTTTATTTTGCATTAGTCCTCTATGCCGAGAGGATAACCCAATCATACCCAGGACTACAGAGCTTGAGGTTATATAATAATTTTGAATGTGCCGGGGATCGAAATCTTAAGCCAGGTGCGTTTTCCCCCATTTGCTGCGATGGGACCCAACATAATCCAAAAACCTGGGATCCTTTGGTCAGTCGCCACTGGAATATAAGTATCATCTGCATCTGCATTGACATCATAAACAAGCCGCCCAGGATTAAGGGATGTGCTACTGCGATGAGGAAATCTAATAGGCAAAGAAATTAATGTTTCTTTTCAACAGAACTGTAGACACCGTCATGAGGATTTTCAAGGCATATTCCTGTAGGAGATAGATTCCGTTTCAATGAATTTTAAAGTCCATATGAAACTAGGTACAATGCCATAATATGGCGATATGGGATTTGCCCTTTTCAAAAAGGATTTAATGTCTTTATCCAAAATGTGACTCACCTGTTGCTTTTGCTTAATGCCGTCCATGTAGTTGGAAGTCGTGGATATGGAGGCAGTTCTTCAGTGCGACTCAAATGTGTCCATAACCCTTATGAAACTTAGGACAATGATGTTCAGATGTAAAAGTAGCGTCTTAATTAGTACATGGTATCCCTGAAAGAAAACCTCAGTAAATGCTTGAAAGACTTATGGATTCAAACATGTAAAAGTACGCATCTTGAAGATCTAAACAGAGTACAAAAATCTCCATCCTAAATAGCGTTGCTAACTAGTGTTTTGTCTCGATTCTGATATATGGTGTCACAGTGAAGAGGTAAAGATTGCTTATATCTATTACTGGGTAGTTTACGTTTTGAAAAATCTCCACCACGATTATAGTGACGCGATTGTTTATACTTCATGCTGCAGAACATTGGTTTTGAATGTTGGGACTTCTGTAACAGACGATGCCGCTGACAATGTGGAAAGTGAAGACGATCTGCATGGGTCATCATGGCAAGGTCTTTCCCACTCTGTGTTGAAGTGTTGGTGTCCCCCGATATAGAAAAGGTGGCAAGATCATCGTGTCATTTGCTTCATGGCGGAGTCTGTCCGTGAGACAGACTGTCCGTGAGAGATTGATATTTAGAGAAATTGAGAGAGAGAGAGAGAGAGAGAGAGAGAGAGAGAGAGAGAGAGAGAGAGAGAGAGAGAGAGAGAGAGATGTAATATGATTATGATTTTTAATGTAGCTTTAACAATTTTTCAGTCATATCGCTACGATGTCTGCAGTGTGGCAGTTCATAGTGATGTCCAGCACTGGGACATCATGCCCCAGACATGTAGTATGATGTTCCACCTAGTCATTATCCTGACACCAGGATGACCAGTCCTAACACTAATCTCTTAATGCTGAGCGTTAAGCGAGGCAGCTGTTAGTACCATTTTTGTAAGTCTTTGGTATGACCCGACCGGGGATCGAACCCAAGATCTCCCGCATCCGAAGCGGACGCTTTAAACACTAGGTCACAGGAGCGGTTGAGAGAGAGAGAGAGAGAGAGAGAGAGAGAGAGAGAGAGAGAGAGAGAGAGAGAGAGAGAGAGAGAGAGAGAGAGAGAGAGAGAGAGAGAGAGAGATTTAACGTAGCTTTAACAATTTGTTCAGTCATATCGCTACGATGTCTGCAGTGTGACAGTTTAGTAGTCTAGCACTTGGGCATCATGCTGCAGATATATTTCATGATGTCTCACCTAGTACATTATCCCGACATCTGGCCGATTAGTCCTAACACTAACCTCTTAATTCTGAACGCCTAGCGAGGCAGTAATTAATACCTTTTATAAAGCCTTTGGTACGACTCAGCAGGGGTTCTAACCCACGACCTCCTACATCCGAGGCATACGCTCCTCTAAAAAGTAGACCACCGTAGCGGCCCTTGTCAGTGAGAGAAACTGAGTTTGAGATAAAACTTGCGTCTCTATGGTTTGTCATCAGCTGTCCATGAAAACTTATCTCAGAAATGAGATCCAGCCTGCTTCTCTGACCCTCCTGTACAATAAGAGCTGAGCTCAAAGTTTCTGGGCCTTTGAGAGGGTTGATTATTTTCTGACATCCTGTAGACTACATGAAAGAGCTGGTTGGACGACAGTAACTGTCTTTATGAAGTTCGAAAAGAAGGCAAATATGTAAAGTCATTGCTTTTCACAAGCTGCAAATTCACTAATGTCACATCGAATCAGGCATGCATGTATTGTGCTGCTCTGTTCAAATCATATGCCATCCCAAATAATGACTCCCAAGTTTGACCTGCAGGATTACAAACAGAATAGTCTAGGTTGTGTTCACATTACTGACATTTAGACACGGCCATCCAGATCGAGCGGGGATAAAACCAAATCATTTTGAACCAGATGTTGTGTGCTAAGGATTTTCACATTACCAAGCATGCACTGTCTCTGGTGACGACTAGAACTCCAAGGTAGTCATAAAAGTCCTGTGAAAAGCTTTATTAACTTGATGGAAGTCATCGCTGCAAAAAGTAATATCTGTTTATACATAATCTGATTCTCTAGACAATAAACGAGCAACCCGACAGACAGGGTTAGATGCTTGAATATCCGGTTCCTTTCTAGGCCAGTAGGACAGATGTGAACATTTTGTTACTAATGATGGTGTACAAGGCAGATAAAACTCTGGAAGCAGGAACCAGAAACCTTTAATGAACATGTGTAAGGCTGAGTTTTCTATGGACTTCAAGAATGCCGATTCCTCAAAGACGTAAGAATAAGGTGATACTGATGCCTTCTGCCATGTCAACAACAATAAACAGTTAAGAAGACTGGGGACTGTGCCAAGTGTCTCCAAATATTCATGGGGCAATATTCAATGGTCAGCAGTGGTACTGGGCATTAAGTACTGAAGCAACAATGTAGAGTGTTGTGTCGTGATGGAGCCAAGTCGTCTCGTGTAAGACCAAAATCCTTCCTGGAATCCTGTACTGAATGAATAACATTTTTTGATGCCACTACCACAAATAAAATGTCGGGTCTGTGCTGAGACTGGTTGTTGGGAACTATCTGTGTCATGAAGATAGGACCAGATATACTGAGAAAATAGATCACCATATCCTGTTCTGGGAAACACCAATGTAGGTTGATACTGTATCAGAGACAGTGTTGTCTGTAGTCAATTGGCATTTGATACCAAAGTCTGGTACTGGCTATTCCACGAAAGACCACCATAGGTGGCGCTCACCAGTTATTATGTACTTTTGAGAGAGTGATGTATGTAAGGTGAAGTTGTTTGCATTTTAAACATGCACAGTGCAGAGAATGTTGGCATACCTATATACTACTTTCATGTAATGTGGATGAAATTTCTTTGGATATTGTACTTTTGGAAATTTTAAATGATCTTGGGATACTGCTAACTAAAATGATTGCTGCCTTGTGCTCCAAAAATCAACCTAAATTTGTCTAAAGTACACTATTCTTGGCAGCTATTAAAATATGGAAAATGAATTTTGCCAAACTAGATAATACCAGCTTCTAAAAGTGCAATGACTGAACTACCAAATACATAAAATGTAAAAAAAGTTATCTGCTCTTTTTTTTACAATTTACCTCTGAAGTTCGAGAAGTGAAAATGAGCAAGTAGAGCTAGCACGTTTTTGAAAGGTGCACATCTAGAGTAAGGCCAAGCTGTATATTCTCTAACCTATATTACACCCATCAATCATACATCAAAATAAAGGGAATTAAAGGTTCTTTGAACAACACCTAAGATATACAAAGTCTCTTTTAAATAACCAGTATAACTAGTGAGGCAACCCGGGGAAACTCTTTAAAATTTTAACCCTATGCTCAATACGAAACTGTAGAGCGCCACCTTAAAAACAAATATAAACATTTATGAAATTATTTTTCTTATTTTCATATTATTATCTATGATGTTCTGAGTAAAATGGTACATTAACAATGATTTTATTCATGAAAATAAGCTAATTATGCTTATTTTTGCTCTAGCATACATAATTTGATATGAGGCATGTTTGGGTGAGTAGTGACCTTCATTATGGGGAAATTAGAAGTCTTAGAATATAGGAATAAAGTCAACTTAAATTGAAAAATGTTGCATTAAGTAAAAGAAATCCATAGTGAAAATGTTTTATTTCATTTATTTGCAATGAAATTAAAAAATAAATGATAACAAAGCAAATTTGCTTTCTTCCATATCAAAGAATTAGTTAATATTTACCCTTTGACCTTTGACCTTTATGAACCTCACCTGTTATATCCCTTTTATAACTGTAAAATTTATTGTTGACATCTCAGGAATAAATATGGCTAGTTTCATGTTCCTGTCTATCAGCATAACACTGGTTGCTATGTTGACAAAATGCAATGCGCATTTTTAAAATAGTTCACTTTTTATCATAAGGAGGGGGGCTGTACCGGTTTAAGACTCGGACTCTAATAAATGCTGTTCTGAGGGGGAAATACATGACAATTATTACAAAGGACTGTTTTGATGCTTGCGACTTAAATATTTCAGTCGTACAATCAAAATTAAATCATACAATAATAATACCTATATTCTCATTATGGTGGCGCTCACCAGTTATTATGTACTTTTGAGAGAGTGATGTATGTAAGGTGAAGTTGTTTGCATTTTAAACATGCACAGTGCAGAGAATGTTGGCATACCTATATACTACTTTCATGTAATGTGGATGAAATTTCTTTGGATATTGTACTTTTGGAAATTTTAAATGATCTTGGGACACTGCTAACTAAAATGACTGCTCCCTTGTGCTCCAAAAATCAACCTAAATTTGTCTAAAGTACACTATTCTTGGCAGCTATAAAAATATGGAAAATGAATTTTGCCAAACTAGATAATACCAGCTTCTAAAAGTGCAATGACTGAACTACCAAATACATAAAATGTAAAAAAAGTTATCGGCTCTTTTTTTTACAATTTACCTCTGAAGTTCGAGAAGTGAAATTGAGCAAGTAGAGCTAGCACGTTTTTGAAAGGTGCACATCTGGAGTAAGGCCAAGCTGTATATTCTCTAACCCATATTACACCCATCAATCATACATCAAAATAAAGGGAATTAAAGGTTCTTTGAACAACACCTAAGATTTACAAAGTCTCTTAAATATACTAGTGAGGCAACCCAGGGAAACTCTTTTTCTTTAAAATTTTAACCCTATGCTCAATACGAAACTGTAGAGCGCCACCATAATCAGTACTATGATATACTTCTCTAGCATGATTATATTGGCCCTGCTGAGAAGGCATGTTCAGTTGTGGAGGTAATGGCAGTGCTGGTGCTGCATGGTGAAACCCCACACCCAAAGCTGCTGCCATGATTATCTAAATGGGTGACCTCCACCTTTGTCACCAATATAAGGGGCGGGGTGGAAGAACAGCAGTAGTTCAATATTTACCTAGCACCTTAATATCTTTCTTCCTGCTCCACTGTTAGAGCACTTTTGAAATTAAAATCCTCAAAATATGTCACCCCTGGCTGAATAAGCACTAATTTATTAATTATTAATTATTTCTGTGCTTTATCACTTCTTTATGTGTATGAATAGTGTTCTGTGTTGGGAAACCTCTTTCATTCTGCCATCTGAAGGGGTATATATACAGCTGGCTAGAACATGATGGGAAACTGTTCTTTATGGTTTTTATGTACAATTTTTCAGAGCTCATAGGTATTGTCTCCTGGATAAAATTATTCACTAATATGAGCTCTGCCAAAGTTTAACTTTCTTGAATCAATATCCAACTAAGCCATAGTGTGCTTGTTCAAACAGGTATTCTTATCAAATAAATATCCTTACTTTTGAAAAATTTTTAGATTATTTTTTTTGTTCATCTTCACCCTTTCCTAACTATATAGCCTGAAGGAGAAGACCTTTTGCAGCTGTGTGAGAAAAGAAATGAAACCTGCATTCTATTTTTAACTTACCTGTATTATAATTAGGCATGGTATTCATCCTTTTCTACATTGCAAAATATTGTTGAATAAGGTGTTGACCAGCATGCCATCTGTTTTTGTCCATCCATCATGTACACCAGACTGATATTCAACATCATTTTCGGATTCAAAATTACTGACGGTATTTGCAGTAAAATTATTCCCAGCTCCAATAATCTATTTCAAAACTTTAGAAATCATTGCTTTCATCAGGCAGTACTGGTGAACAAAATCATTATCATAAGATGAACCTTGTTGGGAGTCAGCCATATTGTCTTTGCTAGGTAGTCTGCATTTTAAAGAAGGATTTTAACATATTACTTGATGAATGTAAGGTTAAAACTATGACAAAAGGCTTCTTCCATGGCCCAATGTACCAAACAAATTTAGTTTAACAACCAAATATATTAGCCAAAGTACTCCAATGTGTAAACAGCTGCCAACATGAAATAAGACACCCTACAATAATCAGGAAACCTCTACCATTAGTGTGACTAATATTGCTACAAGCACTTTAAGGGTCAACACTTTAGTCAAAATTTATACTGTGCAGTGTATATTTATATATGAATGACTTTAAACAAATTTGTGAAGTTCTCAGGAATTTCTGCTATTCAAGTGTATTAAGTTAAACAAAGTTTGTATGATTCACGCATTACAGTGCATTGGCAGCATTTCTGATGCCCATAATGATCTGATCTGCCTTATTTTTCTTCTTCTTTCTCCACTTCATACCTCTTTTCTAATGAGAAAATGTCAAATGAGGCATTGGAAGCAGTTACACTGAAGGAATCTAGCTGTGAAATGAGGCATTGGAGGCGGTTACTCTGACAGAATCTATCTTAATGTGGTGAGTTTCCACTCTCATTTGACAGATTAATTTGTTTGACAGGGGCAGTTGCCCATATATGTTCTGACCATCATGTGCATATATTTCGAGTAGGGCATAACCGATTAGTATTTTTCTACTGATTTCTGATTCCGGATTTTGGACATGAAATTTTTCAGATTCTGGATACGATCCAATTAATCGGAAATGTCTACCACCAGGAGTTATTTGCCTCTAGCACATCCAACCAAAATCTCTCCTCTGCATCCCTGTCATCTGAATTCACGTGCCAACGCGAATTGGATTCGTATTTAGCTGAGAAAAATCATATACTGGTATATATATATACACACACACACACACACACACACTGGAAATCCCAAGAAAAACGTTCCAGCTTCTAACAGCCGTCACTAATCGTTTTTGTTCAATAACACCCTCTATTATCGATAGTGAAAGAAGTTTCTGCAGCGACAAATGATAGACATGTCCGCTGAAAAAAACGGAGATGCTACTATTTCTTGCAAAGAACTTGGAAGTTAGAAATTTTGATTATTAAATATCTTTATTATCTATTAAAATGTGTGCATCATGCCCATGCACATTAAAATATTTTATCAATTTAAATCTTTCGGTCTAGCTCAAGTATTAATGTTTCACCCCGTTGTGTTGACCATATTGGACTTTTCTGACTTCTTATTTAACTTTATTAATGCACTATTGAATGACATGCAGTGTTAGACACAGTGCTATAGAAATTCAACTTTATTATTTTTATTATCCAAATTGGTCGTTCCTGCCTTGTCCAACTCTGATTAATTTAAAGTTCATACTATCCTGTGGAATCCAATTTCCGGATCAAAAGTTGGTTATGCCCTAATTACAAGTATGGCATGAATAACACCACATAAAATGGAGACAGGAATTTTGATTATCTTTTGGCAGCTTAAAATACTTGCTCATCTGGCAGTGACCATGACCTTTAAGCATGGCACCTTGATGTGTCTAGTAGAACTCAGTCAAGTAATGCTTGTAAGACAAGTTTCTTCAAATTATCACTAGGAGTATAAAAGGTGAAAAGCAAATATGTTGTCAAAAATGAATGATGAAATAAATTGAGATGATTACATTCAATATTTTCTATGAAAACAAATTTTATCTCTAGTAAAAATAAAATATACCAAGCTGTAACCTTGAATTTTGAGTTTGGCAGCTGTATTTGACCTACGAAATACCTCCTACAAGACCATGGAAATTTGTGTATGGATTCAATCTCGTATGTCAGCACCCCCCCCCAATAACAGAAGACAAGGAAATGGTATAAAAAGCATAGATGTGATCCTATCTTTCCCTATTTGTCAAAGATTGAACCTGATGCTATCAAAGTATACACCAAGGCTCCTACAGAAATGTGATTCCTCCCCTCCCCAGCATAACTCTTCTAATTGTTCATGACTATATTCTTTAACAATTAAAATGAAAATGTTACATAGTTTGATCTATACTGTAAATAATGATAATAGTGATGATCACAATATGAAAGATAACCACAAAATTTGCTTTGTTGTTCAGACGGCCTCTTCCACTAATAGCCATTTGAGCCATCCACCTTAAAACAGACAAGCAAGTGAATTGGCTTTTCAATTTGTGGTCATTTCCATTACTTTCCATGACACAATTTTTTCCCATAACAATTTTTTTCCCTCAGGTTTTTCCTGGGTTGTGTGAACCCTGAGGTACAAGTGGGTAAAATTATAAGAAAATATATATTTTTGGTTCAAAAGTGATAAGAAAATGTTATCTATTGAAGAGACATATCACACCAAGATATAACATGCTCTACTTCAAAAAATAGTCTTGAAGTCAGACTTTTAACTGGTATTAGAATGACAATTTTTATTGCAAGAAAACATTCATATGCATGCCATTTTATGCTAAAAATAATTTTAAAATCTGAACATTAGACCAAATAGTGGAATAAATATAATTAAGCAAAAATACTGCCAGTCAACAATCCTCTAACAAAGCAACAAGCGACAATAGATGTTGATTTTGCATTGTGAAGACAGATAGCTATCTTCACCTAATGTTCCACACTGCCACTGAGCAACATCCTTATAATGTACTATTGTCTTAAGAATCAAAGTACAGTAAATGTTTAGTTCATAAGAATATATCCATCAATCAAAGTGCTTAAAATACTATAAAGCTGTACATATTGAATCCGATAAAGGCAAATACAATCTGACAGTCCAATAAAAATGTTAATGATTTTGTCTAGTTCTTTGCATTATGAATAAATTTACACATAATAAATTGCTACTTCAAGGTACACTCCATTTATCCTTATCACCAAAATGTCGGGAGAACTATGATCTGTTTAAATTTTATTTTGCTCCAATTCTTCCAAAATCATTTAGTGTCATGTTCTCTATAGTTGTCACTTAGCAAACAAATTTCAATGAAATAAAAATATGAATTCATATTTTTTTAAATCTTTTTCAACATGTATTCTTTATTTAATAAGCATTAAAAAACAAAAAAAAACTAATTTAGAAGTATAATATTCATAAGTTTGCAACAACAAAAAATAATTCCTTAAAAATAAAATTAATTTGTTTAAATAAGATAAATCTAACAATTTTCAAGATATAATCATAATGTATCAATATTGAACCCAAAACTGTGTGTAGGATATAATCGTAATGTATCAATACTGAACTAAATAGTGAGTGTAGGATATAATCATAATGTATTAATATCCAAACCAAAAACTATGTGTAGGATAAAATCATATCAATATGCAAAACCAAAACTGTGTAGGATAAAATCATAACATATCAATATTCAAACCAAAACTATGTAGAATATAATGTATTAATATGCAAAACCAAAACTGTGTTGGATATAATCATAAAGTGTCAATATGCAAAACCAAAATTGTTTAGGATATAATCATAACATATCAATATTCAAACCAAAACTGTGTAGGATATACTCATAACATATCAATATTCAAACCAAAGCTGTGTTGGTTATAATCATAACATATCAATAGTCAAACCAAAACTGAGAACAAATCATAGTATTTGGTGAACAATGGTAGCTGGACATAAATGAGTTGACTTCTATGAAAAACTACATGATCCAAGAAGCTAATACAAAATTACAAATTTCCGACTGATATTGAAATATTCAGATCATAAGTGGCTTAGCAGATAGCAAATAGTTATCGATAAGGGGAGATAATTGACAAAACAAATCAAAAAGAAGGGTTTGGCATTACTGGCTAACTTAATCAATAAACAAAGCCCGACAGAAATTTTCCAAACAAGGGTAAACTTTAGGAACAAAATTTGTTGTTGATGTTCAATATAGGTAAAATTTAAAATAATGAGAAAAATAAACAGATTCATGTTGATTCCATAGGATAAAATCTATTAATGTAGTTAAAAATTTTAAAAAAGATTAAATTTGTACATCAATTCAAGAAAATAAAATTGTCACAACAGGTACAGGCAACCATACCATCAAAATAGGTACATGTGCTCAAACCATCAAAACAGGCCCATATGCACAAGTGTGTGTGTGTGTGTGTGTATATATATATATATATATATATATATATATATATATGTGTGTGTGTGTGTGTGTGTGTGTGTGTGTGTGTACATGTATATATGTATAGATGCAATAAACTGACGACGAACAGTACAAAACTAGTAACTAACTAGCCTAAGCGCATTCGACTCTTAATGAGTCTTTTTCAAAGGCAAATACAAAACATATATACGATAAACAAATAAACACAAAAACGTTGTGTTTGTAAACCTCTACATGGCTGTCTTCACATGTGCTAAAACTATAAATACAACCAGCTTGTATAGACTAGATGCGCAAACTAAAAACGTTGCATTATTCCCTAAAAGTCTACAAGCCAAAGCGACATCTATTTTTACTTTTTGTACATATGTAACGCAGATTATATCCCGGATATTTGATTCTATACCGGTTATTCTTATAGTAAAAATTGAAGGATAATAAGATTTAGAAAGTGTTAAATTTTACTAGTGCACAGTTTTCATTTTCTAGTCTTCTTGGTTTAGTCCGCTTGGTTTCAATGTTCTAAGGTGGCGTATCCAGTATGATTCCTTTTCCTTCCTGGTTTCGGAACTCCAGCTGTGGTTGTTAGCAATAGTGATAAGTATTATATCACTGAAAGTGTGGCCAGGGGAGGAGAAGTGTTCTGCGACCGGGCTTCTGTACAGCTTTTTTGTCATCCAATCAGACCTATGAAGGTTTATCCTTTTGTGTAGCTTTTCAGTTTCTCCGACGTACTGAAGGCCACAGATCTTACATGTGATGAGATAAATCACATTTTCTGTTTTGCACGTTTTGTTTGGACCATGTATGTTTAGTTTTTCTTTAGTCACTGTGCTAGTGAATGTCTTGATCTCTATCATATGTTGACAGGTTTTGCATCTTTTATCGCCACAGGGTCCAGATTGACTAGGTTGGTTTTGACTAGCGATTGGCATTAGCTTTGCCCTGACTAGGATGTCCTTTAGGTTTTTTGGTCTCCGGTAAGCTACTACAGGTTTGTTCGGAAGTATTAGGTTTAGTATGTCTGACGATTGCACGGTTGGCCAGTGGTTTGCGATGATTTTACCTACCTTCATAGATCTGATTGGATGACAAAAAAGCTGTACAGAAGCCCGGTCGCAGAACACTTCTCCTCCCCTGGCCACACTTTCAGTGATATAATACTTATCGCTATTGCTAACAACCACAGCTGGAGTTCCGAAACCAGGAAGGAAAAGGAATCATACTGGATACGCCACCTTAGAACATTGAAACCAAGCGGTCTAAACCAAGAAGACTAGAAAATGAAAACTATGCACTAGTAAAATTTAACATTTTCTAAATCTTCTTATTATCCTTCAATTTTTACTATAAGAATAACCGGTATAGAATCAAATATCTGGGATATAATCTGCGTTACATATGTACAAAAAGTAAAAATAGATGTCGCTTTGGCTTGTAGACTTTTAGGGAATTATGCAACGTTTTCAGTTTCCACATCTAGTCTATACAAGCTGGTTTGTATTTATAGTTTTAGCACATGTAGAGGTTTACAAACACAACGTTTTTGTGTTTATTTGTTTATCGTATATATGTTTTGTATTTGCCTTTGAAAAAGACTCATTAAGAGTCGAAAGCGCTTAGGCTAGTTAGTTACTAGTTTCGTACTGTTCGTCGTCAGTTTATTGCATCTATTTTAATTAATCCCTGACACGTGATCCCTTGGTGGATCCAGTACGCTTGAAAAGGTTGTTATTCGCCATATGATTTGTATTCTTTATATATATATATATATATATATATATATATATATATATATATATATATATATAAAATAGACACATTCATTCAAACCATCAAGACATGTTTTCAAACCATCAGATGGGTACATAGATTTAAACCCCTAAAACAGATTCATGCAGCCATATCATCACAAATGGGGCACCCATCTATACCATCAAAATAGATACATGCATTCAAAGCATCAAAAGAAATACATGCAATAATACCACCTAAAGCGATATATGCATTCATACCATCAAAATATGCACATGCATCCAAACAACAAAAGTAGAAACAAACAGGGAAACCATATAGTAATGAAAACTGTACAATAACCTGAATCAATCACTCAAAATATATATACATACATGAATTTCACAATTTTCATACAGTAATAAATATGACAGTATATATTTAGGCATTTACCTCTACTGGCATGTCAAATAAGGAAATCTACCTTTATATATATATATATATATATATATATATATATATATATATATATATATATATATATATATATATAATGGCTTTAAGATGGACCTGCAGATAGATATTTTATGTGAAGGATGAAAACTGAAATCTGAGACTGAGAGAATTAGATACAGGCAGAAAGAAAACATCTACAAATAAAATATATATTTTGATATAACAATTCCATTCAAATTTTTCATAAAGAATAATTTTGTTTTGAAGCACACATCAATATATAGTAAAACTCTGATCAGCATGCATATCAATATCAAAACAAAATATTGTTAATGACTTTGATGACATAAGCAATAAGCCAAGGCACATTCAAATTATTTTTTGTTCATGGGCAAAAATGTCAAATTCTAATTGTAAAATTTATTTCTAAAATGTTCTGCCTGGAAACATAATTTCAGATTGCTCAAACAGCCATATTCGTTCATTAATATGCAGTGCCAATTAATGACATACAAACAATAGATCCAAGTTGGCCTGATGACAATCACCTGTCTTACAGGATTTAATAGCTGATCATTTCACTAAGCATCCTTATTTGCTTATTTAATTTATTTATTCAATAGTACTTTGAACCCATTACTTCCTCTATGATGCTGACGAAATTGCAAACAACTGTCTTTACCAAGGACACACTGAGGCAGTCCACCAGGGCTGGCTTGGTTAAGTATCACACACACAACCCTAGGATTTGGAGTCTCATATTCTACCAAATGAGCAATCATGGCTCCCTCATCCTGTTAAAAATATCTTCCAATTTTTATATCGCATTGATTTTTACCTATTGTACTATATCCTGATTCAAACTGTTTCTAATGATAAAGGCATAATTAATGTGCAGTTTCTTGTGCATGATCAAAAATATCCTTACAATATATACCTATTTAACCACTTTAACATAAATTGGATCAGATGCAATATTACATATATATTCAAAATTTCACTCATAATAAAAATAATAAAAAAAAATCAACATTTTTAGCTTATTTGTCAAGAATGATTAAATATGGGTCAGAAATAGCATCTCAAGTGGTAAGAAGCACTACTTATCCTATGCAAGATCACCTAATTAACAAGCACATATCTTGCTCATAATAAAACATTATATATAATACATTTTATATAATGATGAACAGAAGCCTATTTGATAAAATTATGATTAGAAATAAGAGTTGGTAATGTGATGACAAGCTCAATGAATCGGATGCTAATGATCCCATAGGTCTAGCTCATAACTGCACTCATCTAAGACAGTAAATGTTTCAGTGAATTGTGTCTCCTTAAATACTTACCAAATCATACTAACATGCAAGTCCTACCACCTCCTGAATCCAGCCATCTCAAAGACGAAAATTCATAGAGGGCAATAACTCTTGCATATTATCTCCCCTTGTAGCTGACAGGTGGCAAGAAACTGAGCAAAACATCATATAACAGGATGCTCACATTACTGGGAGAGTATTCAAGTAATGTGATCGAGTAAGAATTCTACTAAAAACATAATTTAATGAAAAGCCTGCTTCTCCTTCACATATGTTCTCGAATAGCATTAAATTTAGAAGAATAGGTAATAGAGGAAATGCTGAGCATTTTGCCTCTACATTGGTTAACCTGAGGGAAGAGGATTGGATTCCCGCATATAAAGCTTAACACACTATACTAACTAGTTAATTCTGAAACAACAAAATTAGAGAATAAAAAAAGAAAAAGAAAGAAATGAACAGTAAACTAAGTTAATAACACCAGAGACACTTGCTATACTAAGGCTGATAGTGTGGACAAATACAAACTTCAACATGTTCAATGTTCCCAGCCTTTTTTTGGCAGTAGACCTAAAATGTTTTTTTTCTGAATTTCACAATCCCATTTCACATTTTCATTAAGTTTTGCCACCTTAAAAAAAATCCTGGAAATGCTCCAGAATGTTCCTGTGACCCGGGGACTGGAAACCATTATATTACAATGTAGTCTATGGAGCCAATCAGTCAGGAACTATGTATGCATGAGTGAAAAATTCACATAATGATGGTCAAAATTGATAAAGATATACCACCTGTCACACAAATTTCCAATGGATTTCAAAAGGAAAATGTGAACAATGTTGTCAGTTCACAGCAAAAGCTTTAAACTAGTGCAATCTTTCATTAGCAAGGCTATTGCCCTTTATGTATATGATTGATACAGAAAAGATGAATTTTCCTCTTTGGGAGAACTGGATATAACATTTATGTAATTGTGGAATGTATTTGAAGCAAAACTTGTATGTCTATGCATGAAGTCTGATCAAAAGGGTATCTGGAATAGAGTCTTTCCACAGTGGTAACAAGCTCAGCCACTCTTATGCAAGATCACCTCCTTACTGTATGGATTCCATGCATTCTATAACTCATCTGAGGTTCTGATCATATGACCCTTTATTTGAAGTGATATAAAATGTGGTAAAAGTAATATGACTTCAAGAGCTTTCTCAACCTCAGCCAATCACATATAAGAATATCTCATAAAAGTGTGTGGATCCTGCTCACTTTTTTAAACTGTCCATGACCGTAATATAATTATGACTTCCAAAGTGGTAATAAGCTCTGCCAATCATATACCAGATCACCTCATTTGTAAGAGTGGATCTCAATCATTATGAAATCCATCCAAGATCTTAAGCAAACATTCCCAGTTTTATTAAAGTGAGACCAACTATTTCCTCTGGAGTTGTAAAAAGGTCAGAAAATCAGATGCAAGATCACTTCGTGGTTCTCGCACATGATCAAAATGATCCAAATTTTTATTACATAAACCCATATTCCAATTTTCAGATCAGAAATATGGATTCTATAGTACAAACAATGCATAAGAAATGTAGAACCATACTAAAAGATCACTTGATCTTATGGATGAATGAGCCAAACTATGCTTTGATATAATTTACTGCTCCTTTGAAAAATTTTGTTCGGCTCCACCCAGGAAAATCGGTGAATAACCACACAAACAAAATTTGTTGAATTTATTCCTCAAAACCTTTTACTTTATCATTTCATTGAGGGTTTTTTAATATATCAGAATATTAAACTTAATTTGCTTTAATTTTAAAAGGTTAGATACTCCAACTGTTTATAAGCAATCATCCTCAAACAATAAAGACTTTGATCTGCCAGCACATCAGATGGTGACAGATTGACTAGGTCTATATGTTTGCAGTTATGATATCCATGGCTAAACAGGATATGCAAACTGTTAACAGCTATGCTAAACATGCATAATGGTGCAGTTATGTGTATTCTGATAATGAAACATTTACCTAAAAATAAGGCTGTCAATAATTCACATTATGGTAACTGACTGGTTGATGAAAATTAAACTGGAATATGTACCATAATCATTTTTAAAACACCATACTAATGGTGTAAACGGTATTGATTTATAACTCTTCATGATAATGATGCTATTTATTTCATGGTCTGTTAATGTTTAGTAACTGACTTAGCATCTTTTGCATAAAATTGGTATCTATAAAACTGATAGTCCATTTGTTTCACTAATCAGAAAAAATACACTAGAAGTGTTCAGTCAAGAAGTCATTCTTACCAATTAACATATATACTTATTTACAAGTTGTGTCCAACTGCAAACTGCATACACCTAGATCTGCCATTGCATAATGCACCAGAACATCTAGGTCTATGCAGTTTCTCAAAAGTAATCAGCAGAATCAACAACACAGGCTATCACAGGGGCATTATGTGGCAGCAGATCAGGGTCAATATTGTTTGGAGTTGGGCATGACTTAAAGTAAGTATATATGGCAACTGCAAGAATATATGTATCAATGTATCTATCTATGAGTATATGGTAACTTCATGAAATATGCATAAATCCATCTATCTATATGTTGACTATGAACTCTGATATAAGTCACTTGCATGCTTTCTGAACAAAGATCTACCAGATCTGTAAATACCAAATTGTGTAATCTTTTTTATTTTTGCTTGCAATCCCTTACCATCAAATTGAATGCTACATTATTCATCTAAATCTCTTCAGGAGGCTAGTGTCATTAATGATGGGGACAGAAAGCAAGAGCAAACACATAAATTCCACAGATTTTAGAAAACAGGTGATTCATTTTAAAAAAACAAACAATCTATAATTAAAAACATTTTACATAACAGAATTACAAAATATTTTGTTGGGAAAAGTCTTATAAAAATGATCGATAACCAAACATATCATATAATGAGAAAACACATGTTAAACATGATATTTGGATAATTTCAAATGAGATTAAATATATAACTGTCTGTTTCTTAAAGAAGCAATTTCACAAATGAAACCTAACTGAAAAATGTTTACTGCTTGGTGACTCATTTTTTGTTGAACTATTAAAGGATTTTAGGTTCACCCACTAGAGGGATTATCCTGATAACTTCACCCACCCCTCTGGTACTGCCCTGTCTAAACAGAAGACGTGATCCTTCACGAATATATTCTGGATGCTTGACAAATCTGAAGATGACCTCAGCTTTCTCATTGGTTCTGATCTTTTTCTGTTGGAGAGTGAAGAGAAAATGTAAGCAGTTAATAAGCTTTATCATCTAACATGCATTAATACATGTACATTTACATTTAAGAATGCTTTGCAGAATCCAAATCTTGTTCTAAGGTGATTCATCTTCATGGTCAAGTACCATTAACCCTTTCATCACTAAGTAACTTTGTAGGCATAGAGTCCTCAACACTAAGTAACTTTGGAGTTGTAAAGCAAAGTGACTTGTGGACTTTGAAACAACATAACTTTGCCAATTAACGTTAAAGATATCTGGCTGGATTACGTGTCAAAATCAAGGTTAAAAATCAAATTTTATGACTAATTCAATAAAAATATGCATATCTATTACATCTGATAAAATGCAGATACAAACAGGTAACACAACAGGTAAAATACAAGTAATTATTTTATTACCTCTTAGAAAATTTAGAAAGTTCTCAAAACATGTTCAATTGACCCTAGATGTACTAGTGAATAATCACAGTAGCAACACAAGTCTTTCTTTCATGGTCTCCATAATATATAAAATTCTATAAAATGAACCAAAATGATCTCCAAGGTGAGATCTGTCCACACACCTATTATCGTCTCTGCCACGTTTGATCATCGCATTTAAGTTCGTTAAACGGACAATTTTTCCAAAAACTTCATCTAAATAGAATATTTGAAAATAATCCGAAGCTTTCCTGGAGCCATCTAACTCTCAGGTGTGCCCAACTCTGTTAAAAAACTGAAACAAATCTCTTTGGTTTTCAGGCTTCGTCCAAAAAAAAAAACCATGTGGAGTATACAATTCCTCTGGTTCAAAACCTTCAAAGTCATTTTCATCGTCATCACTGTCACCCACAAGTGCATTCCATTGTCTCTCCATACGGCTTCTCTCATTTTCATCCAAATTTATCAGGTCAAAATTATTTAAATCCTCCGAAAACTCTCCTCTAAAATTCCTTCAAACGCCGCCATTTTGGATACAAATTTCAGCATTCGGAAAACCATTAAAATTTCCTACTTTGTTCGTTATTTCTAGTTGTATACAAGCTAAACTCATGAGATCATCCAAATATAACATCTACATTACCAGATGGAAGTTATTAGAGGTACCCCAAAAGATATTTAGTCGGGTACTATAATGTTAAAAAAGAACACTGCCCTAGACCGAAAACTTGGTCCATACATAGTGTTGACGGATTTATTTCCCGTGGACCTGATATGCGGTCTGCCGTGATGAAAGGGTTAACACTCTTTACTATATCAGACATAGTGAATTCCATCATTTTCCTGTGTATTGCTTTTAAGTTTAGTAAAATTATATTTTCACTGGTACCTGAGTTGAAATAATTTTGGTTATGTCACAAATAATGCAAATACAAAACATCATTATAATTTTATGTGATCCAAATTGTCTGTTAAGCAAACAGGTAAGTTAATAAGAAAAACTTACTCCAATAATTTTAAGATTCTGACTACCTGGTCTTGACACTGCAAATGGTAACTTCATTATCACAACCTTAATAAGTTCTCTAATTTTGTGAACTTGGCAATTAATTAAGGTAAAATGTTAACAAATTTGAACCTTTCAACTTCAAGCATATAAAAGATTCGGAAAAATTTTTATTATTCCTGCTTAAATCATGGCTTGTCCATATTAGGTTCAGTGGGATTAGTCAGGGAACCAGACTAATTTTAATGGAGTATTTTGGTGCATAAAACTGCACTTTTTATTATGGAAAATGGCTGCATGATCAAGCTATTGCTTACTTTGGAAATATGAGTATCTGAGCCCATGGATGCCAATTTTGAAAACTTTGATGATTGTTTATTGTTGAAAGATGACAGTTCATAAGTGTTAATGTTATTATTACTGGTCAATAACTTATGAGGCCATCAAGTCTACTTTGTGTTGTTCTTCAATGCATTCCCTATACAATCGTTGCTCAAACAATATGTCCTTTAATAAATGATTCTCACCTGAATTTATAAATCAATTAATTTGAGAATTGCTCAAGATCAAAGTCAATTGCCAAGCTAAACTTGTTCAAATTATGTGTCAATGATTGATAAAATATCAAACAAACACAAGCCACCAACACATGCATGTGGCTTGGCAGTGTTGTTTTATGCAATCAGTTGAGCAGTGAATAATGTTGTCCATTCCTACAAATATAACACTCTTGTTTATTAACGTAGTCTTTCAAACTAATAGTATACAAGTGTTAATTAGTGGTACTTAAATAACATAGAAAGTGTTATGTTTATCTGTATTTATCTGTAACTTCTGTCCATGATTGTGGATTGTATATGTGTATGTTTTTTAAACTATTTTTTTAATGAAGCTTTAGCAATTGTAGTCATATTGTTATCATGTCTACCATATAGGAGTTGATAATGATGTCTAGCACTGGGGGCATAATGCCCCACCCAGTCACATTATCCTGGCACCAGGTCGACCAGTCCCAACACTAACCTCTTAATGCTGAGAACCAAGAGAGGCAGCTAAAGTACCAGTTTTATAAGTCTTTGGTAGGACTCAGCTGGGGTTTGAACCTGCGACCTCTCACGTGTGGATGCCCTAACGATTTAGGCTACAGAAGCAGTGATTATGAATTGTAAGTCATTTTGCAAGTAACATACTACATGGCCAACTTTTGTCCATGATTGTAGACTGGACTTGAACATATTTGAAAACATGATCACATTGCCTTCTGACCTTTTGAAAGGTTCTAGAAAGAGAACTTTGACATTCATGATAAAAATGACTCATGTACTGGTCATCTTAATGTCTCTTAAGTTTTTTAAATAAGGATTGTGATGAACACAATTATTTATTCCCAATTTAATATCACCTAGTGGAATCACTTGTAGTTGTGTTCAGATATAATTTGAGAGGAATTATTTACTTTAAAATTATTCATTAGCATTACAAAGTGTTCATTCATATTTTGGACTGATTCACAATTCTGTGATTATTGTGAATTCACTCAAAGACATTCTGATTATACCACTGTGATACATCAATCAATGCTTGGCACATCAGCACATTCAATACTTGAATCATTTGGAACACTCTATATTTGTGGACTATTTGGGATTTGAGTCACAATACAGTAAGTTCCTTTCAAATTTTAAAAATGTATTCTATGGAATTATTAAAGTTTACCATACTTGCTGGTTTTGCTTTATTTTGTTATTTAGTATAAGACCAGAGTCGTAAGAGAAAGAAGCAGATTTATGTGTGTAATTTAGATTTTTAATGTAGCTTTAACAATTTCTCAGTCATATCACTTTGATGTCAGCTTTTTGTGTTACTCAGTTTAAGACCAGAGTTGTAAGGGAAAGAAGCAGTTGTATATTTGTGAACAGTAACAGGACTTCTACATACTTTAGCAAAAACTGATTCCCAAAAACTTGCAAAGTATTGCTCACATTATTCATTCCAGACACATTATATATATATATATATATATATATATATATATATATATATATATATATATATATATATATATATATATATATATATATATGGAAATATCACATCAATGTCCCCATAGAGAAAATACAGGTACTAGGCTCATATCAGATGTAAAGTACCACTACATGACATATCATCAGTGATATGGTTAGTCCTAGGAGTGCTGAGGTAGTTACTGCATTGACACTCCTTGGGCAAAATGATCCACTTCCCATCTGTTATGCATGGCTGCTCCGAATCTCCAAAGAGTGTCATATCTGCACTTTCAGCATGGGTGACAATTGATTCGATTTCTCCATATTTGTCTGTTTCAGTAACAGAAAATATCTGCAATACATTTGTGCTGAAGTAATCCTACATCTGTTAAATGATTCTTAAATAATCCATATGTCAGAGAAATTTTCAGCAAGGTGTTAAAAATCCCCACTGACTGATACTCTCAATTAGATAAAAATGCATTTAGAAGTTCTGAGATTGATGCAGCAATGGTAACAATATGTTCAATTGAAAGGTTTGTAAAGTACACTTAGACCATAACTGCCTCCAGTAAAGAGTCTCAAACTACAGTCCCAGTCCCTATGGAATGCAATAGCTTTCTAATTTTCAACTTAGTGTAATTCTTTACTTTTAAATTTCACATGGTGAATGCAAATCTCGACGTTAGACACTTTTATATCAATACATGATGTCCACTAAACATAGTTACTGCCTCTCCTGATCTTTTTTCCCAGGAATTCTGAATATTTTTTTTCTGTGCTATTTAAACTTTTTAGGAGGTTTATTAAACATTTGCTGGATGCCAATTTTAGAAAATTCTATAAACAACAGCTTGATTATGCAGATAATTTGCATAATTTGAAAAAGCCAATTTAGTTAATACACTGTATGTACTTGCTTATTAGATGAGTCCAACTGTAAAGTGCACACTCAGATTTGCCATTGCATAATGTGCTGGTCAATCTGGGTCTGTGCAGTTTGTTAGGAGTAATGAGTAGAACAAACAACATAGACCTGGTCAGTAAGAGCATTATGCACAAGAAAGATCTGAATCTTCACTGTCTGTAATTTGATTTATCATACATTTGATGTATATTCAAGCATATGACTGCGAATGAAAAGGATTTGATATATACTAATTTATTTAATCCTTGCTGTTAACTACAAATACAGTTTCACTAGTGTACTTTTTTTCATGATATTTTAATAATTTAATTCTCATGGATTTGAGGGCAAAAATTTAAATGAAATATGTATACAAAGATTATCATACCTTATCTTTAATCTTAATAATGTTGGCTAGTTGGACAACATTGCCAACATGCACTGTTGTTTGGAACCCCTCTTGTATGCTGGTATTGTGGAACAGAAGAAAAATATCACACTCAAACTCAATACAGGACTGTGCAAGCTTACAGCTAACTAAAACCATACCCTGTCCAACAGAGAAAGAAATAATATGTGAGTTATTTAAAACGTCTATTAACAATATGGAGATATTACAAGAAAACAACAGTAAAGTGGCCAACTTTATAAGTAGACTGCATAACAGAGTAAATAATGTATCAACTATATTTCAAGACGGACATTTACACCAAATTACAAAAAATGCTGCAAGTGTATTTACTTAGTTATTTGAACCTCAAGTTTAAAACCAATTAAATATTACATACACAATTACATACCACACAATAAATAAATAACTACAATTAATACAAACATAATTTACTTAAAAATTAAACAATGCGGACCTGCAACAAAATTTCTAAATTTCAAGTCTCTAACCTCAAATGTATTGCCTGCAAATTAATTAGAACCTAAAGTCAACATCTTCAGCTTGTATAGGACACTGACATTTGAATAGATTGGAGTAATTCTAATTCTGATGAATAAATTTATGACAAGAGTAAGAAAATAGGACATGTCGTCATGGAACACCAAAATCTCACTACAGTGCCCATAACAAAAATAAGACAGCCAGATGTAAGGTGAAAAAAGTGACACTACAGGCCCCTTTGTGATAGGGCATAACTAGAACCAGACATTAACCTACATACCCTGGCATAAAAGTTTCAGTAAGGAAGTTAAGTTTTCCACAGGTGAGACTAATGTTTAGCAAGGTGCAATGAGATATCAATTATTGACTTGGAAAATATGTAAAAATTCATAAGTGTGATCATATATAGCCAACATAATGTTCAACTAAAAAATTTGTGAAGTCCACTTAGACCTTAATAACCTAAAATTCAATTTTGAAAATGCACTTCCAAATCTCATAAAAGTCAATGGTAGCCTACTAGATCGCTCAACTCCATATAATTTATGTCTCCATTTTAATTTGACTTGGCTTCAGCTGTTATCTCCAAACCATAAGCAATATTCAGATCAAAAGGACAATATATATAATGTTAATTGCTTCTTTCCAGCTTTTTTTTCAAGCTGGGTCAGGAATATCAATATTTCTTTTTATGCTTCTGTAGATCATAGTGTCTGTATCACTTGTATTAGGTTAATCTGGTACTCTGTCCAACACGACTGATAAATAATATATGAAAACCCAGAACCAGACCAATCCAGGACAAACCACAATCTGGAATGACTGCAATGACTGTATTTTCTTATTCTTCCCCAAGTCCATAAATTAATGTATATTTTAGTTAGATATGTGCCTACTTGAAAGTATTTCCCCCATGTTGTCTCCTCTAAAATTTTAGCATATGCTGTAGATTTTGTTACACCACAAATAAATCTACTTACTAAAAGGTTAATGCTCAATATCCCTTCTTGGCTGGGCATGACAAGAACCAGACAGATGGATGTGCAAGAGTTCTAAAAGAGTTACTTGACATAGTCTAATGTACATACTAGAGGTCTAAAATCTATTTTTGATTTTGTTGTAAATGCTGGTATGCCCATCCCATAGGAGAAGCAGATTTAATAAGATTATACAAATTCTGGGAGGCCACACTAGCCAGAACGTTTGCTTTAGGTCCAATGTTTAAGTGATAACCACATATCAACACAACTATCCCTACAAAAGGAGTTATGACAGCAGATTTTAAAGATGGCCTCCACTGATCAACACAATTTATATGTAGAACTAATATGAGAACATAAGAGTTGTTTAGTTAAAACCCATGACAATACAACATCAGCCCAGAAGGAATAGCTATAATAAGATTTTTAAGACGGCCATCACAGTAGAAATACTAGACTTTTGAGATGCATCCATTTCATTTAGGTAGATGGGGATAGTTTGTATTTTGGCTTGTCAAATTTCTTAATGGAGGGTAAAATGTAGGATTCATGGCCATTCCTGTTTAATAAACATACATGTCAACCCCTGGCGAGGAAAAAGCGCAATCCAAGAGGACAACAAGAATAATCTGAGCAGAAAAAGCGTAATCCACATATAACATAAAAACATTCAATGCGTATATGTACAAAAACACATGTATATTTTCCACAATTCTGGCATCAGGAAACATCCGTTTGAACAAAGGACCAAAGTTGTTCTCTACCTCTAGTTGTAGTCAGTGTTCTGTTAAGAGCTTGGTAAATAACATTCCTGCATTTATAAAATTCATTTCCACAATTTAGTTATGCTGTAAAAAAGAAGTTACCTTAGTATTGGAGTTAGCAAAACGAGCTAATTCAAGGCGCAATGGCAAACATATCAGGTGTCAGATTGGCAAACAAATTTTTAGGACCAACCAGACATTAAAAAGTTTTTTTTGGTAAAAAATATATGTTGATATGACCATCCATTAAGAATAAGAAATGATACAAAGATTTTAATGATGTCAATCATGGCAGCATTGCAGACATATCAGATGAAAGATTAACTCCATTTTTATTAAGGTCCACTTAGACCTTATAATTCTCATGAAAACCCCATGTCAATATAACATTCTGTTCAAAAGAGTAGCAGTAACAAGATTTTCAAGTTGGCCACCATGGTGGCCATACTGTGTTAACAGATCAGCACCATTTCATTTAGGATATCATAATAAGAAAATTAGCAAAAACTCCATGTTGATATAACAATCCATTTAGAATGTCAATGAGAAGTGATAATATGATTTTCAAGATCTTTGGAGACCATTCTGGAAGCCAAAGCAGCAAAATTTTCATTTTGGACCAACTAGACCTTGGGATGAATGTGTGCATTAAATTTAATGAAAATCCTCCAAGTAGTTTAGCTGGAACTGAATTGGCTAATGGATGCCTGATGTATGCATAAATGACAACCATCCCATAAGCTCTACTGATGACAAAAACCTGTTTCCACTTGGTAACAATTATTTCAAGTAGGATACTAAAAAATTAGCAAGATGTTTACACTTACCAAAATGAAGTATTCCTGTTATTTTCTTACCTTTCTGATATTTTCTCTCTCAACATCAATAAGTGCAACAGTGGCTGCCTGACCAGCTTGAATAAGCCGGCATGGGAGACGATGACGGTGAACAGTTTTAACAGACACTTCTTTGAAACCTCCATTATCATAAGGTCCTATCATCAGCTTATCTCCTTCTCTGATAGAACCACTGAAATAATAGTGGAAACAAGAAAAGTAAACATAATGGCCAGGGCCTACAAGTTAAATCTACAACCCGAACCCTGCCAGGACTTTTAATGAAAACATTACCAAAATATTGATGATGGCAATAACACTAGCACCATCAGAGGAGTGATTGCCGAGTCTTGCCTACCAATGTGGGCTTGACAAAATTGACTTAAAAGACCTCTGTTGGAAGACTTCTAGTCATTTAAGGTCAGGCTCCAAGAACAAGAGTCCCTCATCTGGCTGAAAAGAATTTCCAGGAATCTAAGATAAGACCATTTCTCCCTTTTAACTGGTGCATTACAACCATCTCTGTTATTCTTTAGCAATAACTTGATTGTCCAGATGGTGGCCATACTAAATGTAATATTGGCACTATTTTCATTTCAAATCACCAAGACATCACAAATCTTTTGATGAAAACTCCAACTCAACATGACCATCCATTCAGTTGGAGTAGAAATAACCATCCATTCAGTTGGAGTAGAAATAACAAGAATATTAAGATGGTCCTTATGTCAGCAATATTAGATATAAGCTCAGCACCAGATTCATTGATGCAGGTATATATTAACATTTAATGGTACTTCAACACAAGAATGGTCATATGGTGCCAATCAAAAGCAAACTTCTAAAAATGTAAAAATGAATAACTAAGCAAAATCTGAAGGAAAATATCTCCTCCAAATACATGTCAACATTAAGTATAGTTAGACAATTATAAAAAAAAATTTAAATGTTAAAATTCTGTAAAATGGAAGATAAAGGTATGACTATCATGTCGTCATATTATGTCTTTGATTCAAAACCCAATGATGCTGATAAGAGGACTGTTCCATTAAAACATGCATGGGACCCAGGAAAGGCACTCTTGAAGTGGAGGTACTTGCTCACAGATGCAATTTAGAATTTTATTATCATTTTAATATGAACTCTATAAATCAAAGTACCCTTGCATCTTTTAAAAATCTGCTTTCCCTGGGTACTATGTATGTTTAAAATAAAATGGCCCTGACCATCTGTAAGAAGTAGCAATAGCATGATTTTCAAGAAGACCAGAAAGGCAACCAAAATTAAATGCTGATGCGGCAGAATTTTCACTAAGGACCTGTTAAAACATGGGATGTGTCTTAAGTTTCAAGGCAATCATCGAAGTTGTTATGGGGAAGTATCAATAATGACCGTGTGATAATGGATGCAGGGATGAGGAACAAATAGACAACATGGAATGGACAAAAGACCATCCTATAATCTTTATTCTATGACCTGTAAAGCTAAAACAGAAGAAAGGAAAATAACTGAAAAATCAAACATAAAAAATTGGAGTGGAATTTGAGTCAAAATATGAGATTTGTTTGAAATCTTGAGGCCCAATTTTTAAAGCAAATGCATTTTCTGATATGTGACAACATCTACTGAGAGACTACCAGTTTTGTGAGACCAATTTTTGTTAAAACTTGAGTAAAAATGCAACATGATCTATGCATTGATATTTGTTTAAGCTTTTCAAATGTATCTAACCATGGTATTCAATTACCTGAATATAAAGTCAATATAAAATCAGGAGGGTGATAAAGAGAGTTCAAATTTTGGAAAAACAGAGTTTGTACTAAAACTAAATACAAAGTAGACTTGTTGAGACCCTAGATTAGCTTTTGGAATATTAGTGTTGTGCTTATCAAGGTGTATCCACATACCTCACTGTGGCCAACTGGACTTGATGAACTGACCACAAAAAGAATTTAAAGTCTGAAATGTGGTTTGACAAATACATGGATGCATGGATGGATACACACTGATATCAAAAGATGGCAGTCTCTTTGAACAGAGAAAAAAAATGCTATATTACTAATTACGAACTAATTAGTGTCTTAAACAGCATATAAACGAAACATTAGAAGTCTACCTGAATCTGCATGCCCCACCTTTATTGGTCTCCAGTCCAATAAACTTCCCCTGAAAATGGTAATGAAGGCAATGATTTTTATACTGAGGTCATGATTCTAAACAGAGATGGGAAAATAATAATATTTATTTCTTGTCTAAGTCATTTCAGTATAGTGAATTCATAATTTTACAGTTCAATAATGTACTATAATATGCCTTGTGGAATGTAAAGTACTTACGTGTGTATCTGTCCCCCAACCACACTCCCAACACCAGGCACGGAGAACACACCATCTATCTATTAATGTAAAAAGAGGTAAAAAATGAGTAAAACTGTCTTAGAGATATTACTGTTAATACACAATTTCCATTTTAGTACATGGTTTTATCTCTACTTTGATATCCATGATGGTTGCATATATCATCAGATATGCCATAACAACAATGCTCTTACTGTTTGGGAACTGAATTCATAAATGGATACCTGTAGAAATGTAAAAAATTTGGGATATTTCTACCTGGTGCTCATCAATCCTAACATTCAGTTACCCAGGTACCCGATCAATGGGAATTTGTATTAAATGTGAACATAACTCCTTTGTGTGGTACAAGAGTGGTATAAGCATAATTTATTACTAAAAAGTGGCAAAAAACATAATATGAGCATAAAAGTAGAAATCTATATATTACATGCCATAATTACTGAAAACTATGAAAAACGAACATATTTATTTTATGTAATTTACATTCAATTTTGCTACTTACCTGGATCATAAGTTTAAATGTTTGTCACATGTCAGCTAAATCAATAGCTGCCAACTCTGGACTACAAAACTACTGACTGCTTATGCCAAAAATACAGCTTTTCAAGCAGAAATACAGATTTTTAAAATTTTACTGCATATATAACTATTTACAATATCTACATTCATCACTAAAGTAGGTCAGTAAGTTACTTAATTATTTAATGTCAAAGATTCATGTGTTGCACTCTTGCACCTTCTTAGTATGTCATCAGACAAAGGATGTTTATATGAGCCTTTTCCACACCATGTCTTTTCAATCATTATTGATTCCAATGTTCCATCTTTCATGGATGATCTGAATTGTGTGCAATTTTTTCTTTTATTTAACTAAAAATCCTCTCACAATCAGCATTAGAGTGTGGTAAAGAAAAAAAGTCCTAATATAAAAAAATCTGATGATCATCTTCGACATCAGAACCACACTCCATTGAAACTATCACAGGAGAGTATTGTTTCAGTCAGGGAGCTAATCTGGTATGAGGCAAGCTGTACTCCAAGCTTGTCCTGAGCATCAGAAGATTTACCATCTTTTTTCAGCTGTAACATGGAAAATTTCTTGAGAAAGAACCTAATGTCTGCAAAAGAGACCACGAACGTTAAGCTAATATTTGAATTCCAAAACAAAAATGTTAAAAAATAGTATGTATTAGGATTACAACAAAATCAGCATCTCATTTTCTTCTACTAAAAATGTGCATTTTTAGTAATAAAAGATAATATTTTTATATAAAGTATCACTGACCTCTGACCTCCTAAGACAGGAAAGTTGAGTTTATGCAAGTTTTTGGTTGAACAGTGTATCAAAACAATACAGCACAGAAAGAAATGTAGTGAAAAAAAAACTAATTTTGTGCAATGGGGGAGAAAAAAACCATGTAAATATTTTGGTAATTAAACATAAACTTGTCATAATTCACAGTTAAAATAAGAATGTAGTAGGTCTAAAACTATGCACCTTTCCGTCTTTTCACAATATAGTTATAGTTATCTGTTGTTGGCTCATTAATGATAGCCACTGTTTTTGCTATAGCACATGAATAATCATTGGCGAGGTTGCTGTCTGAACAAAGGGTGTGAAATAAATCATCAGCATCACTAGCAACTGAAAGAGGAAGGTTCCTTTCCATAAGAAATTTAGTAAAAAGAACTTCTGATCTATTTACATCAAGGTTCACTCTGGTATGTGTAAACTTCAGTTCAGGCCTTCGCTGTTGATGATGAAATAGCAAGCTGATGTTTATTAGCTTTTTTATTAGCTTTTTCATGCTGTTTTATGTCATGGAAGCCTCCATGCCCAATAGCGAAATCACAACTGCACTATTTGCAAAATGCAAAGTTTTCTCCTTTACGAAATGGTTTCACAAATTTAAAAATGACAGCAGTGTTGTCCTTCAAACTCTATTTTCTTTTCTTTGCTGGAGAAAATTCTCAATCTTCTGCTTTTCTTTTCAACATCAGGAAGAAGAGATACAGTGATAGCAGCAGATACTCTGCACAATCTAATATGGTGGCGAATGGAGGTTAAAATTTGGTTTGGCAATCTCGATTTTGAATGGACCAATCCTATTTTACACATGCAATACATTTACTTCAAGAATGGAACTGGGTCCTGGACAAAATGGTAATTTGCAAGGAATTTTTTTAAAAATTTAATTGAAAAAATGGATTTCTAAAAAAAATCTGTACACCCATAATCAGGTCTAAAATATGGGACAAATAAAGAAAAATCGGAACAGTTGGCAGCTATGTAGATCCATGTGGATCAGTTAGTTAATACAAGAGCATAGACACAAAAGAAACTACTATTTATGCATAACACTCACTTTAACTAGTCTGCATGTCTAAAGTAACTTTCACAAATAGTTGTAAAGTCCACAGATGATGACTACTGCAGTATCCTTGACCTTTAACAAAATCCTCTCCTCTAACATTTTTCAGTCATATAATATCAGTCATATTGATACAACCATTTTTTAAAAATAATATGGCACCATTTATTTTCAATTTAGACTCATCTGCTGCATATGTAGCATCAAAACAGAATGAATCTATGACAAGTGGTTTATCATTCAAGAATCCAATGATTTTTGGAACTGTTTCATGTAAAATTAATGCAAAAATTACCATATTTACACACGTGGTCAACTTTCTTTTTAGAATTATGTTCAGAAACCACTGTGGTGGCCACATTGATATCTGAGCAGCACCATGTTCAATTAGGACCAATTGGGGTGGTCCGTCATCCATGCACAAGTTTATTATGCCAATTCCTACTAAACTGCTTGAAGTATAACTTTGAAACTTTACCCTCACATTCATTTCATGGTGACCGGTAGAACTAATAATACAAATCCACCCATTATTTTAAATGAAAATCATAGCGTCCTTGCATGTGTCTTTCCTATCAATGACTGCTGACATCTGATGCAGAAACTGCATATAAAATTGTTATCTTTAGTGGCACAAGTGGTGCATAATGTTTACAATATAAAGCTAGTCACTTACTGATGAATTTTTGTCACAATTTCTGAGCTCTAAAGTTCTGTGTGCATTTGAGCTTATAATTTAAACTCATTTTAGTTTTCTTCTTTCAGTTGCAGTGATCCTGACCTTCAACAAACTGAACCAAAATCATGAGGTGTTTTTCTCGTCTCAAATGCAAGCTATCCAAAACATTTGTCATATTTTGTAGCACAGGACATGAATATCTTTTGTGGAAATCAATTTCTTTCTTAAAGTCCCTCTAGCTTCACCTTCCTTCAGTCCAAATTATCTGGATCATAGACCTTCTGACACCAAAATTAATAGAAATCTTCCTTGTCTCAGCTGCAAGCCATCCACAAAGATGGGTAAAGTAGGTAAAAAATAAATGCAAGGTATGTGAAAACCATTTTACTTCCAGTCCATGTAACTTAGACTTTTGACTTAAAAATCAATAGGTGTCTTTTTCACTACATATGAAAAACATTTATAAAACATGGTCAAGGTAACTGGTATCCAAGTAAATAAATGCATAGAAGGAGCATTCTTTTTCCAGTATCAGTGACCTTGACCTTTGACTTTTTCAGTCTAAGAACTTATAGGTTTCTTCTTTGCCCAAAATGCAAGCTACTTAAAAAGCTTGGTATTTATAGATTGAGGGACACTATAATATTATGGCAGGCATACAGTGTTTCCCTTTATGCACAGTTGTGTGTCAGATGCATGGTAAAAAAATTGACACACTTTTTATTGCCATGCATATTTTTGATGCAAAGGATGTACACACTGCAATGTGTTTAAACTCCAATGCAGTGGACAAACAATGTCATTGTGTCCGAGTTTGACTGTAGGCATTGTTATGACAAAGTAGCTTCCCCTAATCTCACGATCATACCAGTCTGGTTCTAGTGTAGGCTTTGTTATGTTGAAATAGCTTTCACTATGTGATTTCCTTCAAGCTCAGGAGCATGTCTTGCAAGCAAAGGAACATTGATACTTTTCTAAGTAGAAAAAAAGACATCCAGAGGAAAACCACGCATACCAAGAATCATCAGACAAGAAAGTGAAGGTTGATGAACATATACAACTGTGGTAAATAGCTTCAAAGATAAATGGAAGAAAAAATATTCCTGGATGGAATACAGCTCATCTGCTGGAATGATGTGTAACTTGTGTTCAGGAGTGTGAAAAAAATTCCAAAGTGAAGAATCCTTTTGTGACTTGGTCAAAGAATATTGTTCACCATGAAGATTCTGGGAAACATATAGCAAAAGGGATTATTGTGCAACAAAGAAATCTAGAAGTTTAATGAGAAAAATGCAAAGAGCAGGTAGACGCCAGTCTCATGGTGTAGATGAGAATGGTGATACACGTGTTGAGAAAATATTGAAGACTGACTTTTCTGGTTTAATCGAATTTCAGGTAAAAGATGCAATTAAATTACAAAAAGAAACAAGCCATTGATCAGTCTACTATAATTTACTTTAAAAAAAAAAAAAGAATTTTCAGTTAAAGAACTATATAATACTGAATGAAGAGAATAACATTGGTTCTGCAATACTTAGTAAACTCATTACTTGATAAACTCAAACAAGATTACTTGTGCTGTGTGATAGGATGATATGAAAGTTTTTATTACTTTTTTATTTTTGTTTTGGAGAGACAATGATTGCTCAGCCCTACAAAATAAGACCCTGACATACATGAAGCATGGAATCATGTCTGAGATGCAAGCAGCGTCCTCTTTAGTTTGCAAGAAGTGGGTTCAATAAAGGGTCCATGCTTCACCATACATGGGCATTTTTCTGGAAGACTCTTTGGATATTGCTGTGCAAAAAAAAAAATGGTCATATTTTGGTGAACTGTTAATGGTGGAAAGGCAAATACTGAATATTTAACTAATGTGAAGGTGCAAGATGGAAAAGCTGAAACAATCACAAATGCCTTAATGAATATTCTTTAGGGCTACAAGATTGATTTTAAGAAGGTAATTGGTTTGGGCACTGATGGGGCAAATGTCATGGTCAGTTCAAAATCTGGAGCAGGTGTATGGCTGAATAAAAAGAATAAAAGAATGGTCTGGTGTATTGCTCATAGCTTAGCCTTAGGAGCATACATGAAAAAGTACCAATCTGTTTTGGTCAGAATCTACAACTTCTTTTCATATTCAGCTTGTGGATAGCAAAGGATAAGAGACATGTGCCATTACATGGAAAAGAAAGCAAAAAGGTTCATAAAACCTATCCAGGTGAGATGGCTATCTCATCATGATGCTGTGCAAGCCATTCATGAGAGCTGTTGGGGATTATAGTTCTTGCGCCTGAGCAAGAAACAGCTCAGAATGACTCTGCAAATGCTGCAAAAGCAAAATGCATCCTAGCTGTCGTACATGCAAACAAATTTCTAGCATCAACAATTTTATTGCTTGATGTCCTGCAAGAGGTAACCAGATACAGCAAAGTATTTCAAAAGGTTATTGACATTGGTCAGATAGAACACATGTTCAATGTAACTCTGGAAGCACTCAAAGATCATGTCAGCTATGTAGGAGGATACACACTATGGGTGAATGAACTAAACAGTCAAGTCAGGAAAATACCAAGGTGTACAACCCAAAGAATATCATCAGCAAACTATGGAGACTGTTAGAAACCTTGGAAAAGGGTTTGCAGTATGTGATGAATCAAAGATGAGAAAAAGATTCTCCTCATGTGATATGCAGATTTTGAAAGACCCTCTACAGTACTCAATCCAAGAAAGCTACCTCAAGGCTCTGAAGAAATAAGAACCCAAGGTTCTAAGTCCTTGGAAAGGCTCATTGAATAATCTGGAACGGGAATATCCTCTGATTGTACCAGAGTAAACCAAAGCATCTTTCAAACACTACATTTCAAAATATAAAGAGAAGGGGATGGCAGAAATCAGTGAACTACTTCAAGAAGAAGGGGATATTTTCCCCCAACTTTGCTCAGTTTGCTGCTATTAGTCTGGCCATCCCACTTACCTCTGTGCCTTGTTCTTTGTACAAAATGCTATACAGTAACTCAAAAGAAACAATCTTTTATTGAAGTCTCTTCATGAGAAAATGCTTGTTAGATATGAAGCCAAACATCCTGACTTTCACAAGCAAGAGTTTGCCAAATACTTTAAATTTCAAGAAATCTATTCAAGGAAGAAATAAAATGAAGCAATGGTGAGAGTGTAAATTTCCTTTCAGATGCATAACAATGATTGTTTGATTATTCAGCTTGTTTTTTATTTTTAATTTTAGTACAAGATATAGTGAACATGCAATACACATTACAATTTTATATGTTCAGGTAAAAATTACCCCCCCTTCTGACACCAAAGTTTTTATTACCCTCAATCTTACTCTCCTAGGGGATACACTGAGCCAGGGTTCCTGCAGACTTAACAAAAACAAATTCCATGACTTTTCCAAAACTTTTCCAGGGCCATTTCATAAAACTCAAGGACCAATCTATCTTGCATTGTCAAGTAAAGGAACATAAAGAATGAAATCTTTCAATCTAAAATAACAAAAAATTTAAAAACAAATATTTTTAATGTGTACATTTTAAATTTACCTGGGCTAGCACACTTTGACTTTATGTAGTAATTCATGTCATAATCCAATCTTCAATGTAATTTGTATTCAAAAGAAAAAAGGAAACAATCCTATGTAGTCTTTGTATGTGTTCCTATTTACAATATTAACAAAACACATTACTTTCCAGTTGCTTTATTTTATTTAGTGATCCACACTGGAAATCATGTGATACTTCCATTAGGGGAACTTACCCTTGTTTTATGAATTGAAACATTTCTTGAATGTAATTTTACCATTTTATTTAATCGGTTCTCTGTGCACTATGAAATTTGATGTAATCAATTTCTTTAACTCGATTGTCACAAATTCCATGACTTTTCCAAAACTTTGCAAGGTTTTGACAAAATCCATAACTTTTCCAGGTTCTTGAAATTTATTTTTTTAATTCAAAAACTTTTCCAGGATTCCATGACCTGCAGAAACCCTGCTGAGCATATACAGATTGGATGAGAAATATAGTCTCTAGATCTTGTGATATAACAACCTCTGACAATCACATGCAAAATCGTCTCATTAATATGCATAAATCTCACTTTTTAAAAAACATTTCAAAGACAATGATCATATAATCTTATTTATCAAACTGGAGCAAAATCCTACTAAAATTCTGTCTCAAGAGTGGTAACAAGCCCAGGCAATCTGACAGAAGATTACCTTATAACTATCCCCAGACCTTGCTCTTAACTAAACTAGTCTAACATCTTCATGATATGACTATTTCATAAGTCGGATCAAAATTAGCACTACCAAAGTGCTGACAAGCTCATGTGATGAAACGCAAGCTCACATCATTTACATATAGCAATAACACTCAAAACTGTACTCATCAAAAAACTTGATGATTCAAGATCATCAAGGTTAATCAAAATCAGATCTAAATGTTTGCTATAATAGAAGTCACATTGGTCATGGATGCACATTTACTCAATTTAAAATTAAAATTGTTCTTTTAAAATTTACCACTAATTTTCTTTAACCAAAGTCTATTAAATCCTGAATATTGAATGCTCTGCACCTTAATTTTCATCAAGAAAGATCTAAATGAAAATTATCAATCTCAATGGTTGTTTACAACGTTTGCCATGTACTAAAATTTGGTCAAGAAAAGAGCAGGTCGAATGAAATCATCACAATATAGGGTAGTATAACTGTATTTATCAATATGCACAGCTTTCAATGTGACATCACAGTTTGCGACATTCAATCTAAATTGTACTGGATAGTACCTTTAGATTCATTTCAGCCAAAAATGTCTATGTACTTTGACACTGATTTTGCAGTATCCAGTTTTTGAACCATCTCAAGCAAGCGTATTTCAAATAGCATAATATTCTCCGACTCACTATCAGTACTTCAGTCACTACATAACAGAAAACTGGAGAATCCATTATTAGCAAATAGTCTCCTTAAGCATACTGAGCTGAGTACCTCCCACAATATAGTATACTGTTGGTTACCCAGCCATGTAGGAATTAAAGGCCATGATAAAGCAGATCGTGCTGCTAAAATGGCCCTATTACTAGAACCAACTGATTTTAAAGCACCCTATACTGATTTTAAACGTTGTATCAAAGACTGTTTACGCCAGAAATGGCAGGCATCATGGAATGATGCCGTGAATAACAAACTTCATGCCATCAAGCCAACCTTAGGAGAATGGACCCCTTCCTACAGATCCGTCCATAGAGAGGAGGTAGTCATTGCAAGAATTCGACTCGGTCATACTTATTTAACACACTCCTACATATTAAAAGGAGAAGACCCACCAGAGTGCATAGCTTGTAATGAACCATTCACCGTTAAGCACTTTATGCTGGAATGCTTCAATCTTGAACCTACGCGTAATCATTACCACGTTGTGCAAGACATGAGGCAGCTCTTTGATACAGTTAACATTACCAACATTATAGACTTCCTTAAGGAAGCAAACATTTATAGTAAGTTATAGCTTTTATTTTATCACCTTGTTTAGTTTTGTGTTATATTTATGCAGGCGATAAATTTTAATTGCCAATTATATGTTTTCGTTATCATACATTTGCACACCCCGTTGATCGGGAAACTTTTAATTATTTACAATCGTTCACATTTTCATCGGTTTACCAACTCTTTGGTCTCCAATCGCTGGTCGATAAAATTATTTTACCATTTATAAATGAAAAAGGATATAAACTAATGTTTGGCGCTAAATAGCCACATAGTGCTGATGCGCCAAAAAAATATAAATCAATCAATCAATCAAGAACCATCTCAATAATGACATTCCAAAGGAATGTGGACATATAAGAATCCAAATGAAGAGAATACTTGCCATTTAAAGGTATATAGAATCAAATTCTAAAGAAATTTAAACCAATCACTGAAATATTTGGTGGTGAATGCCTACATGACCTTGTAACTTGTACTATAGGTGGTAATAAGCTCTGCCTATCAGATGCAGGATCACATGGATGAAAATCAAACAGGTTTCTAAAGTGGTACCAAATTCAACATATCAGATGCAAGATCACATGGATGAAAATCAAATAGGTTTCTATGGTGGTAACAAATTCTGCCTATCAAATGCAAGTTCACCTGATTATTGTAATATGTGTAGTTCTTGCTCATAACCATATTAATCCAAGAACTTAAACTTGACTCACTCGAATCAGTTTCTAAAATGGTAACAACCTCAGCTTCTAGGATGCAAGATAACCCAGAGATCTGGCTGGGATTTTAAAACTAGGAATCCAGGACTCCTAATTTGGTAAAAATAGGAGTCCCACCAGCAAAAGTTGCAGTCCCACCAGAAAAAGTTGCAGTCCGAACTAAGCCAGAAATTACATACTTTTTTACATTTGGCTACAGTCGCATCCGAACTATCAGTTATAGCAACTTTAGCAAAGTAATGAATCTCATTGAAATCTTCATCATTTTTCCGTTTAACTACAACACACTTGTCTAAATTTGCAAACAGCATTTTGTACAAGTCTCTTAATTTTGAATTCGCAGGCAATATTGATATAGCAACAACTGAAAATGAAATCAATAACAGTGATTGTGCTGGGCTTCACCAATGTCGCAAATTGCAATTAAGTTTTACATATTGCCGACAAAATATACCTTCTGGCCATATTTTTGGCTACAACATTTTCAGCTGATAAAAACAGTATATAGTCTTGAGTTTAGAGTGGAAAAATTCAAAGGCATCATGACAGGAAGCCGCAAACTTGGATATAAAAATGCACTGGAATCAATTGTTACATAAACAAATCCTTATTTCATACTGACCAAAAACCATAACTGATAATTGTTATGTCATAATCCGATTATGCTGATATCTGGACTTGATACTTGTAATCGGTAATATAATCAAACTAGCCATGCGACTGACTAGCTACAATCAACTGCCTCTGAGGGAGGAAATGTGAAATGACTATAGTCGACCATACAATAACAAAATAGTTTTGCTGCAATTTCAATAAAATCTGATTACCTATGAAGCCCCGATATATACTAAGGAAATTTGTTAAAAATTGTGTCAATGTTCTACAATTCATTGATGTTGCCACAAACGAGTGTTTGTTTTGTCTGTCAAAGAGAGCCTTTAGCAGCACCTTCAATAACACATGCACCTTCATAAAAGCAAGCGGCGACCTTTGATCAATAAAGCCAGCAACAAACTAAAATAAAAGCATTGCTTCAGTTTTCATAGTGATTAGAACACATTTATTTTGCCGCAATAATTTTCTCCTTGCAAGAAAAACTTGCGCACGGAGGACTCTTGTGTGGGTGATTTTCTGCGTCTCAAATCAATACTTTGCATCCAAATATGCGTAATTAAGTGTTTCCGAGATCTCTGTAACCTCATTAACATGTGTGGATCTCACTCATTAACAAGTTCATCCAAGATCTTGAAGATGTATGCCTATATTCCAAGTTTAATGAAAACTGGATCAGAAATGTTCTATCATCATATTAATATGCAGATCTTGTTTCGAATTAAAACTAATTGGAAATCTTGAAAGCTTACATTCTAATCTGAAAGTAACAGCTGATGAATGGTCAACACAGAGCACATTATGCAGAACACACAATGTATGTAGGGTCATATAAAAAAACTCACTTAATATTACAACCAGAGGATGTTAAAAATAGGAACTGTGTATATTATGCTTACATATACATTTAAATCAGTCCCTCATTATGTCCAGAAATGTTCTGAATCTAAGTGCATTAAAACTGAGTTACACTATATCAGACTTTGATCAAAGTAAGGTGGGAAGTCTACCTATTTATAATGCAATGATCCCAATCTGCATGTTATAGAATGGAATTAATTTTGTTGTTGTTGTTGTTGTTATTGTCATTTTCAGCACAAGATAGGCTATACATTGCAGCTGGTCTGGTGGAGTAAAAACCTGGGAAAACACCGGAAAGAAATAAGGACCAACAAAAAGCTACTGGCAAGCTTTCTCACTTGCCCACATTGGCCAAACCCGAGACTTGAACCCACACAGATATATGGTAATGATCTGTAATGGTGAGTGCTTTAGAGCACATGGTCATTTGGGGCCTCTTTAAGTTGTTTTCTGAATACCTTTAGTAGTTAAATGAACTGAGGTTCATTTCAATTAATATTTCTTAATTTCTGAGATTATTCTAATTCTCAACACTTAAAGCTATTCTATTTACTACCTGGAATTCTGTGTGTTCTTGTACAAGCTTCTCACGCTCATTGAAGTTACCCAGTGGAGGTAAAACATGGAGAAATTTAAGCAGTAGGTCAAGATTTTCTCCAGTCACACATGACACTGTGAAAATTGGAACAACTCTGAAAATGAAAATATTTTATGAAGAGGATCTTATGTGAATGCGTGTTTCAAAAGAATTTTTGAGATGAACAATTTTTAATCTTCTATAAGCCTTGGAAAGCATGCAAATGCACATGAATTTGATTGAATTCTGCTTAGCTTTTTCTTTCTGAGAAATCATCTTAAGTTTTGTTTTAAACCTTTAATGATAGCAACCAGATTTTCCTTTTTCTACTCAAGGCATAGTGGTAATAAGTGACAGTGGTTTAGCATCATTTGTACAAAAACAATAGGCTATATAATGTTGTTGTTGTTGTTGTTGTTGTGGTGTTTAACGCCATTTTCAGCACACGATAGGCTATACATGGCCGCCAGTATTAATGGTGGAGGAAGAAACCGGGAAATCACCGGAAAGGACCACCGACCCACGAGAAGCTACTGGCAAGCTTTCTCACATATCCATGGCTATATAATGCAGGTAGAAGTGTGTGGTATTACCATTATAACGATGAAAGATGGAAAATTTTAAAAAATCAGCAAATTCAGCTTATATTCTGCATTAACTTATAGGCTGGAAAATATGGTACATAAGACAACCTATCTACAACAGCCACCTACTGGAAAAAACAAATGTGGCCTTTGTAGATAGGTGACCTCTGAAGGCAGGTACAGCTTTCAAACTTGTTCAAGAAAAATTCATGTACTATGAACCCCCCACTCTCTCCCTCTCTCTCACAAACTTAGTACATGAACTCATTTATCTTTCACGCAAACACTTGTATCTCATTATAAGTAAAAACAGCTCCTAAAAAAAATGATCAATTGACAGCTTGCCTATAGTTGTGAAACACACAAATGACTTTTTGTTTGGTATTTGTTTGGTATAAAAACTTTAAACAACAGATGCATTAAGAAGTTGCTCAAGCTCATAGAGATCAAGAGACAATTAGCTTTAGTTGGTGACCCTTCATGATAAGCGAATAAAAGCAAGCATACTGAAGCTATTCTTAATAGCACCTCAAGCTTTAATTCTAGTTTCCCCTGGCCTTTCTCATCCCAATTTTTATATTTGGGCAGTTATGTTCGGGTGTAGCATACATGCCAACCCCTGGCAAGGAAAAGCGTAATCGAAGTGGACACAAGGAGTAATCTGAGCAAAAAAAAGCGTAATCCACATATAACAATAAAATTCAATGCGCACATGTACAAAACACATGTATATTTTAGCGTCAGAAAGCATCCGTTTAATCAAAGGACAAAAGTTGTATTCTACGACTAGTTATAGTCAGTGTTCTATTAAGAGCTCGGTAAATAACGCCCCTTCATTTTTGCTTTAGTTATTAGGAGTAGCAACAGCAAAGTTGTTCTAATGGATTTCCAGCCACCAGGCAGTCAATAAGCCTTCCCGTACACTTTTCTGGTATATAAACAGTGAGCTAAAATGAGCAGAAGCAAAATGCCTCTTCTACATATGCATCCTTTTCACATGAGTGAACACATTGTAATTTATTTTTCTCACTAAACAGGGACAGTTATAAATTTGGTCTATGTTTCACACTACACTTTGCCACAAGTTATAAAAGGTTGGCATGTTAAATAGAAATCTCTGATGGGCCGGGTTCTGGCCTATGGGCCATATGCTGGATAACCTGCTATATAGCCAAGTCTTTACAGCAGTGGAGTGGGTGAGGGGGTATCAAAATGGCAATTACTGTTAAAATTTGACCAAAAGGCCCCCAAGCTTCAAAAGCACATCATGTACCACATGATTAGATCTTGGGGTTGCATATCTAGGCTAGTTAAAAGAAGTTTAAAAAACACTTATGGACAGACGGAAATGGCAATCCTGAATCGGAATGCTGAGGCCCTAATGAAGAAAAGTTAGCTACCTGTCAGAATCAAAATTTTCCCCGAGTGTTATTGCGTCATCTTCATTCTTGACTCTAGATGGGATCTTCCTACAACCTGGAGACTTCAGGATCCTTTCCAGCTGTGTAACGGTCTTCTCAATCACAAATTTCCTGCACATGTCAATCTTGGTGATGACCACAAAAATGGGCACTTTAAGGGCAAGGGCAAAGCCAAGATGTTCTTTAGTGGTTCCAGCTGAAATGTAAACGTTGATGATCATGGCATAAAACATTGGTGCAATGAGAATATGAATGTCTTGATGAGTTTCCATATTTAGTGACTCAGTTTATAGCAACAGCTGGGGTTTAACAGAAGCTGGTAGCTGGCAATTTATTTGCTATATATATTTATTAACAGAAATCACAACCACATAGTTTTAAAATAGAAAATTTTAAGTTTTATCATAGATCACTATACTTTGTCAGATATAATTAATCCAGTTAATATTAGCATCTTATTCCTACTGATACTGATTGGTTTAAGCTCAAGGAAACTTATTTTTTCCAAATTAAATGAGCCTTTATTACATGATTCAATGTAAGTTCAAAGGAAACAATAAATCTGCAGTCTCTTTACATTCATGTCCAATCAGTCATGATTAGGAAGTCATCATGTGCTAATAACAATGCAAGGAATGCACACAAAAAACCAGTGGTTTGTAAAAAAATTATAAGTGAGTTCTGTTAATTATGCACACTTGAAAAGTACATGATCCATATGCCATCATATAGAAAATTGTCTTTGTTTTATGTGGTCCTAGAGAACAGATCATCAGGGTTGGGTGAGAGGTAGGAATCTTTGAAATAGTATTAAGTTATTTTCATAATTAAAATTAATTTTACCCCTGCCCCCAGCTTCCTAGAAAATACATTTTAACAGCATCCATTGCTACTTCATTGCTCAATTTAGGAGGGAGGCTAATTGTGCCCCAAACAAAGATTAGTATAAGGACACACTGCACTAACCCCTGTGGTATGAGAATTCACTAATGAAAGCTGGTTGATGGTTTTGCCATATGATTTTAAGATGGGACGCAAGAGTCAATGCCTTTGCTATAGTATTACAAAGATCAAAATTAAAGGATGAAAAAGATCATCAGGATCTTATTACATCATTCTAAGAGGAGAAATTCAAGAATGTTTAAGATACAGCAATAGCCCTAACCCCTGGCTTTACTTTTCATGAGATAGAGAGGACATGGTGTCCAGTGAAACATTAGAGAAGGCGTCAGGATGCAAACAAGAGATGATTTTGACCCTTCCTTATCCCTTTAAAGGATGGCAGATAAAATCTCAAGGTCATAACTGAACAGAGTTGCCAATTTTGATCATCCGCAGCACAAATGTAACTGGAGCTACTGAAGACCTGATTCTTAGCCAGAAACCTGGGTTCGCAAAGAAAAGAAACTGAATCAAAGTTACCTCTGAACCATAAACAACAATTTTCCATTGTCAAGGAATGAAGCTGTCTCCTCCTCCTTGCCGATGCCAAGAAAAGCAGGAAGACTGTCTAATGGCTGATATTCTTGAAGAAAGCCTCACTCAATGGGCATGAGGCATCCAAAAATAAATTAGCAATATTACTAGGGTTTGTGCCATAAAAGCCAAAATCTCAGTCAATATCTCTACTTGGGATGCAACAGAATCCAAGAAAGTGGGGGGAGGGATTAAAAAGTCATGCTAGGGAATGACCACCAATAGCTGTGTTCGTGGACAACATACAGAACAACTGTCTATATAAGCACAACCAGAATACAGTAAGCATAGGTAGGGTATGAAGCATTTTTGACACCCTACTTATCTACTTATTGTGACATATCTATTAAGAAGAACACATTTTTAAAACAATACAAGATAACTGGGAACCAAAAAAAGTGTAGATTATACTAATTTGAACATTGTTTAATAACAAGGGGTTAATAATAAACATCAACTGACAAATCAGGTGCAAAAGAAACCCTTCAAAGTTAGCAAAAGGAACACAACAAAAAGCTCTAAAATAATGCAAGGACTGGGGATAAAAACACTATCGCTAAATGGTATTACAAATAGCCAAAAAGACATTTAAGAACAAGGATGAATTATGATGAGTGATCTCGACATGTGTACTTGCAAAAATTCCAAGAAAAATGAGGCCGAAAACAAAGTCTATTAGTAATGCAACAATGGAAAGCAAAAACTTGAGTAGAGTCACTCTCATTACGACAAAAGTTCCCCAAAATTATTTGTATTCCCTACCACCAATGCTTTTATGTATGCAAGAAGACTTTAAAATACCTAAACACAGCATTCAAATATGGTTGATGACAACAAAGTTGCCGCCCAAAAAGTAATATCTAAACCTAATTAATTTCTTTTATGAGAGTAAGAACAAAATATAGCTCACACACAATTAAGTGTCCAACTGATCTTTTTTTCCCTTGGCCATCTACAGTGTGCACATGGTTAATGTGTCTACAATGGATATTCCACCAAACAACTTAGGAAGTCAGTGATTTAGAGACAGATGGGCATGCATTACAATACTGCTAATACAAAGATATGGGTATACTAATCTCAAAACCTCCCCTCCTCTTTACTTACCCATTCCTGTATTTGCACTAACAACCAGCATGGAGAAATCTGGTTTGTAGCAGGTGAGTCCAAATATGGTGGTCTTTAAATACTTATGATGGCCAGCTAAGTCAATTAGTGTGATCAGTTTGGAGGAATGTTCACATATCTCCTCAATTGACCTTGACTCACTGTAATTTACAACCTGTCAGAAAAATGGATGATCATTCGCACAACTGTCACTAAGAAATATTTTTGTTTTAAATTGTAGAGACATGGTATTCTTTCAACTCACCTGATTTATTTCTTAATATATCAATAACTATTAGCAATGGGTGCATTTCAAAGGCCTTTGCTTGGATTAATTTTTTCAGCAAGGTCTGAAACAGACAACTTTCTGGAAACAAAACTGTATCCAACAGTATTGGTAATTTTGTTTCCTCAATCACCTGTAAAATTATACTTCAGAAACAGAAGTTATGAAATATGAGATTATCAGGGGCCATAACTCTTGTATATGATGCAGTTGCAAGTTAATAATTGAACAGGTTTGAAGAATCATCAATACAAAGCTGCATATGAAACTTAGTTGAGATAAAATCATTCCCAATAATGTTATAATGCCAAAACCAAAATCAGGTGGGATAATCATGGACACAACTCCTTTAACTAATGACTTAAAGGCATTCAAATCAAACTCATGTCGGGTCTCATCAATGTAAAACTGCAAACTAAATTTGGTTGAAATCCAATCTGCAATGTTTACAAAAACTTCTAAACATATACATAGTATACAATAACCAAAAGAGTGCCAATTATTCAAAACCCATTTGAAACTCAACCTTTTCCCCACTCCTGCACGACTGGCTTAACTGCTGACAGCTAATTATAACTAGAGCTATATAAAACATGCTCAATTTGTGATGCTATCATTTGCTGAACATCTTTTACCTCTTTACAAAGCAATAGCTAAAAAAACTTGAACAAGTGTTTATTTAAAAAATTATCTTTTATTAACCGTAATGCCACCTAATTAGAAGCCTATCACTTGAATGACACCTTTTCTTACTGCTTCTTGGGTATGTAATTAAGATAATCTGGAATAAATTAAATACCCACTCTCTTTGCTGTTATCTGTTGTACTTGGCTTAACCCAACTGATGCTGGTTCCATCATTACAGCGACATAGTCATGTGGTCAGCCAGTGATGATAAATATACTGGTTGGTTAAATTCTAATAATTTCCTCTACCATCTTTGTAGGTTTGGCAAATATTACTTTTCAAGTCTGAAAAATCCTTAGTGCTGATTCAGTAAAATGAACATACTACCATCCAAAAGACTATAAAATACCTAGAGTGTAGAAGCCATTTTTCTTCTCAGTTTCTGTGACCATGACCACTGACCTTTTGACTACAAAACTGACAGGCCTATTCATTACCCCCAAGAACAAGGAAGCAACTCATTCAGTTGGGTCAAGGTCTGTTTTGTAGAAAGCTATTACCCCAAGTACAAGAAAGCGACCCATTCAGTTGGGTCAAGGTCTGTTTTGTAGAAAGCTATTATGTAAAATACAATTTTCTCCTTTTAACCATAGCAACACTGACCTTTGACCTAAAATTAATAAATTCTTTTTGTTATGCTAAGAACAAGCAATCCACAAAATATGATCTGGGATGTGATTTAGAGCTAATGTAATTGTATGGAAACCATTTTAGTCACATTGTATTTGACTTTGGATCTTTTGACCCAAAAATCAATAGGATTCTTTTTCATACCAAGTACAAGCCAGCCAACATATTGGTTCAGGTATGTGACATAGAACTAATGGTACTGTGTGGAATCCATTTTGCTTCTTTCAGCCATAGGTATCTGGACCTTTGACTCGAAAATCAACCTGATTCTTCACTACACCAACTGCATGCCATCTACAAATCAGTAACTGTAGATGGTGCAGAACTTGATTTAATCTGCAGAAACAAAACAAGTACTAGATGGTTAGATCGATGGACAGACAACATCATAACATGATATGCTCTGGCTTATGGTAAGTGTATAAAGTAAACAATATTCAATTCTACCAATTTTCCATGCATATTGTAACACTGCAACTTACCCCTCCTTTACTGTCAAAACCCAATACTTCATGACTTATGCAGGAGGTCCGACCTGACTGAATTTCATGAAGGTGCCTGAACAAATTGAGCCGTGCCCTGCCACGACCATTGTCTAATTCTCCCTGAGTGAGGACCCCAAGCAGTGTGCTCTTACCGGCATCAACATTACCAAGAACAGCAAGACGGAGATCAATAAACTACAAAATATGAAGAATATGCAATAAACATTGTTTTAATTCACATGTTGCATGTGAAATTAAGGTAATACAGTGGAACCTCTCTTGAAAGACCACCCCTTTTGCCAAAACATAATGGTCTCTCATGACAGGTGGTCTCTCATAACAGGTCATAATACTATATAATCAATAAATATGTACATGAAAAACCTGATCTCTCAAGACAGGTGGTCTCTCATAGCAGTGGTCTACCAAGACAAGTTTTACTGTATGATGCAAACATTAGATGAACTTTACATTATGCTTTGCACATGAATATAGGTGTAAAATAATTGTGTTAATCAAATTGCATTGCAGTGTTATATTTTTGCTGCCTATCAACAAATATCCTTATTTATGTACAACTATAAAATTGGTTTATTGTAGGATTTCAAGTCTTTCAACACTCTTTTCTAACGTAAAATTTTAAAGACTGACAGTTATATGCAGTCATGGATCTTGGGCAATACCTCTTTCTCAAGTAATCTTTGTATTGGACAGACAAGTAAATATCATCACACTTCAACAAAATTATATATGTATGCAGCATTTGCCCTGCAGACTTTGGTGATCCACATTTTATTACAGGACAGTGCATACACTGTGAGATTTCACCAGTCCTAGAGTGACTTAAAGAGTGTCATTCATCCATTTCAAACTACATCCTACTCCAGCCTACTCCTTTAAAGACATATGCTCAAAGTTGTGGGGATGATACAGGTATGTTCCTCCACGTGAAAAATAATTAAAGATATTAAAGAATTCTGATGTATTCCCCCTGAGGGAATGCCTGGAGAATAAGTAGTGAATGAGCAGGGATAAGAATGGGATAGACCACTAAAATGAGAATAAAAAAACCAACTCACTATCATGGATTTGTCTACATGAGACCATGAATAGGGTTTCAAATCACTATTTTGGAGGAAAAACTAAATGAACAAGGAGTAACATGCACTTGAGCTAGAGACCATTATTTGGCTCCTTAGCACTAAAGCACTGGCTATGAAGAAGTGTAATCGTAAAATGTTTGACAGCTACCTGCTGATCATCTGGGACTTTACGAACAAGGATTTCTAGGGCCTTCTTGGGTTCTCTGTTGTCCTCTGATTCTACTTCACGTTCTCTTAGTATTGTCAATGTAGCCCCCAATCTGTTGACATAAAAAGACAACCATGAAACGAAAAAATATTTATTGCTACCATGAAACAGTTTAAAAATAATAAAAAATAATATATGCCTTCTTCCTATGTTTGGAACTAGAGGACAAATATTTAGATGATAGACTCAGAGACAAATAGAGTAAAACAACATTCACTCTCTCTGCCAATGAAAAATTGTCCTCAAATTCATGTAACCACTCTTAATGATAAAAACTAATTGATGCATTAAAAATTTGAACATAAATGACATTGGGACTCACAAAACCATGGTTTTTCAAGTCAGGTTATACTATATTAAGAACAGTTGAAATGTACAAAGTTGATTCATCTTTGGATTAATCAGTTTTCATGGTGTACAGTATAAATGTTGTAGGAAGAACCTAAGGAAAACCCAGAAAAGAACCATTGACATGAAAAGCTACTACAGGCAAGCTTTCTCACATACCCACCTTGACCAAGCCTGAGACTCTAACCCATACAGACAGGTGAGATGGTAATGATCCATAACAGTGAGTGCTTTAGATCACATGGCCACTCAGGGGCCTTAGATGGACTTGGTAAATTTTGTATTCAGGTGAAGGAGGCTGGGTAAGCAGACTGTTTATGATATGATGTCATTCAATAAAATTGTCTTTGTACACATATGAGGTACAATATGTATGTAAAATAACCTAAAATAATTGCACATAAAATAACCTAAAAAAATTACAATTAAAATAACTAGCTGTCAATTTTGTTGTGTTCATTAAGTATAACACGGTGAGTACTAATTGGATAAAACTCTGCTACACTGACTCATGTAAAATTTGAACATTACTATCAATTCATACTTTGATGAAAAAAAAACTCAGTTAATTCTTAAAAAAAGAATAAAATTGTTCAATGAAAAAGTGGTCTATGAACACTTTTCATATATGTGTGCATTTTTGCATGTCATTTATGTGAGAATTATTTTTCAACATATTTTTGATCAACCCGTGTCCTGCTTTTTTTTAATTTAGTGAATTCTTTATCCTTGATATGCAAGTGTAAAACAAGAAATTGGCGAATCATGTGTCAGTAAATGTGTAAGTATTCATGTGTGTGTTTGTGTCTGACGTCTCTTTCCTGACTTAAAGGCCAAATGCAAATACATGACTACCAAATATATGTGACTGATACTTATCATGAAAGCCATCTCTTCCTACTTTAGCAAAACGAAAGCCTGGCTAAATTCATATATCTTTAGTAGCATTCTACACAAAAACAATTATGTTTGGCTGCAAAAGCATGAAATTTCACTCACTTATTTGATTAGCGAAACTGAAAATTGGCTTTCCATAAAGCAGCTAATGAAGCCATGCCTTTTGTTTTGTGAGATACCACATCTAAACATTTGAAAGCAAGTCCTGTCAAATACTTCTACCAAGTCTGATAGAAATTGGCTCAGCTGTTCTTGAGAAAAAGTTGAAAATAGTTTTGAAAAAAGTTGAAAATAGCATGATGCCTAAAATCATAATCACATCAGCAGCAGGGATGGTGAACCCTACAAAATTTTTGCTTGTGAAATTAACCTGAATAAGGGTTCCTACAGAGGCTGAAAAAAAGGGTCAATAACCCTAAACCAAAATATCTAACTTTTATATTAAAGTATGGACGGTTATAAACCACATGAGGTTAGCTCAGTTTTGTTATACTATTATTGACTTTTTTATCCTGATTTTATTGAACTATTTTTTACGTTAAAAACTTGAGCAAAAATTTTGTAGAGGTTCACCCTCCCTGCTGCTCCTGACTTTGTCACCTGACTTTGTCAGGGGGGAACTAACCAAATATTTTGTCTAGACCAATCTAGGATCGTATATATAAATTAATATATAATGTCTCCCCGCGCAGGTCCACAATATTACCATCTTGATTTGTGAGTTTAAAATTCATTCTTGACAATAATGGATTATGTACACGCAGGTAGACTTGATTTATTGGCTCAGATACAATCAGCCAGCCCGGAGGGGATTGGATACTAGATGAATATAATATATACCCCTGCTGAGCCTGATTAGACTTAGAGAGGTCAAAATGGTAGCTATTATCAATTATATCGCAAACTAGATTCAGTGTGATGGTGGATGTTATATTAACAATATTAGGTGAGATATGACGACCTGTTCCATATGGATCATTATTATATTTGAGAATTGCTGGGGGTGGAATTAATTTTTTCCAGGAATTACATATTCTTTTAAAGTGTTCATCAATAAGATCACTAACTGAGTTTTTTAACTTCTCGGAGTCAAATCCGGGTATTATAAATGTTGGTAGCTGTTCTTCTGTGATTCCGTAATATTTCATAAATACTGTCTTAAATAATCGCCTATGACTTACACGTTGGATTTGGTCATCTTCATTAACTATATAAGAGCTAGAAGATCTATCTGCCCGCACATTTATTATTTTCTCTCTGTCAACAATAGCCTTATTTACAGATTCTAAGTCTGCTACAACTTGATATAGATGTTGTATTGTTTCAATTATTTGATTTTTTAAATCATCGTTATAAAATGTATTGATGCTGGAGAGTAAATTTTTAAGATTATTAAACATGTGTTTGTGTTCAGATTTAATCAGTCTTGATAATGAGTTAATTTGCTCAACATCAAGTGTTGATATTCTTGCTAAACCACTCCTACTTTGAATGAAACTTATAAAATAAGTATGATGTATATAATTACGATAAGCACTTGCTGTAGTGCTCTCCGTAAATGGAACTTTGTTTCTATATTCTGGAAGTTGTATAAATTTCTTAACATCTATATTGAAGTCGGATCTCTGTGGTTCTGGTGGAACTTGATAATCTGGCGCGACTTCAGGCCAACCTAATACTGATCTAATCGAACTTTGATAAATATCTACAGCATAGTCAGGAGAATTTATTTCAATTACTGACGATAATGTTGGTTCATAAACAGTAATTGCTATTTTAGACTCTTTCCCGGTTAAAGATTTAATTCTGCACTGGAATTCCTCATTAATCTGTTCTAACTGATAACTGCCAGTTGGAATACTAACAACTTGCCAATCGGGAGTTCCATCAGATTTATTTTTATTTGCGAATATAAATGAATTATTTGGTTGTTGTCCACCAAATGGTTTTGATCTAATATTAGGCCAGCTATAATAAACATGTAACTGAGCTAATACTATCTCTTTTACTGGAATTGCAGTTGGAAAGTTAACGCCAAATTCAGGATTGGTCGAACTTATCGATATCATAGTAGTTTTTGAAGGAGTTGTATTAGCGACGATCTGCTGTAACAACTCTCTCGACTCAGTTGCTGACATTATTGTTATTATTATTGTTTAATTCTCCATTTTGTCAGCAGAATCATTAACAATTTTGAATGCTTCATCGTAGGTTTTAATTATCGTTACAAACTCCTCATCAGATATTTTACCATCACTGAGATACGTGGAAATATATCCAGATAGTTTAGAGTATGTTGCTGTTGCTGTGTGTAATTTTATCATATACTCGCACAATTTATCATTCGTACATGTAGTTATCTTTTTAGCAATAATATTAAAAATACCTGCTATAGTCATTGAAGTTGAAACAATAATTGTTATGATTGCTGGAGCTGTCATCGTTAATGTTGATAATATTAATCCGGATCCAGCAACAATAGCAGAAACTGAATACACAATTATATCAATAACGACCATACGTCTACGATATTTTTTTATTTTTATTGTATAATGGTCAATAATATTTTTTAGTTTGGTCAGGCATTCACATGCTTGATTATATCTGTGACGTTAAACGTCAATAGTTATTTGATCCATTATACTATGATGTTAAGTAGTTAATTGAGTTACAAATTCCAAATACCACCAGTAACCAACTGAGACCGAATGTTTATCAGACGATTCCAGCGTAAATGTTATTTCGGAATCTTTATCTAATTTTACGGATATAATTCTAGAAATATTACCAGTTGATGGAGAGTTAGTGTATATTATAAAATCTACACCGCTAAGTACGGATATCCTATATATACCAGCGATTTTTGCTGTATATTTAATGGTTTTATTTTCTGGCGTCCATGTACCAGACCCAGAAGCAACAGTATACTCAATATTTTTAATCTGATCGTGAGGAAATTTAATCAGGTCTATTTTTTTAACAATATCAGGAATTCCTACAATAATATCATTAAGTTTTGTATTATTTTATCAGTAAGTTTTATATTAACATTTGGTGGCTTTCCAAAAAATTCCTTATTAATTCTGTTTATGTTTTTGCGAAAACTCAAAAACATATTCACGTGACCGGTAAATTCAGTTTCGATGTTGGTTATTCCATTAATGATTAGAGTCTGTTTATCATCGACATATTTTTTTGTTGTAGCATCATTATCTGAAGTTGGAATACCAAGATCTGTAATTTTAATTTTATTCATAATAACGTCTCCACTAAATTCACTGCCAGCTTTTTTAACAAAATCATTAAATGATTTACCGGAATCCTGTACTTTACCCTGATCAGTAAAAGTTACGATATTATCATCAACTGCATTATGAATTCGTGTAAGTACTTCTGGTAGTCGTATATTGCTTGTCTTGAATCGTCCTTGTTTGTCCTGAAAAATAACCACTTCATTTTGATCCACATTTGTAATATTTAATAAATCATCAATCTCATTTCTAAGTTGATCAAGGGTTGCATATTTAGATAAATCACCTTGTTGTTGAGTTTTACCACGAGCAGATCTTCCATAAATATCTACCATTATATTTACTGATGTCTATTTAAATGTGACATCATGGTATATTCATGCACGACTTTATGAGGTGGTTTTCCTTGCGGTGCCATGGATATAGCATCCAGTACACTAAGTACTTCTCGACCACATATTGGTGGATCTGTTAATGTTTGTGTAGGTAACGTTGAATACCAGATTGGTGCAGTATTATTACTGACATAATGAATAAATTCTTTTGGTGGCGCAAATCCATATGAATCAAAATAAATAATTCCACGTGGATCAATTGCATACACCACCCAATGGGTACCTGGTCCAGAGTTTTTATCGAGATTTATAATACCTGTTTCAGTATTATTTGCTTGTTTTGGTAATTGATCGCGCATAAAAACACCTCTAAGGTTTTTTATTTTTAATTTTTTAACAGCATCGAGTAAATCAAAATTAGACATAGGCGAGATTAGTAAACTGTCCCTGGAAGTCTTAGGCCTTTTCCGTACCACGAAGGTGGGGTCCCTGGTAATCTGAGACCTTTTCCCTTTTTTTTTAGATGTTCGTTTTATTCCCTGTCCGGTCGCTTTCTTTAATGCCATTCCAGCGGCTGTTCCAACGGCGCCTAATGCAGCTGCTTTTGCAACAGCTGGGGCTGCAGTGGCTATTAATGCTGGTATAGCTGCGAGAAGGGGAAATATACCACCCGTTTTAAAAGTATCCTTAATAGCTGCCGCAGAAAGATCAAGTTTTACACCTTTATTTGTTGGTTTTTTTTGCTTTATTAAAGTTTTTGAATTGACGATCAGTTAACGATAATTTATTTGAACCACTCATGTGTTCCTTTTTTAATGATATTGTTATTCCACAGTTATTATTTGATGCTGATTGCAGTCTTTTGACCTGGCCAGGAGTCAGGGTAACATTAACGTGATTATATGACATTTATAATAATGATAAATGATCTAATTACACATCACATATTTTCTACTGGAGCATCAATGACTCTCATTCGTCCACCAACACCTTCTATGAGCATTGATTTATCGCTAAGTATATCAGCAATTGCTCTATAATTATCAATAACTCCTCTATTAACACTAGCTCGAAAATGTATATCAACTACTGATTGTCTGGTCAAATCTAAATGTTCGAGCGAAAAATAATAAATAGGATACAAGGATGTAAAATCTAACTGAGATATTTGTAATCCAGTATCAACATTTTGATCACGGCCCATGAACGACATAAGACGATGATATGCACGTGCTACATGATTTTGATCAAAATTAAGTAATATATCCTCGGATGGTTCTTGATGTCCATTTATCCTTAACGAAACCTCAGAAACACCGAGTTTATCAAATATCATAATACTACGCGTTTGGTCATTTACTCGTGCAGCACTTTGTAATACAATAAATATGTGTCTTGGTGCAGAAACACCTTGCTGAGAGGCTATCTGCCAGGTAAATAAACCGTTAATATTACTCTGGATAGCATCTGTAGTCATTGTCAGCCATGATAGCATTGATTTACTGCCTTGACTCATAAAAGATAATAATTGTTGTTCTTCAGATATTGATGGGGTCATTACTGACATCCAGAGACTAAGTTTTGTAAGAATTACCATACCAGCATCACCAGCGGGTCTCCATATTGCATCATCATCTGCAACTTTTCGTACTAGTACAACTGTATGTTTGGCTCCGAAAATGACTTTTCTGACATTTCTACAAAATCCAAAAATATGTGATAGTGGAATTGCACATGAAAATATTCTTCTATTTCCTTTTAACATCGCTCGACGTGTTGTAAATCCTAAGTTGAAATTTACATTAACGCTATGTAATAACGGAAATGCAGCAGCAGGCCGGGCTATCATTCCTGCTGGTTGTGGATCGAATGCTGTATCCCGCGGTGTTTGTATTAAATTATACTGTCTATTTTCTGGAAAATCAGTTATATCCTTTGCGAACATCATTGATGGACCAGCTGATCTTGAATAATCGTCGCTGTATCTTAGAAGACCAAGTATAGTTGTAGCTACGTCAACATCTTTTTGAATTGATTCAATATTTTTTCCGTCAATCATGTACGTAGCGCTATCAAACAACGCCATAATACCATTATTAACAAAACCAAAACTAATTTCGGCTACATATTCAGTATTATCGGTTTTTAATATTTCACCTTCGACTTCAATAAAAGCTTCCGAGGGCAGAAAATATCTACTTGTATCATGAACCTGAAGTTCAATTCTTCCTCGTTGATTTGGAATTCGTGCTTCATAAGAATAATACTGATAATCGTGTATAGACTCATCTTTGAGAACTGGTGCATCCATGTCAAACGCGGGGTCACTCATATGCTTGAACATATTTATTATAATTATTATCCTCTAAAATGGAGACCACTTCGGGAAGTGAGACCACTTCCTGCTATCAGACTAGCGGTTATGTTTCTCTCTTTTTCTGATAAGAGTATATCAGCCATAGATGGCATCGCCATTGCTGCTAGTTTTTGATTAGCGGCTTGATTTATTATTTTACTTACACTTGCAAGCATCACTTCTGTACCTGGCAATTTCACCGACTGAGATCGGACAGGTTGTGGTCTACGTATTAATTGCGCTAGTCTATCTTTAATCGCCGAGAATGCTTTACTGGCAAGGTTACCAGCAACACCTATACCCTTTTCACGAACAACATCAATAGCTTTCATACCCAGCTGCTTTGCAATTGGTATTGCTTTTGGGGCTATCCTTCTAAACAAACCCTGAACAATATCTCCTAACCCATCTCCGTAGGTTGCCCTGTAAATCGGTATTCGAGAATTTATTACCCTGACCATGGTTGGTCCACGTTGAGCATTGTGTATTATCATTTTATTATTAATTAACTTTATCACTAATTGCATCTAATCATTCTGACTTAGTAACTGCGTTTTAGTCACTATAATAATCATCGGCAATTTCATTAATGAGAGACTGATACACATCAATATCCATAATACCGCCACAAAATAATCTTTTACAAATATCTGCTGCTTCATTAATGATTTCTGGGGAATTATTACCAGCTCATTTTCCTCCAATCAGAATTTCTAGTCATTCAACATCAGCAAGGACGTTGTTAGGACACTGAGTAATAAGACCACTTACGAAAGAGGTATCCGACCCCCCGCCCTTCTTCACTTTTTATTTGGGTTGGTTGTGATTTTGGAGATTGTGACAATAATTTTTGTTGTTGTGTATACTGTAATATTTGTTGTATTGATGGTGGTGATGATTGTCGTTGTTGTTCTAGTTGTTTTGGCGTTTGTAGTTGCTTTGGTGGTTTTGGAGTTTGTGGTAACTGATGTGGTGGCATTTGTTGTTGCTTTGGTTGTTTTTGTATAAATTTAATATACTGTATATACTGTATATAATTAAGATCACTATTTCTAACCCGACTAGTGTTATAGTGTATACGAAATATCCATTTGTTCCAATTATCATGACTTACAAATTTATCAGCATATTCAGGTTTTAAAAACTTTTTTTCTATCACTAAAACTTTCCACAGCAAACGCAGCCAAATCCTCTACATTTTTAATGCTTTTAATATAAGCAATAAAATCTATGCCAAATTTATAACCTATGTTAGATAGATCACCTATTTCAGCATGAGCTTGGTCTGCATCTTCAGGCATTTCTAGGTCTGGCATTGCATCAGCTATTTCTGCTGGAAGTTTTTCGAGAATTTTTTTTGTTTTTTTAGTTCTTTTTTCTATTTTCTGAATTGCTTTAGATATTTGATCTAACACAGGTTAAAAATATCTTTAGTGGTATCTGTCATCGGTTTAAATAATTGTCTTGTATCCTCTGCAAATTCAACTTGACTTTCCTGACGTTGTTGCAATTGTTGTTTGACAGCATCACGGATAGGTAAATATTTTTCAATTGCCTCTAAACGCTGGCGAGCAATTTTTGTTGAGTGAGGTTCATTAATACTCATTATTTATTATATATATTTTTAATTATATATATATATATATTGTCTGATTTTTATATTTTATATTTTTATATTTCTGATAAATATTATTTTTAATTATATATATATATATATATATATATATATATATATATATATATATATATATATATATATATATATATATATATTGTCTGATTTTTATATTTTATATTTTTATATTTCTGATAAATATATTCATTATTATTTTTAATTATATACATATTGTCTGATTTTTATATTTTATATTTTTATATTTCTGATAAATATATTCATTATTATTTTTAATTATATACATATTGTCTGATTTTTATATTTTATATTTTTATATTTCTGAAAAATATATTCATTATTATTTTTAATAATATACATATTGTCTATTTTTATATTTTATATTTTTATATTTTTGATAAATATATTCATTATTATTTTTAATTATATACATATTGTCTGATTTTTATATTTTATATTTTTATATTTCTAATAAATATTATTTTTAATTATATATATTGTCTGATTTTTATATTTTTTATTTTTATATTTCTAATAAATATATCCATTATTATTTTTAATTATATATATATTGTCTGATTTTTATATTTTTTATTTTTATATTTCTGATAAATATATTCATTATTATTTTTAATTATATATATATATATATATATATATTGTCTGATTTTTATATTTTATATTTTTATATTTCTGATAAATATATTCATTATTTATTATATATATTTGTCTGATTTTTGTCAAAAATAATCAGTAGCTATCCTAGCGATTACCCTTCATTGGAACCCCTGATAGCCTGTGTGTCTTTTATGAAGTCCTAACATGTTTGTCTCTCTTATGACTTATTATAACTTCATAATACTGTTTCTTTTGGCTAGCATTCCTTTCTGGAATGTGTTATTTTGGGGGTTCTCCATGGGGCAGAGAGCTCAAGGCATGCTACTGATTATTTTAGGGGGTGCCCGGCCCCCAATTAAATATATATAAGGCATCCCCGGGACCAAATCCATTTCGGCGAAATCTGGAATCGAACCACAGATGTATAGATTTAGAGTCCAACGATCTACCTCTACACCATGCTGCGTTCGATGAATATAAGTTTTAATTATAACTATAATGGTTTTACAAGTATAATTTTATTAAGATAGTTATGTGTATGAATCTTACTAAAATATATAAATAAAATTACAAGCATTTATAAATTTATGTGTATAAATCTTACTAAAATATATAAATAAAATTACAAGCATAAAAATGGGAAATAACCCATACCGGAAATCGATTAACGCGTTTGAATAACCCAGATCTGTATACACTGAGAGAGTGTAATTCATTAAATTGAAGTACTGTTTGTGCAGTCTGCAGCTAAAATACATCAACGGGGTATGTTTATAAAGGTAACTGTTTAAACCTGTCTACTTCAAGCTATTTAATTCACCAGACCAATGCAGCACACTTTGCTGTAGATTAAGTTACCAGCTATACAAAAAGGATTCAATTACCTCTGTATACATAGGTAATATTACATCATCCAAGGTCAGTAGGTATATAAACAACCAGTATGTTTGGTTTCTAAACAGACAGACAAATAAACACTTAGAAAATCTACAGATTTCTGAAACATTTACAGATTTTAACATAAATAATAATTTATTTTAATTTTTGTTTGTTAGCGTAATAATATTAATATTTTATTTTGTTTTTGGGCCTAATTTCAGATTTTTTATAAATAATTCATGTGAATTATAGAAAATCTACAAATTTCTGAAGATATTTTTGGTTAATTCAATTTAATATTATTTTTTTTTTTAAACAAATAAATATATATATAATGAACATTTAAAATATCAAAGCTATTGTTTCTGCTATTGAAAAATTAAAACATGACGGAATTCAATTATCTGAAGGTCTTGATGCTAAAAAAATTTTGTGTGAGTTTTAAACGTTACAACAAAGAAAATTTCAGAATAAATTCACATTATCTTCCAATTACAGATTCATAAAGTCAGTTTATAATTCTATGTTAGAATCTTTACAATTGGTGAACGACACACAAGTAAAACTATTTGCGCCTCTTGTGGGTTCAATCGAAAAAATAAAAAGCACATTATCTCAAGAATATGAAAGAAAAAAATGATAGACAATCGTGTGATGCAATTGAGAAAGATTATGCTATTTGATTCTGTAATAAATGATAATAAAACTGAAGAAAGTGATAATGAAGGTGTATCCATATAGATGTGATTATAACCTAACAAAACCCTAAGTAAGATTGATATAAAATAAAATAGATAGTTATTATATATACTCGAATTTAATCATATGATTATAATATTTTGAATATGCAGAAATATGTATTTTCTTTGCGACAGATTGTACCAATTGAGGATCAATGCTGAAATATTTGGCTGCTGCGTTTATTGATTTAAAATATATTTCTTGGTTTGTTTCTATATTTATGGATTTAATCGCCCTCTTTCCAAATATCCTACATTTTCCTCGTTCAGAATTCTGACTCGGCGTAATAGCTTATAGGTTAGAAATTTCGTTATTTTGAGGATTTCCATCAATATGATCAATAATAAATCCATCTTTGATCTTCCTATGAAAACATTCGTATATAAACCTGTGTGAATAATAAGTCTGGTTATTTTCATACATACTAAATTCAAAATAACCAGACTTATTAAGATAACCGAGTGGTTTCTTTCGTCTACAATGTCTAATAACACCATCTCTGGATGCCTCGTAATTGGTATATATTGGGTGTCTCACAAACCCCCTGCTTCATTATATATTCCTCAAAATTGATATATATTGGACGTTTCACAAATTCTTTTTGTTCCATTATATAATATTTATTTGTTTAAATCATTATTTTTGAAATTGGCAAAATTGATATAAAGTAAAATAGATAGTTATTATACATACTCAAATATAATTCTTTGGTCATATTTTTTTGAATATGCAGATTTATTTATTTTATTTGCGACAGATTGTACCGATCGTGGATAAATATTAAAATATATACCCGCTGCACTTATTGATGGAAAAGTTAATTCTTGGTTTGTTTCTATATTTATGGATTTAATGGCCCTCTTTCCAAATATCTTACATTATCCTGTATTTCCGAACTTATAATTCTGACTCTGCGTAATTGATTCTAAGTTATGTAAATGGTTATTTTGGGGATTTCCATCTAAATGATTAACAACAAGTCCATCTTTAACAATCCCAAAATGACATTCGAATATAAATTTATGACAATAATAATTTTTTTTCCCACCAATATTAAATTTAAAATAACCATTATTATTAAGATTACCGAGTGGTTTCTTTAGTCTACAGTGTCTAATAACACCATCTCTAGTTGCCTCGTAATTCGTATATATTGGATGTCTCACAAATTCTTTTTGTTCCATTTGTATATAATATTTATTTAAATCATTATTTTTGAAATCTCGTTAGATAATCATTTTCTGTCTTTATAGGAGATTTACCTGTCGATGTATCTTTTTTTTGTCATAATATCGTTTAAGTTCCCTATATCTTTTACCCCCGCAATTTTCACATAATTGCGTTTTTCCTCTAACTCCAATACCACATTGAATGCATGGTTTTGGTCCAGTACTTCCATGTCTGATACTTTGCATATGGTAACCGCAGTATTTGTTTACACATGATTTATTACAATAAGAAATATGTCCAATTTTTAACCAAACACATTTATTTTCTGTTTGAATCATTTATTTATATATACTAAATTTCAATTTGAATATAATATTTGTCTTAATTATAATAATGGAAGAATTATCAGCAATTGAACCATCTGCTACTAGATTTGATCTTGACAGACTATTAGGATATAAATTTAGTGTTACGATGAGAGATCTAGCTTCAATAAATGTAGATATAACTAAACGTATCCGTGAGGCCAAAATGGAATTTCGAGAAGATGGTGCTGTGCATGTTTGGTCAACTTTTAGAGTTACAAAAGTTATTAATGTGATGAACGACAAACGAGCAGAAGTAATTATTAACCACCTTGATAATCAAAAATATTTTAATAAAATTTATTGTGAATACAGACGAAAATATTTGGATTTTTCGTGACAAAAGAACTCCTATTCATATACAGTCTGGAAAAAATAAAATGATATTATTAAGTAACAAATCCAAACCTGGTATATTGACTGGTATTGATAGACCGTATTTTGATCGAGGATATCCAGTTACTGCTGTGGTATATGGATTGTTTTTAATGAATGATAAACCTAATATTGAAGATCTCAAACCGATGAAACTGTCAGAATTAAAAATAAATTGCGTGGCTGAACGCATTATTGAACATTTTACAAATATGATGTGTGGTAATGGCTTAACAGATTTAAGATGCAAAAAAATATGTGAATGGGGTAAGGCCGTTAAAAATTCTGGTGCATCTATTAAGGATGTTGCTAAGCTAGAAAAGTTATTAAGATTTCCAATAACAGTAAAAACACTAACAGGAGAGATATTATACAAACCAAAATATATAAGAAATGGAAACCCTATAACGATTATTGATCATAATGCACATGCATGGACTGATGCAGTAACTATATTTCCACGAGACAGAATGATTAAATTTTATAATGGTCATATATTTGATTTTATTAAAAATATCAGTAAAAATGATCCTGTATCTATTTGGTTATTTCAGAGTTCGGAACACGATTGTCACGATCAATTTGTACGACCAAATGGTGATATTTATCGTACAGAATTTGTTTATGAAGAAATGAGAAATCTTGCACTAAAATATACTTCTGACGAGATCAAAGTTAGACAACTACTGAATAATTGTTTTACCGTACCAGCGGTAGCGGCCCATGTCGCTAAGGAAAAAAATTCATGGAAACCTACAAGATCAGAATTTATTGAGGATATACAAAAAAGTTGCATAGAATATGGGCACGGAGGATTATGGAATACTAAATACGAGTATGATGATGTTATATCAGTCGATATGGCTGCATGTTACCCTGGGAGTTTTCTTGGATATGGTGAGTGTTCTAAATATTTTAACAGATTCGGACACCCCACATATGACATGACCAGAGTTTCAATAAATGGACCCTTACCAGATTTTGACATAACAGGATTTGCATATGTAGAATCATTTGAGTTCGCAAAAGATCTCCATCCGATTACTTATATTTGGTTTGGTAAACACTTTTTAGAAAAATGTTGGGCTCCAATAGTATTATTAAGATATATGCTTGATGTTGGAATATTAATACCGTTAAAAGTTAATGAAGCGATTATATCCTATAATGCACAAAAACAAGTTTGGTTACCAGAACCTGATAGATTTAATATTGATGATGCCAGGAAAGAATTTCCTGATCTTGCCGAAGATGACATTATTAAAATTACTAATAATATACGTAAATGGAGAGATGAACATGATGAGAAGTGTGCAAAAGATCTTGGTAGAAAGATAATTGGCAAATTTACTCAGGGTAGTTCATACGGTCATAAACGACACTGTACAAGATTGATTATGGATGATACTGAGTTAGATTTTATAATTAATGATACAACGGAGAAAAACACATTTATAAGCCGAAGTAATGCTTATTTATCGGATGGGACCAAACTAGGTACTATTGTTAGCTATATTGAGGGCGATTCACCTCAGTTTACTCATTTACGATCTTCGATGCTAGCTTATGTTTCTTTAAATTTACTGTCTATGATAAATAGATTTCCTCGTTACGCTGTTAGAGTTGCTACAGATTCATTTTATATACATAAAAAATATAAAGATTTATTAAATCCGCTACTTGGTAATGGTGAGTGGGGAACATGGAGGATAAAGCAAGAAAATATACTTAGTTATTCTGAATTTTCTGATGTTCAAATTAAGGAAATATATTACAGAAATAATAATCAAATATTAGAATCATTTACACCATATGTGTATGATCCTGTGGCTAGATATAAGACCATTTATCTTAATGGGTGTGGAGGGTCAGGTAAAACAACTCGTGTGATTAAATTATTTATGAACAACAATTCAGATATGATTGTTTTGACACCTACACATAAACTAGCCAGAGAGATAAAAGAACGAGGTGTCGAAACTTGCACCTATCATAGTTTTTTTAGATGGTGTGGAGATACGTGGACTCCTGAGCGAATGGGTGAAAAATATATACCTAAGTATATTATATGGGACGAAATATGTACGGTGTCATTAGAAACACTAAAAATATTCCTTGAATGGTTATTAACAAAAAATACTGCTGTGATTATGTGTGGTGATCATGGTCAACCACCACCTTTTGTTGGACAGTCTCCACATGAATGGCTAAAGAATAATATAGATTATTATGAAGAAATAGATGATGATCATAGAGCTATTGATGAACCGCTGAAAGAACTTAAAAGATTAATCAGACTACAGCCAGATAAAATACAATGTGAAATAATGCGTGAGATAATTCCAGAAACTACCATGAATAATTTTTGGATTTTATGGAGACCTACTGATTTGATAATCGCAAGTAGAAAGATAGTTCGTGATGAATTGCAAAGGAAATTATTTACGATACATAAAGAAAAATTTTCACATCTACCTGTACCATTATGTTATCGTCCATCAGATACTCGACGACAGAATATTGATGTTGAAATTCCTGGTGGAGATATCCGAGTACAAAATCTAGTATTGAATGATATTATTTTGATAGATATCAATTATGTTGAGAGCGCATTGAGTATGGAAAAATCACTGTGGACGTTAGGATACGCTATAACGATTCATTCGTCACAGGGATTAACTATATCTAATACAAATATCTGGATTGTAGATGATTGAATCGAATAGTCAAACTTAGTCTATCTCGCAGTATCTCGCGTCAGAAGAATAACTCAACTACATAGAATTGTCATAGATTATGTGATAACTGAGGAGATTACTAATGACGCTGATGTAATAAAGAAAAAATTAGCGTCTTATAAACAATGTAACAAAAAAAATAAACGTGACTTTGATATTGATACTGAATTTATTATAAAACTAAAACAATTATAGAATAATCACTGTGCAAGTTGTAACACAATAATGTTATGGCAATATTCGAAAAATAATCCAAGACAATTTACCGTAGACAGAATAAATAGTGATCTTGGTCACACACGTGAAAATGTGATGCTGACCTGTCTTGAATGTAACCGACGTCGGGGTGCTGGACGCCATAGTGCTAATTTACATAAGTGAACGAATAGAAATTGTATATCCGCAGGAATTACTTGCAATTGTTCACGCACAAATCCACGTTGAGGGGCAGTAGAATCTAGTCTGTATATGGGTGGTCTTCCAGTATATCTAACCACGCTAGAAATTGTATGTGCGGTCACACTCCAAATAGGGTCAGTAGCTCGTCTTTTGCCACCTCCAACTCCCCATGTTCATATAAATATCTCACAATCACATTACCTAATACTGGTTGTTGACCTCGTTGTCCGTATTCATAGCTACGTGGTATATATTTTTTTGTTATTGCATTAGAAGGTTTCATAGAAGTTGCACGAGTAATTTCATTATTTAATGCAGATATCACACTTGGTAACCTTGCAACCCATTCATGAGATCTCTCACCGGACTTAAAGTCAGCAGATATTTCCTTCGCATATTGATATCCAAATAACCGCTCAGCAAGTGTTCGATTAAATCGTTCAACAATTGCTTGATCACGATGAATTTCAGTATACCCTCGTCTGATTTTGACATTATGCTTTTTCATCAAAGATAATACTGCACCAAAAAATTCTTTGCCAGGATCTACTTGTAATAACTGTGGCCATTGTAGATTACCACGTTGATAAATTCGCTCAAATGCAGATGCTACTTCAAATGATGTTTTTGTTAATAATGGTTCAGCTTCTTTATATCTACTTGCAATGTCAACAACAGTTATTGTGTATTTGTACGTGCGTGACTTTCGTCCACGTGTTTTAATAGTATCGTGTGGTAAAAACAAAATATCTGCTTGATGAACTTCATTAGGAACACTGACATCAAAATGTGCATATTGAATTTTTTTTGGTGGTGGTAGATAAATTTGCCATATTGCCTGTCGTGCTAACCACGCTGCAGCAACAGAATGTGAAACTTTTGCTGCTTTAGCAAGTTTAGTGATCGCTGCTTTACCCCTCCAATACCCTGAAGGACTATAATAAATAGATTCCATTATAATAATTATATAATTAATTACCAGCCCCTAACATTATTTTACTTTTCATAGCGGATTTTATTAGGAAACTAGCGAGTTTCTCTCTAACAGATTTATTGGGTATAGAATTTAATGCATGAATCAATTTTACATCTGCAAGATGCCGTTGTTGCAAATCAGGATTTTTATAAGCAACGTCGTGAATGTGACATGCTTGATCAATTTTATTTACTGGATACTCTCCTGGTCTTGGTTGATCTTGATCATCAAGTCGGATATCAAGTCGAGTTCCAGGACCACAATAATTATATCCAGGGAGGTGTTTCTCACCAACATATTTAGCCCATGGTAATCCGGGTAATTTTCCTAATGATGCGGCTATATCCCCACCTATCTTTGTTGTCCCTGAGATAAATTTATATTTTTTTGTACCACATTTTACACATTTACCTGTTAATTCATGTCGTTTATTTTTTGTTATTATTGTTGTCAATCCAACGGTGTGTGTAGATGATCTACATCGAAAACAATATAGACTCATGTTATTAATAATATGGATACAATAATTGATTTTTCGGCGACACGAAAACAAGAACCAGTAAAACACCATCCAGCATTACCAAATTCCATAAGAATGATTATAATAGGTCCATCTGGATCGGGTAAAAACAATTATTATTAAATTTAATAATGAGATGGAACAAACTATATTTAATAGCACCATCTGTGGATGATCAGCATTGTTACGAAGTACTTAAAGATTTTAATGAAAAAGCAAAATCTGTTAATAAAGACGGTGAAGATATTATTGACTTTATCACAGATATAGATGAAGCCCCATCTGTAGATGACTTGGATAGATTCATTAATAATCTCGTAGTATATGATGATGTAATGTTGGACAAACAATCTAATCCAGCTAGAATATTTTCTCGAGGTCGTCACAAAAACACAGACGTGATTTATGTTACTCAAAGATGTACACAGATACCTAAAGTGATTAGAGATAACTGTAATATTTTGATTGTGTTTAATGGAGTAAATAATTATACCCTGCAGAATATTTATTATACTTGGTGTTCAGGGAACATGGATATGATTAAATTTAAAAATTTCTTTTCTAAAGCACAATCAGTTCCTTTTGGATTTATAATGATAAATTTACATGATCCTAGATCCAGATATCGTATAGGTCTAGACAAAATATTTGGTTAGTTCTCCCTGACAAAGTCAGGTGACAAAGTCAGGACTATCTGTTTATGAACTGTATATCTGTTTAAAAACCCAAATCTATTGTTAAAAGTCCCGATATTAATGCCCTGACAAAATCAGGTGACAAAGTCAGGAGCAGCAGGGAGGGTGAACCTCTACAAAATTTTTGCTCAAGTTTTTAACGTAAAAAATAGTTCAATAAAATCAGGATAAAAAAAGTCAATAATAGTATAACAAAACTAAGCTAACCTCATGTGGTTTATTATGTGGTTTATAACCGTCCGTACGGTAATATAAAAGTTAGATATTTTGGTTTAGGGTTATTGACCCTTTTTTTCAGCCTCTGTAGAAACCCTTATTCAGGTTAATTTCACAAGCAAAAATTGTGTAGGGTTCACCCTCCCTGCTGCTGCTAGACATCACTATAAACTGCCACACTGCAGACATCATAGCGATATGACTGAAAAATTGTTAAAGCTACATTAAAAATCATAATCACATAATCACACCAGGAATCCCCAGGAAGTAACCACCTACTCATGGGAAGCTACAGGCAGGCTTGGTGATGAGGTGAACCATAAAATGAAGTGTTTGTGCCTGAATACCTTCAATAAAAATTGGTCAAATTCTGCTGTTAGGACATACCATAAGCTCACATGGCCTTATATCGATGTGAGCAAACAATAACAATATACATGTCAAAAGGAGTGAATGTTCATTTTTGTCATAGAAGTCCATCATTAACTCACTTTTCAGCCATTCTTTCTAGATTAGTCAATGATGCTTGGAGATCTACTGGAGACAACCCTGCCAACAAACCATTATCCTCTACACCTAACTCATAGATTGCCTCCCCTTCTCCTTCCTGAAGTCTCCATTTCATCTGGGTCACCAAATGCTCAAAACGAGATGGTGAAGGGTCAACTAATTTGAGCTGAAAAGAAGACTATGATATCAAATGTGAAATGTATACAAAGAGCTGGCCATAGAGATTTTCTTGTAAACAGAGGGTATGGGTCAGCGCTGTAACTGTACAACTCTCAGCTTTTGAAAACCACTATTATTTTTTTAAACCGAAAATATAAAGTACCAAAATAGATATTTTTACTTAAAAATTATCCATTTCAAATATGGTAGTCAATAAAAACATGCAAGTCAAGTAAGTAATGGCAGCCAAACACCATACTCACACAAATCTCTGCTGGATCAATTAAATACAGATTTAAAACAAAATGATAAAGTACAAGAACATCTAGACAGGAGAATAATATTAGTAAATTTGAATACATTACCTTGTATTCTATATTCCCTTCTTCCACCTGTCAAAAACAAATAATGAAAAACTAAATCAGCTGATTTAATTGAATGTCTCATTTTTATATAATATTTCTGTAAATCCTGTTTAAACCTGGAATCATTAATTGAAAAATTAATATTCAATAGTTATTGCTGGCTTATCATGTATATGGGAACCATTTCCTTATGTTTGTTTCAAAATCTTCATTGCATAATTTAATAAGGAATCAAAAATTTGAAAAAATTGAAAGTTTGCAAAACTTTAAACAAACATTTTTCTAAATAAGAAATGTGCAAATTTTATAACAAATAATTTTCCTAATATATCAACAAGGGCTACCCAGTACTCATTAACCTGTAAATCACCATATGTGTTGTAATACAAACTGAAAACATTTTCTTTCTCAGGAGAAAATACTTCTTATGTGCATGTATGACATTACATAGTCTGAAATGCAATAAATCAAAGTAATATATGATTAAATTTGCATTTTTCCATTTATTTGTAATTTCTCTTTTTGTTCCAGTAATTACTTTTGTTTTGTTAAGTTCTAATAAAATTGGATAAAACCAAAACAGTATTAAATTTTAAAAAATTAAACATGTGTTAACTTTATAATTAAACAATGATGGTCTCATAATTCTGGAGATTCTCATCTGTTCCATTTTCTTATTAATATGCAATCCAATTCTTCATTGTCACATATGCCAAAAGCATGTAGCATGATCCAACCCAGTCACATTATCCTGACACAATGCCAACCAGTCCTAACACTAGCCTCTTAATGCTGAGCGCCTAGCAAGGCAGCTGTTATACAGTATTTGGTATGACTTAGCTTGTGTTTGAAACCATGACCTACAGATACAGAAGCTGAGGCTCTAACCACCAGAGTGTTCAAAAGGTAAACTAGCGATTAGATAAAATGTTAATTTTCTATTTCATTCTATCATAAATTTCTTTAACTGTACATGTACAATGTTTTCTTGCTGGAAATTATAAAAATACTTCTATATTTTTTTTATTCATACAGTATAATTCATGTAATAGTGTATTTGTTAGTTTACACCATAAATTTAAATATTTCATTACCATATGCCTGTACATTCTGTAGAAATGAATATAGTTTTCAGACATAACCTACTTTTATTCAGAATTCATAATTTTTCATTTTGTTGATGCTCTCCACTAACTTTCATGATTTGGCTAGGTTGTTATATTTCCAGCATATGGTGATTTTACTATTGATTTATTGCCATTTCATGATTTGATAGCCTGGCTTGGTCTCCCTCTATTATTCTTAAATTTTCTTTTTGTCATGTTTCTGTGAGATGTTTGTCCATGTATCTATGTCAACAAGATAGTAACTGAATATATGAGACAGCTTTTCCATGACTCTTTTAGCACAACACAACTACAGTAGTCCCCCTCTTATATGACCACAACTACTGCACCGGGAACAGGGCCTTATAAGGCGAGTGGCCTTTCCAGAGGGGGACTCAATTTTTTTAGAAGTACATGTAACGAACGTAGTAAAAAAAGCTACATTTTTTTAAAAAACATTTAATATCTTCATTTAAAAGCAACATTAGTTATTGAGCGGTTCTTGTTGTTATAATAGATGACTTATTTCAACTGAATATGTATTAATAGTTATTATTCTTGACGTAAGCTTGATATGCGAGTGAGTGTTGTCAAGCACACTGAAAAATATTCAAAAACATCTTTTATTTGTACATATGCAATTATCTTTCCATTTGCTCCATTATCCCACTGCTGCTAAATTAATTCCTTATTGGTTGTTCATTAGTCTTTTCAAAATAAAATTGTTTTATTGGAGTCTTTTCTACCTAAAATTTTTCAACAAGACCCACTCCCATTGCCCAATGTAGACTATAATATCCGACTTTTCCTGAAATAATCATCTCAGTTTATGTGATGACATGTTAATGTCTGGTTTTGCTATCCTTATGCAATTTAATAATGCAAACAAAACATTTGTTGAGCAGATGAATTGCTTTCCTAAAGCAACAAGTGTTGTCATGTGATTTTTCAGTCTTTGTCTGGTACCCTGCTTTGTTCTATTTTTAGCCAATGCTGACCCGTGATCTTGACAATTATGTCTGGTTATAATCATCAATGTGGCAAGACTGATAGAACAATGTTTTCTGTATTTAAACAAGCTGCCATATGTTTTTTAAAAGCAGTGTTTGTCTTGTGATTCATTAATCACAGCCTGAAACCCTATTGATTTTACATATATTGACACTAAGTGAGAGAAGATACATATGGTTCTTTGACCTGAACAATAAGACCTTGCTGTTTTATAATATCTTAACAATTATTAGTGGCTAAACCAGCCATCTTATGATAACATGCAGTAACGATAATTGGATTATATGTACTTACTTTTTGTATGGCTTAAAATTTTAGTCTTTTTCGGCTTTATGAAATAAATGTGGTTTCTGGTGAAGTGTAAATGATATAATATTAACATAAGTGGCACATGTACTTTAGTCAACACTTCTTTCTAGAACAAAAAACAGACATCGGGAAACATGCTATGAATAAAATTGGTTCTGGATACATATTACAAAATAAAATGCAGCAGCTTGTGAGGGGTAAATTTTATATTTTTGCACAAATATGCTGGCCACTGATTGCATTAGCCAGATGGTCTTTCGTGAGGGGTAATTTTAAACACAAATTCATTGATGCCTTCCGATTCTGGCCGTAAGGAGTGGGTGGCCATTCAAGAGGGGGACTACTATATATCTGTTTGCATGACACAATATCTAACAGTAGTTTCATGAATTTTTTTTACTATGCAGGTAATTTATGCACAAGAGTTGAACACTTGTCCAAATTCTTGACATTTTACCATGCCTTGTTGAACTGCATCAGTGACCAGCAACAGCATTAATTTATTAACAAAGTTGCAGGGATAGTGCTGGGATTCGCCAATGTTGCAAATTATTTTTTTTTTTCTTATTGGCAACAAAATGTCATCTGGTGATCTTTTTGGTGACAACATTTTTGGCTGTTAAAAACTCTATATCCAGTCTTCGGTTTGGAGTTGAGAAATTCAAAGACACCATCACAGGAAGTCACAAACTTGGATCTTAAATTGCTTAAACTAATCCTTTGTTCATATTGACAAACCACCCAAACATGGCATAGTTATATCATAGTCTACTTATACTAATGTCTGGCGTTAGTACTCTGTGCTGTAATATAACCCAAATTAGATGCCTCCTGACTAACTACATTCGATCAACTCTGAAATCAGGAACAGGAATAACTACAATCTAGCAGATGACGACAATTTTTTTTACTTTTTGAAAATATACCAGAAAAAAATAATTGTGCTAAAACTTCAAAGAACACTGATTACCTCTTAAGGATTGATTGCTCTGTATATAATATACTAAGCCAATGAAAAAAAAACAAACAAAAGTTTGTGTATGTCAATGTTTTACAGTCATTTGATTGTGCCACAGCAATATCAAATGTGCATTTAGTTGGTCCTTCAAAGAGTGAATTTATTGGCACCCTCAATAACAGATGAACATTTTGGAAAGCAAACCGAAGCAAAAAAGTTGGCAACAAACTTAAATAAAAGCACTGTTTACTTTTTTTTAGTTATTGGAACATATTTATTGTTTCCTATTTGCAACAAAAAGTTTATGCTTATGATCACTACCAATGGAGGTATAAAACCCCAACTAAAGTTCCAATATTTTGAAATAGATATCTGGCCATCGAGTTAAATGAAAGTAGGACATATCGCACAAATGAAACGTTTTAATTTGTTCACACTTTCATTTTGTCAAAGAAGTTTGGTTTATTTTTAATTTATTAAGCCCTTAAATGGTAAAATAAATTGGCATAGTTGCACTAACCTCAATGTGTCCACCATGACAGATAACGTGAGACTCTCGCCATGACCCTTATTCTAGATAAGGCTTGCCAGACTATATATGGATATTATACGATATGGCATTAGTTGTTGAATGACATAATGTAAGAAGATGTAAAATGGATACTTGCATAAATTGTGGAAAAGTTTTTGTTGAGAAAATAATTGCTTCTTGGTGGAATGTCAAAGTCACTGGTAAACCATATTTACTTTGATTGCGCAGAATTTCCAACTCAAACCTCAACATAATTTTTACAATTATTTGTTTACGTTTCCAAATAAGGCCTCGACATCCTTATATGGCACAGAAACAAACAAGGCTGAGAACGAAAGTAGGCATTATTTGAACTAATATGGCAGACGATCAAAACAAAAAAAAATCTGATAAGGAAACAAAATTTCACCATTATTTCTACAATGATTTGCGATAATTCCAGTATTAAATAAGAGGACTGCTCAATTTATTTCATTATACACCACTCCCTCGATTAATCGTGGGCATCGGGGTCCAAAAACATTAACTGCAATATAAGCGAGGACACGAGTTATCGAGAGACCTATAAAAAACAACAACACTAACAAAGGAATCGACGTATAGGCAAAACGGGGGTGGGGGTGGCTTAGCATGTTACATTGTTGGTTAATAAACGTGCTAAGATTAACAGTGAATAAATATCTCTTCATATCGAAATACTTTAATTTTTTCTTCACAGAGTAACATTAATTTCAGAATAACTTACAGTATATTGATCATCAAAACATTATTCCATGTGGTTTCCATTCACTTAGCACATGTACGACTTCACAATGTGTACTAAGTCACTAATTTTTGTTGTGAATTGTATACATTCTAGTTTTATTGTTTGATCCAAAGTAGACGGGGTTTTTTTAAATACAAAAGATCAACACATTTCGAAAACACAATGTCAATCAAACGATGTGTAGATATATATTGTGGTATACATAAAATGGAAGAAACAAAATAAATTCACAAGGGTTAACCATTACCAATATGAAATTAATGGGTCTAAAAATTTAAAACGACCTAAATTAGAACACGATAACATTTGCGGTTTGTGACACATTGTGTGAACCATGCATACACAGCATCATCTAATTCGTTATTGCTTGCAGTCCGTGCTCCTTTTCATTTCATCCCTTCATCTGAATCAACATCATGTGAGCAATTTCGAAGTTTTGGCTCATCCTTAAGCCAACCTCTAAATGGCGACTCAGCAATTTTTAGTTCATTGCAAATTTTTGATCTCGCTGCATTATTATGAACACCATCTATGATGAACAGCTTTTCAGTCACTAAGTACGCTTTTTGCTTAATTCCTTTGCTCTCCATGATCACATTTACAAATGATCATGTACATATCAGGATACATTACTTATATAATATACTTTAATGATGTTAATACCTAAAATGTGAAAATATTTTTGATTGGTCAAGAAAAATGAAATTTGATAATGGTAATGAATACAAGAACATTTGCTCCTATTGGCATGCCTTTGAACTTTATTTTATTGTACTTACCTGGTTTTATTTGATACAAAAGACATACTCAAAGAGATAAAACAACACAGGTCTTTTTTAATTGATTCTTTTATTGCAACAAACACTTCCTCAAGCTGTAAATCAAAACAAAGCCAGCATTCAATTTTTTTCTCATGGAAGTACTCACAGGTTTTGATGTGACGGTGGACTGATTCTTTTCACGTTTTTATAGAAAATATGTATGTTGCGATTATAGTGTTGACACGAAATTAAAGGATTATAATGTGAATTTCACCTAGCAAGACATTTAATTGGTATTCATTTCATTCTCTGTTGCGGCATGTTAGCATTTACCAGAATTTTTCGTTGAGTGCCGTTTATTTACAGTGCATTGACAACTATTTTTATATTTAAGAAAAACCTAACATATGTGATATCTTATTAGAAATTGCAAATTTCACAATATGGAATCTATCTTTATGTACAATAATCACCATTTTCGATGATAACAGACCCGTTTACCCATAAATTTTCCTGACAGTATTTTAAGCAATGCCTGTCAGTATTTTCAGAACGCAGTCAGTATTTTCAGCACACAAATAGTAGATACTATCAAAATACTATAATTATCATTATGTAGTATTACACGACATAATGACTATACAATATTGTGTAAATAACTCTTAGTTTGCAAAGACGCTGGTATTCAGTTAATTCTGTGTTTCAAGGCACAAATATGCAGAAATTGAATACCACTGACTTAAACATCTGTTCATATTATAGTGATAAAAAACACAAAAAGTACAATATAACCAAATTTATTGTTGTTTACCTCCGTTACTTTCTCTAGAAATTGTTTTCTCAGCTTCACACATATCCATAACATTTTAATTAAAGCCAATTCTCTATTTTACTTCGTTAAGGACTTGATATAAAACATTATGACAGACATTGTTACCACCCATCCACTTACAAAATAATAAGTTTATCTAGATAGGTGAAGGCAATCTTATTTATCTGATAAAATCTAGTATCATCTTTGTCAATATTTACTAAAATGGAAATAAGGTTAATAAATTATTTTTCATTGCTTCCGTTAACTTCTCAGCTGTACTCAATGACAAATTCATATTTGCGATCAACTTACATAGAATCGCCTCAGCACGTGTTATTTGTTTTTGAAGTATGTTTTGATCACTGACTTCCTTTCCTCAATGACAAAATGTTTCTATTTCCATTCACTAATGATTTCAATTTTGTATGATTTCCCTATTCCACATGCAGTGAACAGTCATTCCTTCCACCATGTGCACAGGAAAAGTCTAAGTTGCAAACAGTGCAATGCACAAAATGTTCTCCTTTTGACGATGGTTTAAGGCATAGCCACAGAGTAGAATAAACTGGTAGAAAATGCTGCTTTCTGTGTTAGACTTTTCATTTTCATCATCAGTTTCGTGCTGAAACTTTCTTGTCGGCGGCATTTTCCTTTGTTTAAACAACCGGATGTTGAGAATGTCAAAATAAGTGACGTGGCACAAAATGCGGACGCGGACCGAAGAGACGATACAACGAAACGAAACAAAAAACGGCTTAAAAAATTAATTTTAAAAAGTAATAAATAAATGCAACCTCAAATCGTATTTTCAGTTCAATGACCGTATGACCGTACAGATGGGCTTTATTCCGTACAAATACGGTCAAATACGGTCGGGTAAACAGGTCTGTGATAAAAACGAGCTATATATCAAGGTTTAATTTACCAAGTTACCATTTCTTATCATGACTTTTTTCACATTCACCACATTTTAAAATATATTTTCTTTAAAAAAAAAGATCAGGAGTCATGCCAGACAACGTGTTATTAGCGGGTTAGCGAGTTATCCGGGTGCAAGTTATCAAGGGAGTGGTGAATATAAAAGTACATGTTCAGAATATTTTATATTAGTCTAAAATAGAGCCGGGTGTGAGTCAAACCTGGCTGCTCCAGTGACACACATAGACTCATATTAGCACCCTGTCCACAAGGTAAAACAAAGGGTACTATAGTCCAAAAATACATCCCCGTTGGTTTGTACCCCCCTTTTGAGTTAAATAACGGAAACATTTAATTTGATAAAAAGTGCAAGGAACTTAGTCAATTCATTCATTGATTTATATTTTCTAACCTGAATGTGAGAATAATTGCCATAACACGGTCACTGCCTGTGCGTTTCATGCTTGACAGAAGTTTTCAATGTAATAGATTGACATGCTTGAGAACCATTTCCAGTTTCTGGACCAGTCCATTTTCAGCAAAAGGGCACATACACGACTAAATATGTCCGTACATATGTCGTCTGCTTCCGATATTTACAGTGTCGAATCAAGCAAAGGAAAAGAATGACAAAAAAATTGCCTTTCACGTGGATTTAACAAGCGGTTTCATTATTATGTTCAGGTGTACAAAGGAATATAATACCAAAGTCAACGTTATTGCAATTTACGGAATTATCTGGCAGTTACCGAATAGGGTCAATTACGTCATTATGTTGTCGGATGGAAATAAACTACCCCGTAGTGTACGGAATATGGCGCCGTGTTAGTATGGAAAGTCCGTTAAGCATATAAGGTGCAAGAGATACAAGTATTAGTGCCATTCTGGTGACAGTAAGGTTAGAAATTATAAATCAATGATTCAATGGACTTAGTTAAGTGCACTTTTTATCACATTAAACTTTTTAGTGATTGAAATCGGTAGGGTGGTACAAACCAACGGGGATATATTTTCGGACTATAATATTAGTACTATACGAGCCCCTGTGGTACAACTGACTTATCTCTATACACGCACCCAAAATTGGATCCTGACAGCGAATTGAATATTTTTGTGTCTATATGAAATATCGATACCAAACTATTTACTGGGGGGGGGTAAAAAAGAAAAAGAACATCGGATTAATTACTGCAAAGACATTATTGACACCAACAGATCTTTTTACCTCTGGTGGTAAAGATGCGGGCATTTTCCCCGTTTCTATGGATTTGCACGTCTCTTGATGTTCCATTTTTTCTCTATAAACTAAATTTTCGTATATATCTTGCATGTTTCCGATGCAAATATGCAATCTCCCCTACAAACATTTCAAAATATTGTGACAACCGTCAACAATATTGTAGTTTCATTATTAGACCGCCATATTTCATCAGCTAGAAATATACCCGGATGAACAAAAAAAAAACTAGAAGTAAACAGTAAATATGGGAGGTAACCCGCCATTACATTAACCGGAATAATTGCATTCTCCACAATAAATACCAGAATGAAATTAATTACCGAATAAATGGGAATACCAAACTAAAGCTCAGATTTATCTATTTTCAAAAGATTTTGACATAGTTTTAATAATGGAATAAAAGTAATCAGACGATTTAAATTGTCTGCATTAGTAAGCTGTTGTGACCCAATGTCTTTTTGTTCTACGATTTCTGCCGATGATCTCGCTAGCTGCGCTAGTCACAGCTGTGTTGAATGTTGTTGTTAAGGACTTTAGGTTGGTGTCCTGGCTGTCCAGGGTTATCAAAGGTGTAAATTTACGACCTATCGTTGATTGGAAGGCTATTGCGACTTTTAGATCTTTCAAATTTTTATGGTCAGACCTGACTTTTGGTTATTTAGGGTCTTTGATCATTTTCAGGTGGAGGCGAAATGTTGTCATTAATAAATCGAGGTCACTTCCAATATCTGTTCCTGGAAAACATCGTGGTCTGCCGATATTCAATCCTCTTCGGAATTGTTTTTCACCAAGGCGTAGTCAATCTGGTTGTGATGTCATCTGAACTGTGTCAGGTCTATCTTCTAGATGCTTTTGTCTGGGCCAAATGTGTTATAAGCACTGAACTCCAAGAGCCTGAGTCATCTTTCATTTGTTTCTGCATTGAAGAAGGTTCCACAGGCGATTTGCACTTTTGTCTGTGAATCAACTCCCACTTTTGCATTATAGTCTCCTTGTACAAAAACAATGTCCTTCTTGGGTCAGTTGTCATTGACATCCTGCAGTTGGTTATACAAATTCTCCAGTTCGTTGTCATGATATTTAGATGTAGTGCACAGGCCTGTACGATTATGATGTTGAAGGGAGTCGCCCACAGACGGATGGTAATGAGCCTGCTTTAGACTGGGCAGTAACACATAATGCTGTACACAATACTTTTGTGTACAAGAAATCCAACGCCATGATTGTGTTTGACCCCTTTTTCACTGAAGTAGATCTTATGGCCCTTCATCTATTGTTATTTCGAAGATGTGTTTCCAGCGCACATCGCAGAGACCAATAATGTTCCACTTGTAAATATCCAAATGATGTGTAAGTTCTTTCAACTTTCCCACAGTCATCAGTGTTCTAACGTTCCATGTAATGATGATGTTGTTGTCTCTCCCACGGATCTTGGTAGTGGGGGCAACAGTAGCATACTTGTCATCTCCGTCCTGGTGTGCAGAGGAAGGTGCGGTCATTGTTGATCCGGGCTGCGACCGATCCATTATGGAGAAATTGATAGTTATCTTAACGCGGTACATCAAATTGAAAGATCCAAACGTCGCAGAAGCCTTCCAAGCAATGATAGGTGGTAAATTTGCACCTTTGATAACCACGGACAGCCAGGACCCGACCTAGAGTCCTTAAGAGTCACCTTCAACACAGCTGAGACTAGCACAGCTAGTGAGATCACTGGCAAATATCGTCGAGCAAAGAAACATTGGTTCACAATATATGTCCTTGAGATATGCAACAAAAGAAGAGAACTGAAAAAGGGAAAAAGAGATCATGAAAGAGCTTGAAAATACAGAGAGATAAACAACATAATCAGGAAAAGTATGAAAAAGCCAAATGAATCCTGAATAGAAAGACAATGATGAAAAATCGAAGACAACCTGAGTAAATGACATCAAAATGGCATATCAACTGGTGAATGATTTCACAACTCATAAACATGGGAAAACTACCACCATCCAAGACAAATCAGGAAAATGTCTCACAGACAATCTAGAGATCCCCAAGCGATGGACAAAATACTGCTCTGAATGTCCAATTTAAACACTCAAGGAGATCTAGCAGTATCATATTTCATTCAGGCAGAAGAAACTGATGACAACCCCATTCTTTGTGAAGAAGTAAAAAATGCAGTTAGGTCACTAAATAAAGGAAAGTCAGCCGGCATTGACAACATGCCATCAGAGCTCATTCAAGCAGGAGGAGAATAGATAGTCATAATCCTAACAACAATCCTCAACAAGATGAGCAGACAGCAGAATTACCCACCACATGGATTCAATCCTTGGTCATCGTGCTCCCCAAGAAAGGAAACCTACAGCTATGTTAAAAACTACAAAATCATCAGTTTGATAAGTCACCCGAATAAAGTCATGCTGAAAATAATTCTCAACAGACTAAAGCCTCAAGCAGATAAAATTATTGCTGAGGAGCAGGGATGCTTCTGAGCAGGAAGGAGCGCCACAAAACAAATCTTCAGACTCAGATTCCTTTGCAACAAAAATACCTTCAGCATCAGCAGAATATATACCACGTCTTTATAGTGTATGGAATGCAGCCTTATTGGCAATTATGAGAAGTAAAACAGCAGCTCAAACCTGATGAGGTTGTTGAACACTTTTATGACAAAGCCACCAGTGCTGTCATTATCAATTACAGCAGAGGAGATTGGTTTCGAACAACAGTTTGAGTCAGTCAGGGATGTATACTGTCACCTACACTCTTCAACAATTTCCTGGAAAGGATCATGCAGGATTCCTTGCATGGCTACCAGGACGCTGTCAACATCGGAGGAAGAATGATCACCAACATTCGCTTCGCAGATAATATTGATGGTTTAGTAGGTGATGAATAATGAATTGTCTGACTTGGTTAAGCACCTCGACACAACATCTTCAGCATAAGGTATGGAGATTATCACCGAAAAAAACAAACTGATGACAAACAAAACCAAATGGCATCACTTCAGAAATAAAAGGTCAGTGGAAAGAAGCTAGAAAGAATCACAAGCTTCAAGTAATTGGGGTCAATTATCACACATGAGGGCTTTGCAGGATTACCCAGACAACAGAAAGGTTGAGACCAATATGTAAATATTCCCACATTGCTTTTGGTTTCAAAATAAGGCGGATGCGTTTGATTGTCTTATCCATCTTTCTGTTTGCTTTTGAAACACGGACGCTCTCACCAGATCTACAAAGAAGGATTCAAACATTCGAAATGAGATGCTGCCTCAAGATCCTACGAAGACCTCCTGAACATTGTAAAAAAAGCGCAAATTGAAGTGGTACGGTCATGCCTCAAGATCATCTGGACGAGGTACAGTGCAACGGTGCAGAAGAAGAGGCAGACAGAAAAGGAAATGGGAAGACAACATTAAGGTGTGGACAGGCATGTTAATTGGAGATTCCCAAATAGCTATAGAGAACAGAGAAAGATGGAGAGAATTAGTTGCAAAGTCAACTGTGGTGTCCCCACGACTTCTTGAGCTAAGGGATTGATGATGATGATGATGATGATGATGATGATGATGATGATGATGATGATGATGATGATGATGATGATGATGATGATCCATTTGTAAGCAAAATTGCAGTTACTCAATTATTTGCAGAAAGGATAGCAGTACTATTTAAATGACATTAGGACAGCTATAGGGATGTTATTTATTAATAATTTAATTATTATTGCATATAAATTATATAAATAGGATTCAAACATTCAGTTGAGACTCTGATATGTTCGTTCAAGTAGTGGCTATTTCCTTCTGTACAATGAATTTTCGGAGGGACCTGTCACTGCTTCAAAACACCCCAAGGTGAAATAAGTATTCATGTGTTTTGATGTTAATGAAGTTCACATCCAGTGATTGTCCTTTTTTTAAAATCTTTTTTATCCTCAAATGAGAGTATACATAATTTAAAAACGCCTGGTGCTTCTACTTTATTCCAACAATTGAGCAATTTACCTCTACTAACACATACAATTTGTTATATATATATATATATATATATATATATATATATATATATATATATATATATATATATATATATATATATATATATATATACATACATACATACATACATACATACATATACATTTGGTTTTGTTTGTCAAATGAATAAAACATTTCTATTTATAGATATCAGAATCAACATTCAGTATTTACCAGCACTTTCCTTGCATGGCTTCACAGTATCTTTATCATAAGCATAAAATGTATAGGAAGTGTTTATGTCCTTGTCTGCATTCATTAAATCATAGACATTTCACACCATTAAACAGAAGCTTGCTTGAACGCGAACTTTATTAATGTTTTTAAAATTCTGACCTCAAACTTTAAAGGAATTATTGTAGTAGATTGTATTTGTATATTTTACCCAAACATTAGGTACATATAATTTTATTCCACAATAAACTGTGAATAATAAGGGACACTTTTATAAATATGTATATTTAATAAGGCACACGTATATAAGTAAGTATATGTAATAAGGGACACATATAAGTAAGTATATGTAATAAGGCACACTTATATAAGTAAGTATATGCAATAAGGGACATATATAAGTAAGTATATTAATAAGGCACTCTTATATAAGTAAGTATATATAATAAAGGACACTTATATAAGTAAGTATATGTAACAAGGGACTCATACATATTAAGATTTCAATTTTGGAAAGAAATAATAACATCTAAGTTGTGTTAGACTATGTGAAACTACTATTAAGAGGAAAAAAGTCTGCTCATATGTACTGAATTAACCTGTCCGTCACATTCTTGTATATTGCCTGCAGTGACAGGTTTGGTAGATAGGATCAAAAGATGGCCCCAGTTCAAAAGTTCATAGCGCGAATGGAACAATGAACGATTTACCTGTAAAGCTCGCGTTCTTTATAAACTGTCACAAATTGATTCAGCAAATTTATAACTGTCTAGTTTAAAAGTTCATAGTATATAAATGGCCTCACTTGCAACAAATGTAAGCAGCATACGATTTAAAAAGTCATTCGCTTAAGAGACAAACCCTTATGGATCTCACTGGTTTTGGACTAGGGACAAAGGCGTCCTTGAATTTTACACATGGACATGCGTGACTTTTAAACAAGGTCGTGTGTGATACCTAAAACTTAGAGTATAAAAAGGCAGAATCCCTTTGTGAATTTTAACTGTGAAGTCCAAAACCAAGAGAAATAGTCTGTTTGTATTTTACAAGTAAGAATTTTCTGTTTTTTACTCACCCTTAAAAGTTAAAGAATTCTGAGGTAACCAGTAATCGCAATTTCGTTGAGTTCTCTTTTTGATTTACTATTATAATGTAGCGGAATATGGTATTATTTTTAAGATTTGATGTTCATTTGTATTTATATGAATTTACTACTAGCTTCATGCTAAACTTTACTTACGAATAAAAATATTCTTTAGTTAATAAACTATAATGTTTAATGATCTTTTCCAGGTCGTTATTCTAAATTAAATGAAAGAAAATACATTTCTTTATGGCATCATCCGCAACTACTGAATTTTAGGCTCTCTAAATACAAGCAATATATTATCACTTGTATGGTATTCAAAAAGGCAGAAAACTTTACAAGCACATGAAGTTGTAGATCATATGAAAATTATTTAATATGTATTGTAATATGTATTTTATGTATTTTTCAATATAAAGGTTTTTATAAGTTGTATCTTTAGAATGTAGTTTATATATCAATTAAAGAACTGTGAAGTCCAAAACCAAGAGAAATAGTCTGTATTTTACAGCGATCTTCCCTACCTCTCGTTGCCAAAGCTTTCCCCACAGAAAGATGTAGCCGTATCTACACCATCATAAGTGACACCTTATCTTGAAAGAGTCCGAACTCTCCCTTTTTCTTCTATCTTCCCGTCCGACCATGGAATAGAACATTGCTAAATGTTTTACGAAACAGATTATTCAGATTATTCACAATTCGTAAAAGTAGTTTCATAAAATATATAAGTAAGTATATGTAATAAGGCACACTTATATAAGTAAGTATATGTAATAAGGGACACATATATAAGTAAGTATATGTAATTAGGCACACTTATATAAGTAAGTATATGTTATAAGGCACACTTATTTAAGTGTATGTAATAAGGCACACTTATATAAGTAAGTATATGTAATAAGGCACACTTATATAAGTATATGTAATAAGGCACACTTATATAAGTAAGTATATGTAATAAGGCACACTTACATAAGTATATGTAATAAGGCACACTTATATAAGTAAGTATATGTAATAAAGGACACTTATATGCTTGGCGTATACTAAGTCGTTCTATTTACTGAAAAAAAACCCTCAGTTAATTAGAAGAAATTTATTAAAATGAATCATGTATATCGTACATATGAAATATGTATACTTATTTAAATCCTTGTAAACAAAATTACCTCATTTTACTTAGAATGCTGTATCAAAAAATTATAATGTTGTTATGGAGATACTTTGAATATATAGTTAGGTATAATCTCACGTGTCCAAAGTCTCCAATCTTTGAAAGACGTCAACTTCTGTTCATTTGAATGTAGGCGTGTCCAAGTTAGATAATAATTCAGATTGATGGATTTTCAAATAATATTTTTTCTGAGGTATTTAGTATGTTTTATAATTATTCGTTACAAGCTGAAAAAAAGTTTTTCTGAGCTAATGTCCCTTTAATAAGTGTATTTTATTTCAGGCTCAAGATTGCGCATGCCACAAACAAGCCTGCTCTGCTCATTGAGAATGCTAAATCGGAATAGGTGCCGATAAACACATATGGCATCAGGATCCAGTACAAATCTCTAACATGTACAGGAAAGAGAACTAGACAAAATATCAGGACACAATTATATTCCAGTACCAGCCAGTGCTTCGCACCTAGTTTATATCACTGCATGTGTCAGGTGATGGTAATTGTTGATACCCTGCCTTGTCTTATGCCATTCACGGTCACAAGAACAATCATATTCTTCTTATGCTGTATCCAACCATTGGAATAATACTAAATCAATTATATTACATTTTAGACACGATCTGATGAAGGATATGAGGATTATAGGGAATAAATATAATGAATAAGTAGGCAACACTATTATGATGATTCATTTCTACGCGCTCACTGCATGTTTAAACCAGCCACTTAGGTCTACTATCTACCACAGTTTTATGCAGAACTGTCCGGTGACGCTTTCAACAGGAACGTGGTGGGTAGGAACGTAAAGGAAATGAACGGAAAATATAACAATCATGTGGACTCAGACATGTTATAAAGCGCCCACCAAACGATTTTAGCCAAACCACTTTGTCTAATGAAAACTATCGACAACACAGATGTACTAGCCTTGACATTGGATATAAGTCCAGATGTGTTGGACACTGAATGCATGCGCATCACTAAAATAACATTCAACGATGACGAAATCGAACATCGCGTTCCTGCCGAATGCTAACAGAACAGCACAGCAACCACCCCATCTTTCGACTACAACGACGACAATGAGGAAGACATAAACTGACTTTTCGCCAATACAAAAAGCAGACTAGACCGATGAATTTGAACTCAGTCCAGTTCAGCCGATATTTCAGTGAAAAAGATCGTCGCTTTTCACAGTCCTCATTCTTGCAAAACCCCACTTGACAAATTGCTAATGGATATTAAGAAAACCTTTTATACATCATAAAAAATTTTGCGATGCAATAAAAATGTCAAACAAATATAGAGGCAGTTTCGATGATAACTGCGTTGTGTGGGAAGTTTCCAAGCGTATATCGCCTAAAACTCACTTTCTAATGTTGCCTGATGGGGGAGTTAAAGGAAATCGTTTTAAAAAAAAATGTGTTGTGAAGAACTTTCAATAACAGTTAACATTCCAGGACAACCTTAGTATCATCCAACGCTATTATGTCACGCTAAAAGCTAACTCAAAGTACAAAAATCGTGTGACGTGGTTGTCAGATTTATCTGTTTTTTTTTGTTGAATATATTTGGAAATATCCTGGGCTTTATACTCATGGGAATGCTAAACCTAAAACGTTGAGCTTTCTGGCTCCTCGTGTAAGCTCAAATATATGGCGAGAAGTACAGAAATAAAGGGAAACATATGGTTACTCACACAGAGACTCCACAAATTTAGCAGACCAAATTTCTCATTTAGAAAGGTTAGTGGTTCAGAATTATTTATCTGTTCAGTATGTTTTAAGAATTTCTGGTAATCCATCTTGCGTAATTTTGCATAATGTAAAAGAAGTACTGGACTTGAATAGATTGTGCTGTACCGGACAGACGTTTCTTCGAATTGACAAGACGTTCAACTTGGGTTGAATGCATGTAACTGTTAAATGCATTAAACAATTAACAGTAGTAATGATGGGAGCACCTTAGACTCGACGGAACTTCTATGTTAGAAAAGGGTTCCATCACTTTGGACTCATAACGGGAACTGAACATGGAGCAGATTTGGCCTGCATACGCTCAAGGCGAATTGAACAAAGGAAAAGTAGAGCGACAGGTTTTGATGTGTCTAGGGTCAATAGAGACACAAACAGAGATTGATGAACATCAATCTATCACATCAAAAATCAACTAAAAATTGTTTTCAGCAAGAGAGAATAAATATCTTTTCGAGGTAATGAAGTGGCCATGAAATGGGCAGTTTAACTTTCTTCTACTTTCTCTCCTCCCTTCTCCACCAGTATCGCATTTTTGCAGGAAATTTTCTTCTTCTTTTTTTTAATCTTTGTCCTCTCTCTCTCTCTCTCTCTCTCTCTCTCTCTCTCTCTCTCTCTCTCTCTCTCTCTCTCTCTCTCTCTCTCTCTCTCTCTCTCTCTCTCTCTCCTTTTTCCAGCTTAGCATTGTACGCTTTCATCTTTTTTTTTCTCGTGATTCTCCTTTCTCTCTTATATAAACTCTCTCTCTCAGTCTTTCTTTTGCCTTCCTCAAATAGTTCATTTCCATGTTGACTCTGTGGTGGCTAAAAGCCCCATACTGCAACCTTTCTAGCATTACCTCCACTATGCCTATGGTATCCACCACATCTTGCAACTTATTCATTTTGTCGACGTGATTACTTGCCATTTTTTTTAAATTCAATGCTGAATAGAGCGATTGACAAACGCTTCACTTTATATGTCTGAAGCAAGGACGTGAAGGAAAATATTCCCTTTTACCAACTACCCATATCAAATATCAAATAATCCATAGTGATGAGAGTGCTAACCTAAAATAAATTTTTATACAAAAGGAGCTTATAACATTACTGATCTAAACAGAACAATAAAAGAGCTTCTAACAAAAGCTGGTGGGAATGCTGATAATTTCGAATTAGCGGCGAATTATAACACCTTACGAGCTAGGATAACAGTGAAAAGAAATATGAAAGTCCTCTTTGAAGAAAGAAGTTTTGGAAAGATGTTAGGTTTTACTAGAGTTTTATACTATACCACCGGGGAAAATAAATCTTTGACATTTGATGGAGAACTACCAGTAGATATCACAGAAGTAAATACAATACTCATCAATTGCTCTATTGCATCTGGATCTTATACGTCAAAAGGCAACCGCGGGCAAACGATCTACAGTTTCTCACCAGAAGTCCCACCAGGTTCTCTCATGCAAATCAATCCGCGACAGATTATCTACTATCCAATAACACCTGAGAATCAAATTACAAACATTACAATGCAACTCGCAGACCAATCTGGACGGCAAATAGACGTGAACAACGAGATAGTCACGTATTACTTACACCTACGCACTGCCTAGGCATGTGATTTTGTGTACATAATTTTATAAAATGAGACGAAGAAAAGTTTATCGAAGAAAAATCGTAGGTGGATTTTTTGGAAATATATTTACAACAATTGCAGAGAATATTCCAGGAATCGCGCGTAAAGTAGCGCCCATTGCACTTGACGCCGGTAAAGCTTTCGCTACAGGGGCGGCATTTTCAGCAGGCACTGCAGTAGGGCAAAAGATTGCTGATAAGATTAAAGGACCTTCCCCATCAGAAATAAAACGAGTAATATCAGATATTGCGCCAACAGAAGAAACAAAACGAGCTATGATAGCTACAACAAAAAAATTATTGTCGCCGAGTGGTGAAGAAATAGTACATAAACTTGTAAAGAAAACAAAACCGATGACCCATGCTGCCTTTTAATTTTGTGTAACGATTATAAAATAAATGTTAGCTAAAAACTATCTCGATCTTGCAGAAGAAATTGATACTGAAGATGCTGTAACAGAATTAGAGTATGTCGAGTATTTAGATGAAAACTCGAACGAACCGAATAAAACCGGAGTTAGAACTTTTAACACAAGAGACGAGGACGTGTTTCTACTACCCCATAAGGCAATGTTAGAAGTGCGTGGCCGAATATTAACTGCAGCAGGTGGTGATATTGCAGCTAATGTAGAAATCGCTCTCGTCAATAATGGTTGGAGCTTGTTTAAGAGTGCACGATACCAACTGGCCAATCAAACCGTAGAAGATATTTCGATGCACTTACCCATAGTGAGTACAATACTAAACATCGTTTCGTTTAGCGATGACTATTCCAGATCAGTTGCTACAAATATGATGTGGTTTAAAGACATCTCGTTAGGAACAACTACTTCTGGCGAGTTTATTTCAAGTGGTGCTTTTACACACGGAGCTGATGCCGCTGCAGATGTTGTAATTGTAAGAAATTTTCTTATTGCTAATGCTAACAATTTTGGTATAGTCGCACCAGGTGCAGCTGCTGATGTAAAAGCCACAAGAGCTTCACTTATTGCCGCTTGTAATAATCTTGGTATAACTCCACCAGGTGCAGCCGCAGATGGTGTTGCGATGTTAAATTTAATAAACGGTGTTATTAGTGCACGTAACATAAGATATAACGAGGGATTTACCAAACGAAAAGCATTTGCCGCAGAATCTCGCCAAATAACGATGATGCTACCGTTAAGCACAATCTTTGGATTTTGTCGTGATTATAATAAACTCTTCCGAGGAGTAAAACATACCCTAATTTTAGATCAAGCTGATCAAAACGATTGCATAATGCGTGCTGTTGGAGTGGCTGAGGGACAGTTTTCTATTACAAGATTAGCACTGTGGATGCCTCGGGTTGTCCCTTCATTAGCTAAAATGATGGAGCTCGAATCTTTACTAGCCACCTTTACAAAAAAGTTACACTTCCAACAGAACAGGATTTATCAAACAGCCATTCCCAACGCGACTGATTACACGTGGCGTGTAACGACTACGCCCAGCGAACAACTACCGCGACACTTGTTCGTCGTATTTCAACGACAAGCACGTTGTAACCATCAGGAAATGAACAACTCCGTATTCGATAACCCAGACGTTAGACGAATATTTGTGAGAGTAAATTCCAAACAGTATCCTGAACGTGCAATCGAATGTAATTTTGCCGTAGACGCCACCAGAAACATCTCTCGGCCGTACACATATCTTATGGAAGCAAAGCAAAAATATCAGAACGCGGACAGTGGATCTCAAATATCAATAGAAGAGTTTCGATCGCTCTATCCCATCTTTTACTTTGACATATCAAAACATTTGGAGCGTGTTGTGGGATCGACTGCAGATATTGAGGTCACGTGGACACTGGGCGTTGTGCCAGCTGAACAGTATAACGTATACGCGCTATTGGTTAGTGATCGATTTCTGACCATCGATTCAATCAAAGGAAGAATGACAGTACAAGTTTAATCTAACAACTTGGATATAACATTATGAAAACCAAATACACAACTCGAGAAGTATACCTAACATCTGGTCAAGTTGAAAAATTATCAGCAGCTGTTGCTAAACGCAGCTCTGTTTCTTTGATGATCTCTCCGGAAACTTCAAATAAAATTGCAGTAAAAGTCATGCTAACGCAACAACAAATCAATAAACTCGATCGCAACAAACCTTTTGTGCTGAAATTATCTGTTTCTCAGGTAACTGCAATGTCAAAAGAAGATGGATTTTTTGGACCAGCGTTATCAGTAATAGCTAGCAAAGTTTTTACAAGTACTTGGTACACTTGGACTTGCGGCTGCGTCAGGAGCAGTCTCTGGCGCAACGAAGAAAGCAGTCGAAGGTCGTGGTATCAAACAAATCTATCGTTAATTTTATGTAACAGTATAAAATAAAATGCCAACGAAAAAGTCGCCGAAAAAAAAACAGAATCATCGAAAAAAAAAGAAAACAACAAAACGCAAACAAACAAAACAAGGAGGAATTATTCCTTTCGCTCCACTTTTGGCGGGACTAGCGGGAATTCTGCTGCCAAACTTACTAGGAATCGGACGCGGATTAACTCTACCAGGGACCAGACGTTATTGAGCAATTTTGACATCATTGAAAAATTGAAGGACGTTGTTGGATTTCGAGGAGTATTTTCCAAGGATGAACTCGATGACGTACCAACAGGCGGTTCTTGTGTTGTAAATATTGAAAACTTCAATGATGGCTCTGGCACCCACTGGGTTGCTGTCTACGATAACAATTATTTTGATTCGTTTGGACTTCCTCCAAGCGATCTCATAAAAAATATATTTTTAAAAAATTTGATAAAATAAATTATTCGTCTAATCAACTACAGCCGATTGGAACATCAGCTTGTGGTTATTATTGTATCATGTTTGTCAGACAAATGCACCAGAGTAAATGCTCTGGGAGTAAAAACTTTTTAAAGTTTATTTTACAATTTGACGAGCATCCTTCTCATGCGAATGATAAGATTGCAATCAATTTTATCTAAACTCCTTGATATAATAATGTCAACATACTGTCTCAAATGCAAAACTAAAACAGAGAACAAGGATGAGATGACGGAAAAAACGAAAAATAATAGAACGATGTTAAAAAGTATTTGTGGAATCTGTGGTAGAAAGAAAAGTATGTTTTTGAGAAAAACAAGTAGGATCTAGCGTTGATAGAGTTATCTTGATCGACGATTAATCTTATGAAACAAAATAAAATAAAATGAAATGCAATTGTGATTGTGACAAAGATCTTTGCATAGAAAAAGATAAAATCATTACGTACTGTCAACGTTGTAACAACAGAGAAATAATAGGGTTAGGTATAGATATACATAAACTAATTGGTAAATTACCAAAACCAAAAGGCGGTTGGACCTTGCCAGGTCATCGTTATACAGGGCCTTACAATCCGCTAGATCAACAACTAGATGAAAACGACAATCCATTGCCAGGACAAGAGTTTTATAATCAAGTGGATGCAATAGCGATGCGTCACGATATCTGTTATCGTGATCATGAAAACTCGAAAGCAGATTGTGATAAAGTAATGTTAGACGAATTATATGATATGGAGCCAACAAATCTACGAGAACGTTTTGATAGAAGATTTGTTCAGGGAATGATAGGAGCAAAATATAAACTCGGACTCGGAGAGTCTCGTCAATCGCATAGCGATCGGGGAAAAGAATTATACGATGATCTTGCAGTCGAACTACACAGACCTAAAAAAAAGTTTCCGAGACGTAAAGTTGTCGCTAATGCTGTAGATGATATCTGGGCAATAGATTTGGTAGATGTATCCAATCTGGCTCAGTTTAACGATAATAAGAAATATTTGTTTAATGTCACAGATGTTTTCAGCAAATACGCTTTTAGTGTGCCAGTTTCAGATAAAACAGGAACGTCAATCACTGATGCGCTAAAACAGATAATAACGAGTACAGAAAGAAAGCCAAACAAAATCTGGACTGATCATGGAGCCGAGTTCTTTAACAAAAAGTTTGAACAGTTTCTAGAACAAAATAATATTAAAAAATATGTTACAGGAAACGAAAGTAAAAGCGTTATCGTTGAAAGATTTAATCGCACGCTAAACGAAAAAATACACAAACATTTGACAGCTAAAAACACCAACAGGTACATCGATGACCTTTCTCAAATCGTAGGCGAATATAATAACACGAAACATCGAACCATCAAAATGTCACCCAATAACGCTATCAAAAATCCAATATTAGCAAACGAAAACATGTACCGCAGACATAAATTTAAGGTCGGTGATAAAGTTAGAATCTCTTTGACTAAAAAGATATTTGAAAAAGGATTTACTCCAAACTGGAGCGAAGAAGTATTTGTTGTTGATAAAGTACTCTTAACAGTACCTGTAACGTACGCTTTAAAAGATCTGGCAGGGGAACCTATAGTAGGTAGTTTTTACGAACAAGAACTACAAAAAACTGAACAAGATGTTTTCGTTATCGAAAAAGTGATTAGGAAAAAAGGCGATAAAAGTTTTGTCAAATGGCGTGGGTATAGCGATAAATTTAACAGCTGGATTCCAACCCGGTCGATTTTATCGACTGTGAAATAATGCTATTATAAATTTCCTCATACTTTCGTTTGATAGATACACCTTTTACTGGTTTACATAATGATATTAGATATTGTCTGCGATCGTCATTAGATTAAAAATCTTGACAAAGATGAAATCAAATTTTATATTTTTCTGTCGACCTGAAATTTTAATGTTTAAAAAAGGTCTGATTAACTGCAAAAATATCTGCTGTTCGGTAACGGCAAAATTAAATTTTATAATTTTTTTTAGCAATGTGATACTTGACATTATATTTTCCAGTGGTTGGTCTGCTATAATTATATCTGTTAACGACGGTGACTATTTCACCATCATCAGATTCGTTGTTATATAAAATATCATCTTCGTTATAACCAATAGATTTGTCTATCATATCATTAGAGATTGTGGAGACCTTATCGCTGATATCACTAGTATCTTCTTCGTATAGTTGATCGAGTCGTTTCATCATATCCATATTATAATATACTTTTTATCTAATTTGTTGTTATAAGATGACTGACAAGGTAAAATATCACCAAAAAGTTAAGGTATTAAATTACCACGAACTGACCGAAGCAGTAAGAAAATGCCTGTCAGGTTATAGTTCATATTCCGTTGACGTTATTGTAATGCAAGGTGATTCTCATAAAATAGTATTAACAGAAGCAGAAACAAAATTGATGAAAATGCAGTAACGACGATAAAATTTGATTGCGATGATATTATAGCATTTGCTCATCATTGTTTGACTAAAACCGAATTACAAAATATTATTAATCATCATATCTAAAAATAATACTAGCATCATATTTGTTTGAAAAGCTGATTTTGTTGCTCCATCAGCTACAAATTTTACTGCTCTGGGATTTATATTATAATATTTCGCCGCAGCTGTAATTGATTTGAATTTGATCTCCTCATCCGTTTCAAGGTTTAACGAAATAACAGGTTTTATTGGGCATCTAAAATTAATACCACCACCTCGTCCTTTTCTCACATTTTCCTGTTGGGTCACTAGCTCCAGATTTTCCAATCGATTGTCTGTTTTTACGTTATTGATATGATTAATAACCAGACCATTGGGTATAGACCGTTGAACACATCGTAAACAAACCTATGACCAGTATAACAAACTTGATGTGTCGATGTTCCTCTAACAGTTACTATAAGATATCCCATATTGTTCATGGTACCAAGAACTTTTTTAGTTTTTCTGTTTCTTATAATACCACGATCGTTAACCTCGTATAAATCAAAGACCTGGTGCGGCTGAAACTCGTCTTGTAAGGATAAATTTTCAATATTATCATCAGTGACTTTACCGTTCACATGATATACTCATTTCCCCTCTGGAATGTCATCGCAAAATAACGTGTAAATAAAATCTTTTCTATACATCGTAATCCTTTCAGTATTATCTCCCTTTACAATAATCGTATAACCCGCTGACGTTAATTTGCCAACAGATATTCCAGTTTTGATGTTAATAACCGAACCAAGTGCATTTCCAGCGTACAGGTTGTACTTCGGATAAACATGATATACCTCTTGCTTGATAGTGCTCATCAGATTTTGTGTCATTATACTATAGCGATTTCTTTTTTATCCCTAATTGTTTTTCTAGCGCATGCGCAGTGTGCGGTAAATTATCAATTAGATATTAGACTATAGTATAGCGATGTTGAAATTGTGTGATATAGCCAAGAAGAGACTTATTGGAGAACCTGTTAAAATAGCGACTGCTTTTGCAGGTTTTGATAATAGTTATCAGTTTGATAATCAAAATGCCTTAGTAAATTTTACTGAAACAAATCTCTTTCATCTGCTACAGACGACTGTAAAACGTGAGCTTGAAAAACACAAGGGTCTAAGATTGTTAGTGCAATATCACGTTATATTTTCAAAACTACTTGTGACGGAAGAATCTACTAACAAGGAAATTGCAGACCCTTACATCAACGCAAAATCTAGACGTGTTTTACTTGGTAGTGATCTTTTGTCACTATCTAATGAAATACACCAAGAAATTTGGAAAAAAATAGAAGAATTTGCCGAATTAGGTTCGGGTTAGAAGTTTGAAATGATCAAGGAAATTTTGTTTCACACGATGAAATATGACGCATTACGCGGTAGTTCGTATATCGACCTGCCACTAAAAATAAAAAATAAACAGTGCTGTATAAACAAAAAACGTCGATAGCAAATTTTTCCAATGGGCTGTTCTTTCCGCGCTATTTCCAGCAGAAAAAAAAATGCTGATCGTGTTGAGAAGTATATCAGTCACGTGTCAAGATTAAATTGTGCTGGTATTGACTTTCCAGTGGCAGAAAATCAAATACCAAAGTTTGAAAAGCAAAATAATGTTTTGATTAACATTTTCGGACTAGATGAAAAAGAAAAAGTTTATCCGAGGTATATTTCAGAAAAAGCTTCACAATCGACTATAAATTTACTGTTTTATAAATATCATTACGTTTGGATCAAAAAGTTTAACAGACTAGTTGGAAGACAGTATAATAAAAATAACAACAAAAAGTTCTTTTGTTATCGCTGCTTGCACGGTTGTAGAGACAATGAAACTTTACAAAAGCATTTGCAGTACTGTAGTGACGTACAAAGAATAACAATGCCATCTAAAAAAGATAGCGTGTTACAGTTTGTCCATCATAATCACAAACTAAAAGATCCTTTCGTCATATACGTCGATTTCGAATGCTTACTTCAACCTGTACTTGGCGTAGAAAATGATCCTAACCAATCGAGTACAAGAAAAATTCAAAATCATGTTCCGTGCGGAGTAGCGTACAAGGTAGTTTGTTGCGCTGATTCGAGATTATCTAAACCAATCCAACTCTATTGTGGTAAAAATCCAGCTGTCTGGCTTCTCAAGCAATTGATCAGCGAAGTTGATCATATAACTTATCGTTTGAAAAGAGTAACTCCAATGTTAAAATTAACACCTCAACAAGAATCCGATCACGAGCAAGCGAAAATTTGTTATATTTGTGAAAAAGCTTTTGACGATAACAAAAAAGTACGTGACTATTGCCATTTGACCGTACAGTATCGTGGAGCGGCTCATGACCAGTGTAATTTAAAATTTCACGCTCCAGATTTTATTCCAGTTATTCTTCACAATTTTCGAGGATATGATAGTCACATCATCGTAGAAGCTTTTGGTGATCCTGAGATAAAAGCTCATCTAAAACTCAATAATGTCATCAAATGCATTCCAAATAATTTTGAAAAGTATATGTCAGTTACGCTAGGTAAATTACGTTTTATTGACAGCCTGCAGTTTATGGCAGCATCGTTAGATGAGCTAGTAAAAGGTTGTAGTAAATTTAATAACCTAAGAGACTGTTTTGGAGATAAATTTAATCTACTAGCTAAAAAAGGAGTTTTTCCATACGAATATCTCGACGATTGGAGTAAATTTGATGAAACATCTTTACCTGGCAAAGACAAATTTTACTCGCAACTTAAAAATGAAAATATCACTGATGATGAGTACAAGTATGCACAAGATATCTGGAAAGAGTTTGATTGTGAGACTTTTGGTGATTATCACGATTTGTATTTGAAAACTGACGTGTTATTATTAGCAGATGTTTTGAAAGTTTTCGAGAAGTGAGTTATAATAATTACGGACTAGATCCTTGCTGGTATTATTCTGCCCCCGGACTGTCATGGGATGCTCTGTTAAAGTTTAGTAAGGTAAGGTTGGAATTACTGACTGATGTTGATATGTTCAATTTTATCGAAAAAGGTATCCGAGGTGGTATTAGTGTGATAACGAAGAAATATGCTGAAGCAAACAACAAATATTTGAAAGAGTATAACCCTGACCTTCCTTCGAAGTATATAGTTTATCTAGATTGTAATAACTTGTACGGGTATTCGATGGCAGAATCAATGCCGTTTGGTGGATTTCATTGGATCACGGTTGATCAATTTCTATCAGAGACAGAAAAAAAGATACCCGACGATGTTTCGTATTTCGTTGAAGTTGATCTCGATTATCCAACTTCGCTACACAAATTGCATAACGATTACACTTTCTGTGCGGAATCGATGGTAATAGATTATAGTTTGTTATCAAAAGAACAACAAGCGTTAGCATTACCAAGGCAACATTCTATGGTAAAGAAACTAATACCAAATTTGCTTCATAAACGTAATTATGTTTTGCATTACAAAGCTTTAAAACAAGCAGTCGATGCTGGTCTCGTGTTGAGAAAAGTTCATCGCGTACTAAAATTTAATCAGTCGCCCTGGATGAGAGGTTATATTAACTCGAACACTACAAGAAGAGCTGCGGCAAAAACTGATTTTGAGAAAAACTTTTTCAAACTGATGAACAATTCTGTTTTTGGTAAGACGATGGAGAATATTAGGAAACGCATAAATATCGAACTAGTCAATGATGTCAATCGCAGAAACAAACTTGTGTCAGACGATTGTTTTTGTGAGCATGAAAATTTTTAGTGAGAATCTTGTTGCGATGCAAAGAAGAAAAACAAATCTAAAACTAAACAAGCCGATCTATGTTGGAGCTTCAGTGTTAGATTTATCAAAGTGGCTGATGTACGATTTTCATTATAATTTTGTTAAAAATCAATGGCCGGCTAGTAGATTATTATTTACTGATACTGATTCGCTCGTATATGAAATCGAATGCGAGGACGTCTATCAGGATATGCATGATAATATATATCTGTTTGATCTTTCTGATTATCCACGTGACAGTAAATTTCATGACGACACAAATAAAAAGGTTATTGGTAAGTTTAAAGATGAAATGAACTCGAGCGCTATCAAATACTTTATCGGATTACGTAGTAAAATGTATGCCGTATTGTTAGACAATAATAAAATAACGAAAAAAGCAAAAGGTCTGCCTCGTGATTTTGTTAAAAAGTTTATAAAATTTGATGACTACAAGTATGCGCTTGATGGCGGTGTTAGTTTTATAAGAGCTATGTCAATTCGGACAAATCATCATAAGCTCGAAACAGATGTCCTTATCAAACGCGGTTTGAGCAATTTTGATGATAAACGTTATTGCGAAAATGGGGTAGATACACTTGCACTTGGGTATTGTCATGATGATAGAGATATACTTGACATTATCTTTGCAAACTAAAATTTTATCTAAACTTAAGAAATAATGTTTGAAAATTTGACAGTGACAAATAGCTACAGTAGCAAAATCAAATAGCTAATGATGGACGACAAACCATTGACAGTTGAAATTAATAATGAAACTTCAGGCATATGCTTTAGTGGTACCCGTGACAAGTTAAAACTTTCGCTCATCAGATCTGATGACAGCGAGTATTTTAATTATCTCGAACAATTGTATCAAAAGTTGCTTGCGGAATTTAAAAACTTTCACTGTCCGATTAGTCAGCAAAAATACACCAAACTTACAATTGATCTTGATCGGTCAAAGGTATATTTTATCGACAAAAAATACCCTCTTAACAAATCACAAATAAAAGATTTGTTTGAGTCCCGTCGTTATGTGAGCGGTAAAGTAAAGTTTAGCCTCTATTACCATGATAATGAAATATTTTTGATACCTACAGTTGAGACATTAACAGTTGGTAATGAGGTATAATACCACTTACCTTACTGTAATTCTAATGCGTAATTTAGTCCACAATCGCCACGCTCTGCTAAATCGTAATGATTTGGAAAATTGAGTCTGACATATCATTTTGCTTATTCTGGAAGATCACGTAATTAAATTTTACCTGTTACCTAGATATTTTGCAACAGGTGTTCTATTGTATTTGTTTGGAGGTCTAGAGGGGTGGGGAGAGGGGTTGTTGAGTTTGGATTCTTAGCGCAATTATTGATTGCAACAGGTGTTCTATTACGTTACCTAGGTATTTTGTATTTGTTTGGAGGTCTGGAGGGGTGGGGAGAGGGGTTGTTGAGTTTGGATTCTTAGCGCAATTATTGATTGCAACAGGTGTTCTATTACGTTACCTAGGTATTTTGTATTTGTTTGGAGGTCTGGAGGGGTGGGGAGAGGGGTTGTTGAGCTCGAATTCTTACTTTCTTCTACTACTGATTGTTCTGCTCAAAGTGTGACTCAAAGTGTTTCCCACTTAGTTAACACTTCCACGCATCGTATGTAGATTTGGGCTTTGTATTTGCTGACATCATCAGCCATTAAATGTTAAGAGGTACAGCTTCGATTCAATCTGAGATGGACATTCACTTCGTTCAGCAAATACATCTCTTTTAACTATATGTCCAAATGCAAAAGATCCATCACTTCTAAACTGCTGTTGGGTACAGTGATTTTGCTTCGACGATCTTTAAATCACGCATTGTTCTCATCTAGGATGTCGAACATGCCCATACCACGTAGGCATCCAGATCAGTGTTCTTGCCTTTTTTCCATACGTCAAGAGATTTTCCAGACATGCATGGTACGGGTAAGTATTCATGCTGCTGCCGACCGGTTTGTTATTAAAGTACGAATCCATTTCGCTTATATCCGTCCGCACTAACCAGAATCGTTTCACTGCACTTGCGCGCGCGCGCGCGCGCGCGCGCGCGTGTGTGTGTGTGTGTGTGTGTGTGTGTGTGTGTGTGTGTGTGTGTGTGTGTGTGTGTGTGTGTGTGTGTGTGTGCAATGCGTCTGTTTGTGGTTAAATATAACTGGAGATTGATATTTTCGATACAGAAACACCAGGACAAATAAAACTGGCCGGGCGGTGTATAGTTAGTGTGGATATCGCTGGCCTGGTCAATTTGTTGTTGCCATTGTTGTTTTAATTCCATTTTTGTATATGGTATAATTACTTGATTCTTCATTTGGACAAAGAGGGAATATACGGTCGTAGCAGCAAAATGTTTTTTTTTATCTTCTATTTCTTTTTAAACCATTTTACCGACCATACATTTTTTCACAGTAATTAGCTGCGGTTATGAGCAAAACGGTAAACAAGACATCGGCTTCATACTCATTTCTTTTCAATCGATGTATTTTCACTTACATATTTTTTAATTATGTTAGTGTTGAGGATTTGATACACGGAATGGGACTGGATCACATTAGTTATAGTCCAAATTATATTGATCAGGTCTGTCGAGTATATCCCGCATCACAGGCATATGATTTTAGCATCCACAGCAGCAGCCTTGGCAGCGAGGAGTGACTGGCATGGATCGATATCTAGAAAGTTACAACAGTCCGAGATCGCACTAGTCCAAAAAGACAATGAACTGAACATAGTAAAAATAGATTTGTGGTCGCATAAAGGTACATTTAGACAGGCCTAACACTATCACAATTTTCCTAGAAAATTCACAAGTTGCTTTGCATGTAAAAAGAAAATATGAACTGACCTTAGAGTTTAAATAAAAATGTTGAAATGTTAGTGCTTGGCAAAGTACAAAATATAACATGGTATGAAATTGTTATTGCCCAAGTTGTGTACGGCGTCATTTATTCGATTGGTTATATTTTTTTCTTAAATGGAAGACAGTTTCTTTTCATACGTTAATACCCGATATATTTCACCATGTGATCCGACACCCACCCCCACCCCGCAAATAAAAGGTATATTTCAACAAGTGGCGAAGCCACGATTTTGGTACTACAAGCTGAAAAATATCCAGTATTAACTGTTGGAAATGAAAATTTTCTTTTCATTATACCAAACTTGCTCCAGAATCGAAGTGTACAGGATCTCACTTTGGGCACAATACACACACCGCCATACCCTTTTCGAAAATTCAAATTCACTTCACTATCATAGGCTGATCATATAAATATATATCCGTGACTTAAGAAAAGGTATGATTATTTTGACCAAATCTATCGCACTACATTACATTTTTTGACATTTTGTAAACTATTTGACCCTACCTGAAAACAGTGACATTACTAGGTTTTGTGTCACCCAGTGCAGTAACTCATGGTGTCATGCCAATGGACCTCCTTCCTGCACAGAAATCTCAAAATTTTATAGAGTTGTGTGCTTTAACATGGACCCCTCCTTCTTACACAAAAATTCAATTTTTTTTTAAAAGCAGTCATTTTATGTGTCTTACCTTCTGATGGTGTCACCCGGTGCGGTCCGCCCTGCACCCCACCCCCGTGACGCCTCTGCCTGAAACGCGGGTTTATCATTGTCAAGAAAGGGGAAATAACTTGAGAGATGCGAATGGAGTCTTGTCATTTTTATTTATTGAAGATTAATTTCCATGCCTGAAATATAAAGTAGTTTATATTTAATTGTTGTTGCTCACAAAAGTACTCGTTTTTGTTCCTATAGGTACAACTGCTTTAGGCACACACAATTAAGCGTTGCATGGTATGATGGGAAATCTTATATTTTCACATGTGAAAATAGAAGGATAACTTTTCCACGTGAAAATATAGAAATGAAAGATATAAAAATTATATCTCCAATAAGCATATATATTTCACACTTAAGTATATGGAATATTTAATACCAGAAACTAATTTAAATATTGATATAAAGAAATATAAAATAATTTATATTATAAAGAAATCTAATAGTTTAGATTTTTATGAGGTATTTTATGTCAAATATTTTGCATTATACGATTTCACCACTTAATATTTTTAATAAAAAAATTTGAATACTTCTTATTAAATATTTGAATTTTTTGAAAAAATAGTTTCACATTTTTATATTAAACAACAACAACAACAATAACAATAACAAACAGTCATCTCTACCATCGTTCCTGCGTATCCTGGTAACCTGACCTCTCATGATGCTACGCACACGATACCAGGTGGCTCTCGGACCTATCAACCCTAAGATATTTCAACCCCAAAGACAATTCGGCCCAGACATTTCGACACGAAAGACAATTCAAACCCAGTTTAATTTATTTTGTTTATGTGTGGATCATACTAGTGCAACACGGTCAATGACCTTTGTGCTCTATAATCAAGATCATCAAATATAACTACTGGATCAGCCGCTCAAACTTTACACGTAATACATAGAAGCAAGTGTCGCTATATGCGTATTTTGGAGTATTTAAACTGGAGCTCAACCTCAACAATGCTAATTGTTAAGAAAACAAAAACAAATATATTCGTTTATGATATTTGAGTAAAAGAAGAAATATACGATGCAGTTCTAGTACCATAGGAATTATCACTCTTTTTAACAAATAAATGTAACTGTGAAAAAGATATACTAGCTACAGTATACAAGTAAGGTATAAGAAATAAAGATATTTAACAGTGTAATGGTGCATTATTTTGTCCATATTCTCGCAGTGCATTCCGTCTTGGTCAGCTTCCACTTCCACAGAAAAAAATTGGACTGCCAAATTTTTCAAGGAAATGACGTAAACCCTTGACATTCGTCTGTTAACACCCCACCCCCGTTTATCTTAGCCAATCAGGATTAAATTTCTCTAACCGCCAAAATTTTAACACTGCCGTCGAAGTCAGAATAATTCGTTTTAGTCCGCCTTAACTAGCAAATATTCTGAAAAATATCATTTTATGACACATATTTCAAATGACCCAATATTCTTCAAAATTTTGTCTCTGTCTTGTCTATAACATGTCAATTTATCCCCTTAACCCGACTTTGACATATTTGTGGGACCGTTATCATAGCGGGACCTAATTACCATCCAATCACGCTCCCCGACAAGAGAAACGACTCTTCGCAAGCTACCAGTTTATGGCAAGACTAACCAATATGGCTGGCCTAATGGTTACGTGTCACGCAGATCACGACAGGATATACTGCAAAAATACCTACAACATTTTGCACCATTACAAGTGCATTGTGTCATTAACATATCGTTAAGGAACCATGTGAATATTAATTATTAAATAAAGTAATATAAGGAAACAATTTTAATAAAGAAAAGATGAAAAGAAATCATACGTTTTATCTTTTATTGGTAATCAGTTTCTTACTTTTGGGCATAAAGCATCATATATAAACGTATTACACAAATCTATACCCTTAAAATACACTTAAATTCCCGGCTGTTAAACACTTCCAACAGCATTTATAAAGTCCTCTTTGGCGATCTCGTACTCATCATACGAGTCCCACTCAAACATGATTTTCGAGTCCATGTACGGCAGTACATCACCCGTTTGTGGCGTCGGAGAATAGCCACCGACACTAGCTGCATCTGCAAGTGTCATGAGCTTGGTCTCTCGCAACAGGATCGGAAGCTGGACATACAGTTATAGCTCTTATCGACCTCCCTACGATGCCATCCTGCAAATACGAATAATTTAAAAGATCTAGTTTCAATTTAAAATAGCATGTTATTATGCTGTTCAACATGCATATGAAAGAACATATTAACGACAAAGAATGTTGTCGAGGACTGACATGCCTGTGACATTTGACACAATTATAAAACACCATTGTCACAATTAACATTATTCTGTTTGCATTATGCCAAGTTATATCTGATCGAAACCTAACAATACAGACCAGTGGTTCACAAACTTTTTCGGGTCACACTCCCCTTGGTTATTCTCAGTGGCTTCCCCCCCCCCGTACCTCGCAACAAGCATTATTCAGCATCAGCGCCCACTCGATAACCGCACCGCCCCAAGGGGGGCTGTACCGCCCACTTTGGGAATCACTGATGTAGATTGTATTTAACATAAATTAGTCCAAAATTTTCACACAAGAATACCAAACGCCTTTATACATGGGGTACAAATTTTGGAATGGAAATTTTGTTTGTTTTACAATTTTACAGCGTTTAATAAGTATGATTTCTTTTCATTCAAATTAGCTTGCATTCGTTAACTCAATAAAGGTGACTTTAATCATAACTAACTGTTGACATCCTTTTTTCGGCGACTTAGTGGTGTTGGTATCTTTTTTAATTAGACATCAATGAATATACCGTGTGATTAGTGGGAATGACCATTAGCAATGATAATTATTGTTGTAAAAATCAATGATTTGGGGTCGAACTGTCCCATGGCAAGGGTTGAAATGACATGGGGCCGAAATGACTTGGAAATTTTCTTAGAATCGAATTTCCTTTTGGTCTGCATATCTCACTCCCGGCCAGGAACGCACCGCAATCTGATTAGCGAAGGACAACGGACATATAAATTCGATCAGATTGGCACGCACCGTTAAAAGAACCGATACTAGTGGCGAAAGTAATAAAAAAACAAATACGTTGGCAATAAAGAAATAACATTAAATCAATATTTCAAGCTGTACTGTCACCTGTTTTTTTTTTCTCTCCTTGTAATAGTACTAATAGTGTCAATTTTAAAAAAAAGTTTCGAGTGATTGTTTCAAGAGTCGCTAAAATACAATGTAGAGAAAACCTTGCTTTAATAGACCATTCTCAAAATGAATTGATGCATTCATGTGACCATGGGTCAACGAATCCAAAACGAGGCTAAGCTAGACGGCAACTTCATTTTCCCTTGCAACCTTTGCAGAGGCGTAGCTATGTTATTTTGCGCTTGGGGATGAACTATAAAATTGGCGCCCTAGCCCCCTCCCCGTTTAATCACATTTTTCAATTTTACTTATTATAATGTAACGTTGTAAGCCTCATTTTGGCGACCTGTACTTTGAAGCCCATGGACATATGTACCCCCCTGCCCCACCCTAGATACGCCTCTGAACCATTGACAAGGCATTCATTTCCATAAACTTAAAATTAAAGAGAAAATTATTTTAAAAACAGATAAACAGAACATCACATACATAAAATGACAAAATTTTATTTTGTTTAGACACGATCGTTCCATTTTATGTTTACATTATCTAATGTCTGCATTTACATACTAGTTGTTTGATTATATATATATATATATATATATATATATATATATATATATATATATATATATATATATATATATATATATAGAGAGAGAGAGAGAGAGAGAGAGAGAGAGAGAGAGAGAGAGAGAGAGAGAGAGAGAGAGAGAGAGAGAGAGAGAGAGAGAAGGCTTTTAAGCAGCTTTAAACAAATAAACCTGCTTTTTGTGGGTAAATATATAACTACCAGTCTGTTATTGAAACAAAAATGATGAGTTCGTATGAATAAAATCGTATATCCACATTTTTCAGACAAGACAAAAAAATATGTCATTTAAAGGGAAAACCCCGTCCCGCCTACCTCCGGGCACTAAATGCAACAAGTACAATAACAACAACCAGGTTGTGCAATACATTTTAAAATGCAAGCATACCGACATGTAACCAAAACTATCTATATAGACACCACAAAGTCTCTACTAGTTTTTGTTGGGGGGAGGGGCGTGGATGGTTTAAATGCCAGTTTGTGTCACTATGCACATGTTGTAAATATTTTATTCTGACCCAGTGTTTTGCACACAGTATTTATTAATCATAGCTGTACATTTAAACCATACCTAATTAGAAACGAAATTCATGTTTAAATAGTTTCTTTTCTCCATCGGTAACTTGCATTTTGTGTGCTGTAGAGAAAATGGACACTTAGGATAGGACGTAAATCAATTTAAGAGAATGGACATGTTTCTTATTGTAATACTTCGATCCTTCTGTCATCTATTTCTTCCCTGAACTGCTGGAGATACCCTTAATGAAATTCTCAACGAATGCAAAAGAAATATCTGGTAAACTGTTCAAATCGTTACTGAATGTACTGAAGGAAGCCATATTTTTTTCTCGATCTGCCAGGCTTAGATTCGTTTTCGCGATACATTAATATTCATAAGGATCTCATTAAGAGTGGTCTATAACTGCATTACATTCAGTTTTAATTTCATTTACTGCGATCTTTTTTTATCTACAATGACTTTAGTGCATAATGTTAAGATTCAGCCTAATAATAAATAGACAAACGTGAGAAATGTGTGTGCTTGAAGTAGCGCAACACTGGGTTCATCATCTTCACTAGTCAAGGTTCCAATCACCCTCTATACACCTTGGCATATCGAGCAGATATTTCTGTGCTTCATTTCAGTAAATTTAATTGGCTACGGCGGCATCCAATCAAAATGAAGCTCTCCATATTTAAACTTTTTCTTGAATGGACTGATAAATAAGCACTTTTCCAGTGCACGTCTGTGTTTGCACAAATACCTTTCACTCAAATTGACATGTAATAGCTTCCCTCTTGTACATAATCATACTTTCAACGTTAAACTTTCAATGTTATCCTTTTTAGGTCATGTGCCACAACCGTTTTCGGACATCACGTTATTGGTTAGTAGGCATTACATACCAAGGAAGGCAACACATGAAATCCAATAGATGTCTCTAGGACAAAGCTATGATATAGCTGTTCGATTTGCCAAGGTGTACGTAGGGTTAAAGGAACATTGGCTACCGAAAATATGGACTTATGGTCCGATCAGGTCTCGTTTCGGTTGCGATGGGGAAATTTCAAAAGGACCCTGACTTTCCTTGAAAGGGCACCAAAACAACTGTGTCTATTTACTCAGTGTGTATAATACCCATTAAACGTGCGCATGAATAAAACGATGGGCAAATTCCAATGATTTGTGACTCTGTGTGTGTGTGTGCTTTTTTAGTGGGAGGTGGAGGACCAAACACCCCTCACCTCCACTATCTAGTGACTGGCGATGCAATCGTCAAACGCTAAAATATGTATGAGAATCACAATGAAACGTATTTGAACCGTCATACGCAACCCCACTCCCATAAACTGCAATTTATTCAGGTTCTTTTTCCTTGTGTTTGTTTGTATTTTAGTGTCGGATTAAATAAACATAATAGAGTACCGAATCGTACTTTTTTTTGGGTGGGGGCACTAGACAGATGTCCCCATCTACTTAGCCAAAAAGAAAAAACAGTCAAGTATTTTCATGTCTTTTTGTATTACACGGGTGCTTTGTAATGCATTTACTTTTAAAAATAAGTTTGATCAAAAATTTATTTTTGACAATTTTTGACGGGGTATTTATATCCCTTGTGTATCTAAGCTCGTTCATTTGATCAGGTTTCAAATACCTTTTCGGAGTCGCTCCCTTTTTCAAGTATTTTGTGACCTTTGCCAAGGGCCTTTTAAGTCCTGTGTATGCTACATGTATTGTGCTATATTGTGTGTTTGCTATATACATTGGGGGGGGGGTGTAAGGACGGCCGTTATACCAAATTCAAAAGACCCAAAGTTTTATATTTCTTTGCCTGCGTAAACATATACACATATATGTCCACTTGTACTTGCATTACATTCATGCCTACTCATACCTTTCATTCATTTATATATATGCATTGCATATTCAGGCGGATATATTTTATTTATTTATTTTTTTATTTACGTAATTTTGAGTTTGGAAGTTTTTTTTATTTTGAAAGTGAGACGGTGCACCAAGTTAGAGAAGAAAAAAAATCCCTTAGTGTTTTATCTGATTTTGCGTACTGTGTCCTCTCTCTCTCTCTCTCTCTCTCTCTCTCTCTCTCTCTCTCTCTCTCTCTCTCTCTCTCTCTCTCTCTCTCTCTCTCTCTCTCTCTCTCTCTCTCTCTCTCTCTCTCATACTTGAATTGTATTTATGGCTAAAAGGGATCATTTTCTTGTTTTATGCAGGGTGCAACATCTTTTTATTTATTTATGTTATCCCCATGCATTCCTCTGCATTCCCTTATAGCACAAAGTACACGAACAATAGCCAAATTTCCTATATAAAAAAATATTTAGCATTTGTTTCTCGTTAGTTGTTTGATATTAGTACGAGTCACCTTTGTTAGTTTCATTTCCCTATTCCCCTTTTGTATGTATTGCCTGTCCATGCGCTACACATAGATTTTTCGAAGGCTTTTCGTAGGCCTGTCCGCTTCGGGAAGCGCCATGTGATATAGACCAACAAGTAGGTCTCTGCTATATATATATATATATATATATATATATATATATATATATATATATATATATATATATATATATGTATATATATGTATATATATATATGTATATATATACATATATATATCTATGTATATATGTATGTATATATATATATGTATATATATATGTTTGTCTATATATCTGTATATATATATATATCTATATCTATATGTATGTATATGTATATGTATATATATATATATTTATTTATATATGTATATATATATATATATATATATATATATATATATTTATTTATATATATATATATATATATCTGACTGCAGCAGATACAAAATGCAGACACCTACTTGTTGGTCTACATGTGATATAGCTCCAAGACGTCTATGTCTCTTACTTTGTCCATGTTCTGATCTGATCTGTTATTATAGTCATGTGTCCACTTTCGTGTATTATGACTGGTTAAAGCCCTGAAAAGGGCTAGTGGCCTCCCCTCCTTCCGAGGCAGGGCTCACCCGTGTCTCAGTGCTAGACACTTTTGCCCCGGCGCGTGGGCCTATTAACCCCCCTGGTGGCTCACCGCCTTGGCCGGATATTACCTTTTGGTAACATTGCTCTCCAGGGAGGCGCTTAGCCCTAGTGCTGGGCTTTTGATCCTGGTGTTGACCTTTATTTGCTGACCTTAAGACCCTTTGGTTGGCTGCGAATTGTAACAGAGCGTACCGGCTTTCCGCCTCAACTTTGCCTACTAATGTCCCCCCAATGTCTAAGTTCACCTAACTTTATCTCAGGTGGATTATTGTCAAATTTAACCAGTTTTTCCTACGGGTGTCCCTATACCAATGATGTGTTAGCCACCTATTCAATTATACAAATGTTCCTGAGTTGTGAATTTGGAATATATTTTGATGAGGTTGAATTTTGCGTACTTAGCGTACTTATATGGTTCTAAAAAAAAGAAATCAATCTCTAGGTGTATGTCACCTAATTTTGACATTTGTCACCGCTTTGACAATTTTTGGTTTTTAATTTTGACTACCTTTCCAAAGGATCTCGTTTTAATGTTGGGTCTTCCAGGCCAAAGTGAAGACATAGGTTGTATGCTTATTTTCGGACAGTTGGCCGCGTGGCCCGGACTGTCCATCGCTAATCGGTCTACTCCGCTCCTGGGAGTTAGGGCTATCAGGGGAAAGGTTCCTGACTTTCCCTTATCGGCCTTGACCTCTTTGTCCTTGTCATGGTGGGAAATCTTATCCTATATATCGTGCTTATAGGAGTCAGGATCCACCCAGGCTTGTGCTAGTATGAGTCCTAGCGCCTGTTTTATGTTATGGACTAGGTATGGTGCTTGCAGTTATGTATATGTTTGTATGCGGGGATGGGTTATTAGGGTTCCGATACAGGTTTATTGAATCCCTTTATTTGATACTGATGATTTGTTCTTGTTGATGGTTTGTTGTAGGGGTCTCTTTTGATGTTGGTTCCCCTCCTCCCTCCTATGAGGTCCTGAATCCTTTCTTCCTTTTTCTTGCATTTTTGATTTAGTAATATTGGATGATTCAAAATTATAAGGTTGTTGTCTCGTCGGTTTTGATTGGATGTTAATAGCCGAACTTTCAATTCTAATCTAGTTCAATTTTGTTTTCTATTTAGGTTTTTAAGAAAATTATGTTTTATGGTATTTTATTCTCATTATGTTCTTAGTTGTAGTATTATAGATGATTATCAATACTAATTAGAGTATATATAGTTACCTTAGGAAAATTAAAATTCACATACAGTATATGTATGTTATAAATAGTTATGATTATTGTTAAGATTTAACTATTTATGCTTATAACTAAGGCTAAATTGACTAAAGATAAGGTGTAGTAATTGCTAGGGTTCTTATTACAATGGATATAAATTATTCTTTTTTGTTTTATATTTTATAATAAATTTATTAAGTGAGCATAATTCTCAGAATTATTGAATTTGTGAGAAAGTCTGGGAGTTCAGAAAACACGTTCGTTCTGTTCAACAACTCGCCAGCCTTCCTTTTTCTGTATTGTATTGTATTCTCGTTTAAGTCGCTTGCTGCCGTGAGGCTTATACGACTGCTTACAGTCCCGGGCATGGACTGCAGTCCCTCTGGGGAGTATGCCACAGTCCCGGGCGTGGTCTGTGGTCCCCCCTGGAGGGCGCTTGGCCTTTGGTGCTAGGCCTTTTCCTGACCCCTAGAGATCAGGTACCTCAAAAAAAGACCCGTATCGTATCTATTGTGATTTCCAATCTTAAGCTCCAGAAATGACAGAACCGCAATCCACTCTCCAACCCAGTCCGCCACTCCCGCACCACCAAAGTCCCCAAGTTATTATCCACCCAATTTTATTTCAATTGGGTGGATTTTTTGTCAAATATATACCAGTTTTTCCTATTGGTATCCCTATGTCAATGTTGTGTAAGCCACCTGTGCAATTGTCCTAATGAGCCTGAGTTGTGAATTTGGAATAAATATTTTTAATTGGAATTTTGCGTACTTGGCGTACTTATAATGTTTGTAAAAATTTACGAATCTTTAGGCGTTTGCCGCCAATTTATTAGATTTATCACCGCTTTGGTTTGTATGGTTGTGTAATTTTGACCGCCTTGCCAAAAGATCTTGTTTGAGCCGTAGGTCTTCAGTGCCAAAGTGAAGACATAAGTTGTAGGTTTCTCGTTTCGAACAGTTGGCCGCGCGGCCCGGACTATTCATCGCTGATCGTTGTCCGTACCAGGGTTGGGGTTTTGAGACAGCAGTGGGGAGGTGGTTAGTACTGCCTGGTCTCTTGATTTGTTTTGAAGTGTAGTTTGTTTATGTGTGTGCTGGGTTGGGCTTTTGGGATGTTAGCTGGAGCTGACTAACTATCCCTTTTGGATTGAAAGGCAATTTTGTGCTTTTCTTTATTGGCAATAAAAATTTGTAATCTTTTCATTCTACCCTCAGGGTAGTGCTGGTATTGCTTCCTGGGGTTGTCGGATTTGGGCTGGACCCGCATCATCCCTCTGCTTGTTTGTTGAACCTTTTTTTTCTATTCTATTCTATTCTATTCTCGTTTAAGTCGCTTGCTGCCGTGAGGCTTATACGACTGCTTACAGTCCCGGGCATGGACTGCAGTCCCTCTGGGGAGTATGCCACAGTCCCGGGCGTGGTCTGTGGTCCCCCCTGGAGGGCGCTTGGCCTTTTCCTGACCCCTAGAGATCAGGGACCTCAAAAAAAAAAGACCCGTACATATTGTGAATTCCAATCTTAAGCTCCAGAAATGACAGAACCGCAATCCACTCTCCAACCCAGTCCGCCACTCCCGCACCACCAAAGTCCCGAAGATATTATCCACCCAATTTTATTTCAATTGGGTGGATTTTTTGTCAAATATATACCAGTTTTTCCTATTGGTATCCCTATGTCAATGTTGTGTAAGCCACCTGTGCAATTGTCCTAATGAGCCTGAGTTGTGAATTTGGAATAAATATTTGTAATTGGAATTTTGCGTACTTGGCGTACTTATAATGTTTGTAAAAATTACCAATCTTTAGGCGTTTGCCGCCTATTTATTAGATTTATCACCGCTTTGGTTTGTATGGTTGTGTAATTTTGACCGCCTTGCCAAAAGATCTTGTTTGAGCCGTAGGTCCTCAGTGCCAAAGTGAAGACATAAGTTGTAGGTTTTCGTTTCGAACAGTTGGCCGCGCGGCCCGGACTATTCATCGCTGATCGTTGTCCGTACCAGGGTTGGGGTTTTGAGACAGCAGTGGGGAGGTGGTTAGTACTGCCTGGTCTCTTTATTTGTTTTGAAGTGTAGTCTGTTTGTGTGTGTGCTGGGTTGGGCTTTTGGGATGTTAGCTGGAGCTGACTAACTATCCCTTTTGGATTGAAAGGCAATTTTCTGCTTTTCTTTATTGGCAATACAAATTTGTAATCTTTTCATTCTACCCTCAGGGTAGTGCTGGTATTGCTTCCTGGGGTTGTCGGATTTGGGCTGGACCCGCATCATCCCTCTGCTTGTTTGTTGAATCCGCCATCTTGTACTAGTTGTGGTTACTTCCCTCCTTCGTTGTATCCAATAGGAGCTGACTGTATCCCCCTGCCTTACATGTTTGAGAATTGGTCGGCTCCAATTCTCCGCCTCGGACATACACTGGTAGAGCTTCCAGTATATTAATTGGCTTTGATGAAATGTAATCTTTTCATTTAATCCCCCTATCATTAGAACGACTATGGGGATTATTATATATATTTATTTATTATTATATTTTTTTTTTTCGTGAAGTAAATTATATGCTATTTCGGCCACTCGGTCTACTCCGCTCCTGGGAGTTATGGATATCAGGGGGGAGGTTCCTGAGTTACACTTGTTTATCGGTCTTGACCTATATGACCTTATCATGGTGGGAAATCTTAGCCTATACAGTGCTTATAGGTTTCAGGATCCACCCAGGCTTGTGCTAGTATGAGTCCTAGCGCCTGTTTTATGATATGGACTAGGTATGATGTTTGCGAGTATTTTGGTGTTTGTATGCGGGGATGGGTTATTAGGGTTTCAATACCGGCTTATAGATTCCCTTTATTTGAATATTGTAAGAATTTCCAGTATTGAATATTTTAAGAATTTCCAGTAGGTATGATCAGCTATCTTGTTCTTTTCATCCCTCTTCTCTCTGTGTGGTTCTCAGTTTTCTTCTTTATGTTATATTATTTACTGAATAATAATGGATGATTCAGTTCTATCGTAATTTGTTTTCGTAATTTAAAAAATAGTGTTTACTTATTAATAGTTATGTGGTGCGTTTTATCCACAGCTGGTTCTATTTACGTCGAGTGCCAGATTTTGATTGGTTGGTGTAGAATTTGGTTTTCAATCCTTCTGTTAACTCAAGGTATCATGTTCATTGTGGTTTTAGATTGTGGCTTTATTCGGCCAATCAGCTGTAGTCTTTGTTTAAGGCCTTATGTATTTCGCACTACCTGATTTGTAAATTGGTATATTAATAAGCTCTGAATGTTGAAAGAGGAATGCGTTGTCGGTTGGAGTTTATTATTAATGTGATTATTATTATTATTATTATTATTATTATTATTATTATTATTATTATTATTATTATTATTATTATTATTATTATTATTATTATTACCACCAACTCCCGTCTTCATCAACCAACCAATTATTAATATTTTTATTATTATTATTTCATTTATTTATTTATTTATTTATTTATTTATTTATTTTTATTGAGTATTCCTAATATATTGTTAAGGTCTACTGCTGCGATAAAGTATCTTTTTTCAGCCCACACCCTAAGCTCCCATATTATGTATATATTTTTAAATTAAATTTATTTCCCTCAACCTTACCTGTATCTCCATATACTGGTTGTATGCTTAAATATATCTAATATGTTCTTTAAGGTTGAGTTGGGGTAGTAGTAACTCTGTTCATTCTATATTTTGACTGCTTATATTATGTATATATTTTTAATATATTTTTTTTTAAACCTTAACTGAATATTCATGTAAGAATGTGCAATTAAGTATTTCTAATATATTGTTTGAGGTTAATGTGTTGAGGTAGTATCATTGTTCAGCATGCTTCGGCCGCCCACGTGTTTGCTTCCGTGGGAACAAAGGAACAAAGGAATTTTCCGTGAGAACAAAGGAATAGAGGGTTTCTTTAATTAATAGTTTTCATTTTTTTCTGTAGTGTTACAGAATTTGTAGAGTTTGGAAAGGGGATTATATTTAAATCGTTAGTAGTAAAAAATAGTAGTTTGGTAGATAAATGTCAGTACTAGTTGGCTTGAGTAATTCGTACATCGTGGATTTTGTAACTACAATTAATTTATAGTAGAATTGGAATAAATTTTTTTTATCAATTTAGTAGTTTAGTAGTTAAGTAAAATTTTCTTTACCTTAGTTTCTAGTGCACTATCCTTAGTGTGAAGTGAATCATCCAATATTATCCTTAAATCCGAGAGCTACGAAAAAACACGTCCGACCACACTTGTCCAAACCTTTTTTTTTTTTTTTTGTGCTCATGCTTCAATTTGTCAATGTACTTAGGCGGACGTGGTAGAGATGATCTTTATTTTCAATCCTTTTCCTTATTTGTGGGATATTCTTTTTTCAGAGTATATATAGTTATTATAAGGAAAATTAAAATACAAATACAGTATATGTATGTTATAAATAGTTATGATTATTGTTATGGTTTAATTATTCTTATAACTAAGGCTGCATTGACTAAAGGTAAAGAGTAATAATTCCTAGGGTTCTTATTACAAGGGATCTAATTTATTCTTTTTAGTTTTATATTTTATAATATTGGATGCTTTATATTTTAATTATTCCTCGTTAATTTTGGAAAATAGTGTACATTTATTAGTAGTTATGTGGGAGCGTTTGTACTAAAGTTGCGTTTCTTGTGTACGTCATTCGAGTGCTAAATTTTGATTCGTTGGTATAGATTTTAGTTTTCAAACATTCTTTTAGCTCAAGATTGTATGTTTTCTTTTGTGATTAATCGCGGCTATTATCGGTCAATCAGATGCAGCCTTAGTTTAGGGTTTATATATTCCGTGTTATCTGATTTGTAAGCTGGTATAATATTAACCCGGTAGGTTGAGAGGGGAATTTAGCTGTTGGCTAGAGTTTAAATGTAAATGTTTATTTTTCAATAAATATTTTAATGTAAATTCATGTAGAGGTTGTATGATTAAGTATTGATAATATATTGTTTGAGGTTATTGTTATGTAGTAGTACCACTGTTCAGTATATATTTTTGGCTGCCCACGTGTTTTTCCCGTGAGGACAAAGGAACAAAGGAATTTTCCGTGAGAACAAAGGAACAAGATAAATTTTAATTAATAGTATTTGTTTTTATTCAATATTAAAATTTGTAAAAGAGGGTATATTTACATCTTTGGTTGAAGTAAGAGTTGTTTGGGGTGGTAAAATTCAGTACTAGTAGTAGTATTAAGAAATGAGAGTTTTGGCTCACCACCCCCTCCCACACACCCCACCCACGCCAAACCCTCATTTCCTAATACTACTATGTAGACAGGTATTTTGTAACCAGACAAAACAACAGGTGTTGGAATGCGATAAGCTCTGTCAACAGAAGTGACGAATTTGTTAGAACAGCGTTTGTGTGGAATATGATTATTCTAAAGACGGCAAATAGGTTTTACCACAAATTTTTTATCAGATAACAGAATGAAAATTAAGTTGTGCATTAGAACGTTTCAGTTAACAAGGCGGAAATTAAACTAGCATTAGAATGAAACGATATTATTTTAGTTATATTATATCTTAAGTTTAGATAAAATTTTATGTTACTCATATTTTTTGTGATATTTTTTTTCATACTTGCTAATCCTCATTGGTAGAATATCTGTTAACATATTGTCAGTAATACGAAATTCACGTAATAAATCATCCATATTATATTTAACTCCTCGTAGGTAAGACCGGATCTGATCAAGTAGTTTCTTGTAAGTTTTAATTGACGTTAAACATCCGTGCTTTTTTATCAAAAGTCTTGGTTCTACTTTTTCTACACGCCGCTGTCAGTGAAACACCAATACCAGATATAATTAACAAAAATGGATTTAATGATACCCCACTTGATATTATACCAGAACTGGTCATTAACAAGGGTAGATATGATATTACTCGAGGGATCTTATTGTAGTATTTATAACATTTTTTAACACACCAAAGTTTTTTATGATAATATTTATAGTATTGTATTAGTGCGTCCACATCCTGTTCTGGAATATCTTTTGAAATGTGATTAAAATCAACTATACTTCTTTTCATTATAATATTTGTTTACATAGATATGATAAATCAGCTACAAATTCCAAACACCACCGATAAGGACCTACAAAATTGTTATCAGTTGGTTCAAGTGTAAATTCCTCCTGAGAATTTTTGTATAATATTACAGATAATATTCCAAATATGTCATCATCTAAATAACGCCATGAGTATGTGGTAAATATTTTAAACTTTACACTGCTAAACACTGACAATCTATACAAACCAGTAACTTCTGCAATATATTTGATAGATTTGTTTTGTGATGTCCATCCACTATAACCAGATGCAAAAGTATACACAATATTTTTAATCTGTTTGTGAGGTATTTTAATCATATTCGTTTTCTCAACAATATTAGGAATTCCACTAATAATATCATTGAGTTTTGTGCTAATATCATTGAGATTTGTGTTAATATTAGCGAGTGTAATGCTAACATTTAATGGATTTCCAAAAAATTCATCTCTAATTTTGTTTATGTTTCTACGAAAACTTAAAAATGTGTTCACGTGACTGGTAAAATCAGGTTTGAGCGCTGTGATTTCATTATTAATTGAAAGCGTCCCAATCATTGACGTATTGTTTAGTGACAGCATCCCCATCCTCAGTTGGGTTTCCAAGATCTGTAATCTTGTTTTGTTTCATAACAATATTTCCACTTGGATTTCGTACAACTACATCTGGCAGTTTTACATCACTCGTTTTTAATCGTCCTTCTTTGTCCTGGAAAATGACGACTTCATCTGGTTCTACACTGGTAAGATTTAGTAAATTATTGATTTCATTTTTGAGCTGATCAAGAGTTGCATATTTGGATAAGTCACCTGTGGATAAATCTGATAGTGTTCCAAATTTTATATAGTAGCTCATTATTTACTGTCCTAGATAAAATTATCAACACTAGTTTAATATTATATAAAATGGCAAAATCGTTGATATTAAACTTTGATACAGAGAGACTAGTGAAGCATAAACATAACAATGAACTTCCTGATTGTCATTATCTTATTGTTGGGCGAACTGGATCGGGGAAAACAAATTTGCTTATGAATTTACTTCTTGGTCATAATTTTAACTACGACAGAGTTTATATTTACACAATCAATCCACAGCAAGATAAGTATGAGTTATTAAGCGAATATAATAACAAGCTTCGTGATGATCTTAAAGCTGGTGAAGATTTTTTTATAATTAGGCAGCCAGAAGATCTTATTCCAGTTAATCAACTTGATGCAGATGAACATAAGATAGTAGTTTTTGACGATATTCCTCTAAGTAACATGGAGATGAACAAAATAAGATCATATTTCTCACTGTCACGTAACAAACAGTGTAATTCTGTTTATCTCGCTCAAGGATTTTATAATGTTGATAGATTTATTAGGCGAAATACGGGTTGTTTTATTTTATTTCCAGGACTGGATAATGTTGACGTTAGAAATATTGCAAGCGAGCAATGCGGTGGCGTGACAAAAGATAAGTTTATTGAACTTTACCGTAATGCTACAAAAGATAAATTTAACTTTTTCTTGTTTGATAAACTTACAAATGATCCAAATAAAATGTTTCGCTGTTGTATTAATAGTTACTTACAGTAAAGCGTTTCAATTTTATAAAATTTATAATTATAATAATGGACAAACGAGCAAGATACAGACAACATATAGAAGACCTATAAAAAACTTGCTCAATCTCAGGCATCACTTAAGCAAAAAGTACAAGAAGCACGAGGTGGGCAAGTAACTGCTACAGAAGCAACAGCTACAATTTTCAAGCCGGTTACTGAAGCACTATTAGGTAAACAGCCTGAAACTAAACCACTATCAGAAGAAGAACTTAAACAACTGCAGGAAAAAGGTTTGGTTGGAATTGTTAGAGAACAACAAGAAGCAGCTGCTGCAAAACTTGTTACTAGATCTGATGAAGAAAAAAGAAAACTGATTGAGGCACTTACAGCAAATATAGCTGATCCTGCGGCTAGACAAGCTGAAACAGATCGATTGATAAACAATCCGCTGGAACTTGAGCGAAGATTAACAGAGTTAACAACGGAAGGAATAACAAATATTATAACAAATTTATCAGGAGACATAAAAGATATCAGGGAGGAGCAACAAAGAGTCGGTGATCTTACTGTAAAGTTTATGGAAGTTGGAGAACAAAGATTTTATTTTACAAAAAGAGCAAATGATGAGATAAAAGGTAGTGAATATGATGATTTTTTAACAAAGAAAATATAAGTGATATTGAAAATAAAAGCAGGTGGACTGATGCAGAATATCAAACATTACTCGATAGATTAGATGTAATATTAAGAGATGTGGCTGCTGCTAAAGATGAAATAAACACGGTTACAGAAATTGATGATATGCTTCCACTTTATGATAGAATGAGAAACGGTGTCATTGCTCTCACGTTTAAAAAAAACAGCAGAAAATAGTAGAGTAAAACCTTTTGGTAGTGGGTGGAGTTTTAGAAGGAAATTTTTTACTTTTGATAAATCTCGTATACAAAAAAGTAGAGTAAGAACAGGAACTGGTGTAGAGGTATTTACATCAACTACTGAAATGATAGGTAGATTAATGTTATTAATATCATCAAAGGAAGCTGAAAATATTAGTGTTGAACTTGATAATGAAATCATTGACATACTTGATCATTTAAGATCGAGTGAATTATTAACATCTGCCGAATATGAAACTTTACACCGCGACTTAATTTTGTAAAATGATATAATATTAAAGGAATGCAAACAACATTATTACTAAACCCTAGTGAGTCTGCGATAGATAGCGCAAATTTTTCAGTAAATTATATTCCACCTATCCAACTAGATCCTACAAAACAATATGAAATTGGATTAATTTCTTGTACTTGCTGGAATGCTATACCTAACGTGAAAATGATGTTAACGATGAAATGTATTTTACTATGATTACAACATCTCCAATATCTACAACAAAAAAAAAATAAAAATTCCGCAAGGAGCTTATAATATTACTGATCTAAACAAGACAATCAAAGAGCTCATCACAAAAGCTGACGGTGTGGCTGATAATTTTGAATTAGCAGCAAATTATAACACATTGCGAACTAGGATAACTTTGAAAAATATAGCAATCAATCTTGAACCAAGAGAAAGAAGTATTGCACAACTGTTAGGATTTACTGAAAAAACTTACACTGCACTTGATTACATATGACAGTGAACTGCCAGCAAATATAACAGAAGTAAATACAATATTAGTAAATTGTTCTATTGCTTCTGGCTCTTATACATCAAAAGGTAGCAAAGGTCAAACGATTTACAGTTTCTGACCAGAAGTCCCGCCAGGTTCTCTCATGCAAATAACTCCACGACATATTATATATTATCCTTTAAACGTTGAAGATCAAATACCAAGTATAATAATGCAGTTGACAGATCAATCAGGAAAACAGTTACATGTTAATATTGAAGTTGTAACTTATTATTTACATCTACGCGAGCAAAAGTAAAAATTATGCAACATCAAATATAATGAAACAAAGAAAAAAGTTTCTCGAAGAAAAATAGTAGGAGGACTTTTTGGAAATATATTCACTAAAGTTTTTGAAAATATTCCGGGTATAGTACGTAAAGTTGCACCAATTGCTATTGACGCTGGTAAAGCTTTTGCAACTGGGGCTGCATCTGCCGCTGGGACTGCGGTGGGACAAAAAATAGCTGATAAAATAAAAGGTGATCCACCGACTGCATCTGAAATAAAACAAGCTATCTCAGAAATCGCTCCAACAAAAGAAACCCAGCGAGCTATGATAACAACAACAAAAAAATTATTATCACCAAAAGGGCGAGCAGATCATACAAAAATTAATATCTAAAGTAACAGTGCCGCAATAAAATTTTATATAATCTAATAAAATAAATGTCTGTTAAAAATTATCTCGAGTTAACAGAAACTATGACATCGACAACGATGTGACAGAATTCGAGTTTGTTGAGTACCTTGATGAAAATTCTAACGAACCAAATAAAGCTGGTATTAGAACCTTTAACACCAGAGACGAAGATGTATTTCTACTGCCACATAAGGCTATGTTAGAAGTTCGTGGTCAGATTATGACAGTAGCCAATCCACCTGTTGCAATTGCAGTTGGAACAGAAGTAGCTCTTATAAATAACGGCTGGAGTTTATTTAAAAGTGCTAGATATCAACTAGCCAATCAAACTATAGAAGATATTTCAGGTCATCTACAAGTTGCAAGTACAATTTTGAATATTATTTCGTTTTCCGACGATTACTCGAGATCAACTGCAACTAATATGATGTGGTTTAAAGATACTGGACGGGGTGTAGCTGAATCAACTGAATTTTTAAAGAGAGGCGCTATAGTACATGGAGCTGATGCTGATGCAAATGCTGTAATTGTGAGAAATTTTCTCATTGCTAATGCAGACGCGCTAGCTATTGTCGCACCAGGTGCAGCTGCTAATGCAGACGCTACAAGAGTTTCTCTTACAGCAGCTTTTAATAATCTAAATATAACACCACCAGGAGCAGCTGCAGACGTTACTGCAATGTTAAATTTGCTTCTTAACACACTTGACGTGAGAAATCCACGTTATAACGAAGGCTTTGCTAGGCGAAGAAAACTTGCAGCAGGATCAGGTCAAATTACAATGATGCTTCCGCTAAGTATGATTTTCGGCTTTTGTCGCGATTATGATAAAGTATTTCGCGGAGTAAAACATACTCTCATTTTAGATCGAGCTGAACAAAACGATTGTTTGTTTAGATCTGGAGGGGCTGATGTACAGTTTATCATAAACAAACTTGCTTTGTGGATGCCACGTATAACACCATCAATCACTAAAATGTCAGAACTTAATAGTACGCTTGATAAACATACAAACAGAATTTATTTTAAGCAGCATAAGATATATCAGACAGCGGTTCCAGATACTACTGACTACACATGGAGGGTCACAACAACATCAAGCGAACAACTGCCGAGAAATATCTTTGTCGTATTTCAACAGCAAGCCCGACGAGGTAACCAACAACAAAATAATGCAATATTTGACCACGCTGATGTCAGACGAATATACGCTAGATTAAATTCAAAGCAATATCCAGAACGAGCTATCGAGTGTAGTTTTGCTGATGACGTTAATAAAAATATTTCTCGACCGTACATGTACCTGCTTGACGCAATACAAAAATATCAAGATGTTGAAGATGGAACTCAAATATCAGCAGAGGAATTTCGTACCCTTTATCCTATATTTCATTTTGATGTTAGTAAACATAACGAGCGAATTGTAGACAGCACAGCAGATATTGAAATCACCTGGACACTTGGGGCGGTTCCAGTAGCGTTGTACGTATACGCATTAGTGATTAGTGATAGATTTATCACGGTAGATTCTGTTGGAGGTAAAATGACAGTTCAAGTTTAATCTACAGTTCTTATATAAAATGGCAAAATATATTATAAAAGAAGTATAGTTAACCGAGGGCCAAGTTAAAAAATTAGTAGCTGCTATTGCAAAGCGAGAACAGGTATCATTAAAAATCAATCCTAATATTTCTGATGGTGTTTTAACAAAAATAATGCTAACAAAAAATCAAGTAAAAAAGTATGATCGTAAAAAAACTTTTGTTTTAAATTTGAGTGCTGCACAAAAGACAGCGATGGCAAACGACATTGTCGTTAAAGTTGGTTTTCTTGGTCCAGCATTATCAGTATTAACTAGTACAATAATACCTAAAAATTTACCAGTCTTAGGCACATTAGGAATAGCAGCAGCGTCTGGAGCAATATCTGGCGCAACGAAGAAAACAGTCGAAGGTAATGGTATCATTCGTGGAAGTGGAATAAAAAAATTGTAAATTTTATGTAAATGATATATTATAATGCCACAAAAGAAAAAGAAATCGCCAACATCAAAATCGCCAACAAAAAAAAGAAAACAACAAAAACAAAATCGCCAACACCAAAATGCAAATGCATATGCAATCAAACAAAACAAGGAGGAATTATTCCGTTCGCTCCACTTTTGGCGGGACTAGCGGGAAGTCTGCTGCCAAATCTTTTAGGAATCGGACGTGGTCTAACATTACCAGGAACTCGACCACCCCGTTGAGTAATTTTGATATAATCGATAAGTTAAAAGCAGTTCCTTGATTTCATGGAGTTTATTCTAAAGATGAACTCGCAGCAATAAAATCACCATCAGCTGTAAGTTTGTGTGTTATTAATATACAAGATTTTAATGACGGATCCGGCACGCATTGGGTAGCAGTTTATAATAATAATTATTTTGACTCGTTTGGACTTCCTCCAAGCGATGTAATAAAAAAGTATATGAAGAAAAAATTTAAAAAGATATATTATTCATCAAATCAACTCCAACCTGTTGGAACGTCTGCTTGCGGATATTATTGTATTATGTTTATCCAACAGATGAGCAGAAATCTTAATTTTTTAAAATTTATTTTACAGTTTGACAATCATCCTTCTCACGCTAATGATGAGATCGCAATAAATTTTATCTAAACTTAAAAATAGAATAATGTCAACATACTGTCTCAAGTGTAGAACTAAAACAGAAAATATTAATGAAACAACAGAAAAAACAAACAACAGAATAGTATTAAAAAGTTTTTGTGCAGTCTGTGGAAAAAGAAAAAATATGTTTTTAAAGAAAGTGTCCCCAGGGACAGTATCCTCAGAGATGTCGCTAGGATCTGGTTATCCTGATATTATTTTAGTCGACGACTAAAAATATAGAATGATATGCAACTGTGATTCTGACAGAGATTTGTGTCTTGAGCAAAATAAAATTGTCGCATACTGTCAATGTGGTAACAACAGAGAAATAATAGGGTCAGGTATAGATATACATAAAATTATTGGAAAATTACCAAAACCAAAAGGCGGTTGGACATTGCCAGGTCATCGGTATACAGGACCTTACAATCCGCTAAATCAACAACTAGATGAAAACGACAATCCATTGCCAGGTCAAGAGCCTTATAATCAAATGGATGCAATAGCGATGCGTCATGATATCTGTTATCGTGATCATGAAAACTCGAAAGCAGATTGTGATAAAGTAATGTTAGACGAATTACGTGATATGGAGCCAACAAATCTACGAGAACGTTTTGATAGAAGATTTGTTCAGGGAATGATAGGAGCAAAATATAAACTCGGACTCGGGGAAAATGTATACGATGATCTTGCAGTCGAGCTGCACAGACCTAAAAAAAAAGTTCCCACGACGTAAAGTTGTCGCTAATGGTGTAGATGATATCTGGGCAATAGATTTGGTGGATGTATCCAATCTAGCTCAATTTAACGTTGGCGCTAATGGTGCTCCAAAAAGATATTTGTTTAATGTTATAGATGATTTTAGCAAATATGCTTTCAGTGTACCTGTTTCGGATAAGACAGGAACGTCAATCACTGATGCGCTAAGACAAATAATAACGAGTACAGAAAGAAAACCGAATAAAATCTGGACTGATCACGGATCCGAGTTCTTTAACAAAAAGTTGAGCAGTTTCTAGAACAAAATAATATAAAAAAATATGTTACAGGAAATGAGGGTAAAAGCGTTGTTGTTGAGAGATTTAATCGCACGCTAAACGAGAAATTACACAAACATATGACAGCTAAAAACACCAACAGGTACATCGATGACCTTTCTCAAATCGTAGGTGAATATAATAACACAAAATATCGAACCATCAAAATGACACCTAAAAAAGCTATTAAAAATCCAATATTAGCAAATGAAAACATGTACCGCAGACATAAATTTAAGGTTGGTGATAAAGTTAGAATTTCTTTGACAAAAAAGGTATTTGCAAAAGGATTTACTCCAAACTGGAGCGAAGAAGTTTTTGTAGTTGATAAGGTACTTTTCACAGTACCTGTAACGTACGTTTTAAAAGATCTGGCAGGGGAACCGATCGTAGGTAGTTTTTATGAACAAGAACTACAGAAAACTGAGCAGGGTGTTTTTGTTATCGAGAAAGTGATTAGAAAAAAAGGTAATAAAAGTTTAGTCAAATGGCGTGGGTATAGCGATAAATTTAACAGTTGGATCACAACTAAGCAGATTATGATATAATGCTATTATAAATTAACTCATACTTTTGTTTGACAGATTTACATTTTACTGGTTTACATAACGATATTAGATACTGCTTACGATCGTTAGAGATCGTCATTAGATTAAAAATTTTAACGAATATGAAATCGAATTTGATATTTTTCTGTCGGCCTGGAATCTTGATATTTAAGAAAGGTTTGATTAGCTGCCAAAACAGTTGTTGTTCGGCAACGGTAAAATTAAATTTTATTATTTGTTTAGCAATGTGATACTTGACATTATACCGTTTAGTTGTTGATCTGCTGTAATTTGATCTGTCAGCAACAGTGACTATTTCACCATCATCATCAGATTGATTGTTATACAAAATATCATCTTCACTATAACCAATAGATTTGTCTATAAAATCTTTGGAAAATGTGACCTTATCGCTGGTGACTTTGTCGCTAGTATCTTCTTCGTAGAGTTCAGCAAGTCGTTTCATCAAGTCCATTATTATAATATATTTTTATCTAATTTATTATTATAAGATGACTGATGAGATAAAATATCACCAAAAAGTTAATATAGTAAATTACAACGAACTAGCCGAAGCGGTAAGAAAATGTTTGTTGGGTTATAGTGTTGATGTTATTGTAATGCAAGGTGATTCTCATAAAATATTACTAACAGAAGCAGAAAAAAAATAAAATTAATGAAAGTGCAGTAACGACGCTAAATTTTAATCATGATGATATCATAGCATTTGCTCATCATTGCTTGACTAAAACCGAATTACAAAATATTATTGATCATCATATCTAAAACCAATCCTATCATCGTATTCTCTAGAAAAAGCTGATTTTGTTACTCCATCGGCTATAAATTTTATTGTTCTGGAATTTATCTTATAATATTTCGCCGCAGCTGTAATCGATTTAAATTCAATCTCCTCATCCGTTTCGAGGTTTTTTGAAATAACAGGTTTTATTGGGCATCTAAAATTAATACCATTACTATTTTTTCCTTTTCTCACATTTTCCTGTTGCGTCACTATCCAGATTTTCCAATCGATTATCAGTTTGTATATTATTGATGTGATTGATAACCAGACCATTGGGTATAGATCCGTTGAACACCTCGTAAACAAACCGATGACCATTATAACTAACAAAATCTGTTAGTGTTCCTCTAACAGTTACCCTGATATATCCCATATTGTTCATAGTACCAAGAACTTTTTTAGTTTTTCTGTTTCTTATAATACCACGATCGTTAGCCTCGTATAAATCAAAGACTGGATGCGGCTGAAACTCATCTTGTAAGGATAAATTTTCAATGTTGTCATCAGTGGCTTTACCGTTATAATGATATACACGCTGTCCCTCTGGAATATCATCGCAGAACAACGTGTAAATAAAATCTTTTCTAAACATTGCAATCCTCTCGGCATTATCTCCCTTTACACTAATATTATAACCCGCTGACGTTAATTTGCCAACAGGTATTCTAGTTTTAATGTTAATAACCGAACCTAATACATTTCCAGCGTATAAGTTATACTTTGGGTGAATTTGATATGCTTCTTGCTCACGTGCACTTGTCAGATTTAATGTCATTATATTATAGGTAATATTTTTTATCTTCAATTGATTTTTAGCGCATGCGCAGTGTGAGATAAAGTTATACTTTAGGTGAATTTGATAAATCTCTTGCTCACGTGCGCTTGTCAGATTTACTGTCATTATATTATAGGCGATTTTTTTATCTCTAATTGATTTTTAGCGCATGCGCAGTGTGAAAAAATTATCAATTAGATATTACATTATAATATAATAATGTTAAAATTACGTGATATAGCTAAGAAAAGCCTTATGGGAGAACCTAATAAAATTGCGACTGCTTTTGCAGGTTTTGATAATAGTTATCAGTTTGATAATCAAAATGTTTTAGTAAATTTTAATGCAACGAATCTTTACCACCTACTACAGACAACTGTAAAACGTGAGCTCGAAAAACACAAAAGTATTAGATTATTTGTGCAATTTCATGTTATATTTTCAAAGTTAGTTATAGCGGAAGAATTAACTAACAAGGAAATTGCAGAACCTTATATTAACGCAAAATCAAGACGTGCTTTGCTTGGGACTGATCTGTTATCACTATCTGATGAAATACACCAAGAAATTTGGAAAAAAATAGAGGAACTTAGTCAATTAGGTTCGGGTTGGAAGTTTGAAATGATCAAAGGAATATTGTTTCACACGATGAAATATAATGCATTACGAGGTAGTTCATACGTCGACCTGCCACCAAAAATAAAAAGTAAAAGATGTTGTATAAACATCAAAAACGTAGATAACAAATGTTTCCAATGGGCTGTTCTTTCCGCACTATTTCCAGCAGAAAAAAAAACGCTACTCGTGTTGAAAAATATATCAGTCACGTGTCTAGATTAAATTTTAAAGATATTAACTTTCCTGTGGCAGAAAATCAAATACCAAAATTTGAAAAGCAAAATAATGTTTCAATTAACGTTTTCGGACTAGATGAAAAAGAGGATGTATACCCGAGATATATTTCAGAAAAAGCTTCACAATCGACTATAAATTTACTGTACTACAAAAATCATTACGTTTGGATTAAAAACTTTAACGGACTAGTTGGTAAAAAGTACAACAAAAATAGAAACAAAAAGTTCTTTTGTTACCGATGCTTGCACGGTTGTACTAACAATGAAACATTAAAAAATCATTTACAGTACTGTAGTGATGTGCAAAGAATAACAATGCCATCTAAGGTAGATAGTGTGTTACAGTTTGTCCATCATAATCACAAACTAAAAATTCCTTTCGTCATATACGCTGATTTTGAGTGTTTACTTTAACCTGTACTTGGCGTAGAAAATAATCCTAATCAATCGAGTACAAGAAAAGTTCAAAATCATGTTCCGTGTGGAGTAGCGTACAAGGTAGTTTGTTGTACTGATTCGAGATTATCTAAACCGATCAAATTATATCGAGGTAAAAATCCAGCTGTTTGGCTTCTCAAGCAGTTGATTAACGAAGTTGATAATATTACTTATCGTTTGAAAAAAGTAACGCCAATGTTAAAATTAACACCTCAACAAGAATCCGCTCACGAGCAAGCATAAATTTGTCATATTTGTGAAAAAGCTTTTGACGATGACAAAAAAGTACATGACCATTGTCATTTGACTGGACAGTATCGTGGAGCGGCTCATAATCAGTGTAATTTAAAATTTCATGCTCCAGATTTTATTCCGTTTATTCTTCACAATTTTCGAGGATATGATAGCCATATTATAGTAGAAGCTTTTGGTGATTCTGATATAAAATCTCGTCTAAAACTCGATAACATCATCAAATGCATCCCAAATAATTTTGAGAAGTACATGTCAGTTACGCTAGGTAAATTGCGTTTTATTGACAGCCTGCAGTTTATGGCAGCATCGTTAGATGAGCTAGTGAAAGGTTGTAGTAAATTTGATAACGTAAGAGACTGTTTTGGAGATAAATTTAATCTACTAGCAAAAAAGGAGTTTTTCCATACGAATACCTCGACGACTGGAGTAAATTTGATGAAATATCTTTACCTGACAAAGACAAATTTTACTCACAACTTAAAAATGAAAATATAACTGATGATGAGTACAGGTATGCACAAGATATCTGGAAAGAGTTTGATTGTGAGACTTTTGGTGATTATCATGATTTATACCTGTAAACTGACGTGTTATTATTAGCAGATGTTTTTGAAAGTTTTCGTGAAGTGAGTTATAACAATTATGGACTAGATCCTTGCTGGTATTATTCTGCCCCTGGGTTGTCATGGGATGCTTTGCTAAAGTTTAGTAAGGTAAGGTTAGAATTACTGACTGATGTTGATATGTTCAATTTTATCGAAAAAGGTATCCAAGGTGGTATTAGCGTGATAACAAAAAAATATGCTGAAGCAAACAACAAATACCTGAAACAGTATAATCCTGACCTTCCTTCGAAGTATATAATTTATCTAGATTGTAATAATCTTTACGGTGGTTCGATGGCAGAACCAATGCCTTTTAGCGGATTTCATTGGATCACGGTTGATCGATTTCTATCAGAGACAGAAAAAGAGATACCCGATGTTGTTTCCTATTTCGTTGAAGTTGATCTTGATTATCCAAATTCGCTACACAAATTACATAACGATTACACTTTCTGTGCGGAATCGATGGTAATAGATTATAGTTTGTTATCAAAAGAACAACATGCGTTAGCATCACCAAGGCAACATTCCATGGTCAAGAAACTAGTACCAAATTTACTTGATAAGAAAAATTATGTTTTGCATTACAAAGTTTTAAAACAAGCAGTCGATGCTGGTCTTGTGTTGAGAAAAGTTCATCGTGTACTAAAATTTAATCAGTCGCCGTGGATGAGAGGTTATATTAACTCAAACACTTCAAAAAGGGCTGCAGCAAAAACAGAGTTTGAGAAAAACTTTTTTAAACTGATGAACAATTCCGTTTTTGGTAAGACGATGGAGAATATTAGGAAACGCGTAAATATTGAAATAGTTAATGATGTCAATCGCAGAAACAAACTTGTGTCAGACGATGATTTTGTGAGCATGAAAATATTTAATGAAAATCTTGTTGCGATACAAAGAAGAAAAACAAATCTAAAACTAAACAAGCCGATCTATGTTGGAGCTGCCGTGTTAGATTTATCAAAGTGGCTGATGTACGATTTTCATTATAATTTTGTTAAAAATCAGTGCCCGGCTAGTAGATTATTGTTTACTGATACTGATTCGCTCGTATATGAAATCGAATGCGAGGACATCTATCAGGACATGTACAATAATCGACATCTGTTTGATCTTTCCGATTATCCACGTGACAGTAAATTTCATGACGACACAAATAAAAAGGTTATTGGTAAGTTTAAAGATGAAATGAACTCGAGCGTTATCAAATACTTTATCGGATTACGCAGCAAAATGTATGCCGTATTGCTACATAATAATAAAATAACGAAAAAAGCAAAAGGTCTGCCTCGTGATTTTGTTAAAAAGTTTATGAAATTTGATGACTACAGGTATGCGCTTGATGGTGGTGTTAGTTTTATGAGAGCTATGGCAATTCGAACTAATCATCATAAACTTTAAACAGATGTTATTATCAAACGTGGATTGTATAATTTTGATGACAAACGCTATTGTGAAAATGGGGTAGATACATTTGCCCTTGAGTATTGTCATGATGATAGATCTATACTCGACATTATCTTTTCCAACTGAAATTTTATCTAAACTTATAAAATAATGTTTGAAAATTTGACAATGACAAATAGCTACAATAGTAACCTCAAATATCTAATGATGGACGGTAAACAATTGACAGTTGAATTTAATAATGAAACATCAGGTATATGTTTTAATGGAACACGTGACAAGTTAAAACTTTCGCTCATCAGATCTGATAACAGCGAGTATTTCAATTATATCGAACAATTGTATCAAAAGTTGCTAGCGGAATTTAAAAACTTTCACAGCCCCATTAGCCAACAAAACTATACTAAACTTACAATTGATCTCGATCAGTCAAAGGTGTATTTTATCAACAAAAAATATCCTCTGAACAAACCAGAAATGAAAGATCTGTTTGAGTCCCGTCGCTGTGTGAGCGGTAAAGTAAAATTTAGTATCTATAGTCGTGATAGTGAAGTATTTTTAATATCAACAGTTGAAACATTAATCATTGGTAATGAGATATAAAATAATATCATTTTCATTCTAATGCTAGTTTAATTTCCACCTTGTTAACTGAAACGTTCTAATACACAGTTTAATTTTCATCCTGTTATCTGATAAAAAATTTGTGGTAAAACCCGTTTGCCGTCTTTAGAATAATTGTATTCCACACATGCGCTGTTCTAATAAATTAGTCACCTCTGTTGACAGAGCTTATCGCATTCCAACACCTGTTGTTTTGTCTGGTTACAAAATATCTGTCTACATAGTAATAGTATTAGGAAATGAGGGTTTTGGCGGGGGGGAAGGTGTGTGGGAGGGGGTGGTGAGCCAAAACCCTCATTTCCTAATACTACTCTAGTTGGCTTTAACTATTGTATAACGACAATTAATTTAGAGTTATGAGGTAAAGTAGATTTTAATTAGACTTTTATAGATTCAGTAGTTTTGAGTAGATTTTAGTATATTGTTTGAAGTTATTGTTGTGGAGTAGTACCACTGTACAGTAAATATTTTTGGCTTTTGACGTTTTTGTTTCCATAAGAATAAAGGAACAAAGGAATTTTTCCGTAAGAACAAGGGTACAAAGGAATTTTTAGTTAATAGTTTTGGTTTTTATTCAATATGTTAAATAGTTTGTAAAATTTGTATAGGAGGGTATATTTACATCGTTGGTTGTAGTAAGAGTTGTTTGAGTGGTAAAATTCAGTACTAGTTGGCTTTAGTGATTGTACAACGGCAATTAATTTATAGTTATGAAAAAAGTAGATTTTTAAATAAACTTTCATAAATTTAGTGGATTTAAGTAGATTTTACTTTACATTAGCTTTTCCTAGTGTAATATCCTTAATGTGTAGCGAATCATCCAATATTATCCTTAAGGTTCGGGAGCTAAGGAAAACATGTCCGCTCTGTTCAACAACCTGCTAGCCTTCCATTAGTAATGTGGGAGCGTTTATACTAAATTCGTATTCTCGTTTAAGTCGCTTGCTGCCGTGAGGCTTATACGACTGCTTACAGTCCCGGGCATGGACTGCAGTCCCTCTGGGGAGTATGCCACAGTCCCGGGCGTGGTCTGTGGTCCCCCTGGAGGGCGCTTGGTCTTTAGTGCTAGGCCTTTTCCTGACCCCTAGAGATCAGGTACCTCAAAAAAGACCCGTATCGTATCTATTGTGATTTCCAATCTTAAGCTCCAGAAATGACAGAACCGCAATCCACTCTCCAACCCAGTCCGCCACTCCCGCACCACCAAAGTCCCCAAGTTATTATCCACCCAATTATATTTCAATTGGGTGGATTTTTTGTCAAATATATACCAGTTTTTCCTATTGGTATCCCTATGTCAATGTTGTGTAAGCCACCTGTGCAATTGTCCTAATGAGATTAAGTTGTGAATTTGGAATAAATATTTGTAATTGGAATTTTGCGTACTTGGCGTACTTATAATGTTTGTAAAAATTACCAATCTTTAGGCGTTTGCCGCCTATTTATTAGATTTATCACCGCTTTGGTTTGTATGGTTGTGTAATTTTGACCGCCTTGCCAAAAGATCTTGTTTGGGCCGTAGGTCCTCAGAGCCCAAGTGAAGACATAAGTTGTAGGTTTTTCGTTTCGAACAGTTGGCCGCGCGGCCCGGACTATTCATCGCTGATCGTTGTCCGTACCAGGGTTGGGGTTTTGAGACAGCAGTGGGGAGGTGGTTAGTACTGCCTGGTCTCTTTATTTGTTTTGAAGTGTAGTCTGTTTGTGTGTGTGCTGGGTTGGGCTTTTGGGATGTTAGCTGGAGCTGACTAACTATCCCTTTTGGATTGAAAGGCAATTTTGTGCTTTTCTTTATTGGCAATAAAAATTTGTAATCTTTTCATTTTACCCCCAGGGAAGTGCTGGTATTGCTTCCTGGGGTTGTCGGATTTGGGCTGGACCCGCATCATCCCTCTGCTTGTCTGTTGAATCCGCGATCTTGTTCTAGTTGTGGTTACTTCCCTCCTTCGTTGTATCCAATAGGAGCTGACTGTATCTCCCTGCCTTACATGTTTGAGAATTGGTTGGCTCCAATTCTCCGCCTCGGACATACACCGGTAGAGCTTCCAGTATATTAATTGACTTTGATGAAATGTAATCTTTTCATTTAATCCCCCTATCATTAAAACAACTATGGGGATTATTATATATATTTATTTATTATCATATTTTTTTAATTTTTTTTCCTTTTCTCTTTTTTTTTTACTCGTGGAGTAGACTATACGCTATTTCGGTCACTCGGTCTACTCCGCTCCTGGGAGTTATGGATATCAGGGGGGAGGTTCCTGAGTTACCCTTGTTTATCGGTCTTGACCTATATGTCCTTATCATGGTGGGAAATCTTAGCCTATACAGTGCTTATAGGTTTCAGGATCCACCCAGGCTTGTGCTAGTATGAGTCCTAGCGCCTGTTTTAGGATATGGACTAGGTATGATATTTGCGAGTATTTAGGTGTTTGTATGCGGGGATGGGTTATTAGGGTTTCAATACCGGCTTATATATTCCCTTTATTTGAATATTTTAAAAATTTTCAGTAGGTATGATTCAGCTATCTTGTTGTTTTCATCCCTCTCCTCTCTGTGTGGTTCTCAGTTTTCTTTTTTGTTATATTATTTACTGAATAATATTGGATGATTCAGTTCTATCGTGATCTGTTTTCGTAATTTGAAAAATAGTGTTTACTTATCAATAGTTATGTGGTGCGTTTGTCCACGTCGTTCGAGTGCCAGATTTTGATTGGTTGGTGTAGAATTTGGTTTTCAATCCTTGTTAACTCAAGGTATCATGTTCTTTGTGGTTTTAGATTGTGGCTTTTTTCGGCCAATCAGCTGTAGTCTTTGTTTAAGGCCTTATGTATTTCGCACTACCTGATTTGTAAGTTGGTATATTAATAAGCCCTGAATGTTGAAAGGGGAATTGCTGTCGGTTGAAGTTTATTATTAATGTGATTATCATCATTTTTATTATTATTATTATTATTATTATTATTATTATTATTATTATTATTATTACTACTACCACTAACTCCCATCTACAGTTGCGTTTCTTCTGTACGTCATTCGAGTGCTATATTTTGATTGGTTGGTATAGATTTTAGTTTTCAATTCTTCTTTTTAGCTCAAGATTGTACGTTTTCTTTTGTGATTAATCGCGGCTATTATCGGTCAATCAGATGCAGCCTTAGTTTAGGGTTTATGTATTACGTGTTATCTGATTTGTAAACTGGTATAATATTAACCCGGTAGGTTGAGAGGGGAATTTAACTGTTGGCTATAGTTTAAATGTAAATGTTTATTTTTCAATTATATTTTAATGTAAATTCATGTAGGGGTTGTATGATTAAGTAGATTTATAATATATTGTTTGAGGTTATTGTTATGTAGTAGTACAACTGTTCAGTATATATTTTTGGCTGCCCACGTGTTTTTCCCGTGAGGACAAAGGAACAAAGGAATTTTCCGTGAGAACAAAGGAATAAGATAAAAATTTTAATTAATAGTATTGGTTTTTATTCAATATTAAAATTTGTAAAAGAGGGTATATTTACATCTTTGGTTGAAGTAAGAGTTGTTTGGGGTGGTAAAATTCAGTACTAGTTGGCTTTAACTATTGTATAACGACAATTAATTTAGAGTTATGAGGTAAAGTAGATTTTAATTATACTTTTATAGATTCAGTAGTTTTGAGTAGATTTAAGTAGATTTTAGTATATTGTTTGAGGTTATTGTTGTGGAGTAGTACCACTGTACAGTAATTATTTTTGGCTGCCCACGTTTTTGTTTCCGTAAGAACAAAGGAACAAAGGAATTTTTCCGTAAGAACAAGGGAACAAAGGAATTTTTAGTTAATAGTTTTGGTTTTTATTCAATATGTTAAAGTTTGTAAAATTTGTTTAGGAGGGTATATTTACATCGTTGGTTGTAGTAAGAGTTGTTTGGGTGGTAAAATTCAGTACTAGTTGGCTTTAGTGATTGTACAACGGCAATTAATTTATAGTTATGAAAAAAGTAGATTTTTAAATAAACTTTTATAAATTTAGTGGATTTAAGTAGATTTTACTTTACCTTAGCTTTTCCTAGTGTAATATCCTTAATGTGTAGCGAATCATCCAATATTATCCTTAAGGTTCGGGAGCTAAGGAAAACATGTCCGCTCTGTTCAACAACCTGCCAGCCTTCCCCTTCGTCCATGTCACTGTCTGTTATTATAGTCATGTTTCCACTCTCGTGTGTTATGAATGGTTAAAGCCCTGAAAAGGGCTAGCGGCCTCCCCTCCTTTCGAGGCAGGGCTCACCCGTGTCTCAGAGCTCGACACTTTTATTGCCCCGGCGCATGGGCGTGATAACCCCCCTAGATGGTTTACCACCTAAGCCGGACATCATCTTTCGATAATGTTGCTAATCTGGGGAGGCGCTTAGCCCAAGGGCAGGGCTTTTGGTCCAGTGCTTGACCTTGTTCTACCAACCTTAAAACAGACCTTTATGAGCATCATAGATACAGTTACACTGCCTCGACCCCCGGGCTCGGAAAAGGGAAAGGAAAGGATCCAGTAAAGGGCGGTACCGTAGTTGATTCCTCTATTCTTGTGTGTTGAGATCCTCTTCCTTGTGTGTGTCTTACCCTGGGTCCACATATTTTTGGCTTTGAAAGTGTAACCGTTTCACATTGTTTTAATGTGGCCCAGGGCGCTTCCTACTGCCTTTCCTCATCCTTGATTGTAGGTTCCCTGGTTTCCTTGAATTGACGGTGTCGGCAATGGACTCGGCTTCCGCCCACTAAATTAAGTTCCTGTTTCTGCCTGTTGCCTATTGGGGGTGGGAGTCCCCTGTCATAGCCAAACATGTGTAAGCCACATACGAGTCGAATGGATAGGAGTTGTGAAATTTCTTACTAAATATTAGTATTATGTTTTTGTGTACTATGCGTACCTGTAGTTCCAAAAGTTGTGTCAAATTTGGAAGGTATAAGCTACCTTGTGCATTTCAGTGATCTTAATTTGTTTTGACGGCGAGGTATACATTTTTTTTTCCAATCATCCCTTAAAGGGCCAAAAAAGTAGTTGTTATCCGAAAAAGAGCTCTTTGCCAAAGTGAGCTCTGTGTAAGGCATTTTGACTAACCCTATTTCACTACGCTGCTGTTAAAACAGCAGCAAAGTGATAGTAGCAATCTTCTTTCTGTCTTCTTCTATCTTCGGCTGGCCTTTTCTTTTACGATATATCGTGTGTAAAAGAATTTGATTATTACTTGTGTCTTCTTTTCTTCTGTTTTTCTTCCTGTCTGTTTCTTCTTTCTTCTTCTGTTCCTTTGTTCTTTTCTTCTTTCTTCTTCTCTTCCCTTTGTCCTCTGTTCCTTTGTTCTCCTGGAGCTCCTGGTAAACACGTCCGTCCTCTTCAAAGGCTGCTACGATCCTCCCCTTCGTCCATGTGTAGGTTCCGTTCCTTATGTACCAATATCCACTTCCTTACGTAAGACGCTGGAGCTCAAAAATTAACATCAGACACATATGAATTTGTGTTGTGTGGGGAGACGACGAAATCCTGCATTGGGTGGCGCTCACCAGTTATTATGTACTTTTGAGAGAGTGATGTATGTAAGGTGAAGTTGTTTGCATTTTAAACATGCACAGTGCAAAGAATGTTGGCATACCTATATACTACTTTCATGTAATGTGGATGAAATTTCTTTGGATATTGTACTTTTGGAAATTTTAAATGATCTTTGGACACTGATAACTAAAATGACTGCTCCCTTGTGCTCCAAAAATCCACCTAAATTTGTCTAAAATACACTATTCTTGGCAGCTATTAAAATATGGAAAATGAATTTTGCCAAACTAGATAATACCAGCTTCTAAAAGTGCAATGACTGAATTACCAAATACATAAAATGTAAAAAAAGTTATCGGCTCTTTTTTTTACAATTTACCTCTGAAGTTCGAGAAGTGAAAATGAGCAAGTAGAGCTAGCACGTTTTTGAAAGATGCACATCTGGAGTAAGGCCAAGCTGTATATTCTCTAACCCATATTACACCCATCAATCATACATCAAAATAAAGGGAATTAAAGGTTCTTTGAACAACACCTAAGATATACAAAGTCTCTTTTAAATAACCAGTATAACTAGTGAGGCAACCCGGGGAAACTCTTTTTCTTTAAAATTTTAACCCTATGCTAAATACGAAACTGTAGAGCGCCACCTTAAAAACAAATATAAACATTTATGAAATTATTTTTCTTATTTTCATATTATTATGTATGATGTTCTGAGTAAAATGGTACATTAACAATGATTTTATTCATGAAAATAAGCTAATTATGCTTATTTTTGCTCTAGCATACATAATTTGATATGAGGCATGTTTGGGTGAGTAGTGACCTTCATTATGGGAAAATTAGAAGTCTTAGAATATAGGAATAAAGTCAACTTAAATTGAAAAATGTTGCATTAAGTAAAAGAAATCCATAGTGAAAATGTTTTATTTCATTTATTTGCAATGAAATTAAAAAATAAATGATAACAAAGCAAATTTGCTTTCTTCCATATCAAAGAATTAGTTAATATTTACCTTTTGACCTTTGACCTTTATGAACCTCACCTGTTATATCCCTTTTATAACTGCAAAATTTATTTTTGACATCTCAGGAATAAATATGGCTAGTTTCATGTTCCTGTCTATCAGCATAACACTGGTTGCTATGTTGACAAAATGCAATGCGCATTTTTAAAATAGTTCACTTTTTATCATAAGGAGGGGGGGCTGTACCGGTTTAAGACTCTGACTCTAATAAATGCTGTTCTGAGGGGGTAAATACATGACAATTATTACAAAGGACTGTTTTGATGCTTGCGACTTAAATATTTCAATCGTACAATCAAAATTAAATCATACAATAATAATACCTATATTCTCTTTATGGTGGCGCTCACCAGTTATTATGTACTTTTGAGAGAGTGATGTATGTAAGGTGAAGTTGTTTGCATTTTAAACATGCACAGTGCAAAGAATGTTGGCATACCTATATACTACTTTCATGTAATGTGGATGAAATTTCTTTGGATATTGTACTTTTGGAAATTTTAAATGATCTTTGGACACTGATAACTAAAATGACTGCTCCCTTGTGCTCCAAAAATCCACCTAAATTTGTCTAAAATACACTATTCTTGGCAGCTATTAAAATATGGAAAATGAATTTTGCCAAACTAGATAATACCAGCTTCTAAAAGTGCAATGACTGAATTACCAAATACATAAAATGTAAAAAAAGTTATCGGCTCTTTTTTTTACAATTTACCTCTGAAGTTCGAGAAGTGAAAATGAGCAAGTAGAGCTAGCACGTTTTTGAAAGATGCACATCTGGAGTAAGGCCAAGCTGTATATTCTCTAACCCATATTACACCCATCAATCATACATCAAAATAAAGGGAATTAAAGGTTCTTTAAACAACACCTAAGATATACAAAGTCTCTTTTAAATAACCAGTATAACTAGTGAGGCAACCCGGGGAAACTCTTTTTCTTTAAAATTTTAACCCTATGCTAAATACGAAACTGTAGAGCGCCACCTTGGTGATTAAGATTCAAAACTGCTTTAAGGCAGCGATATACTGGAAGAGGATGATAAAATTCATTAATAAAATCAACAACAAATACTAAAACACTAGGGATAGTTTTCAGTTTACTGTGGACTCTAGGGAGAAATCATTACATTAGTTGGGGGGAGGTTTATATGAAAAATGTATGCATTTACATCGAAAATACGGTCAAATTTTGCTATTTTAAACAAATCTGAGTTTTGAGAAAATAAAATAAACTGTTTTTAATATATTTTTATAATTAATTATTTTATACCTAAAAATAATAGGACAAAATAATCAGAAACTAAGTAAATGAGTATAATAATAAGACTGCATAAATGTTTGAAAAACTTTTCTTTGCTTTCATTTTCTTTTTGATTGAACATGTCAAACAGGTGTGAAATTAAGCTTGTGTTTAGGATAAAAATACAGAAACTTGAGTTTATTGACTGTCAAAGTTTGATGTTGAATAAAGCAACAAAACAATGAGATGCAGCACTTGTGACTTTAAGAATCAAGCAGCGCATTATGCCTATCTCATGTCCATTTTTTTCTATCGACATCGCTATAAACTGCCACACTATAGACATCATAGTGATGTTACTAAAAATTTGTTAAAGCGATGTTCAAAATCCAAATCGCACACACACACACGGACATTAACTAAGACTTATATTTTAATTTTCAGTACTAATTATATTTTCATTGCACTATAAGCTACAAATGCTCCAGCTATTACATTATTTTTCATCTTTTTTAATAATATAATTTTCAATTATCTTCAAGGGTTTCATAAAATATAGAATTTTAATGCAGTTTTCATAGCTAGAAACACCAACTAAGGGGAAGCTACTGGCAAGCTTTCTCAAATTCCCACATTGGCCAAGTCAGAGACTTGAACCTACATGGACAGAGTTTAGTTGCAAGCGATTGGCAAATGCAAGCACTTTAGACCATTCAGCCACCTGTGATCCAGGTACATAAATGTAGTGAAACAGGACAAGGAAAACCTATGCACATTGCTGTGAAATATTTTTATTATTAATATTATTATTATTATTATTATTATTATTATTATTATTATTATTATTATTATTATTATTATTATTATTCAAATTTAGCTATCAGTTAAGGAGATTTCATGATGTTTGTGATGGCAGCTAGAGTCCCTCACATTATAGGTAGTCAAAGTCTAAAAAAGACAACAACAGGTTGATTTGATTTCTTTTGTTCAGATACAAATTAAAAAGATACTGAAATTATATATATATATATATATATATATATATATATATATATATATATATATATATATATATATATATATATATAAATTGTGATACTGGACAGCAACAACATTTTATGTGCAAACATTCCAACAAACCATGATTTTTCTCTTTTCAAGAACACAAATTATAAAACATGAACAAGAATTTCCTCTTCACCTCTTATTGCCCTTGTAAAACATGAACAAGAATTTCCTCTTCTCTTATTGCCCTCGGAAGACATGAACAAGAATTTCCTCTTCTCCTCTTATTGCCCTCGGAAGACATGAACAAGAATTTCCCCCTTCACTTCTTATTGCCCTTGTAAAACAGGAACAAGAATTTCCCCTTCACTTTTTATTGCCCTTGTAAAACAGGAACAAGAATTTCCTCTTCTCTTCTTATTGCCCTTGTAAAACAGAAACAAGAATTTCCTCTTCTCCTCTTATTGCCCTTGTAAAACAGAAACAAGAATTTTCCCTTCACCTCTTATTGCCCTTGTAAAACAGGAACAAGAATTTCCTCTTCTCCTCTTATTGCCCTTGTAAAACAGGAACAAGAATTTCCTCTTCTCCTCTTATTGCCCTTGTAAAATAGGAACAAGAATTTCCTCTTCTCCTCTTATTGCCCTTGTAAAACAGGAACAAGAATTTCCTCTTCTCCTCTTATTGCCCTTGTAAAACAGGAACAAGAATTTCCTCTTCTCCTCTTATTGCCCTTGTAAAACAGGAACAAGAATTTCCTCTTCACCTCTTATTGCCCTTGTAAAACGGGAACAAGAATTTCCTCTTCTCCTCTTATTGCCCTTGTAAAACAGGAACAAGAATTTCCTCTTCTCCTCTTATTGCCCTTGTAAAACAGGAACAAGAATTTCCTCTTCTCCTCTTATTGCCCTTGTAAAACAGGAACAAGAATTTCCTCTTCTCCTCTTATTGCCCTTGTAAAACGGGAACAAGAATTTCCTCTTCTCCTCTTATTGCCCTTGTAAAACAGAAACAAGAATTTCCCCTTCACTTCTTATTGCCCTTGTAAAACAGGAACAAGAATTTCCCCTTCACTTTTTATTGCCCTTGTAAAACAGGAACAAGAATTTCCTCTTCTCCTCTTATTGCCCTTGTAAAACGGGAACAAGAATTTCCCCTTCACCTCTTATTGCCCTTGTAAAACAGGAACAAGAATTTCCCCATCACTTCTTATTGCCCTTGTAAAACAGAAACAAGAATTTTCCCTTCACCTCTTATTGCCCTTGTAAAACAGGAACAAGAATTTCCTCTTCTCCTCTTATTGCCCTTGTAAAACAGGAACAAGAATTTCCCCTTCACCTCTTATTGCCCTTGTAAAACAGAAACAAGAATTTCCCCTTCACTTCTTATTGCCCTTGTAAAACGGGAACAAGAATTTCCCCTTCACCTCTTATTGCCCTTGTAAAACAGAAACAAGAATTTCCTCTTCTCCTCTTATTGCCCTTGTAAAACAGGAACAAGAATTTCCCCTTCACCTCTTATTGCCCTTGTAAAACAGGAACAAGAATTTCTCTTCTCCTCTTATTGCCCTTGTAAAACAGGAACAAGAATTTCCTCTTCTCCTCTTATTGCCCTTGTAAAACAGAAACAAGAATTTCCCCTTTACTTTTTATTGCCCTTGTAAAACAGGAACAAGAATTTCCTGGCAATAACCTTGTAAGACAGGAATAAGAATTTCTTGGTCAACTTCAAATTGCCAGTGTAAGACAGGAATAAAAACTTCCTCTCACAATTACTTGTATGTACTTTTCTGGAAGTCAGGACTGGATTTGGTTGGTCCTAAATGATCTTGCTTAAAAACTGCCTGAAGGCACATTCTGTGGGGAGTGGAAGTGGAATAGGGCAAGCTAGGGTGATTCACTTTCATGCTTCATTTGAACAAGGAAGTAGTAAGGCAAAATATGACTTAGGTGTTTATCTTGAAATGTATGCCTACTTACATGTTTATCCAAACAATTAAAGTGCATACTATTTGAGCAATGTTTCACAAAGCAGACTAAAGGGTATGCAATACTGTACTGCTCAGGGCCAGATTGGGCTGGAGGAGGTCCAGAACCCATTCACCCACTCAAAAAAACTTACACACACACACACATGTACAGTCACCTATCACTTGAAATTTAACAATCGTTTTATTCTTGCACATGTTTATTGGGTATTATGCACACATTGAATAAATAGACATATATACTTTCACTTTGGTGTGCTTTCAAGGAAAGTCAGAGCCCTTTTGAAATTTTGGAACCCCCCCCAATAAAAAACTTAACCTGATCTGGCCCTGCTGCTCAATTAAATTAAAATGAAGATAGCAATTATTGACAAATAAAGGACATTTTTATCAAAGGAGATTTCTTTTTTAACAAAATGAATTCAAAATTTGCTTCAGGACAAGTACTTCATTACAATTTTCTATATTTTCTGTAGTGGCCTATTTGATGACTTATTGGGTTAATAATTCAAACTGATACATCAATAAATATTTAATTTATACCCATCCACTCACACATACAGGAGCTAGATTGGAAGCAAAACTGAATCAAGCCATGAAAGACTTTAATTTTGTTCCAAATTTTGTTCAGCAACATATGAACTAGTTGCACCAAAAATATATAATTTTCCATTTTCAATATTCATATCATTATTATACTGAAAAAATTAATTTGCTGCTTTTAAAAACTTTATATTATATAAAATGATACTGATGACAATATTTTTTAGTTTTAATTTTATTTAAATTTGCTGTTTTCTTTTCCTCCCAGTTATTTTTAATAAACACATGATTACAAAGAATATATTTTCTGTATGGATCACACTAAATCAGCTCCCATACTAAATCTATGCAAACAACCATGATATTAAAAATTAAACAATTTTGCATTTCTGAATGCTCATGATCAAAAATATATTTATCAGTATAGACACATCACTGATGATAGTTTTTTAGTTTTTGTATAAAGAAACCATATTAAGCAATAGCATTTTCTATATATATATATATATATATATATATATATATATATATATATATATATATATATATATATATATATATATATATATATATATAAAACATGTGCTTTTATTTCTGTACCAAAGAGTCAGGTAAAAATTTCAGTAATGAGTTTTCCAAAACTCAAGTATGTTAAAGGACTGAAATTCTATCAATAAATCAATATCTGTTTTTCTGATACAATAAAGGTTAAGTTCTCAAAAGAGTTTTTTTTAGTAAAATCTTTCTTTTATTTTTAACTAATCTTGGTCAGCCAAACCAATATATATACTTTATTGTATCTTTACTTTTTTCACTCACTGGTTCCCATTCTTCCATATCATTAGCATCATGAGTCCTATGTTATGTGTGTAGGATTGTACAAAAGTAACAAGAAAAGAATGAAGCCAATGAGCATTCTAAAATTTAACAAATAATTTATTTCCAAAGAAAAGCAAGAAAAAAATTAGAAAAAAACTTTATGAATCAATCCAAAATTAATCCCAGAATTAAAAAAATTATAAGCCCTATCAAATAAAAGTCCTAAGTCAATCACAGTTTGAATCCTAATGAAATTACAAGATGGAAGGCACTGTCATCATTGATGGTCTGCTTTGTCCTGATATGTCAACAGTTCTTTGTTAAATCACAAAGAAATAATATTCCTGTTTAGAATTTCTGAATAAATTTTGATAAATGCCTTTGTCCAAGAATTCTGATGAACATTAGTATTTTCTAGGAAAAGAATCAATAATTCAAAAAAAAAAGATTCAACTCAAACTGGTCACAACAAAACACCTTAGTTTTGGAGATTTAAAGCCCAACTGGCTATTCTTCTCAAGAAAATGACTATACAGTAAATTAAGATACAAAACAGATTCCTAGATGAGGATCACATGATCACCTCTTAGCAGAAAAACGTAGAAACATGTACATACCTTAAATCATGTACTCTAGAATGGCCTTAGCTAAAATCAATGGTTTTACAATAGAAATGAATAATAAAAAAGTTGTTTACTCCAAATCTGACATTGGTTCTGAATCTAGATCATCAAAAGATTCAGTGTTTCAAACTACTGACTGTTTATCAGGTCAAACAGAAATGAATTGAATTTCTACAAATAATCAAATTTGGTAGGCAAAATTATCATTAAAATAACATGTAACACAATAAAATAAAAAAAATTTAAAACCAACATACAAATAAATTACTTAGACATAAGATCTATATCCACCCTTGATTTACTTGACAGACTAGTAGTAGAATGCATAAGTAAACAGTGATAAATAGCAATGGTGCATTTCATGTAACAAAACTGTTTGGGATTCATTTCAGAAAATCAGAAAAATATATTGAAATAAATGTTTCTAATTGTGAGTTACCAATTTACTATCAATATTGATCTCATTTCAGTTTAAATCAGTCTTGTCATATTATGCAATAAATGAACCAAAGGTCAAGGTGATCATAAAAATGTACATATATGACTACAGAAATGGAGACCTAAATGACAGAAATGACCTAATATTAGCCCCAGACAACACTAATTTAAAACTAAAGGTAAGCCTAAGTCAATTAATATACCAAATATGAAGTTTCAAAACATTAAATGAAATTTAGGTGGGACACAAATTCATGAGAGGTCAACACCATTTAACAAAGTAAAAAAAGACCTAAATTGATCATATCTGATGCAACATGTTTCAGAATACAACTTGGAAATATCACATTGCTAACTATAATTACTATATAAATGGTAAATTATATAAACTTTATATATCTTATTGTATAGATATTAATCTATATACAAAAGACTGCACCTACCATAACCATATCTGCACACTCTACACAATGAATGCCCTCTCCCCTTTTTGTGGCAACAGTTGCTGCATCTAAAAGTGTGTTTAATATTCCATTGAAAGTCACTGTGAGTTTTACAAAAGGTATTCATTTTTGTTGGTTATCCGCAAACAGAACCATATCTTTACATTTATAGTAAAGTTCATTGTGCATGCATATGTGGAACTGCTGTAGAGGTGCTGTTCTCCATAAGACTCACAGTACTAATTTAGCCTCCCACAGTAAAGTCTATGTAAACACCATGATATAATTCAATAATTTTAAAGTTTTGAATGCTCATGAACAAACCTGTATTTGTTATCATAGACACATCCTAGATGAAAGCTTCTTTGTAGAAAATACAATATGAGCTGTGGCATTTACTGGTTCTACATGTTTGAAACATGTTTCTTCAGTTCAACATCAAAGTGTCAGGTGTTGATTTCAGTAATGAGTTTCCAAACTTGAGCTTGTTAAAGGACCAAAATTCCATCAATAAACAATGCATCTTTCATTTTCAGTTACAAGAAGGATAAACTTTCTCCAATTTCTATGACTGGTTCCCATTCTTCCAAATTATTAGATTATTCTGAAGTACAATTTCAGGTACAGGTCATGATGTCTGGTTGATGATTAATACATTATATGGGCAGTTTCATATTTCTGAAGAGAATTAATGTTTGCCTAAGGTAAGAAAAACATCCAAGAATAAATTAAACAGAAATAATTTGTGTAGCCTGAAAATTAAATCATTTCTTTCAAATCAGAACTCATCATCACACTCTTTTCATTCTGTAATGCATAGATAAGTTACTGTGCTGTCCTCAACAAATTAATTCTCTGGTTATATATATATATATATATATATATATATATATATATATATATATATATATATATATATATATATATATATATATATATATATACATACATATACATGCTGGTTTTTATACAGAAATACATTTGCAAATTCCACAAGATATCAAACATATCCATCCTTTATTCATTCAAGCACTTTCACACCATTATGGTGGATGCTCTTCAGATGGATACATTATACTTCAAAGTATAGATATCACAAGTATGTGTCTATCATTTATTTCTTTACCTATATTGGGTTATATCCTTACCTTGATAATAACATGCATGCAAAGATATATCCCCACTTTCTCATGTATCTTCCACTTGGCCTTCATTAGGGTGCCATATACAAATCCCATATGATACAAACAAGGGACTTTGTACAACTAACATCAGTGTGTCAGCAGAAAGTATCTAATTTAATTTAGAGTTTTCAATCACAAATTATTCCTCCACCATTTTCCCATTAAAATGCTGAAAGTTACTCATAGCCTTTCCTTACAAGTATATTTTTCTTGATTCATATATCCCAAGTGATGAGAGCATCTGCCAGGGATGCAGGAGGTTATGGTTCAAATCCTAGCCAAGTCATATCAAAGACTTAAAAAAAAGGTACTTAAAGCTGCCTCACTAGGCACTCAGTATTAAGAGGTTAGTGTTAGGACTGGTCGATCTGGTGTCAGGATAATGCAACTAGGCGGTATATGGTGCTACATGTCTGTGGCATGATGCCTCGGTGATAAATATCACTATAAATTGCCATACTGCAGACTTTGTAGTGATATGATTGAAAAAGTATTAAAGCCACATTAAAAATCCAAATCACACACATACACACTCAAATTGCCTCCCTCACTTTGCTGTATTATACAGACATTCCAAAATGTGATGTGATATAATGTGATTGTGATTTTTTACATAGCTTTAAAAAATTTTCAGTCATATCGCTACAAGGTCTGCGGTGTGGCAGTTTATAGTGATGTCTAGCACTGGGGCATCATGCTACAGACATGCAACACGATGTCACACCCAGTCACATTATCCTGACACCAGGTCAACCAGTCCTAACACTAACCTCTTAATGCTGAGCATCAAGCGAGGAAGCTGTTAGTACCATTTATGTAAGTCTTTGCTATGACTCAACTGGGGATTGAACCCATGACCTCCTGTATTTAAGGCAGATGTTCTAACCACTAGGCCACAGGAGAGGTTCTAATTCCAAAATGCCTCAATCACTTTGCTACTGTACGCAGTGTACAATTCCAAAATGCCTCCCTCACATTTGCTTCATTTTACAACCATTATGCAATTCCAAAATGCCTCCCTCACATTTGCTTCATTTTACAACCATTATGCAATTCCAAAATGCCTCCCTCACATTTGCTTCATTTTACAACCATTATGCAATTCCAAAATGCCTCCCTCACATTTGCTGCATTTTACAACCATTATGCAATTCCAAAATGCCTCCCTCACATTTGCTTCATTTTACAACCATTATGCAATTCCAAAATGCCTCCCTCACATTTGCTTCATTTTACAACCATTATGCAATTCCAAAATGCCTCCCTCACATTTGCTTCATTTTACAACCATTATGCAATTCCAAAATGCCTCCCTCACATTTGCTTCATTTTACAACCATTATGCAATTCCAAAATGCCTCCCTCACATTTGCTTCATTTTACAACTATTATGCAATTCCAAAATGCCTCCCTCACATTTGCTTCATTTTACAACCATTATGCAATTCCAAAATGCCTCCCTCACTTTCTATTGTACGCGGTGTACAATTCCAAAATTCCTCTCTCATATTTGCTATAGTGTGCAGCCAGTATACAATTTCAAATTGCCTCCCTCACATTGCTATAGTATGCAGACAGTCTACAATTCCAAATGTGCCCTCAATTGGTATAGCATATAGATAGTTTGCACTTATTTTGCCTCATGATTTAAGTAGAATTATATTTTTTAATTGGAAATCCTAATCTGTTTGCAACACAGCATTATTAAATGACCACCTGTCCAACACATACAAAATTAGGTCCAGTTAAAGTGAGCAAAGAAAACCAGCTTTTTCCAGGGGTCACAAGAATCTCTCCCAAGGGTAGGTCTCAACAAAGATTTGACTAAAAATTTTTAGGTATCTGCATTGATGCAGTGAACATCAAAACATAGTCTAAGCAAGTTAGAATAGAAAATATATTGCGTGTCAGTATACCTTGATTTATCATGTGTTTCAATGCAAATGGATGCTTCCTATGTAAGAAAAGCAAAGACTACTCATCCATTTCTTGTTTGTAGAATAGTCAATGTCGGTAAAACTTGTGTTGTCTGCATCCAATATTTGCAATATCTAGTTATATTATTTTTAAACAAGCTGAAAAAATAAACAGGAGAAACTCGTGTGTGTGTGTGTGTGTGTGTGTGTGTTTGTGTATTAAATTCAAAATTTCTGAAATTATTGAGATTATGAAAGAAAGCAAACTATATCATATCTGCCACTGGAATATATAGACTGACCCAAGCAAATTTGGTGATCATGTTGCTAAAGAAACCAGGTTTACTCAAAATACCAACAGACTGACAGTGTTTGTGATCTCCTGATGATAATCAGATTGTGACTTACAAATTAATGAATGAAATGACAAGGTTGTATCCTTGATGCCTTCTGTTTTTAAAATCAGTAGGAGTTAACAAAACAAAAGGTATGGTGCGAGATACTATAATTATGGTCTGATACTTGGAATATTGATGGTTCTGTTACAGTACATACTGTATAAGCACACACACACACACACACACACACAAACACACATATATATATATATATATATATATATATATATATATATATATATATATATATATATATATATATATATATATATATATATATATATATATATATATATATATAAGGAAAGACAATTTTACTGGACTTTTTGAGGCAACTTACAATTGTGGCAAATTTTCATTATTCTAAAATAACTTAACCCCTATAAAAACAAAATGAAAATATGACATTTTTGCGCAACTTTGAGATAATAAAAAGGTAGTGTTATTGTTTGTTCACATAATGTTAGCCAGTTTCTTGACCCTTGGAACTTAATTTTTGATATTTGGACAGTTATGTTGGGGTGTAGAGTCAGAGTTCATTGTCTATCGAAATGTTGGAATTCGCCAGCACCATTTGGTGTCGGGATAGGGTAGCCACTTAATAGCTGGCCTAGTAAACTTTCAGGATCATTCATCGAGTTATACCATTATGAAATCGATAGGAATATGATTTATTTTCTTAGATATTGCGAGAATAGCATTCGTGATATCTTCAATCTGATGGTGTCAAATAGTGTCGGCGAATTCCAACATTTCGATAGGCAATGGACTCTGACCCTACACCCCAACATAAATATCAAAGTATCAAAAATGGTGTGGCAACGGTCTGAGGAAACTCAGACTAGTATCAGCAAAGGGGTCTTACGTTTTATCGGTAATGTACGACGAAATCTCTGACAAAAAAAGGTGATTTCATGTTGTCAGAGATTTCGTCGTATTTTAGTTTATTGATAAATCGTCAGACTCCTGTGGTTTCATGTATGGCTCTAGTTTTCAGGAGGAAAGTAGCACAAGTTCGAGTATAAATCTGCAGTCATGCTCGTATAACAATATGCTTGACCCGTGGTATATGTTGTTGACGTGTCGCTACGATAGTAAGGGAGGGAAGCTGTTACATGGTCTAATTCGCAGACCTGTAAGTGCTTAGGTCAGTAGGTGATCAGTTTTAAAAAAAAAAAAAAAAAAAAAAAAAACAAGAAAAAAAAAACAACACACAAAACGGAACTTGTGAAGTTTGATGTATATACTGATAAATAAAGGACTTCTTTTTAAAAACTCTTAACTGCATCGTTTGTAACGTCTTTTGTCACATGATCCAACGATAGCATTATGTCTCCATTAGAAGATATTGAATTTGCATATTTCTACAGTAAATCGTACCATGTCCGCCATTTTGTTTGATTAGTCCTAGCCTCATCTTCGCTAGCCAAGGTTCCACTACGTTAGAGAGCATAAACTTATTGAAACCTTTGCTAGCTAAAATGATTTTTGCCTAGGGCAAGTGTTTGAATAGACGACCTAAGGTCGCTTTGGTTTTTTCAATGTCGTTGCAACTATCAATTGCCTCATATCCTGTAAAGTGTTTACTTCTATTAATATGATTCATATTTTGAAACGCATCTTTATTCAATATATAACAAAGTACGATCTTACGATACTGTACTGCTTCAGTGGAAAAACAATAATAACAATAAAATGGCACAGCTACTGGACGTCTACAAAGACTAAAAAAAATTACAGAAAAAATAGTGATGCTGTAAACTTGAAATAAAATATAGTCAGCAAATGCTTTGTTTGTGAACACATTCAGGTAAATAATTAAGTTTAAATAAATTTTTGTCAGCTTATCAGTAAATCAACTTGATGTGTAATTTGCAGAAAATCAATTTTTGTCAGCTGAGGTTGTTTTTCTGCCAGCTATGCCATATTTGATATGAATCTGATCCATACATATAAAAAGATTAATATAAAAATCCTATACACGCCGAAACGTGGAAATATGCTGTTGAATACTGAACTGTTAGTTCCTGAATGACTGACACATAAGTGCATGTTTGTTTACACTGTTACCGATTACAGATTTTGTGCACGTTTGCTTTCAGTAACTTAAACTTTCATTTGCACGTGAAAGCATCGCAGCCGTTGTACGTAATGACGTAATTTTACATTTATTACTTATGTTTACACTTACAAAATAAGAATTGCTGTAATGACCAATGGTGTGAGTATACCGAAATGACAGGGGTTGGGAGATGTGTACCGTAAAGATAAAGATCAAAATCTACTTGTACCATTGGCAACGACCCAAGTTTCTTTGTAAACTGGTTACGTTAAGATATTAAACTATGCACTGAACAAAGCAAGCGAAACATACAATTCAACATAGTTTTTGGTTATTTAATCCTTAGCTCCACCTTATTACCAATATTAGCACCTTAGCCCTACCTTGTGGACACGACAACAAAACAAGTTGAGGCTACGACATCGTAGCTAGCTCCACCCCCCCCTCTCTCTCTCTCTCTCTCTCTCTCTCTCTCTCTCTCTCTCTCTCTCTCTCTCTCTCTCTCTCTCTGTAGCTCAGCGCATTTTCACTTGATCGTCTCGACATAACGTTAAAATTACACAATTATCATGCGAATGGTTTTAACCCAAATGTTATCAATATACAAGGTAGTACCACTCTTTTAGCACAGAGAGAGAGAGAGAGAGAGAGAGAGAGAGAGAGAGAGAGAGAGAGAGAGAGAGAGAGAGAGAGAGAGAGAGAGAGAGAGAGAGAGAGAGAGAGAGAGAGCAGTCTGCCATTATGGTCCTGAGTGCTCCATTATTTTAAGAGTCCTTTTTTTTTCAAATTAGTTCTGAGATGTGTGTCCCAAGAACAGCTTTCACATTTAAATTTCTAATACAAAAGTGACACAGAAAGTTACTGTTAGAACCAGAGATCGTTTGGAAGCAGTCCACAAGATACCACAGCGAAATGATTAATCAATAAACCTAGAAAATATTTTACATCGAATACTTTATATGTGTGCATCGCCTCCTTGCCTGGAGCCCTGTATCTCATCATGTTCTACGGAACATTATGGTAAACATGTTTTACTAGGCTAGTCACCATCATCCTAATATGCACATACACTAATAGTTTGGAAGTCAGGGAATAAAAAAGACCATCCATATATATATATATATATATATATATATATATATATATATATATATATATATATATATATATATATATATATATATATATATATATATATATATATATATACATACATATATATATATATATATATATATATATATATATATATATATATATATATATATATATATATATATATATATATATATATGCCACACAATTAGTTGGATTCTTCGCCCCGTTCCGCCTCTTCACATTTCGTTATAAAAACTCAGATCCCTCGTATATGACGTCATACCCTACCAAAATCGCCATAGCAAATAAAAATGAAAAAATGCAGTTCGCTTTGACAATCAATATATCGCTGCCTTTTGAATCATTTAATACTTAGAAAATAAAAAAAATATTTTAATCAATCCACTTTTGGTCCTCTGGAATGTATACTAATAAATTATTTTATGGACAGGAAAATATTGAAATCCAAGGATTAGAGTCGTAGACATCTAATATCATGAATTTATATCTCAATGTTATCTTATTCCTATGGTGAAAATGTGATGCTGCATAGTTTACAATATACGTGTATCTGGCAGATGACGCTGGTGTTGTTTACGCGACGTCACATTAAAAACACCAAAAAAAAACCCCTCCTTATCATCACACAAGTTTAAGCCGTACGTTACGTTATATATGGACAACCCAGTATCGAGCATCAAACCTACAACCACAGTAACGGTTTAGTCAGATATGGTTTTGTATTTTGAAGCATTTAACACCATTATTTCTGCACTGGACAGGCTGTACATGGCGGCCAGTGTGTGATATATATATATATATATATATATATATATATATATATATATATATATATATATATATATATATATATATATATATATATATCGGAAGAAAATCCTGGAAAGAACTATCCACACCACATTAAGCTACTATCAGTCTTTCTGACATACTCATGATGCAGGAACAAACATGAATCATATACCATCTCGATGTGGATGTCCAAGTTTGTTATTTGAGAGACATTTTAGGATCCCCACCCACCCTCGTTTTAATTTGATTTACTGGTTAGAAATGTTCGCTACAATAAACTATACAGTAAACGATTTCTGAAAGCAGAAGCATTTTACAACTAACAATGTTCGAACACTAGAACTAATACCGTGTGTGTGTGTGTGAGAGAGAGAGAGAGAGAGAGAGAGAGAGAGAGAGAGAGAGAGAGAGAGAGAGAGAGAGAGAGAGAGAGAGATGCTTCTGCCGACTTGCCAGTGAGCATGTAAGCGAGCCAGACTGGTGACTTGGTCCCATTAGAAATTCATATTTTTTTTCAACTCGGTAGGTATAAAGATCTTTTACCAGCCTAATCTACAAAATTTAGCCAATCTGAAAACAAAGTTGTGGATGTCGTAATATTCACCGTCATCACGTAATAACAAAATAGAAAAATTATAAATGACACGAGGAACAGTTAAGAAATGCCCCCTTCCCCAAAAAAATAAAGGAAAACGAAGCTCGATGTTTAACTTTAATCTTTGTATATTTTGAATATTATAATAATTAAACGCATGCTAGCTAACTGGCAAGTTTTATTTCTCAGTAAGTTGTTTACCTACTCTGGAAACCAAGACAAACAAGTCGCCTCTGACACAGCACTTACATGTATATATGCTATAGCACGTAAACAGTAAGTGTTGCTTTCCTAGCTAACCAATTTAGGGCAAGGTCGGATTGTGTTTGGTCCGGATGCCGTGGAGATGTGGAGCCTCGTTTTAGAATCAAGAATTCTTTGTATTCATTGGATGAAAAAAACTAACACGATTTAAACTATAGTGGTAAAATGTGTGCTAATTAATTTTTATATTATTATTTTTGTAATAAAAGTTTATTTTCATTAATATTAAATCAAACGAGTTTCATTTCAGGTACATTAAGTACATTTTGTCCCAAAAGCAACCAATCAGGTTTGGCTGATTTTATAACTTCGTCGGATAAGGCGGAGCTAATCAAGCGCCGCCAAGATGTAGGCGAGGAAAGTTCGAGTGGGCAAGTACTCGTTAGAAAATCAAAAATTAAGAGAATTTTTCATGAGGAATCAAATCATATGTTTACACTTTAGATGTAGAAACGGTGAGGAGGGATAGAACCTGTATGAGAGAGACTGTAAACGCATCGAATTTTACTTAGATCTGTGGTGGTAAGTTGAAAGTTTTTCTACTATGTCCATTTCGGTTGTGTGCGCACTCGGCCTGACTGACTCATCGTTTTGAGTTTATTTTCACTTGTGCTATACAGTTTTGGATTTGGACAAGATAGTTAAGTGACTGATTTCTTAGATTCTATTTCAAATCTGTTATTTTTCGAAATAATTATACTTGTGGATTTGAAAGTTTGCTTTGGGGTAACCGTTTGGTTTTTATCAAAACGAGGCTAATGTTTCTTGAGAGCCCGAAAGCCTTAGGCTTAGGTCAGTGACCTGATTTTGCAGCCTTCTTGTCTTTGCTTATTTTTAGAAGTTTAAATCACATATATTTTAATTGAAGCCTGCAAACAACGATGAATATATTCATTTGTTACATAGAGTTAATTTTTTAAAGCTAGAGTTTTAGATCACACATCGCAAAACTTCCTGCTTGATTATCAAGGAAGCCCCGTCGCCAAGCGGCCTGAACTGTGATTGGTGCTTGTTTCAAGAAATCGCACCGTGTACCCACTATTGCATATGACAGGGAAATACTCGTGTTTATTTATAGAACTTTTTGATGAGACGGGTATTTCCAGTTAACAGAAATGAAACAAGATTTGGCTCTTGCAGTGGTGGTGGTTCTGTTGGGCGATGAGTAAGAAATGCAAAATATAGACTATTAAGAAAGTAGATTGGTGAGTCCGTGAAAGTTCCAAAACTAAGAATTTTAGTTGACTAATTGCTTAACGGTTCAAAATGAACTTACTATGAACAGATTATAAAAGTTCTTCACATTATTAAGATGATAAAAAATGAGATTTATATATTCCTTAAAAAAGAGGAGAAAATGTATTCATCTTATAAGTAGATAGCCTTGAAGATTTATTCATCAACATAGTTCAAGTATGCCAGTAAGCCGGTGTGTGGTTTTAAGAGCAATTTTTTTTTTTGCAAGTGACAACCAAATACAACTGGCTGGTTAATTAGTATTCTGGCAAACAGAAGAAAAAAAAACAAACAACAGGTCTGTGACTTTTAATGTGTAATTTGTTGATGATTTTTAATTAGAAATTGTCATGAAGCCAGTGTTCCACAATGTATCAGCTGTAATGAATGAGGTCTTGTTTTTGCCATTGGTGGATATCAATGTCTCAGTAAACTTTTTCATAATTTTTGAAGCTATAAGAATTCTAACATATTTCTTTCCTTGTACAGAAATAATGCAACAGAACCTAAACATGGGTGTAAAAAGAAAACTGGATGAGATTGATCCAGTACCAGAGTCTATGACTCTTGAATATCAGCGCCAGTCCATTTTGAATATCTCCATGAGCAAGTTAAGGAAGTCTCCAACAAGGCGTGTAGAACCTCCTCTTCTTCGATCAGTTCTCATTCTGAATACTCTGAAATACATCGAAAATGAATTGAAAAAGGAAGGTGTGCAGTCTCCATCATCGGAATCAGTGTTCACAATACCAGATGCAGATCCTCAGGCTGTTGCTATGGATGTCTTGCCAAGCCAAGATACCAGCCTATTGGACAGTCACAAAATGGACACAGAGGTTTCTCCATGTCCTACACCGTTTCAACACATTGGTCCATTGCCTTCCATTGATACGTTTGTAGGAAGTAGGACTGTAAGTTCTGAAAGTAAAGTCCAATTAGAGAGTCCAGTTCCTACAGTAGATATATGCAAGTCTTCAAATTTTGATTTTATTGACAGTGGTCAGTCAAATTATTTTTCTTCATTTAGAGTTGAGGAAATGCTCAGTGACATAGATTTCACATTCAGTGACTTTGACATTTATTCATCAATAGCAACAGGTATGAAACTTACACCGCTCAGTGCTGAAGATGTTGTGCATTCCTTTCCTCACCAAAATGGATCTCCCAACGAAAACTATACAAATATATTAAGCTCAGGGGTGAGCCCATACTGTAAGGGTGAGGCTGCCTTTGATGACTTAGAAAATATCATGCAAATTCTTGTAGGATCTTGAGACTTGAAAAATGTGATTTCATTACAAAAGAATGTATTTATTTATTTATTTATTATTTATATACTGAACTTGTTAAAATATAAAGGTGCACAGTGCCTTTGTTGCCACCTTCACAATAAGGTGCCTAGTCTGTAAATGTGCAATTGGTCTGGATTTTACCAGTGAATTTACCATTTTGCGATATTTACAATGAGAATGTGATGGATGATATCATTACTCCATGATCTGCTCTCAACCATCAAATCACTGTTGTTATTTCAGACCATTTTAACATAAATTATAAATATTCAGAACTAGTATGTGCTTTTTGATCTCCAGATGAATTATGTGGATGGAGTCAAATTAGCAACAAACTCGGTGAACTTTAAAATCTCAGGTGCACTATACCTCCACAGTTGCTTTGGGGGTTTGCCATTTTGTTTGGTAGGCCGTGTTTTCATTTGTTTCCTGTAGACTAGGGATCTGAGACCTATCAGACAAAACATGACACATTTTCTTAAATGTGTTATTATATGATGTGAATTTACTATACTGACAGTGGCAAATCAATGTTTAGTTCAACCATTTTATTGCAAGTACTGTATCAAGAGGGAAATTTCAATTACTTCAATGGCCTTTACAATAATTATCAGTGCACTGAGAAGAGTAGTGAATTTCTGTAGTCTTATGCAAAGAACTGAGTTTTCCTCAGAAGCAGAAAGTCAGTGTCCATGATTTTGAACACTTGGAGTTTATTCATTGGAACTTTTTTTTAATGAACTAAAGGCCATGTTTTGTGAGCTTGGGGACAGCCACAGAAAGGAAAGTTGATTACAGCATTTTAATGTATCTTTGTGTGCTTCTCCTGTAAATGTCATACATTTATTGGTGCACATCTTTGCTAGCTAAGGTTCCAATATGTTAACCCAGTCAGTATCTTGGTGGATCAAGCAGCTCCTTTAGTTCTTTGTCCTAGCGACATCTGTTTAGTTTCATTATTTGTCTTTAGTGTGTGATGCCAATTACCCAATAGCATGTAACATCGGTCTAAAATGGTGGAGGCAATTGACTTTTAAAGGATACTTTGTAAGCATAACATTGAACATATGACTACATACCAGAAAGAAACCATTGCAGGTGTGTTTGAGTGAGAGGTGTTTGTACAGACAGGGACAGCAGTGGAAAATTGCTTATTTATGAGTCTTCAAGTTGAGAGCTTCTACTGTCTTGATCATATAGAAAAAGGGTTCACATTTGAACAGCTTAATTTTGATTGGATGCAGTGGCCAGCTGCCACATTTGATGAAATTCACAGACCCAAAGTACAGAAATATCTGCTAGATCCATTAAGGTGTGAATTTGGTTAACATACTGGAACCTTGTCTAGCAAAGATGGTTGGTGCATTGAAGTCTAGATACATGGAATCAATTCAGAATGTTGATATTTTTGGTTGGTTTGTGCATTGAGGTCTCGATACATGGAATCATTTCAGAATGTTGATATTTTTTAGCAACCATTGTATCTTTAAATGTAGAACTGTATTCAGTGTGGGATATTGCTCATAAGACCTTTACAGTGTTAAATTTATGAAAGAAGAACACCATTTGAGTCTAGCATTCAAACATTAAAACATGTTCTATATCCTTCTCAGTGCATCTTGGCAGTAGATAATTTTGGTTGTGTTGATCGTGTTTTGGGTGTATAATAATTTGTTGATGTGATTAATGAGTTTGTAAATCAAAACATGCAAGGTATACTGTATCTCAGTATTGAAATGCACATTGTTTTTTTCTTCATAAGGTCCTGTCAGAAATCATGCTGAAATATTTGTATTTATGGAGCATTACTGTTATCTTGATATAGTATTTTTACATGTTATTTTTATAACCCATCAGATTCACACCAAAATCACATTGTTTGCATGGCATGTTCATGATTTAAAACATTTTCTCATTTTTTTACAATTCATTATTTTGCTAGAGTATGTAAACAAAATATCTTATAAATGTATTTCCAATGTCATTAAGATTATCAGAGAATCATTTGGTTTGTTGTGGAGACAAACAATCAGGTGAAAATCCCAGACTGCATTTCAGATTGAACAGAAACTAGCGGTTTTGCTTTTTTTTTTTCCCCATTGTTTTGCATTGAAATGAAAATCAATGAAGCTCAATTGCAAACTTTAACATTAAGTGCAGCCTTGATTAAAAAGTCAGATTTCTGCACATGGTTTACAACGAAAACTTTGCTGTGTAATTGAAAGATTTAGAAACTTGAATGTACGTACCCATTAGGCTTACCAAATAATGGCTATTGAGTGCATTCTGTACTTTGCTTAGATTTGTGATTGTTTAATTTGCCGTACATCTTTTAGCTTTTCTTATTATGACATAGTTTTGATTGTTAGCCATGTGTGTTGAATATATCTGAAAGTTGCAGTAAAATATCAATATGGTCCTCATGGTATTGGAAAATAACAGTAATACAACCAAATAGTACTGCTTAAGTGTTTTTGTAGCATATACAATGACTAAGAAACAGGAGTGGCTTATAAATCATGAAGCATGTTTTTCATATATACTTGCTAATAAGATGAGTCCAAACACAAATTGTACATGCCCAGATTGGCCATCACATAATGCACCAGCAGATCTGGGTTGGTGCATTTTAATTCAGAGTTTCTGCTTCCTTGATATATGTGGGTTTTACTGATTAAATTTCCAACTGAACTGGCAAAAAAAAATGAGGCTGTTGACATTTATGTACTGACAAACTATCAGATATGTTTCTAAGTCTTGAAAGATAACTGTCATAACATCAAAGTTGGTAAGAAGCCAGCTTATTCTTACAATTATAGTTCCGTTTTGCTGTCAACATGGATAGTGATCATTGGCAACAAGACCACACCAGAAGGAGTTTGGCTTATCTCTTTAATGGATTACAAGGGCTTGATATTTGGATCAGGATAAAGCAATACAAATTAAAGCACTCCTTTTTTTGTTTCCGATATCAATCTTAACAGTTGCTTACTGTTTCATACCATTTGCATTGAAGAATCTGTAATCACAGCATAGTGATGAACAAGTTTGTTTTTTTCTTTTGTCTGTTTTTTGTGGTAAAATATACTGGGTATTATGAGGTTAATATTTTGTATACCATTGGTGATTTTACTTACTCCTGTTGAGAACAAATTAATAATAACCATGTGTGTTTGTTGGAGGACACTTGGTTTGGATTTTGCCAGTTTCTGTTTATACTTGAGTGTAAGTCGTGATCTAGCTATGCAGATGTTGATGGCTTTCATTGACATGAAGCCACTAAAACTAAGCATTTTATATGATGCGTGGAAAAACTTTATTTACTTTATTATTTTATAAGTGAACTCAACAAATTTGTTAACTATGTATGGATTGATTTGGTGACTGGCAGTGACAATATTGCAATGAGGTAATACTATAGTTTGTTACCATCTGTATATTTATCCTATCTGTAACTCGGTCAATTTTCAAGTTCTAATTTGTTTAAAATTCTTTGTGATAAACAAGATAGGTACAGTTAACTACATTTATTGTGTGAAACAAATTAGGTACAGTTAACTACATTTATTTATGTTGGCCTTATAATTTACCAAGTTATAGGTAGGACAGAATTCATGATACTATATGGAACAATTTTTTGTTGTGTTGACTTGTAACACTGTCCATATTGAACACAGTTCATGTAAAGGTCTGAAATGTATTCATTTCATTTTCTTACTCTAGAATATTGTTTTTTACATTTTCCTCCAGTCTATGCAAGTGATAAACCATACATTGACAACATTTGTTGATTAGCATTTGTACTGGTGAAATTCATCCATATACCAACTTTTTTTGTCCATGTTGATATAAGGTACATGTCATTGTGAAATGCTGGTAATCAATAAAACAAACAACGTAGACATGATCTGCAAGCACACTATGCTGAGGCAAATCTGAACATTTGCTGTTTGCAGTTTGACTCAAATTATAAGCAAGTATATATATTATATTAAAATATGCCTGATTGAACGTTCTGTTAACAACAAACATGTTCAAGAAGTAATCAAGTGTACTTTAAAGAAAATTTTATTAGCATCAGAAAAATTAATTCTTGGCACTACTGTTACATTGAGATGGAAATGGCTAATTGAATCACAGCAGATATTTCTTTTGTCAGTGAAAGTCGTGTGTGTGTTTACAAATTTATCAACTTTTATTTAATGCCACAACCTTATTAAATTACTTATTGGGTGATTTTGAGCTTCTCTATAAAGGGTACCTGTTTTCAAATAATAATGTTATAGTTTTTGTGTGTCTTTAGTATACTAGGTTCTCAGCCTATTTTCTAATTGTTGGGTACACTTGCTCATAACTGATTAATGCCCTGTGCTAAGTATACTCAATTTATTCAGTTAATTTTGTTTGGTCACATGCAGTATTGGGTACGGATGTGTGTTTGGTTTGAAATAATCAGAATAAAACAATTCTCTGACAAATCATTTTAGAAATTAATTTAAAATGGTGTGCATTAACTTACAGATGGTTGATTCAGGTAATTTAAATATTTGAATCACCAAAACATGCTCCTTGTATTTTTCTATTCATTCCTACAAACTTTATTAATCTCAGAAATCAGGAAAATCTATTTTTCTTATATAAAGAAGACGCTCAATTTATGCCAACATGGTGAACATGCTTTCATTTCAGTGACATTTGTAATGAAGAAATAACATTAAATTTGCGCTTTTATGACATCACTGGCACCATTTGCTGTGACTTGCATGTAGCTCACATGTTTGCATTTTAGTCACTTGCAATTTATACCAATCTGAATTGTTCTATAACCTTAAGAAAGCATCTATGATAGTGTAAACTGAGCATCACCAGTACAAAATTTGCAAATTTGTACTCTTGTCATGGGCAAAAAAAGGTGGAAAATGCACAATTACATTTTTGGAGTTATACTATTCTTTTTAATTAAGAAAATTTTAACTTTTGCATTGTCATGTGTGAAAGCATTTCTTTGGAGAGAAAGTGTATATGGTGCTAATGAAGTTGTGAAAATGATATCTTCAGTTTGCGAACTTTTTCTGTTTAATATCTAATGTTAATTTATTTGAGTATAATTGAAACTTGAATATGTGAAAAAGTTCTCATCTTAACAGTAGACATGATAAAAACATTTAAATATGTGAACTTCTCTTTCTCTTTATATATCTCAATCTTTCTCTCTCGTTTTAAAATGTAATCAATCATTACAGTTCGAAAATGCATCTTGTGATGAATATTCATATGTAAATAGTGATATGTGTGGTAATTCTTTTGTTGAGTGTCCCGTGCTTTACTGTACATCACTGTAATTGTTGATATTTTACTTTCACGTGATAAATCAATTTTGTATACATAAATCATGTGAATTATGATTTTCTGTACATAGCCACATATCTTTAAGTTATTGCATCCTATTTACAATTAAACCAGTTATGGAATCCATTTGCATGATTAACCCTGAATATCCCATTTCAATCTGACTTGGAAATTACTTATTGAAATGTGAGAGGAGATGGGTGGAATTCCTGATTTGATGATTTAAAGGAGCTATAAGCCAAGAATGATATTTTGCAATACTCATTTTTAACCCATGCTTGTCTTTGATGATTTCCAAATTTCCGCTGAATGCATATAAACCTACAAACCAAACAGTTATGCAGTTTGAAGGAGATAATCAAAGTTTCTCATCTAAACACAGTCATGTGTTAGTTGATTTGCTTATTTCATTGCATTGTTGGTCACATAAATTTGATGATGCATATTTATGCAAAGCTTGGAAATCTTGTAGACAGGCCTAGGTGATAAAAAGAGCATAGAACAGAATTTTCCCCTTGGTTTGCAACAATGTGCTGTTCAGCGTGATAATGAAAAATGATGTGGAAAAAGAAAAACATTGCAGATTTTCTTACTGCTTCTGTATTGCAAAGCTAAACCTAATTTTAATTATTTTCTATGGTCACTAAACATTATTTCATTTTTTTTTTTTAAAATACTGATATTTCATATGGGAGTTACTTTGTGAAGAGCAAAACATTGAAGCATATCAAGGCTTGGATAGATCAACTTGTTCCATGCATTCATTATGGCCAGAATTATCAATGACGGCAGGTTAAATGAATACCATAGCAAACCAACAGAATCATCAAGTGTAAAGAGGCTGGATGTTAAATTCTCCAGCATAAGCTGTATTCCTTACCTTTGCTCATTGTGATTTTTCCACTACAATAATGGTTCTTAAACTTTCTGCACCTGCTACCTGCTTATGGGTATTTATGTGTGGATGTTATGTCACATGCAGCAAGCCCACCAGTGAATACGATATACTGCAAGCTTCCTTCAGGGTTGGTTGTCTTCAGCATTGACAGTTTGAGTGAATTAGTGTGCAAGTTGTCAAACTGTAGTCATTGAATATTTTTAATAAGGTGCTGCATTTTGTATCATATAATCTTTGTTAGCCAGGGTTCTGATATGATAACCCTATGAATACCTTGGCGTATTGAGCAGATATTTTAGTGCTTTGTCATGTCGATGTCTATTGGATTTCATGAGTTGCTTCCTTTAGTATGTCATGCCACCTAATCAGCAGCATGTTCCAGCAGTGCATTGTACATGAGCCAAAAACGGTGGAGGCAAATGACTTAAAAAGGATACATTGTAAGTTCAACATCTAAAGTATGACTATGTACCAGAGGGAAGCTATTACAGATGTATTGCAGTGAAAGTTATGTTTGTACAAATACCGAACAGCAGTGGAAAATTTCTTATTTATGAGTCCATTCAAATTGTGTGTTCTCAATCATATGGCAACGGTGCTCAGATTTAAACAACTTAATTTTGATTAAATTCAACGAAATTTACAGACTCAAAAACACAGAAATATCTTTCATTATGCCAAGTTGTAGAAAGGGTTATCATATCAGAACTTGGCAAGTAAAGATGTTATAACGTGTCAAGGTCAGTTGTAATGTCTGCTTTAGAAGTGTAACAGCATACACATTTATGTGCAATGAAAACTGCAGCTCAGTCCATGAATTTCTTGGTAGTAAACCAACATATTAATGCAGTAAAAAATATATATAATTTCTAGTCTTTTAAAACATTTGAAAATATTGTTTGTTGAAAAAATAGCAACATTTGTGAGGTGTTCTTAATTTATAAAAAAAAAAAAAACGTGATTCCAGGTTTTATTATCATCAGTTGCAAGTATTTTTGTACAATGAATAACTTGACATAATTAAATAAGAATAATTCCAAGTGAGGTTGTTGTAGAAACTTTACTTATTATGAATTGTTATGAGATTTGCTATCTTTCAAATTTTAATACTTTTAGTATATTTGCCAAAAGTAATTCACTTTGCTGATGTTGTTTTTTAATGGACCAAAGTCTATATTAGTTTTTCACATATCTCTTTTGGTATAAAAGAGATACAGTTTAAATTCATGTTTATAATGCTCATGTTATTCAAGTATTTTCTTTAAACAATGTGGATTTTGTACCTTTGGAAATTTTCTTTACAAAATATATTGTAAAATACTATTTAACTTGCTCTTGGTCTATGCAGGTTCATAAATTCTTTTTATAGTTTGTTGCAGTACCCCTGTCACCATATAGACATTTCCTTGTTTTGGAAACTATTTAGTTGTTTTGGAAACTGTTTAGTTAACAGCTTTAAAAAAAGATCCCAGTTTTATGAATCATTATTTTGTATTTTACCTAATGTTTTGGATTAGCCATTATAAATAAATTGGTCTACTTGCTTCTTGAATTTATTATGGGCAGGATTTGTATAAGGCTGTTTGCTGCACTGCATGGGAATTTGATACACATGTTCATTGAACAATATATGAAATATTTCTGCTTGATTTGGTAATATATCAAGGACACGGGATTGGTATCTTGTATCCACCAGATGGTCACAAAAACTTTTTTACAGAAATATTTAGGCATGCAAAACATTTGTAATTTTTTTTTTACAGAATGGTTATCAACTGAATAAACATAAAAATGGTGAATCTTAAGAAAACCTCGCAGCTATGAAATTGCCTTTTCGTGATTGAGTCTTTACACATATGTTGCTGCAGATCCTTTTCAACTTTTTTCCCACTTAATGTTACAGGAAATGTATTGTAAAATTTTCTTATTTTTTAAAAAATGCATGCTAAAGTGTTTAATTTGGTCTGCAACTGAAATTATCTGGTTATATATTGTCCAAAGGTAACTCTCTAAAAAGCTGTAATAAGATGTGCATGTCTTGTGCATTATCGAAATATTCACAAGGGCTGTGATTCTTTATAATGTAAGTGTTGTACGGCTGGCAGGGAAGATTTGAGTTGTGTATATACTTCATTTTATGACAGGATGAACTGCTTATGTGGTATTGGGATTTTCAGTTTTGTAAAGTTAATAATTTTAGTACTTGATAGAAATTTTTTTACAATCTGCTAGTTTTTCGTATATCTGCTCAAAGGGGTGAGAATGTTGCTACTTGCAGATTTTTTTTTTTTATTCTCAAGCCTACAAATTAACATTTGCTTGCACATAAATTATGTGATGCCAGATTTGTGTAAAGATGAGTCCTGTCCTAAAATAAAGTGTATGGTATTTTAGCAATAAATTAATAACATGTACATAAAAAATTTCTTGGATATCTGTTTTTAACAATACAGTTATTAATAATATAGAACTACTTTGTTACTGAACTGTAAATAATTTGTCAAAATGTTTAATTTAATGATCAAAAATTGTTTGACAGTTAAATGTCTGAAAAATATCTCCAGATTTTTATGCAATGTTAAATTGTCCACCTTTCAAGCATTGATAAGAAGTCAGTGATATGTAACAAGTTTGTGTCAACCCAAAACTTATGGAGATTTTTATTAGTATTAAATTTCATCGTAGTTGCTTATTGTAACTTCAGATGATGTGAAGAAATTTTGTACATTTTATATATACATGCATGTACCAAAGAGTCACTATGATGGATGTAGAATTTTGTTTTGATAAAGTAATAAATTCCCTTACAATGAGTTAATGTACTAGTAAATAATAAACTCATTAGTAAAGGAGACATTTTCACCAGTCTCAGTACGCTTTGACTGTCATAGTAATCATAAGCAATACAATGCAGGTATATTAACACATAACCTATACAAGTTTACATGTTCAGATAAAGTGTTTTCATTTCATTGGATATGATTTTTTTACCCCCCCCCCAGTTTTGGGTTGAGTGGACTTTTTATTGGTACTTTTATAGATTTTTGCACATAGTCACATAGCTAGTCCAATCGGAACAGTTCATGGTGTTTCTGCCAAAATCGTCCTTGGAAATAGTTGAGTGGAATCATACAGGGTAAAAAGAGGGAATTTGACCCAAAAAAAATGACATTCACCTCATTTACATGAAGCATACTAAACAAAATGTCATGTCAGTAGAATTATAAAACCTGTGGGGAATTGTTTGCACAACTTATTTAAAGAACATTCTTAAGTAAACCTGTAATTGAGAATAAAAGAAAGTTGGGAAGGCTAATGAATTATCAAAATTGATAAGTTGACAAAATGATGTGATGTACACATAACACTATCTGGTAAACAAAGTACATTTACAGTAAACAATGTACATGTAGTGGCAAATAGATAGTATTTCTGAGGTGATCTTTGTTGGCTGAAAGACCTGAGCTGGATTCGATTGAGTAGTAGTATTAAAGTTTGGTCTGGGGTATATAATAGATTGTATGTTTGTTGCTCCAAATGTTCATATCATGTTCTTACATTCATATTATTTATTAAATATCATACTTTATTTTTAAACCATTGTTTTGTCTTATTTTACTTTCAATGCTGCATGTTTAGTGATGTCTGCCTGATAATTTTTGCTTTTGACTTTGAAGTATTGAGACAAAAAAGAAGCAAATCTTCATGTAAGAAGTACTATAAAGTCAAGAGCATTTATTGTTATAGGATATTGCATTAGAAATGTAAAGTAGTGAATTGTATATGTTGTGGACTAGATACCATTTTCCAGCACTTGACTATACATGAGGGCTAGTCTATTAATGGATCCAGCGTGACATACCACAGTCTTAGATACAACATCCGGGTTATTTCGTAGGTGGAGCCTCTCCTATCAACGGCGAGCAGCCATTGAAAATGTTACACGCAGTGCCAGTTGAGCAGTTTATACCCTGTGCTAATTAACTTTTTAAGTATCAATACCAGTTGTGTAAATGGTGAAGAATTATTTTCATCAGCTTGATAATTCAGCAAAAAAACCGATATACGGTTAAATTAGACTTTATAAAAACCGATGATTGTCCTTGCAATTTTCCATCGGCTGTTTGGGAAAACGACCATGTAAATTGTCACCACTCCAGTAGGCAGCACGGTGATCTGTATTTCTGTCTAATCGCCTCTTCAGATAAATGTTACGTTTTCTTTGAGAGAAGAAAATACATTTTATATAGCGAAGTAATTGGTTTTAACATTAAATATAAATTAAAATAGTCATAATAATATGATATTTTCGCAGATTGCATACATCTTTATTTAGCGAACAACATAATGTTATGTTTTTGTCATATCACACACACACACACATATATTCACCTATAATATTTCATTGTCAGAATTGTGCAATATTCCACGATATTGAACACCTTCATATTGCACCTCACGTGCAAAAGAACTATTTTCTAACGTAAACAATTTTTTTTTTTTGTATAAAAGCAGATATTTCAAGGAAGGCCACATACCAGCAAATGTTTCATAGACTGACACATACAAACTGCTTTGGCACATTCTGCTTTTACTTTTTTGATACAAATGTTTCAGATTTAGCCAGATATAAACGCTCTACAGGGTCATCAGATTAAACGAAAGTTATTCCCATAAACTGTCTTTTTCAGCTGTTAATAATAATAGCCAAAAATGTACTTAACACCTTCATATTGCACTCCACGCGCTTGATGCATGTGAGCGCGCGGTATGTTATGAAGTCGGTGGTATTTGTGCATTGAAGCAATCTACGATTATGAATTTTATTATTTTAATAATAAAATAATAAATTTTGTTATTAAATATAATTGGTTGTGAATTTTATTATTAAATATTTGGTCATGAAACAAGAATGAGAATATAATAAAAAGGTTACTGCATTTTAATGGAAAAATATGAACTCGTTTTTTCGGATGGATATACTGCACTCCCAATGCAGTAACCTATAAATATATTACATACGAAACGTAAATTTATTTTTAAAAATGTTTAATTTAAAAATGAATAATTGTTTTCAAAACTAAAATGCAAACTGCTTTTTTTTTTACTGAATGTTCTTTTGTTGCTTTAGTACCCAGTTCCTTTCTTCTAATTCCTTGATCACATCTGATTATGTCTATATACCTAATCCATATAACTGTCAATAACATCTATGAATTTAATAATAAACTATTTTCCTGTCTCTAGTCATTTGTTACACATGTGACTATGAAAGCTGACAAAAGTCATGAGGCTTAAAACTACTTTCATTTTGGATGGATACTTACAGTAATGAGCTATAAGCCACCACATAGTGCTTACGTGCAGATGGCCTTCACAGCGACTAAATGATAAACTACATAATCATTGGGTGGCTCTTGCTGTTGCTGACTGAGACTGCATGGCAGGATATGAACATAGAAATTTATAAGTTCATTTCAGGAGATTATTATATTAATATAATCCTTTATCCTTAACATTAAAGTCTGTGAAGTAACAGTATTGAACATTTGATAAAAAAAAAAAAAAATTGACCATAATAATAAAGTCTAAGAAACAAAAGTCCTTTCCAGTTTTCTGACAATCTATTTTCCGGTATATAGTAAAGAATTAGGTAGTGTGTAGCAGATTCTCATTTTTATATCAAAGAGTTCTTCTATTTAAGTCATAAATTTAGCACAATAAATCATTTGGAACTTACACATCATTACTTATTTTTTTCCACGTTTTAGACATTTTTTAATTTAACTATTGATAGCATTCCCGTTAGTCTAACTAATTGCCTTCGAATAATGGTCGAGAGGTTAATGTTTTACCTACAGGGAGTCGGAAGCAGGCGTACCTATGCGAGAGAGCTCTCTTCTTGTTAATTACCTGGATGTTGGGACCTATGAATCTAGTGGTGGAAGAACCACTAACCACTAGTGGTGGAAGAACCACTAACCATATTTCATTGTCAGAATTGTGCAATATTCCACGATATTGAACACCTTCATATTGCACCCCACGTGCAAAACAGTATTGAACATTTGGTTTCAATAATCAGCAATAGAAAGGAAAAACTCTTTAGAGCGTCAGACTATAGAGAAGGGAGCTTTTTTTCAAACTCTACTGGTCAAAGACCAGAAGAGCTTATAGAGAGATAGAATAGCCTGCCGTCCGTTAGCAAAAGTTTGACATGGTTACTACCACTATTACTTTGAGGATTGCCATGTAACCTTACACACACATATTCATCTCAAAGTCTATTTGAATGAAAATGAAACTGGACAGACATCTGGTGTGCCCAAAACACTTATTATGATGCTAAATTTGTCTTACATAATGGTTTTGATTTGACGTTTAATATGGCCTTATCAGCAGAGATCTTATTATTGCTACTCGAGTTAGTCCGAGTTTCCTCTGACCCTTGACACCCCATTTTTGATATCTGGTTTTTTTATGTTGGGGTGTAGGGTCAGAGTCTATTCCCTATCAAAAACTTGGAATTTGCCGACACCATTTGGTGTCGGCATAGGGTACTCACCAACTATTAGGCCTAGAAAACTTAAATGACCTTGCATTGACCCATAATTACATTAAATCGATAGGGAAATCATTTATCTTCTCAGAAAATACAAGCATAACACCGACATTGTCTTTAATCCGTCGTCAGACGAGACGTAACTATAGCGTTGATGAATTTTGACCTCGTTCGCACCATTTTAATTGATAGTCGCAAGACTAACTAAATCTCGCGGCCGATAGGCATAAACGTCATAGGTCAGATAGTCACGTGACTATCTTGTATTTGGACTATTTTGACTATTGACTATGCTTGTAATTTCTGAGAAGATAAATGATTTCCCTATCGATTTAATGTAATTAATTATGGGTCAATGTAAGGTCATTTAAGTTTGCTAGGCCTGATAGTTGGCGAATACCCTATGCCGACACCAAATGGTGTCGGCAAATTCCAAGTTTTTGATAGGGAATAGACTCTGACCCTACACCCCAACATAAAAAACCGAATATCAAAAATGGGGTGTCAAGGGTCAGAGGAAACTCGGACTACTCTTGAGTGGAAGGTCATATCGGCATGAGATTTCAACCAAATTTCAATATTGGTCCTAAATGAATATGGCACTGATCTGACATGCAATATGGTTGCCACGGGACCAACTTCAAAGAAAATCAAGTTATTGATAGTATTCGTGATTCTAGATGAAAATTCATGACACTGTGCTTCTTCGAGAGGTCTCATGATGTCTAGTTAGTTCTAAATGAAAATGTTGTCTAACTTTAATGCATTATGGCCACCATTTCTGCCGTCTTCACTGATATGTTACTGCTTGTCTTCCTAAATGGATAATCGTCCTGACAGGGAGTTTTCCGACTTCTAATGGTGTCTAGATGGCTTGGTCCTGAAAGAGAATGATGCCGATCTGACATCAAACAGAACCATTATGGCTTCTATTTTGACAATATTGATATGGTTTCTCCAGAAATAATGGTCACATCGTCATAGGATTGTAACTATAAGACTTTCTATAGTGTCTAGTTGGTCTTAAATGAAAATGATGTCACGCAGACTCTCAATATTGCTGCTACAATGAACATATTGAAAATCATGTTACAAACGATAGTGACATGTGGTTTTCACCAGATCTTTTGATCGTGTCCATGTTGACATTGGTGAAAATGGTGCCTATCTAGCATTCATTAGAGCTGCCACAGCGACTAATTAATTTATTTTTTATTTTTTATTTTTGATTTTTTTTTAATATCAGAGAAGCTTCAACACTCAGCATTTAAAAAGATTTAATCATTACAGAACTGAAATTATGAATCTTTTTCATTACGCTAAAATCAAGAAAGATTATGTTTTGTTTAATAGCGTCTGCAAGATTTAAATAATTATAGAAGGATTACATTCTGATGAAACTTGTAGACCGCATCATTGTATGTCATGGTCAAAGTACAGAATGACATGAGTCATTAATAACCTAAGGATGGATAATGTATTTGAACTGTAGTTAGTACAGATGTGAGATATTTGGATTTGGTTATAAAAAATAGCACGAATCAACGATATTTCTACATTTGGTAAAAGTATTTAATAGAGGGCTTTCCCCCAGGATCGCATAGCACGCACATTGCAATATATTTTTTATTATAAAAATAGCATTTATACATGCTGTAGTAACATGCATTAGAAGACAATTTTGCCGGAAATCACACAGTGGAGCATCTTAATGTGGGACTTACCATAAAAACGAAAGGAAATTTACCGTACTCACTTGTGGAATGTATTGTGAGTATTGGGTCTTGTTTACAGTGTTGGGTCTCTTTCCTACTTGTTTTTCCGCAGTGCAATTATTGATCAATAAGTACGTATCCATGGTTTCTCTTGTAAACCCAATGAGCACGTTCGTGTTAAGAAGGCATAAAAGTTTTCAGAAATCCGTAGTGGGCATTACTAGATTAGTTCAGTGCAAAAAGGTGACTTGATCTTTTACATGCCTCTATGAAATAATATAAACAACTTAATTATTTTAAGTCATCTCATGTTCCGTCTACATTTGAGATTTTCTACAATGCAGTTGTATATTTTTGTCTTAGACTAGTTACTAACTTCTTGACTCATTTATTTATCGTGTATCAGTAGTATAGTGGGGCGACATAGCCTCACGTAGACCGTAATATTAAAAATGTAGACTTCTATGTTAAAAAAGGGACCCGGCACTATAGCCTCAATATTGAGTATAGAGACAATATAAATGGAACATTGTGACAAGTGTCCAGTTCTGTGACGTCATCCCACCTGTTCCATTCCTGTTGTCTCTATAGCTTTAAGATTAAACAAGTAGGATGACGTCACGTTACACTACACTTGCAACAACGTGGCAAGGGGCTGACCTAATTACGTGTGACTACTGTAGGGAGGGTCAAATAAACTAGAAACAGATTTACAACACATAGATAACACATATATGGCAAAGTGAGAATAAATATATTTTCGTGTCAAATGAGTAGACTTGAAAAGGGCATATGTTTGATACGTTAACTCCATTTTGTTAACATAGAGGACATCGCATAGGTCTTCTTCTCTTCCTCAAACTTTGTCTCACATCTGGTCCGTAGATGAGAGTCCGCTTCAGACAGCATTGTCTTTCCACATAACACCTTTTCCAAACAGTCGTATAAGTGGTCCATTTTGTTTTAACGTATATGGGTAAGTCCGTACAGAAAAACAACTACGACATGAAAGTAGATGATTCAACGTTTGTTCACTCCTTTGTGATGAGAACAGGTGAAGGGAATGAAGTGAACCATGTTTATTTATAATAGAAGAGCAGATTCAAACGGATTGAGATTGTTCACAAATATCAATATGCGTTACAAAATTTAGTCACTTCGCGGAGTCTGTTTTCCAATTCGAAGAAAGCTAGATGTGACGTCACATTCCCTATATAGGTGCGCTAGCGTTTGTGCGCTGTGAATCAATGTGACCTTGTTTTTCGAAACATGACGGATACTAAGAAGACAATGAAGTTGTATCTGTGTGGGCTCTTCCATCGTGCTGGTTAACATGAGAGTGAAATGAATACTGTGAAGGAATGCACCAGCCCTTTACATATACACCGATCTGATATGGATATGTAAGGGTCCATGGCGTTTCACATGTAGTCATTTGACTTTCTGCAGTCAAGATGAAACGATACCATTATTTCGTAAAGGAAGGATAAGAAAGTTAGAGGCAAAAACGTGATTTATTGCCTCACACAGTAGGCATGCCCCCTTCCCCATGATATGACTCCCGACAATGAAATGACCCTCTTCTAGCGCATATTTGATAAGTCCCCGACGGTGACTCTCCTCAAGAAAGATGGGGTGTTGGTAGCAGGTAATTGGTGAGGATTGGCAAAGCTAAACGCACTTTCGACAACGGTTACTTACCAAACTAGACCACCAAATTGTTTCGTGTCATTGAACGAGTGCGTGGCCGTTATGCTTTCGTTATAAACTGGAATATATGAACTGGGAAGTGTTAAAAGGAACATTTTACTTACACGAGTTACAACGTGCGACTAAAAAAGAAGACGAAGTGTATGAAATAGAAAGCTTTCTCGATCAAAGAACATAAAAAGTGGGAAAACGACGTATCAAAGAAGTCAATGTACTTTGGAAATGATACCCGCGATGTTTTGACTTTTGGATCAACGATTTGCAAATCATTGACCATTAAAAGAATTGACCATCATGCCCATCGGCACGGGCCACAATCGCTACCTCTTAAGCAACGACCACTCCTTTCCCATGTTCTTCTCTGCAAGATATACAAAATTAACCATTGTAGGTGTGGTGTGGAGAATGTGTGTCTGAAAGTGAATTCGTCTTTTTCTGCGAAATCTGTTCGTTGCTGTCATTGCCAATTCGAGTTTGCAACCAAGAGACAAACAATTGTGGACCATTTTACTCAGCAATTGCATCTATTACCTTCTTCTCTATCCGTCTGTGAAATACTCTTTTAACGGGAACAACAAATGAAGCCTTGGGTCTCACGTCTGTCACTCTTCCAATTGTCACCCATACCATCACAACAATGGTCTTTGAGACACTCCTCTAACTTCCAGTGACCCTTCGGGCACTAGAACTCTGGAATTATGAATAACCAATTTTAATTAACGTTACTTAGTGACAGGTCTGTAGAGGTGTTTCCCAATAACACTTTGTGCTCTTATATGACCAGATTACCTCATGCCATCCAACTGGATCACAAAGCCTATTGGGGATTGGCTTTTAGTGGAAATAATTCACCCTAAACAAATAAAAAGTATCATTGAAATCAAAACACTTATATAGTGGAAGTTCATGACCCGCAAGTGCAACAAGCCTTGTATGAACGCTCCACTGCAGCTAAATTAGCACAAATCTCTAACTGATGGGTAGATCAAGAAAGTACTTTAGGTAGCGACCATTTCCTTATTATCATCTCCATCCTACTGACAGTCCAACACAATCCCGTTGAAATTCAACCTAAATGGAGTTATGAAAAAGCAGCTCGGGACTCTTCAAAAAACACAAGCCGTAATAAACACCAACGAATTAGAACATAATGATGTTAACACCTTCAATGATAATATCATTCAATACATACTAGAAGCAGCAAAACCAAGCATACAAAATCCCAGGAATATCACAAACTAAACAAACAGTACCCAGGTGGAATGATGAATGTAAAACAGCCATTAAAGCCCCCCAAAAAAACTGCCCCTAACAAATATAAAAAGACTAGGAACTTTGGAGATTTCATAAACTACAAAGAGAAAGAAAAAGAACTTAAACATATAATTATAAAATAAAAAGAACAATCCTGGCAACAGTTCTGCTCCAAAAATCAACTCAAAACAAGTCTGAGACTATATTAAAGTTATCCCGTGAAAACAGTTAACATAACCCCTACATAAGAGGTGCTACAAACAATCAATAAAAAGCAAGCACACTAGCCTAACACTTATCAGACATGAGCAGATCCAAACGACATTACCTCATACCGACCCATCTCCCTCACCAACATACGTACGCTTATGGAAACAATACTGGCCAACAGATTAAAATACCATCTCGAAAACGACAACCCACTTTCGGTAAATAAACGTGGCTTTCGAAACACGCGATCCACCACTGACCAGCTGCAAAAGCTAAAATGGATATTAAATTAGCTTTCAACACCAAGGAAATCAGATAGAAACCTTATGCCGATTTTCCTTGAACTAGAAGAGGCATTTGACCTTGTTTGGACGAAAGGTCTAATAGCCAAAATTAACTACATTGGAATTACTGGACGCGTGTTCAATCTGATTGATAACTTTTTAACAGGTCGAAAAATAACAGTTAAAGTAGGAAGCACCTATTCAGACGAACATTATATAAAATATAACACCACACAATAAAGTGAACTCAGTACTACTCTTTTCAACCTCTGATAAGCGACCTGGAAAAAGACCTCACCTCTAAAAATATGAGCATTTCACAATTTGCTCGTGATGGCAGTATTTGGAGAACAGGAAATCCAGATGCCAACCATGTCATTTCGGAAATACAAAGCAGCCTAGATAACATAGAGAGATTGGCTGATAAATGGGGGTTTAAAATCTCGTATAAAAAAACCAACTAAAGTTGTTATTTTTGCCCCCAAATGGAACAATAATCCAATATACCATAAACTAGACATCCAAAACCAACTCATCAAATATGTCAAGGTGGTAAGATTCCTAGGCGTGTACTTCGATAGCCATCTTAACTGGAATCACCACATAAACTACCTAATTAAAGTATGCAACAAAGATCTAAGCCTACTTAAAAACAGGTCACGCATGAGATATGGACTATGGGTGTCTGGTATATAACTCAGCCAATCCGCCACTACTAAAAACCTAGATACGATTCAAAGAAAAGCGTTGGGTATCTGTACTAGCACACTACCCTCAACCTTACTTGCCGAACTCCAAATACTCACTGCAGACATGCCATTAAGGCTGGGAAGGCAAGAAATGATGCTAAGATATTCAATACGACTCTTAACACATCCCAATTTGCATCCCACAAGATTGGCTATAAATAGGTGCAACAAAACCTTTAGTTGTAACCTTGTACTAAAGGTTCCACGTGGATAACTAATCCTTGAAATGAGGAAAGAAATACCGATACAAAAACAACAGGAGGGATACATGAAAATACCTGACCTAACATCTTGGAAAAACTCAATAACAAGGATAAACACTAAAGCCATCGAATACGGAAATAAATTAGGATAAAAGCCCCGACTATATGCAAACATTGCAGAAGATATACTTGACAACTACTCTAGTTTTTTGAAAATCTACACTGACGGCTCTAAATCACCTGACATACCCTGAACCGTAACTGCAGTGGTAATCGCAGAACTCAATATTCAAATTGGAGCCTTATTACCTGACCCCTGCTCCAAATACACTACTGAATTCTGGGCCATAATTGAATCCTTAAAATGGGTCTTAGAAAACAATATCAATAAAGCGGTAATCATTAGCGACTCCCTTAGTGTCATGACATCAATCAAAACAAATAACACTAAAGCAGGAGCAGTGTTCCTTGTCAGGTCTTCACACTTGCTAAAAGAAATGTCATACAGAAAGCCTAGTTGAGGAATTTGTATGGATACCATCGCATATAGGGATCTCCGGCAATAAACAAGCGGACAATCGCTAAAAATAAACTATAAGACCTTAACCCGGCCCCACTAAAATACAATATCACCGAAGCCCAAAGTATAGCCAAAACACAACAAACAATAAATGGCAGGAATACTGAAACTCTACCAATAACGGCGGGAAACTATGCACCACATTTAAGGAAGTAGACAGGTCTAAAACCGCCACAAGTCTACAGCCGAGACCAAAAATTATAAATATCATAAGAACAGGAAAAGTATAACTAGCGGGCAGTTTTGGTAAATATTTAAGGCTGAAATAAACAATGTTACTACTGACGCACCATATAAGACCTCAAGCACATTTTCAGTGACTGCTCTCGATATCAGCTGGCCTGAATAACATTCCAAAGGGAACAAAAAGAAATTAAATCCCCAATAACATACCCAGAGGTCATAGACAGTAACAACAATAATCTAAATTCAACATTTAGGAACATCATTGAATATCAAAACGAATTATGCCTTAAAAAGAAAATCTAAAATGCCCAACTAAAATATACTGTAAAATACCCCCCCCCAATTATCATATATTACGGGTGGCAAAAACACTGGAAATGTGTCTATAAAAAGTCGATTAGTACGACCTATTAATCAAGCTACCCATTGGATCCACACCCAAACAAGCCAGCTCTACTTAATTGCAACTGACTTTATGAGTGCCCTACAGGCACTAAATTCCACAAAAGCCAAAACTCGTCATAATTTAAAAAGAAGACACCCTCTACTAAATTAGACAATTAAGTGTCCAAGGGAAGATTGTAGAATTCCTCTGGGCCCCATCCCATATCAAACTATAGGGAAATGATGCTGCTGATAAGGAGGCTAAAAATGTTCTCTCCCTCAACCAAGTTACCAACATCGGATGCTCCGTCCAAGAAATTTAATCTTTCATTAAGAACTACACAAATACTCAATGACAGCAAATGTGCGACCTACATGCCGGAAAGTCACTACTACATGCAATACAACCAAAGATTAGTCGGCACCCCAAAAGGAACTTGTTATCTAAAGGAAACCATAATCGAATCATTAATAGACTCAGAACTGGGAAAACAAGGCTCCAAAGCAATTACGGGAAATACCTTAAAAACAATCCTTTCACTAGGACACACTGTCCCCACTGCCCAAAATTAGAGACTTTAGAGCACATATCCAGTCACTGCCCTGCCTAAGCGACACAACGCGCCAAACTGACTCAGAGACAATGTCTCCTAAAAGCACCTGTATATTACCCTGATACGCTTAATCCTACAAAAACGCTAATCTAGAAATTACACACAAAAATATCATTGAATTCCTTACAGAAATCGATAAACTCAAACACCTATGACAATAAAATAAACCAACTCCAAATGCTTAAACAACAACCCCACTAAAACCCAAATCCTAAACAGTTCATTTCAAATATATTTCCGATATACCCCAACTACCTAATTAAAATCTCAAACTTGCAAAGGGTACCCGATACCCACCAAATTCGACATACTTTTCGGAAATCAAAAGTACGCTCAGTATGCAAAAACAAAGATCTAAACATAATAGGAAATTTCACAACCCATGTATGTTTGAAAAGTATGTGGCACACACGTTTTGGCAGGTAGTTAGGGACCCCACCCTCACTAGGCAACGGGAAACACCTGATCATATTTACATGTTTTCTCATGGCTTGCTTGAATGTTAGCGGTAATCGCCCTGGGCAGGGTCAATACAAGTACAAGGAAAGGGGGAAACGGAAGAAAGGAGACTTTAACATGGAATGAAAGCGCCCCGGGCCACAAATTCCACACAAAGAGAAATGAGTACAGCCCTCAATATGCCTAAGGTGGATGTGGACTTGGGGTATGGACAGAAAACTCCTACTTACATTGTATTGCGGCGATGATAACCAAGGTATGGCTCTTTCCCTTCCCTTCGCTTTCGGCCCTTGCCTGGTACTGGCATGGTGTGTTTTTTCTCGGACAAGTTAACAATGTACAACTATCAAAGGTCTTAAGGTCACGCAAAGGCCCTGCTTCAGGCTAAAAGCCCAGCCCAGGGCTAAGCGCCTCTCTGTACAGCAATGCCACTAAAATGTGACATCCGGCTTTGGCGGTATGCCAACTGGGGTGGGGGTGGGTGGGTTAGTAGGCCCATGCACCGGTGCCGAACAAAACCTCTCCAGCACTGGGTTTGGGTGAGCTCTGCCTCGGAAGGAGGGGTAGCCACTAGCCCTTATTAGGGCTATAACCAGTCATAAAAGCACCTAGAAGTGCGCACATGGCTATAATCCTAAATCGGTTCGTATCGTACTTTTAATAATAATCAAACATCTTTTATCAGCTAAAATTATATATAAAAGAGTATTTAACTCAAAATACTATGGAATAGTCCCTAGCAACAGTTGATTTGTAAGTGGGATAAATCCTATCTACCTCCAGAAATCTTCCATTTTAATCGAAATAACATGCCTGTCTTGCCAAGCAATATTTCCGTTTGCCATGCCGGGCTAAATGTGGAAGCGAGTTACAAAATCGGGACCTCCTTACAAATATGCAAATTATATAAGGTTGCAGCTGATTGGCTGAAATTTAGGCGTGCTTTCATCTAACTGAAAATCAATAATGGTTTCGGGAAGGATTGAAATGTAAACATTGATCATCCAATCAGATTTGACATTCCTATTATGTAAGCAGTTCATTCTACCCCGATTCAGACTTTCACATGTTCATTCATCAATATATACATCTAAAGGTTCTTCACGATATTTAAACTTACAAGTTATATATAATAAAAGTAAAGAAATCATAATAATGTCATATAATAGGATCACATAGTATTATACATTCACCATGCTGAATATCCATTATTAACTACCTAATAATAGCCAAAGTAATACGAATAACATCAACAATATTAATAAATATTCATAATAGAACAAATTAAAAAAGTCATAGGTTATAATTTTATTATATACAATATCCTATTAATTTAATTCTTTTAATAATAATAATAATAATAATAATAATAATAATAATAATAATAATAATAATAATAATAATAATACTTGTTATGGATAGGACAAACCTTACATAATGTAATACTATATCAATAAAATTGTTACTATTACCAACAATTTATTATTAAATTACTATTGCTTCATATTTTCTAATTTTATTAATAATCATAATAATAAACTTAGGTTAAATTAATAATAATTTTATTATAAAAAATTTAATTAGAAAAATAATTTCTTATTAGCTGTAACAAGTATAGTATTTAATTAATTAATAAATTCAATTATTGATAAATAATTATAACTATCCAACGGACAATATGACAATTTACTCGGACATGAATCACCAGAAGAACATAAACCTGGAAATAAAACAAGAGGACAATATCTACAAGAGGAACAGTCTCAACAGAAGTCCAACAGCAAGAAAAGGACAGCTGAGAGAAAAACATCTACTACAATAACTCACATGAAAGTTGTACTAACTTTTATAGCCTTATGAGATCATATACTTCTTCACAGTCACAAATTTAATTGTGGCTTGATCTTTTCATCTAGAGAGATTATCGCCTAGGTAAACATAAACAACATTAACTGCCAATATGAAAACATTACTTTCATCGCCGTTCTGAAAAGAATTTACTATTCAACAATTGCCTAAACCTCAAGCAAGGGACAGTTCATGAAGCTCCACCTGCTGTCCCACAAACTTCCCACCCATGCACTCACAAACAAACCACCTTATAGGTGTTGGCATCGTATCAAAGGTAAGGGACGGTCCAGGACTAACCTCCTACTCCCTGCTGTCCCATAATCCCCTCCCTTGACTCGAACAAGTTCTATAGAGGGACAGTCCGGGCCGCGCGGCCAACTGTCTAGAATATTATCTCAAAGCTCAGTCTTCACTTTGGCCTTGAAGACCCTTGAAAAAACACGATCCTTTGGAAAGGCAGTCAAAATTAAATAACCTATACAAATTATGCGGTGGTAAATATCATAATGGGTGGCATACCCCTAACAGATTGGAGTAATTTTTAGGCCCTTATAAGTACGCTAAATACGCAAAATTCCAACATTTATATATTTAAAATTCACAACTCTGTGGTATTTGAACAATAGCTTAGGTGGCTAACACAACACTGGCGTAGGGACACTAGTAGGTATAACTGGTCTTAATTTGATCTGATAACCTACCTGACTGTGATAAAGTTAGGTGGGCTTTATTTTGGGGACTTGGGTGGGTGGGGGCTGCGACTCGGGTAGGAGATCTGGTTGCGGGTCTGCTGTTGGGGGCAATGTAGGACGTTCGATAGTTTCAGAAAGGCTCAGCTCGGGGCCAAGCACCCTCTTAAAGGGGCAGCCGCCCAGCCTAGGGCCACAATAAGTCGCACAAGTCAAAAGAGATAATACGTGACTATAATTCCTAATCTTGAATCTTGTCTGGCTACAAATTGGTCGGATTTTGGGCAGTTATAGAGGACGGACGTATTTCCTGGTGCTCTATCTATATGCGATCACAGACACACAACATCTACAAACACCTCCTGTGGAAAACTACGGTGCACAAAAGGAAGCACTTCATTTCAGAACTGGATTTGGATAATATTAAGGGCGATTTTCTTCAGATTGACTAACAATGTAAATGACGGTAAAAGTAATATAAATTAAAAACAAATTTAATGGCTATTATATAAATTTAAAGTAAAATTAATGGTTATTATTATTGCACTCGAGCCTCTTACAATTGAGTGTATCATTCGTAAATATACTAAATTATTTAACATTATATATAACATTAAAATCGATTAATTCATTAAAACTAACATGCATTCTCACTGTTATAAAAGACCGCGTTAGGCACTTTCATTGTTATTAAAAATAAGCTAAATGGTTGTTCAATTATAATAATCAAACACCTTAAGGAGCTTAAATTATATACAAAAGAATATTTATTCAAAATACTATGGGAAAGTATCGAACGATTGATTTGTGGGTGTGATAGGTTTAGCTTTGATAGAAATAACATGCCTTTGTCTCGCCATGCACTTTTTCCGTTTACCATGCCGGGCTAAACTTGAAGCGAGTTACAAAATCAGGATCTCTTTCCAAAAGGGTAAGTTATATAAGGCTGCAGCTGATTGGCTAAAATTTAGGAGCGCTTTCACCTAACTGGAAATCAATAATGGCTACGGAAGGATTGAAATGTAAACATTGACCATCCAATCAGAATAGACATTCCTATTAGGTAAGCAGTTCATTCAATCCCCACTCAGACTTTCACTCACTCATTCAGTAATAAATATATACAGAGGTTCTTCATGAAATATATATTTTAAGTTATATACAATAAACTTAAAGTAATCATAATAATGTAGTAGTAGGGGAAAGTAAGAATCCGAGCTCAACAACCCCTCTCCCCACCCCTCCAGACCTCCAAACAAATACAAAATACCTAGGTAACGTAATAGAACACCTGTTGCAATCAATAATTGCGTTAAGAATCCGAGCTCAACAACCCCTCTAGACCTCCAAACAAATACAATAGAACACCTGTTGCAAAATATCTAGGTAACAGGTAAAATTTAATTACGTGATCTTCCAGAATAAACAAAATGATATGTCAGACTCAATTTTCCAAATCATTACGATTTAGCAGAGCGTGGCGATTGTGGACTAAATTACGCATTAGAATTCCAGTAAGGTAAGTGGTATTATACCTCATTACCAACTGTTAATGTCTCAACTGTAGATATCAAAAATATTTCATTATCATGGTGATAGAGGCTAAACTTTATTTTACCGCTCACATAACGACGGGACTCAAACAAATCTTTTATTTGTGATTTGTTAAGAGGGTATTTTTTGTCGATAAAATACACCTTTGACCGATCAAGATCAATTGTAAGTTTCGTGTATTTATGCTGACTAATCGGACAGTGAAAGTTGTTAAATTCCGCTAGCAACTTTTGATACAATTGTTCGAGATAATTAAAATACTCGCTGTCATCAGATCTGATGAGCGAAAGTTTTAACTTGTCACGGGTACTACTAAAGCATATGCCTGATGTTTCATTATTAATTTCAACTGTCAATGGTTTGTCGTCCATCATTAGATATTTGATTTTGCTACTGTAGCTATTTGTTACTGTCAAATTTTCAAACATTATTTTTAAAGTTTAGATAAAATTTTAGTTTGCAAAGATAATGTCAAATATATCTCTATCATCATGACAATACCCAAGTGCAAGTGTATCTACCCCATTTTCGCAATAACGTTTATCATCAAAATTACTCAAACCGCGTTTGATAAGGACATCTGTTTCGAGCTTATGATGATTTGTCCGAATTGACATAGCTCTTATAAAACTAACACCGCCATCAAGCGCATACTTGTAGTCATCAAATTTTATAAACTTTTTAACAAAATCACGAGGAAGACCTTTTGCTTTTTTTGTTATTTTATTATTGTCTAACAATACGGCATACATTTTACTATGTAATCCGATAAAGTATTTGATAGCGCTCGAGTTCATTTCATCTTTGAACTTACCAATAACCTTTTTATTTGTGTCGTCATGAAATTTACTGTCACGTGGGTAATCGGAAAGATCAAACAGATATCTATTATCATGCATGTCCTGATAGACGTCCTCACATTCGATTTCATATACGAGCGAATCAGTATCAGTAAATAATAATCTACTAGCCGGCCATTGATTTTTAACAAAATTATAATGAAAATCATACATCAGCCACTTTGATAAATCTAACACTGCAGCTCCAACGTAGATCGGCTTGTTTAGTTTTAGATTTGTTTTTCTTCTTTGTATCGCAACAAGATTCTCATTAAAAATTTTCATGCTCACAAAATCATCGTCTGACACAAGTTTGTTTCTGCGATTGACATCATTGACTAGTTCGATATTTACGCGTTTCCTAATATTCTCCATCGTCTTACCAAAAACAGAATTGTTCATCAGTTTGAAAAAGTTTTTCTCAAAATCAGTTTTTGCCGCAGCTCTTCTTGTAGTGTTTGAGTTAATATAACCTCTCATCCACGGCGACTGATTAAATTTTAGTACACGATGAACTTTTCTCAACACAAGACTAGCATCGACTGCTTGTTTTAAAGCTTTGTAATGCAGAACATAATTACGTTTATGAAGCACATTTGGTACTAGTTTCTTTACCATAGAATGTTGTCTTGGTAATGCTGACGCTTGTTGTTCTTCTGATAACAAACTATATTCTATAACCATCGATTCCGCGCAGAAAGGGTAATCGTTATGCAATTTGTGTAGCGAAGTTGGGTAATCGAGATCAACTTCAACGAAATACGAAACATCGTCGGGTATCTTTTTTTCTGTCTCTGATAGAAATTGATCAGCCGTGATCCAATGAAATCCACCAAACGGCATTGGTTCTGCCATCGAATACCCGTACAAGTTATTACAATCTAGATAAACTATATACTTCGAAGGAAGGTCAGGATTATACTCTTTCAAATATTTGTTGTTTGCTTCAGCATATTTCTTCGTTATCACGCTAATACCGCCTCGGATACCTTTTTCGATAAAATTGAACATATCAACATCAGTCAGTAATTCCAACCTTACCTTACTAAACTTTAACAGAGCATCCCTTGACAGTCCGGGGGCAGAATAATACCAGCAAGGATCTAGTCCGTAATTATTATAACTCACTTCTCGAAAACTTTCAAAAACATCTGCTAATAATAACACGTCAGTTTTCAAATACAAATCGTGATAATCACCAAAAGTCTCACAATCAAACTCTTTCCAAATATCTTGTGCATACCTGTACTCATCATCAGTGATATTTTCATTTTTAAGTTGCGAGTAAAATTTGTCTTTGCCAGGTAAAGATGTTTCATCAAATTTACTCCAATCGTCGAGATATTCGTATGGAAAAACTCCTTTTTTAGCTAATAGATTAAATTTATCTCCAAAACAGTCTCTTAGGTTATTAAATTTACTACAACCTTTTACTAGCTCATCTAACGATGCTGCCATAAACTGCAGGCTGTCAATAAAACGTAATTTACCTAGCGTAACTGACATATACTTTTCAAAATTATTTGGGATGCATTTGATGATGTTATCGAGTTTTAGACGAGATTTTATATCAGGATCACCAAAAGCTTCTACGATGATGTGACTATCATATCCTCGAAAATTGTGAAGAATAACTGGAATAAAATCTGGAGCGTGAAATTTTAAATTACACTGGTCATGAGCCGCTCCACGATACTGTCCGGTCAAATGGCAATGGTCACGTACTTTTTTCCTGACATTGTTATCGTCAAAAGCTTTTTCACAAATATAACAAATTTTCGATTGCTCGTGATCAGATTCTTGTTGAGGTGTTAATTTTAACATTGGAGTTACTCTTTTCAAACGATACGTTATATGATCAACTTCGCTGATTAATTGCTTGAGAAGCCAGACAGCTGGATTTTTACCACGATAGAGTTGGATTGGTTTAGATAACCTCGAATCAGCGCAACAAACTACCTTGTACGCTACTCCGCACGGAACATGATTTTGAATTTTTCTTGTACTCGATTGGTTAGGATCATTTTCTACGCCAAGTACAGGTTGAAGTAAGCATTCGAAATCGACGTATATGACGAAAGGAATTTTTAGTTTATGATTATGATGGACAAACTGTAACACGCTATCTTTTTTAGATGGCATTGTTATTCTTTGTACGTCACTACAGTACTGCAAATGCTTTTGTAATGTTTCATTGTCTCTACAACCGTGCAAGCAGCGATAACAAAAGAACTTTTTGTTGTTATTTTTATTATACTGTCTTCCAACTAGTCTGTTAAAGTTTTTGATCCAAACGTAATGATTTTTATAAAACAGTAAATTGATAGTCGATTGTGAAGCTTTTTCTGAAATATACCTCGGATAGACATTTTCTTTTTCATCTAATCCGAAAACGTTAATCGAAACATTATTTTGCTTTTCAAACTTTGGTATTTGATTTTCTGCCACTGGAAAGTCAATACCAGCACAATTTAATCTTGACACGTGACTGATATACTTCTCAACACGATCAGCATTTTTTTCTGCTGGAAATAGCGCGGAAAGAACAGCCCATTGGAAACATTTGCTATCGACGTTTTTTATGTTTATACAGCACTGTTTATTTTTTATTTTTGGTGGCAGGTCGATATACGAACTACCGCGTAATGCGTCATATTTCATCGTGTGAAACAAAATTTCCTTGATCATTTCAAACTTCCAACCCGAACCTAATTCGGTAAATTCTTCTATTTTTTTTCCAAATTTCTTGGTGTATTTCATTAGATAGTGACAAAAGATCACTACCAAGTAAAACACGTCTAGATTTTGCGTTGATGTAAGGGTCTGCAATTTCCTTGTTAGTAGATTCTTCCGTCACAAGTAGTTTTGAAAATATAACGTGATATTGCACTAACAATCTTAGACCCTTGTGTTTTTCAAGCTCACGTTTTACAGTCGTCTGTAGCAGATGAAAGAGATTTGTTTCAGAAAAATTTACTAAAACGTTTTGATTATCAAACTGATAACTATTGTCAAAACCTGTAAAAGCAGTCGCTATTTTATCAGGTTCTCCCATAAGACTTCTCTTGGCTATATGACGCAATTTTAACATTATTATATTATAATATAATCTCTAATTGATAATTTACCTCACACTGCGCATGCGCTAAACAACAATTAGAGATAAAAAATATCACCTATAATATAATGACAGTATATCTGACAAGCGCACGTGAGCAAGAGGTATATCATGTTTATCCGAAGTACAACCTGTACGCTGGAAATGCACTTGGTTCGGTTATTAATATCATTACTGGAATATCTGTTGGTAAAGCAACGCCAGCGGGTTATACGATTAGTGTAAAGGGAGATAATACTGAAAGAATTACGATGTTTAGAAAAGATTTTATTTACACGTTATTTTGCAATGACATTCCAGAGGGGAAACGAGTATATCATTATAACGGTAAAGTCACTGATGATAATATTGAAAATTTATCCTTACAAGACGAGTTTCAGCCGCATCCGGTCTTTGATTTATACGAGGCTAACGATCGCGGTATTATTAGAAACAGAAAAATTAAAAAAGTTCTTAGTTCTATGAACAATATGGGATATCTTATAGTAACTGTTAGAGGAACATCGACAGATCGAGTTTGTTATACTGGTCATAGGTTTGTTTACGAGGTGTTCAACGGATCTATACCCAATGGTCTGGTTATTAATCATATCAATAATGTAAAGACAGACAATCGATTGGAAAATCTGGAGCTAGTGACCCAACAGGAAAATGTGAGAAAAGGACGAGGTGGTGGTATTAATTTTAGATGCCCAATAAAACCTGTTATTTCGTTAAACCTTGAAACGGATGAGGAGATCAAATTCAAATCAATTACATCTGCGGCGAAATATTATAATATAAATCCCAGAGCAGTAAAATTTGTAGCTGATGGAGCAACAAAATCAGCTTTTTCAAACAAATATGATGCTAGTATTATTTTTAGATATGATGATTAATAATATTTTGTAATTCGGTTTTAGTCAAACAATGATGAGCAAATGCTATAATATCATCGCAATCAAATTTTAGCGTCGTTACTGCACTTTCATTAATTTTATTTTTTTCTGCTTCTGTTAGTAATATTTTATGAGAATCACCTTGCATTACAATAACGTCAACGGAATATGAACTATAACCTGACAGGCATTTTCTTACCGCTTCGGTCAGTTCGTGGTAGTTTATTATATTAACTTTTTGGTGATATTTTACCTTGTCAGTCATCTTATAACAACAAATTAGATAAAAAGTATATTATAATATGGATATGATGAAACGACTCGTTCAACTATACGAAGAAGATACTAGTGATATCAGCGATAAAGTCTCCACAATCTCTAATGATATCATAGACAAATCTGTTGGTTATAACGAAGATGATATTTTATATAACAACGAGTCTGATGATGGTGAAATAGTCACCGTCGTTAACAGATATAATTATAGCAGACCAACCACTGAAAAATATAATGTCAAGTATCACATTGCTAAAAAAATTATAAAATTTTATTTTACCGTTACCGAACAGCAGGTATTTTTACAGTTAATCAGACCTTTCTTAAACATTAAAATTCCAGACCGACAGAAAAATATCAAATTCGATTTCATATTTGTCAAGATTTTTAATCTTATGACGATCTCTGACGATCGCAGACAATATCTAATATCATTATGTAAACCAGTAAAATGCAAATCTGTCAAACGAAAGTATGAGGAAATATATAATAGCATTATTTCGCAGTCGATAAAATCGACCGGGTTGGAATCCAGCTGTTAAATTTATCACTATACCCACGCCATTTGACTAAACTTTTATCTCCTTTTTTCCTAATCACTTTTTCGATAACGAAAACATCTTGTTCAGTTTTTTGTAGTTCTTGTTCGTAAAAACTACCTACTATAGGTTCCCCTGCCAGATCTTTTAACGCGTACGTTACAGGTACTGTTAAGAGTACTTTATCAACAACAAATACTTCTTCGCTCCAGTTTGGAGTAAATCCTTTTTCAAATATCTTTTTAGTCAAAGAGATTCTAACTTTATCACCGACCTTAAATTTATGTCTGCGGTACATGTTTTCGTTTGCTAATATGGATTTTTGATAGCGTCATTGGGTGACATTTTAATGGTTCGATGTTTCGTGTTATTATATTCGCCTACGATTTGAGAAAGGTCATCGATGTACCTGTTGGTGTTTTTAGCTGTCATATGTTTGTGTAATTTTTCGTTTAGCGTGCGATTAAATCTCTTGACAACAACGCTTTTGCCTTCGTTCCCTGTAACGTATTTTTTTATATTATTTTGTTCTAGAAACTGCTCAAACTTTTTGTTAAAAAACTCGGCTCCATGATCAGTCCAGATTTTGTTTGGTTTTCTTTCGGTACTCGTTATTATTTGTTTTAGTGCATCAGTGATTGACGTTCCTGTTTTATCTGAAACTGGCACACTAAAAGCGTATTTGCTGAAAACATCTGTGACATTAAACAAATATTTCTTATTATCGTTAAACTGAGCCATATTAGATAATCTACCAAATCTATTGCCCAGATATCATCTACAGCGTTTGCAACAACTTTACTTCTCGGAAACTTTTTTTTTTAGGTCTGTGTAGTTCGACTGCAAGATCATCGTATAATTCTTTTCCGAGTCCAAGTTTATATTTTGCTCCTATCATTCCCTGAACAAATCTTCTATCAAAACGTTTTCGTAGATTTGTTGGCTCCATATCATGTAATTCGTCTAACATTACTTTATCACAATCTGCTTTCGAGTTTTCATGATCACGATAACAGATATCGTGACGCATTGCTATTGCATCCACTTGATTATAAGGCTCTTGTCCTGGCAATGGATTGTCGTTTTCATCTAGTTGTTGATCTAGCGGATTGTAAGGCCCTGTATACCGATGACCTGGCAAGGACCAACCGCCTTTTGGTTTTGGTAATTTACCAATTAGTTTATGTATATCTATACCTAACCCTATTATTTCTCTGTTGTTACAACGTTGACAGTACGTAATGATTTTATCTTGTTCTATGCAAAGATCTTTGTCACAATCACAATTGCATTTCATTTTATTTTGTTTCATAAGATTAATCGTCGATCAAGATAACTCTATCAACGCTAGATCCTACTTGTTTTTTCAAAAACATACTTTTCTTTCTACCACAGATTGCACAAATACTTTTTAACATCGTTCTATTATTTTTCGTTTTTTCCGTCATCTCATCCTTGTTCTCTGTTTTAGTTTTGCATTTGAGACAGTATGTTGACATTATTATATCAAGGAGTTTAGATAAAATTGATTGCAATATTATCATTCGCATGAGAAGGAAGCTCATCAAATTGTAAAATAAACTTTAAAAAGTTTTTACTTCCAGAGCTTTTACTCTGGTGCATTTGTCTGACAAACATGATACAATAATAACCACAAGCTGATGTTCCAATCGGCTGTAGTTGATTAGACGAATAATTTATTTTATCAAATTTTTTAAAAATATATTTTTTTTATGAGATCGCTTGGAGGAAGTCCGAACGAATCAAAATAATTGTTATCGTGGACAGCAACCCAGTGGGTGCCAGAGCCATCATTGAAGTTTTCAATATTTACAACACAAGAACCGCCTGTTGGTACGTCATCGAGTTCATCCTTGGAAAATACTCCTCGAAATCCAACAACGTCCTTCAATTTTTCAATGATGTCAAAATTGCTCAATAACGTCTGGTCCCTGGTAGAGTTAATCCGCGTCCGATTCCTAGTAAGTTTGGCAGCAGACTTCCCGCTAGTCCCGCCAAAAGTGGAGCGAAAGGAATAATTCCTCCTTGTTTTGTTTGTTTGCGTTTTGTTGTTGTCTTTTTTTTCGATGATTTTGTTTTTATCGGCGACTTTTTCGGCGACTTTTTCGTTGGCATTTTCGGCGACTTTTTCGTTGGCATTTTATTTTATACTGTTACATAAAATTAACGATAGATTTGTTTGATACCACGACCTTCGACTGCTTTCTTCGTTGCGCCAGAGACTGCTCCTGACGCAGCCGCAAGTCCAAGTGTACCAGGTACTGCTAAAACTTTGCTAGCTATTATTGATAATGCTGGTCCAAAAAATCCACCTTCTTTTGACATTGCAGTTACCTGAGAAACAGATAATTTCAGCACAAAAGGTTTGTTGCGATCGAGTTTATTGATTTGTTGTTGCGTTAGCATGACTTTTACTGCAATTTTATTTGAAGTTTCCGGAGAGATCATCAAAGAAACAGAGCTGCGTTTAGCAACAGCTGCTGATAATTTTTCAAGTTGACCAGATGTTAGGTGTATTTCTCGAGTTGTGTATTTGGTTTTCATAATGTTATATCCAAGTTGTTAGATTAAACTTGTACTGTCATTCTTCCTTTGATTGAATCGATGGTCAGAAATCGATCACTAACCAATAGCGCGTATACGTTATACTGTTCACCTGGCACATCGCCCAGTGTCCACGTGACCTCAATATCTGCAGTCGATCCCACAACACGCTCCAAATGTTTTGATACGTCAAAGTAAAAGATGGGATAGAGCGATCGAAACTCTTCTATTGATATTTGAGATCCACTGTCCGCGTTCTGATATTTTTGCATTGCTTCCATAAGATACATGTACGGCCGAGAGATGTTTCTGGTGGCGTCTACGGCAAAATTACATTCGATTGCACGTTCAGGATACTGTTTGGAATTTACTCTCACAAATATTCGTCTAACGTCTGGGTTATCGAATACGGAGTTGTTCATTTCCTGATTGTTACGACGTGCTTGTCGTTGAAATACGACGAACAAGTGTCGCGGTAGTTGTTCGCTGGGCGTGGTCGTTACACGCCACGTGTAATCAGTCGCGTTGGGAATGGCTGTTTGATAAATCCTGTTCTGTTGGAAGTGTATCTTTTTTGTAAAGGTGGCTAGTAAAGATTCGAGCTCCATCATTTTAGCTAATGAAGGGACAACCCGAGGCATCCACAGTGCTAATCTTGTAATAGAAAACTGTCCCTCAGCCACTCCATCGGCGTGTATTATGCAATCGTTTTGATCAGCTCGATCTAATATAAGCGTATGTTTTATTCCTCGAAACACTTTGTTATAATCACGGCAAAATCCAAAGATTGTACTTAACGGAAGCATCATCGTTATTTGGCGAGATTCTGCGGCAAACGCTTTTCGTTTAGCAAATCCTTCGTTAAAATTTAATCGTCGTAGATTTTTATTTGCGTTTCTTATTGCATTCGCTACTATAACACCACCAGCTGCATCTGCGGTTAATGGTGGAACAGTATGTTGTGCAGCTGCATTAGCTCCAGCTGGGTTTAGAATAAGTCTGTTTTCAACATCAGCATCAGCTAGCTCTCCAGTTTTAAACTCGTTCGACACAGTTGTCCCTATTCCAGTATCTTTGAACCACATCATGTTTGTGGCTATTGATCTGGAATAGTCATCGCTAAACGAAACGATGTTTAGTATTGTACTCGTTATGGGTAAGTGCATCGAAATATCTTCTACGGTTTGATTGGCCAGTTGGTATCGTGCACTCTTAAACAAGCTCCAACCATTATTGACGAGAGCGATTTCTACATTAGCTGCAATATCACCACCTATCACAGTTAATATTTGACCACGCACTTCTAACATTGCCTTATGGGGTAGTAGAAACACGTCCTCGTCTCTTGTGTTAAAAGTTCTAACTCCGGTTTTATTCGGTTCGTTCGAGTTCTCATCGAGATACTCGACATACTCTAATTCTGTTACAGCATCGTCAGTATCAATTTCTTCTGCAAAGTCGAGATAGTTTTTAGCTGACATTTATTTTATAATCGTTACACAAAATTAAAAGGCAGCAGGGGTCATCGGTTTTGTTTTCTTTACAAGTTTACGTACTGTTTCTTCACCACTCGGCGACAATAATTTTTTTGTTGTAGCTATCATAGCTCGTTTTGTTTCTTCTGTTGGCGCAATATCTGATATTACTCGTTTTATTTCTGACGGGGAAGGTCCTTTAATCTTATCAGCAATCTTTTGCCCTACTGCAGTGCCTGCTGAGGATGCCGCCCCTGTAGCGAAAGCTTTACCGGCGTCAAGTGCAATGGGCGCTACTTTACGCGCGATTCATGGAATATTCTCTGCAATTGTTGTAAATATATTTCCAAAAAATCCACCTACGATTTTTCTTCGATAAACTTTTCTTCGTCTCATTTTATAAAATTATGTACACAAAATCACATGCCTAGGCAGTGCGTAGGTGTAAGTAATACGTGACTATCTCGTTGTTCACGTCTATTTGTCGTCCAGATTGGTCTGTGAGTTGCATTGTAATGCTTGTAATTTGATTCTCAGGTGTTATTGGATAGTAGATAATCTGTCGGGGATTGATTTGCATGAGAGAACCTGGTGGGACTTCTGGTGAGAAACTGTAGATCGTTTGCCCGCGGTTGCCTTTTGACGTATAAGATCCAGATGCGATAGAGCAATTGATGAGTATTGTATTTACTTCTGTGATATCTACTGGTAGTTCTCCATCAAATGTCAAAGATTTATCTTCACCGGTGGTATAGTATAAAACTCTAGTAAAACCTAACATCTTTCCAAAACTTCTTTCTTCAAAGATGACTTTCATATTTCTTTTCACTGTTATCCTAGCTCGTAAGGTGTTATAATTCGCCGCTAATTCGAAATTATCAGCATTCCCACCAGCTTTTGTTAGAAGCTCTTTTATTGTTCTGTTTAGATCAGCAATGTTATAAGCTCCTTGTGGAATCTGTAGTTTGTATTGTATATCAATAAACTCTTTTTGTGATGTTGGAGATTGTTTAACATTAACGATTAAAATTTCATCATTAATCCCAGTTTTAATATTCGGCATGGCGTTCCAACAAGTACAAGAAATTAATCCAATCTCATACTGTTTTGCAGGAACTAGTTCTATTGGTGGGTTGTAATTTACTGTAAAATTCGCGCTGTTACCTGTTATTTGTGATGAATCAAGCAATAATGTTGTTTGCATTATACTAATATTTTAGATAAGATCGCGGTGTAAAATTTCGTACTCGGATGATGTTAGTAATCCACTCGATCTTAGATGATCAAGTATATCAATAATTTCGTTATCAATCTCTACACTTTCATTACCAGCTTCTTTAGAGGATATCAACAGCATTAGCCAATCGACTATGTCTGCGTTTGATGTAAAAACTTTAACTCCAGTTCCATTCTTTTCCTCTGGTAATTTTTTATCTCGCATGTTTTCATATTGTTTGAGTAGTCTTTTAAAATCCCAACCTTTACTATAACCTCCTTGTTTATTTCGATATTGTATTGATGTTTTAAGAAAAACCTCAGCAATAATTCCTTCCCTAATATAATTGAGTAATGTTGGAATATTTCTTTCATCTTTTTTATCTTTAATATCTTTAATATCATCATCAGCACGTGAGCCATCTTCTACAATTCTTTCTAATTTTTCTATCAAATCGTTATAGTTTTCTTCTGGCCAATCTCGAATACTATTAATATTAGTGATATCATATTTTTCCATAAACTCTTCATACTCATCATATTCTATTTTAGACCTAGCTTGTCTTCTGTAAAATTTTATAGATTCTTCAAAAGGTACCATTTTTATCATACTTTCTTGTAACGTTTTTTGTTTCTCAGCTAATTCCTCAGTTTGTTCTGACAATTTTTTCATCATACTTCTTATCTCATCGGGATTAACCGTCAATCTTGTTATTGCGTGTTGAAGTTCAAGAGGATTGTTCATTAGCCTGTCAAACTCAGCTTGTCGTGCAGCAGGATCAGCAATGTTTCTTACAAGTTCGTTTACAATTTTTACAGTTTCTTCTTTTGATCTTTCTCCAAGTAAACCAAACAAACCCTTTTCTTTCATTTTTGCTAGTTCTTCTGGAGATAATGTTTGTATTTCTGGCTGCTTGCCAAGCATCGCCTCAGTAACAGGTTTGAAAAATTTGGTTCTTTCTTCTTCTGCTTGAACTTGTCCACGTCGAGCTTCTTCCACCTTTTTCTTAAAAGCCGCTCGAGTTTCGAGAAAATTTTTTAGTAATTCGATTTTCTGTTGATGTTTGTCCATTATTTTTATACGCTTTACAAAATTATATCATAGAAACGTCTCAAGGCAACAACGAAACATCTTGGTTGGATCACGCGCTAGCTTGTCAAATAAAAAGAAACTATATCGATCTTTAGTTGCTCGATGATATAATTCGATAAATTTATCTTTTGTAACATCACCACATTGTTCGTTTGCAATATTTCTCACATCCACATTATCTAGTCCGGGAAATAATATGAAACAACCCGTATTTCGCCTAATAAACCTATCAACATTATAAAAACCTTGGGCAAGATAAACAGAATTGCATCTTTTATTACGTGATAGTGAAAAATATGATCTAATCTTGTTCATTTCCTCATTGTTTAGCGGAATATCATCAAAGACGATTATCTTATGCTCTGACAAATCGAGTTCATTCACTGGAACGAGTTCTTCTGGTTTTTTTATCAAAAATATATCATCACCAATGCCAAGTTCATCACGAAGTTTATCATTATACTCGTTTAATAATTTGTATTTGTCTTGTTGGGGGTTGATGGTGTAAATATACACCTTATCATAGTTAAAGTTATTATTGAGTAAAAGATTTAATAACAAATTTGTTTTACCAGATCCAGTTCGCCCAACAATAAGATAATGACAGTCTGGAAGTTCATTGTTATGTTTATGCTTCACCAATCGCTCGGTGTCAAAGTTTATTATCTTCGCCATCGTATAATTTTATGTCATATTAAACCAACAATTTTGTGTAGAACGGTATGTATAATGAGCTACTATACAAAATTTGGAACATTAGCAGTAGATTTATTAACAGAAGGTTACCAGGGTGACTTATCCAAGTATGCGACTCTTGATAAGCTCAAAAATGAAATCAACAATTTGTTAAACGTTGCAAGTGTAGATCCAAATGAAGTTGTAGTTTTCCAGGACAAACAAGGACGATTAAAGACGAGTAATGTACAACTATCAGATGTACTAGTACGAAATCCTACTGCAGTTGCTAATAATATTGTTACTTTTAATAATCAAGGTAAGATAGAAGATTCGGGTAGGTCAGTTAACGATTATGTTAGAAAAGCAGGTGATTTATTTACGGGAAACATTGTTATGAACCAGAACAAGATCACATACCTTGGAAACCCAACTGAGGATAATGACGCTGCTACTAAGAAATATGTTGATGATCAGGAATCAAAGTACGTGTCAGTGCATGGCGGTATAATGCGTGCATTTCTCAACATGAACAATAATGGCATCAATAATCTTAGAACACCAGAATCTGATTTTGATGCTGTAACAAAGAAATATGTTGATGATATCAACAATGAAATCACCAAGTTCAAAACTGATTTTACTAATCACATCACCACGTTTTTAAATTTTCGTAGAAACATAAACAAAACCAATAACGAATTTTTTGGAAGTCCGCCATCTGTTGATATTACACTCGATAATATTAACACAAAACTCAACGATATTATTAGTGGAATTCCTAGTATTGTTGAGAAAACAAGTATGATTAAAATTCCTCACAAGCAGATTAAAAATATTGTCTATACTGTTGCTTCTGGAATGTCTACTTGGTCGCCGCAAAATAACACTCTCATACATACTGCAGAGGTCACTGGTGTGTATAGATTGTCCGTGTTGAGCAGTGCAAAGTTTAATATATTTACCTTATTTCCATGGCGTCACTCGACTGATAATTTCTCTGGAACCGTGTCTATTGTGTTGAACAAAGATGTTGAAGAAACTTTTATGCTAATAGCAGATGACAAAAAATTAACAGCTGCGTCATATTGGTATTGTCTGGAATTTGTGGCTGAAACACCTCAACTAGTTACTTAATCAAGCCTGAGATTATGTGAACAAATATTATAATGAAAAAAAGTATAGTTGATTTCAATCATATTTCAAAAGATATTCCAGGACAGGATGTTGACGCACTATTACAATACTACAAATATTATCACAAAAAAACTTTGGTGCGTTAAAAAATGTTACAAATATTATAACAAAATACTTCGAGTAATATCATATCTACCCTTGTTAATGACTAGTTCTGGCATAATTTCAAGTGGTATATCATTAAACCCGTTTTTGTTAATCATATCCGGTGTTGGTGTTTCTCTTACAGCAGCTTGTAAAAAGTTGAACCTAAAATTTTGATAAAAAAGCACGGCTGCTTAACATCAATTATAACTTACAAAAAACTACTTGATTAAATAAGATCTTACCTACGAGGAGTAAAATATAGTATGGACGATTTAATACGTGAATTTCGTATTATTGACAACATGTTAACAGATATTATACCCATGAGGATCAGCAAATATGAGAAAGATTATCAAAAGAAGTATGATATAACATAAAATTTTATATAATACCACTTACCTTACTGGAATTCTAATGCGTAATTTAGTCCACAATCGCCACGCTCTGCTAAATCGTAATGATTTGGAAAATTGAGTCTGACATATCATTTTGCTTATTCTGGAAGATCACGTAATTAAATTTTACCTGTTACCTAGATATTTTGCAACAGGTGTTCTATTGTATTTGTTTGGAGGTCTAGAGGGGTTGTTGAGCTCGGATTCTTAACGCAATTATTGATTGCAACAGGTGTTCTATTACGTTACCTAGGTATTTTGTATTTGTTTGGAGGTCTGGAGGGGTGGGGAGAGGGGTTGTTGAGCTCGGATTCTTACTTTCCCCTACTACTAATGTTACACAATAAGATCACGTAATATTAATCACCATGCTGAATATCCAATATAAACTTACCTTAATAATAGTCAAAGTAATAATAATAATAATAATAATAATAATAATAATAATAATAATAATAGTAACAACAATAACAATAATAACAATAAATAATAACAATAGTGCAAATTAAAATAATCATAAGTATAATCTTATTCTATATAATAATATAACCCTATTATTATTATCAATAATAATAATAATAATAATAATAATAATAATAATAATAATAATAATGATAATAATAATACGTATCATGGATAGGACACACCCTAACTAATGTATTATTATATTTTTAATATTACTAACAATTTATTATAATTAAATTACTTTTGATACATCTATTTTAGTTTTAGTAAGAATCATAATAATAAACTTAGATCAAAATAATATAAAGAAGTTAAATAGGAAAATATTCCTTAATAATTGTAAAAAGTATAGTATTTAATTAATTAATATATTCAATTATTGATAAATATTTATAACTATCCAACGGACATTATAACAAATTACTTGGACATGAATCACCAGAAGAACATTAACATGGAAGTAAAACAAGAGTATTACAACTACAAGAAAAACAGTTTTATCAGAAGTCCTGCAGCAAGAGAATGACAACTGATAAAACAACATCTACTGCAATAGCTCATGAAAGTTGTATTAACTTTCATAACTTTATGAGATCAACAACTTCATCGCACCTACAATTTCATTGTGACTTGATCTTTCATCTGGGAAGATTATCTCCTAGATGAACATCAACAAAAACTCCTGCCAATACGAAAAGATATAACTGTCATCGCCTTTCTGAAAAGATTGTATTGTTCAATAATTGCCTAACTTAAGCAATGGACAGTTCAGGAAGCTCTACCTGCTGACCCACAAATCCCCCATCCCTACACTCACACATAAGACAACCTGCAGGTGCTGGCATCGTATCAAAGGTAAGGGACAGTCCGGGACTAACCTCCTTCATACCAGCTGTCCCATAATCCCCTCTCTGGACACGGACAAGCATTTAGCGAGGTACAGTCTGGGCCGCGCGGCCAACTGTCTAAAATATTATTTTAAAACTATGTCTTTACTTTGGCATTTGAAGATCTTAGGACAAACTTGATCCATTGTAAAGGCGTTCAAAATTAAACAACCAATCTAAATTAAGCTGTGATAAATATCAAAATTGGTGCCAATCACCTAACGGATTGGTAATTTTTTAGAACCCTATAAGTACGCAAAATTCTAACATAATGTATTCAAAATTCACAACTCTAAGAAATTAGAACGTTTGCTAAGGTGGCTAATACACCATTGGCATAGCAACACCTGTAGGAATAACTGGTATTAATTTGATTTGATAGCCTGCCTGACTGAGATAAAATTAGGTAAACTTTACTTTGGTGACTTGGGGAGGGGGCTGTGGCCAGGATGGGAGAGCTAGTTGCGGGTCTACCTGTGCGTTCGGTTGGAATAACGATCACGTTCTTAAGGTCATTTTAAAGTCCTTGATCCCAAAAGTGTTCAGGAAAAGGCCTAGCTCTGAGGCAAAGTGCCCTCTTAAAGGGACTGCAGTCCAAGCCTGGGACTGTAAGCCATAGTGCAAAAAGCGACTTAAACAGAGTTCGAGTTTTGGCTACACATTTTCGACGTATTAACATGAGTAGCGGAATTTATAAGCTTCTGGAACTTCAAATGCACGTGGAGAAAAAGCTAGACGACTCCTGGATGAGCCGGCCTTGGAGGCGATTTCAGAAAGTGCCAGACTTGAGGAAGAGGAGGAAAGGAAAGAACAAAGAGGAGAAAGAAAGAAGCAAGGGAGCCTGTCTCACTTCATGTTAAGACCTGTGTGTGAAATCAAGCCTGGGGTGAAGACACCTCCTCAGACAGGATCAGTACCACAACAAAGACAGCCACAACCACTATAGCCAGTATCACCAATACCAAGATCCGCTGTCTCCCAGACAGAAATCTGGGATGAGATATTGAATGAATTATAAAGACAGAGGCAAGATTGGAATCCTCGGCGTCAGCAGCTTCATCCCTTGGTGTGGAATAGAAGATGGAGTGAACAACAACAAGAAGTCTTCATTATCCATCAAAATGAAGACTGGGATGATGAGGCCAATCCACCTCCCTCTGCGATCCCAGCCACAAACATTAATTGGGAACAGGATTGGAGCAGACGTTAGGTGTGTGAAGTCAGACCAGAGAGGTGCCACTATTAACTAGGTACATATGAAGCTCCAAGAAGAAAAAAAAGCTCATCTCAGGGCTAACCAGATCCCTAGAAAAGAGATACTTTTCAAGTTGCCAATTAGTGTAAATAAAGAGTTGTGCGACTATAAATCATCCTTTAATAATGTGTGCGTTTTGCGTTCGCGTACGTTTGTGTGGATAGCATAGCTTATGTGTTTTATGCCTTTGCGCTCGTTTGTGTGGATAGTAAATATAGTGTGTTTTTCTCTCTTTCCATTTGTGTGGATAATAAATATGGCGTGTTTATGCGTTCGCGTTCGTTTGTGTGGATAGTATGTGAAGTGAGTGTAAGGGATGTTTTCGTTCACATCAGTGCTTCACGTATATATAATGCTGAAGTCTTTCTGGTTACCCGCGTTACATTAACTAGTTGACATGGTTTTGTTTAATAAACTGAAAGACATTTATTACTGGATGATGCATGTAATCTACGTGAAGGATAGACTTGAAAAGGAATGGAGGTATCCGGTTACCAATGACCTTGTAATCAATCAAGTCACCAGCCTGAACATAACCAAGGATCAAGTACTAGGCATGACAGGGGAACAAGTGGAAACGTTCAGAGGATTTATTAAGCCTCGGTATGAGAGAGTGGAGACTTTAAAGAAGGCCCTTGATGTTGTTATTTAGGTGAGGTGCTTTCTATAAGACTTAGCCTATTTCACGGAGTGGTCTTTAGTCTATTGATGATTAGAGCAATTAAAGAAAGCAGAAGACTTGATGAGAAAGGAACAAGAGGAAGAGGTGAAGAAAATCAAAGAGAACCGGACAAAAGAAGAGAACTGGACAAAAGAGGAAAAGAAGCAGGAAAACAGAAAGAATAAAGAAAGCTTTTACAAACTAAATAACAACTGGATCAAGAAAAAGGAAAAGTTTTGATCTATGGGACATCCTGAATAAATGTCAGGGAAGGATAAGATGAAAGAAATGATTTGGAAAAATAAAGAGCTGGTGGAAGAAGTAGAGAACATAGAAGAAGAACCCAAAGGACCTTTTTCTGGGCCACTCATTTGCCTCCAAAAATATTTATTCTTCCTGTCTAGAATTATTTTATTTGTAATGTTGTATATGCCTCTGACTCTGCTGTATTTGTCTTTCCCTGAGTAGTCACGCGTATTTAGGGCAGCCCTTTGGCACATAGTTTCAAGGGTCCAGTACCGTGACGTCATCCCACCTGTTCAATCTTGAGGCTATAGAGACAATATGAATGGAACAGGTGGGATGACGTCACGGTACTGGACAATTGCAAAATGTGGCAAGTGTAGAGTACCGTGACGTCCTCCCAGCTGTTCCATTCTCTATACTGAACCTTGAGGCTATAGTGCCGGGACCCTTTTTCAACATAGAAGTCTATCTGAGGCTATAATGCCTGTCCTGTGCCACTTGAGGCTATAAATATTGAGGCTATAGTGCAGGGACCTGTTTTTAACATTACGATGTACATGAGGCTATGTCACCTTGTGTCGTTTAATTTAATAAAACAGTACTCATCCTTCAAGTAATTTTCATAGTTAATACAGTGTATGACCATTTAAGGTCGATGTTTAAGGTTTCAGCGACCTTACTTTTGTGTCAGAGTCTTGCCATTATCATCATCCGTCGTATTAATTTTATTATTTCAATCTATTTCACAACACCATATATTATGCCGTATTTCTTTGTTTCCTCTTGATTCTACTAGAATATCACGCGTGTGTTACAATTGGACCATATAATGCCTACGCGAATAATATAGTTCGTTATTTAAATATCTGCGCGATCTGTAGGATTAGAATCATATTTCATATTCAAGTTTATTTTACTGGCACCAACATTTTCCTCTAGTTTCATTCCATGTTCTCTTTTCTGCCTCTTGCACTAAGACAGATAAGGAACACAAATTTCTCAGAAAGCTCGGAAAAAGACAAAACTAACTTAATACCCTAACAATGAACCCACCCTCTACCTTTTTACAAGGACCTTTTTCCAGCCTTGACAACACAAAAGGGAACTTTAGGAAAATCCAAAAATCGTTTGTTTCTGTAATATCTCAATGGCTTCTAATGCAAGCCTAGGTACTTTTTACGTTGAATGAAGAAAAAAATATTTCTATCCGAGACAAATTCTTTCATTTATCCTAACTCTCTCAAGATCTGAGAACTAGACAAGAATTTACACTGCCAGCTCAAGGGATGGTGAAAAGACTATAGTAAACGTCATTAGCAGAAATCACATTACAAAACTATGCTAGCCAGATTTTGCATTGATATTTTCACCGAAAAAAGGGCAATAGACATTGCCTTGAACTTATCGAAACCAAACACTAAGAACTTCTCCGATTCACAAAATATGAAGTTGGAAAATCCGCTATTTGACAATATTCTTATCAAGCATGCCGAGCTATGTACCTCTCACAATATGGTATACATTTGGTTACCAAGCCTTGTCAGTATTAAAGGTAATGAGATCGCACTGCTAAAATAGCCCCTCTCCTCTCTCTAACCCTCTGATTCTAAAATACTAATAACTGATTTTAAACCTGGTATAAACAAATTCTTATTTAGTAAGTGGCATGGAATAATCATGGTTCAATAAAAAAAATTCCATGCCATCAAACCTACCATAGGTGAATGGCCTCCTTCATGCAGAGCCATCCATAGGAACGACATATTTACTGAAAGATTAGAATTTGCCATTCTTATGTAACCCACATCCACATATTGAAGGGCAAAAATCCAACTGAGTGCGTTTCTTGCGGTGAATGTCTTACCTATAGCATGTTTCGATTTCCAACAAAAACGCGATCCTTACAACAATGATTAGCATATGAATGAACATTTTGAAACAGTACATGCTTCTTGTATTTTTAATTTCTTCAAGAACGGTAAATTTATCCTATTATATAGCTTATATGTAACCGACATGTGTAGTGTTAATCACCCTAATTTATCGTTAATTATCTAATTACCCAGTATATACACCATTACATCTTACGCTAATTGGGACCCTTCATATATTATCGTCACTATCTCATCGCTGTGTTTTTGTACTTTTATGGCTCATTGGCAATTCATCTTTTTGATTCATATTTTCTTATACAGTGACGTCACTAGGCAGGGGTGGGGTGGGGTGTTGACCACACCGGTTGACACTATCAGAGGGAGTGACACCAAAATGACTGTCTATACAATATTTGAATAATTTTGTAGAAAGGAGATCCATATGTGTGACACCATAATTTACCACACATGACTGTCTATAAAATATTTGAACTTTTGAGCAGGAAGGGTGGTCCATGTGGGCGATACCATGAGTTAACGCACATGAAAATTTTTAAATGTTTGTGCTTGAAAGGAGTTCGTGTTGGTGACACCTAGAGTTACCGTTCTGGGTGGCACCAACCCAAGTGACGCCACTGTTGTCATATAACCTTTTTGTGGCGACGCTGTGAAGCCTTATAGTGCTGGGGCGCGTAAAATCAACAATCAAGCAAGCAAGTGACAAGGAGAACATTATCATGTATTCAGTACCTTATACAGTAGGTCATTGACCTTTAAGTCAACTACATGCCACTCTAAGGTTATTGACCTCTCAAAACAAGTCTCACGCTTTATGTATGTTAGTGATTATTAATTAAACTGGTCAGCCTCTTCAATGTTATAATAAGTATATAACAGTGTTGTTGGCTCTGAAGAAGAGATTTTTCTTCTCAAGGTATTACAACCGTTATAGACGACGGAGTAATTTGTTTGGAAGTGTCAGTCTAACTTTCTTGAGCAGGAGCAAAACATACCAAACGACAGACAAAGGTGATGGACGGATTTATAGACAGACACGTAACCTAAAATATTAAAGTTTTATGAATATATTGCACATTTTTGAATGATTGATCCAGAAACGGAGATTACAACGTGTTAAATAATTGCTCAATTAAAATAATTAGTGACATAGAAGCAGAAATGAATGGGGAAGTAGAAAATACTTATAGAAAATGTACTATTTTTGAATTGGTATTTTGATGTTTTTGTGTTCATTTCTGATCAGTGGTTTCTCAAAAACTCTACGATTCATTAGTACTATGAAACCTTATGTGAATTCGTTATGTATGTCGTGAAAATTAGAATTTATAGAGCTGCAAAATACTGTTTATAATTATGTAGATTTCTTAATCTGATGTGAATTCATATCATACATATCTGTCTTGAATGGCTGATGTGGTAACAGTGAATGATAGGTAATAATTGTACAACGGTCCATGTCGTACACGTTCAGTCTGAGCTCTTTAACAACGAATGACAAGTTGACATCGAATCCTCCAGATGTTTTGCTTTCGATATAATTCCAGTTAAATGTAAGTTCACTAGAAAACACTCTTGACTGATTCCAGAACACTTTTAACAGTGCATGTAAAGCTGACCACGTATGCACATTTATTCAAATTAAGAAAAGATATTATTGTTTTTCTTTTCATCATAAACGTAACATTAAAATAGCGTATTCAATTCTAATTGTTCTGCACTTTGACGATCATTAAAAAAACTCTGGACACATATTTCGCAATGAAAATGTTCAACAGTAAATTTGTAATAAACTGGGTCAAGAAAAGACGACGTCGGGCCTGTCATAACAGACAGCACCGGTTACCTAGTGGCTAGAGCGTTCGCCTTGGATGTGGGAGGTCGTGGGTTCGATCCCCGGCCGAGTCATACCAAAGACTTGCAAAAATTGTACTAGCAGCTACCTCGCATGGCGCTCAGCATTAAGAGGTTAGTTTTAGGTCTGGTAGACATAGTATCATGATAATGTGACTGTGTGGGACATGATGCTGCGGCATTATGCCCCAACAGCAGAGAGGGTGAACAGACCATTTTGCTTGAGATCTTGTTAATGAAAAATAAAACTTCCTATGAGAAATTAACGTCAATAACGTAAAACCGAAGTCTTAGCAGCAGGGAGGGTGAATCCTACAAAATTTTGTCCTCGTGGATTTATCAGGGATTAACCAAATATTTTATCCAGACCAAAAGGATATCTGGATCTTGAGTCATGTAGATTTATTGTTATAAATCCGAACAGATCAGATTGTGCTTTAGAAAAGAAATTTTTAAATTTATTCATATCCATATCCCCTGAACACCAGGTATAGTAAATATTTCGCAAGGTATAATTATCTACTCCATTAAACACAACCAAAATATTACAATTTTCTCTGATCACTCTAGGTATTTGTGTATATCTTTGAGTAACATAAATCACGTCTGTGTTTTTGTGACGACCTCGAGAAAATATTCTAGCTGGATTAGATTGTTTGTCCAACATCACATCATCATATACTACGAGATTATTAATGAATCCATCCAAGTCATCTACAGATGGGGCTTCATCTATATCTGTGATAAAATCAATAATATCTTCACCGTCTTTATTAACTGATTTTGCTTTTTCATTAAAATCTTTAAGTACTTCGTAACAATGCTGATCATCCACAGACGGTGCTATTAAATATAGTTTGTTCCATCTCATCCATCTCATTATTAAATTTAATAATAATTGTGTTTTACCTGATCCAGATGGACCTATTATAATCATTCTTATCGAATTTGGTAATGCTGGATGGTGCTTTACTGGTTCTTGTTTTCGTGTCGCCGAAAAATCAATTATTGTATCCATATTATTAATAACATGAGTCTATATTGTTTTCGATGTAGATCATCTACACACACCGTTGGATTGACAACAATAATAACAAAAAATAAACGACATGCATTAACGGGTAAATGTGTAAAATGTGGTACAAAAAATATAAATTTATCTCAGGGACAACAAAGATAGGTGGGGATATAGCCTCATCGTTAGGAAAATTACCCGGATTACCATGGGCTAAATATGCTGGTGAGAAACACCTTCCTGGATATAATTACTGTGGTCCTGGAACTCGACTTGATATCCGACTCGATAATCAAGATCAACCAAAACCAGGAGAGTATCCAGTTAATAAAATTGATCAAGCATGTCACATTCATGATGTTGCTTATAAAAATCCTGATTTGCAACAACGGCATTTCGCAGATGTAAAATTGATTCATGCATTAAATTCTATACCTAATAAATCTGTTAGAGAGAAACTCGCTAGTTTCCTAATAAAATCCGCTATGAAAAGTAAAATAATGTTAGGGGCTGGTAATTAATTATATAATTATTATAATGGAATCCATTTATTATAGCCCAAGAGGGTATTGGAAAGGTAAAGCAGCGATCACTAAACTTGCTAAAGCAGCAAAAGTTTCACATTCTGTTGCTGCAGCGTGGTTAGCACGACAGGCAATATGGCAAATTTATTTACCACCACCAAAAAAATTCAATATGCACATTTTGATGTCAGTGTTCCTAACGAAGTTCATCAAGCAGATATTTTGTTTTTACCACACGATACTATTAAAACACGTGGACGAAAGTCACGCACGTACAAATACGCATTGACTGTTGTTGATATTGCAAGTAGATATAAAGAAGCTGAACCATTATCAACAAAAACAGCATTTGAAGTTGCTTCTGCGTTTGAGCGAATTTATCAACGTGGTGGTCTACAATGGCCAAAACTATTACAAGTTGATCCTGGTAAAGAATTTCTTGGTGCAGTATTATCTTTGATGAAAAAAACATAACTTTACAATCAGACAAGGGCATACTTAAATTCATCGTGATCAAGCAATTGTTGAACGATTTAATCGAACACTTGCTGAGCGGTTATTTGGATATCAATATGCGAAGGAAATATCTGCTGACTTTAAGTCCGGTGAGCGATCTCGTGAATGGGTTGCAAGGTTACCAAGTGTGATATCTGCATTAAATGATGAAATTACTCGTGCAACTTCCATGAAACCTTCTAATGCAATAACAAAAAAAATATATACCACGTAGCGATGAATACGGACAACGAGGTCAACAACCAGTATTAGGTAATGTGATTGTGAGATATTTATACGAACCAGGGGAGTTGGAGGGTGGCAAAAGACGAGCTACTGACCCTATTTGGAGTGTGACCACACATACAATTTCTAGCGTGGTTAGATCTACTGGAAGACCACCCATATACAGACTAGATTCTACTGCACCTCAACGTGGATTTGTGCGTGAACAATTGCAAGTAATTCCTGCGGATACACAATTACCACCGCGTTCACTTATGTAAACTAGAACCCCGACGTCGATTACATTCAAGACAAGTCAGCATCACATTTTCACGTGTATGACCAAGATCACTATTTATTCTGTCTACGGTAAATTGTCTTGGATTATTATTCGAATATTGCCATAACATTATTGTGTTACAACTTGCACAGTGATTATTCTGTAGTTGTTTTAGTTTTATAATAAATTCAGTATCAATATCAAAGTCACGTTTATTTTTTTGTCACATTGTTTATAAGACGCTAATTTTTTCTTTATTACATCAGCGTCATTAGTAATCTCCTCAGTTAACAAGTAATCTATGGGAACCTTTGTAGTTGAGTTATTCTTCTGACGCGAGATACTGCAAGATAGACTAAGTTTGGCCATTCGATTCGATCATCTACAATCCAGATATTTGTATCAGAGATAGTTAATCCCTGTGACGAATGAATCGTTATAGCGTATCCTAACGTCCACGGTGATTTATCCATACTCAATGCGCTCTCAACAGAATTGATATCTATCAAAATAATATCATTCAATACCAGATTTTGTACTCGGATACTTTCAGTATCTCCACCAGGAATTTCAACATCAATATTCTGTCGTCGAGTATCTGCTGGGCGATAACATAATGGTACTGGTAGATTTGAAAACTTTTCTTTATGTAACATAAATAATTTCTTTTGCAATTCATCACGAACTATCTTTCTACTTGCGACTATCAAATCAGTAGGTCTCCATAAAGTCCAAAAATCATTCATGGTAGTTTCTGGAATTATCTCACGCATTATTTCACATTGTATTTTATCTGGTTGTAGTCTGATTAATCTTTTAAGTTCTTTCAGCGGTTCATCAATAGCTCTATGATCATCATATATTTCTTCATAATAATCCACATTATTCTTTAGCCATTCATGTGGAGACTGTCCAACAAAAGGTGGTGGTTGACCATGATCACCACACATAATCACAGCCGTGTTTTTTGTTAATAACCATTCAAGGAATGTTTTTAGTGTTTCTAACGACACCGTACATATCTCGTCCCATATAATATACTTAGGTATATATTTTTCACCCATTCGCTCAGGAGTCCATGTATCTCCGCACCATCTAAAGAAACTATGATATGTACATGTTTTTACCCCTCGTTCTTTTATCTCTCTAGCAAGTTTATGTGTAGGTGTCAAAACAATCATATCTGAATTGTTGTTCATAAATAATTTAATCACACGAGTTGTTTTACCTGACCCTCCACATCCATTAAGATAAACGGTCTTATGTCTAGCCACAGGATCGTACACAGATGGTGCAGATGACTTTGATATTGGATTATTATTTCTGTAATATATTTCCTTAATTTCAACGTCAGCAAATTCAGAATAACTTAGTATATTTTCTTGCTTTATCCTCCATGTTCCCCACTCACCATTACCAAGTAGCGGATTTAATAAATCCTTATATTTTTTGTTTATATAAAATGAATCCGTAGCAACTCTAACAGCGTGACGAGGAAATCTATTTATCATAGACAGTAGATTTATAGAAACATAGGCTAGCATCGAAGATCTTAAATGAGTAAACTGCGGTGAGTCGCCCTCAATATAGCTCACAATGGTACCTAGTTTGGTCCCATCCGATAAATAAGCATTACTTCGGCTTATAAATGTGTTTTTCTCCGTTGTATCAGTTATTATAAAATCTAACTCAGCATCGTCCATAATCAATCTTACGCAGTGCCGTTTATGACCGTATGAACTGCCTTGAGTACACTTATCAATTATCTTTCTACCAAGACATTTTGCAAGTTTTTTTTTATCGTGCTATTCCCTGCATTTACGTATATTATTAGTAATTTTAATAATGTCATCATCATTAAGATCAGAAAATTCATTCTTGGCATCTACAATATTAAATATATCAGGTTCTGGTAACTCAATTGCTTTTGTGGACTACAGGATACAATTGCTTCATTAACATTTAACGATACTAAAATTCCAGCATCAATCATATATCTTAATAATACTATTGGAGTCCAACATTTTTCTGAAAAATGTCTTCCAAACCAAACATAAGTAATCGGATGGAGATCTTTTGCGAACTCGAATGATTCTACGTATGCAAATCCTGTTAGGTCAAAATCTGGTAAGGGTCCATTTATCGAAACTCTGGTCATGTCATGTGTGGGGTGTCCGAATCTTTTAAAATATTTAGAACATTCTCCACATCCAAGAAAACTCCCAGGATAACATGCAGCCATATCGACTGATATAACATCATTAAAATCGTATTTAATATTCCATAATCCACCGTGCCCATATTCTATGCAACTTTTTGTATATCCTCAATAAATTCTGATCTTGTAGGTTTCCATGAATTTTTTCTGAACGAAATGAGCCGCTACCGATGGTACTGTAAAACAATTATTTAGTAGTTGTCTAACTTTGACATCGTCAGAAGTATATTTTAGTGCAAGATTTCTCATTTCTTCATAAACAGATTCTGTACGATAAATATCACCATTAGGTCGTACAAATTGATCATAATCGTGTTCCGAACTCTGAAATAACCAAACAGATACAGGGTCACTTTTACTAATATTTTTAATAAAATCAAATATATGACCATTATAAAATTTTACCATTCTGTCTCGTGGAAATACAGTTACAGCATCAGTCCATGCATGTGCATTATGATCAATAATCGTTATAGGGTTTCCATTTCTTATATATTTTGGTTTGTACAATATCTCTCCCGTTAGTGTTTTTACTGTTATTGGAAATCTTAATGACTTTTCTAGTTTAGCAACATACTTAATAGATGCACCAGAATTTTTAACGGTTTCTGCCCATTCACATATTTTTTTGCGTCTTAAATCTGTTAAGCCATTACCACGCATCGCATTTGTAAAATGTTCAGTAATGCGCTCCGCAACACAGTTTATTCTTGACTCTGATAGTCTCATCGGTTTGAGATCCGCAATATTAGGTTTATCATTCAGTAAAAACAATCCATATACCACAGCAGTAACTGGATACCCTCGCTCAAAATACGGTCTATCAATACCAGTCAGTATTCCAGGTTTGGATTTGTTACTTAATAATATCATTTTATTATTTCCAGACTGTATATGAACGGGTTCTCTCTTGTCACGAATTATCCAAATATTATCGTCTGTCTTCACAATAAATTTTATTAAAATAAGATATTTTTGATTATCAAGGTGGTTAATAATTACTTCTGCTCGTTTGTCGTTCATCACATTAATAACTTTTCCAACTCTAAAAGTTGACCACACATGAACAGCACCATCTTCTCGAAATTCCATTTTGGCCTCACGGATACGTTTAGTTATATCTGCATTTGTTAAAGCTAGATCTTTCATCGAAACACTAAATTTATATCCTAATAGTCTGTCAAGATCAAATCTAGTAGCAGATGGTTCAATTGCTGATAATTCTTCCATTATTATAATTAAGACAAATATTCAAATTATATATATATATATATATATATATATATATATATTAAAAAAAAATTATATATATATATATATATATATATATATATAAAATGATTCAAACAGAAAATAAATGTGTTTGGTTAAAAATTGGACATATTTCTTATTGTAATAAATCATGCGTAAACAAATACTGTGGTTACCATATGCAGAGTATCAGACATGGAAGTACTGGACCAAAACCATCTATTCAATGTGGTATTGGAGTTAGAGGAAAAACGCAATTATGTGAAAATTGCGGGGGTAAAAAATATAGGGAACTTAAACGATATTATGACAAAAAAAAGATATATCGACAGGTAAATCTCCTATAAAAAAAAAAAGATTAATTTATCTAACCAGATTTCAAAAATAATGATTTAAACAAATAAATATTATATACAAATGGAACAAAAAGAATTTGTGAGACATCCAATATATACGAATTACGAGGCATCCAGAGATGGTGTATCACATTGTAGACTAAAGAAACCACTCGGTAAGTCTTAATAATGTTGGTTATTTTAAATTTAGTATGTGGGAAAAAAATTTTTTATTTTTTCACAAGGTTTTATATAAAAATAGTTTCAAATGTTTTTATGGGAAAATCAAAGATGGATTTATTATTGACATCACATTGATGGAAATCCTCAAAATAACGAAATTTCATAACCTGCAAGCTATTACGCAGAGTCAGAATTGTAACGTAGGAAATACAGGAAAATGTAAATAATTGGAAAGAGAGCGATTAAATCCATAAATACAGAAACAGACCAAGAAATTAACTTTTCCATCAAACGTGCAATCAGCCCAAATATTTTAGTATTCATCCACAATCGGTACAATCTGTCGCAAATAAAACAAATATAATTCTGCATATTCAATAAAGTATGACCAAAGGAAAGATCATATTTGAGTATATAGTAAAACTAGTATTTTACTTTATATAAAATCGATTCTATCAATTTGCCAAGGGTTTATGTTTTAGCTCTCTTGACTGTGTCAGGGGGTTTATTCATTATCGCTATCCTCAGTTTTATTTTCATTTATTACAGAATCAAATAGCATAATCTTTCTCAATTGCATCACGATTGTCTATCATTTTTTTCTTTCATATTTATGAGAGATAATGCACTTTTTTATCTTTACGATTGAAAACGCAAAGTTATCAAATAGCTTTACTTGTTGTTTCGTTCACCGAAATTGTAAAGATTCTAACATAGAATTATAAATTGATTGAACTTTATAGAATCTGTAATGGAAGATAATGTGAATTTATTTTGAAATGGATTTTGTTGTAACGATTCAAACTCACACAAAATTTTTTCAGCATCAAGACCTTCAGAAGATAATAATTTCGTCATGTTTTAATTTTTCAATAGCAGAAACAATAGCTTTGATTATTAACAAGGTTTCATGATATTGTATAATTTATAGAGGGATATATAATATATAAATATATATATCAAACCATATAATATATTTATTTATAAATATAATAAAAAAAATATATATTATATATTTTTCATAGATATAATGATAATCGAAATCTGTATAATGTTCAAGATTAATATTTTTATATAAATCTGCATATTAAAAAAAATGATAAAGTATATATATTTGACCTAACAAACAAAAAATTAAGAAAAATAATATTGATTTATTTCGCTAAAATTAAAAAAATTTAATATAATTTGATATTTGTACGCTTACCTCAAAAATTGAAAACAAAATTGATATTATTTACGCTAACAAACAAAAATTTAAAATAAAATCATATTAATACGCTAAACAAATTTAAAATAAATTTATGATCATTTTTCTTTCATAAGAGAAAAAAAATTTAAAAAATGCTAAAAACACGAAATTTAGGCGCAAGAAACAAACTTGCGTGTCGTTCATCTGATATTAAAGATATCTAACAAAAATTAAAATAAATTATAAATCTGTAAATTGGAAGATAATTTATAATTGAGTCATATCATTTCTTTGACATTTAACGATTTTCAAATCTACACAAATTTTTTAAAAACTATCATTGTTTGCATGAATTATTTCAGAAATCTGTAGATTTTTAATTTTAAAATAATAGCTTTGATTTTCAATGTTTTGTATTGCATATTTATATAATTAATTCATATATTTAAATCTGTAGATATTTTTGTAAAATTCGATAAAAATATGTTTGCATGAATTAACCAAAAATTTCTTTCAGAAATCTATAGATTTTAAATTGAGTCATATAATTTACACGAATTATTCAGAAATCTTAGATCTGTAAATTTGGATCAAATTTTGAAACAAATTATTAAAAAATAAATTTTTTACCCAAAAACAAAATATCTGAAATAGGTATTTTAACAACAAACAAAATTTATAAATTATTTTTTATATTAAAATCTGTAAATGTGAGAAAATTTATGATTGAGTTATATATTTACACGACTTAATTCAGAAATCTGTAGATTTTCTAAGATTGAGTCATATATTTACACGACTTATTTATTTACAATAACATTTAACTTTAAAATGTCTTCATTTTTTGTCCTACTCTACGAACGTATGTACAAATTAATATATAACGTCTCCCTGCGCAGGTCCACAATATTACCATCTTGATTTGTGAGTTTGAAATTCATTCTTGACAATAACGGATTATGTACACGCAGGTAAACTTGATTTATTGGCTCAGATACAATCAGCCATCCCGGAGGGGATTGGATACTAGATGAATATAATTTTTACCCCTGCTGGGCTTGGTTAGACTTTGAAATATCGATATGGTAGCTACTATCAATTATATCACACGTTAAATTCAGTGCAATGGTGGATGTTATATTAGCAATATTAGGTGAGATATGTCGTCCTGTTCCATATGGACCATCATTATATTTAAGTATGTTTGGTGGTGGGGCTTAATTTTTCACGAATTAATTACTTTCTGGATAATATTTTCAATAAGATCACTGATTTTAATGATTTCTTCATCTGAGCTTTTATTTAAATCTGGTATAATAAATGTTTGTAAAGTCCTCATTCTGTTATTTGTAATAATGATCGAGAAATAATGTTTACGATCTCGATTAGTGAAATATATTCACTAAAGATTAGTTTGCACATTTATAAACTTCGATTATGCGATGTATAAATCGAGTAGGATCCCATTTAAGTGTTTTATTGAATCGATTATTTGCTGCTTTACACTATAATCATAATGATTGATAATGAAATATTTGTAAATTTCTTAAATCATTAAACGTTTTATCGTATTCAGGCTTAAGAGTATTCAGAAATTCTTTTATAAATTTTTCATCAACAATTCTGCCGATTAATTCGTCCTGATTTCACACGAAATCAAATGTGATCTAGATATCTTGGGATACCTTTTTACCGTCAAAATCGTAATAAATAATATCTATCGTAATATTTGGATCAAATTTAAATCTTAATGAAATCCATGGATGTTGTTCTCGATATTGTGGAATTGTTTAGTGAAAATTTCTTCGCTCGTTTTAAACTCATCTTTATTTGGTTTTGAAACTTCCATTATAAACAGGTTCAACTTCAGGCAACCTCCTAATTACTGATCTAATCGAACTTTGATAAATATCTACAGCATAATCAGGAGAATTTATTTCAATCACCGACGATAATGTTGGTTCGAATACAGTAATTGCTATTTTAGACTTTCCCGGTTAAGGATTTAATTCTGCGCTGGAATTCCTCATTAATCTGTTCTAACTGATAACTGCCAGTTGGAATACTAACAACTTGCCAATCGGGAGTTCCATCAGATTTATTTTTATTTGCGAATACTAATGAATTATTTGGTTGTTGTCCACCAAATGGTTTTGATCTAATATTAGGCCAGCTATAATAAACACGTAACTGAGCTAATGCTATCTCTTTTACTGGAATTGCAGTTGGAAAGTTAATGCTAAATTCAGGATTGGTCGAACTTATTGATATCATGGTAGTTTTTGAAGGTGTTGTATTAGTGACGATCTGCTGTAAATAACTCTCTTGACGTTTCAAGGACTCAATATCTGAACGATGTTCAGACGCTGATATTATTGTTTTATTATTGTTTAATTCTCCATTTATTTTGTCAGCAGAATCACTAACAATTTTGAATGCTTCATCGTAGGTTTTAATTATCGTTACGAACTCCTCGTCAGATATTTTACCATCACTGAGATAAGTGGAAATATATCCAGATAGTTTAGAATATGTTCCTGTGTGCAATTTTATCATATACTCGCGCAATTTATCATTCTCACATGTACTTAGTTTTTTAGCAATAATATTAAAAATACCTGCTATAGTGGTAGAAGTTGAAACAATAATTGTTATAATTGCTGGAGCTGTCATCGTTAATGTTGATAATATTAATCCGGATCCAGTAATAATAGCAGAAACTGAATATACAATTATATCAATAGCGACCATGAGTCTACGATATTTTTTTTACTTTTATTGTATAATGGTCGATGGTATTGTTTTAGTTTGGTCAGGCATTCACACGCTTGATTATATCTGTGATATTGAACGTCAATAGATGACGTAGTTATTCGATCCATTATACTATGATGTTAAGTAGTTAATTGAGTTACAAATTCCAAACACCACCAGTAAGCTTGAGGAAAATTTCTACTCGATGATGCCAGCGTAAACGTTCCTTCAGAATCTTTATCTAACAACACAGATATAGTTTTAAATGAATTCTCAGTCGATGGATTTGTAGTGGATATTCTAAAATCTGCAACACTAAGTACGGACATCCTATATATATACCAGTAATCTCCGCAGTATATTTAATGGTATTATTTTCTGGTGTCCAAACCCAGATGCAACTGTATACACAATATTTCTTATCTGATTGTGAGAAATTTTAATCAGGTTTGTTTTTTGAATAATATCATTAAGTTTTATATCAACATTTGGTGGCCTTCCAAAAAATTTGTTATTAATTCTGTTTATGTTTTCGCGAAAACTCAAAAACATATTCACGTGACCGGTAAATTCAGTTTCGATTTTGGTTATTCCATTAATGATTGGAGTCTGTTTATCATCGACGTATTTTTTGTTGTAGCATCATTATCTGCAGTAGGATTTCCAAGATCTGTAATTTTATTTTTGTTCATAATAACGTCTCCATTAAATTCACCGCCAGCTCTTTTAACAAAATCATTAAATGATTTACCGGAATCCTGTATTTTACCCTGATCTCTAAAAGTTACGATATTATCATCAACTGCAGTAGGAATTCGTGTAAGTACGTCTGGTAGTCGTATATTGCTTGTCTTGAATCGTCCTTGTTTGTCCTGAAAAATAACTACTTCATTTTGAGCCACATTTGTAATATTTAATAAATCATCAATCTCATTTTTAAGTTGATCGAGGGTTGCACATTTAGATAAATCACCTTGCTGTTGAGCTTTACCACGAGCAGATCTTCCATAAATATCAACCATTATATTTACTGATGTCTGTTTAAATGTGACAATGTGGTATATTCATGCACGACTTTATGAGGTGGTTTTCTTGGCGATGCCATGGATCAAGTACATCAAGTACATTAAGTACTTCTCGACCACAAATTGGTGGATCAGTTAATGTTTGTGTAGGCAAAGTTGAATACCAGATTGTGCAGTATTATTACTGACATAATGAATAAATTCTTTTGGTGGCGCTAATCCATGTGAATCAAAATAAATAATTCCGCGTGGATCAATTGCATACGCAACCCAATGGGTACCTGGTCCAGAATTTTTATCGAGATTTATAATACCTGTTTCAGTATTGTTTAGTTGTTTTGGTAATTGATCGCGCATGAAAACACCTCTAAAGTTTTTTATTTTTAATTTTTTATCAGCATCGAGAAAATCAAAATTAGACATAGGCGAGATTAGTAAACTGTCCCTGGAAGTCTTAGACCTTTTCCGTACCACGAAGGCGGGGTCCCTGGTAATCGGAGACCTTTTCCCTTTTTTAGATGTTCGTTTTATTCCCTGTCCGGTCGCTTTCTTTAATGCCATTCCAGCGGCTGTTCCAACAGCGCCTAATGCAGCTGCTTTTGCAACAGCTGGGGCTGCAGCGGCTATCAATGCTGGTATAGCTGAGAGAAGGGGAAATATACCACCCGTTTTAAAAGTATCCTTAATAGCTGCGGCAGAAAGATCAAGTTTGATACCTTTATTTGTTGTTGTTTTTTTTTTGCTTTATTAAAGTTTTTGAATTGACGATCAGTTAACGATAATTTATTTGAACCACTCATGTGTTACTTTTTTAATGATATTGTTATTCCACAATTATTATTTGATGCTGATTGCAGTCTTTTGACCTGACCAGGAGTCAGGTAACATTAACGTGATTATAAGACATTTATAATACTGATAAAGAATTTAATTACACATCACATATTTTCTACTAGAGCATCAACGACTCTCATTCGTCCACCAACACCTTCTATGAGCATTGATCTATCGCTAAGTATAACAGCAATTGCTCTGTAATTGTCAATAGTTTCTCTATTAACACTAGCTCGAAAATGTATATCGACTACTGATTGTCTGGTCAAATCTAAATGTTCGAGCGAAAAGTAATAAATAGGATATAAGCTTGTAAAATCTAGTTGTGATATTTGTAATCCAGTATCAACATTTTGATCACGGCCCATAAACGACATAAGACGATGCTACATGATTTTGATCAAAATTAAGTAATATATCCTCGGGTGGTTCTTGATGTCCATTTATCCTTAACGAAACCTCAGGAACACCAAGAATGTCAAATATCATAATACTACGCGTTTGATCATTTACTCGTGCAGCATTTTGTAATGCAATAAATATGTGTCTTGGTGCAGAAACACCTTGCTGAGAGGCCATCTGCCATGTAAATAAACCGTTAATATTACTCTGGATAGCATCTGTAGTCATTGTCAGCCATGATAGCATTGATTTACCACCTTGATTCATAAAAGATAATAGTCGTTGTTCTTCATGTATTGATGGTGTCATTATTGACATCCAGAGACTAAGTTTTGTAAGAATTACAATACCAGCATCACCGGCGGGTCTCCATATTACATCATCATCTGCAGCTTTTCGTACTAGTACAACTGTATGCTTGGCTCCGAAAATGACTTTTCTGACATTTCTACAAAATCCAAATATGTGTAATAGTGGAATTGCACATGAAAATATTCTTCTATTTCCTTTTAACATCGCTCGACGTGATCTAAGTTGAAATCTGGATCTACATTAATAATCATTCTCTTGACATCTGCTGGGGCGTTTCTAGGATAATTCTGTGGTCGTCCTATTTCATATTGTTGATATTCTGGAGAATCAGAAGTATCTTTTACAAACAACATTGACGGACCAGCTGATCTTGAATAATCGTCGCTGTATCTTGCAAGACCAAGTATGGTTGTAGCTACGTCAACATCTTTTTGAATTGATTCAATATTTTTTTCCGTCAATCATGTACGTAGCTCTATCAAACAACAAGATAATACCATTATTAACAAAACCAACACTAATTTCGGTTGCATATTCAGTATTATCGGTTTTTAATATTTCACCTTCGACTTCAATAAAAGCTTCCGAGGGCAGAAAATATCTACTTGTATCATGAACCTGAAGTTCAATTCTTCCTGGTTGATTTGGAATTCGTGCTTCATAAGAATAATACTGATAATCGTGTATAGGCTCATCTTTGAGAACTGGTGCTTCCATGTCAAACGCGGGGTCACTCATACGTTTAAACATATTTATTATAATTATTATCGTCTAAAACGAAGACCATTTCTGGAAGTGAGACCACTTCCTGCTATCAGACTAGCGGTTATGCTTCTCTCTTTTTCTGATAAAGGTATATCAGCCATAGATGGCATCGCCATTGCTGCTAGTTTTTGATTAGCGGCTTGATTTATTATTTTACTTACACTTGCGGGCATCACTTCAGTACCTGGCAATTTCACCGACTGAGATCGGACAGGTTGTGGTCTACGTATTAATTGCGCTAGTCTATCTTTAATCGCCGAGAATGCTTTACTGGCAAGGTTGCCAGCAACACCTATACCCTTTTCACGAACAACATCAGTAGCTTTCATACCCAGCTGCTTTGCAATTGGTATTGCTTTTGGGGCTATCCTTCTAAACAAACACTGAACAATATCTCCTAACCCATCTCCGTAGGTTGCCCTGTAAATCGGTATTCGAGAATTAATTACCTGACCATGGTTGGTCCACGTTGAGAACTGTGTATTATCATTCTATTATTAATTAACTTTATCACTAATTGCATCTAATCGCTGTGACTTAGTCACTATAATAGTCATCGGCAATTTCATTAATAAGTGATCGATACACATCAATATCCATAATACCGCCACTAAATAATCGTTTACAAATATCTGCTGCTTCGTTAATGATTTCTGGGGAATTATTACCAGCTCGTTTTCCTCCAATCAGAATTTCTAGTCGTTTAATATCAGCAAGGACGTTGTTAGGACACTGAGTAATAAGACCACTTCCGAAAGAGGTATCCGACGGCCCTTCTTCACTTTTTATTTGGGTTGGTTGTGATTTTGGAGATTGTGACAATAATTTTTGTTGTTGTGTATACTGTAATATTTGTTGTATTGATGGCGGTGATGATTGTCGTTGTTGTTCTAGTTGTTTTGGCGTTTGTTGTTGCTTTGGTGGTTTTGGAGTTTGTGGTAACTGATGTGGTGGCGTTTGTTGTTGCTTTGGTAGTTTTTTTTTATAAAGTTAATATAACTATCTATTGCAGTAATATACTGTATAAAATTAGGATCACTATTTCTGACCCGACTAACGTTATAGTGTATACGAAATATCCATTTGTACCAAGTATCATGACGTACAAGTTTATCAGCATATTCAGGATTTAAAAACTTTTTTCTATCACTAAAACTTTTCACAGCAAACGCAGCTAAATCTTCCGCATTTTTAACGCTTTTAATATCAGCAATAAAATCTACGCCAAATTTATAACTTAGGTTAGATAGATCATCTATTTCAGCACGAGTTTGGTCTGCATCTTCAGGCATTTCTGGGACTGGCATTGCATCGGCTATTTCGGCTGGAAGTTTCTCGAGAATCTTTTTTGTTTTCTTAGTTCTTTTTTCTATTTTTTTGAATTGCTTTAACTGTTTGATCTAACACAGGTTGAATATCTTTAGTGGTAACTGTTATCGGTTTAAATAACTTTTGTATCCTCCTCAAATTCAACTTGAGATTCCTGACGCGATTGTAGTTGTTGTTTGACAGCATCACGGATAGGTAAATATTTTTTTTAATTGCCTCTAATCGCTCTCGACTTAATTTAGTTGAGAGTGGTTCGCTAATATTCATTATTAAATATTATTTATAATAGATGTTTAATTAAATTGAGTGCTGGTAAACAAAAATCACTAAAACTGCTTTTCTATTCTTTGACAAATTAAAGATAAAATAAATATTTTATTAATTATGTCTATCCGCAAATTTATTATAAAATTATATTAAAACGCAGATGAAAACACCATTTTATATAAAATTAGTATATAATAAAGCGCGATAACTATGCTCTGAATCTATGTTGAGCAATAGATAATTTTTTCCCTTTGCACATTTAGTCGAGGACGGATAAAATAAATCTTTTTTTTTCTGACAATTATTACCTAATTATCTGTTACCTTGCGTGTCGGACTGCGATCAGGGATTCATTTTAAAAATGCCTCACAAGATATGCGGTCACTCGGTCGCCTGATATATTCGACCCACAACACGGTTCGGATGCTAGCATAGAACCTCACACTATACTGTTCGCACTTAAGGCACTCTGTGCCTGCATCGGTCTATACGTAGTACATTCAAGCCACACATAACAGACCTAGCCGCCTAGGTGCACCTGCCTGTCTGCCTGCCTGCCAGCCTGCCAGCGCCAGATCGTCCGCAGCCTAGGGGTACCCTGTACCAGATAGCGCCTAGGTCAGCCTAATCAACAGCCCCAGTATTATCCGTATAGCGAACAATGAGACAGGGTGCTTGCTCGGTTCGTAAGGTCGCTATACACATTCTATACAAATGCTACACCAATTTTGTTCACTTTCATTGAAGCACCCTAAATTTGCATTTTTGTCTATATAATAGTGCCAGAAACGGTATGTGGGTAGTTAGTTAGAAATGTTTATATCCTTCCCCGTTCATTTCAAACCATACGTCCCGCTAAGCGACCACAGGCTTTGTCACTACGAACTCGGGGAAGAATCAGCTCTGCTGGTATCGTTCACACACACTAAACCCACAGCTAATGCATTGCGTCTTATATAATAGTGCCAAAATCTATATGTGGGTAGTTAGTTAGAAATACCTGATAGTCTCGCTAAGCGAGAAACCGCGAAGAAATTTCAGGTCTTGCGGGAAGAATCAGCTCTTCTGGTATCGTTCACACACACTAAACCCACAGCTAATGCATTGCGTCCCATATAATAGTGCCAAAATCTATATGTGAGTAGTTAGAAATACCTGATAGTCTCGCTAAGCGACCACAGGCTTTGTCACTTCGAACCCGGGAAGAAATTTCAGGTCTTGCGGGAAGAAAGTTACGGGCTAAGGAGAGTTTCTAACTAACTACCCACATACCTCTTCCGGTACCATTATAGGGGAAAAAAATGCAAATTTGCAGTGGGTTGAGTCTGAACTATATTGTCATAGATAATTCCCCGAGCCCGTGTAACGACCCAACCCGTGATTAAAAAGAGAAGAATGTAAACATGGATCGAAAAAAACGGCCTGGATATTAAGCCTATGGACCGAAAACACAATCTGGGGCAATATGGACCGAAAAAAAACGATCATGAGGCAGTAAATCCGTAAACACTATGGACCGAAAACACAGTCTGGGCATTAAGCCTGTATACATTATGAACCGAAAATGAGAGAAGACGTATAGAGAGACAATGGAATGCACTTGTGCGTGATAGTCACGACGATGAGGAATTTGAAGGTACGCTCCACGTGATTTTGTTTGGACGAAAAGGCACACCTATGACATACCTATTGCTTTATATACATGAGCAGCAGGGAGGGTGAATCTCTACATGATATTGCTCGAGTTTTTAACGAAAAAAATAGTTCAATAAAGTCAGGGTAAAAAAAGTCAATAATAGTATAACAAAACTGAGCTAACCTCATACTATATATTATGCGGTTTTTAACCGTCCGTACGGTAATATAAAAGTTAGAGATTTTGGTTTATGGTTAATTGACCTTTTTTTCAGCCTCTGTAGGAACCCTTATTTCAGGTTAATTTCACGAGCAAAATTTTGTAGGATTCACCCTCCCTGCTGCTGTCTTTTACTTAGCATGAGATTTTTCTAATTGGGTTAGCGCATCTTGTTACTTTATTTTTGACGTTTGTATTTCATTTTTTATGAGTGTCTGTTTACGTGATAGTCACTCAACGCTGGTCGTTCACCCTCTCTGCTGCTATGATTAACCAAAACTTTTATCGTGACCTATACGATATCGTGACCAAGGGTCGTGTAAATGTATCGTTGTAAATCCGTGTGCGGTAGCTTGCGCCGTTGAAAATATATATTTTTTTTAATTTAATCATATCCATGTCCCCTCAACACCAGGTATATTACATATTTTGTAGAGTAAAATTATCTACTCCATTAAAACAACTAAAATTTTACAATTGTCTCTGATCACTTTAGGCATTTGTGTATATCACTGAGTAACAAAAATCACATCTGTGTTTTTGTGTCTGCCTCTGGGATATATTCAAACTTTATTTGATTGCTTGTCCAGCATTATATTATCGTATACTACGAGATTAACACCGTCCGATGGCCTAGTGGTTAGAGCGTCCGCCTCAGCATCAACAACGATAGGTCGTGGGTTGGATCCCGGCCGAGTCATACCAAAGACTTACAAAAATGGTACTAGCAGCTGCCTCACTTGACGCTCAGCATTAAGAGGTTAGTGTTAGGACTGGTCGGCCTTGTGTCAGGATAATGTGATTGGGTGGGACATGATGCTACATGTCTGCGGCATGATGTCATAGTGCTAGACATCGCTATAAACTGCCACACTGCAGACCTTGTAGCGATATGACTGAAAAATTGTTAAAGCTATATTAAAACTCATAATCACATCACGCCTCACTACGAGACTATGAATACGCGTATCTAGATCATTTACAGGTGGGGCTTCGTCAAGATCGGTGATAAAATCAACAGCGTTGACATCGTCAATGTCACCGTCATCGTTTTTATACAATGACTTTGCGTTTCCATTAAAATCTTTAAATACTTCATAATGGCGTTTATCACCTACAAATGGTACTACTAAATACAACTTGTCCCACTTGAGCCATCGCATTATCAGATTAAGCAATAATAGTGTTTTACAAGACCCAGATTGGTCTATTATTATACATCTGATAGAATTTGGTAGCGCTGGATGATGCTTGACTGCTTCTTGCTTTCGTGTTGCTGAGAAATCAATGATATCTATGATAAACAAATACAATAATTATATGGATTTATATTGTGTTCGATGCAGAGCACCAACCCACACTAATGGATCAACATTAATAATAATAAAAATAAAAACTTGCACTTACAGGCAGGTGTGTAAAATGTGGTACAAAAATACAAATTTATCTCCCCTGACAAGTCAACACAGACAGGTAGAGATCTCGCTGCTTCACTCGGCAATTTATCAGGGACTCCATGGGCTAAATACCCAGTGGGAAACATACCTGGATATAATTATTGTGGTCCTGGATCGCGCTTTGATATCCGACTTGACGAACCAGACCAACCAAGACCTGGAGAGTATCCAATAAATGCCACTGATCAAGCGTGTCATGTTCATGATGTTGCGTATAAAAGTAAAAACTTGAACAACAACATATTGTAGATGCGAAGTTGATTCACCCATTAAACTCCAAAACAAATCTCTCAGAAAAAATCTTGCTAGCTTCCTAATAAAATCTGTGATGAAAGGCAAACTATTGCTAGGGGCTGGCAATTATGATAATAACAATAGAATCGATTCATTGTAGCCCAAGAGGATATTGGAGGGGTAGAGCAGCGATTAGCAGACTTGCTGATGCAGCAGATGTCTTACGTTCTGGTGCTGCAGCGTGGTTAGCACGACAGGCAATATGACAAATGCATTTATCACCACCTAAACAAATGCAGTATGCACATTTTAATGTCAGTGTTTTCAACGAAGTTCATCAAGCAGATATTGTTTTTACCATGTGATACTATTAAAACCGGCAGACGTAAGTCATACACTAACAAATACGCGTTAACTGTTTTTGACGTTGCATGTAGATATAAAGAAGTAAAGCCATTGTCAACTAAAACAGCATCTGCGTTTGAACGAATTTATCAACGAGGACCCTTGCAATGGCCACAACTATTACAGGTTGACCCTGGCAAAGAATTTATTGGTGCAGGATCATTATTGATGAAAAAACCCACATAATGTCAAAATCAGAGGAGGACACAGAAATTCATGGCGATCAGGCAATCGTTGAACGATTTAATGGAGCACTTGCTGAGCAATTATTGGGATATCAATATGCGAGGGAAATATCTACCGACAAGAGATCTCGTGAATGGGTTGCAAGATTACCAAACGTAATAGCTGCGTTAAATAATGAAATTACTCGTGCAGTTTCATTGAAGGCTACTAATACAATCACACAGAAGTATATACCAATACAACGACATTAATCTTCCTCGAAACAACAAGTATTAGGTAATGTGACCGTAAGATATTTATATGAATACGGTAAACTTGAAGGTGGTAAAAAAGAACAACTGATTCTATTTGGTAAGGTCAACGAGTAGACCTGCAATCTACAGACTTGATTCAACGTGGCTTTGTACGCGAATATTTACAAGCAATTCCTGTGTGTCGTGGACTATAAATGGTGGAAGGAGCGATGTAAGATAAAAACAATCGTATGGTTCAAGGGCATATCAGAGGATGGGGGCTGATCCCAGGGTTTCCGAAACTCCACACACGATAAAGCACACACACACACACACACACACACACACACACACACACACACACACACACACACACACACAAATATTTTATATTAATTAATAAATATCGATTAAAGTAGACGCTCAAAATACAAAGAGAAGTTACTTATCAATTTTGCAAAAAGGATTATGAATAGCCGATAAAAATACAGAGCTACAGCAGGGACGAAAATAGTTCATTCACTCCGTCAATGCAAAGTTGACTAATTAATCGTAAATCCGTTGGAAATGATAGGATGTGTATTTGTAATGTGATATAAATAAAACATATGTATAGTATGTACGCTGAATAATCGATATACCACTCAATGTACAAAGCTTTCATTAAAAGGAACTCGGCAACCCTTGTTCATTTTAATGAAGTATTTGTGGTATATCAGCGTTCAATCTATTGATCGATCGATCGATCTATCCATCTATTATCAGTTTATGTTACGTAAAATAAATAGTTTGACACCCATTAGAGCTGTAATTGATGTGCGAATAAAAAAAAATAAAAAAAAAATATTACGTCTTTTTTAATCTCGATAAATTTTGTAAACGTAACTCAGACAGCTAAATCCCTCTTTCTAGAAACAGAAAAGCATATTAAGTCACCAATTTCCTTTCCTGAAAATTATAATGCATGCAGGAAATATACAGGGAGAGTAAAACCTAACATAAACTCTACACAACAATCTAGGCTATGAAGTACAATATCATTTAGTTTTTGTAATATGCGGTTTTTAAGTGTATTTATGACAAAATTTAATTACGTTTTGTCGTCATAGCTAAAATAAAAGTAATAATCTATTAAATGGTCAGTTCATATTTTTGGGGTAGGGGTGGAATTTTGTTAAAATAATGCCCTGTCACAAATAACTTTACCTACCCCTCCCCTTTGCAAGATAAAAACTCTTGTAGAAAACATTTCTTAATTTTAATATATATATATATATATATATATATATATATATATATATATATATATATATATATATATATATATATATATATTGATTTATTTTCATCTTTAAAAGAAATATGCTACTTATATTAAAATGTACATTGAATATTTGTGTGAGGTAGTGCACTGGGATTTTATTTAACAAATGGCGAAGGCCCATGTAACAGAAAAAACCCTTATTATATTAAAAATCAAACATACAATTTCTTGAAGAATAATTAAAGAAAAATTCTGGTTTTCGAAAGAAAATCTCTCTCTCTCTCACACACACACACACACACACACACACACATATATATATATATATATATATATATATATATATATATATATATATATATATATATATATATATATATATATATATATATATATATATGTATATATATATATATATATATATATATATATATATATATATATATATATATATATATATATATAATTAGACTGCAATTTCCATAGTAGTTTAGAAAATATTGAAATAGATTAGCATATAAATGATTTAAAAGAAAAATAGTTGCTATGGAAGCCATGAGTAACAACATTAATAACTAGACCATGACAAATGGAAGATTTTTTGAATGTTAAATGACTATTAATGATGTGGTTTTGGAAAGCTGTAAAATTGTTTCTTGTTCTCTTGTTTCTCACCTAGCTATCAATAAGACAAAGACCGGCACATATGTTTCTATATCATGTTATGATAAATATTTACTCCATTTCTTGAATAAAATTTTACTAGTCCAGTGTATTCTTTTTGACATGCGAAAAATAATTTTTGTACCTGGTTGACTGATTGCAGTGGAAACTGTCAAAAACAAAATCTGCCTACAAATAGTCATCGAAAGTTTGAGCAAATGTGCATACTTTTATAGATGTCAAAATATATTTTAATCTGGTTGTTATGTGAACTGAGATTAAGTCACTCCTTAAGTTCATACAGGACATATGTTGAACGAATAATGAATTATATAGGCTGCACCATGTTTCACTTTGTATGAAATTCCTAGCGGTTGGAACACACTTCATCCTATTCTTACTCTGTTTTACAATACGTTCATTAAAGTGTTCCTAATACGTTTTTAACTCCATTCTAGCATAGTCTGATGCACATAAATTTGATGAAAATTCCACGACAGAAGCAGTTAAGATGTTCATGCTCATAACACACAAATTCCGCACCATTATCACATGAGTTGTCATAAAAGTCTATAACTTTGATCTTGAATGTGTCAGCCAAACAACGTACCCCAACAATTCTGATGTGTAAATTTACAAAACATGTTCGGTCAATAGGCTGGTTTCATTAAACCTTTTAAACCGAATAATTGTGGAAGATTTTATAAAACAATTAGCAAGTACCCATACACACTGTTTCCACGTTGTTTTTTTTTTTTTGCGTGGGGTCGAGGTGGTGATTAATAAGCATATGGGAAGTGTTATTTTATGCAGTTTTCAGCTGGAATATTGCTTGAGTAAACATTAAATTCAAAATAATCGAAAGTCAAATACAGGGGAAAAATCCCATTAGAATTCGATAAATAACATGAACAATTTATATAACCACACTCAAAATATATACAACTAAGGACGTCGGTACGTGATAAAGTCTTCAAGTAGCTTTTCGTGGGTCGGTGGTTCTTTCCAGAGTTCTTCCTCCAACAGTAATACTGGCGGCCATGTATACCTATCTTGAGTTGAAAATGGTTTTAAACTCTACAACAACAACAACAACAACAGCAACGACGACGACGACGACATATACAACTAGGGATATGGAGTGATCCAGGGTTTACGTTTCAGTACTGTCAATGTGTATTTATCTTTTTACATCTAAATAGTGTCAACATAGTTACATGGCATGATCTATAATGGCTTATTAAATTATAAGCCAAGGAAAAGTATCCTACTCCAGAGGCTTGACCAGGGATATGTATTAGATGTATAAGTACATATATCCCTGTGTCCATTAAATGTGTATGTACAGTTGCAGGGTGGAGACCTTAACATATTCCAAGAGCCCGATGTCTGAGCTGGATCTAGATGTAGTTTTAACCACTTGTCCTTCACACACACACACACACACACACACACACACACACACACACACACACACACACACACACATCCACTCCTCCGGGATCTTATGAAGATATGTTTTGTCGGGGTAGGGGTGTCTCTGGGATAGGATCAACTCAACTATATATAATACTGTTACAGTTTACTTATCAGCAAAATAATATTGTTCATTTTAAACAAAATGTCATATTAAAAAAGTTATATATATATATATATATATATATATATATATATATATATATATATATATATATATATATATATATATATCTATATATATATATATATATATATATATATATATAATTCCCAACTCGACATGTTGGATTTGATCTGAGAAACAGATTTTGTAAGAGATATAATTCCATCAAGTCAGTATCAGTTTATACTAGAATAAAACCTAAAATAAAAAGTGATTGTATTAAAAGCAAATAGGTTACCATAGATCACCAAAATATGGATCGATATGGTTATTCGCGACGCGACTGAAAATTATATGAGAATAGGGGGTTTGGCAGATGATGTGATGACATTAATTGATAATATGGTCAATATTTTATTTGATAATGATATTTCTAAAGCTGCATTCATTAAATATATACTGCTGTAACCTATATTTTATTATAATCTTTTTCATATTTGCTGACTCTTATTGGTAGAATATGTTAACATAATGTTAATAATACAGAACTCGCGTATTAAATCGTCCATGTCATATTTTATACCACGCAAATAAGAACGAATCTGATCAAGCAATTTTTATAGGTGCTACTTGCACTTTTGCAAGCATGTTTTTTTAGTCGCGAGTCGAGGATCAATTTTTTCACACGCTGTTGCAAGAGAAACGCCAACACTGGATATTATTAACAAAAACGGATTCAATGATGCTCTACTTGAAGTTATACAATATCTAGTCATCAACAAGTGTAAATATGACATACTCGAAGTATATTGGTACAATTATTAAGATATCAATTTTGAAAAGAAATAATAACGTCTAAGTTGTGTTATATTATGTGAAACTACTATTAAGAGAAAAAAGTCTTCTCATATGTACTGAATTAACCTGTTCGTCGCATTCTTGTATATTGCCCATAGTTACAGGTTTAGTAGATAGGATTAACAGATGGCTCCAGTTTAAAACAACCTAGCGCGAATGGAACAATAAACGAATTACCTGTAAAGCTCGCGTTATTTATAACTGTTACAAATTGATTCAGCAAATTTATAATTGCCTGGGTTAAAAGTTCATGGTATATAAATGGCCACACTGACAACAAATGTAAGCATCATACGACTTAAAAGGGTCATTCGCTTAAGAGACAAACCCTTATAGATCTCTCTGGTTTTGGACTAGGGACAAGGGCGTCCTTGAATTTTACACAAGGACAGGCGTGACTTTAAACAAGGTCGTGTGTGATATCTATAACTTAGTGTATAAAAAGGCAAAATCCCTTGTTAATTTTAAGTGTGAAGTCCAAACCAAAAAGAGATAGTCTGTTTGCATTTTACAGGTAAGAATTTTCTGTTTTGTTTCTCACCCTTAAAAGTTAAAGATTTCTGTGGTAACCAGTAATCGTAATTTCGTTTTGAGTCCTCTTTTTAATTTACTATTATAAGGTAGCGGTATATGGTATTATTTTTAAGATTTGATGTTCATTTGTATTTATATGAATTTACTACTAGCTTCATGCTAAACTTTACTTACGAATAAAAATATTCTTTAGTTAGTAAACTATAATGTTCACAGATCTTTTACAGGTCGTTATTCTAAATTAAATGAAAGAAAATACATTTCTTTTTGGCATCAATCGCAACTATTGAATTTTAGGCTCTCTGAATACAAGCAATATTTAATTACTTGTATGGTATTCAAAAAGGCAGAAAACTTTACAAGCACATGAAGTTGTATATCATATGAAAATTATTTAATGTGTATTGTAATATGCATTGTATACATTTTTCAATATAAAGGTTTTTATAGGTTGTATCTTTAGAATGTAGTTTATATATATATATATATATATATATATATATATATATATATATATATATATATATATATATATATATATATATATATATATATATATATATATATATATATATCAATAAAAGAACTGTGAAGACCAAACCAAAGAGAGGTAGTCTGTTTGTATTTTACAGCGATCTTCGCTACCTCTCGTTGCCAAAGCTTCCCCCCCCAAAAAAAAAAGATGTAGCCGTATTAACACCATTATAAGTGACACCTTATCTTGAGAGAGTCCGAACTCTCCCTATTTCTTCTATCTTCCCGTCCGACCATGGAATAGAACATTGCTAAGTGTTTTACGAAACAGATTATTCAGATTATTCACAATTAGCAAAAGTACTTTCGTAAAATAGTATTTGTAACATTTTTTCGCGCAACAAAGTTTTTTTTTAAATGATAATATATGTAATATTGCATTAAAGCGTCAACATCTTGTTTTGGAATGTTTTCTGAATTGTGATTAAAATAAACTATATGTTTTCATGATATAATATTTGTTTACATATTTTATGCTGTCATCTAAGTAACTAATGTAGGTATTTCTGCGACAAATTCAAGACACCACCAATAATTTGCTGCGGCTAATTTTGTATCGAATGTTTCAAGGAGAAATGTTTCCTCAGCATCTTTATTTAATACTATAGATACAACTCCGGAAAAATTGTCGGTTGAACGACGCCATGGAAATGTAGCAAATATACTAAATTTTGCAGCGCTAAATATGGACAGCCTATACAAACCAGTAACTTTCGCGATATGTTTGATAGTGTTATTTTGCAGTGGCCATGTTGCTAATTTTGATGATACTGTGTACACGAAAAACATTAAAATAAGATGTTTAACTTGTTATCACACAAAAATATTGCACCACTGATAGGATTTGAATATAACACATATACTGTTCCGTATGACGGTGAACTGCCAGTAAATTTAACTGATGCAAACACAATATTGGTAAATTGCTCTATTGCATCTGAATCTTACTTAGCTCAAGGCATTAAAACGATATATAATTAGTTTTTCACCAGAAGTTCCAACAGGTTCTCTTATGCAAATTAATCCGCGTCATATTAGTTATTATCCGTTAAAAGTAGAAAATCGAATATCAGAAGTAAATATGCAGTTATCTGATCAGTCTGGATGAATATAACAATGAAGTTGTTACTTATTACCTACAGTTACAGCAGTAAACATATTTTTTGATAGATTTGACAACAAAATTATAAAACCTCAGATATAATGAAATAGAAAAAGTTGATAAAAGCATAATAGTAGGAGGATTTTTGGGAAATATATTTACTAAAATAATTAAAATATTTCAGGAATAGCTTATAAAGTTGCGTTAATTGCACTTGATGCATCAAAATCTTTTGCAACTGGAGCTGCATCTGCTGCTGGTACCGCTGTGTGACACAACATATCTGATAAAATAAAAGGCACACCACAAAGTCATGTAACAATCAAACAAACTATTTAAGAAATCGCACCAACAAAAGAAATTCAAAGCGCAATGATAACAACAACAAACAAAATTATATCACCACGAAAAGAACAAATTATACAAAACTAATATCTAAAGTAAAAGCGCTGCAATAATTTTGTGTAACCTAATAAATAAAAAATGTCTGTAAAAATTTAGCTCGATTTAGTTGAAATGTATGACACATAGGGCATGCTAACATAATTTGAGCATGTTGAATATCTTGATGAAAATTCTAACGAAAATAAAAAGGCTGGCGTCAGAACATTTAATGCCGGAGACAAGGACGTATTTCTAGTGCCTCACAAAGCAATGTTGGAAGTTCGTGGTCAGATTATGATAGTAGCTATTCCACCTGCCGCACCTGACGATACTGATCCTGGAACAGAAGTAGCTCTTACAAATAATGGTTGGTGTTTATTTTAAAGTGCTCGATATCAGATGGCCAGTCAAACTGTCAAAGATTTTTCAAATCACTTACAAGTTGCAAGTACAGTCTTAAATACTATTTAGTTTTCCGATGATTACTCAAGATCGAATGCGACTAATATGATTTAGTAAAGAGATAATGGAACTTCAAATTACATTGAAGCAGTATATAGTGTAACGAAAATGGCAGTCGAAGGTAATGGTATTGTCAGGGGCAGTGATATAAAGAAAATTTTCGTTTAATTTTAATTTAATGTTTCGTTTGAATGTTGATGGCAAGCTTTTGTCTATGATCAAATATAATGCCTAAACAAAAAAAAAAAAAAAACGGTGCGAGAAAAGACAACGACGGAAAAAAGACACTTCAGCGAAAAGGTGGATTTATTCCAATAGCCCCATTACTAGCAGAATTGGCGGAAGGTCTATAGACAGGTCTGTTAGGAGTAGGGCGAGGACTAATGTTGCCAGGAACAAAAAGATGAAGTTGCCTGCGTCATGTTGTTGTTGTTGTTGTTGTTGGGTTTAACGCCATTTTTCAGCATACGATAGGTTATTCATTGCGGCCAGTATTAATGGTGGAGGAAGAAACCGGGAAATCACCTGAAAGAACCACCGACCCACGAGAAGCTACTGGCAAGCTTTCTCACATATCCACATTCGCCGAATCCTAGACTCGAACCCACGCAGACAGAGGTTTGATGGCAGTGATCAGTAACGGACAGCGCTTTAGACCACTAGGCCACTCGCCCTCCCCCCCCCCTGCGTTATGTTACTTGGATATACTTGATAAATTAAAATAAGTTCAAAATTTCTACAGAATTTATTCTAAAGATGATATTACAGCGATTCCATTAACGCTAGGTTCCTGCGTTATAAATATACCAGATTTTAACTTTGGATATGGTACACGCTAGGTTGCCGTTGTTGATAATAATTATTTTGACTCGTTCGGAATTCCACCAAGTGACGCAGTAGAAAAGTATATGAGTAAAAACAAAATAATAAATTATTCGTCTAATCAAATTCAATCAGTTGGAACTTCCGCTTGTGGATATTATTGCATACTGTTTATTAAACAGATGACTAAAAATCCAGATTTGTAAAAGTTTATTTTGTAATGTGATAAATAACACTCTCACGCCAATCATGGGATTAAAATTAATTTTTGTAAAGCTACCTAAAACTTACAGTTAATTTTTGTAAAGCAACCTAAAGTTTGCAACTAATTTTTGTAAACCTAACTAAGCTTGAAATTAATTTTATCTAAATTACAAATATAAAAATGTCAATATATTGTCTTAAGTGAAAAACTAAAACAGAAAATAGACGAAAAACATAAGAAAAAATATTTAAAAATATAGAATAATGCTGAAAAGCATTTGTGCAAAATGTGAAAAAAGAAAAAAATATGTTCTTGCCAACAGCAAAGTTGTTCAGAGCGGGTTGTCTGCTGACGTTGTCAATAGGATTATTATAGCAAACGATTAAATAAATAGTGACATGCGAGAGTGATACTAATAGAGATTTATGTCTTGAGCAAAATAAAATCGCTACATATTGTCAGAAATGCAACAACAGAGAAATAATTGGAACATGTATGTATGTATGTATGTATGTATGTATGTATGTATGTATGTATGTATGTATGTATGTATGTATGTATGTATGTATGTATGTATGTATATATATATATATATATATATATATATATATATATATATATATATATATATATATATATATATATATATATATATATATTAATAGCAAACTGCCAAAACCAAAAATGCCGTTGATGATATCTGGGCGATAGATTTACTTGATATGTCAAATCTAGCTCAGTTTAACGGCAATAAGAAATATTTGTTTAATATAGCAGATGTTTTTAGTGAATACGCGTTTAGTATACCCATTTTGGATAAAACAGGGACTTCGATAACTGATGCGCTAAAACAAAAAATAACAGCTACAGAAAGAAAATCTAATTGAATCTGGTCTGATCATGGAGGCCTTTTTTATATAAAGTTCGAGTAGTTTTTGAAGCAGAATAACATTAACAATATGTTACTTGAAATGAAGGGAAAACCTTAATCGTCGAGCGATTTAATCACGCACTAAGCAAAAAAAAAAAAAAGAACATAAGTATTAAACAGCTAAAATATTAATAAAACTGAAAATTGTAAACGAATATAATATCTTTTAACACCGGACCATTAAAATGTCGCCAAATAACACGACTTCAAATCCAATATTAGCAAATGAAAATATGTACTGCAGACACAAATTTAAAGTTGATGATATAGTTAGAACATCGTTCACGAAAAAAAAAACATTTGAAAAAGATTATACTCATGACTGGAGCGAAGAAGTATTTGTTTTTAATAAAGTAATTTTAACAATACCAGTTAAATACAAGTTAAAACATTTATTAGGTGAGCCTGTAACTAGCAGTTTTTATAACAAAAATATATTTGCTATAGAAAAAGTTATTAAAAAGCCGATTATCTGTTTTAATTTTATTTATATGGTTCATAACTAAATTATTAGGAATTATTCTGTTAAAAGGTTCATAAGCAAATCTATGGGACATATAATCAACTTGGTTAGATTTTCTTCCACGTACCTAATGTGTAAATAACAAATTTTATTCAAATTTCTAACAACTTTTTGTTATTTTATGTCTAATAATTCTCATATGATTTGTCTCATATGAATAAAATACTGAATGAGGGTGGAATTCATTTTCTAGTCCTAAATTTGCAATATTATCATCTGCAACTGCGTCATTTGCTCTATATATTTGTTTTGTCCTTCTGGAATATCACCGCAAAACAAAGTATAAATACAACCTTTTCTAAATATTTTAATTCTTTCTGTATTATCACCTTTTACTGAAATTATCGTACCAGTAGGTGTTGTATGCCAATAGAGCTTGTACATTGGGGGAACATGATAAGTTTCTTGCTCGCCCGCTGTCAGGTCAGTGGCAGATATCTCAAAATTTATGGCATTTTACTATAAGTTTTTTATATCTCTAATTTATAAACAAAATAAATTATATATATATATATATATATATATATATATATATATATATATATATATATATATATATATATATATATATATATATATATATATATATATAATCTTAAAATTGCCAGATATTGCCAAAAATAAAAAATATCATTATCAAATTTGAAAAAAAATTGCTTCAGCATTGTCAGGTTATGACAATATTACAAACTTGATGATCTAAATATTTTAGCAAATTTAGCTCAACAAATTTATTTTATCTATTATAAACTGTTATAGATTAAAAACTTGCGGCTCATAAAAGCATCAATCTTATGTCAAATATCGTACGATTTTATCAAAATTGCACGCAGTTGAGGATGTACTTGATATAAGTTTTTTAAAACAAAGTTTTGTTAGCGAAATTTCGAAACCCTATCTAACAGCTACATCTAGAGAAATATTAACTGCAACAAACATGCCATGATCGCCGACGAAATACATCAAGAAATAAACAAAAATAAGAAGACTTTATTTCATCAGGATAAGGTTGACGATTTGAAGTGATAAAAGAAGGTTTATTTTTCATACAGCAAAATGAAACGTCCTTCGAGGCAGTTTGTATGTCGATCTCTCTCAAAATGTCAAGAACAAAAAGTGCTGTATAAATGTCAAAAACTCTGACAACATATGTTTTCAGTGGTCTGTTCTTTCTGCGATATTTCCAGGAGAACAAAATGCTGATTGCGTTAACAAGTATGTTTCGCACAAAGACAAACTAAATTTTGACGGCATCAATTTTCCAGCAGCAGAAAATCAAATACCGAAGGTTTAAAAACAAAACAGTATCTCAGTAAATATTTTTGGAATAGACGGAAAGAAAACATTTACGGAGATATATCTCAGAAAATGCTTCACAGTTGATAATACATTATTTTTATTATTAACGGCTTAGTTGGCGGACAGTATAGTAAAAATGAAAATAAAAAATATTATTGCTACACATGTCTGCATAGTTTTACTAGCGATAGAAGACTGCAGGAGCATCTCAGATACTGCGTTAATGTTCTACTTGTTCCTGTAGTTGGAGTAGAAAATAATCAAAATAAATCCAGTACCAGAAAAGTACAACAGCATATCCTTGCAGAGTAGCATATAAAGTAGTTTGTTGCTCCAGCGATAAATTTTCATCTCCCATAAAGTTATTTAGAGGTGAAAGTCATGCCGTGTGGTTACTAAAAAATTAATAGACGAAGTTAATAAAAATTTCTAACATATTGCTAAAACCAGCTCCATTGAGAATAACGTCTAAACAACAACTTGATTATGATGAGGCAGTTAATTGTCATATTTGTGAAAAGTTACTGGCAAACTACAACTGAGTTTGTGATAAGGTGCGAGATCATTGTCATTTGACCTGCCAATATCGTGAGGCACCTCATGACAGTTACAATTTGAAATGTCATGCTCCAGATTTTATTCCTGTAGTTTTACATAACTTTCATGGAAATGACAGCCATATAATTGTAGAAACTTTTGGTGATGAAAATAATTAAGCTAAATTAAACTTAAATAACGTAATAAAATGTATTGCATATAATTCTGCAGTTATATTAGATGACAATAAACTGACAAAGAGAGCAAAATGTATCCTTCGCGGATATGTGAAAATGTTGAATTTTGACGATTTTAAAACAGCGCTAAACAATACCGATAGTTTTATTAATACTAATGTCATTAGAATAAAAAAAATCATGAACTTAAAACAAATACAAATCAAATTTAAAACGTGGTCTAATCAATTTTGATGAGTAAAGGTGTTGCAGTGATGAAATTAATACGTTCGCACTTGGACATTATGCAAGTAATATTGTCAAAACATCAGAGATAATGTTTGAAAATAATGTTTTAAGAAAACACTAGTCCATGGAGTTAATAGCAAAGTAGCAAAATAATGGTCAATAACCAGCAGTTATCATTTGCATTTAACGATGCAATCTAATGTATTTGTTTTAGTTAATTTGACAGAATTAAACTCTCTCTGATCAGATAAGACAATAGCAAATATTTTCATTATCGTGAAAGTTTGCGAGACCAATTTGCACTTAAACATAATAATCTACATAATCCAATCAGCCAAAATCGGTATACAAAAATTAACATACACATGGACAGGTCAAAAGTATTTTCAACAGGTTGTAAGTATTTTCTCAGTAAAGCAACAACGAAAGAACTGTTTGAATGCCACCGTAAAGTATCTGTTATAATTAAATTCTCGTTATATAATCATAATAGCACATTAGCACATTTGTCTTGATATCAAATGTGGAAATACTGTGTGTTGGTCAAGAAATATAACTGTTTTGTTTTTAAAAAAAGAAATATATTTGTTCCATCTTAGTTTATAATCTTTTGTAATTTATCTAACAAAGCATATGTGATTTAGATTTTACACTGTAACAATATGGTTTTTCTTGGCTATAAAACTTATAATCAGTGAGTTTCAGTTCTTTTATCTCAAATTTATGTTTTATTCATTGTATTATAATCAAGCGAGACAAATCCTTTAAAAATAGGAATTAGTTCAACAAGCGAGACAACGTTGTTAGCATATGTATTAGTTGATCAAGATAGACAACTCTGTTAGCATTCCTTAGTAACAAAATTGTATCCTATGTTAAGACAAACGTTAGATTTTTTTAGTGTAATGTATTTCAAATTCTCTTAAATGTACTTAACTCTATAAACAAATTACACGCTGACAGACAGACAGACACAAACCCAAGTTTTATCAAGTAAATATTATAAAATTGAAACACTGTAATAGTGCATATAAAAATTATAGCTAACGTACACACAAGAGATATACTGTTAGCTTCAAGTTATTTTTTGACAGCATACAAAAAGTGTAGTCCTAAAATTTATTGATTCTTTAGCATCGCCTTGCAACGGCCGATGAAACACTGTTTTTATTTTTTTACTAGCTTCATACACACTATATAGATCTCTCCAATGTACTTGGAAATTGAAATATTTTACAATAAATGTTATTTTATTGAGAAATCCACACTATAGTTTATAATAATCATAATTTTTTATTCTGTATGTTATGACTGCTGTGTAGTATTAGATAACTATATGATAACTTTCCCAATATATATATATATATATATATATATATATATATATATATATATATATATATATATATATATATATATATATATATATATATATATATATATATATATATATATATATATATATATATATATATATATATTACCGAATTGCTAAGCTCATTGTCAGAATGTTGGATTCTCATACTCACGCCATGAGCTTGATTCCCATAGCGGAAAAATCGTTTGGTAGGCTTTTTAAAAAGGTGGGTGACCAGGAGAAATCCTCGATATGTAACAGAGTAAATACACTCTCCCGTGTTGGGTGTGCGCTTGCACTCCCAGGTGTTGCCCTAGTGGGAGAGTACGAAATATGTTGGACGTAGATTAGTTTCCCGCGCAAGGATAAGTTAGGATCAGTTTATGTTGTGTGTTTGTGTTGTCTGTGCCGTTCAAAAATAAACAGCGGGATGATCTGAGGTCATGACCTTGTGTTTTCACTAAAGGGTTAATCCACACAAAAGCTTTTCCAAAAAAAACATCGCTAGACTAAAAATAAATCTCATTAGATTCCTGGTCACAACAAAGACCGTTAAATAGACTGCCCTCTGAGATTTTAAAGTTTCGATTTCGGATATTTAAGAATTCGTTGGGGGTAATGTCCTAACAAAAATGAAGAGTCCCGTTGGCCACAAAAAGACCTACATATAAAATAGACTGTCTCTGAGTTTCTAAAGTTTAGTCTTGTTTATTAGATATTTCGATTTGGGGTATTATGAAAGAGACTCTTAGAACCTCATTAAGTTTATCGACATAACTCGTGGAGCGGTAGACCGAATGTCATACTGCTGTTTATTGTTTTATTTTTAGTTTAGAAATATCATTCTCAAATAAAATATCGACAATAGTATCGATATATGTCATCACATCATCTGCCTAACCACCTATTCTCATATCATTTTCAGTCGCGAATAACCATACCGAGACATATTTTGGTGATCTATGGTAACCTACTTTTTAAATACAATTGTTTGTTATTTTAGGTTTTATACCAGTATATCCTGACGCTGATTTGATTGAATTAAATCTCTTACAAAATCTGTCAGATCAAATCCAACATGTCTGTTTGAGAATGACATTATATATAATAATTCACTTTTTAATATGACATTTTGTCTAAAATTAACAATATTATTTTGCTGATAAATATAAGAGACTGGAATAGTAATATCGATAGTTGAGTTAATCCTATCTCAGAAACATTCCTACCCCAACAAAACATATTTTGTGAGAAATATGTTAGAAAAGCCTTATCATATAAAAGTCATCATTTTGAGGTAAAAAAAAGGCTGCTGACAAAAATGTTAACGTATAACGTTGAGGGGGGAAGGGCGTGTCTTTGATACAGGGGAATAAACTATATATACTAATATGAATACACGATAAATTCATAAAACATAAACATATCAAACACATTTGTATAAAACCAAAACAAGCGAAATAGAATATTATATGGAAATTAAAATTGCGTACCTTAATGCTGTTTCTCTTTCGCAATCGTGCACCCTAGCACTATAGCATGCCTTTCCTTTCAAGACAGCTATCTGGCCTCTTTACATCTTTATGAGGGAATTATTCTTTCAGGTTCTCTAGAAGCTGGACCTTTGTTTTCTCCCAAGGCAAAATCGGACAAAAGAATTCTGAGGTAAACCGCTACCTTAAATTTCCAATTATTTACAAAGTGTGCGCCCAAATTCAAAGTTACTATTCTAAAAAAAACTGTTTCGAAATTTTCCCCAAATAATCATGTTTTTCATCATTTATTGACAGCATAGGATATGATCCAATTAACTTTAGTTTGAAGATCTATTATTTAACTTAAGATCTCTAATCGTTACAGTCGGTAACTCTAATGTACTCTCTTTTATTATACCGTTACGATGACTGTGTCAGTTTCAAAGAAGGTTAAACGTAGGCACTTTTATGTTTCAGAGATGAAATAGGGAAATATCAGTGAACTACATCAAGACCTTTCTGGCTTGACTATGATAACTTTACTGCACAATTTATTCAACTTTAGGTTTCAACACTTCTTCAAAATTTTACAAATTACAAAATTGTTTTAATGATACATAATATATGCAAGATATGATTTTAGAAAACCCAGTATAACCATTGAGATAAATCTGAGCTATTCATTTTCTTCAAAAATCCAAACTCTATGCAAAGTGTGAAACTGTATAGAGAACCTCAAATACATCATATAAAGGGTACTCATTCTAAAACTTGTATCCAAAAGCAAAGTTACTTGTCGAAAAGCACATCTTCAAATGAATGCTGCAACATATTGAAAGTTGAGTGGCAATCCACTACAAACTGAGATTTCCCGTGTTCAAAAAATTCTGTTAGAAACTGTTGTTTTTTTTTTGTTTTTTTTTTGCTGCAAGTTAACATGGGTAATAACTCTTACAAACATTACACAGTGATTTGACTTGCAGAAAAAGTGATGTGACCATATATCCATCTTCTGGCGATTCCAATCATATTTATTATTTACAAAGTTTCATGGAGTCCATCGATAATGTGGCATCAATTGCACTAATGAGATTGTCTTGCATACTGAACAGCATGATGGCATTTTCGATGGCTCAAGGGCCGCACCACCTTTGTTATCTCTCATGACACCTTGTGATGCCAGTCATTTTGCACGCCACAGGATACGACTTGGCTGGCCGCATGTTTGAGACCTCTTGGCAGGCCGCATGTTTAAGACCTCTTCCATACCTTAAAACATTATTATAACTTATTTTGCACTTCATCACTAAATGCATTAAATAAATAAACACAAATGTTGGCACAAGAATTAGCATAACAGAAACTACAAAGCAAGGATGGGTTGTGAAATGAACAGCAATCCGGTGGAAATTTAAGAAACTGAAACAACTAGTGCTACACCTTGGGTCGAAATGGTCACCGACAGATTAAAAGAAAATAAAATAAAACAAATGATGAAAATTAAAGATTTAAAATGACTTTTTTATAAGCCACACTGGGAACAAAATATATCTGATTCATATTTTCAGTCCCAGTTATCGATAAAACTTTTCAAAAATAAACTTCAATATTTTGAGGGTAGACTTACTTTATTAATATTCTTCTCTCTCATTTCCCCCAAATGCCTAAATGACATATCCTTTACTGATCATTTAGAAGGATTTGAGATAATTGTATTAGCTGCAAAATGCTTGGGAGAAAATTTCAAATAAACAATTGGGTATTAGTACATAATTTATTTCATTCTGACACAGTGTAATTGGCTGATTATTTATTTCTGCGTCTTTCATTAACAAAATGGATGAAAACAATGGTCCATTTTCAGTTGTTTTTTATCACAATTTGTAGGAGCACTTACTTCGCAATATGTTCTTTTACTTGAAATGACTGTACAATCAACATACTTCTGTGTATGTGGCTTGCCATCATGTTCTCGAATGGTGTAACACACAATAGCAAAGCATTACTTGGTCAAGGAAGGTGTTGCATTAGGTTTAATCATTTTATCAGCAAATTTCAGCAATTTGGCTCATAAACATTTTGCTAGACAAACCAAATTTAAGTCTACAAATATTTTCCCACAAAAATAATGAATCTTTGATACATTAACATTTTCATAACCTTCTCCATAATTGATCATTAATACTGTACAAAATGGGCAATAACCAAAACAGGAGCAAAGTGATTTGCTGAAATGCGCATCTTCAGGTGATGAGTTTAATATTTAAGAAAGTTTTATGGCAATTCATAAAAGGTCAGTAGGGCTAGATGAACTATAGTGATTATGTGACGCAATGCATGAAGCTGCAAGGCACAGGTGTAATAACTAAAATAAATTGAAGGGAGAACAGTGATTTTTCCTTTATATGAAGATCTTCAAGTGATACATGTAATATCATACTATTCTTTTAGCAATTTTCTTGGCAAGTCATAAAAACCCTGCAATACTATTTGCTTCTTCGCTAGCCAAGACTCCGATATGTTAACCTTACACGGCTGCTCGATAAGATAATTTGATGCTTTTTCCTTGCAACATCTATTTAATTTCATAGTTGCCTCCCTTAGTATGTAATACCAACTAACAAATAGCATGCAACAAAGTTGCATTGTTCATTGCCTAAAGATGGAATAAGCAATTGACTTCATTAGGATACTTTTAAGTGTGACATCGAAAGCATGATTATACACCCAAAGGAAAGGATATATTTGTACAAAAATGTAATGCAATGGAAACTTGCTTATTTATGTTGTCCATTCCAGTTGTGTACTCCCTTCTTTCGATCATGTAGAAACAGTGTTAAAATTTGAACAAGTTGATTTTATTTGATGCGGTGGCTTACCGCCACATCCAATGAAATTCCCAGACCCTAAATAATGTTATATATGATCCAACTGCCAAGGTGTAGATAGGATTAACATATTGGAGCAATGACTAGCGAAGATGAGCTATATGCTAAGTAGAATGTGTCATGTAATGAATGTATTAAACTACAAAAAGACAAGAGCAATATAACTTGAAGATGTTTATAAGTTAGGATTAACATATCGGAAGCTTGGCTAAGAAAGATGAGATGTGTGCTAATCAGAATGTGTCATGCAATGCTTTAAAGATCACCAGCCACACTCCAACATTTTTCTGTTTACATCGGATTTGCATTATACTCGCACAAAAAGAAAAAAAAATGTCAAGTGTAAAGAAGAAATAATTTAATTACTGGAAAAAGATGTATACAACGCAGTTACTACCCACTTAGCTACGATTTGCAACATATAGAGAACGCCAACTGGAAATAACGTACATTTATTCCCACAAGACGACGTAAATGCTTCTTGTTATCGAAAAATAAAACATTATACACCATAGATAGTGCAAATTTAGATGAAACTACTAAAAACTAATTTAATGTTCAGCCTTATATCAATATACGTGCGCGTCGCACTAGATTGTGTCGTTTTCAATACTGTTCCATTGTTTCAATTTATTTTGAAAATTCTGGTTAATATTGGTAAAAAGGAATCAATGTTGGCTTTCTCCATGTCGACCGACTTTATTTAAAAATAAAAAAGAAAAGAAAATGGCACACTTATAGGAATCCAAATGAACCAAACTTGATTTTCTTATGTCGGTCGAATTCATAAGAAAAATCGGCACACTTAAAGGATACCAAAGTCAGTTTCGGGGTTGTTTGCTTTGTAATAAAATAAAGTGTAGGGATAGAGTTTATTGCTCGCTACGAGTAGTGTTTATCCATCACCCGGGCTTCTATTTGCTTTCCAGAGGTGATGCTAATTTTTGTTTGCAGGGCAAATAGTATACACAGCAATAATGTGTTTTAATAACACTTTTGTAACCCACGCTAGCAAAAAGATTTCCATTTGCCCTCACTTTGGTATTTTAAAATAATGATTTTTATTTGCGAGATACCGTCGGATGATTAACCTGGATATAATATAATTTTGGTCAGGTTGCACCTTGTAACGTCATGCGTGAATGGTAGGTGTCTTCAAGTAATCGGTGATATTGTCGTTTCTTTTGTGATTTTGTTATTTGACATAAGCGATAGACCTACACACTACAGTAAGGATGCATACACAAACCAGCATCCACTACATACACGGATTTCGTGGGCATATTTATTTCATTTAATACAGTTTGCGTGATAAAAAAAGAACAAATGATAACAATGCAAGATTAGTTTCTTTCATTTTTTTTTCTTCAGATAAGTGTATATTTTTTGTACTTTGCGGAAGGAGGGGGGGGCACAAATTCAATACAAGATCAATTCCTTTCTTATGTGTATGGAATAATGGAGCAAATATGATTGACAATATTGACTAGTAATGCGAAGTTTTTTAATTTACGCGCGCACACACTAAGGCAACTTGAAAAATAAAAACAAGCAATAAAATTAACTGGTAAGAGCTTCATATTGCAGAAGCATTGACAAAATGCTCAACATTATTCTCTCTCTCTCTCTCTCTCTCTCTCTCTCTCTCTCTCTCTCTCTCTCTCTCTCTCTCTCTCTCTCTCTCTCTCTCTCTCTCTCTCTCTCTCGTACCTGAGCACGTATTATATGCAGCAGTGTTACAACGTGAAGCTTAAAAAGAAAATATATTTGTTTTAAAATCTTATGTATATTACCTATAGTAATATAATATTATCTGTTACGTTTTATTGTTTAATAAATGAATATTGATAATTTTTACTTAAACTCAGAATGTCGTTGAGCAGATACTAATATTTATAGCATAAAAATGTATATAAATATTTTAATTAGAACTAGCAAAATGTCTGCTTGTGTTTCTCTCACATATATAATTACGTTGCAAAGTATGGTTATTTTCTTTGAAAGAATATCAACTTCTTTTAAATTTAGTCCCCCACCCTAAAACCTATTACTAAAACGTACCTTACGTAGTATCTACTTGTTGTTTTAAGAAAAAGAAATTGTTCAAAATTCTGTTAAGTTGAGACGAATTCTCTTTCGAGTTGGGCCGAATTGTTTTGAGCCAAATTGACTGTAATCCGGCATTTACAACTTTCCAATTCCCTCACCCTATTTTATCTCACAGCTTGAAAATTCACTGTTTTCCCTGGTAAACTGAAATTTCGGAAAAAAGAAAGGATCTTTTTTCCCATCATCACTCTTTTGGTTAAATCCATATGCAACACAATGCCTCATATTTGCTGTACAAAAGTACGATCGTAAGATATATCACATAGACATTTATTTTGGGAAATTAAACACTTGAATGGCTAGGTTGAATACAAGTTCATATAACACAATTACTTTTACTATATATTCTGTACATTTGTTTCTCAGTGCTGAACTTTCCACTGTGTGACAATCAATACAAACCATATGTTGATCTAAAATAATTTCAAAGATGTCTTTACGGTGAAGTTCATGTCAAGGATTGACCTGCATTTTTTGAGAGGCTGAATTGTAAACAAAACACCATGCAATGGAACCACAGGAGTCTGGTTACACGAAATCACCTTAATGGTATTATAAAATTATTGTATAATACCGTTAAGGTGATTTCATATAGTCAGAAATTTCGTCTTGCATTATTGATAAAACTGCAGACTCCTGTGAATGGAATCAGTACACAATTAATAAAATCCGGTTCAGTACGAATGTAGTCCCAGTCTATTTTTAGATCACATTTTCCTGTCAAAGTTTGGTGGTGATACTAGAGTCAGATTTTGGCATTCTTGGTAAGGATTTAAAGGCAATTGTTTATTCTTTAAAATGTGAGCTTATGGTGTGGTTGTCTGTGTGTATTTCGGCGACAGCGCACATTGAGTAATAAGGTCATGGTGATGATCCGGAAGTGAAATCTGTGTTCCGTTGCCTGGTGTTTTGTTTACAATTCAGCCTCTCAAAAAATGCAGGTCAACCCTTGACGAAAACTAAACCGTAAAGTCATCTTTGAAGGTATTTTAGATTAACATATGATTTATATTGATTGTCACACAGTGGAAAGTTCAGTACTGAGAAACAAATGTAGAGACAATATAGTGAAATTAATTGTGTACTATGGCCTGTCAGTAAAAACTTGAAACTGATATAAAATTTTTATTATTAATGACATACACATGAAATTTTAATAGGTTATGTATATTGACTTTAAAAATATAAAAATTAAATTAAAAATAAAAAACATCAAATGAAATTTAAAAAACAATTAAAAAATAAAATTTTTCCACAATGTATACACATATATAATATTTATTTGGAATGATATGAAAATATATCAGCATATATATATACTCCTACACCATATACAAGCTCAAATGATGGATATTTGTCAAATTTGATAAGAGAAAATATCTTTATTAGTCAAAATGAGACCCTCATTTAAAATACATGAAGACAAAATTCTACTTTGCTTTGTACCTTTAGGTCATTGAAACTATTTATTTGGGATCCAAACAGTTAATTTATGTGTTTATGATGGGGTGACTTCCTGAGTAACACATATCTGCTTGTATAGCTATCAGTAATTGTTTATAAACATAGTTATAGGGTATTTAGTGAGAGGACAAAGATGAGGACTTTATACTAGAACCTGTTCAAGTTCTCTACAAAATCATATTAAGCTGTCAGAGAATGAAATACAGGTCAGAGGGGGTAAACTTTACCCAGGTGTATTTACCATTGCATGTAAGAAAACAGTAAAATGATATAAGTTGAACACAGAATGCATTCCATTTTGTTGTTCAGTTTCTTTAAGATGTTGATTGATGTAGTGCGGCATTGTGGCCCAGATGATATTGTGAGAATTTTCATGATCCATTTTGCTTTATGCATTATTAATGACTAATAATATTTGTTATCTGTCACTATAAAAATGACATAAGTAATATTCAAACAGATTATTTGAATTTACCTTTTTACAACTGATACTAATATGGTTACATAGTTGACATGAACAAATATCCATATATTTTGTAATGTTTGGAATCAAAAGTTGACATTGTTAGGCTGACATAGTACCGATAGTGAATCTGTAAGGCTCAGTTTTGACTGTGTGCACTTAAAATATCCCAAGATGTTATTTTCATCATGAATATGCTTCTGTATAGTAACACATTTCAATTTAGTACTTTGACAGAGGGCTGTATTGCAGCATCAGCTGATATCTGATTCCATTGAATCATTGAACTTAATAACTTGGTAGCCAAGACTCTTAAAAATAGACTAAAAATGTTCAAACAGATTATTTGAATCATGTTTGCACATGTGATGTTACCAAGTACATTGCATATGTCCCACACATGCAAATATACTTCCTTGTTTACAAATTTTTGGGATGAAAATTTCACATTTAGTTGATGATATAGGATCTATTGGTACCTATAGTCGATATATGTGGGGCCACATTTTGCTATATTCACTCGCAATATCTAAAATTGTTTTTCCTTCATGAATAGGATTGCATATAGTAATAAATTTTAATTTGGTACATTGTCATTTGACTTTCCACTATACTGGTATGTATCAATGGTTGCACCAATGATCAAACCTCACCGTTCCAACATTGCCTTAAACTTTACAGATACATACTCTACCTGATTAGTTATTTAACCTGTAAATGGCTAAATATGCTTGTAGAAACTTCATCTATTTTTAGGATGCATTTGTCACTTTAATACATGCTCATTGCTTCACATCTTTGAGTGCCACTCTATCAAGTTTATCTTTTTTAACCCTATTTGCAACCTGAATGTCATTTTGAAATCACCATTTCTAACACATTTTAACTTCATTTGCCTACACTTTCTTTTTTTTAAGAATTAAGTGAAACATGTTATATCTTTTCAGGTCTAGCCTGGTATCTGGAACAAAGTATTAGAGTTATATCATTTTGGAAGCTCTCCAGTAGTCCAATGGTGATAGCAAGGTCTCATAAGGACATGTGCAGTATGCTGCTCTAAGTGACCAAGATGAGTTCATATCAGTACAGCATATATACAGCATCTCAAAGACATGGCTTAAATCTTCATGACAGAGATTCACATCATTTTTCAGTAAGGTGGAACTTCCCTGAAACTGTATTTTCATATTGCATTGTTGACTTTTGTAGTTATCAGCATTAAAATGGAATGCATATTTGCTATAAAACATGGTAGTGGTCCCATCAAAACTTTAAATTTGAGTGGGCTATTAGTTATACAAATAACTGCCCAAGTACCTAAAACAATAAAAGTGGAACATAGCACCTGTCATTGTTTCTTTAGTATGTACACCTATATGCATCTGGATAGGCATGTTGCAATTTGCTGTCAAAATCATTGTGAGCTATCATGCTTCAGTACCCCTGGGATTAATATTATCAATTGTACAGACCTAAACTACCATTTGTTTTAAACACCATTCATTAATCAACTTTTCTGCCTTAAATTTGTCAAACTTAATGTCATAACTTGTATGAAAATTAAATTTTTGTAAAATAAATAGTTTTTAAAATTTATATATTTATTTAAATTTTCATTAAAATTTAATATATTAATATTTTTAATTTCAAGACTATTTTCAGACAGGCCTTATCAAGTATTACAATTAGGTTTTTACTGCATTGAAAAATTCCTATAATTAAGGAAGATATAGCAAATTTAGTTTTGGTTTCTTAAGAACAATTGGATCTCAAGTTGCACCCTATAGAACACCAGCAGTACACACTTTCTGATAGCTGTCACGTGTTTTGCTTGCAAGGAAATTTCAAAAGCCTTTATGTATGAAGTTGAAATAGTAGTGGCATGCAAAATAAAATGCAAATATAAAAGTTTGACAAAAACATTGACCCTTTCAGGAATCAGTACACAATTAATAAAATCCGGTTCAGTACCCACGAATGTAGTCCCAGTCTATTTTTAGATCACTTTTTCCTGTCAAAGTTTGGTGGTGATACTAGAGTCAGATTTTGGCATTCTTGGTAAGGATTTAAAGGCAATTGTTTATTCTTTAAAATGTGAGCTCATGGTGTGGTTGTCTCTGCGTATTTCCGCGACAGTGCACATTGAGTAATAAGGTCATGGTGATGATCCGGAAGTGAAATCTATGTTCCGTTGCCTGGTGTTTTGTTTACAATTCAGCCTCTCAAAAAAATGCAGGTCAACCCTTGACAAAAACTAAACCGTAAAGTCATCTTTGAAGGTATTTTAGATTAACATATGATTTGTATTGATTGTCACACAGTGGAAAGTTCAATATTGAGAAACAAATGTAGAGACAATATAGTGAAATTAATTGTGTACTATGGCCGAATGGAACACAGATTTCGCTTCCCGATCATCACCAATGGCCTTTTTACTCACTGTGCACTGTCGCCGAAATGCACAGAGACAACAACAACCATAAGCTCATATTCAATCGTCTTTAAATCCTTACCAAGAATGCCTCAATATAACTTTTGTATCATTACCATACAGAGACAGGAAAAAATGCTCTAAAAATAGACTGGGAATTGTGTCTCGATGCCACAAGGGATAAATGTACCTCATATCCGTGTTCGGCACGCGGAAACTACCGATTGTTTACGGAGATTGCCGAATAACTTTTTCATTTACAAAAAGTGGATTTTAAAGTCTAATTAAGCATGTTTATGGTGTGCATACATAACAAATGCGTTTTGGTTATTACTATAATGATATCACACGTTTGTACATTATAGGTGGTCAGTGACCTTTAAGCTACAAGACAACGGTAATATAACTTGAATAAATACTGCTGGTGCAAATTTATTTTGATCTATATGAATATCTTCACTAGATGGCTATAATATTTATCAAGTACAAGTGTCATCACAAACTTCATTATTACTTGTATAAAAATATGAGCAATAACTAACAAATATTGTCAAAGCAATGGAATTTAATTACATGCACATTTTCTGGTGACGACTATAATATATACCAATTTTCTTTCCATTTCACACAGAGTTGGGGGACAAGTAGTGCTAACAAGATTGTGTGCCATACTAAAAGTCAGATGAAAATGAGGATTTATATATCCATTTGCGTACTAACGGGAAATGGTGTCAGAGTCAACGATGATGGACTAAAAGGAATTTTTGTACTCCAAGGCCTCTGGCGCTCGGAACACTTGTCCCTTCTGCTTCCCACCCCTGCATTAGTATGCTACTGTATATATTCCTGCCTATATAAAAGGGTAAAAGTAGGGGTAAATTAAATAAATGAAATAGAAAGCTTTATAATATAAGATGGCTTAATAACTCTTATTTTGATTTAATTACTTGCTTCATGCGAATACATAGACACCAGTCCTAATGAACTTGAGATCTCCACCATAAAGGAGATCTGACAGATACTGACACGAGGTCATGTTCGTTGAACATTTCTATTCACCAATTAAATTACAGCTTTTGGGCTACCCACTTATGACACCACATAAATCTGGCAGATTTTAACCTCCTTTCCCTTGTCACATAAACTCAGACCCCCTTAAATATGACGTTACAAGGTTTTACTCACCTCTTCAAATAAACTCACCTCTTCAAATAAAACTTTTCAAAAATAATATTCGTTTGAAGTCACATTTTAGTCATCTGGAAACTTATAAAACGTAGGGAAAATATGTATAGGATAATATTTAAATCATGAATTTAGTTCTCAGTTCTGTCTGGTAGTGGCAGCAGTGGTTTGTTTTTGTGACGTCACTTTTTTAAAATGTACCCCCACCAATCGTCCCGATAAGTTGGACCTCTTCCTTCAAACGGCGAGTGACGTCACATATTAACGTACCTTTAACATTTATGAACGTGAAAATCTTCAGTCAACACATGTCGTTTTGAACAATAACTCTCCATAAAATGAATTGCAACACTTCATATGATAGATTGGCAAAACTAAGTGTATTGACAATTCCAAAGGTCATCAGAACATGAACCACTATTGAGGTGTGTCTGATCTACTTATTGATTTCATTGTACCTAGTTTACAATACAGGAGTCTGCAGTTTTATCAATAAAGCACGAGGAAACTTCGGGCACCATTAAATCACCTTAACGGTATTATAATACTGTTAAGGCAATTTCATGTTAGAAATTTCGTCGTGTTTTATTGATAAAACTGCAGACTCCTGTGGTTACAACTTGTATCAATTTTCTATTTTCTATACCATAACTTCGGGCACCATGAAATCACCTTAACGGTATTATAATACTGTTAAGGCAATTTCATGTTAGAAATTTCGTCGTGTTTTATAGATAAAACTGCAGACTCCTGTGGTTACAACTTGTATCAATTTTCTATTTTCTATACCATAATAGCAATTATACTGTACCAGTGCACAAATTGGTATGATATAATGTTAATTTGACATAAAGAATAAATTCTCCTGGGAATTAGCTAAGTTATAGACCTTAATGTATCGATTAGGATCCACAATATCTGACAACTTGGGCTGTGAGTGAGTGACGATCGGGGAATTGAGCACATGCATGGCCCTGGAACATTTATGAAAAGGAATTGTATTGTGCATTTAACTCGAGACTCAGTGAGACGAAGAAAAGGTTCGAAACTGCAACCACTTGTTGCATTTAAGTTTGCTGATTCAACAAGTGCGAGTCGATAACTTGCTGCTAGTGCTGGAATTGACATTAGTTAAGTAGAAAGGTCAAGGCCGTATTTTTACGCTTAGGATGCGAGTGTTCAAGATGGCGGAGCTAAAGTTTCAGGCTCCTCTGGCTTCATTTGAAACGGAGGAATGGAATGATTTTAATGACTTTCAGACGGCAATGAATGTGCCAACAGTGAAAAAAGATGATGGAGAAAAAGATTCAAATGAGAAACAAGACTCGGAAAATTTCAGTGAAACAATATCGGGATCTTTGCAGGATCTTGTGAAAAGTCTTGATGAAAAAATAACCAAATGTTTTTGCAATTATGATGAAAAGGTGGAAAAATTCGCCCCGGTTCAGATTCGATCGCCAGAAGAAATAATGTCAGAATGCCAGTAAGTATCACTATGGATAGAGTTTACAGTTCTATTGTGTAACGTAGCTTCGAAGTGTAGGACGAGTCTCAGCCTCGAAAATACGTGCCATAAATTAGCCTTACCCTCTGAGTCATTTATGACGTCTAATGATTCACACCATTAGTGTGGTAATCAGATTGTAGTTGCAATGATTTGTATGTACTAGAGATAGTGTAAGCAGTTTTTGTTATGGATATATGATGTGATATATAATGTAAAAAAGTAAGATGAGGTGTGCTTCCTTGTTGCTTATGATAAAATTTACTTGTCCAAGAGCAACAGTTCAGGGACTGATGATTAAATTTGTCCCCAATTTTGTTATATAAACTTTTTGTCTTTTTTGTGTGAAGTGTTTATTATAGTTGCAGGGTTCTCCAGTTTGTAGAATTCAGTTTAAAAGCTTATATTTTTTTAATTTTTGGATATTTGAAAAACCCCACAGCAGATTCCTCGAAATTCAATTGCTTCTGGCAGAAATTTTTTATTTGACCAGCTTCAGCAAAGCAAGTTTCAACCATATAGTGTGTGAGGTATGAAACAATGTTCAAGCAGTTTTTATGTGATTATGTGAACCCACATATGGAAAGATCTAAGCAGGTAGGGAGATTGTGACACATATTAACAGATTGTCAGTTCCTAATGATCACTGAACAAAAGTCTAACAGTATGTATGTGAGTTGACACTGTTGCTTCATAAGGCCAAAAACTAATTCCTATTGCACAGATTTAAAATTAGGTTGAATAGGTAGTTTTTCTTTTGTTTAATAACATGGCTTATAAAATGATTAGTATATATGCTGTACTAAGTGCTTGAAGTACTGGGCAAAACTGGATTAATTAGATGCACAAATCAATATTGGGAATTGTTTATGATCCTGGGAGAAAAAGTGCAAGGATCTGCAGTGAAAAACAGAAGGTTAGCTGACTGGAAGCACATATTTACATTCACAGTCTTAATCCATCAAATTATAAAACCTATTGTGATGTTTAGAACACTAGTGATATTTATAAAAATTGTGCCAAAAGTTTAGAACTGATTTTGTTTGTCAGAGGAATGTGGACCCCTTAGTGAATTAGTATAAAATAAGCCTTTTGGTGTCATAGACAGACTAGAACATCTGAAGGTGTAGGCAATATGATTGATCATTTAGGGATGGGGCACCATTTGGTGGAGTTTGCTTGATTTTGTTTAGTGTTTACAAGTGTGGGGGATGCAGAACACCATACTCCATAGTTTGATCAAACTTGTGATGATGACCCCTTGTACAGATACACTTTTGTTTTGTAGCTATTGTCATATGTGTTCACTACCAATCGCAATTTTACAATATTTCTTTTGTGCCAAGAGTAGGGCTGCAAACGGGCCTGTTTCTCACAAGACTGGCTGACTGTTATTAATTGAGGTGTAAAATTTTAAAAAAGTAAACAAAATGCCAAAGAGATCAATAGATTCATGGAATGAATCCCAAAGGCAAGGGACACTGTCTCCACACCCTCCAGTTTTGGGTGACACACATCATTTTTAAGAAACAAAGAAAAATTGTAGTACACAATGCAATAGTAATGATATAAATGAGATAATCTTGTTTGCTTGCTTTTTACTGGATATTTACATTATTGCAGTAAATGTTTTATCATGCACTTAAGTATATACTGAAAAAGTAACCTCCCCATAAAGAACCCCACATAAACTGTAAGGCAATGTCATCTTCAAGAAATTATAATCTTGCATGGCCAGAATAACCTCATAATAACCTAATCATTTACACCTCAAGTTAGCATTTGTTATCAATGCTGGATTTCTGCAGGTTATTATTTGTTATCATTTCATGACAAAAACAACTACTGACACACCTTTCTTTGTTTTAAAAATAGCAACTTGTGTTTCAAAACAAAACATCAATATGTAAGTGTCACTATGTATTTAATCAGCATACTTGGTGAAAGTAATTTTTGAAAATATTAACTAAAACTTTTCACTGCCTAACAAGGGCAGAAACATAATATTGGCTGACATTGCAGTATCTAGGCAGTATGTATTCATTAGATAGGCTGTAATTGTATTTAACTTGGTACAAATATTAAGGAATATATAAAATTCATAAGAAACATGATATAAACATTATGTGATTAAATATTTAGCTATTAAAAGAATTGTCTGAAATATATTAGACAATGTGATGTTGGATAAATCAGTGTGCGATATAAAGTCATGGTTGTTTTCTTGTGTAACTCATTTTTGTGATAATAACATAAGATAGCAGAGCAAATTGTATCTAACCAATAGAAAATAAAATTCAAGTACATGTTAGTAATTACAACCTATAATTATCTATCTTTAATAATACATGTCAGCATCTATGAAAAACTTTGGTACTGTTTTGTCGCA